>OZ022562.1:19724964-22124964 GCA_963991005.1 Barypeithes pellucidus | reverse complement strand
AACGTTTTGTTTAAACGGGCACGTAAATCGACACAACTGTAGATATTGGTCAGACCAAAATCCACATTGGATGGAACAAGTTCATACCCAACGACCACAAAAAACTAATGTTTGGTGTGGCATTATAGGTGGAAACGTCATAGGACCCTATTTTATAAATGGAAATTTGAACTCTGAACGATATTTATTACTTAATAAGCCACAAAATATCGAAGATTTGCAACAAAGAATAATGCATGAAATTTCCAGTATTGCTCCCAATATCCTTTTAGATTCGCTACAAAATTTTGTTCACCAAATTCATTACTGCCAGAAGGTAAACGGTGGACACTTTGAGCACCTTATAAAATAGGATTTTAAATTGTTGTTTACTAAAACTTAGTTTCTCTTTTTTATTATTGTTATTAGATTTATTTGAAAACGAAATTCGAAACTCGATATCTCGAAAACGGTTAAGATTGGGTATGTGGTGTGCTCAACATTTTTTTTTAGAATTTTAAAATCTAATAAAATAATTGAAATATTGAATAATATACATGGGGTTCCATTTAAAATAAAGTAACTTTGTTCTTCCATGGCTTTTTGACTGATCCTGTATACTTAGTTTATGTGTAGTATAATAGATTTCTAAAAACCCTAAAAGTTTTGTATTTAACATTCTTCGCTAGCTATCTTATTTTAGCAAATAATCGACCATACATAAAAGCGACCCTGGATAATAATAATAAATGCTTTTATTCATAATAATAAAAATAAATATATCATTATACAAAATAGGTGGCGCTACTCGCATTGTCATTGCCATTGTCATATCAAGTTGCCATGAATACAACATCCGCGCCGTTTGTTGCCTGGACGCTGTATTGTTATTATTACCTTACAAATGTACATGTGAACATCAATATTAAAACATCAAAAATGGACACATCAATTTGTATTTTTAGTTTCGCATTTTTTAAGGTAAAACGTTGGTATATAGGGTGTTCCTTGTGGTAGTTATGACGCCATCTTAGATTTTTTAAATAGATATCCGGCATATTGTATCAATTTCCAGTTCTATGATAAATACATAAAACTTTTTGTATAACCAACTACACGGAAAAAGGCTATAGTAAAATTATTATCGTAAAGATTTTATTGTACGATTTCCTATAAAATATTGTATTAATTACAATTAATTTTCATTATTAATCTATACCAAAATAATATTGTAAATATAATTTCTATAAAAACTATAGCTAAGATTTCTAATAAATTTACTAAAATCAAGTAAAATATGTTGTAAATTTTACAACGAATGTAGTGAAAATAATTTATTTATAATTCCAGTAGTTAAATATTTTTAAATGTATGGTACATTTTACTGACGACTATTATTGTACTTTAAATATTTTTTATTGTAAAAATTACCAAGTTTAAATGCTTTGTACAAGAATGAAAAGCTTAAATCAGATGCAACGGATCAATTAGATCTTCGTAAGGAAAAAAGGTGGGGAGTCAAGCGACGGTTGTGCACGGTTAGTACTTGGATGGGTGATCGCTTGGGAATACCATGCGTCGGAATTTTTCCAGAAGATTTTAGTAAATTTTACAAAACATTTTAGTTAATTTTACAAAAATATAAAAAATGGTTTACTAAATATTTTGGTAATGTTTACTAAAGATCTTATACTACTACTATATAATTTTATGGCAGTCCTTTAAATAAATTATGGTTAGCTTTACTATTTTTATAAATCCTAAATCATAAAAAATAAATCAGCATCGTTGCAATAATTAATAAATTAATTGTTGCTATATGCCTTGAAATTAAATTTTCAAACGTCAATATTTTGAAAATCGTTATTTCCAGAGATATAGTGGTTTACACATTATAATAATAAGTGATAATTCGCTTATAAGGTAGGAATAGATGGAACGCTGAAGGAAATAAAAGAATCAGAAAAGAAAAAAACTTACAAAATGGAGGCAAATCTAAAATGAATTTATGGCTGAAATGAAGAATAATTAATCGGATAAAAATCAGCCTTGTTTGGTATTTGATTGCAATAATAGAAGCTTCACTTGAATGCTTTCTTTTTCCCTCGATACGCCACTGAATTGTCTTATTTCCGTCTTATGAATTTAAATTTTTGAGCTAATACACTACTATACATGTGCATCTGTAATATCTCCTGCATGACCTATTTCTACGTGTGCCTGGAATATTAAATTATCAAGAGTAGAGAGAACCTTTACAGTATTTGAATACCTTTATCTAAAACTTGCCTCTAAGGAAGGATGTTTCCATTCATAATTTTTTGTTATCTCGGTTTAGTAAAATCTAGCAGTACATTGTCTCAACCACATAATCATGTTGTAAAATCATGATGCAGTTACCCCACCATACCTTACTTGGTGGGAGCGAAAAAGCCTTTTTGTTAGCAGGGAGGTAATTTTTCGTCATGCTCTTCCGAACTGCAACTGCTATTAATATGCAGCAAAGAATAACAGACGTGTTTACTAGCTTTTCACTTGAAATGTTTAGGGATTTAAACAGATCTTTTCAATGACGTATTCACTTATGTACAGTGTTATCAATTTAGTTTGTCCCACTTTTAAGAGCTCTAACTTTTTTGTATTTTGAGTTTGCGTGTTCATTCAAGAAACAAGATGTAGCTTGTAGATGTAGCCGACGCACATCTTCGCAGACAGCATGAAGTATCACGCCTCAACAAAGACCTGGTAGAAATTTTGGCTTGGGGTGACAGTAACCAAGTCGAATTTAACGCTAAAAAAACCCAGGCAGCAGTTTTCTCTAAAAAGGTTAACATTACAGAACCGGAAATAGTCATGGCCGGACACGCAATCCCACTGGCTTCATCTATTAATTTGCTGGGCGCCAATCTGGGATTAAATATGTCTTGGCATAACCACGTTGTGGCAATCGCCAAGGTAGCTTCTCAGAAGCTTGGGGTACTCTTCCGAACCAGAAAGTTGTACACACCTCAACAACTTTTGACACTATACAAAGCCCAGATTCGACCATCACTAGAATACTGCTCTCATATCTGGAGCTCTGCACCCAAACATACTCTTCGGCTGCTGGGTTCCATCGAAAGGAGGGCTATTCGTCTGATCGGAGACCACGAGCTGACGAAGGACCTCGACAGCCTAGAACATCGAAGACAGGTTGGAGATTTGACTCTCTTTTACAGATATTTTCATGGAACGTACTCGGCTGACCTTGCCTTCTTAATTCCGCCCAGAGCGACGATTAGCAGAAATACACGACGAACCACCGCCGCCCATCCATATGTGGTTAAGCTTAGTACTCCTCGAACTTCATTATTTAAGAATTCTTTCATCTGGAGGACTACATCTTTGTGGAACCACCTTCCCGAGGTCGTTTTTCCCAACGAATATAACCTCCAACGATTCAAAACCAACGTGAATCGCTTTTTGCGCACACGCACCACTCCCAGAGTGCCCTAAAGGATTTTTCCTATAGTGCTTGTGTTTGATCATAAAAAAAAGCATATTTGGTCAAGTTTTTATGTGTGTTGTCAAAAATGACAGTAGGTGTCATATGTCACACCTAAAAGCAATTATTATTTTTTTTTCTTTCGATCTCAAAAATATAACACTCATATGCATTATTTTCTTCATTCCATCGAACAAATCGACATCGACAAAAATATGTAAAAATATATTATTGTTAAAAATCATCAAGCGATGCAACTGTTTTGGTTGCTGTTATCTTTAATTATATTTCAGTCTGTCATTCTCACCATTATTAATCGTTTCGAATTTTGTAGAGTAAGTTATTTTGTATGTAAAAACCAACTAGTTAATATGAGATATCAGTGGGGGAAAAGTGTTTTGTGTTTGATATTTTTCGTCAAACGGGCAGTGCAACCTTAGCACTTAGGAGGTATCGGGTTCAGTGTCCCAATAGCCGGGTTCCTTCCAATTATAATAATTTTCGAAGGTTCCTTAACCGGCCCACGGTATTTGGATATGCTGCAGGGGGAAATTGAAGATCGCTTAGATAATTTACCCATTCTAACCGTAATAAAGGTAATATGACATCAAGATGGAGCGCCGCCACATAGTGTCGCTCCAGTAACTGCATATTGGATTGGAAAATCGGGTACTATAAAATGGCCGCCGAACAGCCCAGACCTAACACCCTGTGATTTTTTCTTTTGCGGGTTATAGTAAAAATATTGTTTAATACATCGTTGAATGAACTGTATATTAGAATTGAAAACGCCATCCTTCAGAACTAAAAGTGTTTCGTAAATGTATCGAAAATGGAGGTGGTCATGTAGAATAATATGGATTATGAAATAATTATTATATAATTCTAGTTATTGAATTAATGTTATAAACTTTTGTTAATTTCTAGTTATGCCAATATTAATAAAATTGTTTCTCTACTACTCACTTGAAGAAAAGAATGCATATATGTGTTATATTTTTGAGATCGGAAGAAGAAAAGGCTCAATCTAATGCGCTTCTTATACAGGGTGGCCCATCGAAAACGAAACAGAGACATTTACTGGCAGCTCAGTTCATTTTTGAAAAAACGCTCAGACCCGTCGATTTTGTTTTCGAGGGGGACACAAAATCGGAACAAAATCACGTCAACAAGTGCAGCCCCCTGGGCGGGGGTGGCACCACCCCTAAAATCTTAAATGGAAAGGGGGGTCGAGTGATACCTTATTTTAAAGGTCTTTCAATTCCCTTTATAATGATCTAAAATTCATAATACTTCAGTTCAGTAGTTTTGGAGATTTATTGATTTTAAACTTAAATAAAACTTTAATACATCATTAGTGGAAATCAATACATTTGGTAGCAAAGTACTTTAAAAATTAAGAATGAACTGACCCGTCAGCCAAGTAAATGTTGGAAATGACCACCATGACTCTCCATGCAGTAATAAAGATTTTGCTCAAAACGTTGCCGCACATTTTGCAATATTTGAGGAGTAATTTGAAGGCACTCATTCACAATTCTTTGTCGCAAATCTTCTAACGATGTTGGTTGAGTAGCATAGATTTTGCTTTTTAAGTGACCCCACAGAAAGAAATCCAAAGGTGATAAGTCTGGAGATCTTGGGGGCCATTCAATGGCACCTCTTCTACCAATCCATCGACCTGGAAACGTCTGATCTAAATATTGTCGAACACGTAATGCGTAATGTGGTGGGGCACCATCCTGTTGGAACATCAACCTATTCGCAATGTACGGCCGATCATTCCCATTTTCAATTATGGCTGTTAATGCAGGATCTATGGCGTCTTGCAGTAATTCCAAATACATTTCACCGGTTAAATTTCCAGGCAAGAAAAAAGGACCAACTAAATGATCGCCAAAAATACCAGTCCAAACATTTAATTTTTGTGGCTGCTGTGTGTGTACCTCATGATAAACTCTGGGGTTAGAATCTGACCAATATCGGCAGTTATGACGGTTTACTAGGCCATGTAAGAAAAAGGAACATTCGTCGGAAAAGCAAGTGTTGAATAGAAAATGTTCATCGTTTATAATTCGTTCACTCATATCTTCACAAAATTGTAATCGCCGATCAAAATCGTCTTCATTAAGTTCTTGTACAAGGTGAATTTTATACGGATGAAAACTATGGGCCTTCAGAATCCGTTGGATACTACATCGACTAACACTACACACAGTATACAATTTGTGGGTACTTAACGTAGGATCTACATAAACTTGCCCTAAAACCCCCACTTCTATTGCTTCGTTCCTTATGGGATTTTCAATGTTGCGTTTTTTATTGGCGACTGATCCAGTGTCCCGAAATTTAGCTATAAGTTCTAGGACATATTTTCGATGCACGTTACTGTTCTCATGTCGCTCATTAAATATGTATGCTGTTCTATTAGCGCACTGATTATTTCCGAAAAATATTTCGATAATTTCAATCCTTTCTGCCGTGGAATATACCATGGTTAATTTATGAATAAAGCGGTAAAAGGTATTTTAACAACAAAGTTTGGTCGAATCAATCGCAAACTATGTACAAATTCCTATTTAAAATAAGTACGAGACATTCCCTGCTTATCTCTCTTCAATAAACCACTTTTTTCGCGACAAAAACCGCTCCAATGGCTATTTTGAACACCAAAATGATAAACAAACCATGGGCGTAGTGAAGAAAAGCATTAAATTAATAAGTAACTGCCTTTACTCAAATTTCTTCTGAAAGTAGTACAAACTAATCAGATGTACCTATTAAAGTGTACTGTAAGCTTAAAATCAATAAATCTCCAAAACTACTGAACTGAAGTATTGTGAATTTTACATCATTATAAAGGGAATTGAAAGACCTTTAAAATAAGGTATCACTCGACCCCCCTTTCCATTTAAGATTTTAGGGGTGGTGCCACCCCCGTCCAGGGGGCTGCACTTGTTGACGTGATTTTTTTCCAATTTTGTGTCCCCCTCGAAAACAAAATCGACGGGTCTGAGCGTTTTTCCAAAAATGAACTGAGCTGCCAGTAAATGTCTCTGTTTCGTTTTCGATGGGCCACCCTGTATATAGAGTGTCCCATTTAAAAAAAAAAGAATTGCTTTTCGGAGTGACATATGACACCTACTTTCATTTTTGATAACACTCATAAAAACTTGGCTAAAAATGCTACATCTTGTTTTTTGAATGAACGCGCTAACTCAAAATACAAAAAGTTACATGCTCTTAAAAGTGGGACAAACTAAATTAATAACCCTGTACAGGTCAAGCGGAAGACATTTTGAACATTTACTGTAGTTTACAATGATTAGTCAAGACGCCTATGGTATTTGAAACAACATACTTTATAAAATTTGTAATTATTTCGGCTTGGTAAAACTTTGTGTATCGGACTGTATCGTATTGTAAAATACCGGTCCAAATTATCGAGTATCGGTCAAAAAATACCGGTACACAAAAATATCGTATCGTACCGCATATCCTACCTTTGTCTAAAACTTGTCTATTATAAGGAAGGAAGAATTTTTTCATAATATTTTCATTCAAAATTTTCTTATCTCTGTTTAGTAAAATTTCCTTCTCTGACCCTATAGATGACATATAACCGTGTCGAAACATTGCCCTTTGCTGAAACCTAAATAAAATGTATTTTCCTTATAAATTGTGATTTTTAATCCCGATGAAATTACTCAAAACGACAAAAGTACTAATCTTAATTACCGAAGCCAATTAATAGTTTGCCATAATGTATTATTTACGTAATTAAAAGATCAATTACTAGTTTACTAGAATTTATGATTTATGAATAGGTTCCAGTTGTTGTGATACATGCCCGTATTTGTATTTCAAAAGCACCGTTACTAAGGTCGCCAAGGTATTAAGGTTAACTTTAATACCCTTGAGCAATATAAATTTCGTTAATTGGACTTATGCTGTAACAGAATATCGAGCAATCTTAATGTCAGACCATTATTCTGTGATAGCATTAAATTTCAACAAAAGAAAATAATTTCTGATATATAGGGTTTTTTTTTCGAAGAACAGAAATATAGATATAAATTAAATTACGGTTTACAAATAAATAAATAACTTATGGAAATTACTTCTTATACAGGGTGACTCACCGGAAATATATGAAAAACTATCCATAGGAAAAGTGGACAGATTGCTAATGTTGATGGGGGGAACTCGGCTAAGATATTTTCAATATGGTGGTACTTCCGGTTATACGGGAAGTCGGTGGCAACTTGCTTATTTTAAACGGAACACCCTATATATTATTATATTTTTGAATTCTAGATTCTAGGCAGATTTCCTATATCATGTCCTATACGTAAGTCTAATCGTGTTCGACATATCGTTGACTGAAAGTGACCAGTTTTTACAGCAGAGGTAAAAGTTTTTGACCACTATTGTTGAAAACAATTCTTAAAATGTACCTACTGGTTAACCCTTTACGCCGGAAATATTGTCGGCATTCAACATACTAAAGGTGCGCTGTGTGATCACTACTAATCTATCAACTTAGATATACTTGTTAACTGAAAACAGATCTATGTGGGATTAAGGGGTTTTTACCTAAGTATTTAGACAATCGATTTAAAAAAATGTATGTAGACTTTCGCTAGGACACCCAATGAGTCATCCATCTAAATGTAATAAGTTATTTCCAATACCCTGTATAATATACGTCACAACCAGAGCCCGAGTTTTGTCAAAACTTATTCCGCGGTTCTTGAGTAATCGTGTGACTTTTCAAATTAAACAGACGGGTTTGCAGCAACTAGGCTACTGAACTGAGTTTAACCCAGCCACCTTAATATAACATTTACTTAGTTAAAATCTAGTTATTTTATTTGTTTGTATGTACCTAATAAATATTATTTATCAGATCTGTAAAATATGCAACGTGAAAACCGTTTATTACATTTTGCGGTTGAAAAGAACTTTTATCCAGTAAACATGAAGCTATTTATTTGGCTTTTCATTCCGCCTGGTTTTGATAAAAGTTTTAATTTAAAACATACTGTTTCAAAACGTGAACAGGCGGAGTTATTTTAAAGTTGATGTAAATAAAAATTAGAAGTTTATATCAACATAATATTCATTTATTTAAGTAATGTCAATTTTTATTATTTTATTCTACTACGTCATCCTTTTTGGGTTATTTAAGTTGTTGTTACATTACCTTTGACGTTTAAACGATTAGTTCGCAGTTTATTGCTAACTTAAACGTGAAACCGAATTTTATGTATATAGGGCGTTATGGAAATTACTTATTATATTTAAATGGGTGACTCCTAGGGTATCCTTGAGAAACTACATACTATTTCCCTTTTTACCCACATAATGTCGCGCCGTTCCATCTGGATTCAGTTAGCAACAATGTGGGTCACTAGAGTATACTAACAGAGTTGTCAGATCACACCCCCCATGTTTCGCACTTGCTTGGATACCTGCCGCGCGCGACTACCGTTACTTCAGTATGTTTTGAGACTCGGAAATGGGATGACGCTGTCGAGGGTTCCACGTGCTTGATGTATACGAATTTTAAACGTTCTGTTAGTTGTAGCATTACCCGATTTTTTTTTTGTTGTGAAATAATTCATAATAAGAAATATATTTCAAATTTGTGTGATATTACCTATTGTCGTGTAAAAAAACATACTTTTTGTGTTTTATTTTTTTTTATGGAATTTAATTATAAAACGGATTATAAGATCGAAGGTAAGAGAGTATGTACCTTAAAATTGTAGTATTTTTTTTTAAGTTTGAAAAAGAAGTGATAACGCGGGTCAAAGACGTCTTATTGTCAAAAACTGAACACGTACGTTTACAAGGCTGTGTTGCGATATATGACAACACCGCCTCAACGTCCTCACTACCGGCCACGTAAATTTTCAGATTTCATATAAAGTGTATATTTCGTACAATAATTCAATTATTCATAATTCAAGTCATTTATGGTTATTTTTCTTCAATTTATTTTCGTCTCAGGATTTGCCGGTTTAAATATAATAAATCATTTTCATAACACCCTGTATGTATGTACAATTGTGCAAGTTGATATTATTTAAGGGAGTGCAGAAATAATTACAGACAAGCTGCACTACTATGGATGGAAAGAAGAGGTTTTCTAATAACCGGAAATTGCATTTAAAATATTGGAAACCACTGAAGACAAAACCACTAGTTCGGTAATGAACTAAAACGGCGAGAAAAATATTAATCTTTGATGTGGTATAATAGGGAATTGGTCCGCATTTCTTTGAGAGACATTTAAATGTACAAATTACACCGACTTTTTAAGAAATCAATTAACGTACTTATTAAACCAAAACATAAATCCTGATATGTGGTTTCAACAGGACAGAGCTCCACCTCCTTATGCAATACAGCCCTTAATCACAGAACTATATATTTGAGAACAGGTGGATTGGTCGAGCTGGTCTGGCCAACTGACTTGCTTGGTTCCCAGATTTGACCCCTCTTGACTTATTATTCTGGAATTTTATTAAAGAATAAAGTGAAAAATTAAATTTTAAAATGGTAGTTGGTGAGTTATAAGTATTTTAAATATTTAATTTAATTATATCAATTCAAATGTGATTTGTTGTTTAAAATATAATAATATTTATTGACGAAGATAACCAATTGCTTACAAAACATGATAAGGAAATGTTTCGTTACCCCAGAATAGATCCTCGTTTCATCTAGAAAAATAGTTTCATGGGACATTCGACACTCTCGGTTCCCAGTACTGGTTGTTATACGTTGTTCAAACAAAATAAGTATATTTAAAACTACATATATAAAATTTTACACTACTTACAGAAAGGGAACCGAATTTGTAACTAATACTTCTTATAATCTGATTTTGATGATTACATTCTGTATACAAAGCAAAATACTTTCGTTTAGAAACTTGTAAAATTGATAAACCACACGAAACACAAAATATAAATGTCGATAATGGCATGTTAATATTTTAATTTTACCATTTCCGTCTCATACGATTGTATTTCGGTTCCAAAGAAAAACGTTGTGTGTTTTATCCTTTTCCATTAACTGATGAAACAAAAAAATAATTAAAAATAACAGGTTTTTCATTCATTCTTTTCCCTGTCCCAACTGTATATGAACCACTAAAATATTCTTCATCCACACCAGTATACTTAAAGTACTTTTTCTTTAATCCAGTTTCAAACTTGCTATCTGAACAGATTTTAATTCAAGAATAATTTAAACTGAATTAAACAATAGGAGCTGCTTCATACAATGCTCTGAGCTACTTAGCAATACAAAACCAGTATTCTTTAAGGCAAAGATGTTCCGAATCTATCTCGGGGTTGCTATGAAGCTAATCGCATTGTCTCCCTCTGCCTCTAAATATAAAATAGTTTTTAACAATGGAATTTAAATGAAAATCTATATTTTGCCTACACGATGTCTTAAGGGATATTACAAATATAATGGAATCTTCCCTCTCAATACATGTATTTATTTCGAACTGTTTCAGGATTATTACAAAATGCTGAATTTATTTAATCCAAGAGCAAAATAATAATTACGTTTAAATAAGTTGATTGGGCTGTCAAACAAACCCGACATCTACCCGTAAAATATTTTGTACCAATATTTAATATCTTCTCTTTCAACAGAAGAAGAACAACGAAGCTTAATTTAGCTGGGTTATAATTTTATTGAAAAAATAAAGAGGTTTTATATTTTGCCACGCACATTTCTTTTCCTATGTTCAATTTTGCGTTCCTTTTTGAATTTAATAAAATCCTGTTCCCTCTTAAAGTAATATAGAGTATTTTTAAGCCGTTCACCCCACGGTATTTTTTTAATACTTTAAGAAATATGAGGAAAAATATTATACGGGGTGTTTTCTAACCTCTCTGAAAAAATTAACGAGGTGAATCCTCACTTTATTTTAAGACGAAAATATGGTATAAAAGCTTTTCGCATGTCCCTTCGTTTTCGAAATACAGGACGTTAAAAAAATATTGTATTTTTCATTTTATTAATTAATGCCAAAGGATATTCTAATGATATTTGTTAAACATAAAGGATTAAGAGCACTTTACTTTGGGTCAATTTTATATTTTACAATTAATTCATTTGAGGGGATCTGGATAAAAGAGTACCTTAATTTTTTAGTTATTTTCGTATTTTATCGTCAAATTAGACAAGTAGTGACATTTGTCTCATGTTTAACATCTTTCAAATAATATCCTTTTGAATTGTTTTTTTAGACCTTCGACTGCATATTATTGATGGTTTTCATACGATTCGCGCCAGTCCCGAAATTTTCCAACGCGTAAGAGACAATTTGGCACGTCGTGTACATGGGTGTTTACTGGCTCATGCAGGACATTTTCAGCAATTTATTTGACTTTTGTTCATATGAGTTCATTATTTAAAGTTTTTAAATCATATTATGCATTATCAAATACCAAATATATATTTTTTTGTTCGACCGTTTTAAAAGTGGGGTAACAAACGTTCATACTCACAGGTCAGTCCGCGCTACTGTAAACATATATATATCAACCAGGCCCAATGGCAATGTTGCCAAACTTAATGTAAAACTGAAATTCCATATAAAATTATAAAAATAAATTATTTATCTACCTACTTGTATTTATCTTTATACCTAAAGAGCGAGGAAATCCAGGCACAAACACAATCAGTTTTCCTTCTTTTTCATGGGAACACTGTCAAACCAAAAATATTTAATTTTAATAATTGGCCAGTATTGAATTTACATGGAGAAGGGGTGTTGTAACAAAGGATTATCATCTATCAATCCCGCAACTACGTTAATATAAGCGTTGACATCCACTGTTAATAACGTGCGTAAGCTTTCACTATACCCTTATTTTTAAGAATTTTGATTATACATTCTCCCCATAATTCTCATTACCCGCTTTTGAGGTATAAAAATGTCTTATGTCGTGCTGTGTCTTCCCCAAAATATAATCCCTTACTTTAATAATGATTCAAAAATTAGCATTATACATAATCGTAACTGTTCCTTCATTGTATTTTGTTTGAATAACCTATAACACCCAGTGCTCATAAACATGAAATTATTTTTCTAGATGAAACGTGGATCTGTTCCAAGGGTAACGAAATATTTTCTTGGCATGTTTTGTGACCAATTGCTTACCGCTGTCAAGAAATATTATTATATTTTAAACGATAAATCATATTTGAATTGATATTATCAAAAATACAATTTAGAATACTACAATTAACATTTTAAAATTTAATTTGTGACTTTAGTACAACAAAGAAGTTTTTTATTTCTATGACCTACATCTATTAGCCGTTGACGTGGTTTAGTCTTATTTGATTATATCGATTCACGATTATACTATTGCAGGTGATAACAATAAATGTAGAGAGTTCGTTTACCTAAATATATTTTTCTTTTTGTTACAGGATATTTGTAAGCGAGAAAAAGAAAAAATGTGGCTCCACTATAAACCGTCGTTATTTCAGCATATCGGTACGCACTCGTCACTTCGAGGAAAAGTTCAAAAACTAAAGGTAATGTTAAAAACTAATTTCCTACTAGTAGTACAGTTATTGTTGTGACTTATTTCTTGCGCTTGAAATAGAAAAATATTGTTGTACCCATAGTAATAGTGGCGTCTGTGAGTCGGAAAAAACCCCGAAAAATCGAAATATTTTCTGGGGCCGGAACAAGGGTACCCCCCCCCCCCCATTTTCGAGGATTCTGAGCACGGTCGTGGTGTTGGGTTTGTTCAGGTTTGTTCGTTTAAAACTTTTTTTTTAATTCCTTTCTGTTTTATGATTTTTTTTATTTAATTCACAAATTTTATTTAATTTTATAATTTAAAAACAAAATTTAACTTAAAAAAATTTTTTTAAAAAATTCTAAAAAATTAAAAATAAACTGACCACGCGCATTGTTTCGCCGAACAAGAGGGGGGAGGGGGTCGGACGCGATTTCCAACACCACCAACGTGCTCAGCCACTCTAAAAGATAAATAACTCATTACACAATCTCGAGACTTATGATTTGCACGTTCTTAGTTGTTAGACGTAACCATTTTATAAAGTATGATATACCGTTTCTATTTTATTTTATAAAAAACTGGTTTTTATACTAATGGTTCTTTACACCAATCCGGGAATCATTTTCACAAAAGTTTCAACATGTACTCAAAGCTCTCATCGCAAAGTCAGCCCTTTAAATTATGACAGTAACCACTTATTAATAATATACTATTTATTGTCCTTTATAATACAAGCTGATTTTTTTTGAAAATTTTTCCAGTGGTAACATAATTCAAACCACTATAATAGCTCAAATACATTGATCATTCCATGCGGGCTAAAATTGCTAATGGGTCCTCGAGATGTACTGACTTGAATGGGGCTGTAATCCTCACAATAAACATATAGCTACAATCCAAGGGCTATAAACGACCCCGGTTCAGGTTTCAGCGTGGCGTGAGTGGAAATTTCTTCGAAATTACCGTAGTCAGAAGAACAACGAACTTATTTTGTAGATATTATAAAATAATGTAAATAAATTATAAACATGTAAACAAAATCTAATTATGATACAAATAAAGATGTTTTTCTATTTGGGTTTCATAATGGCTACATTATGAAATGCAAAAAAATTTAATAACTTGCCACTTTATGAAACTGAAATTTTATTTTTTTCATGTTGGCAACAAGTAGGGTTCGAATTTTATGCCTACTTCGATTTCGTTGAAATTAGTTTTCTAGGCATTATGGATTCGACAGAAGTTTTTTATAGAAAACTTTAAAATACTAACCTTTAACCTTGCAAATAGATAATTTTTACTAGATATTTATCCGAAATACCTATACTCGGAAATATATAACATACTGATGGTGTCCGTCAACTAATTTCTAGTCACAACTATAAAACAACATAACCTAAAAATAATAAAAATATCTTTGCTGTGTTCAATTCTTTCTATCATGGCATATTTGATACTTGTAACATTTTATTAAATTGTAAAAGTATTGCCAACCCAAAAAGAAAATATTAATTCAAATGGAAAAATATACTATATTTTTTAAAGTTTTTCAGACTTTAAAGACCCAAATAGAAAAAGTATTATAAAATACATGGTTCATAAGACAAATAGAGTGCTCTAAGATAATGTCTTATGAAACTTGTATCTTAATATACTATTATACATTGAGATTTATATTGTCAGCATGTCAGCACTATGGAGTTCCTATACATTTTGCTCATTAGGTCAAGCAACATTTGGACGAAAGGTTTCCGGAACTTTGGATCGGTCGTGGTGGTCCTATTAGTGGGCCTCCAAGATTTCCAGACCTTACACCACTAGACTGTTGTTTATGAGACTGATTCAAAAATAAACTTTACGAAGTACTAGTCGACACTCGGGATTCACTAATTCGACGTTTTGGAAATACCGCAGCTGATATTAAAGAAAGACATGAAGCAATCATAACAGGCGCCCTTCGTAGATGAAGCAGCAAATATTTAGAGGTCAATGGCGATTGGATTTCGAACACATTATTAAAAGAACGCTATTATTAAACAATGCACCAACCACTGTAGATTTCCAAGGAAGAACACCACCCAACATTCCTGCAGTTCAAACCGAAATGACCGAAATCGTGTTCCGTCAGCGTCCCGTCAAACGAATCCTGAAAGGGCTCGACGTCAAGAAAGCTTCTGGTCCAGACGAAATTCCTGTTACAGTTCTCAAGAGGTACGCCGATGAACTAACACCAGTATTTTGTAGACTTTTAAAACTTATCCTACAAACAAGGAATATATTCCATCGTGCTGGAAGACGGCGCGAGTCCAGCCTATACCAAAGAAAGGTAAGAGAACTCTGCCTGGCAACTATCGACCAGTCGCATTGCTTTCAGTTATATCAAAAGTAATGGAGGAAGCTATTAACCAACATCTCCTAAAGTACCTGGAAGGCTTCAACATTATCAGCGATCATCAATACGGTTTTCGGAAGTCCAGATCAACTAAAGATCTTCTAGCCTATGTCACCCATATTTGGAACAACGCAATCGAACATCATGGGGAGTCTCGAGCTGTTGCACTGGATATTTCTAAAGCTTTTGATCGTGTTTGGCACGAGGGACTTTTAAGTAAACTGCGATCCTATGGTATGCCCAGTCGATTCTGTGCATGATTGTCTAGCTTTCACCTTCACTATCAATGCCGGTGTTCCTCAAGGGTCCATATTGTCTCCCACTCTCTTCTTACTCTACATTAACGACCTTCTAGTGAAAATGAAAAATCCGATATTTAGTTTTGCTGACGATAGCACACTTATCTCATATTTCTCTTTGAATGCACAAAAACAGACAGCATGAAGTATCACTCCTCAACAAAGACGTGGAAGAAATTTTGGCTTGGGGTGACAGTAACCAAGTCGAATTTAACGCTAAAAAAACCCAGGCAGCAGTTTTCTCTAAAAAGGTTAACATTACAGAACCAGATATAGTCATGGACGGACACGCAATCCCACTGGCTTCATCTATTAATTTGCTGGGCGTCATTCTGGGAGGAAATATGTCTTGGCATAACCACGTTGTGGCAATCGCCAAGATAGCTTCTCAGCAACTTGGTGTACTCTTCCGAACCAGAAAGTTGTACACACCTTAACAACTTTTGACACTAGACAAAGCCCAGATTCGACCATCACTAGAGTACTGCTCTCATGTCTGGAGCTCTGCACCCAAACATACTCTTCGGCTACTGGATTCCATCGAAAGGAGGAGGGCCATTCCAGGGGATTTGACTCTCTTTTACAGATATTTTCATGGAAAGTGCTCGGCTGACCTTCCCGCTTGATTCCGCCCAGAGCGGCGAATAGCAGAAATACACGACGAACCACTGCCTCCCATCCATATGTGGTTAAGATTAGTACCTCGAATTCATTATTTAAAAATTCTTTCATCTGGAGGACTTCCTCCTTGTGGAACGACCTTGCCGAGGTCGTTTCTCCCAACGAATATAACCTCCAACGATTCAAAACCAACGTGAATCGCTTTTTGCGCACACGCACCACTCCCAGAGTGCCCTAAAGGATTTTTCCTATAGTGCTTGTGTTTGATCATAAAAAAAAATGTTAATGTATCAAACTTTGTTTATTTGTAATTATACCATAACTTAAAAATAAATGAAACTCGAATAAGGATATTATTTTCACGTATAAAATGTTTCTCCCGACTCGCCCTCAACCAAAATTCAAATAAGAAAAATGAGTTTTTAAATTCGCCTATTTTACCAAACCATTTACGAAATGGCCTTCGTTATCAAAGGAAAGGACTAGTTCCATTTAATATAAAATTTCCTCTACAATTTCCGCAAAATGTAGCCAGTCACCGGGCAATTTTTTACTTTGGCCTAGTTACTTTATATTGAAGATATATTTTCGGGACGACAGCTAATTATAATAAAGCTTTGTTCATGTTTTTCACCTGACTAACTTTTAAAAAATTTGTTTTATTTATGGGGTACTGTAACTTAATAGCTTAGGTTAAAAGGAATCCTTATAGGACTTATGATGTAAACTGTCATCCTATGAAGGGTACAGGGAAAATTGGTGAAGTGTAATTTAAAACTTTTTGGGAGTGCGAAACGACATAAATTGGTATATTCATTTCTGAATAATCATAAAAATTCCCAGGTTGTTAGAAAAGTATTAGGTTTCCTTTTTCGTTTAATTGTGGAATTACATGCAGCATAATTAGATTTTTTATTTTTCATCTATCAATTATTTACTTATAATACCGTAGAAACGGGTTTTCCTATGGTAAATGTATTATTTTTGAATTTTCCTGAGGAAGAAGCTGGACCAACCATGAAATTTTGCGACTCTATTGCTGAGTTTCTCGATGTGCATGCGGATTTCTGCTCCATTTCAACATTAATTAACATATTTCCTTTTTCGGTAACGGAGGCTAGCTATCATTTTTGCTATTCGATTTTTCGACGTGATGCTTTCCTCTATACAACGTGTCCAAGATAAGGAGGGCCAGTACAGGGATCTCGGAAACCGTAATAGATACGAAGTCGGTTAAATGGAGGTAAAGTTGCGCATTTACGTGCCTAATAATATGCCGTTTAGAAAGTTTTAAAACTCCGAGTAGTTCCGGAGATATCCGGAAAACCCAAAATTCTGAAAAATGGTTTTATTATTTTCCTGGGTTTTTTTGAGATCGAATTCTAAAGTAAATTGCACTTTTACATTGCCACTTTTTGCGCTCTATCTAACAGCGGTAATTGTTTTGTAACCCGACGAGTTGTCTTCGAAGGGCCATTATCAACTTTCTTTTTTTAAATACGGTCCTGTTTTCCTGCTATTGGAATTTAAGAGTTTTTTTTCTTCCGAATGCAACGATGTATGACACATTGTGGTTTAATGACGTTTCGGGGGTTATTTGAACAACATCAGGAAATTTTGGGATATGGTCCTGTATTTCTCCTATTTTTATAAATAATATCTCATAAGTAAGCTCTAAATTTTTTACTTATGTTGGATTAATTCAATAAATAACAAATAATTTAATAATAAACCACAAATAAATGAACAAAAATCATTCCAAAACAGTAATAAAACGAACAACGAAAAAGTAAGGAACTACATAATCAGGTGTTCAAGAAATGATTTCCGTTATTCTCTAAGTACAAATAACATCTTCTAACTACCACATAACAGGTTTTTTTGAGATAAAATAAAACATGCGATAGAATATCCAATTTTTCAGCATTTGTAAATTTATGTTCCATATTTTCTGGAAAATAGAAAACCTCTTAAAACGCTTTCAAATTATCACAATGGGAATGTCAAGTGAAACGTCACCATCTTAATTTTTTTTGTTTTGTGGTTTATTATTAAATTATTTGTTTTACATAAGTAAAAATTTAGAGCTTACTTATGAGATATTATTTATAAAACTAGGAGAAATACAGGACCGTATCCCAAAATTTCCTGATGTTGTTAAAAAAAACCTCGAAACGTCATTAAACCACAATGTGTCATACATCGTTGCATTCGGAAGAAAACAAGCTCTCAAATTCCAATATCAGAAAACAGGACCGTATTTAAAAAAATAAAGTTGATAATGGCCCTTCGAAGACGACTAATCGGATTACAAAACAATTGACCCTGTTTGATAGCGCGGAAAAAGTGGCAATGTTAAAGTGCAATTTACTTTCGAATTCGATCACAAACAAACCCAGGAAAAAACTAAAACGATTTTTCAGAATTTCGGGTTTTTCCGGATATCTCCGGAATTACTTTTTTTAAAACTTTCTAAACGGCATATTATTAGGCACGTAAATGCGCAACTTTACCGACTTCGTATCTCTTACGGTTTCCGAGATCCCTGTACTGGCCCTCTTTATCTTGGACACGTTGTATATTCCTTGGCGTTTCCTAAATTAAGAAATTTTGCTATGATTGAAGGAACACGTCCCAGTTTATTTTTACCCACAGGCATAGCTATGCATATACCATTTCGGTATGTAAGGAAGAAATCTGCATTTCTTAATTCCTTTTGGCCTTAATGCATGGTACTGTCTAATCAATTTCAATGCATGTGTTTGGCCTCCTTCGAGTATAATTAAACTTTTTGGCGTATCACTTTTACTTTCTTGTACCTTGACAAGCATAACAGGCACCTTATCCTCAATATCAGCAATGGTCATTTTTACCCTCCCGTCTTAGGCATCCAAAAACTCCCATTACGAGTATAACTTTATGCAGCAGGAACATATCATTCGGCGCAAGATAACCCTTTGATTTAACTTTTAAAAGTGCTATTAATTGACTATATCTTGAAATATTAACGTTTTCCTTAAGAATGCTATTAATTCACAATATCTTGAAATATTAACGTTTTCCTTAAAAATGCTATTAATTGACAATATCTTGAAATATTAACGTTTTCCTTTACTATAAGTTTAGACTTCACCTGGGAATATTTTGTCCAAAGGTTATTTGGGGGTATATTTTTCCGAGTAAAATAAAATAAAAGGGGCCCATTTTGGGCCCTTCACCCCCTTATCGCCCAAATTTTAGGGTCGCCAGGAAAATAGAAAGTTAAAAAAAAATAAAATCACATTATTCAACTTATAACTATATGAATCTTTGTATATCAATAAGGAAGTTAAATATTAAAAATATTTATATGACATTTTTTTGATTTCCCCATATCATTTATGACCACCCGTTTCTGGACACCTTGTATGTTCATTTTTAATTTATAAAACCTATCTACAGTCTCTCCGCGATTTTCATATAAAATCTTTAATCCGCGAACTGATAAAAAAGTAATTTATTTTTATTATTACAATCTTCCTTTATTACTGTCCTCTGGGGAGTTTATTAAAAAAAATAATGAAATCTGTAAATTCCCTTCAAATCCTCTAAATAAAAGATATGTATATTAAGCGTTGACGAGCTTGAGGGTATATGTTTATTTGCTCGTAATAAGAGCAGCAGGGAACCTTATGAAAAAAAAAACATCATTATTCTGCGTTAAAAGAAAATGCAACAGCATCGATCTATTACTCCTCTGTAACATAACTGACATAACCAAATATTTGTTGATGTGAAATAGTAAAATTGTATTTAACTCTGACCGTATTCTACTTTAATTAATTATAAAGCAGGCCCGGTTAGCCTTGGTAACACTTTGTTGAATGACACTATTGTATTGACGCCTGCCTGCGTGTCACAAGTGTTGAAACAGCTTTGCTGTCTCATATGATACAATGACACTTTTATAACACACTCCCGGTGGATGCAACGAATAATTATAACCAGGAAGAAGACAAGCTGCCTTGTTAAAAAAATCGAAGCAGGCATTATACGGCGGCATCCATTATGCCTGGCTGGCATCAGCTGATAGAGCGCACGTGCTTTTCAAATGTCACTTTTCTCCAAATTTTTATTACTGTCAATATTTTAAAGTGACATTTAAGCAAAAAAACATTCAAAACCCTTTCACTTGGTTTACTAAGTAGTGAAAATCAAATATTAGGATTCTGACATAGGTTTTCAGCTGTAAATATCGCTTTAAAATTATCCTTACACACTTTTATATTATTATTGAACTAGTAACGAAACTAGAAATGAAGAATTCAGAGATTGAAGGTTGTAATTAGTTTTTATTAAAAAATACGCAGTAAATCATAATTTACATAAAATATTTTACCATCTTCAACTTCAAACAAATCAAAGTAAATACAATACCATATGTACACCTACTAACCAAGTAAATATGCACCATCATTATGATTATGAGCTTCCATTTTGTTTGTTTCGTAGCACACTCCTGGCAACATTAGTGATCGAAGTCCTCTTTGATGTTCAGTCATTATGGGATTCGCAATTAAACTATGAAAAGAAACAATTATTATAATATTATTGAATCGAACAAACCCGAACAAACCCTCCTGTAAAACTTTTCAAATGCTAGTTGGTCCTCTTCATGAGCCAAGGCAATAAGAATTCTAGGCCCCCCGTCAAAATTTTTCATGTAAGTTTTTTATTGGAAATTAGCAAGGCAGGGGGGCCATTTTCAAAGCTGGGACCTCCCCATATGGCGGTGGTGGTGGTGGTCGACATATAAAGCTAATTTTACAATAGACCCCTCCGACTTTTCAGTATGATAAAATAATTTTTACTGCTCATAATAATCAACAATCAAAAAAAATTATCTTACAATAGTAATGTATAATAAAATTCTTACTACGGGTTAATATAACTAAGCTGTAAATATTATGTTGTAGCTTTTGACTTGTAGATTGTAAAATTTAAGTAAAATTCTTTAAAATGTGTTTGTTGCTAATTTGCGCAACAAGTTTGGGATATAATGGAACAATTTTATAATGTAAAATAACAATAACGAATAAAAATTACGAAAAAAATATTTCAATAATAAATTACTTACCTGCAACAAAACGAAAAGGTTTGTTCGGGTTTGTTCGGGTTTTCGTGAAAATAATATAAAATTAAAAATTATTTTAGAATTTAATGACGCTTCCTCCACCATTTTCAATCACATTATAAATCAGATGTTGCTTGATTTTATTCCATTCCAGACTAAGGATGTTCGGTTGTTAAATAATTTAAGAACGTGTGCTGCTGGCATTCTATGTCTGTCTCTGTCTGAATCAACCTTCTCCGCTTCATTAAAGGGAGACAAATATGGCCTAGATCAAATCGAACAAACCCGAACAAATACACTCACGTTTTTGACTTTCAGATATAGCTACGTAAGTCTGATATTAACACAGAACAATTGACACAAAAGAATAAACGTATGGAATAACCTGCCTGGCGATCTGGGCCTGTTGCACGGCCTACTTATATGCTTCGATCCCCGCCATAAGCGGTCTCACCGGACTGGGCGGGTGTTGCGACGTTTCATGATACATTGTATCATGGCGGCGTTTCATGATACATTGTAACATGGCGGCGTTTCATGATACATTGTAACATGGCGGCGTTTCATGATACATTGTAACATGACGGTATTTTATAATCATAACACAACTGGCAACGGACGGAACAATCAAGCTCTGTCCTAATCATGTTAAGGGAGGTGTATTTATATATATTTATAAATCAGAACCAGACTTTTTACATTCAGTTCTCTTATTGAAATTGGGTTGGGAATCGCACAAAAATTAACTGTATGGAGTCAGTTAATTTTTGTAATCACTTGAGATGTTTTATTTGTTTTTAGGCTCTCCCGGTTTGCATTAGCTATCTGTCCCACTTTTGAAAATATTCTTTGGCATGGAACAGATGTAGCCCAATGTAGCCATTATGCAGAGCCTTGTTTTCATAACACTGTGGCCTTTTTCCATATTTAATATCTAGACAACTCATGATACGCAATACACACGTATTGTGGGTTGTCTATGGTTGAGCTAAGATTTCATTATTTTCATATTTGTTTATGAGGGTCATGGTCGCGAGACAATATTTTTTCTATGATCGTGCCTGGTTTTCTTGTCCGAAATTAAAATACAACGAACAAACTCACTGTCACTTAGGAATGCAATAAGTTTGGGATATTTGCTTATATCGACTCGATTATTCAGAATTAATGCTGATTTTAGCTAGGAATAGCATGACAATAAAGTCGGAAGATTTTAAAATGTTTTACCTTTCTTGAAAACACGTTAATAGTACAGTTTCGCTGAAATGCCTCACTTGCTTTTGGTCCAATACCATTTAATAAACGTATTTTAGTCCTTTTTGTAAGCTTCTTACTATTTTTTAGGCAATACATTTTGTGTTGCTTCATTGGCATTATTAATTATTTCGTCTGGAGCACTTTGAAATTAGTTTTCTTCTTCGGAATCGGAATTATTTTGTTCCAGATTTGACGATGCCAATAACAACGCGGCGCCCAGGCAAGAAACAACGAACATGACGCTGTTTTCAAGGCAACATGGCATTGCGAGAAAAGAAAAAAATTACACGTTACGGCACTTTTTTTAACGCTAAGTTACTTTTTTTTAACTCGTCAAGATTGGTCATTAATTTTATTCATTCATATGCGTAAAAGAAAATATAGTTTTTATAACGATCGTCGAAAAACATGATTACTCACTTATACACTTCTGATCATTCCCACAAAAACCATTAAGCCTAAAAACAATATCGAATCTATTAGGCACCCCCTATTTTGTTGTATGCTGTCACGGAACTAAACTTAACTTTCTATTTTTGGCTCATCAATTTCACTTTTTTGTCACGTTTTATATTCTACACACTCTAATGTATAACTTTATTAATCACTGTCATATCCACTACTTTAATTGATTATTAATTGTTTTTAAAGTAAATTGTAAGTTCACCCTACTTCAATGCTTTTTTAATTTTTGACTTTAAATTTGATTTTCTTCATTTTAAATTTTAATTTTTTTTTTCATTTTAACCATATGACGAGACAAAAGGTGCGCATTTGTGAGGTCTGTAATGTCATGTTTTCAAATTTTAAAAATTCCGAATTTTTGCCGAAAATATTTGGGAAAAACCGAATTTTGACAATTTCGTTCTTATTGTATTCTGATTCTATTTGAAGAGATATGTGACAATAAATTTTATATTCTCATTGCAACTTTTTCTCCTCTATAAGATAAATTATCTTATAATAAATAAATACATTTTCAATCCGAGGTTACGGTTTTACGCAGCCATCATCAACTGTTTTTTTTTTAAATAGCAGTAACATTTCATTTTATGTATTTAAATGTTTTTCAACCGAAAACTCTAATACATAACACTGGTCAACACATAATTTAGTGCTGGCAATTTTGTTACTGTTTCTAGGTAATTTGGGTCTGCTAAACCTAAAAATAACATCAGATTTGCTCCATCAGATCTTTTTCAAAAAACTAGGGCCAAAAGCTATATTTTCGAGATTAAGGGTATTTTATATCGCATAATTACATATGTATTATTGCTACCACCAAAAAAACAACTCAGGAATGGAAGAAAAATTTTTATTGTACACCACAACAAATACGAAAATCATGCCAATAACATTAACATATTGTTATTAATTTAAATTAACCTAAACTAATGAATAAAAATGAGCTAATCTGCATCAGCCAAAAACTTCCTTTTATAAGATAAAAGGACAGTCTCGTTGAAGACTCCAGCAGTAATCGGCCATCATGTGAATGTCCCATCTACCCTGATATCTCTCTTCCATAGTTTGTATATCCTGGTGAAATCGTTCCCCCTGTTCTTCACTAATTAATTTTGGTATCTGGATAAAGAAGATTCTTTTCATTTAGTCTGGAGGCAAGTAACTAGTATGACTCTTTTGGGAGATTTAAATCTCTGATAATGTCACTTAGCTCCTTCTGAGTAAAGCGGCTTATCGACTGTATCATCTGGTAACGTAGGCAGGCTGCTATATGTTGAAATTGGTATTTCTTCAGAATGCTGAACATGTCTTCTTGCTGACTCGAAGTTAGGATAGTTCCACTTATACCGATTGTTACCATTAATGCCCTTTATCTTCACAAGACAAAAATAACAACTGTCAAATTGGCTTTTTTGTTCCCTCCATACCATCGGAACACCAAACTTTAAACACTTTCTTTGTCCTTTTGCCCATTGTCGCACGTGTTCGACACAGGTTTTGCATACAACACACAACTCCTAAGTGAACACCAAAATAGGCCAATTTTTTTCACAACGTCACAAATCACTCTTCTACTTTCTTTTAAAATGTACTCGCCACATATGTAGCAAAAAAGTCCGGATGGTTTACGCAACTACGCCTACTTGTAAACATACGATTTTTCAAAACACACACATAAAGTTTATTTAAAAATTGCTGGCCCAAAAAAATGTTAAGCTGAGTAAAGAAGAAAGTTTTAAAGTGCCTCCAGACCTCGTAATGCTGTATATATACACACCCATACGTCACTGACTTTATTTTTTCGCCATAAATTTCGCTCCGAACTTTTTTTACGTGATCAATCTTGTTTAAACTCTAATATAAATTTGATTAGTCTCTGCTACTTCCATTGCTTTAATCAATCAATCATTTTTTTTTTAAGTTTACGTGATATACATCTTTGATTTTAATTTTTTAGCCAATAGATATACTAACGGACAAAATATACAAACCCGAAATATTATTTCCTCAAATGATTTTTAGGAGTAGGCACATACGTACTATACAACGTGTCCACGATAAGGAGAGCCAGTACAGGGATCTCGGAAACCGTAAGAGATACGAAGTCGGTTAAATGGAGATAAAGTTGCGCATTTACGTGCCTAATAACATGCCGTTGAGAAAGTTTTAAAATTCCGAGTAGTTCCGGAGATATCCGGAAAAAAACGAAATTCTGAATCACATCTATCCCAAGAGACAAACTATGAATGACTAAAAATCTCATAAAAATTACAGCGTTTGTGCTGTGATCTAACGGATTGTTTATATATTTTGGATGTTTTGGGATTATTGGTGAAAAATCGTCTTTATTATAAACAATCATCGTGCATTCATTCCTAGTTTTTAAAAGAGTGGATCATTTGAATTAGAATTTATCTTTTCATCGGTAAGTATGGTTATGTTTTAATAGTTAATCATTTCATATAACCAGACTTCAACATTGTTGCCATTCAGCGCAGAATAACATTTCACACAATCACAGCTTCACTTTGCAAGAGTTTTATGAATTGATTACTGGACATGTGCAAATAGACAAAGTTTCATATATTAACATTTTTTAAACATATCGTTCTTTTAATGATAAATATCGCCATTAGCCTCCAAATAGTTTCTGCTTCGTCTTCTGTTTGAGTTTTTTACAGTACTTTCACTTGTATAGTACACTCCTGGAGTTGGGTCTGTTCATCCCGACTTACCCTCTACAACTTGTTATTGTAATAACAAAATAATGAAAATAATAGAAGAAAACACGAAGAAAATATAATTGGCAATCTAAAACCTTTCCAGGATAACTAAACCATACTTACTTTGGCACCAGTTTTAGAAATCAGGGGGTTTGACGTTTAGCATAAAGAATGCTACGTTTAAGCCGTATCTATGCATTTTATAAAAGCAGGGACATTTTATAACAATTACAATATAACCACTTTCCAAAGAGCAAACAAGGTAAAGAGGGAAGCTTCACAAAGCTAACAAAAAGCTTTGAACCTGTCACTTTTCGCACAAAGTTGGGAATTTCAAAAGCGAAGCTACGTAATATATAGTCCTGAAAATTGTTGGTTAGGATTTCGAAATAAATACGAATCGGGAGCAATGGAGTGATTCGCAAACAACCTATAAGGAATATTACTACTTCATAGTTTCTTTGTATTTTTATTTTGTGAGGAAGCCACAACAGTAAATTTATAAAAAATGTTTCTAAAAAGAGAGTGAACGCGTTACATTGACGTACGTAATCCCATGAGTGCCGTAATTGCATTACTCATACTTTACCCATGATCATATTTATTAAAAAGGATTTATCTTATCCGGTTCATAGTGACAAACAACAAATAGGGCCGGCTCGGACTAACAAATGCAAAGTATTATGATGTTATGATTATGCATCTTTGACCATCAAACTTTCCGCTTCGTGCGATATAACATCAATATTATCTCCTTTATGGTTTTTTTTCTGGGGAAATTTCATCCTCCTCCTCATAAATTAATAAATCACTTCTTAACTAGTTTTCAGATAAATTATCGGAGGCATTTGATGTAGATGCTTCAGATGGAGGAAAAATATGTAATTTTTTTAGTTTTTTGTTTTTTTTTCCATTTAATTTTCCGCTACTGCGAACCTGATAGACGTTTGCGTTTATCAGACATCTATAATTAAGAAATAGAGTTGTAAAATGTATGTATACATATTTAACATGCAGCGATAACCATTTCCTTTTTCGTCTTTCTTTTATTTAGAATTTACATTTAAAATCAAGCTGTCTATTGAAATTTAAGATGTACCATTAAAAATGCAATTTTAATTGAAAACAATGACTTTTTGAACTAAGTGTGAATTTCCTTACTAAGAAAATTGAACGTTGAAAGCATTGAAAGCAAGTTTAAAAGCAAAATTAAGATTTCTTACCTTGAAGAACAAAATTAATTTTTTTCTAAATGTGCGTTACTTATTTCGCAAAATCTAATTTATATTGGTGTTGGGAAAAACCGATGATTTTAATAAACGAGTACTTTAACTTTAATAATCGAGTGAATCGCTCGAGCGATTAATCATTTATGACTAAGAAGAATGTGTTGATTAAACACCCGGGTTTTTTTCTAAGTTTTAGAAGTTTAATCTAGAGTTTTTATTAAGGAAGAACAGTTGATTCTGATTAAAAAAAAATTATATCCTTTAATTTTAAAAAAATTTACAATCGCCGCTGGCTAGCCAGTCAAAACAAAACCCATGTCGCGATGAATCCATGAAAAAAAAAATTAAAAACGATTTCTAAAAAGTGCTTTATTAATCTTTACCGACTTGCCTTCAAAGCCGCCGCCGCCGCCGCGCCAGTCACATCGCATAGATAAAAGCAGAGCGGCTCCTCCTAAAAAGTGTTTAAATCTGGACCAACATCGATCGTCGGTGTTTTTATTCTCTATAAACTATATTACATTTAAATAATAAATTGCAATCAACAAATAGAATAGTAGAGGTTGAAGACATAGTGTGGTGTTTTAATTTTACTGATTGATGTCCATTTTTGAGTTCAGCTTCGTTTTGCCGCCCCTCATGTTTTACCGCCCGGGTGCTTTGAACCCGCTGCACCCGGGTTTAGCCGGCCCCCTGGCAACAAGTAACAACACTGTTGGACAGAACGGGTTATGCTTTAGTAAATTAAATTAATAAGTATTAGGTAATAATTAAACTTTAATATTGGTCTCCCATCATCATCCTCTCGTGTTTGTTATATTTTTTTTTTATAATTTTAGATGTATTTGTGTCATGAGTGATTTATGTAGATTATTGTAATCTTTTATTTAACTAAAATGAAGTTTTCTTTTTCACAATAACTTTAATATAAAAACAAACAAATAAATAGCATAGGTACCTATTCATTCTAGGTACCTAGTACCTCTATGCTGTTGCTGTATCTACACTAAATTTAATTAAGAAATTTAAAAATGACTTTCTTTAAAACATATAAAATAAGTAATAGTATTTCTAACCTAAAATATTAAATTCTTTAAAAAATAACTATTTAAAAAAATTTTGAATTAGAACTTAAAAATGTATATTTAAACAAAAATTTCTTTGATATATGCCGCGCGCTATGCACCGGCATCAAAAAAAATATGTAATTCAGCGTAAATCGACAGCCGCTTCCAAACAATACAAACATTAGGCGAAGCCGACAACGAGATATAGAAAATACTAGTAGTTAAAAAATAACTAGTATTTGTAACAGTTACTGCCATGTAACCGGAACATAATGAAACTATTACTAAAAAATACTCGTTTGTATCATCGCTAGATAGTAGTCGCTTACGACTCTCTTGTTATTCTTTAATCAACACGGGCGGCCTTGTTTACCGTGCGATTTAGTTTACAGTGCTTAAAATTCGGTAAGCATCTTTAAAAATTAAGCTTCCTCCTGCCACATGCGACCCAAGAAAAGGGCGACCTTATTCAAATTAAGCTCCACCCATTTATTTACGTTATTGTCATAATATTTACCTATGGAATTTCTTAAATGGTTAACAACCTAAAATAATTTTCAATAAGCTGAGAATTACGTCGTAATGATTTTCTCCCCTTTTAAACTGCTGATGAAGAAAAGATAACAAAATAATAAATTTCTTCGTCGGCCGTATAGCTAGAAAATAACAAACGTCCGAATAAATGCCGGAATGTCAGTGATTGGAAGAATCACGTCACGTAACGTGTAAATATTCAGTGACAGAATATAAAAATATTGAAGGAAAAGGAAATCCTTCAGGAAATATCTTCGACAGCTCTGAATTTAATAGAAGTTATGTAGAACGATTGACACACAAAATCGATGAAGGAGGAAAAAGGAATAACCGCGAACAAACGGATTCTTTCCATTAGACGCGCTCGAACTTTAGAAAATTTTTTGCCAATGATTAATATGACCCTTAGGGTCGATATTTGAATGTTACCTTAAGGTAGACCTCAGCTAAGGTAGCCTTAACGTTATGGTAAACCTTAAGAAACTATATTTTAAATTGATTTGAAGGCCAATTGGAGCGTTGTGGAAGATTACCACATCCTTGAAGACCTATTCCATTAGATGGGAGTTAAAAATAACTTTAATATACTCTCAAACTTGTGTTAGGGATGAGTTACGTCATTCTGTACCTTAAGGTGACTGACAAACAGGTAAAAATAAAATTTTGCATTAGGGTATTTTAAAATTTGTTTTTTGGCAATAAATAAATAATACACTTAGAAGCAAAAATAACGCACAACCAAAAATTATACTCAATTTCAAACCTGATTTTTTAAACTGTAACTTTTTTCTTTGGTAATAGCACTATGATAGAATTTTTTATTTAGATTTCAGTTTTAGGCTTATACAGGGTGCAAAAATGAGATTAGCTTTTTACATTATATTTAAGGCACCCTGTAGGGAGCATTAGCAACAGCAACGGGTGTATGATGAAATCATACTGTAGCCTCATGTTCTCTAAACATTTTGTTTCTTTAATTTCTCTGATATCTGTAATATCAAAGAAAATACACAGTTTTTTTTTAATTAAAATAACATTTTAACAACATTAAAATAACTTTAACAATAAATAGCAAAAAAATACATTAGTAACGCTTGTTCCCAACTCTACTTCTGATGACTGCTTCACATTGCCTCGGCATACTCGATATTAAATTGGATATTTTATTATGGTCAAGTCCATTCCAAATATCGGTAACCATTATTTGGATATCTTGCAGGTTGGCAGGAGGGGGTTGATGCTGCCTCAGTGCCCTAGCAATAATATGCCATAAGTGCTCTATAGAATTCAAATCGGGACCGCGCGGTGGCCAATTTAGAGTTCGAATATTTACTTCATGTAAATATTCATTGACGATGCGCGCAACATGAGGTCTTGCGTTATCGTGCATTAGTAAAAAATTATTCCCAATATACAGAGCGAAAGGGACAACGTGCTCAGACAAAATGTCACTAATATACCTGTCGCTATTTAAAGAACCCCCACGTGAAGGTACGATATCCATCTGTGCTATTAAGGAAATTCCAGATCAAAACATTACAGAGCCTCCATTAAATAAAGTTGTTTCACGTATGTTGTACTGCCCATAACATGTTCTGGTATAAAATTGTATATTTTCTGTGATATTACAGATATCAGAGAAATTAAAGGAACAAAATGTTTAGAAAACATGAGGCTACAGTATGATTTCATCATACACCCATTGTTGTTGCTAATGCTCCCTACAGGGTGTCTCAAACTTAACGTAAAAAAACTATTCTCATTTTTGCACTCTGTATAAGCCTAAAACTAAAATCTGAATAAAAATTCTATCACAGAGCAATTACCAAAGAACAAAGCTACAGTTCTAAAGAAAAATTAGCGAAATCGATTGATCGGTTAGCGAGAAAATCACGTTTGAAATTGAGCATAATTTTTGGTTGTGCGTTATTTTTGCTGCTAAGTGTATATTAATCGTATATTATTGCTAAAATATTAATTTTGCCGATGAATGAAGTTATCGACGTGATTTTAAGCATTAGTAACTTTTGAGCGTGTCGCATAAAAACCCATTTATCTCGAAAACCGCCAGTTTTATCGCACTAAGTCCCTTTTTTACAGAGAAATGACCAAACTACCAGTCAAAATTGTGAAACGATTCATTATTTTAACGATGGTAGGTACAAATGCGTAAATTTGATACTCCTCATCTAGGGACAAATATATAACCAAAAAACATAAACTTCACTCGATATCTAGACTTCGAATCTTCTTATAACAAATAACAGATGTTTTTGAGAAAAATGAAAGATTTCTTCGTATCGTAGGCCGATCTAAAACGACCGATTTTATGATTCTAGAAATATATACGGCTTTTGAATTTCTATGATAACAATAGGAATTTAGTTGAGTTCATCAGTATTCCATTAACCTACAAACTAGGTTATCTCGTCCCGTCTAGAGGTCATAATAGAGTGTTAGAGCTTGGCGTAAGTTTCGGATTAGTATGTAAATTATGTATTTAAATATGATATCATGAGGACATTATTTTTGTGTATTTATGAGAATGTTCTCGTAAGTTCTTAAAAAAATTAAAATAACTGCACGATATCTGCATCGAAAGTTTTATAAGCAAAGCCATATCTGTCGGTTTGTCCTCCGGATAGCTCGAGAACCACTGAGCGGATTTCGTCAAAAATTGTTGCCTGTATACAGTTTCGGCACACATCTATTACAATCAGTAGCTTAACGGACAGGAAAGAGAACGTAATATACCAGCTATGTATTAATTAAAGAGGGACAGAAGTCCTCGTCGTATCTTACTTTGATTTTTCCTTGCACCATCAACTAATATGACGCCACGATGTCACGTGTTAACTCACGGAGACGGGGAAATCCTGCAAGCGGCTTATTATTTATGGACGCAATGTTGCCAAGTCAAAATTACAAAACCATAGCACAAGTGCATCAAGAATTTACTAAAATTTCACTAGATTTAAAACTAAAGGTTTTCCATAATAAAAAAAGCATAAAAAGTAAAGAACATTATCAAAATTGGAAAAATATTGTTTATAAGTACCTAATTTAGGCGAGTTCCTGGTTACGCCACTGATTTAGGTATTGTACAGGGTGTCCCATTTTTGACACTTTTATAGGGCATCTCCGTAACTGTTAGTGCTATCAAAAAAGTAATGTAGGTCATGTACTCTTTTTGGGTCAAACTTAAAATGATAAAATCAAAATTTGAAAATTTTCGCTCGCTTAAGAGATACGGAGAAAAATAAAAAATTAACAATTTCAAAATTACCCCATATTTTCTTAGTTAAATGACTTTTGTATAATAAATAAGAAAATGTAGGGTAATTGAGAAATTGTCAAATTTTCGCTGTATCTCTTAAGCAAGCGAAAATTTTCGAATTTTGATTTTACCATTTTAAGTTTGACCCAAAAGAGCACATGACACCTACATTACTTTTTTGATAGCACTAATAATGACGGAGATACCCTATAAAAGTGTCGAAAATGGGACACCCTGTACATTGACGATTTAGCAACACAAAGGTATTTAAGGAAACAAAACGGTAAAGCAATAGATTAAAATTTTAAAATAATAAATAAAAAACTCAATAGAAAGCATTTTTTAAAAGGTTTCACTAAATCTCTAGATTAAAAAATTACTAGAGATTAGTGAAATTTTACTAAACCTGACAACACTGTATCGACGGCTCGGGTATAATTTGTTCGGGTTTGTTCGGATGCTAGTACCTACATAAAACTAATTTTTATTATTTTATGGTGTAGATCAATCAAAGCAGTTTAAATATAAGCTTTCCTGCTAAATCAATTCTGCAACTGTCAACAAAATCTATTGTATACGCAAAGAAGTTAATTAAATTTACTATAAAAATAATAAAACTAACCGCCATTCATGGTCGTATACAGGGTGTTATTGAAATGACGTATTATATTTAAATGGGTGACTCCTTGGGTGTCCTAGAGAAGCGCTACATATTTTATTTTTTTTTAAATCGACCATTTTAAAAGTGGGGTAATAAACACTCTTACTCACAGGTCAGTCCACGTTACTGTACAACATTTCACCCAGAGCCAATGGCAATGTTGCCAAACTTAATGTAAAACTGAAATTCCATATAAAATTATAAAAATAAATTATTTTCTACCTACTTGTATTTATCCTTATACCTAAAGAGCGAGGAAATCCAGGTACAAACATAATCTGTTTTTTTTCTTTTTCATGGGAACACTCCTGGAAACACTTTATGTACACACAGTAATAGTGAAACAGAACCGATAGTTAGCTTTTGAAAATTCAATAATACAGATTATACTACTTATTAGATTTTATTACACGCGAGAAATTTGACGTCCAGAAGAAACGCGTCAATAAAAACAATATACAAAGATTATTTATGTACGGGCAAGATACACGCGTAAACGGAAAAAACAGAGCGGGTCGCTGAGAGTGTGTTGGTGATCGACTAGACAAAACGTATCCGGCCGCTGGTTGGTCTTGAACTAACAGACGCACGCGTGCGGCGCTATATGAAACTACTTCGCTCAGCCGATGTAAGGCGTTAAGAGGTCATTGGCATTTGACCTGGTGACGTACGTGGGTATTACTATTCCATATGTTTTTTCGGGTTGTTTAAATCATAGTCCGTCGTTAATGTTCTTCAGTTAATTGTACAAAAAGGTATTACAGAATGCAAAAGTGTTTAAATTATTTTATTTTGTCTAAAGAGTTTAAGGTGTACATATGACAACACCGGCCAGAATTCTTTGATTGCTTACATGTATCGCAGTGCCACACAGGTGTTTTTCTGGTTTGACGTCAGGTCACTCTTACTACTGAATGAATTGAAAGCGCTATTTATGGCTATTTTTCTTCAATTTATCGCAGGAATTGTCGGTTTAAATATAACACGTCATTTCCATAACACCCTGTATGTGACTGGAATAATTTTTATTAATTTTAGCAATATTTTAACCTAAATTTATAGTAATAATTACAAGAAATTTTGTAAAATTTACTAAAAAAATTTCCTTCTATCTTTTGTAAAAAAAATTGAACAAGATTTTAATTACGGTAAGCAGAAATGGAGTTGGAAAGTTTCCATCGTAAATCATATTCTTAATTCATGTAAATAAATTCAAAATATACTTTTTTCTAATTTAGTACTTTTATTATAAAATATAATTACCTTAATTAATTCCGGCGAAAATAATTTTAACTTATTATATAATGTAAAACTTTATTAGGATTCCTAAGACACCGGCTTTAGAATTTCTTGGGCGAATCCAAAATTGCGTTTTAATGCCCCTCAAAAGACTTGTGAAACTATATTACGGTAATGTAATATTGAAATTTTCCTTATTTTTGCAGGTTGCGAGTGTGACTTTCGACATTGTTATGAATTATGTATTCTTAAAATTGCTTTAAGGAGTGCAGCAATCCTTGAAAAGAAATTTTGTAAAATTGACTCCCCTTTTTTATTGAAATTTTCTATTAGATGTGGATACATTTGTCAGGTCCTTTGAATTTAATAAGTAATACATAATTTTAAAGATCGTTTAAATCTCTTTCCAATAATACCAAAGTTTATTGTTTTTTGAATAATAGTTTCCAATCAAATTTTTAATAGGATTACTTAAATAAAAATATTCTATTTTGATATTGACCTTCGTCAAACGTAATGTCAATAATACCTAAACTGAAAGAAATGGCTCCTCCATTAACTTAATAGGAATACTACTAAAAAAATCATATTACTCCAAGTAAATAAGTTTTAGTGGTTTGTATATTTTGTTTTTATGGTTTCTGATGGCATTGGATTTTTAATGTGGGAGCTACAGCAACCTGTGTCGTTATATTATGAGATATGAGTTGAATTGTGTTATTTTCTTTCACACGAAAAAATACTATAGTAAAATTATTATGGTAAAGATTTTGTTGTAAAATTTCCTATAAACTATATTGTTAATTACATTTTGTATTAATAATCTGTAACAGAATAATATTGTGAACATAATTTCTAAAAAAGTTCTAGTTAATTTAGTAAAATTAAGTCAACTCTAAAATATATAGTAGATTGAACAAATATTATAGTAAAAGTATTATGGTAAAGATTTTCTTTTACGATTTCCTATAAAATATTGTAATAATTACAATTACATATTAATCCGTACCAAAATAATATTGTAAACATAATTTTCAAAGAAACTGTATTTATGATTTCTAATAAATTTAGTAACATCAAGTAAAATATATTGTAAATTTTACAACAAATAATTTATTTATAACTCCAGTAGTTAGATATTTTTAAATGTATGGTACATTTTACTGACAACTATTATTGTACTTTAAGTATTTTTAATTGGTAAAATGACCAAGTTTAAATAAAGTGTTGTAAAAATGCTTGTTTACAAGAATGAAGAGCTTGAATCAGATGCAACGGATCAATCAGAACTCGTTGTTCGTTAGGAGAACAGGTGAGAAAGCAGGAAACCGATCACCGAAGTCAAGCGACGCCTTGAATGGGTGGCCGCTTGGGAATGCCACGTGTCGAAATTTTTAAAAAATTTCAGTAGATTAGATTTTACAGAAGATTTTAGTAAATTTTACAAAAGATTTTAGTAAATTTTACAAAAGATTTTAGTAAATTTTACAAAAGATTTTAGTAAATTTTACAAAAGATTTTAGTAAATTTTACAAAAGATTTTAGTAAATTTTACAAAAATATAAATGGTTTACTAAATATTTTTGTAATTCTTACTAAAAATGTTTGTTAAAATTTTGCATAATTTTATGGCAGTTCTTAATAAAAGTTATTGCAGTCACATATAGAGCCATAAATTGTGGTTAGTTTTACTATTTGTATAGTACATTTAACTTTCCGTGTATTATTATTTAAACGATATAATATAAGGAAGGAAATGGAATTATGCTTTTAGAACATTTAGTACATCGCAAAAATATACCTTATTCTCTTTTTTTTTCAGGATAAACAGTTTGGTAAAATCGCACTGTTTTTTCCACATAGCAATCCAGAAGCCGATGTCATTTCAGGGATCAAGCATTATAAGCAGTATACTCTGAAGAGAGCCTATTTAGGAGAAACGTTTTTCTGGGGACTACTTCCCCAACCTGGGGATCAACTTGTTTTTAAGTTCACTACTCCTATACCTGTAAAGAGGTGAGTTAATATTAATTTATACATTTGCTTTTTAATCATAAATCATAGTTGAAAACGTTTGGTTTCGCATTATATAATTACAAATACAAATACACAAAAAATTCCATGCATCATACGTGGAGGAATCGACCTTCTGTTATAAAAATCGCCGCTTTGTTGTAAAGATATATTATGTCTAGAAAATAAAATCTAATTGAAATCCACTAGTACTTATTGTTTCTTTAAAAATGTACTAAACGCGAGTGTTACGAGAAATTAACTTTGAACCCTGACATTTTAACTCTAATTATAAGTTAAATGAAAATAAAAACTGTTACGTTTTGGAGCAATAAAACCGTCTGACTGAAGAAAACTAGAGCAGTGCTCAAACTCAATTAGTTTAATCCACTTACCGGACTTTTCGGATAAAAGAACACTTCATGTTCTTGTTTCTAACATAAATCAAAATCTTCTATTGCTGGTTTAACAATAAAGTAAAAGTTCTTCATTGTATAGGAACAATTATTTTATATACACCGGTAAATCTAGGTATTTATATTGGTTGCAATGAGACAAGGGTGTACTTGCTTTGCGGATTAATAATTTAATATAGTAATAATATAAACTTGGCTGATTAATATTTATCTTATTAATATAATATCAAGAATTTGTTTATATTAATTTATATCTTTTTGCTTAGACAATATAATAAATAAGCGGAAAACAAGCCAGAAAGTAATGTATGATAGTAAAGTATAGATAAGACAATGCGCTTCAGTACTCAAAATCTAATCAAATTTTAAATCCTGTCTATTTCAATCTCTAAAAAAATTCTAGAAAGAACATATTTAATTAAATTTAAATTTACTTGACATGAAATAACAACTCTTTCTAACCATTTATTGTTACAAAATATTGACATATTTTAACAGTAGGATTACTTGCTAAACGTCTCCACGGTTACATAACGAACCACTCTAAAGACTTAAATCTAATCTGCATTACTCGAAATATAATTTAATTAATATATTTCAAAGATTTAAGTAAATGAGGTGTTGTATAATAATGTAATTTATAGATTTTTCATCAAATCTAAGTATAAAGGAAGAAATAATCCAGTATGTACTAGCGTCAAAATATAACATATACAGGGGTTATGGAAATTACTTATATTTAAATAGTTGACTCCTAGGGTGTCTTAGAGAAAGTCTACATACTTTTTTTTTAATCGAATATCTAAATACTAAGGTAATGACCCTTTTTACCCACATACTATCACGCCGTTCCATCTGGAGTCACTTAGCAACAATGTGGGTCACTAGAGTATACTGTGATGTCAGATCACACCTCGTGTCTCGCCCTTGCTTGGATACCCGCCGCGCGCCACTATCGTTGCTTCAGTATGTTTCGAGACTCGGGCATGGAATGACGCTGTCTGGGGTTCCACGTGCTTGATGTATAAGGATTTTAAACGTTTTGTTAGTTGTAGCTTTACCCGATTTTTTTCTGTTGTGAAATAATTCATAATAATAAATGCTGTGATGTGATTTTCAAATTTGTGTGATATATCTACTGTTGGTTCTGTTGCAAAACATACTTTTTGTGTTTTATTTTTTTATGGAATTTAAATGTAAAACGAATGATTTTAAAATAAGGAATATCAGAGAGTATGTACCTTAAAATTGTAGTGTTTTTTTCTAAAAAGTTTGAGAAAGAAGTGATAACGCGCGTCAAAGATGTCTTGTTGTCAAAAACTGAACACGTGCGTTTACAATTCTGTGTTGCAATATGACAACACCGCCTATAATGCGTTGGCCTCTTTTGAGACTCGAGACTGCCTCAATAAACTACTGATTGAGAACGTCCTCAGTAGCGGCCACGTAAATTTTGAGATAAAGTGTATATTTCGCTTAATAATTCAAAGCGCCATTTATGGTTATTTTTCTTCAATTTATTTTCATCTCAGAATTTGCCGGTTTAAATATAATAAGTAATTTCCATAACATCCTGTATATCATACAATAATCAAAAAATAACGAGAAGAAAATGATTTTCACAATAATATCCCGGAAACAATATTTCTTTGCAAGATACATTAATTCCAAATATGTATATTAAAATACAATGAACGTTTTGCATCGCATATAAAGACAACGTCATCAAACACAACTGGCTTACTAAAAGTATTTAATTTGATAACTGACTGAGTTTTAAATAAGGGGGCACTAATTTATAACAAATGAAACTATTTTTGCATTCGTTTACAATATAAAAAAAATATATGCCATAAAAAAATCGTTACTATTAAATCAATTAATTTCATTTCACCAATTTTTTTTCTTGTTTCCATATCAAATAACATTTTGTTACATAGTTTTAGTTAATTCGTTGTAATCTATATTAGATAACGAATATTTAGTAGTGCACGTAAAATATATATTTTATACTTAAACTGTATTATTAGCTTATTTCAAAATTTAAACGGCGAGTCATAATTTCTAAAATTATGTAGATATGAAAGTCCAATAAACTGTAAGTCATAGTATATAAAATTATGTACAATTTTCGATCATTACCTTTTTGTCCTAAAACATACCGAGTCCTGCATTAGTGCGTCGGGCATCCATAGCGTCCTTATTTACAACAGTAGAAGAGAAAGTTTAATACAAAAGTTGTAGGATGTGGGTTGATGCATATTTTAAAAATATTTGTAAATATACAGAGTGTTCAATAAAAGTGTGACGTCATAAAATATATTTTTTTTAAATGACACACCCTGTAATTTTTGCCACATTTAGGTTCCTTTTGGTGCTCTCTCTTATGTGCAAAAATATGTCTTTATTTGCTTCGATATTTTAGGAGCAATAAATAAAAAAAGATAAAAATCATTTTTTTTTTAAATTGTATATAACACTCTAAAAAATAGTAAATCGAGTTGAACGAACAATTTCCGTGTTGCGCAGCTGTATAATTCATGATCGCGGTACATGGCACGCGCATGGGGCGGCTTGCTGTGTGGCTTGGTTGTCTATAACAACTCGGCATCAGCTATGTCCCCATATTTCATTATTATTGATACACATTTTTTCTTGACTGAAAACAGTTTTGCGTGTGTAAAAATGTCCGTTCATATTTTTCCCCCACAATACACGATTTCTGGCAACGTTGCCAATGTCCGTTCTTATTAATTTCCTTCTCAAGTCCTTATTACATCACCAAAAAACTCAAATAAATTTAGGTCGTGATTAGTCTGAAATCCTGTTAACGGGCTGCCTTACTATAGCCTTAAAAACAATAAATCAATCAGAAAAACTTGATTTACGTAATTATGGCAAAAACTAGTAATAATACTTGTCCCCATTTTCAATGAATACAACTGTATGAATACACTTGTGTTGTAATAAAACAAATTCAATTTATGGTAATCATCTTTTACAAAAATAACACAACTTTAGCGAAAACACAGGTCAGAAATGAAATATTTTGGAAAGTCTAGAAATAAATCTATTGAGAAACAAATCCCAATATAATATATTTTTATCAATTAAAAATAACTCGTTATTACAATAAAATAAAAGGTGTAAAGCCACCAGGAAGGGTTAAATAAATGCTATTGGTGTGTAAATTAAGTAGTGAAAGTAAGACAACAAAACACTCTTTAAAATTGAAAACTATGGTATATAATTTGAAAAATTGCGTGGGTAATAAATTCGCCAACAATATGCGGATCATACTTTACAAGATTATATTGTTCGGTTATGATACAGTAGATTCCCATGATTAACTTGTCAAAAGATTAATATTCTGTTGTGCCACAACAATGTAAAACATAAACTACAAAATGTAAGTCGGTATATACTAAACTAGTTGTGTAGATTGTAAAAATATAGATAGACATAGTAAACGTATGAAATATATCTTGCGGTTAAACTTTACTGTCGAGCACGAATAGGTCCATTATGTATTTGTAACGACGAGTCATTACGGATTTTTAGTACGTTGTATAAATCAAAATTGTAAGGTAATTAAAAGTATATAGTTAGTAAAATATATTGTTTACATACATAGTGTTATGAAATTACATTACTATATTTAAAACCTCAAATCCTGACAAAAATAACCATAAATGACGCATCGAGTTAATAAGCGAAAAAAATCACCTTATGTCTCTGTCATAAAGAGCACTGAAAATTTCAAACCCATACGATTAGTCAAAAGTCGTAATATTGCCAATTTTAAGAGTAATTTCAGACTTTAGAAAAAGTATGTATAATTGCACAACATAACTTAACGATAGTGATCGGGACGATGCGTTTAGATCTTGTATCTGCGTTGTTTAAATAATAAGAACTAGAAAATTTTATACAGAGGGGTAGAGGTGTGAGGGAAGTTCCAATGCGCTTCATCAGCTAACGACGGACGTTCAGCGCACGTACAGTTTTTTTTGCAACATCGCAATACAATGCATTACCTACATACACTTTTTAAGTGAACACATATCTCTATGGCGTCGCCACAAGTGGGATGATTTTAAGGGTTCTTACCTAAGTTTATAAAGAAAGTGTTAAATTTGTAGTATTTGTTTCTAAAGTACCTGACGTGTAAATATGACAACACTTGCCAACGTTCATAGACGTCTTTTGAGACTTGACCTATCCTATTAGATTATTGACATCCCTCGCCAGTGTCTATCTCGGGTTTGACATAACGTGGATTCTCTCCCTTATTAATTCAAAGCGCCATTTATGGTTATTTTTCTTCAATAAGTTTCATCCCTGGATTTGTTCGGGTTTGTTCGGGTTAAAATATAATAAGTAATTTCCGTAGCACCCTGTACATTTGACAGTGGATTTATATTTCTGATTTCAGATGCACCTAAAAAATTATATTAAATTTCGAATTCTACTGAATAATTATAGAAACGCCAAATAAACAAATCTTAACTTCCATCGAGTTCTTAATGTATTTTATTTCATTCATTCGTTTTGAAGTTTATTTGAAACTGTAATATTGCCAATTAGGGGAAACATTTCTGAAGCAATGTAAAGCTTTAAAGCCTTCAGCAGATGTTAGGAAGCAGTTTCTCGCGACGATCGTGTTGCTGGGTAATAAATTCAATAGCTTAATGAAAAAAGTAAAGCAATGAAATGAGTATTAAATACAATTTATGCTGATATAATAATACACTATAGAACGTATTTGGAAAATGCTTTAAACCTACTGAAAATGTGGAGAATTTTACTTAGGGGTACTGTAAAGTATCCTCTCCAAAACCGAGTGCACACCAAATGAGCGAGCAAGAGCAAGCATGTCTACACCACGTGAGCATTCATATAAACATGATCTAGCTCTAGTTCGCTCTTGCTCCCACATTTGGTCTGGACCCGGCTTATAGGATGTTCCTTAATGATGTTCGCTATAATATACAAGGTGTTTGGATAAGTCATCATAATACTTATGGAGCTGATTCTACATGTTAAAATAGAGGTAGTAAAGTTGAAAACTCATTACTTTTCGAGTTACAAGGCACACTGCAAAAGCGGGAACCAAAAAAATTCGTCTTCAGGTTCTTCAAGGGGTTAAAATATTTTTTAAAAGCAATTTTTTGTCAAATGTGAATTATCATTATGGCATAGCAATTCACTATTTTACTATACAGGGTGTTATGGAAATTACTTATTATATTTAAACCGGCAAATCCTGAGATGAAAATAAATTGAAGAAAAGTAACCATAAATGGCGCTTTGTATTATTAAGCGAAATATACACTTTATATGAAATCTCAGAATGTACGTGCCCGCTCCTGAGGACCTTCGCAATCAGTAGTTTATTGAGGTAGTCCCGAGATTCAAAAGAGGTTAGCGCATTATAGGCGATGTTGTCATATTGCAACACAGAATTCTAAACGCACGTGTTCAGTTTTTGGCAACAAGACGTCTTTGACGCGCGTTATCACTTCTTTTTCAAACTTTTTAGAAAAAAAAACTACAATTTTAAGGTATATACTCTCTTACCTTCGATCTTATTTTAAAATAATCCGTTTTATAATTAAATTCCATAAAAAAATAAAACATTAAAAGTATGTTTTTCAACAGCTCAATAGTAGATAATATTACACAAATTTGAAATCACACCTTTTATTATTATAAATTATTTCACAACAGAAAAAAAATCGGGTACTGCTACAACTAACAAAACGTTTAAATTCGTATACGTCAAGCACGTAGAACCCTCGACAGCGTCAGTCCAACCCCGAGTCTCGAAACATACTGCAGGAACGATAGTTGCGCGCGGCCTGTATACAAGCAAGGGCCAGACACGCGGTGTAATCTCACAACACGGTTAGTTACTCTAGTGGCCCACATTGTTGCTAAGTAAATCCAGATGGAACGGCGCGACAGTACTTGGGTAAAAAGGGTTTTTACCTTAGATTTAGATATTCGATTAAAAAAAAAGTATGTAGACTTTCTCTATGACACCCAAGGAGTCACCCATTTAAATATAATAGTCATTTCCATAACACCCCGTATATTCCGATTTTTAAAAACGTCAGAATCATTAAAGTCAATCAAATAAGTTCAAAGAAAGAATAATATATCGAATACAGGACATTAAAAAAACGAAATTAACTTAATCTTAAGAATGAATATACAGAAGACAGTATAACATTCTAATTTACTTACAATAATCTCACTTTTTTTCAAATATTTTCAATTTTTGCAGTAGGTATACACAAAAAAAATGTTAAATTTTGAAAATGAGGAATCTGAAGATACTCTAATGGGTTGCCCAGCTTTCAGGAATAGTTATAAGATGTGTTTAGCCACATTTTGGCATAGATAAAATCCTAAGAATTTTTATTTCCATTCCACGAGTATTTCAGATTTAATGTACGACTTCTAGCGCGTGAGAAAATGTAATTTTCCGAATTCACGTGTAAAGTACCTAACTTATAAAGATACAGCAAGAATGTTCTAGTCTTGTGGTATTAGTATACTTGGCAAGTAACTTTTGCATAGAAATTTATTAGATAGTTTCAAAATATTTCAGTTTTACCAGAGATAAGTGTCATAAAAATATTTTATTTTTGAAGAGATTTTTTTTTCTATCAAATGCCGACAAAAAATTAAAATTGAACTTTATATAGGGTGTCCCATAATTAATAGTATACAGTTATACAACTAGCTACCATAGCTAGACTGCGCCATGCAGTCCGTCTACACCGCGTGAAATCCGTCTACAATATGAATGCCTGCTGGATATTGGTTCATGGCATGCTTCTTTTCGCATTTGCAGATAATTCTGATTCTTATATATTATTTTTTCTAATGTATTTTTTTCCCCTGCAGTAATTTTTTGTATTATGGAAATAAAGGACGTTTATTATTATTATTATTATTATTAGATTGCAAACTCTTTGGGTAAAAATAATAATAATAAAGTAACAATAATTTCTTAATTAATTAAAAATCAAACAATCTACAACAAAATTATTAACAAATTCAAATTGATCGCCCCAGAAACACCCGATCACAAAATGTTATGCAACAATGTGAAAAAGTAAACTAATTAGGAAATTAAGAAATAAAAGTTTCACGTGGACAACCTGTGTCTCGATTATTATCGACTTTTCAACTAAGCATGCTTTGGCCAAATCGCAATATTTTACCCAAAGAATCTGTAATTTTACTGTATTATTACTGCTAATTTCAAAGGCTATCATTGTAGCACATAAACTGCATATAAATAAGTACTTACTAATTACAGGAATAGAACAAATTTATAGTATCACTGCGTACCTCTCAATATCGCACTAGTGCGAAAATTATTCTTATTTCAATACTATTTTAAAAAAAAGTTACGAGTCCTCAATAGACCAAGTTATTTAGTCGGAAAATTATTTTTTTCTTATTACTTTTAGATATTACTTTAAAAGTGGCAATGCAGAACATCCTTCGGACAAATTTTACAATACAACAGTAGAAGTGTTACCAGTGGAGCTGCCGAGCAATTCAGCTGTCACATTAGGAGCAAATATGACAAATGACGGTTATGTCATAGTCGGTAAGTTTAGAATGTATTTTTCATAAAAAAATGTTTTATTTTACGGTACATATTGTAAAAGTCCTTAACTACATTGGAATTCCCAATCAAATTGCTTTCATTTATCTTAAAGCTTTTGGGGTGCCATAGTCGTTATACAGGGTGTTTGACAACAAGACGTCTTTGACCCGCGTTATCACTTCTTTCTAAAACTTTTTAGAAGAAAAATACAACAATTTTAAGGTACATACTCTCTTACCTTCGATCTTATAATCCGTTTTATAATTAAATTCCATAAAAAAATAAAACACAAAAAGTATGTTTTGCAACAGAACCAACAATATTTAATATCACACAAATTTGAAATCACATCACAATATTTCTTATTATGAATTATTTCACAACACAAAAAAATCGGGTAATGCTACAACTAACAAAACGTTTAAAATTCGTATACATCAAGCACGTAGAACCCTCGACAGCGTCATCCCATTCCCGAGTCTCGAAACATACTGAAGCAACGATAGTCGCGCGCGGCAGGTATCCAAGCAAAAGCGAAACATGCGTGTGATCTGACAACACTGATAGTATACTCTAGTGGCACACATTATTGCTAACTGAATCCAGATGGAACGGCGCGACAGTATGTGGGTAAAAAGGGTTTTACCTTACTATTTAGATAAGCTATTAAAAAAAAAGTATGTAGACTTTCTCTAGGACACCCTAGGAGTCACCCATTTAAATATAATAAGTAATTTCCATGTATGTAAACAGGGTGTTTCAAAAAACATGTGCCATCCGCTCGTGTGATGATTTCTTTCAATTTTGGTCCGTCAGATGCTTTGTTTGAAAGATACCAGGGTCGATTTTCAAATTTTTTCGGTATTTTCAAAATATTTCCGAAATGGCTTTAGGTACGATATAGGTACGACACTGACTTTTTCATTTTGATAGCCAATTTCTTCAGGTTCTTCGTAAAGAAAAATTGAAATTACTAAAAAACAACAACACACCTTCGTTTACAAGATAAATGCGATTTTATCAAACTCTGTCAAATATCAAGCTTAAAATAAATAACTAAAAAATCCAGCATGCTTTGGCCGATGCTAAAACAGGTTCTTTTATTAAAAAATTAAGCACCTGCTTGCAAGCCACTCTTATTGATAAAATATGTGCCATTTTAGAATCTTCCATAGCATACTACATTTTTACTTTTTGATTTTAAGCTTGATATTTAACAGAGGTCGATAAAATTGCATTGATCTGTAAACGAATCTGATATCAAATAAATATTAAGGGGTGTTCTTCTTTAGTAATTTAATTATCTAACAAAATGGCTATCAAAATGTGAAAAAATCAGTGGCGTTTTCATAGTATATAGTTTTTATTAAAAATTATTAGAGCGCGTGGATGCCACGCATGCCTCTGGTAAAGCTGGTCACTCATTTTTGTTGCTAAAATATGTATTCTTATATGTACTTTTTATAATCCAAATTTCACTAAAATTTCTAAAACCGTTCGAAAATATCTTGAAAATACCGGAAAAATAAAAAAAAATTTAACACACTAAATCTTCGCAGCTGCGGACCTACGTAGATAGGAACTTTTGTCTTATTTTTGAGTAAGGACTCAAGTAAATCACACGAGCGGCAGCACATGCTTTTTAAAACACCCTGTATAGATATGGGGCTTTAATAAATAATGCAAACGTCACCTACCAGTTTTAATATTTTAAATTTAAGCCTTGGGACTCGAGACAATGCCACCGACAGCGATTTCATATTTCCGCAGGCTTCCGCCGTCTATGAATTGTTTTTGTAAACTTTTGATGCCATACCACAATGCTTCCGTTTTCTAGCGTTTCCGCTTTTATAAACCATGGTAATAGACCGTTTCTGTAACTAAGACATACATATTATCATTATGAGCTTACGCCGACGACGTATAAATTCATTTCGCGTTTAATTTCATTATAAGAGTACAATCATCTGAAATCGTTTACAGAATACGATTTTGTGTAAAGCTTTAGTTCAAGCATTGGCACATAACCGTGATCGTGAGTCTCATTTGTCTCTGGCAACACTAGCTTCGTTTGAGCTTGACAATCGAATGCAGCGGAGCTTTTGAATTATAGCTGGCAGATGTAGGCTAAAACAAAAGAGCATGTGAACTGAATGTTTTAAACAGTGTGGTTTGTTCGGTGTTTCAATTATGTCGAATACAGTGTACATAATTTCGGTGTAGTTTATATAAGTTCATCCCTTGACAACTAGGACTGAACATTACAAAACTTTTGTCTCTAACAATGAATCCAAAGGATTATAAGCAATTAAAAGTAGACTTTGCTGCCTAATTTGAAAGCGAAAATCACTAGAATATAAGTTCTAATTCTGTAGTTTTCTTTTAAAAGCTGACACACATATAATTTCCACTAATATTCTGTTTACACAACCATCACATCTTAAATATATCTAGATATGTGAAAAAACAATAGTGTAACTAAGTATCGACAAATCCGAACGCAGAACTACCGGAAAGAGATACTAGTGCAAACGCGTAAGACAAGGATGTTATCCACACGTCTTTCGATGTGATGTGCTGCATATAGTCCACATTTTGATGCTTTCTCGGTTAAAACGATCATCAGCGTATATGTTATCTTCGCTTTGTACATATAAATATATGGCCATTAATACTTTACTTTTTCGAGTGCACATCCAAAATTTCTCTTTACAATCTTTCTGCCCAGTATCGGGCTACGTCTACGGCTTCCGTGTTAGCATACCATAAGTCATCAAGGGTGCATTTCGATGGGCATTGTATACATGTTCTTAGGTGGTCGGTGGTCTGTACTTCTCCACAGTCGCAGGTCATCTCGTCATCATTTCCCATTTTCCACCTTGTCAGGTTAGACTTGACGGGGGCAACACCAGTCCTAATGCGATTCAGGGTTCGCCATGTCTTCCATTCCAGGTTCATCCCTCGGGGCGGTTGTTGTTGGAGTGGGGAACTCCATGAATCTTTTTCTAGATTTTAGGCGACTGGTTCCGTGGGGTTCCTCAAGGTTATGGAGAAGGTGTCTTTCATCAAAGGCTTCTTTGAACCTTTCAACATGTTGAGCTGTCTCGCGGCGATCTTCTGGGGAGGCAAAGCCCGCAGCCTGGTATAGCAGGGGCACAGGTGTAGGCTTCATACAGCATACAATTTGGCATCATGTCTCGTTCAGTGCGATTGTGACTTGTCCGGCATATTTAGATCTACTCCACACTGGACAAGCGTATTCTGCTGTCGAAAAACACAAGGCTTCCGCCGTCATCCTGCGAGTTTCTTCAAGAGATTATTTCATGACCTTGTGTCTGGTATTTTTGCAGTGGTCTTTATATGTCGGTGACCTGTCAAGGATGACACCCAAATATCTTGGCCTCTCAGTGTGCTCCAGGCTCTGTCCCTCCCAGGATACATTGAGTTTTCTATGTGCTATGCGTGGCCATTAATATATCTATATTTTATCAATTCAGCGATTAACTGAGTTCAAGGGTTTAGATACTTTTCAGTTAACTGTTGGTAAATATATTTGACATATGTCAACCGTTATTATTAAAAAGTATGGTGAAAACGAGTATAGCAAATATTCTAAAATATCTCGTTTTCTTTTCAACTTGAAAACTACTGCCACTTTGAGCATCTGATATAAAATAAATCAAAATCGACTGAAATTGGTATAGTTTAACTGCATATACCCGTTTAGTACAAGTTTAATACATTGTAAACCATCTTGTTAGATTTTCGTTTAATCCTACAGGGCACATTAAGCTCCGCACTAATCCTTCCCAACGCATATATCGCTTGAATTATCTTAAATCCCATATATGTCATTCCCGATTTGTTTGTAAACTGATAGTGTGATTCGTGTTTAACATTGTAATGCACAATATCCTTTGGAAACAAAATCTATGAATTGAATAGTAAATGTGTCACATCACTTCGCCTGCATCATATCAGATGAAAGATTACGATATTATGGAAAACCGAGATTCCTGTTTATATTTATGACGAGAAGTCAATTATTTCATATTACAGCAGCTGGTATAAATTAGATTATACCAGACAATAATTAAGGTGAAAACCCTATTGAATAACATAATATATTAATTTAAACATATTATTGAAATTTGTGGCATTGCAAAATACAAATCATTGTTTATTAATTTTATTGATTATTCTACATTTATTAGAATATTAACATAACTGTACAAAGAATACAACAACTAATATTTGAAAATATCCGAAGCATCCGAATACATTCATTTGTATTATACAGTGCGGTTGAATCACCATTTTTTTTACAGACAACTTTCAGTAAATCGGATTTTAAAAATAAATAATCTCAAAAACACCTGTTCATTTTTTAATAGGTTTCTTATAGTATCTAATTAGAGGAATTATATATGTCCGCGCAATAGATCATCGTCACAAAGATCTTCGTCTGTAGCATCGATTTTTTAATAATTTAACGCCCGTCACATGGCTAATTTTACTCTTCTGAATCATATAACGCCAATATTTGGAACTGAGTTATTTTAATCAGTCACTATAACCATTTTCCTATTATTTATAACAGCCCTGTCTTAAAGTTTTGGAATGTTCCTTACAGAACGTTAAAATACTAAGAAAATTAGTCATATTTTTAATCTATCTAAGGTGTAAACGAAACTTGCACATCAAAATATATTTTTCCTTAATGGTTTATAAAATTAACTTAAATATAAAATTTTAAAAATTAATAAAAAAATATTATGTATAGCTTCGGATAACAAACCTTCACATCAATGTATCTCCGGTAACATTTTCATGCGTGACCGGTGTTACTATGACCGGCGATACAAAAATGCACAAATTCGTGGATAACAGCTAATACAAGCTATTTCTTAAATTTGTTAGACTGAAATGAGTATCTGTACTCAAGAGAATGACTTCGTGTAGTATTTTTTCCTTAATTAAGACCACTAGGTCTGAGTTAACCCTGTGACCGGCGATACAACATGAAAACATACGCCTGGTGAAAAATAGGTAACATTCTAGTTTATTCCTAAATTAGCATAATCAGGAACTTACCTAAACAGGGGCACGCTTTACTCAAATACACATACCGTCATATTTGTAAAACTATTAGGCCAATCTGTAGTGACGTTATTTATAAGCAATTTCTGCCGTGGCCGGCGATCTTCTGGGTAATAATTGCGTTAGAGAAACTAAACTGTTGATCTTTGAACATTATTTTTTCAATACAAGTTGTAGTAGGAGTGTAAATTATTTATATATGAAAGTAAGTAACTTTACTAAAATGACGTGAAGTATAAAAGGGTAAAGTAAGAAATTATTGAGTGGGGATATGTGACCGGCGATACATTTTTAAATTCAAATTTGAATACTGCAGCTATAATCTAAAAAGAACTTTTAAAAGTGCTTTCTGATGCAGGAAGTAACATATATTTCGCAAATTATAATCGTTTCTACAGGTAAATAGTTAATTTTGGTAAGTTATATGCTAAGGACTGAAAGTTGCCTGTAAAAAAATTTTGACCCGGTTCTTTATGTGCTCCCCGAAATTCGAAATGGCGGATGGGCGCCATCTTGTTAAAAAAAATTGAATAGGAAGTGGGGCCAAATCTTAAGGGACAACATTCTAGCAATATCTGCTTGAGAAAGACACTGTATAGACAGACACCGTTTACTCCATATCCATTGTTTACCGAGTGGGCAACAATTTTATCGGTGAACTTGAAAGGATATTTGCGTAGCACTTCTTATTATAGACTTTATTTATTGAAACGATTTATTTTTAATTTAGCCGAAAGTAATAAAATGTCGTACTGATTGTTTACAAAACGTATTTTCGACTATATAATGTGTTTAGAAGAAATGGTAATTTTTTTTGTTACCTCGACTGGCATGGCGATTCTTTGGGGCCGGTATCTAACCCAGATCTATCTCTAATTGGTTTAGTTTAAAATAGTACATTACGTATCAAGGGCCGAAAAGAGGCTTTTACGGACGAGATGCCACCGCACGAGTCCGGAAAAGCCTCCGACGGCCCGAGATATGTACCGTATTTTTTTTTACAAGTGCTCCGAAGCTTTGATGCCAAATAAATAAAGAAATTCTTCAGACAGTTTTCCTGTCTACATGACATGAAAACACTCGCGCATGGAGAATGTAAATATCTAATTATTATTTTTGACAAATAGGCTCGGTGGCCTAGTGGTTATAACGTACGCCTTGTGATCCGAGAGTCGCGGATTCAAATCCCGCACTCGGCTTATTTGGTTTTATTTATTTTTTTACAAGTGCCAGAGTCTTTGAGGCCATATAAATAAAGAAATTCTTCAGACATTTTTCTAAAACATCTTTGAAAAATTAACTGTCAGTTTAATTTATATATAAACCCGAACAAACCTGCTATTTATTATCGCTTGTAGTATGGCTCGGTGGGTAGAGTGTCCGCCTGGTGATCTGAGGGTCGCGGGTTCAAATCCCGCAACGACAATTCTGGTTTTATTTATGAGCACATGGTGACTCGAAGCGGGCGTGAAAAATCTTTCCCGCCCGCTTCGATACTTTCCCGCCCGCTCTCTTGGAAAACGCCACTTTCGGTGAAGATAACATGCATGAAAAGAGGCACTTTCGAGGCACATGTAAAAAAAATTATTAAATTCAATTTTTATGGCAGATATGTCAGATTATAAGTTTAGTAAATTTACATACATCTAGATTTTATGCGCTACGCCGTACAATGAGACGTGTCATGAAGTAAATAGTTCTGCCCTACCCTCCAAAATCTCTCTGCTATCAGCTAGAACAAAAATTATTAAAATTGGTTCATTGTTAACGAAATAACAACTTATTAATTAGGACGTGAATTTTTGATAACCCATTGGCGTAGTGTATTTTTTGTGAACATTTATATCAAGTAAAAATGTTACTATAAACACATGCCCATTTAGTACGTACGTTGTAAACAATCTAGTCAGATTTTCATGTAACGCCACAAACTATAATGGACCTCTATCCATCCTATAGACTGAGCATCGTTATTACTACCGTATTTACCTTAAATCCCATATATATGTCATTCCCCAGGCTCCCTTAACATTCCATTAGCACGTAATCGCTGTTGATTGTCATTTGCCACTGGCGCAGCAAGCTTGATTCGAGTTTGTTCGTGACAATCCAATGCACAAAAGCGTATTTGAATTGGAGCAGGCGTGTGTAGACTAAAATAAAGGCACAAAATAATGAACTGAACATGGTTTTAAATAGCGTAAATGCTGTGTCGTATATACTTTCCTTTCCATTGTATTGGATGAAGAATTTTAAGCGCGATGTGGGAAATGTACGCTTATAGGATTTATAACACAAGAAATAGATCTTTATGGGAAATTCTCATTTAACTAATAATGTAATTACTGTCTACACTAATTTTGAATTATCAAATGTTATTACTGTATACATCTTATCCATTCACATGTCATTCCTAAAACCCTGTTTATATGGCGTTAGGATATAATGGGTACCGATCTTCATTTGTCTCTAACAAGGCCGGTCTAATTCTCTAATTCTTGTATAGCAAATTTCAAAATCTTTTGTGTCGCAATAGGCGAATGGAATTGGCAACAATAGAACATGTTATATACTAAGTATAGTTGCATAGTTTATAGTTACCAACTAATTATTATCTACGTCCGGCTTTATAGAGTCTCTTCGACGACGATCTTCGAAAATAAATTTACAATAAACGAAATTAATATAAAGTCGTGTATTTAATTCAAATGAATTTGTCTTACTTCTAATAATAATAAACATTGTTTTCGATTAGTTAATTTGATCCAGGATTGCCAATAGGACTTTCGGAATAAATTAAATCTTTATTATTATAATTTGATTCTCAAACCATATTTTTTTGTAGCACATTCTTAAAGCACTTAAAATGAAATAAGATGTATTTTATTCTAGTCCGTTATATCACACAATGCCTAGTCCAAAGCATATCATATACTTTGTAATTGCTTATAAGCATACATTTTCTTCGGGGGATTAATAATATTATAAGCCACATATATTTTAAATGAACTTACTGTTCCATTGGCTTAACAAAAATTTTCTTTATTAATCTTTACGAATATATAATACCTCAATAGTATCTCAGAGTGACTAAGGAAAAGAGTTATTCAATCTCTTGAACAAAACAATTTACTGAACTTTTGGCTTAAGTGTTCATTCTTCTTCACTTTCAAGGAAAATTATCTGGTAGACAGACACATTGAACATAATAATTGCGGTTCTCCAATTTTGAGAAACATGATTTGCAAATAATTTCAAACATTGTAGTTACTGAGTTATAATGTCCACTTTTGTATGCTGTAAGTGCAAAGTAGGAAAATAAAACAATGTTCAATGAATCTGAGACACTTGTAATTGCAATACTTTCCACTTAAATTAGAAAAAATAGCTCAAACTTTAAATAATATAAGGAATTATTTTAAGATAACTTAATTCAAGTGTTTAATCAAGGATTATAAAGCATGTGTCGTATGTTGTAGACTAGTTACTTTTAGCATTCTCTAGTACCATATATTACCAATAGTAACCAATGTTGATTTTCATTTGTCACCTCGTCGCCATCGCCAGCATGAATCGTGTATAGCAATCTAATATACAAAAAGCTTTTAAATTAATGCACGCTGAAACAAAAGAATATAATGTATGATCTGAATATGAGTTCAGATAGTGTGAAAACGGTGTCATAAGCTGTATCTACCCTCGTTTGCTTTGTGCGAAATGAAGCCTTTTAAGAGCAATTGTGGATTGGAGTATAAAGCAGTTTTGTAATATAAAAGTTGATTGTTAATAAACATTAACAATCCTGACTCTATCATCATCTATTATCATTCAATAAAAGGCAGTTGAATGAATACAATATTTCAAGTGAAATTTTAAATAAACGGATTATAATCAAACCCCCACTAATCCAATATTATCGAAGATATAACTGTATCTATCTTAAATGTCACATATTTCATAAGGATTTACTATTATTTTTACGGATATCATGTTCTGATCCTAATTTGTCGATGACACCGTAACCGTAGTGTAATTTATATAGTCGAATCAATATTGCTTAAATGATTTATGATTATTAGAGGAGGCGAGAACTAATACATTTTGTTTTGGAAATTGCTTAATATATTTAAATGTTTGACTCCTAGGGTATCATATATAAACCACCTGAAGAACCTTATTCAATTAGGGCGTATTTTTGTCTAGCACAGTTAGCTATTAAAATACTAATTCAGATTGAATGGTACTACCAAGAAAAGGAAGCTTCCTCCATTGATGGGATATCACCACCTGCAGACCAGGTTCGAACTCTTGTCCTCGTCAGTCAGAGAAAGTTTTCCCCCATTCTTTCCGCCCACGTCTCTTTCCGCTCGATATGGTTTAATCCAGCGGCGAGGCGTCATTTCTATTCGAGACATTAAGGCGGCTGTACGTCGACTACGGTTCCCTTAAAATCACGATCGTATTTTAAACTTGTAGGGCGACCTGTCTCAATTTTTCAGTTCTTGTTTTAGTTCGAAAAATCACTAAAAATTAATGCAAAAACACAATAGATCCCAACCAATCACAAAAGCAGTAGCCAATAAGCGCGAACATACGAACAAGCGGGAAACTTTAAATAACTTTACGAGTAGAGATTTTTAAAATACCCACATATTTAGTATAATATTTTTACTTAATAGGTACACATGAGAAATGCATTCAATATAATTAATATTATACCTTTCGGTTTCAAACGCAGGCAGTAGAATTAGGAACCTCAGTACAGACTTAGCATCATTGATTTCTGACTTGTGACTCTGAGAATATAAACAATTCTGTCTCGTTATTATATTAAATGTTTTTGGAGAAAATACAGATGGCGTTTAGGTGGATTTTAAACAATATAAGTAAATATTTTGTAGATTCTGCAGTGTGCCGCTTATAAAATCCTCAGGTAGAAAAACATGCCTTCTATTTTTATATGTTCGGAGTGATATTTAATGTTTTTCCAAATGAGATTTTAAAGACAATGTTCTTCTTTTCAAAAGAACAAAGGATATGAACTAGCAGATGTCTACTCAGTTTACCCCAAAACATAAATCTCTCTGTTTCGTGTGTAAAATTCAACCGATACTATTCCGGCGAAGACAATAGCTTCAGTGAAACGCTTTTCTCTTTGTTGTAAAACTAAAACAGGCTGATTCTAACTAACCTAAATAGTATCTAGGTACTTTATTAGTTTGCAGAAACATTAAGGGTCCATTAATATAATGATTTGGAATTGCACAGGGGTGATCTGAGAGCTTTTTAATGGCTCATCCTAACATTAGGGACATTGAGGTAACGCTATATTAATTTTTTAATTCTTAGAAAATACATTGTGTTTCTTAATAACACGTTAATACTTCAGAAACAAACTTCATAATTATTTTCATGTTGTGCCACAAGTGCTATCGTCGCATTTAATGTTTTAAAGTTGTGTCATATGGGAACAATGACAGTGACAGTAGAAGTATCACTTATACATCAACAGACGTCCCCCTCCTAATTATTGTTGACGTGTATTGGCGATTTTTTAACAGAACAAATATTTCAATAGTTATTAAAGGTGGCTCCTTTTAGCTGGGAAACCTCTATATTTAATTAATGGGGATGCTATCGCTGAGTAAGGTAAATTATCACTGAGTAAGGTAAATTTTTCAAAATATTTTCCCTACCCAAACAATTTCTTAACACGACATGTATATTCGTCAAAAAATGTATAAAATGATGATATGTTAAATAAAGTTTTCTGTATCTTTGGGCACAGAGTTTTTATCGCGTTATTGATACATCTGCTAAAATTATAAGGTTCTGGCTTCTGCGGTATTTAAAATGTCCATACATTGACGACAGCGCTTTGTTGTTACTAAACATATTCTCTTTCCTCGTACAGATTAGTACAAATTTTACCTGTAAAAGCATAAGTGTGTGAAATATTAATACTGAAACAGGCAGTACAGGCACTATGAGATGATGAAAAGCTCGAGGCGTATGTAAATGTGAACATTTTAAAAAAGATTTGCATGATACTTGGGGCATGAAACGCGCAATTATTTTTCCCACTATGAATATGGTAAACGCTTGCTCGAAAATTTCGAAGAAAATGTAAGCCATCGAAAATAGTTGCTGGTGAAAATGCTGCTTTCAAAAATTATACCGTTCTATATAGTGTTACAGGACTAATTTTTAATTCAATTATAGCTGTTAAATAACCCATTATCATTTTTATGATATATGTACAAGATATATCAGAAACTACCACCGAATTCAGGGAACTTTTCAATATAAGCAATTCATTGACAGACTACCAATAAAATGTCTATTTTTCTCGCATATTGAAAATTAAAAGACGCTTCTTCTCTTCTCCAAGTGCCTATCCGTTCCGGATGTTGGCTATCGGCATGGCTATTCTTACTTTGTTGATGGCGATTCGGAAAAGTTCTGCTGATGATTTGTCAACCAAGATATTCTCCTTCGGCCAGGTGCTCTCCTGCGGTTAATTTTGCCTTGTAGGATTTGTTGTAATAGCCCGTATCTATCTGGATGCCTCATTATGTGTCCAAAATACTGAAGTTTCCGGCTTTTTACGGTATTTAATAGTTCTGGTTCTTTATTCATTCGTCGCATTACTTCTGTGTAATCCTTTGTGTCCAAAATATTTTCAGTATTCTCCTATACATCCAGAGTTCGAACGCTTCAATTCTCCTGGCAGTTTCCTTAGTGAGTGTCCAGGTTTCCACTCCATACAGAAGGACTGAGAAAACGTAACAACTTAAGAGTCTAAGCTTCATGACCAAAGATAGATTGTGGCTTTTAAAAAGCGACCTCATTTTAATAACCACAGATCGGGCCTTCTCGATGCGACATCGAATTTGTTGAGAGTTGTCCCATCTCTCGTTAATGAAAGAATCATTACTAAACTGATAACCTTTATGGATCCATTGTATGGACTCTAATATCCTTTCTGGGTCGTATGTATGTGCCCAAGTCTTATCGCCTCTCAATATCCAAAAACAACGATCTCTGAAGCCACCTTTCCTAGCCTATCATGTAGAATTGTAAAATCGCTTGATTCAGATATAGTTAATACATAATGCTTTCAACAGATTGATTGCGCCTGAAGGTCTTCCTCTTCTTGGGTCGTATTGAATGGATTCCCTACCGCACCCAAACTATTTGAATAATTTAGTTGAGCTATTTATCACGTAAATATTAACTGTTACATAAGCTTCCTTCGACAATGCCCTAAATTAAAAAAACAATGATTGAATTCCCACTTTACTACAGTAAAACATCTGCACAAGTTTAAAACAAATAGTCCAATGGTAGTTGTATTGCCAGTTTTTTATTCCCCGAGGAAATTAGTTCCATATAGGTTGCTTCAGTGCAGCATTTGTAGTAGGGTGGGTAGTAGGGTGAAACCCCTTTGGTGCAATAAAATTGAACTAGTTCAATAACAGTTGGAATGACACAGTTAAAAACTGATACAATTCCGATTATACAACACACAAGTTAAATTTAAAATTAAAGAGTTTGTTCGCTCGGTTAGTTGTATTTCTCTTTACTTCAAGACGCTTGTGTCACCTCTGCTGGAACGGCTTTATTCCATCAGAAAACTGGACCGCCCGCGAAATTTCTCATCCCAGTCGACTTGTGATATGACCTAATAGGTCACAGTAATGCACGTAGCGAATTTGTGTTGGGAGCGATGTGATAATTAAGTACCTAGTTATCGCAGTGTTTTGTATATTTTTACTTCTATGTACAGTGAAACCTCTCTTAGGTGGACACCTACGGGACCGTCTGAATGTGTCCGCCCATGGAAAATTTGTTATTAGGTAATATGTAAATGCAAAATTATTACTATGTATATGCATGTACAAATAAACATAACATAACAAAAATATACTAGTTTTAGTTGGGATGTAGTACTAAAAAAAAAATCTAATAACGTAGTTTGACGTGTTTGCTTTTTATACTTGCAATCTAGAAAATGTAATTCCAAGTCTAATAACATTCCATTGCTGTAGAGTCACCTATATTCTTTGCATACTCTTATAATTCCTTTACCATACTAATGGCTTGTTGATAATTGGTGACATTTGTTTGATTACTTCATTCAATTTCAACTTCTTCATCAGAGTCGTCAGATAGTGATGTGGTTTCAGTTTAGACCACATAATCGATAGGAATGGGGTCACTATCATCTTCTAATAGCACATTGCTATCAATGTTAATGAACTCGCCCAAATCATTGTTATCAAATTACAAACTTCCACAACATCAATATTCTCTTTCAGACTCAAAACGCGACATTTTTGTGCCATTGTTTACGATTTTAACCTTGCAAAGCACAACTAAACGGCGGACTGCTGTCGGGGAATCACACATACTTTCATTCGGCGAACTCCTTTCGCGCTGCCGCGCATACGCGATTGGTTACCGGTCTGTCTTCAGAAAGTTTTTGCACCGTACTTATTCGTCTCTCAAATACTTTAAAACAATATTTGTCCGTTTAAACGAGGGTTTTCGCACTCTTTGTATGAAAACAGCCTGTCCGCGTCCGCCCAAAGGAGAGTCGGCCCAAGAGAGGTTGATTTTTATGGAATTTCATATATCTAGTTCCGGACTATGAAAAAATGTCCGCTTAATAGAGATGTCCGCTTATTAGAGGTGTCCGTTATGAGAGGTTTCACTGTATATGGATATAGTGCAAAAAGTTATTGTTTAGGTACTGAATTTAGTTACCGCAGTGTTTTGTATCGTAATGGAAATTATTAAAATAGTTATAAACGACTCGACCTAACCTAACCTAAAAGCGGCGAACGTCAGTCCAGCTGATCTAAGCGAACCAATCATAAACGCGACATTCACAACTTTACTGAGAAAAATGCTTAGCTGATATTGTATGGGGTATGTTAGTATATAGTCTTGTTAGAGATAATTGACATCAAGCAAATAATGAAATATGCCGGGTCCTGACCACGGCTCTGCGACCCGCCCCGTTTGTTTCTCATGTTTTTTAGTTTATATCTCAATTAGTTTTGGAAATACTATATTTTGAATAGCTTTATTTAATTTATCAACAAAGTTTTCAGTGTAATTATCCTGTCTAACTCTGACACGGACGATGTAATTTTCCTAAGCGTGTTCTGCTCCAATTAATTTTATGAGAAAGTCTGTTAACGATGTTTACTAATCTATTAAATGTTTCTAAAGGCCCGAAAGAGAAAATAATTTAATATTTAGAATGGTGACAGTGTTACAAATATAGGGGGTGTGATATTCCGCGATAGGCAGTTAATATAAGGCTCAATATATTTTGTTTCCCTTCTATTAATTAAATTTATCGTAATATACGAATCCTTACGGTTTCCTTAATAATTTTACTCACTTAATTTATAAGTCATTGTAACGCAGGTGTCATAAGTATAAAGTGAAAGAAGGAGGATTAAAAATAAAATTATCAAAAGAATCATTTATTTCATTGTTAGGTATGTACGGGGAGTTATCGAAATGGTTTATTATACAGGGTGTAACAAATTCGTCCTTCGCCAATGGGATTTCGGGCAAGAGATACGAAGATACGAAGTCGGTTGAATTGGGACAAGGTTGCTTAATCATAGGCCCAATAATATGCCTCAAAAAAATCAAAAATAAATACAGGGGCTTCCGAATATTTGGAAAAAACTAAAATTTTGTATTTTACTGGTGTACTGGTTTTCCGACGTTTTCGCTCTCTTAAGAGATACGGGGGAAAATAAAAAAATTGACAATTTCCAAATTACCCTATATTTTCGTAGTTAAAAGAGATACAGAAAAATGTTTTATACAGAAGTTTCTTTATAATGATTGTTGAATAATCTGCCGTTTTTAGAATAAGTGGACGGGGTCATGGAAAAAAGTTATAGGACCTAACGTCATTTTTCTAAATGGGACACCCTATATATTTTAATCTAAAAAGATGGCATATTAAATTATCTTTTCAAATACATAACATACCATGGATGATATTGGTCTCCTAGGAGATTTATTTAAATTTTATTACTTTCAAACGAAATAACATATTCAGGTTAAGGTAAAAAGAAACGGGAATCATCGCAAATGTTCGGGATATGTCCTTAAATGGTTGCCGTATTTCCGGACAGCGAACAAAATATAAATTTTGCGCCATTTCATCATTTTTTCCACTTTCAATATGAACTGATATCAAATCAAAAAAATCAAATTTTTCAAAATGTTGATAAGTCATTTTCAAAAATGAATATGTAAAACGAAATTGACGTTAAATGTTAATAACAACTAGAATGTTAACATAGTTGTTTCTAAGATATTATCTTTTGTTTCATGGCCTACTGTGATTTAAAGTCATAAAGTTTAAATAAATCGCCTAGAAAATCAATATCATCCATGGTGTGTTATATATTTGAAAGGAGAAATTAAAATGCTATCTTCTTGATTAAAATATACAGGATGTTCCATTTAAACAAATGAGGTTAGGTCCGATAACTTTTTTACCTAATCCCGTATACTTATCCTGAAAACGGCAGATTATTCAACAATCATAATAAAAAAACTTCTGTATAAAACATTTTTCTGTATCCCTTTTAACTAAGCAAATATAGGATAATTTTGATATTGTCTATTTTTCGATTTTGCCCCGTATCCCTTAAGCAAGCGAAAATTTTCAAATTTTGATTTTGCCATTTTAAGTTTGACCCAAAAGAGCACATGACACCTACATTACTTTTTTGATAGCACTAATAATGACGGAGATACCCTATAAAAGTGTCGAAAATGGGACACCCTGTACATTCCTTCAACTTATTTTTATTTCAAAGAAACTGAAGATTTTTTGCCTTAAATTAACCATCTAACCGCCAGAACGTTTCTTCAATTTACTTTTGTTTCGAAGAAACTGAAGATTTTTAAATTATTATTTCTATTTCTGTTCTTATTTATTATTATAACGTACTACTCTGGTTTTTCTTATTTAAAACTAATAGTTTTATCAAATTTCTACTCTAACTAATTTATTTTATTAAAACAAATAAAATTTGACTCTTAAAGCCAGCCACCGAAACCCGAACAAATCAGAGCAAAAGTAAATTACAGGAACGTACTAGGGGTTACTGAAGATGGTCAATTTAAGGAACAAAACCTCTGAAAACCAATAGGTGAGTGTTGTATATCGCTGATCATAGATTTAGTTTCTTTCAGAATTTAAATAAAAAAATCCAGGCCCGTATTTAAAAAAATACGTTTCTTAAACCTTGCGAGAAAAAAATAAAATGTGAAAAATGCAATTCAGCCCCTGTACATTTAGGCGATGAGTCCAAATTTTTGTATTTAAGCGTAGCTTTCCAATGCCATCAACTTATACTTTTTTTCATATCGTTACACATAAGGACACTTTCTTCTTAGCTTTTTTCATATTTTTCTAAATTCTGAACACCCGGTATATAAATTTGAGAAAATCATATGCCTTTCGGTTGTATGAGCACAAGCAAGCGTTTTTATGCAGAATACTTTTTTTATAAATCCACAAATAAAAAAGTTTTCCCTCTTCGCGAGTTAATCCGTCACCATATACAGGGTGTAGAACACTAAAAAATAATAGGAGAAGTTCCTATAAAATGAACTGTTTTCGAGAAAAAAATATTTTTGTCCATACATTAAATGCATGTCGGCATAGTTAGTATACATTCATACATTCAGTATACATATACCGTAAACTGACATTGGCATAAATATTCTTTTCGAAATATATTTTTTTCGAAAACAGTTCATTTTATCGACATTGAACAAGAGTATCTTTTTTTCAGCTTAAAGTTTAGAGTATACAAAAATATTATTGTCATTCCTCATCATACAGAGTGTAAAAAAAAGCATTTTTGTGTTACGTCTAGTCCGTCCCTGGCAAACTAACTTAACCAAATATATTTAAGAGGGAGAATTTTAAGGAGACTCACTCATCTAGTAACTATTATACTATAAATTTTAGTACTTAAAAAATTATTTAAAAACCAACGATTTCCAGGGACGTCCGTTATAGGCCCGTTCTCCGTAGGGGAGGCCGTAGGAAAAAAAAATTATAGGAACTTCGCCTGTTATTTTTAAGTGTTCTATCTGAACCCGGGAGATTGCCCAAATATTCTGGGATACCCTGTATAGAGTGAAGCACTTTTTGTTACTACAGGACATATTTTCTTTATATTTACTGTATACACCATTGCTAAATAACAAAATGTTTATTATTAATGCCTATAATTTATATTATTGAGTTCAAACGAACATTTATTACTGCACTTGTTTTCCCTCGAGGTACCCATATAACTTACCATTATTTAAAAAAAATGTAGCAGAAACCACCCTTCCAAGAAACATTCAAAAATAAGTATACTTTATTAAGGTTGCAAGATAAGGGTAATTAATATTTAACGGTGCAAAATATGGAAGCGAGCTTAAAAGCTCTTGAGCTAAACCCATTTAAAATGCACACCTTCTTTACAATAATAAAGAAATGCGAATCGGGCATACTATATTTTTCGAGGGATAATGTGGCATATTTGAATTTTATTTAACAAGGTAATTTAATAATCGCAAAGGTATAATTGTTGGCACGGGCATACTGTGGGCGTCATCTTAGGAAAGTGGGTTGGGGGGTGTGGGAGTTCGGAAAACAAAAGTAGGTACATGAAAATGCGTCGCAGGCGACATGTGTTTGTCGTCAAAAATTGATAAATTTGCCTTTTAAAATAGGGTATAGTTTAAAAACGAATTCAAGAAGTTGTGGAAGATGCGCGAGGAAATAAAATGATGGCCTGAAAATTTTCCAACTACAGCGTATGTGAAAATATTGGCAACGCATTGAAAACTTTTTTTATGTGTGATTTTAGGAAACAAACTATTCTTCGTAAAAAGTTTTGCTTAGTACCTTAAAAACTCATAAGCCGTGAAAAATCACACGGAGTGGTCAAAAATTAAGAATATGTGCTTTAAGTGCTAAGAGTAAAGGAACAATAATGATACAAAAAAGTATTAGAAAGTTGTTAAGAATCAAATATAAAATAACGAAGAAAAATATTTTCATGTATTCTTTCTTGCCCAAGATATGGAATTCATCGGATTTAAAATGAATTTTTTAAAATGTTTGTCACATTAAGCTTCAATTGAGTCACCATCATTTTCAATACTTTTCTCTAAATCTTCGAACGCGTTTTCAATTTCGAACCCTTGTACTTCCTTAAAAATAAGCACAATTTGTACTTTTCTTGGTTTATCGCATTTTTAACCAATTAAGTTTTAAGAATCCTATTGACGTTTACTTTGACACATGTTTCGTATGTGACTGACGCCTTGTACTTTTAAAAATACGTTACTGTACCTTTAGAAATAATGATGCTTTCCATATCTTAGCCAAGCAAAAATAATATGAAATAGTATATTACGTACCGAGGTGGAAAATATTTCATTCCTGTCCAGGGAGTCGGTAGTTAAATCTCGAGAGAGTAATGAAACTTTTCACCGAGGTTTGTATACTATTTTATTTACAACCACTTCTAACATCCAGTTCTTATTATTTTGAATTAAAATTATTAATAAAAGATAAATGTCAAATGACCACAGGTGGTAAAATAACGTTGGTAATAATACACATGAAGATGGCAAATATCATTTTTTGAATATGGTTTCCATGTCACTAAACAATATATTATTTTAACAACGAAAAATCAGATGAGGAATTTGATTTTGCTGCTACTCCACCAGAAATTCGAGAAGCAGCAAAAATAGTAGAAGAAGATACTTTGCCAACTAAAAGCCGCCCGAGATATGACAAGGCATATATCTGTTTCAAAGAATGGTGTACGGGAAACAAAGTTCAAAATCCTGGTTCTGAGTCGGCGCTACTAGCTTATTTCAGTGAAGATGCCAAGACAAAGAAGATATCAACGATTTGGTCACACACTATTCAATGGTGAGGACCACTCTATCAATTAGAGAAAAGTAGACATATCTAAACATACGCAAAGCTATTAGCATTTAAAAAAAAATGTGTTCGTATATTATTTTGAGATATCGATTTTTTTTAAAATTACAAAAAAATAATTTACTTTCCACCCGGGTGGAAAGTAAAAGTAAAAAAACGTGAGGTGAAATATCATTATTACATGCGTAGTTGTAAATAAATATTTTTTCTTCGTAGATGTCTGCTATTTTACACTGTGACATTAAATTTGATTCTTAACAAACTTTTCTCTAAATATCTAATCTATTTTTATGAATAATTTTTTTTCCTAAAATTACAGAAGTTTTCCATATGTTACCAATATTTTCACACACGCTGTATATAATAGGAAACTGGTATAAATTTGAAGATTGACTTATTCGAGTTTGTTCGACATTTTTTTCAACTTCAAGTAAATATATTAACTAACTAACATGAAAAATAATTGCAAAAATTCTTATAGAATTTAAAACGTTGCTTGTACTTTTGTCTGATTTGGATGGATCCTGGGAGGGAGTTTTAAACTCCAACCTCTCCTCGGCAGTACGTCCCTGTCTGTTCGTTATTATCCACATAACTCTCGAAACAAAATTCGTATAATTTGCATACAAGTTAATATAATACGGCTGCTCCACTTCACTAAATATGATTTAATTAGGTAACTATCGAAATTAATAAAGTTTGCAACTAACTTTTTGTTTGAAGCGCACAGAATCTGTCAGTGGAGATAATGCATGTCCGCGATTTTAATTAGTATGGCCTATATTCCCTATATAGCTGATTTTAATGCTGATAATAACATCATGTATGAAACTGTATAATTAGATCACAGAATATGCAGGGTGTCCGCTAAGTAATGGGACATGGAATATCCACAGACTCCTTACGTAAAAATATTAGGATTTAATTATACTTACCTATATCCGAAAGTTGATATTAACTGAGATACATGGTGTTAAAGTTAAAACTTCATTTTTGTTTTTCTCTAATAACTTTGACAGAAACCAACGGTTTTTTACGAAATTTGGCAATTATGGTTTTTTTAGGATGAGGAACTGATTTTTTGGTGAAATTTTAATGTACAATGTAGCCTGCGGCATTTTTGCACATTTATTAGGTCATAACTTTTTTGTGCCTCTGTGTATTTGAGTTTTAATGAAAATAATACTTTTCTCATATTTATTACGTAAAAAAGGTACACTAATTTCAGGTCGCCCAGAGTTACCGTTTCGGAGATATATGCATTTATATTGTTTATTGCCTATTATTAATTTGCAAACAAATTTTTTTTTAAAGTAACCTATTAGAAAACAAATGAAATTTAGAGATGCAGTTGCCATGAAACCTCTATGTTGTTATTTGCTTGTTGATTATTGTAAAATAGCTCTGTAAAAAATGTTTTATTTTTGAGTTTATCCTAATTTAAGTAACAATGCCGAAACACAATAATCAACAAAGAAATAACAACATGGAGGTTTCATAGCAACTGTATCTCTAAATTTCATTTGTTTTCTCATAGGTTACTTTTAAAAAAAAAATTAGTTTGCAAATTAATAATAGGCACTAAACAATATAAATGCATATATCTCCGAAACGGTAACTCTGTGCGACCTGAAATTAGTGTACCTTTTTTACGTAATAAATATGAGAAAACTATTATTTTCATTAAAAGCTTAAATACACGGAGGCACAAAAAAGTTATGACCTAATAAATGTGGAAAAAATGCCGTAGGCAGCGCCCCCTACATTGTACATTCAAATTTCACCAAAAAATCAGTTCTTCATCCTAAATAAAAAAATTGCCAAATTTTATAAAAACCCGTTGGTTTCTGTCAAAAGAGAAAAACAAAAATGAAGTTTTAACTTAACACCCTGTATCTCATTTAATATCAACTTTCGGCTATAGGTAAGTATGATTAAATCCTAATATTTTTCCGTAAGGAGTCTGTGGTTTTTCCATGTCCCATTACTTAGCGAACTTACAAGCAAATGCCTCTATTTAAACTTGCCAATTAAACAATTTCATCATCAATCATTCGCTTAGGTCACATTGATTATTCGAAGTTGCCACAAAATCACTCCTTCCAGATTCACGGGTATCAAAGGCTCCTACCGAAACTAATTGGTTATACCGCATTGACATAGATGTGGTAAACAGCAGCCCTAACCTACCATAAACCATGAATCGCCCTGTATAATCATTTATTGCTAACGTTGTTTGCAATTTAAAGTTTAAGAAGAGAAGTCGTCCGGTGTGAATTATCTGGAAGAAAATGACGAATTTCCTTTCCATTATCGCAGTTTTTAAAATTGATATTACATTTTTATTGTCACTTCGGGAGATTACGAAGACGTACCGGACGATATCGATAATTCCCAATTTAAATTCGGAATTTATCTTAGCTCCAAGAGAAATTAAAAATTCTAAATTCAAAAACCGAATTATAAAGACAATTGTTTTTCTAGTAGGATTGTCTACGCCTTTTTGAGGATTTTACCAAATTTAAACAACTTTGCATATGCATGCATATCGACTGTAATAATACAGGGACCGTCAAAATGAATTGACTATTTTGGAACTTTAATTATACTTTATTCATAAAAGTTTGAACAAAAAATGGAACCGTATAATAATTACAATTGGTGGGAGATTATTTACCAGATATAGTGTGCTTTAAGTGATCACTGTTGTTACGTGAACGAGTTTGGAAAAGATTGGTTGAAGAACGGCTACCAGGATAGTCAGTTTCGCGGTTTCTCTTTGTACACTTTGCTCTTTATCTAGCCCCAGAAATAAAAGTCTCATAATTAATGCTAAACTTTAATTCTTGAGTTAAATTTAATAAAATTCTCGTCGATTTTTCGATTAACTATTGTCAAAAATTTTCAACGGCCTACTCTACCAAACTATTACTAAATTAATTTCTGATCTAAATAATATAGTCCATTCATTTTGACATTCCCGGTATAATAGGTTTATTATTATGGTGTTTCTTCCTCATTATTATTTTTAAAAAACTCATTTATAGCAAGCGAAGGTAGTAGGATATAACAAAGTTAATAAGAAATATATTAACTAGAAGCAAGATTTTCTCTGATTTAAGTATTTTTCTAAGCCACAAATGTTTCTTTTCAATTTGCGCCGTTTTATTAATCATAAAATTGTTTTGTATTTTTATGGCCATTATGATGAGGGATCACGTTAACGAATGCCATAAGAATTCTATACATTTTATCGAGTCTTTCTTTTCTTCGTGTTTTAGATAATTGTTTTTTTTTTAAATAACTTATTCTCTTTTAATGTATTTGCAACCTTCATAGGAAATTAATTAAAAATACATCTTGGTGAGTTGCTCCATCGATTTTATATATTTGCTTAGTACGAAATTTTATAGTCACAAACATAAAAATGTTAAATTTTTAACGTTTATCGGAAAATTTCTAGGCTAAAGGTAAAACTAAGGTTTATTTATTTATAAAACTGGTCTCTAGTAACTTTGCAGGAAAATGTTTAGTCGACGGCGAAACAAATGCATGGGGTTCTATTTTGTGGGAAAAAATTTATAATCATATGTTTACTGAAGACAACATAGTCCATAGTATATAGAAATCCACATTAAGTTTATCAAGTCACCTTTACTTTCCGGGTTCATTTATTTTAATATCGATTTGCTTTCAGTCTATGTGGGAGCAATTCCGCGCGAATTATCACATTATTAATCCCAATTCATTCCAATGGTTTCCGGTTTCGGGTCAGGAATTTTCCGAAAATCCCATACCGCATGTGAAATTATTCATGCGAAAAATAAATATTGTAAAAGGTTGAAAACGGCTTTATTCGGATAAAACAAAAATTCCCCAGATGACTGGGGTTAAAACAATTTTTTTAAAATATTTATTGACTATAGCAAAGCGGTTTTCATTTTTCGATGTAAAGAATACGGCGAATGGGTCAGAAACATTGAATATCAATATAGACGGAGATTACATTCCGAATCATCAGACGAATTTTTTTTTCACAAGCACTACTCTGGGAGTGGTGCATGTGCGAATGAACAGATTCGTGTTGGTTTTGAACCGTTGAAGGTTATATTCGTTGGGAAACATGCCCTCATTTTTTTAAAGGCAAAGTTTATGAACTATTAGCGAGTGTTGGGAAAAAACGATGATTTTAATAATCGAGTACTTGATACTCGAGCGATTTTAATAATCGAGTGAATCGCTCGAGCGATTAATCATTTGAAATTTTTATGACTAAGAAGAATGTGTTGATAAAACACCAGGGTTGTTTTTGTAAGTTTTGGAAGTTTTGTTTAAATCTGATTATAAAAAAAAATTATATCCTTTAATTTTTTCATGGCATACTTTTTTGTATGCATTTTTTCGTTTATGTGCTTTTAACAAAGGCGTATATCGTGTCAGTCTTCTAAGCGTCAAACTCGAACGTCGACAATCGACCCATTTCGCGTGGCGATTCAAGCGAAGATCGGGTATCAAGTGAAAGGCAACGATTTTCGATTTTTCACTTGAATGTATAACTGGAGTAGTATTTCCTATCGGGCGAAAAACTGCTCGAATATACGAGCAATTTTTTTACCTCGAGCGATCACACTACCGAGCAGCACATTTCGGTCGGCGTCAAGCGAGGCTCGGGTATCCAGTGAATGGAAATAAGTAACAAGCGCCGATTTTCGCTTGAATTTTTAACTCGAGCAGTTTTTTAATAATCGAGCGATGTCGGTTATTTCAATAATCGAGTACTCAAGCGGTTTTTCGCTCGAGCGATCACAACACTTTGAAACAATTTGAAACTAAGCATACCAATCCAGTAAACTACCTACCTACACAAGATGTCCGACTGGGAATCGATCGATCTTTTTAAAAATTGGTTGGTATGATTACTAATAATTTTCAAACGGTGAGTGACAGCTCCATATATTTCTTTAGCATTTTACTGTTTTTCAACGCCGTCATAGGAACTAAGAGTAACTGAACCTAAAATCCGCAGCAAAATCGCCATATAAAAATATTACATTGACATTATTTAGATAAAAAATTATTATAATATTTCGGGGTTTCCATTTGAAAACGTAGATATTTTAAAGTTTTCTTTCATTTTTAATCTTATTGTTTGAATACCCTGTATTAATAGTTATCCAAATATTATAGCAAATCTATTAAAGCAGGTCCTTCTCAACAAGGAATCCAACACAAATTAAATAATAAAGCCTTCTTTATAGGAAAAATTAATAATTATTTAATGATATGCAAAGGTCATTTTAGAGTTAAAGCTTTAAATATGTCCAACATGCTTAGACTTAGGTATAGCGTAGAATCCAAAAATGTATTAATTTATATGGCGTTCCATTTAAAATAAGCAAATTTATACCAACTTCCGGTATAACCGGAAGTGTCACCTTATTGAAAATATTTTAGCCGAGTTACCCCCATTAACATTAGCCTACTGTCCAATTTTCAAAATTTTCATACGTACAGTTTTCCATATACCGGGTCCGCAAACGCAGCGGGGACTGAAGATTAAATCGTTATCGAAGAACTTATCAACATTACCAAAAGCAGCTGGAGGTTTTGGATGAATAGCATCATTTTTAAAAAATATTTTACATTATACAGGGTGACCCAAAAAAGTGTGACAGCATAACGTTATATTTTTTAAAATTGGACACCCAGTATTTTATTGCATATTTAGGTTCGTATTGGTATATCAGTGCCTCAAATTTTATTTAATTTGGTTCTGTAGTTTCGGAGAAATAAATTAAAAACTAAAAAAAAGTTTTGCAATCCTGAATAAAAAAATCAAAAAAAACAAACAATCCAGCACTATTTTTTAACCTCGACATTGGGTGAAATTTATAACGAGAGGTCTATGAATCTAATTGCGATTATCTATTTTATACAGGGTGTTCATAATAAGCTTTCAAAAACGCCACATTTTAAAATATTTATTCTCAAGTTTTTCAAATGGGGTAAACAACAACGAACACCCTGTATATTATTTGGCTATTTGACGTATAATTCATAGATAAGTTTTTTTTGTAATACAAGCATATAAGTTATATCCAGCCGTTTATAAATATTGTAAATTGTTGTAAATTGTTTAAATAGAGTTTTAATTGGGAAATGTTGTTATAGGCGACTAGACTAATAATTGTAAACTAAAGTAAATGTTCAAAATAACTTACTTTTACTCGTAGAGTTTGCCGTGTTTTAGTTATTTCGATATAAAATTTAATCTTCCGCCCCCGCTTCGTTTGCTGACCCGGTATAGATGAATGCGTTTTCTGGTGAGACACCCTGCATACTTGGGATCCTTGGGTATAGGTACCGAAATAGGGTACCTTCCTTAATGATCTGAATATCTAGTAAATAGTTCTAAGAACAATATTTAAATAAATAATTTAAATAAAGTAGTCTTAGGATTAAAATTTCTGTCAACTTCACATAATATACAAATAAATGCACCAGGTATTAATTATATACAAATTTTTCCGACATTATCGAAAAATGCAGAATTTGCATTAAATTGCAATTTGCATCTTAGTCGCCATTTAGGGATTACAATTATTATTCTTGAAATATAGATATAAAGGTAGAAATACCGGTGTTGCAGGAATCATTTTTAAAAATGAAGTTAAGAAAAAATCGTCTTGTATTCTTAGGCCTATACGCAATCGTAAAGTCAGATATCGAAACCCACACCTATTAAGGATTAAGACCTTTGGATACAAAATTTAATTTACGACCCTTCCTGAATTTAATATCAATAATTTAACGGCGATCCTTTCCTTACCCTATGCGACTAAACTCATACCGAGCAGCAGTCTACTGCCTACCTGTTTTCGAACGGAATTTAGAACTTAACAATTTCAGCTATGAGCTTAATTAAAGGAGAAACTGCTGCAACAAGAATTATTTGCGAAAATAAATTATAATAAACTACAAGCATTGTGAAAATTTTCAGGATAATCTTGCATTTTATAGAATTTCAGTAGGCAGAGGCGTAACTACCTGGGTAGGGGTCCCCTAAGAGTTCTTGTGCGGAGCCCCAATAACTATTTCACTAAAGAATTCCTTTTTTGATGCCAGCTGCGGAACTTTAGTTTTGCATCAAAAATAATTGTTTGCCGTAAATATTAGGGATGTTGCAAAATACGTGTCTGTCACAGGTATTTGGTAACAGGTATGAGCCTGGAGCAGTCCATAACAGGTAAACAATTTTAAATGTAGTGTGCCAACCTAGTATTTAACGTTAGGAATATTATTCTTGGTATCTGTTACCGATACCTAGCGACTGTTATTAAAATATTTAAAAGTAGTAAGAGTATTTTTACTTGTACATATGTACTATTATACAGGGTGTTATGGAAATGACGTATGATATTTAAACCGGCAATTCCTGAAATGAAAACAAATTGAAGAAAAATATCCAAAAATGATGCTTTAATTTAATATGCCCTGTACATGACCTTATGTCAAACCAAAAATTACCACGTGGTGCCCCTGTTCGGAAGGTAAACACAGCAATATATGGCAGTGAATCTTGAACAGTGTTGTCATATCTTCAGGGTAAACTCTTTAGAAAGTCAATAACCGTTTGACAGATTTCAAGTTGTTTATTTTTCAGGGTACATTATTATAAACTTTTACGTTTAGTTCGCTGGGAAACAATCTCTGATTTATAAACTTGAACTGACTCGAACGAACCGCCGCGGAGTTTATAAATGGTCAGGTATGTTCTCATTTGTTTAATTCGAACGACACCCGTCAGATCTGGACAACTTAAAAGTTTATAAATGCCACTTACCCTTTTAAAAAAATGCAATTTTATTTACCTTTTCGGGCTTATTTAAAACCAACTTAATTTATAAAAAACCACCAAGTACTCACATCACAAAATCACATTAGTTTTCGCGTCACAACACATCTAAGTACCGTTCAATCTGAATTAGTATTTTAAAGTGCTACTGTGTAGACAAAAATACACCCTTATTGTCTGGGAAATAATGTATTTAACATCTAAAAATTTTAAAAATAAATAACACGTTGGTTCTCTCGATCGATATCGGCCGGCTTCTTTAAACAGCTGATTTTGGACAATCGGGCTAATATTTAAAAATACAGCGTTGCTACTTTCAATGTTTTATAAGCGACTATCATAAATTACCGAATTTCCTTCTATAATATTACTTTCCTGTATAATTATAGTCTCGGAAATGGCAACCGCGCTGGGTCTAGTAGCGGAGAGTTGTCGGAAAGAAAATTCGACGACTGGTCCGAAGATGGACTAGACCATTATTTCAAAGGGTAGTTCCTGTCAATTGTTAACATAATTGCTTCATTTTATCTTTAGTAAAGGGTTAATGGCCCATAGAAATTAGCGTTTTTATTATTTCTATTGCGAAATGATTAAGTGCTCTTGTTCTATGTATGTTATTGTAAAGTGTAATTATGCGTTAGTGTTGGGGTTTAGTGATAAGCTTATTATGCACTCCCACACTATCATTAGGACACGTGATGAGCATAAAGTTCTTGCCATAGAAAAAAGAACTGAAAGTGTCTGTTCCCTGGATTCCTTAATCGCGTCCTGGATTTACTTTCTAAGTAAGATAAATATTTATTTATTTACACTTTTAAACATTTTGGCAACATTGTGCCCGAACATCTGTTGATTACCCAGCTGAGCAATGTAATATGTTCATATATGAATATGCCGAGGAGTTGTGTGTGGGTTTAGTGGTGAATTGCCCCACTTTTTAAACGTTCGATTTAAAAAAAATATATGTAGCGCTTCTCTAGGACATCCCAAGGAGTCACCCATTTAAATTTAATACGTCATTTCCATAACACCCTGTATGTATTATATAGCGTGTATCAGCCAAATGAAATAAATTCTATATGCGAACAAACTCTCGGACACGTCGCTTGATATTTCTAGTTGCGCATTTTTTTCAATAAAAACTTTTCATACAATGGCGATAATTATTTAGCACTGCTCCAAAATAATGTCTTGCCAACAAACTTATATCCTGATCCAGCAAACCCACAACTTCCAGCGAACATGATATGGTTTCAGCAAGATGGAGCACGGCCCTATTACCAAATCAATGTCCGGCACTACCTTAGCCACTTACGAAATCGGTGGATAGGGAGGCTTGGATCGATGGAATGGCCAGTACGATCCCCTGATGTGACGCCATTAGACTTCTTCTTATGGGGTTATGTGAAAAATATTGTATACAAAACTAAACCCCTGGATTTAGTTGACTTGAGAAGACGAATCACGCTTACAATTAGATCGGTCACGCCTGAGATGTTCAGTAACGTTAGAAGAAATTTCTATTTAAGATTAGGATGTTGCCAAGACGTTCGCGGCGAGCAGTTTCAACATATCCTTTTTTTATTTTTACATCACCAAGAAATAAACAGTATTACTTATTCGTTTTTTAGTATGTTGTTAATTTTGCAATAAATCTGTAAACACTTAATATTTCCGAAACAATTTAAGATAATTGAATGTACATCAAATATGTCTAAAATTTTCTGAGGGATCCAAATTGAATAATATACAGGATGTGGCATTTAAATTAAGAAAATTGGTATTGACCACTGTTACATGATACGCCCTGTATGAAAACTTTTATCGAAAAAAATGCCAATCGACGTGCCCGAGCATTTTTTCGCACACGCCCCCATTTATTAATTATAGAATTTATCCAATTTGGCTGATACACGCGGTTGAATATATTCTACGGGTATCTAATTGAAAATAAGTATTATTATTCGTAGTGTCGTTCTAGTCCATTATACCGTATGTCGTAGTTCAATGAGTAAGGAAAATTAACATAGAGCCGACATTCAAAAATAACATCTCTTTCTATAATTCTCGGAATACGCGTTTGACGCTGCCAAACGAATATCCTTACTCGGACTCTGCACCAATATAAAATTATTAATTTTAGTAGTTGTAACAGGTGGCACTCTTATTGCTATTTCTGCATATTCCAGCAGCAGCAAATACCTGTTACCAAGAAATACTGGTTTTTAACATCCCTCTGTCCCCATGTTACAACAAACATAACCCGAACAAACCGAGCGAAGCAGAAAAGTCGTTGCATATGTTATTGTAAAAAAATCTATGAATATGGGATGCCAGCCTGCTTAATTTGAAACCTCTCATAACGAACAACTCTAATAACCGGACATCTCTATTAAGCGGACATAGTCCGGCACTAGGATATGGCGGACTCTCCTTTGGGCGGACGCAGACAGGCTGTTTTCATACAAAAAGTGCGAAAACCCTCCATTAAACGGACAAAAAAAATTTTAAAAGTATTTGGGAGACGAATAAGTGCAAAAACTCTCTAAAGACACACCGGCAACCGATCGCGTATGCGTGGCAGAGGAGAAAGGACTTCGCCGAATGAAAGTATGTGTGATTCCCCGACAGCAGTCCGCCGTTTATTTGTGAGTTGTAAGGTTAATATCGTAAACAATGGCACAAAAATGTTGCGTTTTGAGTCTGAAAGAGAATATTGATGTTGTGGAAGTTTGTAATTTGATAGAAGATGATAGTGACCCCATTCCTACCGATTATGTAGTCCAAGCTGAAACCACATCACTATCTGACGACTCTGATGAAGAATTTGAATGCAGTAATCAAACAAATGTCACCAATTATCAACAAGCCATTCCATTAGTATGGTAAAGGAATTATAAGAGTATGCAAAGAATAGCGGTGACTCTACAGCATTGGAATTGTTATCATACTTGGCATTACATTTTCTAGATTGCAAGTATAAAACGCAAACACGTCAAACTACGTTATTACATTTTTTTTAGTACTACATCCTAACTAAAACTAGTGTATTTTTGTTATGTTATGTTTATTTGAACATACATAGTAATAATTTTGCATTTACATATTACCTAATAACAAATTTCCCAAGGGCGGACACCTCTATTAGGCGGACACGTTTAGCCGGTCCCGCAGGTGTCCGCCTTAGAAAGGTTTCATTGTATTTTAATTTTTAATAAATGTATTTCTGTCTAGGTAAAGTGCACTTCTTTATAAGATATCTAAAAATTTTATTAAGAAAAGTTGCTCAGAATGCAAAATCATGCAAGCATACCGAATTAACATCAGACGAAAAGAGTTTATATTTAAAATCGAGCCCATGCTCAGTTAATTTCTACCATATTTTAACCAAAATCACCATAAATACATCCAAGGTCCTATAAATTTCCCGTACAGTCTCATATATTTTATAAAATTTCAGTACCTCCACCGTATAAATGGATGTAATATGTCTTTTCCGGCTCTTACTCGGTTTTCGTTTATGAAATAAACGAATAATTGAGATGGATCATGCTAAGCGAGAAAAGTAATAATACAATTATATTCAACACATTGGCATCAGTTTCTTTCTTTTGTTTGTGTTGTTAAAATGATATTATTTATCACCTTCTAAATTAAATTAATAATAAGAGCAAATTTTCTCATACAAATTGCTTTCACTGAATAATTTCCAAGTCATTGTCTGATGAAAAATAAAATTTATGTCATACTATATACAATATGTTCCCGTAAGTTCGCACCATATGGAAAACTTTTATTATTAATTTTACGAAAAAAAGTTACTCTTTAAAAAAAGCTCTGCATGGTCTAAAACCTAAAATGCCACTATCAGATATTAAATTTTCCCAGGCATATACGGGGTTTGTCAAAAAATATGAATTTTGCCCAAGAGTAAACTACCTTTTTTTTTGACAATATCGAAAATTGTTATTTAAAAAAGTTGATCAAAACTAAAAACCACGTTTAAATATACCATTACACCCATTTACGATGAAAAAATCATTTTTTCTTTTTTGAAACGTATGTCTACAATAACAATGCAAATTTAACTGTAGTTACATGTAATCTAGGATGCTCTGACATACAAATGAATTGTTGATAGCAATAAATGTTTGACAACGATCGTCAAAACGCGTTAAAATTTATTAAGTACATAAAAATGGTGTTATTAAGTTGTGAAGAAAAAATTGAAATTGTTTTGATTGTGGGAGAAAACTATAAAACGCATAGAGAAGTAGCAATTATTTTTAATGATAGACATCCCAATAAAAATATTAATCATTCAACTGTTACAAGAATAATGAATAAATTTAAGACTACTGGAAGTTTAAACAATATCTTTAATGGAAAACGTCAAAAACTGGTTGCTAATGAGAACACGCAGTTAGAAGAAGTAATGCTGTCTGTTGTAGAACATCCAAAAGTGTCATTGCGCAAAAGAAAGTCGTTAATACAACAAAATGTAAGTAAAAATACAATGGGAAGAATTTTAAAACGAAATAATTTCAGACCATTCAAACCAAAAATCGTTCACACATTGAAAGAAAGGGATTATGATAGGCGCTTTGAATTTTGCTCTCTCATCCAAGGAGAGTTAGAAGAGGATCGTTTTTTTCCGAGACGTATCATTTTTTCCGATGAGGCAACATTTTGTTCAAATGGAACTGTCTCGTCACAACATTGTCGCTGGTGGTCTGATGAAAATCCCAATTTTACAATAAAGTCTCGTGACCAATATTCGTGTGGTGTGGTATTTACAAGGACAGATTAATAGGACCGTATTTTTTCACCAATCTATGAATGCCGAGCGTTATTTACAATTTTTGCAAACTCATATCAGTGACTTCATGGACGAACTACCTTTACAAGAACGTCAACGTATTTGGTTCCAACAGGACGGTGCAACATGCCACAGTACATTGAATGTTAGGGCATATCTTGAACAGTTGTTCAATGGCAAAGTTAAGCACAGATTTTCCGATATTTTTTGGCCTGCCAGATCCCCCGACCTAACTCCACTAGATTACTTCTTATGGGGTTACTTAAAACAAAAGTTTACCAGCAATGGCCTTTCCATGATGTTAATCATTTGGAGAGGATAATTACCCAATCATGCCGGGAAATTTCTTCAGAAATGATAAGGAAAGTATTAAGGAAATTTGCCACTAGAACGATGAAATGTATTGAACGAGAGGGTGGATACGTTGAGGCATTAGTTGAATGAGTGAAAATTAAATTTATATCTATTATTATTGTGTTACAATTTATTATTTGTATGTGTTTTCTTATTTGCAATATAAAAATTACATAATAAAAAAATAACAAAACCTATTTTTTTCATCGTAAATGGGTGTAATGGTATATTTAAACGTGGTTTTTAGTTTTGATCAACTTTTTTAAATAACAATTTTCGATATTGTCAAAAATAAAGGTTGTTTACTCTTGGGCAAAATTCATATTTTTTGACAAATCCCGTATATGCCTGGGAAAATTTAATATCTGATAGTGGCATTTTAGGTTTTAGACCATGCAGAGCTTTTTATAAAGAGTAACTTTTTTTCGTAAAATTAATAATAAAAAAGTTTTCCATATGGTGCGATCTTACGGGGACATACTGTATATACATTATTGTGTTTTTATACTTAGATACCATTTACATAATGGATTATTTTATGCCCGTTCGTACACATTATGGCCCGCGCTGGCATTAAGACGCAAAACGCAACAGTTTTCGATTAACTTATTCTTTATTAACAAAATAACAAATTTATATATTACCTATTTGGTTGTATTTACATAGAACTGGTAATTCTGGAAGGTTCCGCTGATAGCTAAATTTTCTGCAGCAAAGGTTGACTCACGATTCATTGTTTGGGTCTCTAGTTTCTGTAAGGAAATGCAAGATCCAGATGGTACGCCTGCCAACATCCTTGAAACCTCATATACATATATTAATATTCTTATTTACCATTAAAATCTTCTTTATCATCGAATATTTAGCCCACAGAGAGCTCGGGGAAAATTTTTCAAATAGATCATTAAAGTACCCCAACAGCACAGTTTTGGTTAATGTTTTCTACAGCATTTTCTGACATCCACTTCAAAAATTGGTCATATTCTTTGTCGTATGAGTCTCTGGATTTTCTCGGTAACAGGTTTTGCGTTGCCGTTTCAGCCTTTTTTTCAATTTCGTCAAGAATTTCAAAACCTTGTTCCATTTTTGATTTTTGACTTTGACACAATAAACATTTGAATACTTATCTCCCTAGCAACAAAAACGCAGGCTATAATAATGTCAAGGTAATGCCACGGGTTTGTTCGGGTTTATTCGTAGTAGCACCGTGCGGCGAAAACCGCATCATTCTATCTTTACTAATAACGGAGATTCCCCATAAAACTACCGAAAAATGGACACCCTGTATAGTGTTAATAAAAGTTCTTAGTAAAAAAAACAAAATATTTATTTACAATATACTTCAAAAATTCTTAATAGTAATCGACCTTTTTAAAACAAGGAAAGAAAAATAATATACCGAAGACAACTTCTGTCGTAGTCATCATGATGGTTAGTGTGTTCAGTACTTTTTCCAGTTTTAAAATTGGGTCCTGCACTGCGAAACTATATGCTACAGTCGCCATTGTAATGAATGTCATCAGAAGAGCAAAAGCAGTGACGGTTTCTAAAAAGAAGGAAAAAAATTACATAATTAGGTAAACTGTCAACTCGCTTTAGAGCTTGCATAATTATTTGCCCTTAAGAATAAGATCGAAGCATTTGCTTCCTCTTAAAGTTAAGTAGCACATGCTTAATATTCATAACATTCACCGTTTAGCAAAAGGTTTCATTCAAGTACAATTAGACATTAACAAGTAATTAATTATAAAAAGAAGTTGTTAAAGATTATTACTATACTCCCAACAATGCAAAATAGTTATTTCCATAATGTATAGGGTGGTATTGAAATTACTTATTATATTTAATCCGGCAAATCCTAAGATTGAAGAAAACTAATTATAAATGGCGCTTTGTGCTTTATATGAAATCTGAAAATTTACGTGACCGCTACTGACGACGTTCGCATTCAATAATTCATTGAGGCAGTCTCAAAAGAGGCCAGCGCATAGTAGGCGGTATTGTCATATTGCAACACATAATTGTAAACGCACTTGTTCAGTTCTTGACAACAAGACGTCTTTGACCCGCGTTATAACTTCTTTTTAGAATAAAAAACTACAATTTTAAGGTACATACTCTCTTACCTTTGATCTTATTTTAAAAGAATCCGTTTTCCAATTAAATTCCATAAAAAAATAAAACACAAAAAGTATGTTTTGCAACACAACTAACACGTTTAAAATTCGAAAACATTGAGCACGTGTAACCCTCGGCAACGTCGTTCCAATACAGAGTATCGAGACATACTGACCCAAGTAACACGAATTGTCCAAAAAAAATTGTAAAGCTAATTATTGGCAGGGATAAGGTTGCGATAACCCCCACCCCACATTGCTGTAATCCGGCTTTTAAAATCTGTAGCTCTTTGATTTTCATTTGCATCTGTAATAACCTTAAAGCGGCATAATTTTACAACTAAATTTTCCAACGTTACTAGTTTGCTTCCAAACTTTGCTAAATATAATATTTAAATACCATTTTTATTGCCAAACTACAGCTGGAAGTAATAGTCACAATTTTTTGTTGGATAGTACCATTATTTTGCCAAAAAAAGCTATTTTATGGACAATGCCATTAGGTCATAATATTTAGCTGTAAAGTTGACTTTACTGCTAACAAATGGAAATCCAACAACACCATACAATAATGTAGTAAATTGTAGGCCAAAAAGTGGTAAATATTCCTTCAAAATAACTGGATAATTAACCACCATGTCTTATGTTGACGGCCATTTATTTCGTACAACATTGGGGTAGGAAAATCAAAGAGAACATCGGCCATTTTAAGAAAATTGATAATTTTTATTTTTGCTTTTAAAAACAACAATATGAACGAATAAAAATTAGCACATCTAACTTTTAATTAGACAAACTATGTTCAGGAATATTTTTAATGCATTTTTATTTCAAATATATAATTTTAAATTATTACAAAATTTATTGAATTTTCTAAAATATAGGAAATAAATGAAGCCAGTGAAGAGAGAAGAGCTACCGCACCCATATTTAATGATAAAACTACCTTCCCACATTCATTTTGTTGTCCGGGAAGTTCAACTAACACCCATAAATAAATCCGCCTATAAATAACTAAAAAAATTCTGCAGCCATATGGCTGTAAAATCCATTTAAAAGCCGGAAAATTTCGTACCATTTCGGCTGTCACAGCGTTTTAAGGACGTCATAAGAGTGTCTAGGCAGCTTTCTGTAGAAGGTAAAATGCTCTAAGCTGGAATAACGTTGCCAAAGCCTATTTGAAGCCTTTGGTATTACTTGGGGAAGCAACGATACTGAAGGTTAAACATCATTACACGTGCGGCGGTTATCCAAGCAAGGGCGAGACACGCGGTGTGATCTGGCATCACTATAATTTACTCTAGTGACCTACATTGTTTCTAACTGAAACCAGATGGAGCGGCGCGACAGCATGTTGGCAAAAAGAGTTTTTACCTTAGTATTTAGATAGTCGAATAAAAAAAAAGTATGTAGAATTTCTCTAGAATACAAATATTCTTTAGAATCGCCCCCCGTCACAATAAAAATTGCGTCTCCTTCTGGAATTTTTCAAATTGACGCCCAGTATACTGAATGACATATTTTCTCCCCATGGAAGGAAACTGTTTTTGTCTACTCGTTTTTCTTCACTTTAAAGCGGAACTCTTTGTTCCGTTCTCGGTTCAAAACGGAAATTACATTCCAGCCTAACCCGAGCGTTTCATATTCAAGGCGATTGAGAAAATGCCATTTTCTAAAAAATTTATAATATACACTGCACATTTTTTGTTCTTAACTTACTTCTTACTTTCTGCCTCCACTTGTAAAATATCAAAATCTTTAACATCTCAGCAATAAGCCGAGTAAAGCAAACCGCACCATCCTGTTCAATATTGGGTGTTTTCCTCTCACTTTGGTACTTAGCTATTACCATAATAAATTCCGGACACGCAAATACTGGATAGTAGAATGCGTTAATGTAGATAAGTACCTCGAACATGAGTTCCGGATCCACTTTCATGTTTCAAGATTAACCTAAAAATAAATATTATCGTTCGATTACTAAATAAAATTAGGGTCTTATTGTACAGTCTTTAAAATCCTTAGAAGTGTTTTTATAAAATAACTTATTTTTAAACATAAACGCATTTGCACCTTGGCTTTTAAAACAGGCATTAAGATCCCGATTTTTAAGCGCCTCCTTAAACCATTCCGTTCCTCTTGATTTTTTTTATGATCAAATACAAGCACTATAGGAAAAATCTTTTAGGGCACTAAGCGATTCACGTTAGTTTTGAATCGTTGGAGGTTATATTCATTGGGAAAAACGACCTCGGGAAGGTCGTTCTACAAGGATGAAGTCCTCCAGATGAAAGAATTCTTAAATAATGAAGTTCGAGGAGTACTAAGCTTAACCACATATGGATGGGCGGCAGTGGTTCGTCGTGTATTTCTGCTATTCGTCGCTCTGGGCGGAATTAAGAGGGCAAGGTCAGCCGAGCCGAGGGGTTGCCTATATGACGGCTACAACATTGTGCGCAAGACACCTTTAAAAATATCACCAGCAAATCGTGCGCACTCACTCATGGGCCGATATTTCAAAGTCCTCTTAAGGTACAGAATTACATAAGTCATAACACAAGTTTGACGGTATATTAATAGTATATTAAGATACAAGTTTCATATAAGACATTATCTTAGAGCACGCGTTTAATCTAGAAAACGACCCGCCAAGCGGGGAGTTTTCTAAAGTACAAGTGCTCTAATTGTCTTATGAACCGTGTATTTTATAATACTTTTTCTATTTGGGTCTTTAAAGTATGAAAAACTTTAAAAAATATAGTAGATTTTTTCCATTTGAATTAATATTTTCTTTTTGGGTTGGCAATACTTTTACAATTTCATAAAATGTTACAAGTATCAAATATGCCATGATAGGAACAATTGAACACAATAAAGCTTCTTCCCATCCGTCATAATTAAAAATAAATATTAAAGTTGATAAAAATGAGTCAGGAAGAAAGTTGTACTCCGTCAGAAATACGAGAAATTGCAGAAAATAATCTAGAAAAACTTTTAAAAGAATATGCAAAACTTTGAGTTATGGTGCGAGCAGAACAAAGTTCAAAATATTGAGCAAAATAATAAATAAAACTATTGAACAAAATATTGTGTCGACACAGAATCTGACACGAATAACAATTAATGCCCAGGAAATGTCTACAGTAACTATAAATATGTATATATAAACTAATATGTATAATACTATATTGAATTAAAAATAAAAATATTACTTTATTGAATAACACTTTATAAATACAGCATAAACTGTCATTAAGTATTAAAACAGAATATTTCTATTATTTTTAAGTTATGTTGTTTTATACTTGTGACTAGAAATTAATTAACGGACACCGTCAGCATGTTATATATTTCCGAGTATAGATATTTCAGATAAATATCTAGTAAAAATGATCTATTTGCAAGGTTAAAGGTTAGTATTTTAAGCTTTTCGATAAAAAATTTTTGTCAAATTCATAATGCCAAGAAAAGTAATTTCAACGAAATCAAAGTAACCCTAAAATTCCCTACTTGCTGCCAACATAAAAAAAATAAAATTTCAGTTTCATAAAGTGGCAGGTTATTTAATTTTTTTGCATTATGAAACCCAAATAGAAAAACTTCCTTTTAACTGTACTTTACCTCAGCTGACGTCTCACTTAAGGTATCAATCAAATATCTACCCTTAGTGAGTAATAAAAGAAATAAACAAAAACAATTTATTTTGGATAGGTAACCTACATACAAGCAATAAAACCTGAAAATACTTTACCACACCATGTTTACTTACACTTCCAACGAATATTTTATGAGTCCATAAAATGTAAAAAGCTGACACTTTTTGATGGCTTTCCTCAATACAGTAAACAAAACTGGAGTATTTATTTTTCCATCGGAAATCACCGACTGAAAGTACTAAACTTTTCCTATGATTAAAAATACCGATACTTATGCGATATTAACATACAGACCGGCACTATCATTTCAATTAATAAACTGAATATTTTCTTTACACGTTATTATTTATTTCGAACGCCGGCAAATTTTTTTAATAATAATTTTTGTTAAATTAGTTCGAAGGATGTACAGTTTATATATATCTTGGTGACACTCTGCTTTGGTCTCACTGTTTTAGCCAGTATTTTTAGATACAACTATTGTATAATTTGGCGGCATGATACGTCTAGGTGTGTTGCAAATTTTAACAACATGCGAGAACAGAGTATCTAGTAGTAGGTATATTTAAACTGCCCGATAATAAATTTGATAAAAAGGTATAATAGTATTAATAAATGCGGACTAGACAAGGGGAACTGCGTTATTAATAAGCTCTTTGTAGATATCACGAACATTACGAATTTTTTCGAATATAAATGCCTAAAGGCCTTATTACACTTGGGAATTTTTATGGCGCCAGCAATGGCAATTATAATTCAAGGATTCAGGCGCAGTACACCGTTCTCCGTACTACAGTCAGAAATTCTACTCTTATGACAATTAAAATGACAGGGATTCATGCGCAGTACACTGTTCCCGGTCAGCTGTCTCTCATTACCAGAAATGGGGCAGGCGCCATTTTAATTGCCCTTGCCGGCGCAATTGGGTAGACATGGATTATTCTGTTATTTTTAACTGTTTATTATTTGGCCGAACCAGGTATGGACAGGTAATGGCCATTTAAACCCACTGGTACTTAAATTAGCAGTTTCCATTCTTTATTAAACTTAAACAGTTGCTGTCAAAAAATAAATAACATTTTCGGATTCCTTGCATTCGAATTACATAAAAATGATACCAAGCTTTAGAAATTCCGTTAACCTTGTACCTATTATTGACTTAAGAAACGTCAATTTAACAGCTATCAAAAAATAGATAAAGATTTCGAATTCCTCATATTAAAATTGTATAGAAATGTTACCAAACTTGTGAAAATATGTCAAAAATGACAGCTGTCAAAAAGTAAATACATTTTTCGGGTACCTCATACTCAAATTATATAGAATCGATATCAAATTTTTGAAATTTGGTTAACCTTTCACTTATTTTTTACTAAAGAATCATCAATTTGACAGCTGTCAATAAATAAATTCAATTTTCGGATTCCTTGATTTGAATTACATAGAGACGATACTAAACCTGTGATATTTTGTTGAAATGTTGATTTGACAGCTGTCAAAAAATATACAAAATTTTCGAATTCCTCATACTCAAATTATATAGAAACGATACCAAACTTGTGAATTTTTGTTAACATTGCAACTATTACCAACGTAATATACGTCAATTTGACAGCTGTCAAAATATTAATAAAATTTTCGAATTGCCTGCATTCGAATTATACGAAAACGACACCAACTTTGTGAAATTTTATTAATCTCGCACTTTTTACTAACCAAGGAAACGTCAATTTGACAGGTGTCAAAAAATTTAAAATATTTTTTAAATCCTTTTAGCAAAATTAACATAGCGTACTACTTGAATTTTTTTCAAATTGCCTAGTTATCAAATTAAGCCTATTTTTCCACACGGTGTGCATGATTTATTCAAATCTGATGAATTTAAACACTTGCCCTGGTCTAATTTTCACTAAATACTGTAAAAGCCACGCCTTTCATGCATTTCGAGCGAAAGTTGGAAATTTTGCTGTCACCGTTACGAATTTTCTTAGTTTTCTAGAAGTTCGCACATCTTTATGATAACTTTATATATAGCGAAATGTTCGGAAAAGATGAGGGAATCAGATAAACCTAGAAAGAAATCTCCAAAAGGAAAGTTATAGAAGATATAGCAGAGTAAACTAGACTTTTTAAAAAAAAAAATTTTGAGAAAATTTATAAAATATTTTTTTTATCCGCCAAAGGATATTTTTGGATCACACAGTCGATGTGGAACGTAAAGGTAATTTATTCCTTTAAACGATAGGCTAAAGAACGATTGAAAAAGTTACATACACTAGCGTACAGCCGGCTTTTAGTAAGAGGATGTCAAAATTAATGATTATTGCTTAATCGATTATAGTTATTCTTGTATAAGAAATTAAGGAACTAAACTATGGTCTATAATCGTGTTCTGATGTGCTCTTTCGGATGACGTACATAACATTTCGATCAAATAATATTTTACCCCATGAAAAGCAAAATAAAAATTTTTACGATATCATCAAGTTCAGTTTTTCGCAAATTTCTCCATTTTATAGGCCTTTTAGCATGATATGATGTATTGTGAAATATTAGTATTTGAGATGACCTATGCACCGGTTCAAACCCGGAGCAAATATATGCGACCCAAGTCGAATAATTCATTATCGAAAATGACCCTGCATTTCCATGCTTTCCAACTTTAAAAAAATCAAAAAATTGACTTCCCGATATTTTATTAAAAAAATCTCGCGACGACTTTTTCTAAATAAGTTTCTTGATAACATACTAGAATATAAACTGAATCGCTTAAGTTTTACGGGACCGGCAAGTCGTAGAAAAAAATATTTAATTTTTTCACATTTTCTGATTATTTCGTTTAATAACTTATTAACGGGACACTCTGTATAATGACGTACATCGGCTAAAGATACGCCATATATACCAAAATATACTCCAAAAGTTTCATTGCTCCAAAGTGGACGGATTAGAAGAAATGAAATAAATTGTGTCAAGATGCACCGTTTTTGGACGCTCCCATAAGCCCAATGTAAATAGGTCGTTGCAGACCATTTTGGAAATCGTGAAAATCGTAGGAAATTTTCCATTTTGGGCAACGATAGGGATCATTATCGAAAGCCGAAATCCCATATAATCTTTTCCATACCATTTCCAACTTCATATCGTTCAATTAACTTCAGGATCTCGCTAAGAAAAAGGATATTTTGGCCCATTTCGGCCGAATTTTGACAGTCAACAAATTGGGTTAATTTTATTCCAAGGCATGCTGATTAAAATCGACCAAGTGTGCAGATTTGCAAAAATTGGCCGTCCCAGCTCGGAAAAGCGTCGTTTTTCACCCGATTGAAAGGAAATTTCGAAAATTTTGAAAAATAATAATGTTTAGAGAAAAGATGGATGGAAAGAATACGCCTATAAAGAACTCTCCGAAATGATATTTGTAGGAGTTATTCGTGACTGAACACAACTTTTAGTGAAAAATGGGTGAAAATGGTTATATTTAATTTCTTTTAACCCTTTAGATATTAATTCGAAGAGCGCTCTTGGTGTGAATCTGCAAGTATCATCATTCCCCATAACAAAAAAGCAATAAAATATGGAATATGTTAAATATAAAAGCGTATAGACAAAATTAAGTGTAGCGGTGACAAATTTTTGCATTTCCAAAAAACTAAAATTCATTCTTTAATAGTAATTTCGGTATTTAAATCGAAGAAACGAAAATATACGTATCGAATGTGATCTAGCTAGATCTTTCCGGTAACGTAAACTAAAATTCGATCAAAAGCCGTTTTTACCTCGAAAAAAATTAAAATCCGTCCATTTTTACCCAGAAATATCAACTTGTTCAGTATTTTCAAATTTTTCCCATTTTCTAATAACTTTAGGTATAGATAGATGTATTGATGGCACCTAGTTTTTGAGATGGGAAATCGTAAATTTTAAATCGCATGACGCTCGGACGCACCCAGTTCGAGCTATTCGGTACCAAAAATGACCCTGTTTTGTCAAATTTCGACTTTCAAAAATTCTTTTAAATTACTTCTAATCATCGTACGTTGCCCAGTTTCAATAGGATTCTGTAGCGACCGGTCTACGCCACACTCCGAAAATTTAAAGCGAAAATATTGAGTTTTGCAACTTGAAATGGATTTCAACGGGAATCGCGGAAATTTCGACTTTGACGCTTAATAACTACGAAATGGTTCACCCTGTATATTTTAAATTTTGAGACAACACGCGCGCACTATCCAAAATTAAAACCAAAAAGTTTCGTCGCTCCGACTCTGACAGATTTCTCGCAAAAAATTTGCAACCTCAAAAATGTCAAAAGATACGACGACGACAACGGACGTTCAAGGTCACTGGAAAGCCGTAATACATAGCACCAGAATTGGTGCTATGTAAAAATTGCCTAGTCTAATACGGTCTTTAATAATTGAGTATTATACCGGGTCCGCAAACGAAGCGGGGACGGAAGATTAAATCGTTATCGAAGAACTTATCAACAATACTAAAACAGCTTGAGGTCTTGGATTAAAAGCGGCATGTTTTAAAAATATTTTACATTATACAGGGTGGCCCAAAAAAATGTGACAGCATAAAGTTATATTTTTTTAAATGGGACACCCAGTATTTGATTGCAAATTTAGGTTCGTCTTAGTATCGTTTATAAGTGCCTTAAATTTAATTTGGTTTTGTAGTTTCGGAGAAATAAATTGAAAACTAAAAAAAAAAAGTTTTGGTCTTGAATAAAAAAATCAAAAAAAAACAATCCGGAACTATTTTTTTAATCTCGGCATCGGGTGAAGTTTATGACAAAATGTCTAGAGATACTGTGAATCTAATTGCGTTTATCTATTTTATACAGAGTGTTCATAATAAGCATTCAAAAGCGCCACGTTTTAAAATAATTTTTCTCAAGTTTTTCAAATGGAACACCCTATATATTATTTGGCTATTTGACGTAGAATTCATAGATTCGTAGATTCAATACGAGCATATAAGTTATATCCAGCCGTTTCGAAATAATTGTAAATATCATAAAGTATGTTGTTTAAATAGAGTTTTTATTGGGAAATTTTGTTATAGGCGGCTAGACTAACAATTGTAAACTAAAGTAAATGTTCAAAATAGCTTCCTTTTACTCTTAGAGTTTACCGTAGTTTAGTTATTTCGATATAAATTTTAAAAGCCTACATTTTTGCTACTTTTATTTATTTAATTTTATTTTTTATTCTTAATCGAGTTGCCATGATTTTTTTTGTTTAGATTGTCACTACGACAACCAAATAATATTATTTACATTTTTTCAGTCATAAGTACTAAGTACTAACTTACACAAAATGTCGAATTTTACAACAGCGAGAACAGGTTGGTGATTTGACTATCTTCTACAGATATTTCCATGGAAAATGCTCGGCTTAATTCCGCCCAGAGCGGTGAATAGCCGAAATTCACGACGAACCACTGCCGCTCATCCATATGTGGTTAAGCATAGTACTCCTCAAACTTCATTATTTAAGAATGCTTTCAGCTGGAGGACGTCATCCTTATGGACCGACCTTCCCGAGATTGTGTTTCCCAACGAGTATAAACTCCAACGATTCAAAGCCAACGTGAATTGCTTTATGCGCACAGGCACCACCACGAGAGTGCTTTAAAATCATAAAAAAACCTGTATAAGTTCTGTATATTTAGGATCTAAAAACACTTTCACAACGATTTTCCAGATTCTATAGTTATTAAACCTTAATCTTAATAAATATTTTTTGGATTGGATTTTTTTCTATTTCACGCCGAATTCACACACAAAACTATAATAATCCTCTTACCTTCTTGTTATGTTCTATAATTCCCAAAATTCTGGAATAAAAACTGAGCGATAATGGACTCTCAAAGTTCCATTGTTATCCCGCTATTATTTCCGCATTGTCATACAATAAATCTCGGCCGTATTTCGCTAGTCGCGATAAAAACCCTAAAACAAAAATAACGTGTGTCCAAAGCTATAAAATGTTTCAGTTACATTTATCACATTCTTATCTTGTTAAACACGCAAAAATCGATTATGTTGTCATAAAATAAATTATATATTTTCCGATTCATGACTCCCGGGATTTTATGAAACATTATAGCTGCACTGGAAAAAAAACTATAGTAAAATTATTATATTAAAGATTTTATTGTAAAATGTCCTATAAAATATAGTGTTAATTACATTTTTTCATTAGTAATCCGTACCAAAATAATATCGTAAACATAATTTACAAAAAAACTATACTTACGATTTCTAATAAATTTAGTAAAATTAAGTAAATACTAAAATATATTGTAAATTTTACGAACATATACAGGGTCGCTTTTATGTATGGAAATGGTCGATTATTTGCTAAAGTAAGATAGCTAGCGAAGAATGTTAAATACAAAACTTTTAGGGTTTTTAGAAATCTATTATACTACACATAAACTAATTATACAGGATCAGTCAAAAAGCCATGGAAGAACAAAGTTACTTTATTTTAAATGGAACCCCCTGTATATTATTCAATATTTCAATTATTTACAAGATTCAAAAAAAAATGTTAAGCACACCACATACTCAACCTTAACCGTTTTCGAGATATCGAATTTCGAATTTCGTTTTCAAATAAATCTAATAACAATAATAAAAAAGACAAACTAAGTTTTAGTAAACAACAATTTAAAATACTATTTTATAAGGTGCTCAAAGTATCCACCGTTTACCTCCTGGCAGTAATGAATTCCGTGAACAAAATTTTGTAGCGAATCTAAAAGGATATTGGGAGCAATACTGGAAATTTCATGCATTATTCTTTGTTGCAAATCTTCGATATTTTGTGGCTTATTTCTGTACACTAAATTTTTGATATGGCCCCACAGGAAAAAGTCAAGAGGGGTCATATCAGGAGACCTAGCAGGCCATTCAATTGCACCTCTGCGCCCAATCCATTTACCAGGAAAAGTGTCCTCTAGATATTCCCTCACCATCCGTCCAAAATGTGGTGGAGCCCCTTCTTGTTGAAACCATATTTGTTCAGCCGGTAAATTGGAATTATTATGGTTCGGGAATAATCGTCTGAGCTGTGGAACAATATTCTCTTGTAAAAGTAAAAAATATCGTCGAGTTCAAATTTCCATGTATAAAATAGGGTCCTATGACGTTTCCACCAATAATGCCACACCAAACATTGGTTTTTTGTGGTCGGGTATGAACTTGTTCCATCCAATGTGGATTTTGGTCTGACCAATATCTACAGTTGTATCGATTTACGTGCCCGTTTAAACAAAACGTTGATTCATCAGAAAATAAAATGTGGTTGACAAAGTTGACATTTTGATTCAATTTATCCATAATGATTTCGCAAAACTGAATTCTGCGATCAAAATCGTCTTAACTCAATTCTTGTACCAAATGAATTTTATATGGTTTGAATTTTTCTCTTTTGGTAATTTTTTGAATGGAATATCGACTCATATTATGATTTAAAGCCCGCTGTTGCGTCGAATTTATTTGATTTTCTACCATATCTAACATGAGATTTAGAGAATTTTCTTCATTAGTGACGGTTACCGGTCTTCCACTTTTTGGTGGATTTTCTACCATATCTAACATGAGATTTAGAGAATTTTCTTCATTAGTAACGGTTACCGGTCTTCCACTTTTTGTCGATCTTTCACACCTCCAGTTTCATGAAAACGCTGCAATGTTTTGGAAACAGTTGATTTAGTTATAGGTTCCCGATCTGGATGCAATTCATTAAAAATGTTCACCACTTGGGTAAAACTCCGTGTCCTATCGCCGTACCCTATCATCATTAAAATTTCAATGCGCTCGGTATCACTTAAACGAGCCATATTTACGCGAAAATTGTTGACAAATTGTAAATGTAAGCATTTTTGGCATATCTGTTGTCAAGATGACAAAACAACATTGTTATGAAGATAAATATTTTCTAAGGTAACTTGATGGCGTAGAATTAATGAATTTAATAATTTATTTGAAAACGAAATTCGAAACTCGATATCTCGAAAACGGTTAAGGTATGTGGTGTGCTTAATATATTTTTTTAAATCTTATAAATAATTGAAATATTGAATAATATACAGGGGGTTCCATTTAAAATAAAGTAACTTTGTGCTTCCATGGCTTTTTGACTGATCCTGTATACTTAGTTTATGTGTAGTATAATAGATTTCTAAAAACCATAAAAGTTTTGTATTTAACATTCTTCGCTAGCTATCTTACTTTAGCAAATAATCGACCGTTTCCATACATAAAAGCGACCCTGTATATAAACAGTATATTGCTAATACTAATAAAGATTTTAATAAATTTCACAAGAACTTTTCTTCATTAAATGGTTTACTAAATATTTTCGTAATTTTTACTAAAAATTTACATTTTGCTATAATTATGGTAGTTCTTAATAAAAGTTATTCCAGTCACATATAGTGCCATAGCTTACTATTTTTATAGTAAATTTAACTAAGTCTTTCTTTCCGTGTGGTTACTGATAAAATTATTTCTTTAAAAAAATGCACAGGTCAATTTCTCGCACGTCCTGAGCATCTAAAAACTTTCTTTACGACATCGAGGGTGAGTAACGAAGCACTTTTTCATTACTTCTTAAAAAAAATCGATTTCGTGTTAATAAATAATAATTTATAAAACATTGAACTACAAAACTTTATTCAGGCTATAACTATAACTCGATAATATTAGATTTTAAATTAATAATAGATACCGTTACGATAGTCTCTAAAAAATATAGTGGTTTGAAATATTGATATGTACAGGAGGGTGTCCCATTTTCGACACTTTTATAGGGTATCTCCGTAGTGCTATCAGAAAAAAAATGTAACTGTCATGTACTCTTTTTGGGTCAAACTTAAAATGATAAAATCAAAATTTGAAAATTTTCGCTCGCTTAAGAGATACGGGGGAAAATCAAAAAATTCACAATTTCCAAATTACTCTATATTTTCTTAGTTAAAAGAGATACAGAAAAATGTTTTATACGAAAGTTTCTTTATAATGATTTTTTTAATAATCTGCCGTATTCAGAATAAGTATACGGGGTCAGGTAAAAAAGTTATCGTCCCTAACCTCACTTTTTTAAATGTAGCACCCTGTATATTATAATCTAAAAATATTGCATTTTAAATTCTATTTTCAAAATATAACACACCATGGATAATATTGGTTTCCTAGGCGATTTATTTAAACTTTATTACTTTAAACCACAGTAGGCCCTGAAACAAAAGTTAATATCCTAGAGATAACTATATTGACATTCTAGTTGTTATTAACATTTAGCGTCAATTTCATTTTTACATATTCATTTGTGAAAATGACTCATCAACATTTTGAAAAATTTTATTGATATCTATCATCCATGGTGGTTTATAAATTTGAAAAGAGAGTTTAAAATGCTATCTTTTTAGATTAAAATATACAGGGTTTTCCATTTAAAAAAATGAGATTAGGTCCGATAACTTTCTTACTTGACCCCGTATACTTATTCTGAAGACGGCAGATTATTCAACAATCATTATAAATAAACTTATGTATAAGACATTTTTCTGTATCTCTTTTAACTAAGAAAATATAGGGTAATTTAGAAATTGTCAATTTGTTGATTTTCCCCCATATCTCTTAAGCGAGCGAAAATTTTCGAATTTTGATTTTACCATTTCAAGTTTGACCCAGAAAGAGCACATGTTACCTACATTACTTTTTTGATAGCACTAACAATAACGGAGATACCCCCTATAAATGTGTCGAAAATGGGACACCCTGTACAATCATACTCTCTTTTAATTTTTCTGATATTTATATGTTCCCGTCTAAACTTAACATTACAGCATGGTTTAGAATTAAGTTCCTTATAATTGACCCGAGAACTAGCCTAATATTTCACTAATTTATGCAAAATAAGGATTTCGGACTGTTTTCAATCAATTTAATTAATTTGAGTCGGTGAAAATATTTTTTTTGGCGGTCAGGGTATAGAACCGATATCCGAATTTAATTTTGTAACTATAATGTATGGTTTAAATACCGCCAAGGGCCGACCAAACCTTAGACCCTAGGAGTTTACCTATGTCAAAACACCTGCCTCTATTTTATAATTTATTATCAGGAATTTCCCTATTTATACACGGGAATGGAGGAATTGGGGCCAACCAGCTCTATTTGAGGTTTAATTTTAATTATACATGACCTCCGCCTTTATAGAATTCATTTACACCGTGTCCTTTATAAAGAACAATGGATTATGTGGAATTTTTCATTTTAAATGATACTTAAATCGTAGGTTAGTTATTCTTGCGTTAATCAATGCAAAATAGATTTTTGAAAATTTATTATGAAAATTTATTTAATAATTGTTTTTTGCATAACACATGGTACATACTGTTATGAAAATGACTTATTATATTTAAATGGATGACTCCTAGGGTGTCCTAAAGAAAGTCTACACACTTTTTTTTATCGAATATCTATATACTAAGGTAAAAACCCTTTTTATCCAGATACTGTCGCGCCGTTCCATCTGGATTCAGTTAGCAACAATGTGGGTCACTAGAGTATACTAACAGTGTTGTCAGATCACTCCGCATGTTTCGCCCTTGCTTGGATACCTACCGCGCGCGACTATCGTTGCTTCAGTATGTTTCGAGACTCGGAAGTGGAATGACGCTGTCGAGGGTTCCACGTGCTTGATGTATACAAATTTTAAACGTTTTGTTAATTGTAGCGTTACCCGATTCTTTTTCTGTTGCGAAATAATTCATAATAAAAAATATTGTGATGTGATTTCAAATTTATGTGATATTACCTATTGTTGGTTCTGTTGCAAAACATACTTTTTGTGTTTTATTGTTTTATGGAATTTAATTATAGAACGGATTATAAGATCGAAGGTAAGAGATTATGTACCTTAAAATTGTAGTATTTTTTTTTCTAAAAAGTTTGAAAAAGAAGTGCTAACGCGAGTCAAAGACGTCTTGTTGTCAAAAACTGAACACGTGCGTTTACAATTCTGTGTTGCAATATGACAACACCGCCTCAATAAAGTATTGATTGCGAACGTCCTCAGTAGCGGCCACGTAAATTTTCAGATTTCATATAAAGTGTATATTTCGTACAATAATTCAAAGCGCCATTTAAGGTTATTTTTCTTAAACTTATTTTCATCTCAGGATTTGCCGGTTTAAATATAATAAGTCATTTGTATAACACCCGTAGTGTCACCATTAAAGTTTGAATCTATTGTTCGATTTAGGCAAAATTTGACTTCACTATAAGTTTTTGCTTCAATAAACACCAAGAATGGCGTAATTAAATGAGACTAAGCGGCATGTGTTAACTGTCAAATTTTAAATTTTTTTCTACTACTGTATAAATAAATCAACTTTCGGGCCGTAGCAACACGAAAGAAAACGAAAGTAAATGTTACAGTTACCTGAATATTATCCGTTGCTAGCTACGAAAGTAGGTTGCTAGCTACGAAAGTAATATTTTCGGTGCCAGGACAGAAAAACAAGAATAAATTTTTTTATTGTATTTATTCAAGCGAATTAAAAAAAAATCTTACTTAATAATAAAAAGTTTATTTTTATTGAAAAAACAAGTGGTATAACAATAATATAAAACTTAAATAACACTAATTTTTATTTATTGTCATTGAGGTTAATAGTGAAATTTGAACAGTTAGAAATATTAATTGATGGAATATTATTCAATTCAATACCTTCGCCGCTTCTTATTAGAGACTCGTTATTATCCTGGACTTGGACCATACAACTATTTGTCACTCTCGCGTCGTTAGATGGAATAAAAGTAGGAGATCGATTTAAGATCTTTTTGGAAATTTCGATTTTATTTGTATACGAATCACCCATATATACCTCCGCAACGGACGAAGATTTCCAACCGCCATGCCTTTTTCCACAAAATCGCATTTATTGATCGAATATTAAAAAAAATTATTTTGAAATGTTTTTTGTATTATAATTTTATGTCCAAATGCCAAATTTGAATCACTTGATGATAAGCTTGTTTTCTATCTATTTTTGGCCAATGTCTATTTTCATTGAAAACGGAAGTCGACCCTACCACCGTAAATCTGTTTTATTTACAACCAACCATGCATGTAATAATGACATTTCATCTATCTTTGAAAGGTGGAAAGTTGACGTTTTTTTACTTTTACTTTCCACTCTGGTGGAAAGTAAATTATTTTTTTGTAATTATTTTAAAAATCGATATCTTAAAACAATATACGAACACACTTTTTTAAAAGCTAATAGATTTGCGTGTTTAGATATATCTACGTTTTGCCTAATTGATAGAGTGGTCCTCAGCATTGAATATTATGACCAAATCGTTGATATCTTCTTTGTCTTGGCATTTTCACTGAAATAAGCTAGTAGCGCCGACTCAGAACCAGGATTTTGAACTTTGTTTCCCGTACACCATTCTTTGAAACCGGTATATGCCTTGTCATATCTCGGGCGGCTTTTAGTTGGCAGAAGATCTTCTACTATTTTTGCTGCTTCTCGAATTTCTGGTGGAGTAGCAGCAAAATCAAATTCCTCAATTTTCTGTTGTTAAAATAATACATTGTTTAGTGACATGTAAACCATATTCAAAAAATTATATTTGCCATCTTGATGTGTATTATTACCTACGTTATTTTACCACCTGCGGTTATTTGAAATTTCGGTCTAATTTTTCAAGGGACAATTCAAAATGACATTTATCTTTTATTAATAATTTTAATTCAAAATAATAAGAAGTGGATGTTAGATGTGGTTGTAAATAAAATAATATACAAACCTCGGTGAAAAGTTTCATACTGTCTCGAGATTTAGTTAACCTCGCCGCTTCGCGCCTCGGTTAACTACCGACTCTCTCAACAGGAATGAAACACTTTCCACCTCGGTACGTAATAGACTATATTTATACAATACTCCTCGTCTAAATTCATTCTTGATACCAAAAATTCTACCAAAATGACTTTAAAGCTTTAACCAACAAAGTAATAAATATGTTGCAAAAATGGAAATATTAGAATAAAAGTGCCGTTTTTTTTTTAGAACTGTCTTATTTTATCTAATCTCAGCCAAAACTGGATAGGAAACAAAACTTATCATAAGTAATTCAATTTTCATATGTAGGCATACAATTACAATACAATCAACTTTTCCAAATGCCATTTTTTCAACATTTTATGGAAAAAATGTCAAATTTGTCAGTTAACAAAAACCGCAAGGTTCTGTAATTTTTGGTCTTTATTGAAGCAAATGAAAGCAAAATGTAAGTTTTACATAAATCGAACAATACATTTTCGCTCCATATGGTTCCAACTTTAATGATGACTGTATGTGTGTATAACTTCAAAAAAAATATATTCTTGTTGACTTTTAATGTAAGTGTTATTATCCTCAACAGTCTTTTAGTCGTCAACGTTATCTTCTATACAATATTAATTTTAAAAAAATTACTATCACCATAGTTGTGAACACGTGCTACATAGACCCTGCTGAACATGCAAATTCTGTCGACTTATAAGATCCAGAAAGTATTTCACCAGCTAAGGTGCCCTCGTAAAAAGAACACCAACAATTTTTGAAACAATTAAACCGCACCAAACGTTGAATTTAAGAAAGATTATAAAATTACAATCGTGTTTGGTTTCGTTGTTAGACATGAAACGTTTATAGTGCTCCTCGAAAATTTAACTCGGTATTAAAAAAGGCACTTTAAGATTCCAATTTCAAAATCTAATTAACTTAGGAAGTGCATAGTTGAAATTTAACTGGAAGTGAATCTCGCGATTTTGCAATTATCCATCAATATTTTATGGGATTCCGGCAAGAAGAGGAAAGTTTAATTATAAACTCGCATGTTTTAGTTTTTCTAATTTGTTTTGTTTAGCACTAAACTACTACTAAAAATTAATAAGCAACTGAAAAACATTTACATCATTTTGACGATAAATATTTTATAGTAAAAATAATACGGCAGCCCGTAACCAAAATGTTCTGTTATCACGCCTTCATCTAGTCAATGACTAATCGCTAGATTAATAAAAAATAAGAAAGTTTTACTCGAGTTAAAAAGTTCGGCAACGCTGCGCTTACCCGTGAGAGTGATTTCAGTCCGTAAGAAAGCAGATCGTCTTTTTCTTACTATACCTTGTCCGTTCTTGATGAAATCGTATTAAAAATATTTAAAAAATGTGAATCCATCGACAATGGACGTTTTGAGTGTTGCAAAAATTCCATAGTTTAAATAAAATATGTAAAGAAAAGGGGTATCAAAAAGTTACAGCGCCCCAGTAAATTTTTTTTTAAATTGTTGATAACATTCTAAAAAATAGTAAATCGAGTCGAACGGACATTTTCCGTGTTGCGCAGCTGCAGGGAGGGCAGCGGAGTCGGATCTCGTATCTGTATAATTCATGATCGCGGTGCACGGCGCGGACGTGTTGACGGCTTGCTGTGTGGCTTGGTTGTCTATAACAACTCAGCATTAGCTATGTCCCCATATTGCATTATTATTGATATACGTGTTGTGTTGACTGAAAACGGTTTTGCTAAAAAAACACGTGTGTAGAAATGTCAGTTCATATTTTCCCCCCATTTTCCGAGCCACAATACATGGTTTCTGCTTGAAAACGGACGAGGCGCGATAACTATTACGACCACTTTTTTTACATATGCAAAGATGATTCTTAATGATTTCGCAACGTTGCCAATGTCCGTTCTTGTTAATTTCCTTCTCAAGTCCTTATTAAATCACCACAAAACTCAAAAAACTTTAGGTCGTGATCAGTCTGAAATCCTGGTAACGGGCTGCCGTATTAAAATCATTGAGGGGGATCGCTCTTCCAGGGTTGGATTGCGAATTTTGTCAACTGTGATATGGCCCTAATTTATCACTAAAATAGGCTATGTTTCTGTGATATACAGGGTGTTTTAAAAAGCATTGCAAATTTAAAAAATCTTTTATAAGTTACAAAATTTGGTAATATTACTGGTTTTGCCGAAACGTCAATTTATTCCGTCAGGGAGATATTAATATTTAAATTAAACCGGCATGGAGAGGGGAGAACGTCCTGTTGGGGTTTTCTGCTACTTAAGCAGGGATTTCGATTGTGTTAACATTGATTTGCTTTTAGAGAAGCTTGAACGATATGGAATCCGCGGTCAAGCACTGAGTTGGCTGTCGCAATTTCTAAAAGGAAGAAAACAGTTCATAGCGATCAATAATGCTGATAATGCCACGAATGGTGAAAGCCTTTCTGGACTTTTAGAATTTGTTACGGGCGTTCTTGCTCCGATTCTTTTTAATCTCTATATTAATGACACAAATGACGAGCTGGACGAGGAATACACCTCGGCAAAGTATACCGACGACTCTTCCTATTTATTTTCTCATGGGGACGATAGTATTTTAATTCAAAATTGTAATCGAAATTTGAACAGTCCATGTAATTAGTTTTGTCAAAATTCACTCTTTCTCAATAATACTAAAACTTATGACATCCGTTTTCACAATTACCAGGATCATAATAATTTGGATATGGAACTGCTTATAAATAATGAAGAAATATTAAAAATCAATACTATAAAATTTCTATTAGTGCAAATTGATGAGCGTCTGAATTGGAAAAATCATTGTAATCTGCTCAAATCAAAATTAAATTCATGTTGTTTCCTTGTTCGTTCACTCAAGACTGCTCCAGGGCACAGACACCTTCTGTTCTTTTCTCTATGGGAAGAGGTTTATGCTCATCACGCGCCCTGATGATAGTGTGGGACTGCATAATAAGCTTATACCCACTAAACCCAATTCGCCTCTTATTTCCCATCTCGGAACATAACCGGCATATCGTCGAGAGAAAAAAATACATAGTGAAACAGAACAAATTACACTAAATCACTTAAAGAAACACACAGACACCCACGAGTTTCAAATTAGTTTTTTGAAGATATTCACATATTATCAGATTGCACAAAAGCACTAAACACTAACTCATAATTACACTATCGTAACATAGAACAACAGCACACACAGAAGATAGGATACAAATTATTTCGCAATAGAAAGTCAGAAATAATAAAAACGCTAATTTCTAATGGGCCTAAAATAATTTTTAATCCTTTAATGAAGAATGATAAAATAGTTATGTTGACAACAACAGGACCTCCCCTTAAGTCTTAATATAGACGAGTTCAACCAAGGGTCGAGTGCTTCGTACATATTCGGAAAAATAGCGCGGTTGTCATTTCCGAGACAATAATTATACAGGAAAGCAATATTACAGAAGGAAATTCCGCAATTTATGAATATAATCTTATAAAACATCGAAAGTGGCAACGCTGTATTTTTTTAGATATAACGCAATATCGATCGACCGAACAAGCCCGAGACAGACTGAAATGTGTAGTTACTAGAAATTTTGAGATGTTAAATGCCAATTTATGGAAAAATTATATTATTTCCCAGGCCCCGGATGAAACTTTATACAATAAGGGCGTATTTTTGTCTACACAGTAGCACATTAAAATACTAATTCAGATTGAATGGTACTTAGATGTGTTCATGAGATATCATGATATTCATATCAAATTTATGCGAAAACTAATGTGAATTTATGCTTTTGTTTTTGTATTTTGTGAGGTTATTGTGCCGGTTTTTGTTTGGATTACCTACTTGGTGTTTTTTTTATAAATTAAGTTGGGTTTAAATAAGGCCGAAAAGGTAAATAAAATTCCAGTTTTTTTTTCTAAAGGGTAAAGCGGCATTTAAGTTGTTCAGTTCCGATGGGTGTCGTTCGAATTGAACAAATGAGAACATACTTGAACATATATAAACGCCGCGGCGGTTGGTTCGAATCAGTTCAAGTTTATAAATCAGGTATTGTTTCCCAGCGAACTGAACTGAACGTAAAAGTTTATAATAATGTACCCTGAAAAATAAACAACTTCCAGTCTGTCAAGCGGTTATTGACTTTCTAAAGAGTGACAACTGCTCAAAATTCACGACGTTTTCCGCCATATATTGTTTTGTTTATCTTTCTCCCAGTGTGACCACGTGCTTCATTTTGGTGTGACGTCAGGTCATGTACATGGCATATTAAATTAAAGCGCCATTTTTTTATATTTTTGTTCAATTTGTTTTCATCTCAGGAATTGCCGGTTTAAATATAATATGTCATTTCCACAACACCCTGTATAACTAGATCTATTTTTATTGTACTGTAGTCAGCATCACGTAAAAAAGTCCTTATCAAGATTGTTATGGACTAAGCATAATTTTATTTGTTTCAGGCAAATTCGACAGCGTTGGCGTAGCCGGTGGAACGGTGGATGAAAGCATGGGTAAAATTCAAGCTCTAAGACTGCACGTGCATTCCGATAGTGAAAACTGGGCAATTCTTAGTGAGGTAAATATATCATTCCCAAAGGAAAACTTAAGCTCAATTGCGGATGTTAAACCCAATGATATTGCTACAATTTGTCTTATAAATTTTTGTTGGCGTTTGTAACTTGGTTGTGGCGCGGCATTAGGCAAGTGAGTTGATTAAGTCAGTTGAATTCAAGTGACTTGAAAGCGAGCATCTAAACCCGTTCATTCATTTCAGTTGAAATTGTTCTACTTTTTGCATTCAAGTGAATTAAGAAACGTCTGTTAAAATGGGGGCAAGATGGTCGGAGGAGACATCTTGCAAGTCTATTAACATTTACGAGAAATATGGCTGTCTATGGAATACGAAAAATGGAATAGGAATAGAGGTACTATAATACATAATCCTTGTTTAGCACTTGGCTAGTTATTCCAAAAAAATTAAAATTACAAAACAGTTAGAAAAATTATAAACCCTACTGAATGAAATACTGAAACAATCTTCTTTTAAAATCACTTAACCCATTCAAATTCTTTATTCCCATCTCTAGGAGGTCATTAAAAATGCGAACTCCCTCAAAAAATTACGATTTTTGTAGTCTTAACTGACTCAATGTTATAATGTTGCCCAGAGAGAATGTTAAAATTATGAATATATGATATTTTTTAAAGAAAAGCATTAAACTACATTGCTCAATTTTATATATTAGAATTAAGCTGCAATCAGAAAAGTGATAGAACATTTGCAAGAATCGAGTATAAGAATAAGAATAGAATAGAAAATATCCTTTTTAGTGATTTTGGGTATAACTTTTTCCAGTAAATATTCGATTTGCTGCTCATTAAGCGGTTAAGTTCACGTAGATGGTTATGTGAGGTACGTTGCTTATCTCTTCGAGTAACCCATATCCTCTTCTTCTGTTGTTTTTTCTCTATACGTTTTCTGCTAATTCCATAGCTAGACTTAAAATTGTTTGCAGCATAGCTTCCTTTATCACTCGTTGTGCCATTTTCAATCAAATGGCCTACGTTCATTTAGAATTTGATGTGCAATCAGGAAATTGAATGCGTCAGTTGAATTTAACTGACTTGATCAACTCACCTGACTAATGAAGAGGCCTCTGAATGCAGAAAGTAGAATAGTTTCAACTGAGCAGCAGTTAAAATTTACGCGATCGAATGCAATGAATGCAGGGATTTAGATATTCAATTCACTTTCAAGTCACTTGAATTCAACTGACTTGATTACCTCACTTTTATGAAGGTAAACGCGGCTTAAACATTACAAACGTTAGATAGTGAATATAAACCACATTGTGGGATAGAGCCCATTGCTAATATCTGAAATTGCTTTTGTAACGCATATAATTTGCCATAACCTGAAGACGTCGCCGTAGATACCATATCATACTTTAGAAAGTTAAAACTTTACAAACTTTACAGCTTTGTTTATTTTATGTTTTTGAGTTTGATAATTTTATTTAAAATATTTGATTTTCAATTTTTATTCTTCTATAGCATAAGGCGTGAATCTACAGAACTTTGCTACTACGCGTTCTTACTCGTGGTAGCAAAGTTCTGTGGAATCACGCCTTATAGAAGAACATGATCTCCCTTGATCATGATCATCTAACCGGCAAATTTCGAAACGCAATTTAATGGTCTTTACCCCATTATAACATTTAGAAACCTTGCCTAAGGAACCTATTTTATTGCTATACGGGGTGATTGATGATGGATGGTCTATTAGACGTTTATGGAAAACTAGTCAACGCATCACTTTGAAAATTTTCAGTGATCCATTCATATACATCTATTGTTCTATCCACCATCAATCACCTGGTAGTATACTCTTTTTTAAATTTAAATAACTTTAATGATTATATTTATGACTTTTTCAGATTCATATTCAAGACGAGCTAGCCAGCAGGTGACCTACATTAGCCGACAAAGAATTTCCCATATCCCCTTTTATTTACCACCACGTACCCCGCCGGTACGCCCCTGAACGCTCGTCGTTAACAAGTCTGTGATAGTTATTAAACCCCGTTGAGTTTGTTATAATTTTGTTGCAAGATAATATTATAATTGTGTAGTTTTTATTTTTGATTAATTGTTATAATTTAATGTAATATAGTTAATTTATAAAAATATTTATACAGGGTCATTCACGGCGAGTGGCCTGTTACATGATATCGGGAACTGAAAAGATTATTGTTTGAATTATTTGTACTCAGTATTAATGAAGAAATTTTGACATATCTATCACTTCCGATTATACCGGAAGTTAGGTTTAATATTATGATGATAGATACGTCAAAATATCTTCATTTATATAATAATAATCGGCATCTTTTATATAATAATAAGTACCGATATTTCAAACACATATATTTTTTAGAGATCTTTTAATAGCCAACCACCGTCTTGAATCACCCTGTATAACACAGGCCGAGATGTTTACCTGACTGGGAGTATTCCAAACAATAAAATATTTCTTTGCAGGGTGTTATGGAATTGACTTATTTTATTTAAACCCTCAAATCCAGAGATGAAAACAAATTGCCGAAACATAACCATATGGCGCTTTGAGTCATTGTCATAAAAGAAGCGTTGTTGAATTTGTGAACAAACCTATATGATTAGTCAAGATATGTTAATCGTCAGAGCTGTTGTCAGTTTACCTGTTATTTTTCTCGTAAGTCACAACAATGCTACAATTTTCTTACCTCAACAATGCCCTCCATAATTTCAATAAAGATGACAACAAGAACTTTGTTTTTTGTAAACAAGATACAGAACGTACATAAATTAATATCAAATCTGAAGCACATGGAAGCAAATTATTTCACAACAGCACTTTACGATAGTGAGCTAGACGACGCGGTCAGATTATGTATAGGTACGCGTTGTTGAAATAGTAACAACTGGAAAATTGTACAACATATTTATTGAGCAAGAGCGGCTTAAACGTTTGAAACGAATACATTATCGATTTCAAGGAGACCGGCCTACCACGTCGACGTGTAGCTGGTTCGACGCAGTTCATAGCGACACTATTCTTCTCACGGTCTTCGCTTCATATCGAGCAGAGGGGAAGACAGAGATGTGAACGTGGTAGTGAAAGACGCCTATGGTCGGCGTATGCGCAGTTGTTTGGCAACATTGCATGATTATCGTACATTACGTTATTTACTTAAGACCGATTTAAAAAAAACAGTGTACTCTTTTAACCTTTTAAAAATAATAGATTTTTACCCATTTAAAAATAATAGATCATTTCCATAACACACTGTATATGAAGGATAATAACGACGGATGTCTATCCTATAAATTTAAACAAACAAGCGGGTATACAATTACATGGTTATTCTTCTCGACTGTTTCAATTTATGAATATTCCACCTTCTTTCCCTGTAGGTACCCTTCATATTTTTTTTGATTATGTCTATTAGTGCTACTACTCTGTCCGTTTGGTAAATTTCTCAGCAGCCTGACATGATGCGATAGATAGAGATTATTGTTATTTTCCTTTCGTCATTAGTTATATTCATAGAAACTGAGTAGACCAACATGTGCATGCTTGATTGTACAGGGTATCCCATTTTCGACACTTTTATAGGGTATCTCCGTAATTGTTAGTGCTATCACAAAAGTAATGTAGGTGTCATATGCTCTCTTTGGGTCAAACTTAAAATGGTAAAATCAAAATTTGAAAATTTTCGCTTGCTTAAGAGATACGGGGGAAAATCAAAAAATAGACAATTTCAAAATTACCCTATATTTTCTTAGTTAAAAGAGATACGGAAAAATGTTTTATGCAGAAGTTTCTTTATAATGATTGTTGAATAATCTGCCGTTTTCAGAATAAGTATGTCAGGTAACAAAATTATCGGACCTAACCTCATTTTTTAAAATGGAACACCCTGCATATTTCAATCTAAAAAGAAACTATTTTAAATTCTCTTTTCAAATATATAACACACCATGGATGATATTGGTTTCCTAGGCGATTTATTTAAACTTTATGACTTTAAACCAAAATAAACCGTGAAACAAAAGCTAATATCATCGAAACAACTATGTTGACATTCTAGTTGTGATTAACATTTAACGTCAATTTTATTTTTATACATTCATTCATCAACATTTTGAAAAATTTGATATTTTTTATATATACTTTATTTAGCACTTGGCTAGTAAAAAGAACAAAATAAATACATATTTACATACATTGTTTACAAATACAAAATGCTAACATAAGCTCTGTCCTCGCAAATACACAAAAAGTTTTCTACAAAATACAGTCAAACTAGGTGAGCTCCTTATCACATCGGGAAGCGCATTAAAACGGCGAAGTCCCTCATAAAAAAGAGTTTTTGTAGACCAACAGATTTTACATAGTGAATGTTGTAGTTTCTTGCTGATCTGATACCATAATTGTGACAGTCATATCTTCTCTCAAGATATGAGTTGAGATAATGAGGCAATAAATTGTTTTCCATTTTGTATATTAAAATGAGGTTCGCCCTTCCAATCCACTGCCCGACGTTCAACCAGCCCAACTCTGTTAACATACAATCTATTGGTGTATATTTATTACATCCGAGCAAAATCCTCATGACCTTATTTTGCTGTACCTGCAATCTACCAATCTCCTCCCCCGTACATGAAATTAACAAAGACGATGATATCAGAGTTTATATTGAAAGTGGAAAAAACGAAGAAAAGGCGCTAAATTTATATTTTGTTCGCTATCCGGAAACACGGCAACCATTTAAGGACATATTCCGCGATGATTCTCGTTATTTTTTACCTTAATCTGAATCTTTTATTTCGTTTCAAAGTAATAAAGTTTAAATAAATCGCCTAGGAAACTAATATCATCCATGGTGTGTTAATATATAATAGAATTTAAAATGCTATCTTCTTATATTCCGATAATTTTTTTTACCTGACCCCGTATATTATACTAAGTACTGCAAATTATTCAACAATCATTTTCAAGAAACTTCTGTGTAAAACATTTTTTCTGTATCTCTTTTAACACAAAATATAGGGTAATTTTTGAAATTGTCAATTTTTTGATCTTTTAAGCGAGCGAACATTTTCAAATTTTGATTTTTACCATTTTAAGTTTGACCCAAAAAGAGCATATAGCACTAACAATGGAGATACCCTCTAAAAGTGTCGAAAATGGGACACCCTGTACAATATATTTTGGTGCATCGTTATCTGGCTAATCATATTTTGCAACCATATTATCAATAACTAAATTTCAACGATTGCTCAAAAAACTATAATTTATTACATTACAAAGCATTGAAAAATATAGTATACTTACATAATATAAACATTTGTATATTTATAAATTTAATTCAATTAAAAATGAAATAATTTTAAGGATTATTAGTGATAAGAAATAAAACCACAATAATTAATAGATTTTGATAAAAAAAAAGTATGCTAACGTTTTTGAAATTTATCGATTTTTGGGAAAATACACAGCATTGTAGCTATACAGGGTGTCCGGGAACATGTGGGAAATCTCCCGGATATGAAGAAAACACGTGAAAAGAATACTATAGGTTCATATAAACTTCTTTCGTATCGGCCTCCGTTTTTTACACATAATTATTGAACCACCTGGTATATTTCAATTATTTTTTAATATGATGTATAGCAGGTAAGACCCGTCAAATTACTACCCAAGAAACTGTTGTGAATTACTCACAGCTGCAGGGACGGACTAGCTGTAACACTTATGGGCCCATTTTTTTTACGCCCTGTATGATGAGAACTTTGGACAATGTTTTTTACATACCCTTTAACTATTGGCTAAAAATTAAGTACTCTTCGTTCATGTCGCTAATCCTAACCGTTTTCGAAAAAACGGCATTTCATATACATCATGTGCTTCGGGTATTTCAATAAAAGATACATCTTTGCTCCGATCCAATGTGCAACCTTCAAGATTCCGCTTTTTCATATTAATTTAGCCCATGAGCAGTTAGGGGACTCAGTGTAAATAAAATGACGTTTTCTCGAAAACGGTTAGGATTACCGACATGAATGAAGAGTACTTAATTTTTAGCCAATAGTTAAAGGTATGTAAAAAACATTGTCCAAAGTTCTCATCATACAGGGCGTAAAAAAAATGGGCCCATGAGTGTTACAGCTAGTCCGTCCCTGCAGCTGTGAGTAATTCACAACAGTTTCTTGGGTAGTAATTTGACGGGTCTTACCTGGTATACATCATATTAAAAAATAATTGAAATATACCAGGTGGTTCAATAATTATGTGTAAAAAACTTGATTCCATTTGTGCTCTTTGGGAGCCCATATCTCCGAAGAGGAGGCCGATACGAAAGAAGTTTATATGAACCTATAGTATTCTTTTCACGTGTTTTCTTCATATCCGGGAGATTTCCCGGACACCCTGTATATACGTTCTCGTATAAAAAATACAATTTAATCATGTGATGGCGAATTTAATTGTATCTAATGATAATTCTAGATTTTGAGTTGGTAGCTTTTAAACGAAAGTGAAAATTGTTGATTTATGTGTTTTTGTTGCTTTTCATTAAGCTTGGTTTATTCCTATAGTTCGCGACCAAAACTGATAGCAGTAACGTAAGTGCCTGTTCTCACCAAAGCAACTTCAGTTGAGTTGCTCTTGCGTTCCCACTGGAATCAACTGGTTTGAAGTCTCTTCTGACATGAGCAAAATGTCGTCTTCGTCAGATAAAGATATAGCCGCAGCATACGTGCTCGTTAAAAAGCTTTAAAAAAAACTGTGCGGCAATTTTGGGTGAACCCTATTTATACCATAAATTTGAGACATAGTTCGTATATAGTGGCATAGGAATTAAATAATGATCCTGTTAAATTACATAGGTTTTACCGAATGAGCCACAAAAGTTAAATATTTTGCTGTCTCGCCCGCCATGACACCGCGATTGGAAGCAACTGACGACGGCGACCCGGTATGTCGGGCAACTCATAAGCAACTAGTTGCATTGCAGTTGAGTTGCCTTAAGTCAGTGGGAACACGCGTATTTAAACATTAGTGTTGTGTCGCGTTGAAGTTGCGTTGCGGTTGCCAGTTGCTTTGGTGAGAAAAGGCACTAACAGTCGAAACCATGGAGACTGTTAAAATGATGTGTGGTCTGTGGTGGTTTACTTATATTTCCATGCTTTCGACTGCTACGTCACTGCCGTTAGCTTGTGTCCCGAACTATAATCAAAAGTATTGTAACTGAAACAGACTAAATTTCATTAGTTAGATAAATATTGGATTTACGAAAAATACTACAACTTTGAGGATTCTAATAAAGGTTTGTTTATTATTTTTTTACATGTGCCTTTATTTCCTATCTAGATTGATATTCCGATGGTCATAATTGCTTATCAAAATGCATGTCCAACGAACCTAAATTTTAAATTGAGACATGTTCGTGGTTAAACATCTTACAGTTCTTGCAAGTACCTATACCACCCGATTGTATTATAGCTGGCGTCGATAATACACTGCGCAACTTATTTAACACAAAACCAAAAAGTTACCTCAACCTATTATACAGGGTGTCCCAGAATATGTGGGCAATCTCCCGGGTTCAGATAGAACACTATAAAATAACACGAGAAGTACCTATAAATTTTTCTTCCTACGGCCTCACCTACGGAGATACGGGCCCATAATGGACGTCCCTGGAAATCGTTGTTTTTTAAATAATTTCTTAAGTATTAGGTGTAATTTAATAATTTTTTAGTATAATGGTTACTAGATAAGTCTCCTTAAAATTCGCCCATTTAAACACTTTTGGCTTATTTAGTTTGCCAGGGACGGACTAGACGTAACACAAAAATGCTTTTTTTTGTACACCTTATATGATGAAGGAACGACAATAATATTTTTGGATACTCTAAACCTGAAGCTGAAAAAAAGGTGCTCTTGATCAATGTCGATAAAATGAACTGTCTTCGAAAAAATATATATTTTTGTTCTATATGATTTATATTCAGTATACGTAAATTCCATTACTAGTAACTAATAAGACAAAGGAGAAAAACCGCATATTTCAAGACTACCGTAAACTGACACTGACATAAACACTCTTATTTAAATCAGTACATGTAAAAAAAAAAACAATAACAACAATGAGGGAATTTTATGAACATAAAACAACAACTAATGCAAAAAACTATATTGAACAAAATTTTTTTTTCGAAAACAGTTCACTTTATCGACATTGATAAAGAGTACCTTTTTCAGCTTAAGGTTTAGAGTATCCAAAAGTATTATTGTCGTTCCTTCGTCATACAAAGTGTACAAAAAAACTTTTGTGTTACGTCTAGTCCGTCCCTGCCTAACTTAATAAGCCAAATGTGTTTAAACGGCGAATTTTAAGAAGACTCATCTACTAACCATAATACTAAAAAATTATTAAACTATACCTAGTACTTAATAAATTATTTAAAAAACAACGATTTCCACGGACGTCCGTTATGGGCCCGTATCTCCGGAGGCCGTAGGAAGAAAAATTTATAAGAACTTCTCCTATTATTTTTAAATGTTCTATCTGAACCCGAGAGATTGCCCACATATTCTGGGACACCCTGTATATTTTCCTAATTTGTTTTGAATTTTCGTAAAAAAACGCAGTTTTATAGCAACTGTAATATTAAAATTACTGTTTTAACCCGAACGATAAGGGCAGCGATATTCTTAAGAAAAACCCTACAATTAATAAAAGAAATCAATTATTAAGACGATTCAACAATTTCGAAAATACATAACATCAAAATGAAAAACCTATTTACTTTTCAGGTGGTATTAATATGAAATATAAATATATGGAAAAATGATTTCCCAGACCACCCGATGATACCTTATACAATAAGGACGTCTTCTCTGATGATAGGTATGTAGGTACACCTACCCTGTACTGGCGAGAACAAAAGAGTTCGAAACCGGTCTGCAGGTGCTGACATCCTATGAATGGAAAAGGCTTCCTTTTCTTGGTAGTACCATTCAATCTGAATTAGTATTTTAAAGTGATACTGTGTAGACAAAAATACGCCCTTATTCTATAAGGTATCATCGGGTGGTCTGGAATATAATTTTTCCATACATAACATCAAAGCAAAAGCAAATTTTTGGTTGTGCGTTAAAGAAATTGCGTGGTGTAGTTTCTCACAGGTAAAAGGTGAACGAAAAGGCATCAAATGTACTTTACCCATTAATATTTTGTAGTAAGAGATATCGATGATTAGATTTTAGCGTAAATATATCAGTTACAATGATTTTGAACGACGAAACTAGATAGTTTCGGTCGTAGTTAATAAATATAGTACCTACGTAAAGCTAGATTTTTTTAATACAAATACCTAGCTAGTATTATTTTAAATATATGAATACAATAACAAAGAAGGTAACAAGGAATTATCAACCCAAAGAATATTAAGAGGAATCATACGCTAGATAAATGGACCCTTTGCTAAAATCTACCTTCAACCCAAAATGCTAGTTAGGAATGTGTAAGAAAGAAATATGGCTATAAATAATTATTCTTCACTAAAAATTAGTCATTGTGATAGAGTAAACATTATGTATTCATCATAATACTATTATGGTAACGATTGTTGTAAATTAATGTTAAATTAAGACTGAATGTAAAATCAAATTAACATATTTCATCAATGTAAATAAATAACTTGTAAATAATATGATTTATTTTATACGTTTAGTTGTTTTTTATAATATTTTGGGACCATATTGGCCTTAGCAACGCACTGACCATGTCACTTCTGGATTTACCAGAAATCGTTCTGAATTTGTTATTTTCAATGGTATGTGAATATTTTTTAGAATATCTACTTTTTTATCAACCGCCGATTTTCTTTCCAAATAAATAAGGAACAGTGGCGGTGACGAAGGCAATATATTTTATATTTCCTTAATTTGTTGTACAGAACTAAGCGAGGTACGCGGCTGTATCTCGGAAAACGTTCACCGTACCGGAAAAAAATATTTGTAGGAAAAGTTGCCAAGAGAATTTGCTGGAAATTATTTGCAAGTTTATAGTAGTTGACTAACAGTCGATTTCTCTACAAATTGCTTAGACAAGATATTTTGAAAATACGTACAAATAAATATCTCATATATCATGATCTACTTTGCTTATATACTTTTTCTCCTACTCCTTGAAATAAAGAGATGGGGATAGCGCAAATATTGATTTGGAAAAAATTCAATATCTCAGGAAGGCCTTATCGGAAAATATTAAAATTAGTGTCATTTAATACTATAATTCCTTTACCATACTAATGGATTCTTGATAATTGGTGACATTTGTTTCATTACTGCATTCACCATCTTCATCAGAGTCGCCAGATATTGATGTGGTTTCAGTTTGGGCTACATAATCGGTAGGAATGGGGTCACTATCATCTTCTAATAGCACATTGCTATCAATGTTAATAAACTCGCCCAAATCGTTGTTATCAAATTACAAACTTCCACAACATCAATAATCTCTTTCAGACTCAAAACGCGCCATTTAACCTTACTTTTAACCTTACAACACACAAATAAACGGCTGCTGTCGGAGAATTACACATACTATCATTCGGCGAAGTCCTTTCGCGTTCCCACGTTGCCGGGTGGCCGAACAAACCCGTTTAAAGAAGGGTTTTCGCACTCTTTGTATGAAAACAGCCTGTCCGCGTCCGCCCAAGAGAGGTTAATACTCATGGAATTTCATATACCTAGTTCCGGATTATGAAAAATGTACGGTTAATAGAGATGTCCGCTTATTAGAGGTGTCCGTTATGAGAGGTTTCACTGTATATATAATTACCAGGGCCATTACCAAGTACTAATTATGTAAATTAATTTTCCATTGATATCTCCGGTTAGAAAAAAGATAGGAACTTGCGGTTTTCACCGTTTTGCGCTGTCCTGTATTCCTATTTGTTAAAGTGTAGGTAACATCTTATTTAAATTTTTCGAGAAAAAACAAAAAATATGTTACATCTGTAAAAAAACGCCATCTAGCGACGACACTAAAAATGACATAGACATCGCTTATAGTGTAGCTTATAGAGCAAGAAGAACTCTTTTAAATGACACTAATTTTAATTTTTTCCGATAAACTGTTCCTGAGATATTGAATTTTTTCCAAATCAATATTTACGTTATCCCCATCTCTTTATTTGAGTTTAGGGTTAGAGAAAAAAGTATATAAGCAAAGTTGATACATGAGGGATTTATTTGTAAGTATTTTCAATATACCTTATCTAAACAAATTGTAGAGAAATCGACTGTTAGACAATTACTATTAGTGGTACGCCCCCTAGCGGCCGTTCTACAAACTTGCAAATAATTTGCAGCAATTAATTTCCGTTACCAACCCTGTACAGAAATATTCTAATATTTTCAAAATCATAAAACAGACTTATTCAGAACTTGCTATTCTGTAAGTAATCGAGATCCAGTTCTCTTTTTTTTTTGTAAACTTAATCCTTGTTACAGTTTTCTTTCAGTTATGTAGTAAGTAAGAATCCAGTTTTTTTTTTAAATTTGGGCTTTTTAAAAGCAAGGGACTGAAAAATGAAACTAAGGAATTGCTAAATAATCTAAAGGTATACTTTGCGTTGTTGGTATGAATGTTATGTACATTTTAACTTTTAATTAGCTTATTTATAGGTTATAGAATTGTGTAAAATATATATTGGTCAAAACTCTTCATGATTAATTAATTCCCATGATAATTTTTTCGTGATACCGGGTGAATACTATAATTTAGAGACATAGGAAAATATATTCAAACTTCTTAAGGTAGGAGATCCAATAGTTAGAGAGACGGTGACAATAGAGGGTCCGTGAAGTGGAATATCAGTAATTTGGATTTTCGTGGAGTTTAGGTCACCCTCTACAACTTTTATATCTGATGAAATGCAGTAGAGCGTTTAGATAGGAAAGTCCCAATAAATTCAAAATTATATCGAGCCATGTCTGAAAATGAATTTACAGCATCTGCGTGACCCCAAAGTCACGGGATAAACATTTTCTGACAAGTCAACCTTTGCATATACTTTTCTTAGCGTGTAAAAAAAATTAAAATTAAAAAAAAAGAAAAAAAGCGAATTTGAAGTTGAAACTTTCTAGAATGGAACATTAAGATTATGTGAAAAAAATTTTGTCGTTCCAGGTCACGCCATTTCATTATTGGAATTTTTTTTAAATCTCCTCGAAGGAAGTTCAGAAAACGATCGTGACATGTCACTACATTACTTGACACCCAAATATTGTGGACAAAAAATTTCAGAAGAATCGCACCTAGCTAGGCGGAATTCTGACAATATTACGCAGAGATACCGGACGGTATGACAGAGAGAAAGCGGGACTGGAGTAATAACTTTCGCAGTATTCTTATTATATATATCAGAAAATTGTTTATGAGTCATCTCCATGTGAATACAAATCGATTAAGCACACTTGGACCCATGTCACTTGAGACTTTATAATTTTTCCATTCATTTTTTTTTGACACGCTCGGAAAAGTATATGGAAGGGTTGACTTGTCAGAAAATGTGTTTCCCATGACTTTGGGGTCACGCAGATGCTGTAAATTCATTTTCAGACATGGCTCGATATAATTTTGAATTTATTGAGAATTTCCTATCTAAAGCGGTACAGCGGACCAAAACTCCACGAAAAACCAAATTACTGATATTCCACTTCACAGGCCCCCTATTGTCACCGCCTCTCTAACTACAAGGGATTATGTGAATATTTATCTTAAAATTTCTTATTTTTGACGAAATATAAGTCGCGTATTCTTAAGGTAATTAGGACACGTCATCTCATCCAGCGGCACAGCCTAGGGGGTTTCGGCATATCCCTTCAATGAATTATAGCGTTCACCCGGTATTTTTTTTTATTTTAAAATAAATTTCGTGTTGCATACAATAAAATTTGCCATATCTTTTTAGGCAGGGTTACATCTTTTTTCTATCGCTATCTGCTCAAGAAAATTTAAAAAATTTGGAAAAAAATTTTTAAACATTGTGCTGACAATAGAGTTCCGGTTTCCCAGGAAACTATATTTGTTATATCCAAATAACTAGAGTTAAAACAATTTTTGTTAGGAAAATATTAGGAAAAAAGGCATTCAGAATGTGGGGTTGTTATCAATAGAACAACAACATCCTGGTAAAAATATTCAGTGGAAAATACAGGGTGTTATGGAAATGACTGATTATATTTAAAACCGAAAATCCTGAGATGAAAACAAATTATAGTAAAGTAAGTAAACAAATTGAGTTAATAAGCGGGATAAGCCACGTACAGGGTGTCCCATTTTCGACACTTTTATAGGATATCTCCGTAATTGTTAGTGCTATCAAAAAAGTAATGTAGATGTCATGTGCTCTTTTTGGGTCAAACTTAAAATGGTAAAATCAAAATTCGAAAATTTTCGCTCGCTTAAGAGATACGGGGGAAAATAAACAAATTGACAATTTCAAAATTACCCTATATTTTCTTAGTTAAAAGACATACAGAAAAATGTTTGATACAATAAAATTTTTGAATAATCTGCCATATTTAGAATAAATACGCGGTCAGGTAAAAACGTTATCGGATCTAACCCCATTTTTTAAAATGTATTCACCCTGTATCTTTTAATCCAAAAAGATAGCATTTTAAATTATCTTTTCAAATATAACACACCATGGATAGTATTGGTTTCCTAGGCGATTTATTTAAACTTTATTGCTTTAAACCACAGAATATGCCATGAAACAAAAGCTAATATCCTAGAGGCAACTATGTTGACATTCTAGTTGTTATTAAGATTTAACGTCAATTTCATTTTTACATAATATTCATTTGTGAAAAAGATTTATCAACATTTTGAAAAATTTGATATATCTATCATCCATGGTTAAAAATTTGAATTGAATTTGAAAAGAGAGTTTAAAATGCTATCTTTTTAGAATAAAATATACAGGGTGTTCCATTTAAAAAAATCAGGTAGGTAAGATAACTCTCTTACCTGACCCCGTATACTTATTCTGAAAACGGCAGATTATTCAACAATCATTATAAATAAACTGCTGTATACAACATTTTTCTGTATCTCTTTTAACTAAGAAAATATAAGGTAATTTAGAAATTGTTAATTTGTTGATTTTCCCCCGTATCTCTTAAGCGAGCGAAAATTTTCGAATTTTTATTTTACCATTTTAAGTTTGGCCTAAAAAGAGCACACCTACATTACTTTTTTGATAGCACTAACAATAACGGAGATACCCTATAAAAGTAGCGATAATGGGACACCCTGTACGTGAAAGGCACTGTGAGAGATGTATACAAACAATGAATAATTGTCGTAGATTAAGTCTCAAAATACGTCAGTGAGTGTTGACCGGTGTTGTCATATTTATACGTCAAGCACAATGCTATAATTTTAACACTTTTTCATTCTGTCATGCCAGGGGTCATACCTTTTTAAACAATTCTTTTCCTAGCAATAACTGCAATGTTTTGCCACACAAAGAATTGTAAACGTGAACAAACACTTGATCAGTTCTTGTCAACAAGACGTCTTTGACCCACGTTGTCAGTTATTTTTCGAACTCTTTAGAAAAAAAAAATAAAAAATTTTAAGTCGTATGCGCTCTTACCTTCGGTCTACAACTGGTAAATTTAACACGATATTTATTAAACCAGAAATATCATCGAAGAAGGTCGAAGCGTGCGTTGTGAACTGGCATCACTGTTAGTCTATTGACCTACATAAACTTGTTATCTGAAAGCATATGTGTAAAGCGTTGCAGGTGGAAGCCCGAAGGATAATGTAAGGGTTTTTACCTAATTATTTAGACATTCGATTAAAAAAAAAAGTTTGTAGACAACCGAGGAGTCACCCATTTCAATATAATAAGCCATTTCCACACCCTATATGTTAAATTCAAACGAATATCGGTATAAATGTATAACAGGATGAAAGCACATCTGGGTGCTTATAAGCTCTAAATAATGTGAGTAAATTTAAACTTCCTTAGTGAATAAGGAGGTGAATAAGAGGGGTAAGTTAGTAGAAGTTATGTCAAAGTTTGAAGTTTCCTAGCCTACTATTTAAACCGGCCGTATTGCGAAGGTCAAACCGAAATACAAGGCCCATTTTTTGACGTAACCTATATATTTTTTTAACTCTATAGACTGTGACTATAGTCTAGCATACCATTATTATTGTAACGTAATTAATAGACCCGCCAATTAAGAACGATTTTAACTTTGTATATTTTTATTAAAAATGCAAATATATATTGATATCATTCGGTGTAAGATATTACAACAATACAGACCTATTTGTATGTAACATACTTTACAGGGACATTTTTAAGGATGTTACATTTGGCATAGGTACTCATGCGGCCAGAAATAGGTTCATCTAGCTCACAGTCTAAACTGCTGTTCGACGGCTATAGCAAACTTTTTTACATGGTGTCAATTTGAAAACCCCCTTCCCCATAAATAATATTTAAAATCAGAAAGACACTAAGGGGGGACGCTTTTAAAGAGTATTTGAAGCACTCGTGATTTATTAATCCCCCTGGGTGAGGTAAATGTTACCCTTAACATCTTAAATGGGAAGAAGAGTCATGTGGTACATCATTTTAAATGTTGTTTAATTGTCTTTTACAATAATTTATTATTATTTAGTGTTAGTTTCAAAGAAATCGTGTTCCAATTATTGGTGTTGTTATTGCACAATGAGACAACATCGCTATTCCAAGGCACGACGAGCCAGCGCGCTGGCCGGCTGTATCGAGGAGAGTAGGAGTTTATTATTATGAAATTTTATTAGTTTTTTAGTATAATTCAGTTTTAATGAACATTTTGGTATGCACTACTCGGAGTCTACTGAACATTGGCCGTTGTACTCTCGTTGTCCTTAAAAATTGTCCCTAAACGATTTGTTTTGTAAATTTATTACTTTTACATACATAAACATAACGTACAATAATTTTTTTACATAAATAACATTTTACATATTTATAACATAATTTTAATTTATTTTGTTTTGTGTACAGTGTACATGCACTAATTTTGTTATCTAATGAATTTATGTTACGTTTTATTTTATGTGTTGACAAAATTTACAGATTCAATATTAGATTTTAGTATGTTTTCGTTGATTTTAAAATTATATTGTTGCTAATTTGTTTGTTTTTTGTAAATAACCTTTAGTAGGTATTTAGACGAAATATATTGTATTATTCTAATTAGAACAGCGTTTTCGTGTTACTTTTCTCATCAGAAATTTTGTTTTACTTAATGAAAAACAATTTCTGTTTACCTTTAAAATAGCCATGGGCCGTGGCAATACTCTCGTTCTTATTGTCTGCAAAATTACGTTTCCTCAAGTGTTTTCAAATTTTTCACTAAAAATAAGTCAGATGAAACCAAATCCGGACTATACAGGGTGTCCCAGCATATGTGGGCAATCTCCCGGGTTCAGATAGAACACTTAAAAATAACAGGAGAAGTTTTATAATTTTTCTTCATACGGCCTCCCCTAAGGAGACACGGGCCCATAACGGACTTCCCTGGAAATCGTTGGTTTTTAAATAATTTATTAAGTACTAGTAATTTAATAATTTTTTAGTATAATGGTTAGTAGATGATTATCCTTAAAATTCGCTTTTTTAAACTCATTTGGCTTATTTAGTTTGCCAGGGACGGACTAGACTTAACAAAAATGTTTTTTTTTTTGTGCACCTTGTATGATGAAGGAACGACAATAATATTTTTGGATACTCTAATCCTTAAGCTGAAAAAAGGTACTCTTGATCAATGTCGATAAAGTGAACTGTTTTCGAAAAAAAAATTTTTTTTCAATATAGTTTTTTGCATTAGTTGTTTTATGTTCATAAAATTCCCTCATTATTGTTATGGTTTTTTTCACATGTACCGATTTAAATAAGAATATTTATGCCAGTGTCAGTTTATGGTAGTGTCTTGAAATTTTGCGGTTTTTCTCCTTCGTCTTATTAGTTACTAACGTAGTAAAGAAATATACGTATACTGAATATAAATCATATTGAACAAAAATATATTTTTATTCGAAAACAGTTCATTTTATCGACATTGCTCAAGAGTAGCTTTTTTTCAGCTAAAGGTTTAAAGTATCCAAAAATGTTATTGTCGTTCCTTTATCATACAAGGTGTACAAAAAAAAAGCATGTTTGTGTTACGTCTAGTCCGTCCCTGCCAAACTAAATAAGCCAAATGTGTTTAAAATAGGTGAATTTTAAGTCATCTAGTAAACATTATACTAAAAAATTATTAAATTACACCTAGTACTTAAAAAATTATTTAAAAAACAACCATTTCCAGGGACGTCCGTTATGGGTCCGTATCTCCGAGGCGAGGCCGTAGGAAGAAAAATGTATAGGTACTTCTCCTGTTATTTTTAAGTGTTCTATCTGAACCCGGGAGATTTCCCACATATTCTGGGACACCCTGTATATTAGTCTATGGACGTTTGTGAATTGGCGTTTTAACTGGAGATCCTTAATTTAAACATAATCTAACTGCAAATTACTCTAGGTGTTACTCTAGCTTTAAATGGGTGAGGGGACGGGGTAACTCCCTCTAATACTTTTACAATCGGGGGACTCTCAGGTACTATACGAAAGTTGAATTTTTGCAAAACTGCTGCTGTGAAAAGGAAAACGTTGGCACGAGCTAGCGATTCGCCCATACATCTAGAAGAAAGAAGGCGGAATAACATTAATATTCGCATTTCTCCATAGTTAAAATTTTTAATTAATTTTCATGACTTTTTTTCTATCCTGTATAATACCACAGATCTTGCAATAGGTCAAAGGGACGCTGTAGCTAAATCTAAATAAAACAAGCGTTCAGCAAAATTTCGAAAATAATGATACATACCGTCGTTTTCCTAGTCCAAAGGGCAAATAATTATCCGGTAAAGATATTTTCCCATCCTTCAAATGTCTTTCCGGTCTAAATTCTTGCGGATTATCATATCCTGAGTCTGGACCCATCAAACAACCGTGAAGGTTGGCAATTACAAGTACATCCTAAAAAAATTAATTAAAAGGTTAGATAGAATATGGCTGAACTGTTTCGTTCTTAGTAGCACTATACGGAGATGGCTTCATCTGTCCTACTGTTCAACTAGGTACCCTAATGTTCATCTGCCCTACAACTCTACAGACTTAAAATATTGCTCCTAACGTCGAACGAATGTGTAATAATATTTATAGATGCCCTGGGGATACAAGTGCAAACCCGCTCCGATACACCTTCTGGAGAAGAATTATATTTTAATTTGAAATAACAAAATTCGGGCTGCAAACCGGCCGACAGCAACCATACATATAATTAAATTAGAGAACTATAACAAGTATTTATTATTTCTATCCTAATGTTGATCTGTCCTACACGATCTCATTGGCCAACAAGTTTATTCCAAAGAACAAATTTCGAATCATTCTCGAACCCGAAACTTACACACTGTATCAAATAATTTTTCCATAATGAAACACACACGAAACAACAAAGAAAGTATGCATATTCCATCCTTGTTTGTCGACTTCCGCTCCCTCCGCGTCGTAAGGGTGGGTAGGGCAATTGCAGAAACGAAGATTCCCGGTTCAACACGAAGTGACGTCCGAGTGGTGGGGCAGATGCATTTTAGGACAGATGTGGTTTCCCCGAGTATACGCATGATAAAATAAACACAATGTATGATAGCTTGCAGGAAGGCATTGCTTAGTAATGTCACTATGCATGTGAACGGAGCTTATCGTCATAGACTCGTATTAGATGGGACATACGGAAAGTGAACGCTTAACTCTTAGTCCATCTCTCACTGGAGTGAATTTATGTTTCAGTAGTTAACTAAACAATATTTTAAGTTCCATACATATTTCGAAGGCATATACCCTCATCAGCTTCAGTGGAAAATATTTAGTAATAATAAATAAAACAACGTATGTTTCAGATTTTCGCTTTATATATAGGATGGAACCATAACAGCTGTTTCGGTACCTACATAGTATTTTTGTCTGATGGTGAGTACACTATACTAATTTACGAAATAACAATTTTTAGTTTTTATCCTTAGGAAAGCGGAAAAAGCTTATATTTGTCTCAAATTTCTTTGCCTGATGGTTATCCATATCACAACTGAATTTATGAAAAAAATATATAGAGATATAACATATTAGTTATCTATATATAGATATTAATTAAACACATACGACTAAATAAAAGAATTCTGGTAGACTTTCAAATGGAAAACTACGGTAAACGGCACTACGTGGAGACCAGTGTTGCCAGAAATCTTTGATGAAAAGTAATAGGTTGACGGTTCGAAACCTAATAGAATAGTAAAAAACGGTGGCAGAGTAAGAAGAATACGAAAAAAGAGGTCGTTACTTTCCTATGATATGGGGACCACCTCCAGATTGAATATAAATTTGATATGTGGAGCCCCGCAACAAAAATGAACATCTAAAAAATTGTTAAAATAGTAATGGATATATTACAATTGTAAAAGAATGACAACACTGGTGACAACGAGCAGGGGTCGCCGAGCAGCTTCGGCTATCGTCGACCGGTTCGAATAACGCGGCGGATGTTTTAAAAATTTGCCGAAATCATATTTTAGTGGTATTCTCGCTGTAATGTGTTATATTTCTATGAAATTAATATAAGTAAATAATTGTCATATATTATTTTTCCATTTCACATACAATTAAATGCTTAAAACCTTTCAATACGTTTAAAATAAAATTTAAAACGCTAACACCGTATAAATCTCCAAAAGAAATTTAAAAATCACTCTCCCTCTGACGTCATCTTCTGATAACTCTTTAGCGACAATGAATAACCTTTTACTACCATTTTAGTAGATATACAGTGAGGACGTAAAGTAAGGAATAAATTCATTATCTCGCAAACTACAATTTTTTTTAAAAATCGCTCGGACCCTTCGATTTTGTTTTTCGAACGCGCATATTCTGACATAAAATGTAGATATACAGGGTGTTGCAAATAAGAGTGACACAAAAAAAAAATTTCTTAAATAGAACCCACTATATATTATTGCATGTACGGATTCTTCGGAAAATCCTAAACATTTTTCATGTAGCATGTGCTATACCTTAGCCCAAGCGTTTTGGAGTTATTCTCATTCAAAATTTGAAAATCAGATATTTCGCAATCAATCAAGACTTGCATTGATTCATGCATGCTGAGGAAAACCTGTAGTCAGCATGCGTGAAGCGCAAGAAAAGTCAAGTAGGCTTTGGAGTTATGATGCAAGAACCAAAAGAATTAATGTCAATAGTTACTGTTATTGTCAGTTTTATGTGTATTTTCCTAACGTTTTACTAGTTTTCAAAAGACTCATTTCGTTTTTTCATAACTAAATTAAATTAAAATGCGGCTCACTGAGAAACAGCGCATAGAGGTTTTGATGATGATGGGCTACGGTGATAGGGTTAGAACACAGCAAGAAACTTGTGAGTTATTTAATCAAAAATACCCCAATCGTCCGCCAATATCACAATCAACAGTAAGCAAAATTGAGTACAAGTTTAGGCAATTCGGTCATGTAAGAGATGTCCCTAGATTTGGTCGTCCTCAAGTTGATGAAAATCAACAATTAGAAGTCTTACTGGCAGTTCAAGATAACCATCACGTGGTGTCTAGGCAGGTAGCAAGTGACGTGGATATTGAAAAAACAACAGTTCTTAAAATACTGCATACAAATAAATACCATCCTTATAAAATGCAAGTTCTCCAAGAACTTTTGGAAAGGGACTTTGAGAGGCACCTTGAATTTTGTGAGCGTTTACAGGATATGTGTTTCGTAAACAGAAATTTTGTAAAAAATATAATTTTTTCCGATGAGTCCATATTTTGATTGAATGGTGACGTAAATTCCCAAAATTATCGATATTGGTCCGATGTAAATCCACACTGGATGAGGGAAGGACACACACAATTTAATCAAAAGATCAATCTGTGGGCTGGCGTTGTCGATGACATTGTTATAGGGCCTTTCTTTTTTGACGGAAATTTAACAGGCGAGAGATACTTGAGTGTTTTAGAACAAGAACTTGTTCCAGCCCTGGCCACCCTTTTTCCTGAGTTAGAACGTCCCGATTTGCCACATAATAATATCTGGTTGCAACAAGATGGTGCTCCCCCACATTTCGCTGTGGGAGTTCGTACATATTTGGACGATACTTTTCCAAACAGGTGGATTGGATGAGGTGGTTTTATTGAGTGGCCGCCAAGGTCACCCGATTTAACACCACTCGACTTTTTTTATGGGGATACCTTAAGGGAAAAGTATTCAAAAGCCAGCCTGCAAATTTAGATGATTTAAAAGATCGCATCCGGCAAGAAATTCGGCAAATTACACCCCAAATGGTTCGAAATGTTCAGCGAGAATTTGTAGATCGGTTAGGCTATTGTCAGTTGACCAACGGAAGACACTTCGAACATTTACTTTAGAAAAATTATTTTTAAATTCACCTAACTGTTTTTTCGATAAATAAGACATTTTTAAAATAATTTTATTCTTTGTTTTCTCCATGACTTTTTCCACTTTTCAAATTTTGAATGAGAATAACTCCAAAACGCTTGGGCTAAGGTATAGCACATGCTACATGAAAAATGTTTAGGATTTTCCGAAGAATCCGTACATGCAATAATATACAGTGGGTTCTATTTAAGAAAAAAAAATTTTCTGTCACTCTTATTTGCAACACCCTGTATATCTACATTTTATGTCAGAATATGCGCGTTCGAAAAACAAAATCGAAGGGTCCGAGCGATTTTTTTAAAAAATTGTAGTTTGCGAGATAATGAATTTATTCCTTACTTTACGTCCTCGCTGTATAGGGATGCACCCAAAATTTCTTTCGTTTCTTCTTGTTCTTGCGGTTATGAATATAATTTAACAAAAATCTTGACATCTTCACAGTCTAAACACCGAGGTCATGCTACTAATAAAATTGAAGAAAATCTATTAATTTGTGAATATTTAAAGGCGCGTTTATGACGATAAGTTCCGTGGGCAGAAGACTTACGAAATGTCACTATGCATGTGCACTGTTCTGCAGTTCCCCTATCATTATGATATAAATTTATGTTTTGAAAGTTTACCGGAATTTTTTCTTGTTGTAGTGGTATTTGCTCAGGTATTTGTATATTTATTGAAATAAATATCCTAATATTCATAAGATGAAGTGCGCTGTGTCCGGTTGTAGTGTGGAAAACCAGAAAAATAATTTTGGTATATGTATCTCTTTTTTCTAGAGACAACGAAAAACAAATTGAATTGATATAAATGTTTTATGAACTTTCATGCTTTAAATTGGTTTAAGACTAACACTTTCAAATTTTCTCTCGCTTATTGAGAAACGGACAAAATACCTTGATATTATTCTTTTATTTCACCTACTACCAAAATGTACAAACCCTTTTAATAACTTTGAGAGAGCATTGAAAACGCTAAAAGCAACGTGAATCTTCATAAGCAATTTAAAAATAACTCACAACGTGACATCACCGCGCGCGCAAGTGAAATTGGAAATATCATACCTTTGTGTTTATTGTGTCATGGCCATGATCTGATGTAACTCCAATGAAACTAAATTATTGATAACAATAAGTATTGAATATGCCGCAGCGCCCTCTAGTCGGAATCTATTTAAACCTAACTATATACAAAACAATATGAAAATTCTTTATTACTAAACTAACCTTGGGAACAAAATGTCCAGCAATATACGTATCTTTTAGAGCCCTATGCGGTACTGTAAAAGCTCTGGCAGCAAACAATCTTAGAGATTCCAAAACAACACATTCCATGTAGGGCATGCTGAAATATAAATAAAAATTATAGCTAAGTGTTTCTAATTCGTAATGAGATTATGGAAGAAGCGAATAAATAAAATAAAGATTATTTTCAAGTTTGGAACATAGTCAAAATCGCAATGGTATATTACATTACAAGTTTCATAAGACTATTGTAACAATTAGCTTTATGAAACTTGGATTTTATACTTTTTTTCTATTACGCCCCAATTATCATTTTTATTTCCAAAATAAGTTTAAAAATCGGTTTAGGGAATTTTAATTTTTAATGTGATGGTAACATTGCCGGACATTGCCAATTTAAATAGCAATCGGTGTCAATATTTTAAGTTAAATATTAATGCAGCTGCAAATTCTAATATTTCCATGAAAGTTTTCAATAATTTTTGTATGATTATAAACGAAGGTTAAATAAAAAAATATTTTTGTTATTTAATCTAAAAAATATAAAATATTGTTATGGTTTAATATTGACTTTGAATCAGTAATACCAATGTCCCAAAAAAAAAGTAAAAAAAAATGCTTTAAGCAAGGATCTTCAATCAAGGAGGATACCTACGGTTTTGGTTCACAGTCTTTGAACAATAAATGATTTAACATTGTTAGGTAGATTGTAAACAACTTTCCAGAAAAACAATCGGGGAGCTCTTGTTATAAAATTCTTTGTTGTTTCTGTGTTCAATTTAAGAATTGTTTGTGGAAAAAAATAGTACTTCTTAACTCAATATGGCAAGACTGTACCAAGTTTGTCGGAAACTGGATAAAAATATAGACTTGGAGTAAGTACGTCGATTGATTATTTTTCTAAAACTGTTAGAATAAAAACAGAAACAGACAGAAGATGGAAAAAGATGGGGATTCTACAGATAGAATTCCCATCTCTTTTAGTTGTGTTTATTTTCGTAATCTCTGGAGTCACATTAACCTGTACATGGCAGATGGAAATAAAGGGTCCATGTTTATGTTAAGTCGATGGCTTTAAGAGAGTCTAAAAACGCACCAATCTTAACTGTTTTGGATACTTTAATATAAGCCGTTTAAAGAACGGAAATACATTTTTTTAAATTACTCAAACCGAGAAATCCTTAAGAGGTTACAAAATTAGTCAATTTGTAACAATTTTTAAACGCAGAAACGCCATCAAAATAAAAAATAAAAAGAACTCTCTCTGCCACAAAAGGCGCCAATGGATATTATTATTGATAACTCTTACTTTGGTCTGTCATCCAAACTCGGCATTCGATCACCCAAGACCCTGTCTATTTCTTCTTGAGCCTTTTTTTGAACATCTGGATAAAGAATTAAATTTAGGAACCCAAAACTGAGACTGTTGTTTGTCGTTTCTGATCCAGCCATGAACATATCCATGCAAATAGCCACGAGTTGGTCTTCCGAAAATGTGTCACCTGCAATATCAGTTTAATTTTAAGAGGATGCCGGAGGCGGTCGAAATCTCCGATTTGATCCCTATTCATTTGGCGCTGTGTAGGCACGAGACGAATTAGATCTTCTCTTGCCGTTAGAACAATATGTCAAGCGCGTTCCGTAACCGGTACGCCGACAGAGACAACGATAATCGGAAGAAAGAGACCGAATGGGATCTAGCTTTCAATTTTTAGCACTGATAAACGGGGTTTTCTCTTTCGATGCATTTTGTCGAACAAAAGATGTCTAAATTTTATTAATAATTGGAGAATAGTTCATAATTTTTTTCTGCATGGAACAGTAAACAAAAATTAGATCTAAAAATCTTCCGGAACAGAAAAGTATATACTTTCCTCCAATTTTAGTTGCATTACAAAGTTTTTTTTCCTTCAACATTTTTTTCCTAAAACAGAATTAAACGCTTGGAGAGAAAACTCGGTTAGAGGTACTCCGAAACCCACTTAATTAAATTTAATAATGTGAAAACAGTAACCGACTCTGTGTTTTGGCCTCTTTTCTTCTATAAGTGGCCGATTTCTTGGTTTAACTGTCGTGATGTTGGATAATTACCAATTTTATTCGACGTGTTTACAATTTATTTTAGCAGTTTGTAAATATGGTCATAACTTCGATATTTTTCGCATTTTTCTTTATTATCTCATAACTTCCTTGTGCCTCAGTGTATTTAACTTTTTAATAACAATAATTCTTTTCTCATATTTACTACGTAAAAGAGGTATACTAAGTTCAGGTAGCCCAGAATTATCGTTTCGGAAATATTTGCATTTAAATTGTTTAGTGCACCCTGCCCAATTAATATTAATTTGCAAACAAAATTTTCTTAAAGTAACCTATAAGATAACAAATGAAATTTAGAGATGCAGTTGCTATCAAACCTCCATGTTGATATTTGTTTGTTTATTATTGAAAATGTTTCATTTTTGAGTTCATCGTAAGTTAAGTAACAATGCCGAGACACAATTTGTTTTCAAACGCAGAAATGCGGGATATTTATAAAAATATTTACGACCGATTAGACGAAACAGTATCTGTACAGTTTCGTCCTAAACGGGATTCCAGACCGAAATTTCTTCTTCTTGTTCCGGAGCTAAATTTATCGTCATAAAAAACCATAATTGCCAAAATTTGTAAAAAAACGTTAGTTTCTCTCAAAGCTATTAGAGAAAAACAAAAATAAAGTTTTAACTTTAACACCCTGTATCTCAGTTAATATCAACTTTCGGATATAGGTAAGTATAATTAAATCCTACTATTTTTACCCTGTATTTTATATATATTATATTAAATATATAATTATAAAAAATTATAAAAGGAATATGAAGTAAAATGTACCATGATCAGGAGATTTTAGTATATTAAGATACACGTCCATTAAGTCTCTGGGTTCATCTGGATCATGCGTCTTCTTATGCAGATCCAATTCCTTCCTCAAAAAAGTCCAAATATGGCTGTGGGTATCAACGTAACACTTGTAACCTGACATTTCTGGAGCAATGTATTTCAGAACTGGAAAATGGCTAAAATATTTTAATACATTGAAGACTAATAAAATTATTAGAATAAGGTTTTGTATCAAACTACAATATCTAAGGTAAAAATAAAAGAATATTTAGGAATTGAATTTAGGAGCTTAGTACTCCTCGAACTTCGTTGTTTAAGAATTCTTTCATCTGGAGGACTTCATCCTTATGGAATGACCTTCCCGAGGTCGTTTTCCCAACGAATATAACCTCCAACGGTTCAAAACCAGCGTGAATCGCTTTTTGCGCACACGCACCACTCCCAGAGTGCTCTAAAGGATTTTTCCTATAGTGCTTGTGTTTGATCATAAAAAAAGGAAGATATAAGTATATTTTTCTCAAAATTTCACTAGGAATTTTAATTTTAATAGGTAGTATTTTACCTAAATGCTGCCCCTACCATATGTATAGTCTGGAATAAATTGGACATAAGTTCCTGCAGCCTTTTCATCATTGTGTCCTCGGGATCATATCTTACTCCTGCCATCATTTTCCAAAGGGTGTTTAAAATACTAACGCCGAATAAATTTTCCATATTAAAGATCGCCGAACCTAAAAATATATAATTTAATTTTAAGTACGTTAGAACAAGTATTAAAAATCCTGGAACAAAAAATATATAATTATACTAAAGGGGGCCGCAAACTGAAAAAGTTTGGGAACCCCAAGTCTAAGCATGACTAGATTTTGAATTATTTCTCTTCGATACCTGTAGATTAGCCCTAAAGATGGGTTTTAACCATTTCAAAAAGCATTTCTGGAGAAACAACACCAAACACACCTGGTATGATTGTGTAATTATCCTCTCCAAATGATTAACATCATGACAAGGCCATTGCTGGTAAACTTTTGGTACACATACGTTTCAAAAAAGAAAAAATAATTTTTTCATTGTAAATGGGTGTAACTGCATATTTAAACATAGTGTTTTAGTTCTGATCAACTTTTATTAATAACAATTTTCGATATTGTCAAAAATAAAGGTACTTTGCTCTTGGGCAAAATTCATATTTCTTGACAAACCTCGTATACGCCTAGAAAAATTTAATATCTGATAGTTGCATTTTAGGTTTTGGACCATGCGGAACTTTTTATCAAGAATAACTTTTTTTCGTAAAACTAACAATAAAACATATATATATAGTTCCAGCTTACGGAGACATACTGTATATAAGTAATACTAACCGTTATTATTCATTGACTTCTCAATAAATTTAACTAAATGTGTAACTTCCTCTTCAATTAAAACTTTCATTTGTTTTGTTCCAAAGCCGAATTCCCTCAAATGCCGTACCAAAAATCGTTTCTGTTCTTGCCAAAGTTCTTCATCTGTGCATAAAATTCCTAAAAATTAAAATTGTTGAAGGATAGAAATAATATTATTATTTACAAGACGATTACCATTATTTAATATTTTTCTATAACATCCAAAATTTTCATTTTTGATTATAAAATTTATTAGCTTTCAATTGACAACTAATAATTATTGTGACATATTAATAAATGATTAAAACCGAGAACCATGATTGTCCTGGATCAAGGAAATGGATTTTTTTTTATTACAGTAGGTATCTAAAGTGGTCGTTTTTTTAAATCAAGAATATCAGCCGAATATTACTTGCTGTAAGGCCCCTTTCAGATGGCACGGTTTTATGTCGTGGTCAGACAGATGTCAGAATCATTGATTGATATTTTTTTGTTGATCTGAATCACCTTTTAAGTCATTAGATATTTTATATCTTGTACTAACCTCGTTTTACTCCCCAAGTTCTCATTTCGTAAAATGGTCCTATTGGTCGTCCCAGAAGATCATCAGACATTGCAAATTCCTTAATTTCTTGTGGTCTATACACTACAACTATTGGATCTCTTCCCACCTTTGAGAAATAGAAAAGAACATAAATATTGAGAAAACACTGTTTTAAATAAATTAAATATATGATCTATGATGGTAAATGTATATCTGCATTGTTAAAATAATAACCACTGGTATATTTTACACCATATTTATTTAGCCATAGCACCTTAATGTTTAAAAGAAGCGCAATTTCAAGGGAACCACCTAAGAGGTCGACGTGTAGACGCTTTCACGTGTCAGCAGCACTGAGGCCTAAAAGCCACGTCTATCGACCTTCTAGTATGGTAGCCCGTTACCAGGATTTCGGACTGATCACGACCTTGAGTTTTTTGGTGATTTAATAAGGACTTGAGAAGGAAATTAACAAGAACGGACATTGGCAACGTTGCAAAATAATTGAGAATCATCTTTACATATGTAAAAAAAAGTGGTCGTAATAGTTATCGCGCCTCGTCCGTTCTTTTTATATTTTGACTCAGAGTTATATTTTTGAGGAGATGAAATTAGTAAATTTAATTAAAAAAATCAATCAAGCGGAGAATTCAACTTATCACGCCTCGTCCGTTTTACTTGTCGGATGTTATTTTTCGTTATTCGTGACCGGAAAAAAATGAGAACGGACATTTTCGTCGACGCGTAACCGCAGTGTTGGATCTTAGGTATGTAATTTTTTTTAACGCTGTTCGAGTTATCGCGCCTCGTCCGTTTTCAAGCAGAAATCGTGTATTGTGGCTCGGAAAATGGTGGGAAAATATGAATTGACATTTTTACACACTCATTTTTTAGCAATACCGTTTTCAGTCAACACAGCACATGTATCAATATAATGCAATGTGGGGACATAGCTGATGCCGAGTTGTTATAGACAACCAAGCCACACAGTAAGCCATCCACACGTCCGCGCCGTGGACCGCGATTTTGAATTATGCAGATACGAGATCCGACTCCGCTGCCCTCCCTACAGCTGCGCAACACGGAAAATGTCCGTTCGACTCGATTTACTGTTTTTTAGAAAAAAAATTGACCCGGGAGCTGTAAGTTTTTGATACTCCTTTTCTTTACATCTTTTATTTAAACTATGGAATTTTTGCAACACTCAAAACGTTCATTGTCGATGAATTCACGTTTTTTTAAATTTTTAATATGATTTCATCAATAACGGACAAAGTGTACTAACAAAAAGACGATCTGCTTTCTTACGGACTGAAATCCTCTGACGGGTAAGCGCAGCGTTGCCGAACTTTTTCGCTCCAGTAAAACTTTCTTATTTTTTTATTAATCTAGCGATTAGTCATGGACTAGATAAAGGCGTGATAACAGGATACTTTGGTAACGGACTGCCGTACTATCCGATTGATATCGAATGAGAAGATACGAGGGAGGAAGTTCCATCGCGGCACATCGTGGCAGTGAACGACGGAAGGTCGGAGCCCGCGCAGTGCTTTGACAACCTCGCCAAACATTCACATGACTAATCTACATTACATTTATTGTGAGCACGCATGTTTATTGGGTTGTCGCATGTGAGATGATTTTAGGGGATCCTACCTAAGTTTAAGACGTCGATTAAAAAGAGTATATGAGCTGCCTCTAGGACCGCCAAGGACTTACACATTTAATGAGCGATTTTCATAACACCCCATATACCGGGTGTCCCATAACTTGTGAGCCATAGAGCAACTGGAAATACTAAATATTCTTCGAAATGTTTCTCGTTGCAGGAATACAGGGTGAAATCTTATTTTCGGAAACAAGCCGTAATTATAAAACGGTTGAATGTATCGGATTGAAAGTTGTTGGTGTGAAGTTTTTATGAGTAAGAAGTTTCACATTACTGAGTTTTAATAAATCTATTTACCTTAAGTCCCAACACAGGTCCATATTTCTTACACATTTCGGCAGTAGCCTCAAAAAGAGAGCCCGTCCGGGATCGTGCTTCTTGCACTTGAGGAGCGCTGCCAACTATCGGGTACCATTTCGGCCCTGGTGGAAAACCTTTAGGTTTTCTTGTATCTAGATATGCCAGTAGTCCCAGAATTACTATCAATAGTAATGCAGCTAACCATAACATATCTAAAAAAAAAGAACGCTGAAGCAAACCAGCCCAGTGCGGCACTAGAAACTTTTATGTCTAACAGACTCTCAATTTGATTTAAAAAAGATTAACATCCTGTAAAACAAAATTGAAGCCATTGCAGAAATAGGTTTATATGCACTTTTCTTCATAAAATCAGAGGCGTATTTAGCAATATGTCGGGGGGTGGGTTCAGCCATTATGTGAAGAAGTGGCAAAGCGCCACAGGCAATGCGAAAAATTTTCTTAATTTATAGAAAACGCAATGGAATATACAGGACATTGCCTACATCGGACGTCGTCCACACTTCTTATCGAGGGTGGTGCTTCCCTTGCAACCCTTAAGCTATACGGAAAGTGGAATAGTACTAGCGTAGCGGATGGTTATATAGAGGAAAGCATCACGTCGGAAAACCGAATAGCAAAAATGATAGCTAGCTCTATTACCGAAAAAGAAAATATGTTAATTAATGAAACAGGAATCCGCATGTACATCGAGAAACTCAGCAATGGGGTCGCAAAATTTCATAGTTGGTCCAGCTTCTTTCTCAGGAAAATAAAAAAATTGTACAGGGTGTCCCATTTTCGACACTTTTATTAGTGCTGTTAAAAAAGTAATGTAGGTGTCATGTGCTCTTTTAGGGTCAAACTTAAAATGGTAAAATCAAAGTTTGATAGTTTTCGCTCGCTTAAGAGATAACTACGGGGGAAAATCAAAAAATTGACAATTTCAAAATTACCCTATATTTTCTAGTTAAAAGAGATACAGAAGTTTCTTTATAATGTTTGTTGAATAATTTGCTGTTTTCAGAATAAGTATACGGGGTCAGGTAAAAAAGTTATCGGACCTAATCTCATTTTTTTAAAATGGAACACCCTGTATATTTTAATCTAGAAAGGTACTATTTTAAATTCTCCTTTCAAATATGTAACACGCCATGGATGATATTGGTTGCCTAGGCTATTTATTTAAACTTCATTACTTTGAAACGACATAAAAGATTCAGATTAAGGTAAAAAATAACGGGAATCATCGCAAATAGTCGGAATATGTCCTTAAATGGTTACCGTCTTTCCGGATAGCGAACAAAATATACATTTTGCGCCATTTCTTCGTTTTTTCCACTTTCAATATAAGCTGATCATATCAAATTTTTCAAAATGTTGATAGGTCATTTTCACAAATGAATATGTAAAAATGACATTGACGTTAAATGTTAATAGTCAATATAGTTGTTTCTATGATATTAGCTTCTGTTTCATTGCTTACTGTGGTTTAAAGTAATAAAGTTTAAATAAATCGGCTAGGAAACCAATATCATCCATGGTGTGTTATATATTTGAAAAATCTTATTATATTAAAATATTAGGGGTTTGTTCCATTTAAAAAAAAATAGATTAGGTCCGATAACTTTTTTTACCCGACCCCGTATACTTATTCTGAAACCGGCAGATTATTCAACAATCATTATAAAGAAACTTTTATATAAAACATTCTTCTGCATCTCTTTAACTGAGAAAATATAGGGTAATTTTGAAATTTTCAATTTTTTGATTTTCCCCCGTATGTTTTAAGCGAGCGAAAATTTTCAAATTTTGATTTTGCCATTTTAAGTTAGACCCAAAAAGAGCACATGACACCTACAGTACTTTTTTGATAGCACTAACAATTACGAACAAACCCCATAAAAGTGTCGAAAATGGGACAACAGCATAATATTATGTAAAAATAACTATAAAAATAAATACAAATTTTATTCAATATTTTCTTTAATAATAATTACCGGGCATTATGAAAATCACTGGGCATTGTCGACCTTTGTCGCCCCCTAATATTTCCTATGCTATTATGATGATGTTTATAGCAACCATTTCTAAGGTATAATAAGTAAATAATCGATAGATGAAAAATAAATCTATTTACTTAGTTGCCCATTAGATATTTATACATACTAGTACACATATTATAAAACAAGAGTAATACGGTAGAGAGAAAGTACCATATCAAAAATGAACATATATATATTTTGTACAGAAAACACCTACTAAGGTTTGTATTTAGATAAAGATAAATTTTCTATAAGTGCATAACATAAGAACTTCCTGAGATAGGAGAAAGTTCTATTGAACTCGATAATGTTACGCAAGAAAATGCAATTTAATGTACCTTATAATATGTTATGACTGTTATGATCTTCAACAAATAAATATTGGATACATTTCCTTAGTTACAACAATAGGTATTATACGACGAGCGTTTGTTAGTAGGAACGTTCAAAGGCTTACTAAATTACTAAATATCAATATACAGTGTGTACATAAAGTAAAGAACAAATTCATTATCTAGGAATCTAAAAATATTTCGGAAAAATCCTCGGACACGTGTATAATAATTTTTAATGGCGCATTTTTTCCCATACAAACTTAATATACAAGGTGGCTCATGTAGTAGATATGACATTATCGACGATTTTTTTAAATGGGAACCCCTATATTTTAGTTCAGATCTGTAATCTCCAAGAACAGCTGATTTCAAAAACATAACACACTTAGGGCCTAAAATTCATAGTTTCGTTACTACAGGGTAAAACAAATAATTTTATTTAAGATATTTTTAATTTAAAAAAATGTAAAAAAATTAAATAAGCTATTTAATTAAGTGTTGAAATTGTCCTCCTTCTGCTGCCTGACAGTACCCCAAGCGATCAATAAATTCTTGTTGGACTTTTCGATTTTTTAAATCTTCAATATTGGCAGGTCTGAATTTATAAACAACATTTTTCAGGTGACCCCACAAGAAAAAGTCCAGTGGTGTAAGGTCTGGAGACCTAGGCGGCCATTCAACAGGCCCACGTCTTCCAATTCACTTGTTCGGAAAAACTTGGTTTATGTAATGGCGCACTACTGCTGCATAATGTGGAGATGCGCCGTCTTGTTGGTACCACAAATTTTCATCTAGAATTCCTGGATTATTTCTACTAGGGTATAAGTTAACTAGCGTAGGGATAAGAAAGTTCTGAAGAAAATGAAGATTTATTACTTCTAATAAACTTACTAGAAAAATACAATGTAATGACAATGACATTATCTAAATACCATAGTTACATAACAGCAAATAAGCCTACTTGAGAAAAAATATAAGTAACAGCAAATGATGGTGCGTCCATTAATTACGTAAGGCTTTCAGGTAAAATTGGGTGATGGCGGAAGGGATCGAGCCAAATGTCACGAAATCTTTTATTGGGGGAAGGGGGGTTGAAAAATCGCTAAAAACGCCTCACGTAATTAATTGATGCCTCCCAAGCCAAAAAAAATATCTTAAATAAAATTATTTGTTTTACCCTGTAGTAACGAAACTATGAATTTTAGGCCCTAAATGTGTTATGTTTTTGAAATCAGCTGTTCTTGGAGATTACAGATCTGAACTAAAATATAGGGGTTCCCATTTAAAAAAATCGTCGATAATGTCATATCTACTACATGAGCCACCTTGTATATTAAGTTTGTATGGGAAAAAATGCGCCATTAAAAATTATTATACACGTGTCCGAGGATTTTTCCGAAATATTTTTAGATTCCTAGATAATGAATTTGTTCCTTACTTTATGTACACATTGTATAGGCTGCCAATATAAAACTGTTCACCCTTAATGTCTTGCGTCAATTTTATTATGAAGGAGGACACTTTTCAAGAATATTTACATGCTTCGTGCTTTAACTTCCAGGAAGGCCTGGATTTAGGCATAGGCTGTATAGGCTGAAGCCTATATAGGGTGCAACAAATTTGTCCTTCGCCATTGGGATTTCGGGAAAGGTAAGAGATAAGAAGTCGAAAAAAATCAGACATAAATACAGGGGCTTTCAAAATATTTGGAAAAATCTAAAATTTTGCGGTTTATTTCCTGACAAATGTCGAAAAATAATTTTTACTTTTTCTTTGATACTTCTTATTCTCCATCAGATGGCGTCATCAGATCTTTAATGCGACGTTTCGTTTTTGGGTCATCATCATCAACTATTATTATTATTTTTTCGGTCCTTATTATTATTACGTACTACTGTTTTTGTTTTATTTCAAACTAATGGTTATATCAAAATTTCTACTTAGTGTAAGTACAAAAGTATAATTTATTTTATTAATACAAATAAAATTTGACTCTTAAAGCCAGCACTTTCTTAATACAGTGGTAAAGATTGTTTCACGAAAAATGGATACGACTTAATGATTTCCTGGGTCGGTCCCATTGTGTCGACAAGAGCTTGGCAATAAACAAGTGAAGTATGAAGGGACGGACTAAGGAAAACAAGTAATGATATGATTATATTAATGTAATCAAATGAAATAACATTTTTTTTAAATATTACTAGTCATATTTATTTACATTTATAATGTCATTCTATAGATAGTTTTGTTTCGCTATCGCTATCCCCATCAAAACTAATTATAATTGGATTAATTATACGATCCAGACTAATATACGAGTTTTCTACAGTTATTACGTGACGGACTAAATTTTTCCAACTACCTGGGGAAAATCATTAAAGCATTTTCGTATTAATTCTACAACACTAGAACTTAAAGTCGGAGAAATATTTTCAGGCCTAACCAGTAATTTTAACTGGTGCCACATATGCTCTATGGGGTTAAAAATGCAATAATAGGGTGAGAGCCGTAGCACTGTATGTCCAATTTCTTCTGCCAATGTGTCACACATGTCTTTAAAACTTCTAAAAGGTCACATTTTTTTATAACTTTCTTCAAAATATATATCATTCGCCGCCATGTAGTTCTGAATCTCCAATTTTGTATTATTTGAGCTTGGAGCTTTATGTAACTGGCGACTGTGATAGCTCGCATTGTCCATTACTATCATGCAATTCTGACGAATGTTTGGTAAAAGACAATTATTGAACCATTCCTCAAATACTAACAAATTTGACCACAAAAAGATATTTAAATATAAATTAAGCAACCTAACCTACCTGATGTGCCTATATTTAATTATAATTATTACAATCCGGTCCTTTCCACATAATAATAACAAACGGTCATAAATAATGTGATGGCCACAGGTACTTTTACTGCAGTCATTGAGTTATATCCATTTTTCGTGAAACAATCTTTACCTCGAGATATTTGAGATACGAGCTGTCGAGCGAGCGAAGCTTTGGTTTGAAATACGAGCGATATTTGAGATACGAGGAACGGTCAGCTGCGACGTGATCTCTATAAGTGAGATAAAAGAGATCTTGGGAATGTGGGAGAGAGTTTCACAGTTCGTGGAAAAGAAACACCTCGAAAAAGTTGCAACGGCTCGTGCATCAGAGCTATTTAATGACACTTGCCTCATGAACTCATTTCCGCAACATTCTGAAAGTGAGGAAGAAAGACCTTCTTGGACAGTTTTTTTCTTAATCCAGCGAAAAAGGCAAAGATCAATGAAGAAAAAAGTTGTGTGTAAGTTATTATGTTTTTATACAATATTTGTCATTTATAAATATATTTTTCTGATTCAAAAACACGTAACAAAAACAATTGGGGTAGCATTTTTGGGGCTGGAACGGATTAATGGCATTTCAATTAATTTCAATGGGGAAAATTGCTTTGAGATATACGAGCAAATTGACATACGAGCAAGGTTACGGAACGAATTAAACTTGTATCTCGAGGTATCACTGTACTTTCAAGAAAGGCATTGAGTTTAACATTTTCGAGTTATACAGAATTTAAAAAAAGTAAATTACAGGAACGTATTAGGGAAATTTTAAGATGTTCAATTTAAGGAACAAAATGTCGAAAATCCAGTGTTGTATACCGCTGAACGTAGATTTAGTTCCTCTTTCATAATTTAAACAAAAAATCCAGGCCAGTATTTAAAAAAATTAAGTTGATGATGGTGGCCCAAAGACGAAACATCGCATTAAAGATCTGACGATGCCACCTTGTGGACAATAAAAAGTAGCAATGAGAAAATGAAATTTATTTTTCAATATATCTTCGAACAAAGTCAGGAATTCCAAATATTTTGATAGCACCTCTATTTACTTTTGATAGTACGATCACTACAATAAATAGCAAAAAACACTACGAACTATCTAAGTAAATTACATTATATGTAGGGGAGATAGGGGAGTATTCGGCCATAAAGAACAATTTCTCAATTATTAACTAATTTGGCTCATAAAAGGATAACCAAGTTACCTTATCATTAATAGGAGATACTTAGCAATGTATTACATGACAAATATTTTTTAAATATGGACTTTCAAAAGAAAAAAATAATTTTAAACATCAGGTCAAGAATGGCCGATTGCTCCCCATCCCAGGGAAATATTCGGCAATCATAAGGGGAGGAATCACCCAAACAACGTAACTGGTAAATTGACAAAGCTAAATAAAAAATAAATAAAAATCAAATCAAAAATTATCAAATAAATTGTTTAAAGTTATATCTTCATGTCGAATTAACATAAACAATTAATATACCAAACGCCAAAATCACTAAACTAATTTATTAGTTGGGCTTGGTGAACAATAAGGGCTACAAAATTATAACAATAATTCTAGCAGTTCTAGCAGTTCCAGACTTTGAAGACGAATTAATTTTTCTAATAATGTTGTTTACTTCAGTTATGTCGTCAATTAGGGGAAATAAAAGGTTGTAGATAGGTCTTTCGTCCTAACACGTTAATTCTTATTCTCGTTTATTATACTTAAAATTGGTCCAACAAAATTAACCAAAGCGATTTGACTTTAAATTTTACTAAATCTTCCTGACTGAGCTTCTCCTCATTAAATTCGTTAAGATTTTACTAACATATTAATCTAAATAGTTTTCTTTATAGATTATTTATTGTTTGGTCTTTAATCCAGGCTTATTAAATAAGTCTCGTTTTGGACACTTATTTTTTTTCTTTCCTATTCCCGGTTCTTTTCTGATGTGTCAGTGTAAACTCTTGAAAGTCCAGGTAGGTTTTCGACTACTGGTCACTGGCCGAATGTGCACCAGGTCTATATGAACGAATGCTCCCCAGCGACCAAAATATTTTAAAATGTCATAATATTAACTAATTATAATTATATAAGTGTTAAAATAATCCAGGAATAGAAACGGGACTATATAAGTACGATTTAATCACAAAAATAAAATAAAATATCTTAATTTTTAAAGAAAATATGGGGAAAATATCTAAATTAAAAAATCTTACCTAGAAGTCCGTTTTTAAACTTTTCTTGTTAAAGCCACTCTGATGCACCAATAACGTGTTTATTATAATTCAGGTTGCGCATAAGAATGTTGGCAAAATTATCTTCCTTGATAAACGCGGGAGATGTAAATAGATTTTAAAATAACTTAGGGGGCTGAATGCTTCCCTATATCCCCTACTGTAAAGTACATCGGTTTTTGTAAAATAAGTCGCACAGTTTTTCTTTGTATGTACGCCTTTTGTTTATTTTCAAAAGTACACATTTAGTAACAAGGCTATCCTTTCAGTATGGGCACTTGAGTTTATCAAAGAATGACAAGAGGGTCGTATAGTTTTTGCAGAATTATATCGTTGATCTCTTGACTGCAATAAAGCCTCATTATCTATTCGACCATAAAATAAATAAGCAAATCCCAAATTTTAAAACCTTTTCGAGCAGAGCCGGACCAGGTATACAAATTCAATTTATACATATGCCTGATGCATATATAAATACAAAGTGATTTTTAATAATTTTAATCTTTATTGGTTTTCCGGCGAGTAATTTTTAGTTATGCTTATTAGTGGTAGAATGTGCCGTCCTTAGAATTGTGCTGATAGGGGGGCATCTTCAAGTGTCGGATATGGAGACTTAAATATTTAACAGATGTTAATCAATTTAGAGAAGAAAATCGTCCAATTATTTACCTAGACGAAACATGGTTCGATACCCATGACACTCCAAGAAAAGGTTGGGATGATTCTTCCAAAAAAGCAGATTCTTCTTTAGATTACCATCAAGATACCGACGCACAACTTTTTGAAGATTGGTTTAAACATTAACTCCTTAAAAATATACCTGAAAATAGCGTCATTGTAATGGACAATGCTAGTTATCATAGTCGGCAAGCAAAAATCATTCCCAATTCTAATAATACAAAAGCAGAAATTCAAAATTTTATGATTGAAAATGATTTATATTTTGAAGAAGCTTACAAAAAACGAGAACTGCTAGAAGTATTAACAGCTTTTAGAATAAATAAGGAATACGAGTGTGACAAACTTGCAGCAGAAAATGGACATACAGTGTTGTGTCTTCCTCCGTACTATTGTATATTCAATCCTATTGAGCTAATATGGCACCAATTAAAATCCAATATTAGGAGAAATAATATTTCTCCGACATTAAATGCATCTGTAGTAGAATTAATTAAAAACGAAGTAAGAAAAATTTCTGCAGACAGCTGGAAAAACTGTGTACAGCATGTATTTAAGGTGGTTCTTAACAATTAAATGATTACAAATGTTCAACCTTTAATTATAAGTTTAGGCTTAGATGAAGATAGTGATAGTGATACAGAGTTAAATTTTGAATAAATTATCAATAGTTAGAATTTAATTAATTTTTATTGTACTTGTTATCCTAATAGTTATACTTTTAACTTATATTATTTCCAATTATCATTAATTGTTATCATTATTTTACATTTATTATAGGTACCTTAAACTAAAAATACCTATCTATTTATTTTAAATTATAAAAATAAATCATGTGGTGTGGTATACATTTTCAAGCCGGCCCTGATCCCATTTATTGCGCTTTGAAGAGGTTCAGGGCTCAGGCGTATACAATAGGGTTTAATCAGGTAGTTTATTTATGGCAGTAAGAATCAACGGTATAATTCTGCAACAAGTATAACAATATATTTTCTTAGTTTTAATAAAAATATACAACAATGATAAAATATGATCGTAGGTAATGTATAGTACGCAATTCGAGTTGTAATGCGATTACGCACTCATAAGATTGCGTAACTTTACCGTTTGTGCGTTATATACTATTTACAACACTTATTACGTATGAACTATTATGATACAATTTATCATTTTTAAATATGAAAATATTCTCCTCAATTACATTCGTGTATAAAAGTTACCAGGTAATTTCGCGTGAAGGCATGTTATCTAGAAACTGTACGAGTTTATTTTCATATGTTGCGAAGGAGTCCGACTGCGAAGAAGATGGATCCCTTTAACAAAATTTGAAAATAAATCGCATTCAGTTTTTTAAAGATAACACTCTTAAATGCAAAATTATCTAGTTCGTTGTCTGCACTGATGCAATGTAATAAACTGTTATGTGATCTAAAAATGTCAACTACAATTATTAAACAAAGCTATTTACCTGGAACTATGGGACACTCGAGATGTAAACACAAGATGTAACAAAATAGCAAAATTTCTCCACTTGCACAAACCTTTCATTATATACGATTTCTCCTTCCGTGATATACACTTACAAAGTGGGAGCGGTGTACAATTGCTTCAAAATGCATACTATCTGGTCTCTCGTTCAAATATTTCGGTTACTCCACCCTTAAAATCCTTAAATAACAAAATTTCATAAGAAAACTTCTGCGCGGTGAAATGACAATAATAAATAAAATTTAAATCAGGGCATGTCGATATTGTCGGTCTTCCAAAACAAATATCGTAATGCAAAAAAAGCCATGAATCAGACGTTGATGCATCGCATCGTTCGATAGGGGATCGGAGAGCATCGTGAACCTAAGGTGAATTTGCTTTATAAAAGTTATGATTTACACCAGTGATTCCCAAAGTGGTCTATATCGACCCCCAGGGGTCTATGACAACCTGCAAGGGGTGTACGTCAGCGAAAAAAAAATTTGGGGGTCCATGAAATGAAAATGGGGGTCCACGATAGTGGTTCGCAAGAACTTTGACAACCAACACTAAAGGTGAATCAATATTTCATGTTTTGAAAGATTACTTCAATGAAAAAGCAATCCCTTTATCAAATATAATATCAGTAGCTACAGATGGAGCACCTGCCATGGTTGGACGTTATCGTGGATTTATAAGCTATTTAAAACAAAATGTGCCAGGGGTGTTAGCAATACATTGCGTCATCCATCGACAACATTGCTAAAAATTTGAGTGTTAGATTGCATGAATTTCTTCAATTAGTCATTGATGCAGTAAACCGAATCCGAAGCAACGCGTTGAATACGCGGTTATTTGCGCAGTTGTGTGAGGAAAATGACGAACACTTTCATCAATTACTCCTTCACACTGAAGTACGTTGGCTGTCGAAAGGCTTATGTTTGACAAGATTCTTTGCACTTTTTGAGACTATTTTAGAATTTCTGGATACTAAAGGTAAAATTTTAAAAGACCATTTAATGAAGTGGAAAACAGACATCGCCTATTTAACAGATCTGCTTACAAAATTTAATATGGTTAATTTGCAGTTACAAGGCGACAGTCTAAATTTGATTAAAACAAAGTCCATCTTATTAGCGTTTCTTGCCAGAGTTAAACTAATGAAGCAAAATATTGTACGGGGCGAATTTTCCCAGTTCCCCAATTTGTCACAGACAAACTGCCAGGAGGACGACGTTTCAACCTACGTTCAACATTTAAATGCCCTCTATTCAGATTTTGAAACTAGGTTTGAGGATGTTTTGACTATGGTACTACAACCGTGGATAATTAACCCATATGGTGACATAGAAGAAACGAATGTCATAATACAAGAGGAACTGACTGAAATAAGTATAAACGAAGAACTTAAGGTTCAGTTTAAGCACGGATATCAGCACTTCTGGCTGCAAAAAACATACCCGTTACTTATCCAGTATTATGGAATATAGCGAGGAAATTTTTAATTTCCTTTTACCTAGTGGAAAGGGGGTTCAGCGCTGTTACCAATCTCCTAAAGAAAAAAAGAAACAACAGGCTGGACATCATTAGCCGAGGAGATTTAAGATTAAGCCTTACAAAATTGACGCCAAATGTTGATAATTTATTATTAAGGCATCAGGTTCATCCTTCCCACTAAAAACATTTACTTATTGCTTAGTTTATTTTATGTTACGTTTATTTTATATAACAGATACAAAATTTTATTTTGAGTAGTTTTAATTTAAATTCAATTAATAAATGTATAAAACTTAACATGTTTCTTACTTTAAGTTTTTAACACTAAACTTCAATACAGTTAGAAATTTACAAAAAATCAATATCAGGTAAGTAGGGGGTCTACCAAGAACCGATAAACATGGCAAGGGGTCTACGACACAAAAAAGTTTGGGAACCTCTGATTTACACTATAGTGATGCCGTGATGAATCCGGCCTTCTCCGGTTCGGTCGAAATTTGTACCGGATCCGGCAGGAGCTGAACTTAAAAAAATGTGTCCTAAAAATTATGAGCAGCATCACAGTAAAACTATTTTATTTAACGAAAGAACGATAAAAATAAAACAAAAACTCTAGAACAAATGATCTCCTTTAAAGGGTCAAATTTATTGGAACCGATATTAATTCTATATTTTAACACATAAGACATATTCCCATGGGAAGCCACGGGCCAGCATTATTTGTAAAGATTGTTTCACGGAAAATGGATATAACTTAATGACTGCAGTAAAAGTACCTGGGGCCATCCCATTATTTATGACCGTTTGTTATTATTAAGTGGAAAGGACCGGATTGTAATAATTATAATTAAATATAGGCACATCAGGTAGGTTAGGTTGCTTAATTTATATTTAAATATCTTTTTGTGGTACAATTTGTTAGTTTTTGAGGAATGGTTCAAAAATTGTCATTTACCAAACATTCCTCAGAATAGGGTGATAGTAATGGAAGCTCCAAGCTCAAATAATACAAAATTGGAGATTCAAAACTACATGGCGGCGAATGATATATATTTTGAAGAAAGTTATAAAAAAAGTGATCTTTTAGAAGTTTTAAAGACATTTTGTATAAAAAAGTATATGTTTGTGACACATTGGCAGAAGAAATTGGACATACAGTGCTACGGCTCCCACCCTATTATTGCATTTTTAACCCCATAGAGCATATGTGGCACCAGTTAAAATCACTGGTTAGGTCTGAAAATATTTCTCCGACTTTAAGTTCTAGTGTTGTAGAATTAATACGAAAATGCTTTAATGATATTCCCCCAGGTAGTTGAAAAAATTCAGTCCGTCACGTAATAACTGTAGAAAATTCGTATATTAGTCTGGATCGTATAATTAATCCAATTATAATTAATTTTGATGAGGATAGCGATAGCGAAACAGAACTATCTATAGAATGACATTATAAATGTAAATAAATATGACTAGTAATATTAATAATATTCCATGTTCCTTCTGGTACTGTTGTGGACTGTATAAAATGCTGCACTGGTTTGAATATGATTTATTAGAAGTATATTACAAAATTATCAACTACAAATCTTTCTGACACTATTGTCAAAATATATGCTTATAACAAAAACAACTCAGGACGATCGTAGGATATATGTGAAGAATCAACCTATTGAAAGAGTAAGACAATACAAATACCTAGGCACAATCATTAATGAAAACAATGACAGCTCCCAAGAAATACGAATTAGAATCGAACAGGCCAGAAACACATTTACAAGAATGAAAAGACTTTTCTATTGCAGGGATCTAAACCTAGAATTAAAAATTCGAATGATAAGATGCTACGTGTTGTCTATACTGTATTATGGGATGGAGTCCTGGACACTGAAGGTGGCTGACGAGAGAAGACTGGAGGCATTTGAGATGTGGATATACCGGAGAATATTGAGGATTTCATGGGTGGAGAGAGTAACCAATGTGGAAGTAATGATGCGTATGCACAAACAGAAAGAAGTGATTCCAACAATTAAAAGAAGGAAACTGTTGTATATGGGACATGTTATGAGAGGAGAGAAATATAGAGTATTGCAAATCATTATGCAAGGAAAAATCCAAGGAAGAAGATCGGTAGGAAGGAGACGTAATTCATGGCTGAAGAACCTGAGGGAATGGTTCGGATGTAGCAGCAATGAACTATTTAGGGCTGCGGTCTCAAAAATAAGAATCACCTTGATGATTGCCAACCTTCGCAGCGGAGATGGCACCTAGAGAAGAAAGAAGTAATATTTAAAAAAAATGTTATTTCATTTGATTACATTAATATAATAATATCATTACTTGTTTTCCTTAGTCCATCCCTTCATACTTCACTTGCTTATTGCCAAGCTCTTGTCGACACAATGGGACCGACCCAGGAAATCATTAAGTCGTATCCAAATTTCGTGAAACGTACTGTACCCAAGACTAGAAAATATCTTCCACAAGCGGCCACGAAGCTCCAATAGCTTACATAAAAAATATAGTGGCGCTTTCGAATTTTCGTTTTTTGATCAATATTTCGATACTTTTTCGTTTTTTCCTAAAAGCGATTAATTACTCGTTCTTAGGGAAGTTTAGGGTTTAAATTTTTTTTAATTAATAAATTAGTAATTAACAATTTAATTTTAAAACTTTTTGTAATTGATCCCCTAAAACGGGTACTTTCGGATAAAACTAAAAAGCAACAAAATATTGATCAAAAAACGGTGAATGCGACTTAATTATTAACTGAACAAAAATATACTGAGAGTTTAAACAATAACAACGAACAAAACAAACATCTTGTAAAATCAAGATCAACCAACCAACCAAAATTGATGTTTCTTAGCAAATTCATTGAATAAATTGGTTACAACATTACATTTCGGGGGGACCCGAAACCATAATTTTCTACTTCGAATTTGCCCGCCCCAAGGTAATTGGGCTAATACATTTCTTGAAAAATAAAATTATTATGGCTACAAATTTTTTTAAAATATTGAAAATGTAAAACTCACGATTCTGTGAACAATCAACAAATGAGTTACTCGCACAGAGGAAAAATAGAACGACCATCGACCACATGAAAATCTCAACCCCTAACTTCACGAATGTTTTTATTAACCTCACTTTTTCGAGGCATTCCTGCTTTATTTTTTACTCTATAAAAATATGGATCTTTTAGAAACAGTTTTACGTAGTTGCGAGGCTCAAAATTACATAGGCAATTTTAGGCTACATGGCATAGATTCCTATGTGCTAAAAATTTTAACGGACGAAGATCTTAAAGTTATTGGCATAGAAGATGCGGAAACTCGAAATAGAATTTTGTCTCACTGCAAGAATTTACAAATACCTAACGAGTAAGTATTAAAACGCGTTTTTGCTTATAATCACATCAAATAGTTTAGTCAATAGTAACAAACAGCAGATTAAATAATACTTCAATATCCTAGCTAGGCTTTTAGTCGTTCTCTCAAACCAGACATCACCGTCCGAAACACATTGGAATTCCTATCGATCTTCCACTGGTTTTATCTGTTTTAGAAAAAGACGAGATCTAACAATTGACAACCAGTACTTTTGTTTGGTTTTAAGTCAAATATCTGTCCATTTAAATAAGCATTTTGCAAATTTATCTTATGCCCTACAAAGACAGGATGTAGATTTATGTTACATAAAAGTAAGACCAGCATCTTTATGCCTGCAAAGCTGTTTAATGTCTTTCGAGAAAGAAGTTAAAAGTCTTGAATCGCAGGTAAGTAGGTACATATCATGTATGTTTCATTAGAAGTTAATATAAGAACAAGAGAGTCTAAAATTGAGGTTTCAAGCTCCACATACTAGGGGCACGTTATTTTAGCTAACTAGAAATTTAAAAAATGCTTGATCTTGCTCCTACAATAATGTTAAACGATGGTATTGGCCAAGACTGAACATAACCTCTTTGTACCCTCATTAAAAAATAAATTTACAGTGTTTCCAATTTCAGATTTTACGACATGGTTCAAAAAAACAAAGGCATTCACCAGCTCTATTACTTACCACTATAGGAGTCACTGCGATATTTATTTTTGCTTTTACAAAATATGTAAAATGGCATGTAGGAGCATAATTTTTTTTCATATACTGATTTGTAATATTTGTTAATTTATAACAACGAAATGAAACTGTGAAATATATTTTTAATTTTTTCTTATTATAATGTTTGTTCTCTACATAGAAACCTGAACAAATCTGGCCTTTCGTCTCCTAAACTAGGTATAGTCAGATATGTACCATCATGACGATAAAAAACTAGGACAGCAAAATCTCAAAACTGGGAATGGAAATACATATCACATAGACTATAAAAGGTGCTCGACAGCCGTAAAGGTAAAAACACCTAACTTTTAGAATATATTATTTATATTATAATTATGTTACTTGTTTTATAAAGTTGAGTGGAAGTTTATATGGAGGAACTAAATGTATTACGCTTGAAAAAAGTCAAATGATGACAATCTATATTGACATGTAAAACTTGTATATGACATTTTACTGGTACCAAACTCAACAGTAAATAATTCCTAATAGTCAAGGAGAAAATAAGAAACTTTGCTGTCCTTGTTTTTTATTAGCACGATGGTACATTACAACTTTAGGGTAAAGAATAAATGGATGACAATTTCGGTTTAAAAATTATTTATTTTATCAGCTTGAAATCAATATAACAAACATATATTATGTATTGGGTATAGTTTAAATATTTACAAATAATAACTGACAAGGCCCTGAAGTGCCGAACAGCCGAATTTTGCAAATTTCTAGATGTACCTTATTTTTAAAAAATCACCTATTCGCCACAATATTAAGTTTTGTACGCTTTTCAATACAGAGTATTTCTTAAGTACTGTCTGTAACTATGTGGTGTAATCTCGTATGATATAAGAAAAAAAACTTTCTATGATCGTGTGTCATGCAGATATACAAGTGCAGGAAATTAAAACGAATTATTATGTGTTCAAAGTAATTTTATTAAATTTTGAACAATCAGTGCTAGGTTCTCAAAATTTTTCGGTTACTGTACGTTAGTAAAGAGCAGTAACAGTATAAAGTCAATTTTTATTTGGCACCAGTAGCTTAGCTTTTCCCATGTTTATAGAAACTCTGTTAAAATATAAGAATTTAGACCCTGAAATTATGGATCGTACTTAGAAAACACTCTGTATATTAAAATTATATGTAGATAACAAAACGTCCTTGAGGAAGCCTATATACTTTTTTTTTAATTGAAGGTCTAAATACTTAGGCAAAAACCCCTTTAACCCAAGTGTTGCCGCGTCATACACATCTGTTTTCAGTTAACAAATGTGTGTAGGTCAGTAGACGAGCAGTGATGCCCGATCACACCGCGGGTCTCGGCCTTTGTTGCTCAAACACGATGCGGCGCAGCTACTTCCATATGTTTTGATATGCGAAAGGAATACGTTGCGTTGCATGCGCCTTTTTCTTCAATTCCCACGTATTGTTCCGAACGTTTTAAACGTTAAGGTACTTCTGGCTATAGTAAATTATTTCCATAAGGCCTGTATATTGAAGAATACGTGATTATAGGTAAACAATATAGTTATTGACCTGCTAATATATGTATTTATATTTAAAGTGCATCCAAAAGTAATGCAAAATCTAGCTGATAATTCATTCTGGACCTTCTTTAAAATAAAGCATTGTAATTGAGCACTTTACCGCATTAATATCTTTGTACCATTTTCAATAATATACGTATATTCTCTAAATCAAGGGGCTGTCAAATGGTGAAGTAGAGGTACTTTAATTTTAATTTCTAACATAGTTAGAATATTATAATAGCTGTATATCGCATACATACTTATTTTAGGTTTATTATTAAACTATTTCGTCACAACCATGCAATTATAGGAAGCACAATGTACAGGTACTGCCAATTTTTTACTTGTTATATGGACCCTTGGCTGCTTGCTTGATATGGGTCACGACTATAAAACATATACAGTCACAGTGCATGCCGTTGCGTCTATAGTGAATTTTGAGGTTTTAAAACATACATTATCTCTCCTCCGGTTGCAAGATGATAGTAAAGGACTTTACAAAAATATGGTATCGGTTATGCCAAAAAGAGTAATGAATCTGCCCTCGAAACTGCTGAGCACTGGGGCGCGGTGTATGTTTTAAATTATTCAATTAAATTGAACGAATGTTTTACATAGTCGCGTGCATCCGATAAAAATATTTGGCTACCCCGGTCAACTTTGACTGGGTATACAATAGTTATAGCCTAGAGCAGGGGTCGGCAACCTGCGGCTCCCGCGCCACATGCGGCTCTTTGGATGTGAAGCTGCGGCTCTTTAGTTCCATACGTAAATATTATTTATTTTATCGAAAAAAACATTAAAAATTCGTTCTGAATCAATTAACGAGGATTAGGTACCGATCTCTCAGCCACTTGTACTCGTTTTTCATCGCACCCCTCCCCCGTGACACGCATGCGCCTTTTTCGATGTCAAGTTGTGTCTCTTTCGATAACAAATTGCGGCCTTTAGTGGCTCTTAAAAAACTGAGAAATTGTGTAAATTATAACCTTCGGCTCTTCCGTCTCAAAAGGTTGCCGACCCTGGCCTAGAGCATCAAGTAAATTAATTCTAAAATTAGATATTAATAAAAAAAAAATGAGCAAGTTTTCGATCTGTTTTCTTGCTGTGCTAGAAAAATACTTGCAATATACAGGGTGTAACAAATACGTCCTTCACCATTGGGATTTCGGGAACGGTAAGAGATACGAAGTCGGTTAAAGTGGGGCAAAGTTGCGTACTTATGAGCCCAATAGTTGCGGCAAAATTAGCGTTCAAAATATTTTGAAAAATCTAAAATTTTGCATTAGGTTTTATTTTTTCCTGACTTTATTCGGAGAGATGTCCAAAAACAAATTTCATTTTCTCATTGCTACTTTTTATTCTCCACAAGATGGCATCGTCAGATCCTTAATGCGACGTTTCGTCTTTGGCTGACCAGCATCAATTTATTTTTTTTAAATACGGTCCTGGATTTTGTTGTCTAAATTATGAAGAAGGAACTAAATCTACGTTTAGCAGTATGGAACACTTACTGGTGTTCCGACAGTTTGTTCCTTAAATTGGCCGTCTTCATTAAAATACCCCTATAGTACTTTCCTGTAATTTACTTTTGTTTCGAAAATTTCGGTTTATTCGAAATTCGATGACTTTTTTAAAAATCTGCTGGCTTTAAGAAATTATATTTGTATTAATAAAATAAATTACTTGTAGGTACTTACATTAAGTAGAAATTTGATAAAACTATTGGTTTTAATAAAAAAAAACCAGTAGAAGTACGTAATAATATTAATTAAGGAACAAAACGTTGGAAAACCAGTGTTGTATACAGCTGGAGGTAGATTTAGTTCATCTTGCATAATTTAAATTTAAAAAATCCAGGCATATATGTATTTAAAGAAATAGTCGATGGTGACCCACAAACGGCGCATTTAAGATCTGATGATGCAATCTTGTTAAGAGTAAAAAGTAGCAATGAGAAATTGAAAATTATTTTTGGACATCTCTTCGAACAAAGGCAGGAAAAAAAAACCAAAACGATAAATTTTAGATTTTTTCAAATATTTTCAAGTATTTATTTTTGATTTCTTGCGGCATATTATTGGGCCCATATTTACGCAACTTTGCCCCAATTTAACTGACCTCGTATCTCTTACCGTTCCCGAAATCCCAAAGGTGAAGGACGAATGGGTTACACCCTGTATGTATAAAAATTTATTTATTTTTGTTATAGGCTTAATGCACCTACTAGTAATAAAGGCCTTTCCAAGCCCTTATTGGTGAGGAGGCCTGATTTAAAAAATTTCTAAAAAGGCAAGATGAAGGCACTTTTACGAGATATTAAAAAAATATGCAAAATTATGCCAATTGACAAGAAAAGTATGTAATCATCTTTTTCCAGTATTAATCAACCGTTAAATGGATTGAGATTTAATAAGGCACTGTTCCCTTTTAAAGTTTGAGCGTGTCAGCGAAACAATCATTTAGTGATATTGAGAAACCGGTATTATTTCCCACTTTATCCAGGACATGAAGTGGTGACCTCTACTAGGAACTAAGAAAAACTGCTTAACATTTGTCACCGATATAAAGTTTTACTCCTTCATCTAAATATTTTAAATGAATAAAAATCCACTGCACCACACCACATGACGTTATTTAGTTCGTATGTGATTCAGATAATTAATTTCAATAAATAGAAAATCATTTTCTGTCAATAATATTAATGCAAAATTGAGCGGCAGGGAGCTCTAACACCATCAAGAAATAAACGGGATAAATGAAACACAGCAGGCGGTTTTTTACCGCACAGATAAATATACTATACAGGTGTGGCAAGCAGCTATTACCATAAGACCCCTAACAGATAGGAAAACGTAATATACCAGCTATATATTAAATAGAAGCAATATTCCCCGTCGTGTCTTGAAGCACATGTATTTATCCTTCCACCACCAACCAATAGAATGCGACGCAGTCATGCGTTACGCGAGGAGAAAGGGAAATCCTGCAAGCGGCTTCATGCTTATCGATGCAATGATGCCAGGTCAAACATTAAAAATCACTAGCAGAAAATTCACTACATTTAAAACTAATCTTATTAAATAACATAACATTTTATTTCCATAATAAAAAAGCACAAAAACTAAAGAACAAAATTTAAAAAATTCGAAAAATATTGTAGTACCTAATTTAGGTCAGTTCTTGATTACGCCTCTGATTTAGGTGTTGTACATTTACCAACACAAAGATATTACGGATATAGAAAACAATAGATTAAAATTTTAAAATAATAATTACATTCTTGATCTGAATAAAAAATCAATAGAAAATGGCATTTTGTAAAAAATATCAGAAAGCACTAGATTGAAAACAAATCACTAGATCTAGTAAAATTTTACTAAACCTGGCAACCCTGTATCGACAGCTCGTGTTATAAAGACTGCGAGAAGAGAGTACGGAACCCCTCTTACAGTAGTAAACCGGGAAAGCAAGCGAATTAGGATATGACAAGGAAATTTGTTATTTCTTTATTTGATTTATAGCTGGTATATTAGTTCTCTTTTCTGTCCGTTGGGCATCCTATTGTAATAGTTGTTTGCCAAACCTGTATAAAAAACGATATAGTCAAAACAACACAAATACCTCGCCGACGAAAAATCAATTTCTTCGACGTTCCGCTTCTCGACTTTTCTCGTCAAACTCCAAATATTTATCTATCTATTTATATAGATATGCTAGATGAAACCCTGTATTAATAAAAACCTTCTGGCACTTGTCTTACATATCTATCAATCAAGTAAAAATATTTATATACATATATGACGTTTAGACAAGTCAAAATTTTAATTGACATAATCGTGGGCTGATTTAAATACAATTTATTCACATAACCAATCGCAAGGCAATCTAGGCATTTTACTAGCAGGCCATGGCAAATAACCAGCCGTTTTGAATACCCAATAATCGTAAGACACTTTCGCTACTAACCCTGAAAAAAAAAACAGTGTTTACAAAAAATTACAAATGGAAACGTTTCGATATTTGATCTCTCAAAGAATATGTTTTGCATAATGTTATATTTCTCAATATTACCGTAACTTCTACCTACCTACTAAGAGTAAAACCTCGGCTGTGATAATGTAATAAATGAAGTCGGTCCAATCCTGAGGACTCTGGCATAACTTAGAGGCATCTAGTTCTATGACTTTCATGTTCATATTATCACATCTTATATCGTCATGATCGGGAACTTTATTAAGTTTTGATAAAAGCCATACCTTAAAATTTATATTAAAGAATATAGTTCATTGACTATGAACGCTACAACAGGTCGCGATAGTCACAGGACAAACGTATTTTGAATTGCCTATCTATCTCTAATCCTAACAGTTTGTGACAGTTCTTTTCTCGACATTGACGCCTAGCTTTGACAATACGTTTACTAACGTGAGAGTTCTATTATCTTTATAAAGCAACGAAGTTTATTATATTTTTGAAATGTACACCTTACTGTTTGCGAGTTTATGAAGTAAATTTTTGATTAATTTTTTGATACTTAAGTTCTATTAATTAGGGATTAAATAAGTTCTAGATACAGGGTGTTATGGAAATGACGTATTATATTTAAATCGGCAATTTCTGAGATGAAAACAAATTGAAGAAAAATATCAAAAAATGGCGCTTTAATTTAATATGCCCTGTACATGACCTTATGTCAAACCAAAAATTACCACGTGGTGCCCCTGTCAGGAAGGTAAACAAAGCAACATATGGCGAAAACGTCACTGAATTTTGAACAGTGTTGCAGGGTAAACTCTTTAGAAAGTCAATAACCTTTTGACAGATTGAAAGTTGTTTATTTTTCAGGGTACATTATTATAAACTGTTACGTTCAGTTCAGTTCGCTGGGAAACAATCTCTGATTTATAAACTTGAACTGACTCGAACGAACCGCCGCGGAGTTTATAAATGGTCAGGTATGTTCTCATTTGTTCAATTCGAACGACACCCGTCAGATCTGGACAACTTAAAGTTTATAAATGCCACTTACCCTTTAAAAAAAAAATGCAATTTTATTTACCTTTTCGGACTTATTTAAAACCAACTTAATTTATAAAAAAACACCAAGTACCTAGCTAACCCGAACAAAAGCAAACCGGCACAATAATCTCACAAAATCGCGTCTCATATACACATCTAAGTACTATTCAATCTGAATTAGTATTTTAAAGTGCTACTGTGTAGACAAAAATACGCCCTTATTGTCTGAGTGGTCTGGGAAATAATGTATTTAACATCTAAAAATTTTAAAAATAAATAACACGTTGGTTCCGTCGATCGATATTGAACTGCTGGACTGGGGTACGCCGTCGCGAAAAGAACAAATAACTTAATAATTTAAACTCTGGTTTAAGTATTAACACACAATTTAACATACAAATCCAGTAGGAAATAATTATTTCATCATTCTTCTTCAGTGAAGGATTAATAAGTTTGATTAGCCCATTAGAAATTAGCGTTTTTATTATTTCTGAATTTCTATTGCGAAATAATTTGTATCCTATAGTGCTGTTGTTTTATGTGTACGGTAGGTTATTGTAAAGTGTAGTTAGGCGTTAGTATTTATTGCTTTTGTGTAATCTAATAATAAGTGCATATCTTCAAAAAAACTAATTTGAAACTCGTGGGTGTCTGTGTGTTTCTTAAAGTGATTTAGTGCAAATGTTCCGAGAGATTGGGGTTTAGTGGGATAAGCTTATTATGCAGTTCCACATTATCATCAGGGTACGGGATGAGCATAAAGCTTATCCCATAGAAGAAAAAAAAACCTGAAGATGTCTGTGCCCTGGATTACTTGCTAGTGTACTGGCACCTGGATTCACTTCTATTTGGATACTAGGTAAACTAAATATTATTTTCATAAGAATCTAAAGTTTTACATTTTTTACACAGTTGGCAACATTGTGCCTGAACATCTGTTGATTACACAGCTTGGCAATGTAATATGATCATATATGAATGTGCCGAGGAGTAACTGGTGGGTTTAGGGGTGAATTACCTTACTTTTTAAAAAAATATATGTAGCGCTTCTCTAGGACACCCCAGGAGTCACCCATTTAAATATAATACTTCATTTCCATAACACCCTGTATATTGGAGAGAAAGCTGCAAATTGTGATTTTTAAATTGTTAAAATATGTGTAGAGAAAAATTGAGTATATAGGTTATATGAAGACCCCACCCCGTACAAGTTATAACCTTACCTTTAATTTCATTGTATTACAGTCACAATGTAGTTTATTAAAACCTAATCTTACTTTTCTCTCGTTCAAACTTCGTTCGAACTGTATGTTATCCAGTACATATGTTTCCAACTAAAACATCAAATATTTTGTATAATTCAAAGAAAAATATTGGTAAAAGAAGCAGAAAGATTTTAAACAATCATTTTTTTTCCATTTGTTCATAGCCAGGGGCTATTCACGAGGGGACATACATCCTAACATGTTCTCTGAACCACCATACCCCACCCCCACACTCTAGGGTGGTTCTTTAGGGTAGGCATTTGCGGTATGACACACCATTTGGGGAGTGCGTACCGTCTCCTACGAGATATCCGATCTCATTTGGCCTCCCCGATTAAAAGCTAGAATGGGGTAGGGGGGATACATCGTGACACCGCCGACGTTGGCAGAAATTATTTACTCGCAATCTAATTTTCCTGGTTAGTAACACAGGAATTAAGCTCGATAGACAATTCGATTGTGAGAAAATCATTCGTTCTTAGTTAACTCTTGATTAAAATCTTTTAGCGACATAAGTGTAGTTAATCACTACTTACCGACTTAAATTTGTTTTTCTGCAAGCTTAAAAGGTAAAAAGTGTTTATAAACTTAGTACCCTCCAAAGGTTGTATGGACGAAATATGATTGTTGTCTGCAAAAAAGTTCCTTAAATTTTGGTAGGACGGATCACTCAGTTCTTTCATACTTGTTATCTAAAAAATATATTGGTAATTTTTAATCCTCAATATATTTTTTTGAAATTTACGATTTTTCTTTGATAATTTTCCTTCCTAATCTCGTTTACCTTCAACGCAATTGCGCTATCTATCCTTCATAGATCACACTGTCACTGTCAAGAATCCTGATGCATTATTCAAACACCCTGTATTTTATAATACGATAGATACTGTACAGGGTGTCCCAGTTTCGACACTTTTATAGGGTTTGTCTCCGTAATTGTTAGCGCTATCAAAAAAGTAATGTAGGTGCCACGTGCTCTATTTGGGTCAAACTTAAAATGGTAAAATCAAAATTTGAAAATATTTGCTCGCTTAAGAGATACGGGGGAAAATCAAAAAATTGGTCATTTCAAAATTACCTATATATTCTTAGTTAGAAGAGATCCAGAAAAATATTTTACACAGAAGTTTATTTATATTGATTGTTGAATAATTTGCAGTTTTGAGAATAAGTATACGGGGTTAGATAAAAAAGTTATCGGACCTAACATCATTTTTTTAAAGGGAACACCCTGTATATTTTATTGTAAAAATATACTATTTTAAATTCTCCTTTCAAATACATAACACACCATGGATGATATTATTTTCCTAGGCGATTTATTAAACTTTATTACTTTAAACCACAGTAGATCATGAAACAAAAGCTAATATCCTAGAAACAACTATGTTGACTATTAACATTTAACGTCAATTTCATTTTTACATATTCATTTGCGAAAATGACCTATCAACATTTTGAAAAATTTGATATGATATCAGTTTATATTGAAAGTGGAAAAAACAAAGAATGTGCAAAATGTATATTTTGTTCGCTATCTGGAAAGACGGTAACCATTTCAGGACATATTCCGAACATTTGCGATGATTCCCGTTATTTTTTACCTTAATCTGAATCTTTTATTTCGTTTCAAAGTTATAAAGTTTAAATAAATCGCCTAGGAAACCAATATGGTGTGTTATATATTTGAAAGGAGAATTTAAAATAATATCTTTTTAGATTAAAATATACATTTAAAAAAATGAAGTTAGGTCTGATAACTTTTTTACTTGACCCCGTATACTTATTCTCAAAACGGCAGATTATTCAACAATCAATATAAATAAACTTCTGTATAAAATATTTTTCTGTATCTCTTTCAACTAAGGGTAATTTCGAAATTGTCAATATTTTGATTTTCCCTCGTACCTCTTAAGCCAGCGAAAATTTTCAATTTTTGATTTTACCATTTTAAGTTTGACCCAAATAGAGCACATGACACCTACATTACTTTTTTGATAGCACTAACAATTACGGAGATACCCTATAAAAGTGTCGAAAATGGGACACCCTGCATATTAGACACTATAATTTTAAATGATTATCTTAGAAAAAAATGAAACTTTTCCTAAAAGTATATGTATCAAATAAATATTATTTACTTACGTTATTGTTACTAACATCCAGATAGATTGTGTTATCAGGTAAAGGTACTGGTAACGAAAGAAAACTTTTGCCAGAACAATTCATCGCCACCTCGAAAGATGGTAGTTTACCTGGTTGTAGGTTAAGCCTAAATGTTTCACAGGTACAATTGTGATGACATTTTTTTTGTAACTAAAATAATAAAAATTTAAAAAATCTCTTAATTATTTTTGAAATTTTAAGGGATGTACACAGATCTTTTCAAGAACGTGTTTACTTGTGCAAAGATCGAAATGGAAGACATTTTGAACATTTACTGTAGTCTACAAATTATTAGTTTAGGCGCCTGTGCTATTTAAAAAACATAATTTATGAAATTTGGAATTATTTCGCAAATGGCTGGAAATAACTTATGGTATGATTAAGGTTGTATTACAAAAATGCTTATAAATTCTACATCCAATAGCCAAATAATATACAGGGTGTTCCATTTTAAAATCGTGAGAAAAAGTATTTTGAAATGTGTCGTTTTTGCAACCTTATTATGTTGAACACCCTGTATAAAACAGATAAATATTATTAGATTCATAGTATCTCTAGACCCCTTATTATAAAGCTCACCCAATCATGTGATTAAAAAAGTAAATTTAGAATGTTTTTTTGATTTTTCTTTCCAGGACTAAACTAACGTTTATTTTATTTAATTTATTGCTCTTAAACTACCAAAACATATTAAGTAACATTTTAGGTAATTATAAAGGGCACTAATATGTTATCACACTTTCTTCGGCCACCCTGTATATGAAAAAATATTTACAGACACAGTATAAATTAGCATATAGGTAAATGAAATTCCTAACTTAAGAGCTGCGTTTATCACACGTTGCCAAGCAGCCACCATTTTATGCGAACGTTTAGCCAAATATACTTAGTTTTTTTCTAATCTAGAACTGGATTCGTAAAGTTAAAGGATTGGAAAACGCTATGAAAAAATTGCGTTAAAAAATATAATGTTATAAGAATAATAATAACAATTTCAAATATGAACAATTTTCAAATTTTTGTCACAGATCTCCTGAAACTTGTTGATATACCAATCGACATGTCAGACATCTAAATACAGGGTGTTATGGAAATGACGTATTATATTTAAACCGGCAATTCCTGAGATGAATACAAATTGAAGAAAAATATCCTTAAATGGCGCTTTCAATTCATTTAGCGGTAAAAATGACCTGACGTCAAACCAGGAATACCTCTGTACCGCACTGCGACACATCCGAATTCTCACCGGTGTTGTCAGAATTACACCTTACACTCTTTAAGTTTGAAATAACCAACTAGGTAACTAGGTCAAATGTCAATGACCTTTTGACTTTTGATTGGCTGATTGAATTTTTAATGTAATTTTATTTAGGCCACACACTTCTATAAAAACTTATACAGCGTTTTAGTAAACAAACCGGCACATCACATAACCCTTAATCGGAAAACTTCACATGAACACTGGCCAAAACACACACAAAATTCACTTGGAGACATCGTTTTTTATTAACATTGGGTTGTCTCGCCTAGATTTGTCTGAACTTTTGTTTTTAATTATAAAACACATTGTAAAATGTAAATAACCTAAATAACATTTATTTGAACTAAAAATGACGCATTTAAAACACGAACTGTCAAAAACTAGAAATGTATATTAATGCAATGCATCTTTTCCGGTAGATTCCTGCGCATTCACCAAAAAAGGTTGAAATAAATAATTATGATAATCTACAGCACTTATTTATTGATTTTTTCCTTCACTGCTGTAGATACCAATAAAGATTAAAAAACTTGTTAATCGCTGCTCTGGTGCTTTATTTCATTCGAAAAGCTTAAAAAAATTAAATCGATCGTTTCATAGCGGGATTTTAAAACGAAAGATTAGCCACATCTCTAGTATAAATCGACAGGATAGAAGTTGACATTTGCTTGACAACAAGCGGCTTCACGCGAAAGAGTTTTTTCGGGATATTTAATCAACTGTACAGTGCGAATAAGTGGGAAAATGTTTAGTACATACAGAAAAATCAAGTCGAAGGCATATTAGAAAATGTTCCTTTAGTAAGAGACTGGAAATCGCAAGGTCACCGGATCTTACATCATGCAATTTTTTCTATGGGGTACGATGAATAAAGAAATAGTTGATAAAGTCGAAAATATTGGATGCAGCAGATAAAACAATTGCTGAACGTTTTAGTTTATAAAGTGCCAATTGTGTCCTATTTGTGTGTTTGTTAAAGAATGCATTAGTGTGTAACGATTTTGTGTGACAAGGGCCTATCTTAAAAAAACTAATTTGAAACATGTGTGTGTTTCTTTAAGTGATTTATGGTAATTTGTTCAGTGTTTCACTATTTGTTTTGTGTCTCTGACGATATACAGGGTCATGTTCTGAGATTGGAAGAAAAACGCCGAAGGGGTTTTAGTGGGGTATAAGCTTTACCCACTAAAACCAAAAAACTGAAGATTTATGTGCCCTGGATTACTTGCTAGTATACTGGCACCTGGATTCACTTCTATTTGGATACTAGGTAGCTAAATATTTATTTTTATAAGAATCTAAAGTTTTACACGAACAATTTGGCAACATTGCGCCAGAACATCTGTTTATTACACAGCTGCTCAGTGTAATGTGACTGTGCCGAGGAGTTGTGTGTGGGTTTATGGGTGAATTGCCCCACTTTTTAAACGTTCGATTTGAAAAAAAAAAAAATATGTAGCGCTTCTCTAGGACACCCCAGGAGTCACCCATTTAAATATAATACGTCATTTCCATAACACCCTGTATATAAATTAACTAAAAAAACTGTATTATTAAATTAACGGCTAAAACTTCACGAAAAGAAATATTGATCAGCTGATGACGCTCGTCTCTTTCTAACCTGCAAAAAAGCGGCATCATATTTTTTAATTAAATTGATGCAACATAGATGGCTCTGATTGCTAATTTGGGATTGTTTGGGATCCTCATCTTAAGCATATTAAATAAAACGATTTTTAGAATATAGAATAAAAGTGTTATTTAACGCGTCTTTCGTTTCTACATTGGTATGCTCAAGTAAAGTAATACTTTACATTTAGGTGTAAAAAGACTTGCTCCAATATTTTCCAAACGTTCACAAACAAAATCACCCTAGTTGGTAACACACATAGTACATACTGTTCCATATTCATTAGAACAAAAAAATATACTCACGTCATGAACAGCTTTTACTTGGGGAAACGGTACAAAAGCATTCGTATCATACCACCAATCTAATTCTTTGGACGTTAAACAGAACGTCTGGTTTTCACTGATAAAAGTAATCTCTGGGTGTGTGGTGAGAGAATTTTTTAACTTTGAGCAAAGGAGATTGGTATTGTCTAAAAATAAAAAACTAAGTCATTGTTGTGGAAAAAAATTTGAGTGAAGTATAATCACATTGGCCATGCGTTAACATGCTTACTTGACATGTCCAAAGTAACACTTTCCTTCCTAATACTCGGAACATCGGTCAAATTATTATGCGACAAATCCAAAATACTTAAATTAAACAGGTTTCCTAACGCTCTGTCTTCTATGGCGTTGATATGATTCGAAGATAAGTTGAGGCAAGATACGCGGCTGTGTTTGGCAAACTCGCCATCGATTCGGCTGATGTTGCCGTCCGTCATCGTCATGTATTTGAGAATCCTCCATACTGTCTGCGAGAGATTCAAGTTAAACGATTCGAAAGTGGCGTTGTGTATATGGAGAGATTCGATTTCTATGTTTGAGCTTATATCTGAAATAAAATTAGATTCAATTAAATGGTAAAGTTGTAATAAGATTAGGAATAAAACGGTATCGTAAAGTGAGGCGTCTTCGGACGATTTTTTATGGTTTTTCTTTCAATAAAGACTGTGATTACTGTTCTAAAAAAAAAATTTATACAGGGTGATCGCATAATGCATGAGGATACTAGGCGAGGTGATTCTACATGTTAAAATCAAACTAGTAAGTCATATAACAAAAAGTCGAAACCTCGATACTAATTCTGTTTTTGTTCAGCTAACAGCTGGTTTCATAAATGAAGGTTAAGAAAAACAAAAAATCAACGGTCGTGACTCAAAAGTCTATATTTTAATCCAGTTTACAGCAGCCTTGGCACAGTCTTACCAAGAATTATTATTTTTTTCACATACAAAAGTACTTAAATTTAACACACAATTTATTATTTAACAATAATGACAAATATGACAGTGTTTAATCCGATACTGCAAAACGTGAAAGCAGGTATGAAATGGCCGTACCTCCTTGTTTTAAGATCGTTGGGTATTCTTTTCTATTTAAAACGACATTTCTCCCAATAACTGCCAAACTTTCAAACACTGGGAACAACGTCAAAACAAGGGTTATGGAATAGTATATTACGTATCGAGGTGGAACGTGTTTCATTCTTGTCGAGAAAGTCGGTAGTTCGTTAATCTCGAGACAGTAATGAAACTTTTCACCGAGGTTTGTATACTATTTTATTTACAACCACATCTAACATTCACTTCTTATTATTTTGAATTAAAATTATTAATAAAAGATAAATGTCATTTTGACTTATCCATTGAAAAATCAGACAGAAATTTCAAATAACCGCAGGTGGTAAAATAACGTAGGTAATAATACACATCAAGATGGAAAATATCATATTTTGAATATGGTTTCCATGCCACTAAACAATATATTACTTTAACAACAGAAAAATGCTATCAGATGAGGAATTTAATTTTGCTGCTACTCCACCAGAAATTCGAGAAGCAGCAAAAATAGTAGAAGATCTTCTGCTAACTAAAAGCCCCACGAGATATGACAAGGCATATAACTGTTTGAAAGAATGGTGTACGGGAGTCGGCGCTACTAGCTTATTTCAGTGAAAATGTCAAGACAAAGAAGATATCAACGATTTTTTCACAATATTCAATGCTGAGGGCCACTCTATCAATTAGGGAAAAAGTAGACATATCTAAACACGCAAAGCTATTAGCATTTTTAAATAAGTGTGTTCATATATTATTTTGATATCGTTTTTTTTTAAATTACAAAAAAATAATTTACTTTCCACCCAGGTGGAAAGTGCTCACTTTCTATATTTCTAAAGCCATTGATCGTGTTTGGCATGAGGGACTTCTAAGTAAACTGCGATCCTATGGTATGCCCAGTCGATTATGTGCATGGTTGTCTAGCTTTCTTAAGGACCGCTCTCTGCAAGTGGCGATTGACGGGACATTAACGACCTTCTAGTGAAAACTAAAAATCCGATATTTACTTTTGCTGATGATAGCGCACTTATCTCATCTTTCTCTTTGAATGCACAAACATCGGCTGCCGATGCACATCCTCGCAGACAGCATAAAGTATCATGCCTCAACAAAGACCTGGAAGAAATTTTGGCTTGGGGTGACAGTAACCAAGTCGAATTTAACGCTAAAAAACCCAGGCAGCAGTTTCCTGTGTTAACATTACAGAACCGGATATAGTCATGGACGGACACGCAATCCCACTGGCTTCATCTATTAATTTGCTGGGCGTCAATCTGGGAGGAAATATGTCTTAGCATAACCACGTTGTCGCAATCGCCGAGATAGCTTCTCAGAAACTTGGTGTACTCTTCCGAACCAGAAAGTTTTACACACCTCAACAACTTTTGACACTATACAAAGCCCAGATTCGACAATCACTAGAGTACTGCTCTCATGTCTGGAGCTCTGCACCCAAACATACTCTTCGGCTACTCGATTCCATCGAAAGGAGGGCCATTCATCTGATTGGAGACCACGAGCTGACGAAGAGCCTCGACAGCCTAGAACATCGGAGACAGGTTGGGGATTTGACTCTCTTTTACAGATATTTTCGGCTCGGCTGACCTTGCCCTCTTAATTCCGCCCAGAGCGGCGAATATCAGAAATACACGACGAACCACTGCCGCCCATCCATATGTGGTTAAGCTTAGTACTCCTCGAACCTCACTATTTAAGAATACTTTCATCTGGAGGACTTCATCCTTATGGAACGACCATCCCGAGGTCGGTTTTCCCAAAGATATATAACCTACAACGATTCAAAACCAACGTGAATCGCTTTTTGCGCACACGCACCACTCCCAGAGCGCCCTAAAGGATTTTTCCTATAGTGCTTGTGTTTGATCATAAAAAAAAAAACAATTTCCTATTTATAAACTTGAACCGATTCCAACGAACCGCCACGGAGTTTATAAATGGTCTGGTATGTTTTCATTTATTTAAGTCGAACGACAGCAGTCTGAACTGCACTCAACTGAGCCGAACTGCAGCGACAAAGTTTATAAATGCCCCTTCAACGTGTTATTTTTGTGTTTGTAACATATGCATGCCTGTTTCATAAACGTCAGTATAAAGTAGTCTTGCGACCTTTAAAACGAACGAAGCTAAAATTATTTCTCAAAGGTTTTTGGGTTTGTTGATCTTTACTCTTTTTAAATGTATTCCAACGACTATCTTATCAGTTCTAAAGACTTATTCGGAAATTGTTATTTAAAGGTACAAATGCTATTTACTTTAAACATCTTTACATGCAAATTGAATACATTAACACATATTATAGTGGAAACTTATTTTTAGTCGCATGTCAATCTTTACGATCAAATGACAAAAACGGTATTCAGTATAATTGCTAGCGTGCCTGGGACCAATGGTATAAATAAAATACATGTAAGTTAACAATTAAATTTTTTCGGCAATTAATTATATATATACGTAAGTTAATAATAATAGTAAATAAACTATATTCAAATTAGTTAAAATTTATTGATTATACAAAGGGAATATATGTAGGTAAACAATTGCATTGTACATCATTAAAGGAGATTCAGGGTCGCGCCCGCCTCAATAAAACGTATTTAAAAATTTAAGATCATCGCTCATGACATTCTATACCACATAATTTTGCGAATATATCTTTGCAAAAAACTAAAATTACAAAAATAATTAATTTTAAAATGTATTCATCTAGTGGCTTTTATTATCCGCAATTTCGCTTGCGTTGAGTTATTGTTTTACATACCTACATATAAAAGAAGGGGGGGGAGGGTGGCACTGGTATGGCCACTTTTAGCTTACTTCATTTTATACCTTATGGTTCTCATAACGTTACCTGCGGGGGGGGGGGGGGGGGGGGGGGGGGGTTCTGGTATGGCAACCTTCACTTTACGGTTCCCATTTCGAGGTAAATTCTTCTGCTTCTGCTGGGGGGCTGTTAACAAATAGGAACATGAGCGTGGATATGTCACGTGACCTAATTTTTCATTGATTATAATTTGTAAATCATCTTAGGAATACGAAACTTGTATTTTTAAGGTAACAGTTGTTGTTTGTTTGTTACAAGATTTGTCTGAATATACAACTGCAGAATCATATGGGGAAAAGATGTATTTTCCGATTTAGGTAAAATTTAGTTTTTTCTTCAATAAAGACCAAAAAATGACATAATTAAATGGGACCCTGCGCTTTTTGTTAACTGTAAATTTTGACATTTTCTCCACAAAATGTCGAGAAATGGCATTTATTGATCGAATTTTAAAAAATTATTTGGAAATAATATATTAAGATACAAGTTTCATAAGACATTTTCGTAGAGTACGCGTATAATTTGGAAAACGACCCGCGAAGCGGGGAGGTTTTTAAAGTACAAGTGCTCTAATTGTCTTATGAACCGTGTATTTTATAATACTTATTCTATTTGGGTCTTTAAAGTCTGAAAAACTTTTAAAAATCTAGTAGATTTTTTCCATTTGAATTAATATTTTCTTTTTGGGTTGGCAATACTTTTACAATTTAATAAAATGTTACAAGTATCAAATATGCCATGATAGAAACAATTGAACACAACAAAGCTTCTTCCCATCCGTCATAATTAAAAATAAATATATTATTAAAGTTAATAAATTAAGCCAGGAAGAAAGTTGTACTCCGTCAGAAATACGATAAATTGCAGAAAATAATCTAGAAAAACTTTTATTTTTAGGTTTATGTTGTCTTATAGTTGTGACTAGAAATTAGTTGACGGACGCCGTCAGCATGTTATATATTTCCGAGTATAGGTATTTCAGATAAATATCTAGTAAAAATGATCTATTTGCAAGGTTAAAGGTTAGTATTTTAAAGTTTTTAGCAAAAAATTTTGCCTAGGAAACTAATTTCAAGGAAATCGAAGTAAGCCGAAAATTCGAACCTTACTTGCTGCCAACAAAAAATAAAATTTCAGTTTCATAAAGTGGTAGGATATGCAATTTTTTTGCATTTCATAATGTAGCCATTATGAAACCCAAATAGAAAAAGTTGTTTATAAGTTTATGCCCACATGCCAAGTTTGAGTCACTTGTCAAAATGTTCATTTTCCTCACAAAATTAAATTGCTGTTTAAAAATGATGCCATCTGTGGAGTAAACTCCTCGTAACTTTGAAGATTAAACGAAAAGGCGGTCTTTTTTTGTTTTTAATAATAAGTATGTTGGAAAAAATGGACATATGAGAATAATAGCGCCCGTTGTTCATAATTATGGTGGTAGAGTAGTCCAATAAATTTGTCCCCATATGCCTCTAACTTTAAATGCTGCGTACAATCACAGGTTGCCAAGCAGGCACTATTTTATGCGAACGTTTATATATACTTAGTTTTTTTTCTAAATATACTTAGTTTTTTTTTCTAATCTAAAAGTGGATTCGTAAAGTTAAAGGATTAGAAAACGCTATGAAAAAATTGCGTTAAAAAATATAATATTATAAGAATAATAATAACAATTTCAAATATGAACAATTTTCAAATTTTTGTCACAGATCTTTCTGAAACTTGTTGATACCCCAATCGATATGTCGGACAATGTAAATATCAAATTAACTAAAAAACTTTATTATTAACGGATAAAACTTCACGAAAAAAAGAATTATCGATCAGCTGATGACTCTCGTCTCTTTCTAACCTGGCAAAGAGCGGCATATTTTTTAATTCAATATTATTATTATTCCGTTAATAATGAACCAATTGTAATAACTTATAAAACCTAGATGCATGTAAATTTCCTAAAATTTAAATTTGACATAAATCTCACATAAAAACTGAATTTAATTATTTTTTTAAACTAAACCAATTAGAGATATATCTGGGTTTGTTCGGGTTTGTTCACACACTTCAGTAAATCAAAACAAATACACGCGACGAGCACGTGAACAGCACACAGGGTCGCAGTAAGAACCATAGAGGTCACTTTTTCGTAAAATGGGTTTTGCAGATAAGGAGGATAAAGAACAAAACGGTATTTTTTTTAAATTAATTTAAGGTGGGGGGCGAGCATGTTAAAACTATTTAAACGATTGAATTATTATTTTGCATTTGTTCACAATGGCCATTTTTTTAATACACTTATTGCCGATTGACCAATAGCAATAAGTTTATGCATCGAGCACGTGTCTATCACGCGATGATGTTTTTTATGTTTCTGAAATCGTACAATGAATAGAGCATAGCCCAAAAAGTATCGCCATGCTACTTGAGCTAACAAAAAATTACCATTTCTTCTAAATACCTTATATTGTCAAAAAAACAATTGATTATTATGAAATGTTTTAATTTTTTAGAAAATCAAGATAATATGCTTTTAGTGGTCAATATGGGTTTTCGTAAGTCTGAAATTACAGAAATATCTGCTATATATTCAATTAAACTTAGACAGTAATAAAAAATAAAATAAAGTGTTGGTTACCATCTAGTACAGTACCAGGTAGACTTGCAAAAAGCATTCGATACTGTGATACTGTGAATCACGAAATTTTATTACAAAATTCAATATTGGTATTAGAGGGAATATTTACAATTGGCTTAAAAATTATTTATGTACTTAACAGAAAACAGTATGTTTATATTGACGATTACGCAAGTTCTCAACAAAATATTAATTGCCGTGTTCCTCAAGGATCAATCTTAGGCGTACTTTATTTCTTATACACCGTGTAGATAAGGAGGGCCTGTACAGGGATCTCGGAAACCATAAGAGATACGAAGTCGGTTAAATGGAGGTAAACTTGCGCATTTACGTGCCTAATAATATGCCGTTTAGAAAGTTTTAAAATTCCGAGTAGTTCCGGAGATATCCGGAAAAACCGAAATTCTGAATAATACGGTCCTGTTTTCCTGATATTGGAATTTGAGAGCTTTTTTCTTCCGAATGCAACGATGTATGACACATTGTGGTTTAATGACGTTTCGAGGGTTTTTGAACAACATCAGGAAATTTTGGGATACGGTCCTGTATTTTATGAATAATATCTCATAAGTAAGCTCTAAATTTTTACTTAGTTCAATGAATGACAAATAATTTAATTTTAAACCACAAATAAGTGAACAAAAAAAACATATCAAAACAGAAATAAAACGAACAACGAAAAAAGTAAGGAAAAACAACATGGCCAGCACGTTCGCCTGATATGACACAGTTAGATTTTTTTCTCTAGGGGTATGTCGAAAATTATGTTTATAAGCACAACTTCGAAACAGAAGACGAACTTAGGAGTTTGGTACCTGCAACCTTTCAAAGTATTACGCGAGAAATGTCAAATGTTTTAGAATCGATAGTTAGAAGATGTTATTTGTGCTTAGAAAATAACGGAAATCATTTTGAACACCTGATTATGTAATTCCTTACTTATTTCGTTGTTCGTTTTATTACTGTTTTGGTATGTTTTTGTTCACTTATTTGTGTTGATTATTGAATTATTTTTTGTTCACTTATTTGTGGTTAATTGTTAAATGATTTGTTATTTATTGAACTAGTCCGACATAAGTAAAAATTTAGAGCTTACTTATGAAATATTATTTATAAACTTAGGAGAAATACAGTACCTACTGTATCCCAAAATTTCCTGATGTTGTTCAAAAACCCCTCGAAACGTCATTAAACCACAATGTGTCATACATCGTTGCATTCGGAAGAAAAAAAGCTTACAATTTCGAATATCAGGAGAACAGGACCGTATTTAAAAAAAGAAAGTTGATAATGGCCCTTTGAAGACGACTCGTCGGACTACAAAACAATTAACTGTGTTAGATAGAGCAGAAAAAAATGTAAAAAAGCAATTTACTTTAGAATTCGATCTCAAAAAAACCCAGGAAAAAATAGAACGATTTTTCAGAATTTCGGTTTTTCCGGATATCTCCGGAACTACTCGGAATTTTAAAACTTTCTAAACGGCATATTATTAGGCACGTAAATGAACAACTTTACCTCCATTTAAACAACTTCGTATTTCTTACGGTTTCCGAGATCCCTTAACTGGCCCTCCTTATCTTGGACACGGTGTATACAGTGTGTCCCACTTATAATGGAAACAAGCTTATATTTTCAGTATTTCTGAATTGATTGTTTTGAATTTTGGTGTGGTTACTTATGATCATACAGCGCACTTTTCTAACTAAACTCATTGGTGTATGGCGTTATAGGGGTTGATCACTAACTACAGTAGTAAGGTGTAGATGTTTGGTGTTCTTTTATGTCTATATTTTTACATCTTACATCTTATGTGCTACACAATATACATAGGTACAACAATACAACTAAGTATCTAATGACCATTCGTTGAAGTCTCATTTATTAACCATAATACAGCAACAAGTTAAACCTAATTCAATGATATCTGTTTATTTCTAGGACTTACTTGCACAGGCTAAACCTTCTTTTAATGTAAAGTTATTTACATTACAGCAGATAGCAGCTTTCTGACAATTGGGCAACTGACGACATCTACAAGTACTCTCTGGAGGTGGACACGCTTCAGGAGGTTGATGAAAGCAATGGTGATTGCAACTGCTGTCGTCAGGAGGTAACCGGGACCAAGTTGGTATTATAAATAATAAGATAATGCTAAATTGGATGAGCTGCATCTAGAAGCATAAAATAATTATCGGTAGGTAGTTAGTAGGAGGGTGGGTACTCACTTATTTTTTACAATTTTTTAGAAGTTATTGTGTCTGATTGCCCAAAAACCTCGGAGACATATGATGTGTATGTAAAATTTATAAATTCTGGTAAAATAATACACATTCGTACAATAAAATATAAGGTCAAATGTAAAGTTGGTACATATTATTATACATAACACTTACGGTCTCAAAAATAATATTTTAACAATTTATAATGGAAATAAAAGAATTAAATTTTTTGATAATTCCTGTTCAAATTCAAACCAATTATGAAAACCTGTTTAAAAGATTAATTTCAGACTGTTCATAGTGTTAGCAAATAATAAACAAGCCAATTACTACTTTTTCTACTTCCTAGTGCTTTTCTTTGATAAATTGTCTGTTTTTAGCTATTTACTTACTTTTCTACTACATACTGGCCATTTTTTATTAATTTATTTCTAAATCTTTGCTAGCTTTGTCGTCGCCTGAATAATATGAAGCGGATGGGAAATGTTTTTAAAATAATATGCAAATTATTTATCTACTGATAAACATTCTGAAGTTTATTTATAACCTTTATTTTTAATGTTTTCAAAACTTTTTGTTTTGTACGTGCAGCACACAATGCGTTGATACGTTGCACGAGTTGCAGCAATTCAGGGGCACTGTAAAAGAGTGGGAACCTTTAAAAATTTTAATTAGTAGAAAGTTTACTTATTATTTATACTTACCTTTATATATTTTGTAAACCAAGTATTTATGGAGTTCTATACGTTTAGGGAATGAAACTTCTAACTTATAAACATTCTACCTACTAAAATCGTTCTTGAAGAAGAATGCGAGAAAAAACGACTAAAAGAAAAAACAATTCTGTGATCTTGAAGATATTGACAAAATGTCTGGGGTAAATTGAAAGGTGCGGTTAACCTTTTGCAAACAAAAATAAGTTAATGTTCGCAAAATATTGATTTGTACAGCAATAATAACTGTTTGTAGAAATTAATTACGCACACCGAGACCTTGAAAATAGTATGTCCATGTTTTTGAGGTGACCTAATGTGAGGGGAGGGAATGAAATATTAAAATTGTGATTAATAAATCACATAAACATTACCCGAGAATTTTATAAGTACAGTAGAACCCCGATTATCCGTGCTCAACGGGACCGGACGAGGCACGGACAATCCGAACATTTATTTCTTCCATATTACTAAAAAATAACAGAAAAAAATAGATACCATGTGAAGTGAAGTTTTACACTAAATAAGAGAAATAAAAACGCGACATAGGTAGGCTAACCTGCATTTATATGAAGCGGATAAGTATTTTAGAAAAATGAGTTACTTGGATTTGTGTTAAATTTCTTCTTTTTTAATCTACTGACGTATTCTGTGCAAGTTCAAAATGTCGACACGCTCCGAAGATTCTCGTTGTTCAGAATAGTCTATCGTACTCGCATATCGTTTGGTTTGCACTTGCAGCCAGTGTTGCCAGATGAAGCGCAGAGAAGATCGTGTAACTCGGCTACCGAAAATCGTGTAAAATCGTGTAAAGTCGTAAAAATATTTTAATATTAATAAAACAAGTAATAAAATATCATATTTACCAAAAAAACTTTATTACAATATTGAAATGCACTAATACAACATTTTTTTAAATTTTTATAAATAAGGTAACACAAAGGTATTCTTTTAAAACAAATAAAATAAATAGTACAGAAAGAAATTATGTCACATCTTACGAAGACTCAGAATCGCTAGAGTCTTTACTTTCATGTTCGGGTAAATACAATAGCCTACTATTGCCAAGTTTTTTAGAAATATTTTTGTTTAATATAAAATCGAAACATGCTTTATTTGCCATGAAACTTTTTGTGTACAAAAGACCTTCTATTGTTTTTGTTTTTAATTTATTGCGAAATTTGGCTTTAATTAGATTGATTTGTGAGAACACCCTCTCTACAGCCGCACTCGAATGAGGCAAACAAAGAACTTGGAAAACAAAGTTGGTTAAATTAGGGAATTTTGGCGAATCCCCTATCTCTACATGGGCAATTTCCTTCCAAAATATTTCAATGTCATTTTCAATATCATCCACCGGATAATTTTTTAGCAGTCTCCATTCATTATCCAGATCCTGAAGTTTTTCAGGAAAAACTAAATTTGGAAAAAGCGCTGCTACGTCAGAAACAGTGTTCTTTTCTTTGGATTTTACACACATGGGATCCAAAATTTTTAATTTTTCGATGACGGAGTTTTTTAAGGGGAATCTAAGTAATATTTGCTTTGTACTTTCCACATAAAAATCTAAGCATTTCACTTTAATTGAATGTAAAATTTTTCTGTCAATTTTACTTATGGTAATTGATGCTCCAAAGTACATATCGTCAATAGGTAAAAAATTTCGTGGATTTTTGTAATCAATATCACATACCATGCTATTCTCTAAAATATCTCTTTTAATAAAACATTCTAATAGGGTTTTTAACACACATGTCACCTCTTGATACATTTTATGTAACTGTAGTTTTTCACTCTGCATTAAAAGATTTAGCTGATTAAATAAAGGTAGTATATATGCCAAGAAATCAAGATATAATTTTGTTTCAGGTTTTCTAAAATAATATCGGCTTGCATTACTCCCTCATAAGCTTGCTCTGTGAAATAAAGTGTTAAAGCATTAAATTGTGAAATCAATCTTTTAACAACCGATTCTAGAGAAAGCCATCTCGTGTGTGATGGCTGAAGGATTTTGTGAGGCAATACATGTGCAAATTCTTGAAATTCTTTATAGTGTTCAAGTCTTTTTGGACTGTTTGAAAAAAAGTTGTACACCTAAAACAACAAAAAAATTTTATAATAAAAATATATGTTCACCAAAACTGACCAAGACTTACATCCCTTGCTAACTGTTCAACATGACTGGGTAACTTTTCGCATGCGTAAGATGCGCAAAGATGAAAGCTATGGCAGACACACTTCATCAGAAATAGATTGGGACAATTTTCCCTAAGTCTACTGGATAAGGAATTATGGGCACCCATCATGTTGTTTGCTCCATCGGCAGCAAATCCGATAAGATTTGTTTGGTACGGGATATTATGTTTTGTGAAAAATTCGTCGATTAACGCAAACAAGGCAGCTCCCGTTGCTTCCTTAACAGGCAAAAGGGCTAGAAAATAGTCTTTTATATTAAAATTTACCACAACTCGGGCAACAAGGCACAAATGCTTCGAACAGGACCTATCTGTGGACTCGTCTCCTATTAAACTAAATTTATTTGTACACAGAATGTCTATCAATTGCTGTTTACCTTCATCGCCGGTAACATTTTTTATTACATTACTCATTTTTGTACGACTACATTTAATAGCCTGAGCAATTTCGGAATCTGGGCAAACACTTTTAATTAAATTTGGAATATGCTCCATTAATCTTAAAGGCAAGTTATGCTCTGCTATGAATCCAGCAAGTCGCAAAACGCCTTCCTTCGCTTTTTCGTCAATATTTTTATTTTTTTTTTCAAACATTGACAACACAGATGGTTGCGATTTAATGGTTGATATTGACTTCAAGTGTTTAGCAGTAGTGTTATGTTTTTTTATTTCTCCTTTCCCCCTCGCAATAAGTATATCGCAACTGCAGTATTTACACCTAAAATAATACGTTATTATTATTTTTAAGTTACACAATTAGGCAAAAAATACCATACCACGCATAAACTGGCCCTTTTTTACTTGACTGGATCCAATTCCACTCTTTTTCCCACTCTTTTTTGTATGCCTGTTTATAATTTCCACTTTTCATTTTTTTTGGAGGCGTGCCCTCGTCTTCTTTTTCTTGCACATCATTTTCACTCTCAGAAGTATCAGACATCTTAATTGCTTGTGCAAAAATGTACAAGACAATATTTAAAATATGTAAGTATATAAATATAACACTGTAAAACACAGCTATTTTATTTTACGCTCCTTTAAAAACAAGATAAAACCACCACAAACAACCCAAAATGCACGCACGAACTACGAGCAGCTCTACGGAATTCCCAGTCTGGGAATCCCAGAATTAATCGCCAGTCGCCGCTGACCGCTCTTGCCAGTGTCGGTCACATGAAAATTTCTTCATCAATGAAGACAGGAGCAGGTGTTACCGTGTTGATAAGAATTTAATTAAATACTTTTCGTAAGATTGGGTACTTGATTCGTGTTATCGTGTAAAAGGGCACTTGATTCGTGTAATCGTGTAAAAGATAGTGAAATCGTGTAATTACACGATTAATCGTGTAATCTGGCAACACTGCTTGCAGCTTCTTCAGCCTCTCGGTTAGTATGATTCCCAGGGATTCCCCCAGCACTAGCGCTATCGATTATGCGCCATGCGTCTCCCACGCCCACGCGTCGTATAGAGAGTTTCCGTCGAGTGATTTACGGTAATAAAACTTTGAAAAATTCAATTTCAATAATGGGAAATCATAATACGGATAATCCGCAGCACGGGTAATTCGTGCACTGATAATCAGGGTTCTACTGTAATGTGGCTTTTACAAAAATTAATATAACTCCAAGCACGATATTTTACATATAGGCAGTTTATTATACCTCCTCAAAATGAGTATATTTTGTTAGGAGTAGAATAGTAAGAAATTTAAGGATGAGAGGGGTCCTAATAGTAGAAATAGATTCAGTGATCCGTCCATATACATATAAAATTTTATGTTCCAGATTTTTAAGAAAATTGCACAAAATTTAACAGATTCGCATAATACAATTCAAATACAAACCAAGCCATTATCATAATAAACGCTTTATTTATTATGGGTATGTCAATGTAGTGTCGCTGGACAAGAGGCACCTATGAACACTCACAGCTTTTCATCAATTAAATGAACCATTCCTATGGGACAGACGCCAGGATCAGCAGTCAGAAGTGCCAAGCAGCAGACCCCACACCACCACTGAAATACATTTCATCTACTTTTGCTCTGTGGATTGAAAAATGAGACTCTAACCTCACTCACATATTTGTTTTGACATTTATAGGTCTCTTTGCTAAACAAAAATTCTAAAAAATGTTATAAAATCGTTTTTATTCTACAATGGGTGGTACGAATAAGGATATAGAGTTAAGGAATTTTTTTGTATTTAATTCTTTGTTTGGTCCAAAAGAAGGGGAGGTAAGAAACCGGTTATTTTTTTGTATTTATTTTGTTCGAAAAACACTTTAGAGTTTCATAACTTGTTTGGATTTTTTTTTCTTATTTATCACCTAAGGTACTCAAGTTATACAAAAAAAATTTTATATAATATCTTGTAATGCTTACCTTCTTAAGTTTCTATACTTTTTTGTATTTCAATCCTTAACATTAGGATTAAATTTCATAATAAAATAGTTACAGCCAGGTTCAAATTTATTTTTATTAGGAACTGCAGAAAATATTATACTACTATCCAATAACTGATAATACAGATGTACAGATTAAGAATGTTGGATTGGTACAAGGAATTATACACTTTACAGAGTAAGACTTTATTCAGTTATAATTTAGCACTTGCATCCTTAAGCCGCTTTGTTTCAGAACTTTTAAACCTGATTCTCCAGTAAGTTCCTTACATACCAATAAAATCAGACAGCTATATTTCCAACCAGAACCCAATTTTTGGGTTGTGATGGTAAGTTATATCATTTGGATCAAAAATCATATATAAGAATTGTACTTGATGTCCTTACAACACATGTCGCAGCTGTCGACAAGGTACCTTAAAAAGCAATAAAAATAAGAGAAATCTATTTTTTAGACGCTATCATTGCCCATAGTTACAAAAGTAAAAGAAAATGCAAGTTCTCTTGAGTATTTAGAGGAGGATGTACAAGACAATGTATATGAAGCTGTTTTAAAACAAGCATATTCCATGTATAGGTTATTTTGGGGCACTTTCCAATGTTCCATTGAAAGAAATAATGTGGGCCCATTAAAAACTAAAATACAAGTGTTCTTTAATACAGTAAGTGGAATGCATGGTATTATTTTAATAAATAAACCTATTCGTGAAATATCGAATATGAAAGGGAATTCTTACAGTAAAGGTACAGTTAAAGTGCAATATATTTTTTATTTTTTAGTATTTAAAAACTCTTAAAGTAGCTCATTCAGATATATTAAACATATTTGGAGGAATCCAATATCTACCGTTAGATAGGCAAACATTTTTAAAAGTTCAATGTTTTGTAAATTTGCTGGAGTCAACATGGGACTGTGTTAAATATTCTGCATTTCTATATAATGAACATGTTATTTGGTAAGTACTAAAAAGAAATTTAGAAAAATTCTATGAGCATGATATTTAAGTTTCTGATTATGTTTTTGCTCAAACATGATGGTTACAACCGAGATCTTGGTTGTTGTGAAAGTTTATGAATTTTTTGCAAAAATTTTTGAGATGAACCGTTATTAAGATTCTTTCCCATATGTTTTTAATTATTAGTCTCCTATATACCTGTGTAATATTTAATTTTTTTAGGAGCGGCATAGACCCAAATGACATGCAGATAATCTATCAATATTTAATAGGTACCCTTCTACCTGCTAATGTAGAGACAGAACTGCAAGGTGGTTCAATGCCAAGAAATTCACCATCGCCGTTTGCTGCTTTAAGATATGGTAGATTCATAACGGGCCCAACAAACTTAAAGCAGGCGAAAACTATCGGAAAAGTACCTAAAGTTTACTTATTTAGCAGCGGAACCTCTGAGGAATATTATTTTGTAGTGTATAGGGCTCTCAGCGCGACAGTATGTTTGTTTGTAAAAGGTACTTATGTCCATTTTTACAGGACTGATCCTGTATACTTTAAACATAACGACTTTGTTGTTGTGGATTATGTCATAGGCAGTTGGGTTTTTTTGGTAGTTTAGATTATCAAAAAATTGGGGTTCTCCTAGAAACTTTTAGACAATAGACCTGTAATTACGTTGAAACCATAGACATTATAATATAAAGGTGGAGACAAAACATTCCATTCATAAAACACCATTTATTTACAATCATGCACAGTTCTACAGTTTCAAATAAGTTAGAAAAAGATTGCTTTAAAAAATGGCAACGCTGTAATAAGATACGCGTTTATGTAATTTCGATCTATCATTAGTCATAAATAGGTAATCATTGTAGGTATTTTTCAGGTAATATAAAGAAATAATCCATATTTTTGTAATATTTACTTAAAATATAAAATTAGCTACACCGCTGCTTTACCTAAAGAAAAAACATAACCCCATTATTCTCACTTACCGACGAAATATAAATCGGGGGTTAAAATAGTGGAATTTCTTAGTCACCACGCACTAATGAACCATCGTAGATAGCTAATAAATAGCTGTAAATAGTTTTAGTTCGAAAAAACACTAAAAATTAATCCAAAAACAATAGATCACAAACAATCACAGAAGCAGTAGCGAATAAGCGTGAATAACACCGCCGCCGAGAAATGAATGAAATCTTAAACTTCATCATATGTATGGTTATGTGTACTATAACCCGTAAAAATAACCCTACAGCATTGCCACAGTGATTTCCCTAAAATATTGTAATTTGATGTTGTTTGAAACTATAAATAACTTTACAAGTAGAAAGTTTTTAAAAATACACACATATTTATACAGGGTGAGTTTTTTAAAGTGTTACAAGGCGATATCTCGCAAACGGTTTAAAATATTTTCTTGAAATTTTAATGAGGTAATAGTGAGATGGGGGGACATATTTAAACATATTTTCGTTATCTACCCCCTTTCCCCATTTTGAGGGGTGGGGGGTAACTTTGAAATTTTAAATGGGAATATGTACTTTTGTTTATTAAATTCGGATCTACGTAAAAAACTACGTATTTGTACAAAAAAAAATTTTGGTTAGCTCCACTGGTTACCGAATTATAATTAATTAGGTTATAAAAATTTAAAAAATATTATTTACCCTTTATCGCCTGTCATGTTTCAGAAGATGTTCGAAATGTCTCCCTTCAACTTCCAAACACTTTCTCACTCTTTTTTTAAATGAATTTCGTACCCGCTCTAACATTTCAGGTGTCACTAATAAGCAGGCAAAGCGGATTCGGTCTTTCATATTGTCTATAGTTGTAGGTGCAGTCGCCATCACTTTGTCTTTTATAAATCCCCAGAAGAAAAAGTCAAGAGGGGTCAAATCCGGAGACCTAGCAGGCCAATTGATCGGACCAGCTCGGCCAATCCACCTGTTTTCAAACATAATAATTTTGAAATAAGTGAACTTGATTTATTTTAAATTTAGTTATCCAATAGAAATTTAATAATAAATTAATTATAATTCGGTAACCAGTGGAGCTAACCAAAAATTTTTTTTGTACAAATACGTAGTTTTTTACGTAGATCCGAATTTAATAAACAAAAGTACATATTCCCATTTAAAATTTCAAAGTTACCCCCCACCCCTCAAAATGGGGAAAGGGGGTAGATAACAAAAATATGTTTAAATATGTCCCCCCATCTCACTATTACCTCATTAAAATTTCAAGAAAATATTTTAAACCGTTTGCGAGATATCGCCTTGTAACACTTTAAAAAACTCACCCTGTATAGTTAATATTATACCTTTTGGTTTCAAATGCAGGCGGTAGATTAAGGACACTCAGTACAGACTTCGGATCATTGATTTCTGTTTAAAACTTTGTATGATTCTGACAGAATATAAATAATTCTGTCTCTTTATTAGATTAAATGTTTTTGTTGGAAACATATTATTTCCCCATAAAAATTCATTTTAATAGTTTCACCTAATTGTGCCTAAAATAAATATTGGTTTTTAGCTGAAACGGAATTGACGCTAGACCTATTTAAGAGCTTAGATGCGTTTATTAATCCACGGTTAACCTCAATTGTGACTGATATAGCAGAATACTGTTCGAAACAAGTAGTAACACCATCCAGTATACCTGAAACGGCTCCCAGATTTATATATTTGAATAAGATGAACCTGGCTTATAAGAGTACAGTAAGTATATTTAATTACGGGCCAGTTCCTTAATCATTATTGAACAATTTTTCTGTTAAAATACTCTGATAAGTTTTATTGCAGTCCGAACAAACCCGAACAAAATAGGTTTGTTCAAACAAATCCATTTTTTATTTTTCTGCCAAAAAATTAAGATTGCTAGCTATACAATATTATGAAACAATTTTACTTATTAATGCTCTGCACAAATATTGTAGGTAATATAAATAGGGTTTCGGAAACTTCAACTCGAATTTTTTTAGGTGCATTTAGACAACAAACAAACTGGCAACATCGCTTGTGCTAAAGACTCCCTTAAACTAATGGCCGACATAAAAAATAGAAATCATTTGCTTGGACTTGCAGGCGAGACCATAGTAAAAACAACAAACGATTATTGGGTAGTAGGAAAAACATCGAACCTTAAAGAATTCTATATTGTGTTGCAACAGAAAAATGCCAGTTTGATAGAAATAAGTGGTAAGTTTAGTCATAGAGCCTACCAGTATTCGTTCTGTAGGATTTTGAATTCTGCCTATAGGTTGTATATTTTTTTAAACACTCGGTGCTGCTGTTACTGGTAGGCAATATACACCAATTGGCCTCTGCTGGTGATAGTTCTAAAAAAATTAACTCTTAGCTAGTATAGTTCCGTTTTTCAGAGGGTTTGCATACGCAAGAATATTTGTCAATAGGTGTTAAGGCCGTGTTACAGCCGGAAATTCTACTCTCGTGGCTTTAAAAGTTGAAAGGAGGCATGCGCGGTAAACAGTTCGCGATCAGCTGGCGCAATTTGTCTTGCATTGCCCCAAATGGGACATTATAATTGCCATAGCCGGTGCAAAGTCAAGTGAAAAAATTAAACTTGCCTAGTGTAAAGTTTTGCGCAATTGCATATGACATCGCCATATCTGTTCCAGGTATTGCCGCCTGTAATACGCTTTTATGGGTCATCATCGATATACAGGGTTGTTGTGGAAATGGTTTATTATGCCGGGTGATATGGAAATGACTTATTATATTTAAATGGGTGACTCCTTGGGTGTCCTAGAGGAAGTCTACATACTTTTTTTTATCGAATATCTAAATAATAAGGTAAAAACTCTTTTTGCCTACATACTGTCGCGCCGCTCCAGTTAGCAACAATATAGGTCACGGGAGTAAATGACAGTAATGCCAGATCACACCGCGTGTCTTGCCCTTGCTTGGATAACCGCCGCGCCCGTATTGATATGTTTAACATTGAGTATCGTTGCTTCAGTATGAACAAACCCGAACAAACCCGATACTCGGTGTTGGAACGACGTTGCCGAGGGTTCTACATGCTTGATGTATACGAGTTTTGAACGTTTTGTTAGTTGTAGCTTTACCCGATTTTTTTTCTGTTGTGAAATAATTCGTAATAATAAATGATGTGATTTCAAATTTATGTAATATTATCTACTGTTGGTTCTGTTGCAAAACATACTTTTTGTGTTTCATTTTTTATGGTATTTCATTATAAAAATAATTATTTAAAAATTAGATCGAAGGTAAGAGAGTATGTGCCTTAAAATTGTAGTTTTAGTGATAACGCGGGTCAAAGACGTCTTGTTTAAAAACTGGACACGTGCGTTAACAATTCTGTGTTGCAATATGACAACACGGCCTACAATGCGCTGACCTCTTTTGAGACTTGAGACTGCCGTAATAAATTATTGATTGCGAACGTCGTCTGTAGCGATCACGTAAATTTTCAGTTTTCATATAAAGTGTATATTTCGCTTAAGAATTCAAAGCGCCATTTTTGGTTATTTTTCTTCAATTTATTTTCATCTCGGGATTTGCCGTTTTAAATATAATACGTCATTTTCATAACACCCTGTATTTAAATGGATTACTCCTCGTAAAACGACTGTCTATAAACTTAGGTAAATAACTCTAATATTATTCAACGTGCCTCGACGCCATAGACATCTTTTTTCACTTAACAAATGTAATGTAGGTCATACTGCCAAGGTTTTGCAGTGTTGTTAAATCACCACGTGTCGATGCGTCGCAACTTAAAATATTCAAGCGGTCTATTGGCACTTGCCTCGCACGATTGTCTATGATATGGAGTAAGTAGTTTTTTTTTAATTTTAGAAGAAGTAAAGAAATTGTGTGATACCGAGCTTAAAGGAATATTTTTTCACCCCATGTGACCTTGGGTGTTTCTTCAACAATTCGGTAGATTAGACAAATAATTATGAATCCAAATAAAAGAACGCATTAGAGTAAGTACACGTTTAGTAGATTGGAGTACGATATCTGTCGATGTCTTGCAGTACAAACCTTAGTATTTTTTCCAAGCCGAGGAGGAATAGACTAAGTTATGTTGCTGTCATATTTTCTCACTGGAGTGCGAGCTCTCATCTTGCCGCTAAATGTAAATAGTTGATTTTCTCTTGTCGTCGTTAAGGATATAATGCTTTTACCTCATCTAAGATATAATGAATGCTTCTGCACTTACAATTGTTGTCAGTTGCCAGTGTTTTATTCTGTAAGTGTATATATTTTTATGAAATCTGATGACTTTTATTTAAACTACCAAATAAGTTATCATCAATTCCAACAAAACATGCTTTCTATAGAGTCCTGATAAAAACGAAAGGATTCCGTCATTATCTACCTATCCAAGCGAATGTCAATTAAGCTTAGCGTTCCCTTCGTGGTTTAATGAAAATGTTGCGCTACACACGTCTGTTCATTTAGCCGCTATTTTTATAAAATGTTGTCTTTTACAATTGTTTAAAAGAGAATTAAGAACGCTAACAACAATGTGAATCTCTATAAGCAATTTAAAAATATCTCGCACCTTGACGTTTTACGCGCGCCAGACGAAATTGGAACGGCTAAGATATCTTATCTTGTGTGTATTCTATCATAATTTATGATTAACCTAAATTTTGATTGAATTTAGAAAATAAATAGATTTTACTCGTTAAATATGATGTGTTATTATTGCAGAATTTTGACATTAAGACGATTATTTCTTAAAGCACAATTTTGCGCATAAATAGGGTTTTACCTAGATTATAATTTTATAAACAAATGTGCATCACATAAAATCCTAACCATCATAGTATAACGAGTGTTTAATTTGGTAGATTTCAGTGGAGCCGCTACCATCGCCGACCCGCGCCGTTCGTGTAAAACTATCCTAGACTATTGAAGTTTAAAGAGCCGACCCGTTTATTTTTTAACTAAAAAAAAAATAAATTAATCTTAACTTTAAATAAATACATATAATTCCAAGAAAATCATAAAACTCATAACCGAATAGTTGCAGAGACGGTGACAATAGGGGGTGCGTAAGTGGAAGTGGAATATCAGTAATTTGTTTTTTCGTGGAGTTTAGGTCCCCCTCTACAACTGTATGTGATGAAATGCTGTACCAAAGTCACGAGAAACACATTTTCTGACAAGTCAACCCTTGCATATACTTTTCCGAGCGCGTCAAAAAAAAATGAAAATTAAAAAAATAGAAAAAAAGCGAATTTGAAGTTGAAACTTTCTAGAACGGAACATTATATGTTAAAGATTATGTGAAAAAAAATTTGTCGTTGCAGGTCTCGCCATTTCATTATTGGAATTTTTAAAAAATCTCCTCGGAGGAAATTCGGAAAACGATCGTGACATGTCAGAAAATTGTCACACTACATTCCTTGATACCCGAATATTGTGGAAAAAAAAATTCAGAAGAATGGCACCTAGCTAGGCGGAACTCTGATAATATTACGCAGAGATACCGGAAGGCAGGTATCATTCAGTTGTATGACGGGAAAAATGATTCGCAATATTCTTTTTATGAAAAAATTGCTTACGAGTCATCTCCATGTGAATACAAATCGATTAAGCCCAATTGAACCCATGTCACTTGAGACTTATAATTTTTCCATTCATTTTTTTTTTTGACACGCTCGGAAAATTATATACAAGGGTTGACTTGTCAGAAAATGTGTTTCTCGTGACTTTGGGATCACGCAGATGCTGTAAATTCATTTGCAGACATGGCTCGATATAATTTTGAATTTATTGACAATTTCCTATCTAAAGCGGTACAGCGCCTCTCAGCAACGCTCTACGGCATTTCATCAGATATAAAAGTTGTAGAGGGGGACCTAAACTTCACGAAAAAACAAATCACTGATATTAAACTTCACGGACCCCCTATTGTCACCGTCTCTCTAACTATAATCTCGGTATTTATAGAATGAAAATATTTTAAGTCTCTTTTAGATACCGCCTTGTAACATTAAAAAAAAATCATCCTGTATATGCTAGTAGACCATATCCACAGCCGTACCTCAAAGGTATAGCGTGTCAAAGGTATAGTTTATTATGCACACGAAAAGTTTATATTTAAGTATACCTTCACATACCTTTAATTGATAGTCAAAATAAAACCAAAAAGTATATGAAAAATTATTTATTTTATTTAAAAAAAATGCCTTACATAAATATAAGAAAACAGAAAATAAAGAAAGTATCACAATAACATGTGTTAAGCAGTTTTTTACACTTTCTTTATACTTTTCCTATTTTAATTTGGTACTTATTGTCATGCATTTGGTATCGAATTCAATCACTTCGTTAAGCCATTTTATTTTATCTGTTAAAAAAATCAGCAATATTGTCCATAAATTGGTAAATTAATAAAATATATATTGTAATAGGGATTATAGGTACCAAATAATGTAAAAATAAATAATAATCAAAACAGATCTTAAAATAAAACGTCTAAAAAATAGACTGAGTATGGTTTTTGGTAATTACAAACACATAGGTTACCGAATTCAAAGCGAGTACGAAATATCTAGTAAAGGAAACGAACTAGAAACTTTCACGACATAATTAAACATAAACAGGCAGGTTTTTTCAAGTCTACATTATTGATCGCAGCTATATAAATCGATCCATTTGTTACCATTTTTCTGATTGTACTAAATGGATTTACAGATGACATAACTTGCAGTGTGGTATGGGCTGTACTTTGTGCATGTCGTGATTGTATACCATAAGTAGATTATATTTTACTACTCGGTAACAATTGCATTATCTTATGGTTCCTTAGGAATAAACGTTATTTCGGTATGCGTTTGGGAGAAAAGAATATACAACGGAGAATCAAGACCAATATTATCAACTTTAACAATTTTGGCAATGTTCGATTTAGGTTCTTTTCGCACTACAGCTACACCAGATACTCTCATTAGGTAAGAATCCTGTTCGCTTGATCCCCCACCAGGTCTTGTCAGTTGTATATGACATATCACGTCAATATGGATGTGTTTTTCTATGGCGTATTGGCCGGATGCGGTTTTAACCTGAAATAAACAAAGATAATGTTAACTACAATTATGTTTAAAAAATGTGGGAAGTTTTACCTTGTCTGTTTTTTCTTCAAACTGGGGCTTGTCATCCCTGAACACTGTTGCCTCGCCAATAATTTGGTCCCCTGCTTTAACCATGAACTTCATACCGTTGCTTACCGCTGTTGGTTCAAGTCCCAGACCGTCGGGATGATTGTCAGACCAAAGATAGTTGTCTGGGTTGACAAGGGAGTCTGGTTCAAAAGTTAGTCGCTAAAAAATATAAGAATGTGTTATTTTTGTATTGCTATATATTTTTCAGGTTTTTATTGTATGTGCGTTTTATTTAACCTATCGGATAATACAACAAGTGTGGGTTTCAGCAAAAAATATGTTTCCTTTTCTATTTTTAATATAGGGGAGATAGGGACGCAATCGGCCACAGGGAGCATTCAGCCACCTAAGTTATTTTAAAATCTATTTATATCTCCCGCATTTATCAAGGAAGATAATTTTGCCAATATTCTTATGCGCAACCTGAATTATACTAAACACGTTATTGGTGCATCAGTTTTATAACACATCATGGATCATAGATATCATATCAAATTTTTCAAAATGTTGATAAGTCATTTTCACAAATGAATATGTCATTGTAAAACTGAAATTGACGTTAAATGTTAATAACACTAGAATGTCAACATAGTTGTCTCTATTAGCTTTTGTTTCATGGCCCAATGTGGTTTAAAGTAATACAGTTTAAATAAATCGCCTAGGAAACCAATATGTGTGTATGGTGTGTATATATTTATAAAGAGAATTTAAAATGCTATCTTTTTATATTAAAATATGTGGGTGTTCCATTTAAAAAAATGAGGTTAGGTCCGATAACTTTCTTACCTGAACCCGTATATTTATTCTGAAAACGGCAGATTATTCAACAATCATTATAAATAAACTTCTGTATAAAACATTTTTCTGTATCTCTTTTAACTAAGAAAATATAGGGTAATTTTGAAGTAGTCAATTTTTTGATTTGATTTTATCATTTTAAGTTTGATCCAAAAAGAGTACACGACACCTACATTACTTTTTTGATAGCACTAACAGTTACGGAGATACCCTATAAAAGTGGCGAAAATGGGACACCTTGTACATAAAAGTCAGTTAAAAATTTGCTACACATACTGAAATTTCTATTGGGTATAAGATATTTTTTTTACCTTAGCATACCCCATTCCTATACTGATCAGTCTTAGCGCCCTGCCTTCGAATAGATGACGTTTCTTGTTATTCGGGCGCACTTTATAAGAAAATCCTGGAATAACTCTCGGATCTACATAAGTTCCTAAAAAAAAAATATATTTCAAACATAATTAATTATTAAAATTAAAATATGTCTCAAGATTGTTTGCAATATGGTGTCAATACAGGTATATAAAATATTTATATTTGATTGATCATGAATACTATACAGGGTGTTATGGAAATTACTTTTTATATTTAAATAGGTATCTCCTTGGGTATCCTAGAGACTACTTAGGTAAAAATCCCTTTACCCCACTTGCAGTCGCGCTACCCTCTGTTTTCCATTAAGTTTATGTAGGTCAGTACACTAGCAATGATGCCTGAACACAACGCGCCCTTGCTTGTTTAAACGCCGCTCGCTTTTTGAAGTGCGCCTTTAGTATGTTTTGATATTCGAAACGGGAACGTCTTGCGAGTGTGCCTCTTGAATTCCCACCTGCTTGTATTGAAATTTTAAATGTTCTTGCTAAATAAGGTGTTAAATTTTCCAGTTGTATCATTACCGTTTTTTTTTGTTTTTGCTTTAAAATAATTTATAATAATAAATGTGATGTGATTTCAAATTTGTGTGATATTACATACAGTTTTGGCTTTATTTTTTTATGGAAATTAATTATGAAACGAATTGTGTTTAAATATTGAAAAATAACCGACAAAAACTCACCTTCCACATTCGTTTGTTTATGCAGGTTTGTCTGAAGTTTACAATTCTTTGTATTGCAAACATTTTTATGCATAGAATTGTTCAAAAAGGTGTGACAGTTTTCATTATGTGTTATAATTATAGTATTTTGTGTTTGACGACGCGTAAATATCACAACACCGCCTAACATTCAGTGACGTCTTTTGAGACTTGACCTACCCTATTACATTGATGGACATAAGGTGGTGTATCTCGCTTATCAATTCAAATTTATGGTTATATTTCATCAACTTGTTTTTACCTCAGGATTTGCCGTTTTAAATACAATAAGTCATTTTAACTAGTGTTGGGAAAAACCGATGATTTTAACAATCGAGTACTTGATACTCGAGCGATTTTAATAATCGAGTGATCGCCTGAAATTCCAATTTACCAAGCGATGACGTCATCGACTGCTTAACGGGCTGCCTAGCCCTTTACATGTGATCAGGTCGAGTATTTAGCAGGGACGTAACTACGGGTGGGCACAGGTTTAGCTAAAAAATTATAGTGTCACCAAAAAAATCCCAGAAATTTATTTATTTGTGAATAATGATTTTTTACCACGTGTCTCGATACCAAACAAAAAACTGCAAAAAATCACACAAATATGTATTTATTGTTCGGGTTTATTATTGTGCGTTTTTAACCCGAACAAAAAGTATTACCAAGAGTTATTTTTCTTCACATCTTTCTCAATCTACGAGCATAAAATAAGTAGATATTTAAAATAGCTTGTCAAATTCTTCCACTTTAAATTATCAGGTGCCCACTGTGTGCACTTCAAAAATTTTGGCTTAGCTACGCGACTGGCAAAATAAGAAAATTGGTTATTATTTTTTTAAATTCATGTACTCATGTATTCATAGTTACCTAAAAGTTCCTGTTTAAATTTAAGAATGCTTACTTTTAATTACCAAAAAAATTTGTCCATACCTATGTTTTGTTAACTATTTTGCTCGTTTTCTTATTTTCCATTAACATTTTCTATAATGTATGTTATTTTTGAGAAGTCTTCTTGAGTTTAATAATAAAAAGTTCCTGTTTAGATTTAAAAATGTTTACTATAAGATTACCAACGAATTTTTCTATATATTTTGTTAACCATTTTGTTCGTTTTGTTATTTTTCATTAACAATTTCTATTATTATGTTATTTTTGAGAAGTTTTCTCGTCTTTATAGTAATTAAAAATTTTAAAATTATATCCTTTAATTTTTTTAATATTTACAATCGGAGACCTAAACTACTCCACTGGCTAGTCAGTTAAAACAAAACTTTACCAAATCATGTCGCGATGACTCCGCTAAGGGATTCAGCATACTTTTTTATATGCACCTTCTCGTTTATGTGCCTTTAAGAAAGACATATGTCGTGTACTTGCTCAGCGTCAATCTCGAACGTCGCCAATCGGATCGCGCGGCGCTTAGACCGGAGGTCGTCTATCAGATAACCGGCGATATTTTTCGGTTTTTCGCCTGATTTTTTACTAGAGTATTTCCTATCGAGCGAAAAACTGTTTGAATATACGAGCAGTTTTTTAATTCGATCACGCTACAGCGGTAAATTCCGTCGGCGGCAAGCGAAGCGCGGGTATCGAGTGAAAGATACTAAGTACGGGCGACGGTTTTCGCCTGAATAGATAATTCGAGCGGTTTTTTTAATAATCGAGCGATGTCGGTTATTTCAATAATCGAGTGATCAAGCGGTTTTTCGCTCGAGTGATCACAACACTAATTTTAACACCCTGTATAGTCTCTATTGCTGCACTTAACTTCATTTGGACAAGAAAAATTTTATTACCACCCCCAGGGTTTGAACATTTTGATAAAATTAGTCATACTAACCTACAACCGGTATTTCATAAGGTTCCAGTCCAGTCATGGTATATTTAGTCGGTACATCGTTAATGTCCTGTCCTCTGACGGTAACTCTTCTATGGCTATTTTGAATACCCGGTATTAATACCCATCTTTGTTTCTTCGCATGGACATTCGTTACCTTAGTAATATCGGCGGCAGATTTTCCTTTTGCTTTCACAGCCACAACGACACCACTAAGCAACATGGGCTTAGCGACGCCGGTGTCGTAAAACTCAACTTTGCCTGTAAATTTTACATTGGCTCGTTTTTCGATGCCTTGTTTAGTAAACGAGCTAGAAATTTCTAATTGAGGTCCCTGAAAGAGTGAGCATAATAAGTAAAATATATTTAGATTATGTTATAACTTCTTATGTGAAAGACTTACGACAACATACTCGGTGCCCCATGGCTCCGGAGTTTTTAGGTTAGGTGGGAGGCAGTCTTAGATGTCGGTAGCTTGTGATGGGTCTGATAAAACAACTGGTTTTTCGATATTGTGGCGCAACGTGGGTTCAGCGTCCCCATATTTAATTAAATTTGAATTAATTTTACTACTATAAATTCTTACCGAAAAATTAATCTCGTATGACTTACAACATGTTATTATGTGTATGATAAACGCTTTATCTATTAATAACCAGGGTATGCAATCGGCATAGGTAATATGAAAAATGCATAAGTCCAAATTTATCAAATTTGCGATTTTTGGGGAATCTGCATAAGTCTCACAAATTTAAAAAGTACATCAATATATCGTGAATAAGTCCTATTAATCAACATGGAACCAAATGCGGTGTCGTGTTCGTGAAACAACTGTGGTGTTTTATAAAACATTATTACAAATAACGCACAGGTAAGTCTACAAGTGACTCATAGCTATTTTAAATCGTTATTGGTTAATACAGGGTGTTATGGAAATGACGTATTATATTTAAATGGGTGACTCCTTGGGGGTCCTAGAGAAACGCTACATATTTTTTTTTCAAATCGACCGTTTTAAAAGTGGGGTCCAGCCCCTTAAACCCACACCTCATCCGGTGTTTGTCCGGGTTTGTTCGTCATGTCACCCTGTGGTGGCATATCAGAAAACAGGTGTTACGTGCAATGTTGCCAAACTGTGTAAAAATGTAAAACTTTAGTTTTTTATAAATATTTAGCTTACTTAGAAAGTAAATCCACGCTGACAAGAGTAAGAAATCCAGACATTTTCAGTTCTTTTTTTTATGGGAAAAGCTTTATGCTCATCACGTGCAAATTGCACTAAATCACTTAAAGAAACACACAGACACCCACGAGTTTCAAATTAGTTTTTTTGAAGATATGCACCTATTATCAGATTACACGAAAGCACTAAACACTAACGCATAATTACACTTTATACTACCGCACACATAGAACAACAGCACTTAATTATTTCGCAATAGAAATTCAGAAATAATAAAAACGCTAATTTCTATGGGCCATTAACCCTTTACTAAAGATAAAATGAAACAATTATGTTGAATGTGAATCATGTTCGAATTGAACAAGTGAGAACATGTAAAACATTATAAACTCTGCGGCGGTTTGTTCGAGTCAGTTCAAGTTTATAAATCAGAGATTGTTTCCCAGTGAACTGAACTGAACGTAAAAGTTTATAATAATGTACCCTGAAAAATAAACAACTTAGAATCTGTCAAACGGTTATTTACTTTCTAGTTAGTTAGAGTTTACCCTGAAGATATGACAACACTGTTCCCAGTATCACCACGTGCGTGTTTTTGGTTTGCAATCAGGTCATGTATGTACATGGCATATTAAATTAAAGCGCCATTTTTGGATATTTCTTTAATTTGTTTTCATCTCAGGAATAGCCGGTTTAAATATAATACGTAATTTCCATAACACCCTGTATAATATTGTTCCATGCATGGACCGCGTTAACATTTTGAATGGATTTGTGCAATTTTCATACAATTTAATTTTGCCTAATATTGCGAGTTATGCATATTTCAAAACATTTTTTCTATAGATCAGAAGAATTTTGTATTTTACTAGTTCATCACATGCAAGTAATGTTATTTTCCCGTTTTTCTCGAAAACTGTTAGATTTATCGAAATAAAAATAGTATACCTTTCTTATGTCAAAAGGTTAGAAGAATAAAAATATTTAGTCGAAATGCGCATACAGCACAAAACAGTTGGGACCATTCAAATTAAAGTCTAGGTTCGTATGTGGCGCCTGACCTATGGAACCACTCTGAAATATTAGGGCGTTTAAAGGAACATCCTGTATAAAGGCTATTAAGGACGTTTTAAGTATAGAATTAAAAGTATAGTTAAAATTATATCCCACGACGAGACAGTAAGCAAAATGAATATAGAATAACGCAATTTTCTAGACTCTAATAAAATTTGTTGCAAGAAAGAATACTAAAATAACTAGTTCTTTACCTGCACCGATTTTATTATGAAGATCATTTTTCGGTAAGATTTTAAAGCCCTTTACTAATTGAATTTAAGTGGACTTAGTTATTTTATATTTTATATATTCTTATTTTCTTACGAGAAACTGCAGTTAATGTAAAAATTAAAAATGCCTCATCAAAAACAAGATTTGGAATTTTTGTTTCGCTAGAATAGTACATAATCCTTGGGTATCCCTGAAGGCGTAATGGCTTCTTGTACATTGGGTTAGTGGTCTGTTCATTCCTACGGCATCCTTCATTTTTGTGCGTCTTCTTCATAGCAGTACTAATCTAGCAAAACTCGAAAACCAAACTTTATTTAAAATAAACCATCTTTAATATTCCCAAATGTTATTGCTTATAACTTAATGACGAGTCTTTCTACCGACTTTTCAACGAAAAAACTGCTGTATTCTCAAAAGTATCATTTCGTTCGCACTTTTTATTATTTATTTTAAGTGATACTTTTCTTCTGGAGACGCTGAATTTGCACATCAAAATAACACATCGGTACATTAAAATTCTTCAAAAAACCTTACCTCGATTTTTAGGATTTCGACGGTTCCTTGGCATTCTCTGTTAAGATCGTAGATGCCAAATTTATCACCTTCAGAAATGACTTCGAGTTCAAAAGCATAACCTTCTGGTCTGTTGTCACTGTAGAAGTAGTTGTCGTTCGAGTTGAGTTGACCTTTATCGGCTTGGAAGGTAAATTTTCTTGCAAACCCTAAAAAATACGATAGTAATTTAAATGTTAGTAAATACGTCGTACTAGGGGTATTTTAATGAAAATAAAAAAATCCAGTAATTAATAAAATTCAGTTGATGATGGTTACCAAAGACGAAACGTCGCCATCTTGTCGAGAATAAAAAATAGCAATGAGAAAGTGAAATTTATTTTTGGACATCTCTTCGAGCAAAGTCAGGAAAAACTAAAAACCGAAACGCAAAATTTTAGATGTTTCCAAATATTTTGAAAGCCACTGTAATTATTTTTGATTTTTTGCGGCATATTATAGGGCAATTTAATCGGCTTCGTATCTCTTACCGTTTCCGAAATCCTAATGGTGAAAGCCGAATTTGTAACACCCTGTCTATAGTAAACAAAACTTTTGAAGGTAAAGGAGTGGACTGATGCAAATTTTTTATCTTTTAATGTTTCACAGACAAATATAATTTCTTTTAAATGTTCTCTCGATGAAGTTAGATTAGGAGACCAGTCAGTGGCCAGGGAGAGTGTAAATAGATTTTTGGGCTTATACAGGGTGTCCCAGAATATGTGGGCAATCTCCCGGGTTCAGATAGAACACTTAAAAATAACAGCAGAAGTTCTTATACATTTTTCTTCCTATGGCCTCCCCTATGGAGATACGGGTCTATAACGGACGTCCCTGGAAATATTTTTTTAGTATAATGGTTAGTAGATGAGTCTCCTTAAAATTCGCCCTTTAAACACATTCGGCTTATTTAGTTGACCACATTGTATGATGAAGGAACGACAATAATATTTTTGGATACTCTAGACCTTAAGCTGAAAAAAGGTACTCTTGATCAATGTCGATAAAGTGAACTGTTTTCGAAAAAAAAAATATTTTTGTTCAATATGGTTTTTTGCATTAGTTGTTCATAAAATTCCCTCATTGTTGTTATGGTTTTTAGGTTACGTCTAGTCCATCCCTGGCAAACTAAATAAGCCAAATGTGTTTAAAAGGGCGAATTTTAAGGAGGCTCATCTAGTAACCATTATACTAAAAACTTATTAAATTACACCTAGTACTTAAAAAATTATTTAGCAACGATTTCCATGGACGTCCGTTATCCGTATCTCCGTAGGCTAGGCCGTAGGAAGAAAAATTTATAGATACTTCTCCTGTTATTTTTAAGTGTCCTATCTGAATCCGGGAGATTGTCCACATATTCTGGGACACCCTGTATATAGACAATAAGTTGAAGTTCGAGGTACACATAACTAACTACACGAAACTAGCATCCAATTGTTATGCGATCAGGATTATAGCAGATTGTTTGGGGGGTCGAGGTTACAGGGATGAAATTAATAATGAAACGTGTCCCCCTGAAAACGCGCAAGATATTATTTTACTTATACCAATTTCTAGCCAAACCAGGAACTCTGTTGTGTACAAGAGTAAATAAATTTTTAATCATCTTCCGTTACGTATTCGAAGGATTAATAGTTTTAAGAGATTTAGAAGGGAAGTACATGATTGTATAAGCTTAAGCATATTGTTCTGTAGAGGAATTTTTTATTCGTAAACTTAGCGGTCGTTGAGCTTCTGATATCAAGTCCTTCCCTAAAACACTTTAGAAGGAGAGTCAAGAAATTGCTAGATCGTGAGCTCATTATGGTTTGGACGAGTTTTATTGTGATTATACATTCTATATTTTGTTTATATTGTACTATTTTTATACGTTTGCTATTTTTAATTGGTTATGCTCTGTATATTATATGTTTACTTTTAATTGCTTTGTCGAGGAGACAAAAATGTCTTATGATAATAAAGCTTATTTTGACTTTGACTACAAATCATCACCACTAAATTATGTCGCCACGATTTTGCTTTCGCTTAGCATGTATCTCTGTTTGTGACTTATTTTACGACTTAACTGATTCTCATCAACGTACCTCTACCAATGCTTTGCAAAGTTAAAGCCGTATCTTTAAACAAACACTTGTTGACGGTAGATTTCTTCCCCATAGGCGGTAACGGGCGTATCTTGTACTTGAAGCCCGGTACTATACGCTTGTCAATGTACACTCCACATACAGGCATTTGGTGTGACTGTATGGCACAAATGGTGTAATGGGCCGGCAGGTCACCCAGGGATGACGCGTCGAGTTTTAAGGAGGTTTGCTCGGTTTTCTGATAGGCCTTTTGGAAGAAGACAGGTTCCTGTGGAAGAATAATTGATATGTTTGTTTATGTTACGGAAAAATATATATATAATATATGGTGTCCCATAAATTATGGGCCTTAAAGAAATTTAAAAATTTCTACAAATTCCCATAAAAACATCATACCGCCAACTTTCAATCCGATACATTGAACCGCTTTCAAAATTATGGCTAAGTTACGAAAATAAACTTTCACCACTCTGTATTTGCAGAACGAGAAACACTCACATATATATAAACAGTATATTGCTAATACCATCTGCAATGTCCCCGCTATGGGCATCGAAGGGGGCATTGTGAAGTTGCGCAGTTCGGAAATTTCCTTGTGAAACTAAACATTCGACAGGACCGGATTTCAATTTTTTTATTGTAAATTTCACTGGGTTAGTTAGGAAAAATATTGCAATCAAAATTTCGATTAGTTCGATTTAAGACAGCGTTCCATGCAAACGATTTCTGACGATATGATGATCCGACGGTGGCCTGATTGGTGTAAACTTTTGGTGCCAAATTCCGTCCGAATATTTGTAACAATCGACACGATGAGTTTTATTTTAACTTTTATCCGACGTTGTATGTTTCTTAACCTCACCACTTTTTTTAAACCAAAAATTAAGAACGAATGAATATATTGACTATTTTGGGAATTATTATCAGCTACTAATGCACAAAATTAAAAATACATTAATTTTAAGGTTAGGTAGTGACCACATATATATTATATTGTATACGAGTGACACTCTCTTATTTTTTTTACAAGCTTTTTAGTGAAATTCGGTTACGAAGGTATGTGATAAGCAAAATATTTTCGTATTGTACATGCCTGAAATACTTATATATCCACGACTTTTGCAAAAAAGCACCATGCACTTTGTCCTTTCATCTTAAACAAAACAAGCCACTAACCTACCAAACAGCGAATCGAATCACCACAAATTAAAAACCCCTTTATAAAAATTGTTGTTAGGTAATGAAAGTGTATAAGCATTAATATACCGGCAACAATGTGGATAAACCACTTTTTATTCTGTAATTTGAAAAAGCATCCAGAACCAAAGATGGCGACGAATAACAACAAACAAATAATGTCGGGCCGGCTCTGACGCGATCGATAAAATTTCCACCCTACTGCGCAAACTCAATATGTCCGCGCCATCTCCCATAGCGGGGACACTTTTGGAAAGTTCGTATTGGCAATATGCTGTTTATATATATGTAGAAACATTTCGAAAAAACCTATATGACTTAACTTTTTTAAAAAAAGTTTGCATGTTAATGTTTACTATGCCTTACTTAAGGAAAATATTGATGTTTCTCTTGTTATATGGGAAGTAGGTGGTTTTAAATGGAATGAAATGTTTTTATTACCTTTATAGATTCTAAATACATTTTTATACAATTTTATAATGTTCCTATACCACACAAATAATTATTCTAAATAGTTTGATTCATTTTGTTACAAGCCACAAAAGTTTGTAACGTTTACAATGTTTAGTATCCCATTTGGTTACAAGCTACACAATTTTATAATGTTTAATAATATCCCACATAATTTAAAAATTTGTCTAGGCAACACCGTATTCTTATTCGTTAGAGCATAATAGAATATAGGTAGAAGATTTATAAAGCTGTCAAGATAACGAAAAAGGTATATAGGCATAGATAAATAAGAAACTAGATAAAACAAATAATTTCTTGATCAAAGGATAATTTTTAGTACCCGAAAAGGAAAATATGAACAAAGCTGAACAACTTTCTTTCACTTATATCGTGATATTTGGAAAATTGTGAGCTACTGAAGTAATGGCAAAATTAGCAATTATCAGCTTCCCTAATCAGAGGGCTCCGAGATTAATTTGTCAGATTTTGACAAATTATTTATAAAAAATGCATGTGCTAATTTTCAGTGTGTTGAGATAAAAAAAATATAATATTATAACTTTTTAGTGGTTAATGTATTTTAAATTTATATTTTTGATTCTCCTGCTGGTCAAAGAATACCTCTGGCAATGAATGAGGTAAGAAAAAACAATTTGGTGTCATGTATTCATTGCACAAATACTCTTCCATGTATAGGTATTCCCTGATTACTTAAATAAATAGTAATTATCGTTACTTACGGGTATTTCAAGAAAGTCGCTGTCACTTTCAACATCGCTGCAGCTCGGTGGCTGAGGTGGAGGAACGCAGATGTTTGTCCACTGATAAAGAAACAAAAACAATATTATTAACAATATGGGCAAGATATAAGAGTTTTAATTTTGTATTTCACATAAATATATATTTATAGTAAATATATTATTTTCTGATGGAATATTGGATAGTTTCAGCATATGTGAGCCAGCATTTTAAAATTAAAGGAGTTTTTTTTTTGTTATGGAGATAACCCTCATTTATACTACAACCAGAAAACTATTAACTACTTACAGGGTGTCCCATTTTCGACACTTTTATATCTCCGTAATTGTTACTGCTATCAAAAAAGTAATGTAGGTGTCATATGCTCTTTTTGGGTCAAACTTAAAATGGTAAAATCAGAATAAGAACATTTTCGCTTGCTTATGAGATACGGGGTAAAATAAAAAATTGACAATTTTAAAATTACCCTATATTTTATTAGTTAAAAGAGATACAAAAAAATGTTTTATACAGAAGTTTCTTTATAATGATTGTTGAATAATCTGCCGTTTTGAGAATAAGTATACGGGGTCAGGTAGAAAAGTTATCAGACCTAACCTTATTTTTGTTAATGGAAAACCCTATATATTTTAATCTAAAAATGTAGCATTTTAAATTCTCTTTTCAAATATATAACACACCATGGATGATATTGGTTTCCCAGGCGATTTATTTCAACTTTATTAATTTAAACCACGGTAGACCATGAAATAAAAGCTAATATCATAGAAACAACTATGTTGACATTCTAGTTGTTATTAACATTTAACGTCAATTTCATTTTTTACATATTCATTTGTGGAAATTATTTTGAAAAATTTTATACAGTGTGTCCGTGAATGAGGGTACCCAATAGGGAAAAAATCTTTATTAGTCATTTTACGACCAAAAGTCATTCTTTATAAAAAGTTCTGCTTGTTGAGAAAATGAATTGACGATAAAACATTTTTAGATCCGATGTACAGGGTGTTAATAAATTAGGAAAATATGAAAATGCTTCAAGAGAGAACTACCATTATTTATTATTTTTTACAAAAATTTTATAAAACAAAGTTGTTTATAAACTAACGTAAAGTCTAAATACAAATTTTGAAATAAAAATTCGAATTTTTAAAAATAAAATAATAACAGTTCAAGATACGTTTATGTTACGTCAGCATCTTATTTACATCTGTCAGTATTCTGATTTCGAGAAGGCATTTTCGAAAATGTTAACCAAAGAAGAGCGTATTTCCAATTTCTAATACCGTAACATTGTATTAAATAAATACGCTCTTCTTTGGTTAACATTTTCGAAAATGCCTTCACGAAATCAGAATACTGACAGATGTAAATAAGATGCTGACGTAAGATGAACGTATCTCGATTTTTTTGTAAAATGCAAATAATTACATAAACACCACTGTTATTATTTTATTTTTAAAAATTCGAATTTTTATTTTAAAATTTGTATTTACACTTTACGTTAGTTTATCAACAACTTGTAAAAAATAATACATAATGGTAGTTCTCTCTTGAAGCATTTTCATATTTTCCTAATTTATTAACACCCTGTACATCGGATCTAAAATTTTTTTATCATCAATTCATTTTCTCAACAAGCAGAACTTTTTATAAAGAATGACTTTTGGTCGTAAAATGACTAATAAAGATTTTTTCCCTATTGGGTACCCTCATCCGCGGACACTCTGTATATCAGTTTATATTGAAAGTGGAAAAAGCGAAGAAATGACGCAAAATTTATATTTTGTTCGCTATCCGTAAAGACGGCAACCATTTAAGGACATAGGTATACCGAACATTTGCGATGATTCCCGTTATTTTTTACCTAAATCTGAATCTTTTATTTCGTTTCAAAGTAATAACGTTTAAATAAATCGCCTAGGAAACCAATATCATCCATGGTGTGTTATATATTTGAGAGGATTATTAAAATAGTATAGTTTTATATTAAAATATACAGGGTGTTTCATTTAAAACATGGGGTTAGGTCCGATAACTTTTTTACCTGACCCCGTATACTTATTCTAAAAACCGCAGATTATTCAACAGGCATTTTAAAGAAACTTCTGCATAAAACATTTTTCTGTATCTCTTTTAACTAAGAAAATATAGGGTAATTTTTAAATTGTCAATTTTTTGATTTCCCCCCGTATTTCTTAAGCGAACGAAAATTTTCAAATTTTGATTTTATTTTTGAAATGATTTATCATTTTAAGTTTGACCCAAAAAGAGCACATGACACCTACATTACTTTCTTGATAGCGCTAAGAATTACGGAGATACCCTATAGAAGTATCGAAAATGGGACACCCTGTACTTGAAATATGGACTCTGTTGTGACTTGTTTATTTAAAACATTTGACGCATAACGGTAGTGTGTATGTTTTAGAATATTTTTGCTTGCCTCTTCCTCTATATTTTCGCCCGCGAGCCGCCACTGTCGTATAGCAATGAAGCGTGACCCTATTTTTTTACAAGTTATATAAGATGTCGAATTTTAAAGGCTGTTTTCGTAAGGCAATACTATATCGACTACAAAAGCGAATCGTAATTGATATTTCCGAGAAGCAAATAAAATAACGGGTTTTTCCTGAAAATTTAAATATTATTTGACAATCAAGGTTTCATTACTCTTAGTTAGCCATGACCTATAATATACAGGGTGTTAAAATAAAGATAGTACCTAAGTACGAAAAGTCGATACTTTTTTGCTTCCATTTGAAATACTGATTTTACTGCTAACAAAAGCTTGAATTCCAGTTTTGCATGTAAACGGTGTGGTTCATCGACTCTAATAAAGAGTACCTTTTTTATTAGATAATCTGTTGTCTCTACAATGACATGTCCTTTTTTCCAATAACTGTCAAAACAAAAAAGATATGACAAAAATTAACTATAACTATTTCAGGCAGTGGCCTATGATGCCACAGTAGAGAAAAGTTTTTGAAACAGAATCGTTAAAGCCGCGTTTAATCACATGTTGCCAAGCAGGAGAGATTAGAGGATTGAGAAACGAAAATAAATATCGATCAGCTGATGACTCTCTTATCATTCTAACCTGCCAATTGCAACTTAGATGGATCTAATTTGGGATCGTGATCTTAGCCCTGTGCCAAATATCAACTTGATAGTTTAAAAACCCACCGCGAGATGTTAAAAATAAAAAAAATATATATCTTAATACAATATTGTCAATACCCCAATCTCCATAACATAAGTAATAATGCAAATGTAGATACCCTTATAAATATCATTTGTATGTTCTTTTTTTGGTCTGTGTTATAATATCGTGCAATAAAATAGTAAATTAATGAAGTTAATTAATTCATAAACAAAATTTATGTAAAAAATAAAAAGTCTATACTTTTCAGGTTATATTAATATCAAATACCAATGTATCCTTCCAAGGAATCCTTTTCCATTGTTAGGATGTCACCACCTGCAGACCGGTTTCGAACTCTTTTGTTCTCGTCAGTACATGGTAGGTGTACATACCTATCATCGGAGAAGAATTTACACTTCACGCTGTATTATCAACGGTAGTCGAGAAAATACAACGCGTTGATGAAGTATAAATTCTTCTCCGATGATAGGTATGTACACCTACCCTGTACTGACGAGAACAAAAGAGTTCGAGATCGGTCTGCAGGTGGTGACATCCTATCAATGGAAATTGATTCCTTTTCTTGGTAGTACCAGTCAATCTGAAATTGTATTTTAATGTGCTACTGTGTAGACAAAATACGCCCTTATTGTATAAGGTATCATCGGGTGGTCTGGGAAATAATAAAATTTGTGTAGTTTTTGTTTAGAATTTAAGAAGTTTAGGTGCAGAATATCAACGTCGAAACGAATTAACTTATGGGACATAAGTCGATATAATCGGAATATTAAGACTTATTTTATTGTGAATAATAATATTAAAAAATAATCAGTAATGCAAAATTATACGAAAGGAATATATTGAAACGGTCCTTATATTGAAGTAAGGTGTCAAAATTCTTTAAAATTGGTAAAATTAATTCAAGAATAACGACCTTTAAAATAATCACGACTCTTCCTGTTTTTAAAACGCCTATTTTGACAGAATTTAACGAAACTCATTAAAAGATCGGGAATTCTGGATTTAATTTTACTTATAATGGACCATAGTGAGTTCAACTAAAATATTTACCGGTCTGGAAGAAGTAAGGATGTCTTCGGTCTCATTAACCTCTTCGAAGAAAGCCGTAGAGGAAGATTGGTTACGTCTTCCATGCCAAACTCTCTGCATCGAAGCGAGTTTTGCTTCTTCTTGTACGTCTTGGTGATGTCCAAACATTTTTCAATTAATCTGCAAAACAATTTGGGAATAAATAGATAGTTAAAGATTATGTTGCAAAACTTGTTTCGGGCATTTTTTCGGTATCATGAACAGAAACTGCTGGGGGTCCGTGATAGATAACCTTATTACGACCTTTTTATTATACAACATAATGTTTGTATGCCGCATTGAGTGTCGTAATCACCTTTTGTATATTTCCATCAATTTAATAATTAAATGTTATTTTATTAAATTTACGATGTGCTATCAGTGAGACCATCAACTATCCTATTTGTATACTCGCTTCTATAAAATACGCAATTTAAATCAATTTAAAGTAATACTGTGCCAATTCTATTCCAAAGTTCATTCCATTGGCCCCATGTAAATAAATAGCAGCTTGGCATTTAGTGTTGTTTTCTACTCATTTATATTTTTAACTCCATTCCAAAACATTAGCCACAAGTGTGTGACGTGTTATATTTTTGAAAATCTTTTTGGTCAACGCAATAAGCTTATTTTTAACTTTGACTTTACATTCCATGTTACCTAGTGCGTCGCTTTGTATTTAATATGTTTCAAAGTAACAGTTTTATAATTCTAATTATTAATGGCGATTCTTTGCTGACAAAGTATTATAAGATACAATAAACCACAATTGAATTTGTAAATTTCCACTATACAGGGAGGTGCTTCGTTCAGTTGAACATAGGAAGTCCAATGTAATTTTTGAGGTGGCTGAATATTGGCTCCCCTGCACATTTTATAGAAAAACTGCTTAATAACTTCTTGAAGAGGCCGACATGGTAAACCCATGTGCCGTGTTTGAATACATTTTGGTGAGCCAATCTTATGCTATTTAATTAAACGTGATGACAAAATCACGAAACCCACACAAACACCAACAAATTAAATTTTGACATTGACGAAACGAAAATTAGTGTCAGTGACAATAGTTTCATTATTCGTTAGGTTCAGATTTACGTAAATTTTTGTCAATAGCGTCAGATACAGTATAAATTCAGAAGATCCTTAAAGCAAATAAATTGTATCCGTATAAACCGCACTTTAATCAAAGATTGGAAGAGGGAGACGACGCGAAATGAATTGATTTTAGACAAAATTTTAAGTGGAAATGTTTATTTTTATAAATGTATCATGTATTCTGATGAAAGTACATTTTCAATAAATGGAACCGTTACAACTACTGGTCTTTAGAAAATCCCGAATTCAGAATTATGACGAGAAGACAATATTTCATAAAAGTGAACGTGTGGTGTGCGATATCCATCCATGGCATTATAGGGCCATATTTTTTTGATAACACGTGCAATTGATTATCTATTTAGAAATGCTGGATACATTTTTCAATGATGAACTCGAAAATCTACCATTAAATTTTCGACAAAATATGTATTTTCAACAAGATGGTTGTCCAGCCCATTTCGCTCGTGAGGTTAGAGAATGGCTTGGCCGCAGATTTGGTCCAAGGTGGATTGGCAGGGATGGCCCAGTTTTGTGGCCCCCAAGAAGTCCCGACTTAACCTTGGCCGATATTATTTATGGGGCCGTTTAAAACAAATGGTTGAGTGCTGAAGGGCAGAATTATCCGGGCTGTCCAATCGATATCTCAGGAAGAAATAAGAAATTCTTTCACTTATTTGAGAAAGCAATTAGAAAAATGTGTCGAGTATGGGGGTTGAGTTTTTGAATTATGAAATCGTTATCATATTCTTTTCATGTTAATAAAAATGTTCGTATTATTATTATTATTATTACTTGACATTACATAAAGACATTGACAATAAGTATCACCTATTCATTATTCAAGTAAAAACGTTTATTAAGAGTGACTTTTTTTCGTATCTTTCAAAATAAAGTATGTCTACTCTTAAGCAAAATAATATTTTTGCAGTTTTAACCCACCCTGTATAAAAAAATTAAGTTTCTTATGATGAATCGTATTTTCTGGACAAGCAAAAACGTTTATTAAGAGTGACTTTTTTTCGTATCTTTCAATTTTTAGTCCATTTGTCCTCTTGTAAACCCCATCCGTGGACATACTATATATTATTTGTTGGTGTTTGCTATATTATCTGAACTATAAGAGTTTCGTGGTTTTGCCATCACATTTAATTGAATATCTTAGGATTGAGGAATTTGGATCAGTATGATTTACCGATATTTCCTCCTTTTTTTGTATATTTTTCCATATGTTCTATCAATAATATTTAAAAATCGTCTACAGTGACAGATTGTGTCAGAACATTCAAAAGATATTGATACATTATGCCGCTTTTATGTTTTGCACTTTAGCAGAGTGACGGTGTAAGCAACAAAATAAATTCAATTGGCACTAATAAGGTACATGCGTCATTAAATCATTGCCTTTATTACTTTGTTTGGACCTATCAATTTAAAGAGAAACATTTTTGTCAACACTGCGTAGAATTTACTACTCCACGAAAGCTTTTAATCAATTTGCTGATTCAGAATACGTTTTTTAGCGATAGATTTCGTCATTTAATAATTTACCTTTAAAATTGTTTGTCGGTTATTTTTATAAATTGAAGAAAATCTTTTATTATGCAGGGTATTATGGAAATTACTTATTATATTTAAATTGATGACTCCTAGGGTGTCCTAGAGAAGGTCTACATACTTTTTTTTAAATCGAATATCTAAATACTAAAAGGTAAAAACCCTTTTTACCCATATATTATTGCTCCGGTTCCATCTGAGTTCAGTTAGCAACAATGTGGGTCACTAGAGTATACTAACAGTGTTGTTAGATCACACCGCATGTTTCGCCCTTTGTGTGATTGTGTGATATTACCTATTGTTGGTTCTGTTGCCAAAGATACTTTATGTGTTTTATTTTTTTATGGAATTTAATTATAAAACGGACTATAAGATCGATGACAAGAGAGTATGTACCTTAAAATTGTAGTATTTTTTTTTCTAAAAAGTTTAAAAAAGAAGTGATAACGCGGGTCGAAGACGTCTTGTTGTCAAAAACTGAACACTTGCGTTTACAATTCTGTTTTGCAATGACAACACCGCCTCAATAAACTATTGATTGCGAACGTCCTCAGTAGCGGCCACGTAAATTTTCAGATTTCATATAAAGTGTATATTGCGTATAATAATTCAACGTGTCATTTAAGATTATTTTTCTTCAATTTATTTTCATCTCAGGATTTTCCGGTTTAAATATAATAAGTCATTTCCATAACACCCTGTAGTCTCTTCAAGGTTGGGTCTTCAAGTTTCAGTACCTTTATTTGAAGCTTTCTTAATCCTAATAGGAACTGTTGAAAAATTGACTAAATATGTTTAGATATCGGAGATGAAGGGAGATAAATGGGTAGAAATGGAATTGGTATACTACGTAGAGCTCTCAATAATTTCTATTTATTTATAATAATTCTTCGTATTGTTAAAGTGTTGTTTTTTTGTAATATGCTGTTAAATTTTTCCTCCAGTTCGCTGGTGATAAAATAAATAATGATAGTTAATTAATATTTATTTTTTGCGTTAATATTGTGCGACCTTGTACGCAATACAATCTTCAATTTCTAAAGACTGTTTCACGAAAAATGGATATAACTTAATGACTGCAGTAAAAGTACCTGGGCCATCCCATTATTTATGACCGTTTGTTATTATTATGCTTAATTTATATTTAAATATCTTTTTGTGGTAAAATTTGTTAGTTTTTGAGGAATGGTTCAAGAATTGTCTTTTACCAAACATTCCTCAGAATAGCGTGATAGTAATGGACAATGCGAGCTATCACAATCGCCAATTACATAAAGCTCCAAGCTCAAATAATACAAAATTGGAGATTCAGAACTACATGGCGGCGAATGATATATATTTTGAAGAAAGTTATAAAAAAAGTGATCTTTTAGAAGTTTTAAAGACATTTTGTATAAAAAAATTATATGTTTGTGACACAGTGGCAGAAGAAATTGGACATACAGTGCTACGGCTCCCACCCTATTATTGCATTTTTAACCCTATAGAGCATATGTGGCACCAGTTAAAATAACTGGTTAGGTCTGAAAATATTTCTCCGACTTAAGTTCTAGTGTTGTAGAATTAATACGAAAATGCTTTAATGATATTCCCCCAGGTAGTTGGAAAAATTCAGTCCGTCACGTAATAACTGTAGAAAATTCGTATATTAGTGTGGATCGTATAATTAATCAAATTATAATTAATTTTGATGAGGATAGCGTTAGCTAAACAGAACTATCTATAGAATGACATTATAAATGTAAATAAATATAACTAGTAATATTTAAAAAAAATGTTAGTTCATTTGATTACATTAATATAATTATATCATTACTTGTTTTCCTTAGTCCGTCCCTTCATACTTCACTTGTTTATTGCCAAGCTCTTGTCGACACAATGGGACCGACCCAGGAAATCATTAAGTCGTATCCAATTTTTGTGAAACGTACTGTACCTACTTTGATCCTTAAGCAGTTATCCATTCTTACATTTATTTCCGGATTTCAATGTGGATCTGAATTCGTAAACAAGCAATTAAAGCAATGTGTAAATTATCAAGAATTCACGTGTGGGTATTTTGGAAAATAAATTTTTTTCATCAAAATCCTGAAATACGTGTCAACTAATTTGTTTTTGTTTCAGACGATTCTATAATGTCAATGTTAAAAAGTGTGCAGTTTGTAAAAGAACGATCCAAAAACAGACCTTACACGATTATTATTATTATTAATAATGTCATTACTTCCAAAGTTTCGCATCATTACTATATCATTCATATCGTACTCTAGCTCTAGACGATCATTATCAATGAAAATGTCATGTCATTATAATATTCGCATAGCGTAGTCGTTATTTATTATTATTTTATCTAATAAGAAATACCGCTACTAAAAACTAATTTAATTCTTATAATAAAACTTCTATTAAAAAATATTGAAAAAAATCGCAAGTGCATTGTGCACATTTATCTTATTGAATTTTTATTTCAACCTTGCGATGTCAATAAAAAGTAATTTCATTTACTCGGGTGATTGAATAAAATTAATTAAAGGCGAATCCGCAGTGGTAGACTAACTTTGTTGGGTGTATTAGAATTACTATCTACGATAGAATGCTGTGGTATTCACTTTAGTGTTCTAATTCTTAACGAAACGATAGATTCAGGTGACGAATTTGTCATGACTCTCTTAGCTTAAAAGAAACTGAAAATCGGATGACATGACAAGTTTTTTTCACTCTCACTGGAGTTTGGTGGTTTCTCCCGGCCCTGTATAAGTTTGCTAAACTGGTGGAAATATAAATAAATTACCACCGAAAGGAAAACCCATACTGGGTTAATTGTTTCTGCTTTTGCAATTCTAATACCACAAACCCGCGTTCGGGCTGAACTACGTCGTCCAATTGATTATATTTCCAAACCGCGGTATTTCTATTTGCATTTTTAAGGTAAAATAGACAAATATGCTGAATCAGATAAGTTAAGTATCAATATGAATGTCCGATTTTGCATTCGGCTTTATTTTATTTTAATTTACCTTTAAATGTGCTATATTATTCAACGACTGAATAAAAATAATGATAATACCATGATAATACCTACATATTGTACTTGATGACGAGTTTTGTTTGATTAATGTATTGCCTCCTCACCTCGATCGTAAGGATTCGTAAGGTTAGTGCACTTTGTTGATCTATTGTTAGAGTAGTCTGAGGAAAGTAATTAGTAGTTAGTTGCAAGGCTTCTTTGGATAGAAGTTATATTTACAAATATACAGTGAGTCCTAGAAGAAATGTCTAAATTCATTTAAAATTCAGCGGTAAGTTTTTTCAAAAAACGCTCGTACCCGTCGATTTTGATTTTTTAATTTTTTTTTTGTGGTAATTTCATGTATACAGGGTAGCTCAAAAATAAGTTACGACCATCAACTTCATTTTTTCAAATGAAAATATATATTTTTTATTTCATTTTTGAATTTTGCATTGAATTCTAAGCATGTTTCATGTACCATGTCCTATACATAAACTCAACAGTTATTGAAAAAATTAGGATTGAACATATCTAGTATAAGTAAGACCTGTTTATTAAAAAAACACAACAAAATCAAATTAAGTGTTGAAAATCTGCGCCATTTACGGCTTGACAATATCCAAGACGATCAATAAACTCTCTTTGCACGTTTCCAACCATTTCCGGAGTTATGACACGCACTTCTATTCGGATCCTTTCTTTCAACTCCTGCATGTTGTTTGGCCTGTTAACAAATACTTTTGATTTGAGGTAACCCCACAAAAAATCCAGCGGAGTTAAGTCTGGCGACCTAGCAGGCCATTCGATAGGTCCTCTCCTTCCAATCCACCGATTGGGAAAGGTTTCATCCAAAAATGTGCGCACAGTGGCCGCATAGTGCGGAGGAGCACCATCTTGTTGGAATATCAGTTCTTCGTCATGGGAGTCTGGATCCAATGGATTCGGAAATAAAGCCACTAATGCTGGAATTAATTCTAGTTGGAGAAATTCGAGATATACTTGTCCAGTTAAAGACTGTTCAAAGAAAAATGGACCAATTACTCTTTCGCGTACGATTCCACACCAAACATTTATTTTCTTAGGGTACTGGCTGTGAACCTCTATCATCCAATGCGGATTTTCTGTTGCCCAATATCGACAATTTTGTCTGTTCACATTACCATTCAAATAGAACGTAGCTTCATCCGAAAAAATAATATTTTTTACTAAATTATTATCTAGATTGCACATATTTTGCATGCGTCCGCAAAACTCACTTCGCCTATCGAAATCATCTTCAAATAACTCATGCACTGGAATAACTTTGTATGGGTGATATTTGTGGTTTTGAACTACTCGGTGAACAACAGATTTCGGCATGTGTAAATCGGCCCCAATGTGCGACAGGGGAGTACATGGATTTTCTTCCAAGGAAAGCAAAACGTCAAGTTGTTCATTTTCATCTCGAGTAGGACGACCAGATTTAGGCAAATCTCTAACATGACCGAATTCTCTAAACTTAGCCTCTATTCTATTCACCATCTTTTGACATATGGGAGGACGATCAGGATGGATTTCATTAAATAATTGGGCTGTTTCTATTTGAGTACGTGTTTTATCACCAAACCCAACTATGCATAGAATTTCAATTTTTTTCCGTTCCGTTAACTTCACCATTATTGTGAAAACCGCAACTTTGAAACTACGCTTGACAATAATTTATTCTTATTTGAAATAAAATTGTCATACAGTTTCTATGGAAATAAACGGTGACAGTGAGACAGTACACTCTTACTACTTATTATGGAGCCCAAAATGCCATATTGCCAGAAGATTTGATAGATCGTTGGATTCCCTAAATGATATGTTCAATCCTAATTTTTTCAATAACTGTTGAGTTTATGTATAGGACATGGTACATGAAACATGCTTAGAATTCAATGCAAAATTCAAAAATGAAATAAAAAATATATGTTTTCATTTGAAGTTGATGGTCGTAACTTATTTTTGAGCTACCCTGTATACATGAAATTACCACAAAAAAAAAAAAAATTAAAAAATCAAAATCGACGGGTACGAGCGTTTTTTGAAAAAACTTACCGCTGAATTTTAAATGAATTTTGACATTTCTTCTGGGACTCACTGTATATACATGATGTCCCATAACTTATGGGCCATAGTGCAACTGGACACACTAAACATCAAACAAATTTCCTACAAGCAGCTGGAAAAAGGAAGATTAAAAGAGTGGTTACCTAAACTAATTTTTTTATTTGCTTTAAATTATTTTATTTGGAAAATACCTAAAATATAATTTATTGTTTGAGACCCACCGACTACCCTGCTCAAGAGGTTTTATTGCTTAGTGGACTTCATATACCGTATAGTATTTGCAGAATTATTCCGTTGATCTTTTGACTGCAATAAAACCTCATTATCCCTTCGACCATAAAATAAATAAGGAAATCCCAAATTTTAAAACCTTTTCGAGCAGAGCCAGACTAGGTATACAAATTCAATTTATACCTATGCCTGATGAATATATAAATACAAAGTGATTTTTAATAATTTTAATCTTTAGTGGTTTTCCGGCGAGTAATTTTTAGTTAGGCTTATTAGTGGTAGAATGTGGCGTCCTTGGAATTGTGCTGATAGGGGGGCATCTTCAAGTGTCATTTTTAAGAGAAAGCATTTATCTACCGATGCCAAACTAATAATTAAAAATGTATATCAATCGTTGTGGAGTAGAAATTTTAATTCGCTGGATGCTTTAGCAGAGACGGTCTACTTTGACAAAAACTCCTTTTGTCTTCGGTAAGAGACATAGTACTTAAACCTGTTAATCCTAGAAAAAATCGGAATGATTCTGGCACATTTAGAAGCATTGACGAAAATGACATGGATTTATTAAGAAGAAAGATTTACCAAATGCATGAGGCACAAGCTGTGCCCACTTTGATTTCCCTCAAAGACCGGCTGATTAAAGACGAAACAAATATCTCTTACTAATATTGCGTAAAATGGGTTTTAAATACCGAATCATTGATAAAAGACAAACATTAATGGAATCTCAACGTTTACGGGAATGGAGACTTAAATATTTAACAGCTGTTAAACAATTTAGAGAAGAAAATCGTCCAATTATTTACCTTGGCAAAAAATGGTTCGATACCCATAACACTCCAAGAAAAGGTTGGGATGATTCTTGCAAAAAATGTCAAATAAAGGCAAAATAATCACAATATTACATGCTGGTTCAGAGAACGGGTTTGTTCCAAATTGTCTGTTGCTTTCAGCTAAAAACATAGCAGATTCTTCTTTAGATTACCATCAAGATACCGACGCACAACTTTTTGAAGATTGGTTTAAACATAAACTCCTTGAAAATATACCTGAAAATAGCGTTATTGTAATGGACAATGCTAGTTATCATAGTCGGCAAGCAAAAAGCATTTCCAATTCTAATAATACAAACGCAGAAATTCAAAATTTTATGATTGAAAATGATTTATATTTTGAAGAAACTTACAAAAAACGAGAACTGCTAGAATTATTAACAGCTTTTAAAATAAATAAGTAATACGAGTGTGACAAACTTGCAGCAGAACATGGACATACAGTGTTGTGTCTGCCTCCGTACTATTGTATATTCAATCCTATTGAGCTAATATGGCACCAATTAAAATCCAATATTAGGAGAAATAATATTTCTCCTACATTAAATGCATCTGTAGTAGAATTAATTAAAAACGAAGTAAGAAAAATTTCTGCAGACAGCTGGAAAAACTGTGTACAGCATGTACTTAAGGTGGAAAATTCTTACAATTATTGTATGATTACAAATGTTCAACCCTTAATTATAAGTTTAGATGAAGATACTGATAGTGATACAGAGTTAAATTTTGAATAAATTATCAATAGTTTCTTAGAATTTAATTAATTTTTATTGTACTTGTTATCCTAATAGTTATACTTTTAAATTATATTATTTTCAATTATCATTAATTGTTATCATTATTTTACATTTATTATAGGTACCTAAAACTAAAAATACCTATCTATTTATTTTAATGTGCATGTGGTATACATTTTCAAGCCGGCCCTGATCCCATTTATTGAGCTTTGGAAAGGTTGAGGCGTATACAATAGGGTTTAATCAGTTTGTTTATTTATGGCAGTAAGAGTCAACGGTATAATTCTGCAACAACTATACCGACTTTATAAGTTCACACCATAATAATTTTATTTTTAACTCATTAGGAAGTATTACAACGCATATAGGAAAATTAAATTTATTTACAGGAATCGTATGACCTTTTACCACATACTCATACCGTATTTGGAAAAAATCAGTCGTATAAGATTGACCTTTTCATAACTAAATCCCGTAAATTTGACCTTATGAAACCATTAACCCCCATACTAGTTAGTATTGATCTGGACCGGTATCCGAACAACTAACTGTATTTAAAATATGGCCATCAAGTCTGCATGAGGAAACGAGTGTAACGATGGGCGGTTCGTATTAAACTGCTTCGAGAATGTTCGAGAAGAGAAATATTTCAATAATTTATTGGTTTATATGGACTGAGCTTTTAAAGCGATAAAATTTTTAAAATAAATGCTTTTTATGTTATCGTAATTGTCATATATAAAATTGTCATCGTTAAACATGATTTATGTCATTGAATTAGGAAGCTTAATAATGTAATAAGAAGTTTTATAGTTATTTATTAGTATAAAAGAATGATGAATTAAAATTCTTATCGATACCAGACATACCTAAAGACCTATAAAATAAGGATAAAAATTATTACGTGGCGCTATTGCATTTTTCAGAATTCCATAGAATGTTCCGTTTGGTTCTAAGGAAAATACAATACAACTTAATCTTTAACTCTATGTAACTCTACATGTCATACAATGTGAATATTTTTTCCAGTGAGCATATTTTGGCGTTTCATATTTTCTTCATTTTTATTGCTTTTTAAATTATATGAACAGAAAAAATTTGGATTTTATCGGTAGGTACCGACAAGACTGAATAACTGATAAAGAAATTCTTAATATTTTTTATTTAAAAGAGAAATATTCCTAGCGCACGGTAGTTTTTGTCACATATTAAGAATAAATCAATTTGTAGAAAGCTGCTTGCATATTAAATTGGCAGTTATGTCCTACTTTTCTGTCATGTGACATTTGAAAATAATGTTTTTTACTTATCATTACGATGAACCAATATTAACAATTCTACTTACCAAGAAAAAAAAACGATCACGAAGTAGTAGTATTAATTCACAAAATAAACCTTGTAAAAATGATTGTAAGTTGTAAAACTAACGAAAGCTGCAAAATTAACGATTTAGAATCTCTGTGTAAACACTTCCAAACGGATTGCGTTTCGAAACACAAATGACTAAAATTGAACCAAGTCTAGCTCGGCAGACGGAGGTCTGGTTCAACCATCCGCATATAGGCAGTGTTACGTAGAAAAGTTAATATTCATTGAAATAATAATTGTCTTTCCTCGTATATTTATGGGTTGAGCAGATGCAATATTGAATAGTATTGAATGTTCTTGGGCGAATGCCTTGCAAAATTCAATCACCAGTTCTTCTCAGAATTCAAGAATTTTAATTCAATAATTCAACTCAATAATTCCTCAAGATGATATTTCTGGTTTTCCTTGTGAACTAAATCCAGATCAATGTATTATCAATCTTCAACTTTAACAAGGTGATGTTGCCGAATTTGTAAAAACATTTGCATTTACCAAGATTTTAAGGGTACGTCGTAATAGTGGCGTACGTAACCCTTAACGTCCGTCCGTTTTGCGCTCGCTCAAAGGTAGTCAATTCTAACGTTCTCCTACGGCGCGTTTTACTTAAGACGTTTTTCGATAACCCCTGTATAACCAATTTACCCCTTAAGTTTGATTTGAATTTAATTTAATCTGATCATTAGCTAGATGGCAATTTAAGAATTTTAATTTTGTCCCCTTTTTGGCTTCCGTCCAAAAGGTGAATTCCCCACCCAGGAATTATTTATTTAACCCAATCAAATAACTATTTGAATCATTTTTAAATTTTGAAAAACGTATGATTGCTGGTCGACACTATCAGTTATGTCGTCAGTCTTAGTAATTAATGAAAAAGTCATCGCAACCGAAGACGTTCCTACTTAATTAGTTTTACGGATGCTATGTTCGATTTTCGATTTTTTGTTGTTTATTGTCAGGCGTAATGCCATTGCCGACTTGACACGCACGTGTCAGTCGGTCTTGGGTGGGCCCACCATCCTTTTCCTGCTAACTGGAAGCTGTCAGCAGTCCACCGGAACCAAGAGTATGCGACGATGAAAATTTTCTCAGGGAAAATCCGCGGCTGGCTGTTCTCGGAATTGCTTGGTGTAAAAAACACTCTGAAACCTGTAGCCACCATTGCGGCACCCGTTTTGAAAAGATCGATTCGCTGGTGAGCCCGGTTCTGTGGATACCAGAAAACCGTCGTTCGTCTCCACGTAGAAATCCTTCATTCGTCCCTTCCAATGCCCCATTGCGTCATTCCCACCGATATATTCCGTTGACTGTCGTGGCCGTTACAACAGAGCGAGCGGGAACGACATTACGACGCTGCAACATTATAAACGGCCAGTCTGATCTTATCAATAATTTCTTTAATTGGAAAAGCTAGTTTTACAACATTCATGGCGACGATATTAACGAATGCAACTGATTAGAAGATATTCTATCCATATTATAGTAACGTCACTAACAGAAGGATAGTAGTCCGCTAGTCACAATAAACTGCATGTTGGTATCCGGACATAGTGAAATGATAAACAGCCAAACTATAAAACCACTGTGAGCATATGGAATTCATGCAGCTATGGGAGCTAAATACCAATATAATGGCATTTAAATTCCTGTATATATCAATCATAATTTTAAAAAATACATCCAAATAATAAAATTCCATAACTCTTATATCTGAAACGGTCCATATCAACAGACTTTGGATTATACGAGGTTCCCCATCGTTGTCACCTTTCAGAAACTTAAATTCCTGGTATCAACAAAGATAAAGAAACCTTTTATTTATGGTTGTCATTCATTTGTGAAAATAAAAGGCATATAAAAAGTCATTTATTGTCCCGCATTTAAAAGCAATTCTTATAGGTATATGTAATAGGACTTGTCTAATTTGTGAAAAATTAAATTTTTATTTACGGGTGCTTATAATTATAATTTTTTTTCTCTACGTACAGGTTTTGGTAGCCTCTTTGAAAGGAGTAATTATTGTACTTTGTCGTATTATCTGGGGAGATTATTTTGTGTATTGAGCCAAACTTTCACATATCTGTTATAAAAAGTATACAGGCAGTACGAGTAAATCTCAAAATTGCCCGAAAGACGTTATTAGTACTTGTAATACTTAGTTAAATAATAAACTAATTAAATAATAGTATATTTTTAACCATGGTATAGAAGTAGGCTATTATTGCCCTACCGTCGGGCAATAATACCTTTGGAAACCGCGGTTAGTATATTATTTCTTCCACTATTAATCCATTTACAAGATCTTGCTGTAGTTATTAATTTATTAATTTTGCTCCCTGGCAATATTCGGCTCTATTAATCATTTCAGGTCAAATTACCTATGGTTTGACGTTTCACAGAATTTTTGCTGTCGCTTTATTATCATTTGTAGTAATCGGGTTGCCTACTTTCAAGAGTTCAACCTTAGATCTTCAACAGTTTGTTTTGACAGATGCTGGTATTATTGACCTAGGGCAATAGTGGAGGTAAATAATAATGGGTATCATTTAACTGGTTAGCAAAATATTCTTATTTTTGCGATGCAATGTAATCGGTCAGCCAAAATGGCTAGTTGGTCAGCAACTTATGGACAGCAAACATTTCTGAATCGGTCAGTAATTAATGTTATACTAGAGTGCTCTAAAGTATTTTGGTACACAAATTAAATATATAAGCTGCTATGAGCGATCCACTTTTAATCAGATATTAGTAAGCAATCAGCGGGTAAGCAAAATATTGGTCATCAAAAAAGCAATAAAACGGGAAATAGTGACAGTGCCCTGGGAAAATGGGAAAACAAATGAAAACCGCCCCCGCTACACCTTTTGAGCCTTGACTGCTACACCGAATGAAAACACAGGCACGCAATTAGCTACTCGTATCACGCGACTGCTTCCGCTCCGCCCACAATAACGAACTTTGCCGATTATTCAAAACAAACGCAATCGAATGATTTATATTGATAAACATTCTTTAATATGCAAACCTCTGAAGTAAACTGCTTCTAGACATGTTTTTTTCTACTGACCAATTGTAAAATCTTGCTGACCAAGTAATCATTTCGCAGCTCGACTGTTAATTAAGCGAACACATAATATTACAAGCGGACTGATATCGGTTAAATTGTTGACAGTTTGTAGCATTTTTTGCAGAACAAGTGTTTCAGCCTGATTTTTATTTATTGCAAGCAATATCTTTTTATGCTGATCAAATGATTTAATGGCTATTTTTTGCTGCGAACCAAATTTAATAACGGCAAACCATTTAATTACTTCTCTTACAATAATAATGATTTCTGGCAGGAGGTGAAGAAAAATACGTGATTAAATAGTTAGTAGTGGAAAAATAGTATTATGACCATTGTGGTTCTACTGGAATTTCTATGAGGAAGTGATAAAATCGCAGCACGAACATTATAAATAATATAGAAAAATACTATTCACCTAAATTACGATACAATAATTTCTGCTAATGTCATTTATTTCACTAAACTTTGCGCGGTTGGATAATTTTTAATTAAAATTTTTCTACAACCCGACAGTATATTACTTTGGCAAGTATCTGACAACATTGTCATACATATTTGCGTTTCAGAATAACTTGGCGCCACGCTACAATATACTTATCGCTTCCTGCAAGACTACCGTAAAAAAGTAAATGCACGTTTGATTCACGTGAACAAATTGTTTGTTTTAATTCACAACTTTAAATAGCATTTCACAATATTACCAAAGGCAATTATCGTACGGAAAATATTCAATTCTGTAGATAAGTGGCAGGGCCGTATTTCCCCTTCTTGCCCGCCCTGTGCAGTTGTGAACATTTTTCTTAGTAATTTTGATTTTTCAATAATTTCATTGGATTACAGACTCCAACTTATTAAATTGAATGTTTCAAACTATTCCCAAAAAAAATCCGGCCCTGAGAATTGGCGATTAATTATTATTAATTAAACTGGATGCGACCACACTAAGAATATGCCTGTTTTGAATGGTTTAATTGGCGTAAATTACAAAAACTAAGCCCATTTTGATAAGTTTGAGAATATTTTTTTTATAAAAATTGAAAGATTATATCCACGAAAATATAAAAACTGAAAAATATTTTTCTTTAACAGGATTTGGTTTCGCGCACTTCTCAATAGAGCCCGAATAATATAAAGATTTTAAAAATCGTATAGTAAATCATTAAAATAAGTCAAAAACTCTATACTTTTTGAGACTGAGGCTTGAGGCCACTTTATCGCTGAATTGAGAAAAAGACACGAAGGAATTTTTTCAAGCGGAACGTACGTACATTATACCATGACATGAGTGGAGTACGTAGGCCTAAACGTCCGTCCGTTTTGCGCTTAATAAAGTATAGATAACTCTAAACGTTCTCCTTATCTGCGCGTCTCACGTAAGACGTTTTTTTATAACCCCGTATAACCAAGTTTTCCCTTAAGTTTTATTTGAATTTAATTTAATCAGATTATTAAGTAGACGGCTAATTTTGCCATTCTTGAATTCTATCCAGGAATCATTTATTTAGAGCGAATCTAACTTTCTTAATCATTAAATTTTGAATATATGTGTTAGTGTATCAGTAATGTCGCCAGTCTTGATATTCAATGGAAAATTCATCATAATTTAGAGACGCTCCTACGTATTTTCGAACGCAATTTTCTCGATTATAGTTTTTCGAATCGAATAGGTGTTTTTTTGTCAGGGATGCCAGGCAATTAATATCATTGTCGACTTGACACGCACGTGTCAGTCGGTCTTGTGTGGGCCCACCATCCTTTCCCCGCTAACTGGAATTTGTCAGCAGTCCACCAGAGCAATTGAAGAGATGAGGGCAAATTTGTCATAAGAAAGAATTAATGATTTTAATTTAAAAATATAGTTAGTTGAACGTAGGACGAGGCCTCACTGATGTTCAGACTATACTTTTGATTGTATTGGCTCGGGCGCGTCCAACGAATATAATAACAATGCACATATTATTATATTGGAACACGGAGGGCTAGTTTTATTTAATTTTAAGTCTTTGTCTTGAGGGTTGATTTAAGGGTTATGCCTTACGTATGTCGAGTAACGCCATCCGAAGTTCTCGTATGCTAATTACATACTTGTAATTTATATACAATCAGAATTAACCTAAACTAACATTCAATTATTTAAACCAACCTATCACTCATCTGTCACGTACTCTATTTAAATTTAGATTTATTTTATTATTTACAATATAAAATAAACCTAAGCTAGCATTTTGTTCCCAACTAAAGGTATCTCAACTACCCTAATAATTTCCAAAAAAAATTATAACTCGCGGTAGTTACTAATACTAACTTAAGATATTTTATCACTTACTTTTGATGTCACAATCGGGTAATAAGATATCGCAGCATTCTTTATACTCGCACGGACAGCTACGAGTTTTCGTAAATCAATTTTAGTTGTTATTTAGACTCGCACTAAAATTCACGAGTGTTCGAAGATATTTCAGAGTTCTTTATACTCGCACTGAAACATACGAGTGTTTGAAGAGATTCCAGAGTTGTTTATACTCGCACGGAAACTACGAGTGTTTAATGACAGTCCAGTATTTTTTAAACTCGCCGAAAACACGAGTAGGCGAAGATAAAAATTTTCTCAGGGAAAATCCGCGGTTGACTGTTCTCGGAATTCTTGATGTAAAAACACGCTGAAACCTGTAGTCACCATTGCGGCTCCCGTTTTGAAAAAATTAATATCGCGAGTAAGCGCGGTTCTCGGGATACCAGAAAACCGACTACCTTCTAAAACAATTTTTTATTTCATCCTTCCCAATGCTACATGGCGTCATTCTTAAACCATCTAATCTCTTGCCGTCGACACCCGTAAAGTCGTTCTCATGATTTTTGCTGATGATGCATTTTGAAAGATTACGTCAACCCTTCGATTCAATTTCCTTATTAAATTATTTAGAATAATTTGACGGAAAAAAATTCTTAATTTTCTGGAATTGGAAAAAGCCAGTTTTACAACAACTTTACCTAAAATTCAAATTTAATTTTTGGCATATCTTTTTTGTTTTGATAGTTTTTGGAAAAAAGGATTGTCATTGTAAAGACAAGAATTACTTAATAAAAAAGGCATTCTTTATTCGAGTCGATAAATGACACCGTTTAGACCCAAAAATGGAATGGATGGAAGCAAAAGGATATACTATCGTTATTTTAACATGTAGAATTACCTCTCCAAGTATCCTGATCCATTATCATTAAAATAACATAAGGAATCAGGCTCTGAAATATTATAACACGTAATTATGGAATACTCTGTGTATCTGAAACATGTTTTAAAAAATCAGTGCAACAATGTTAATTCTAGACGTTCCTTTATTTTATAATAATAACACTATCATTTGAAATACGCAATTAAAACCAGATAAATGTTGTATTGTGTAATTTTTGCAATTTTATTAGATTTCATTATAATATTCCAAAGTACCTAATGAGTTAATTGAAAATCAGGTATTGATAATATTTATTTAATTGACTAATTATTAGCGTCCGTTAATTATCTAATCCATTCAGGAAATGACAACTTTTCATATAAGTGGGTATGTTTTCCAATTGTCATTAGCATGTATCAATAAGCTTTTTTCTAATAATAAAATATTGAAGCTGTGACACTATTTATAAAATTTACTAAAATACTTTGGAAAATTTAATAACATTTTTGTAAAATTTACAAAAATCTTTTGTAAAATTTACTTGCAACTTTTGTAAAAATTTCGACACATGGTATTCCCAAGAGGTCACCCATCGAAGTACTAACGGTGCCTAACGAAGCTTCACTTCGGTGATCGATAGAATGTTTCTTCTTACCTCTCCCCACTTGTTCTCCTTACGAGGAATGAGTTCTGATGGATCACTTGCATCTGATTTAATCTCTTGACTCATGTATAAAGCATTTTTACAACATTTTATTTACACTTGGTCATTTTATACAATAAAAAAGACAATAATAGTCGTCAGTAAAATGTACCATACATTTAAAAATATGTAACTATTGGAGTTATATATTTTAATATAAAAAGATAGTATTTTAAATTCTCTTTACAAGAATATACACACCATGCATGCTATTGGTTTCGTAGGCGATTTATTTAAACTTTATTACTTTAAACCACAGTAGGCCATGAAACAGAAGCTAATATCCTAGAGACAACTATGTTGACATTCTAGTTGTTATTAACATTTAACGTCAATTTCATTTTTACGTATTCATATGTGAAAATGACTTATCAACATTTTGAAACATTTGATATGATATCTATCATCCATGGTGTGCTATAAATTTGAAAAGAGAGTTTAAAATGCTATCTTCTTAGATTAAAATATACAGGGTGTTCCATTTAAAAAAGTGAGGTTAGGTCCGATAACTTTCTTACCTGACCCCGTATACTTATTCTGAAAACGGCAGATTATTCAACAATCATTATAAATAGACTTCTGTATATAACATTTTTCTGTATCTCTTTTAACTAAGAAAATATATGGTAATTTAGAAATTGTGAAGTTTTTGATTTTCCCCCGTATCTCTTAAGCAATGACACCTACATTACCTTTTTGATACCCTAAAAAAGTGTCGAAAATGGGACACCCTGTACAATCGCCGCTGGCTAGCCAGTCAAAACAAAACCCATGTCGCGATGAATCTATCCTTCTCGTTTATGTGCCTTTAACAAATACGTATGTCGTGTCAGCCTTCTGAGCGTCAAACTCGAACGTCGCCAATCGGCATATTTCAGATAACCCGCGGCGTCGAGCGAAGATCGGGTATCAAGTGAAAGGAAACGATTTTCGATTTTTCGCTTGAATTCATAACTAGGGTAGTATTTCCTATCGAGAGAAAAACTACTCGACTATACGAGCAGTTTTTCACTCGAGCGATCACACTACCATTTCGGTCGACGTCAAGCGAAGCTCGGGTATCGAGTGAAAAATAATAAGTAACAAGCGACCATTTTCGCTTGAATTTATAACTCAAGCGGTTTTTCGCTCGAGCGATCACAATACTGGAAATTATGTTTACCATAACATTTTGGTATTTAATATTACTAATAAAAAATATAATTAATACTATATTTTATAAGAAATTTTACAATAAACTAATCTTTTCTATTATAATTTTACTATAGTCTTTTTTCCGTGATATCTGTGTAAAATTCAAGACAGGTTAGCTAATAATTGAGATACTAAATGAATTATTTCTCCCAATGTCATCAATGTAACAATTAAAGTTCTATGGTTAGTTAATTATTATCTAAAATATTTCTACAACCTAACATATACAGGGTGTTACTTAATGAAGTGGTAATATTTCCAGAGTATGAATGATCCTTAGGTGGTCATGTTATAAAAGTTCATATGTCCGTTAAATTTTTTTATAAATCGTTATTGTTTAACATCTCTGAAAGTACTTTAAATATTATTTTGAATTTTGGTATGTTATAATATATAGGGGGTCCGGCCCCCCTGCCCCCTATCCCCTATATACGCCACTGGCACCCTGTATATATGCCGATTTGTTCGAGTTTGCTCCTAATGCCGGATTAGAATTAATGCATTGGATTTGGATCTGTGCAAATATTTCTAAATACGAGTATCATCTTACTTTGAATGGTGTATACCTTTCGTCACTTCCGTCTTCGCTTCCTCACATTATGGTGAAGTTACAAAAAATTGTTGAAATCTTAAAAACTACCGAAGAGAAACCGAGAGTTTCCAACCTTTTTGAGTCCGCGACGCATATAGAGATTTATTATTTTGCACCCTACCACCAAAATAAAATTGTAACTTTCATTGAACCAAGAGATTGAACAACTACAAAAAAAGTTACCAATAAAGAGTGACCCATGGTAATAAGAGTCCTAAAAAATGGTTGGGAACCCCTGCTTTAAACAATATATTCGCCTTTATTTGTTTTTCCAAATTACTTCAATAGGTTCAATTTTAAATGAACTTAAGAATGTTTCTTCTGAACAGCATCAGTCGCTCCTATCCTTTTGTATCTTTATGAGCGAACACAAGCAATATGGGACAAATCCTCTAAGGAACTCTGAGAGTGGTCCGTGTGCGAATAACGCGATTCACGTTGGTGCTGAATTATTGGAGGTTATAAACACGACCTAGGAAGGTCGTTCATCCCAGAAGGATAAAGTCCTCCAGATGAAGGAATACTTAAAAGATGAACACTCGAGGGGTACTAAGCTGAACCATATATGACTGGCTCTCGCTCGAATCCAGGAGCCGAAGATTATGCTTAGATGTGCTTAGTGGTGTAGAGCTCCAGATAGGAGAGCAATATTCATCACTAGAATATTACATCCGTCCATCACATAACTAGTAATGGCCGGATCTTGACTATAGCGTGTCAGAAGTTGTTGGTGTATTATAATAATATAATAACTCTTTGGTCCGGAAAAGTACACCAAGTTTCTGAAGAGTTATCTTGGCGATTGACGTGACACGTTTATGCCACGACTTATTTCCTCCCAGATTGACGCCTAGAGAATAAAAAGACGAAGCCAGTGGAAACGCATGTTCTGCCATGACTATATCCGGTTCCGCAACTGCTGTCTGGGTTTTCTTATGGTTCGGCAGCCCGTTACCAAAATGTCTTGTTATCACGCCTTCATCTAGTCAATGACTAATCGCTAAATTATTAAAAAATAAGAAAGTTTTACTCGAGCGAAAAAGTTCGGCAACGCTGCGCTTACCGGTCAGAGTGATTTCAGTCCGTGCGATAAGAACGCAGATCGTCTTTTTGTTATTACGCCTTGTCCGTTCTTGATCAAATCATATTAAAAATATTAAAAAAAATGCGAATTCATCGACAACGGAGGTTTTGAGTGTTGCAAAAATTCCATAGTTTAAATAAAAGATGTAAAAAAGGGGTATAAAAAAGTTACAGCGCCCGGGTCAATTTTTTTCTTAAATTGTTGATAACACTCTAAAAAATAGTAAATGGAGTCGACCGGACATTTTCCGTGTTGCGCAGCTGCAGGGAGGACAGCGGAGTCGGATCTCATATAATTCATGATCGCGGTACACGGCACGCGCATGGGACGGCTTGCTGTGTGGCTTGGTTGTCTATAACAACTCGGCATCAGCTATGTCCCCATATTGCATTATTATTGATACACATTTTTCCTCGACTGAAAACAGTTTTGCTAAAAAATGCGTGTGTAAAAATGTCAGTTCATGTGTTTCCCCCATTTTCCGAGCCACAATACACGATTTCTGCTTGAAAACGGACGAGGCGCGATAACTCGAACAGCGTTAAAAAATTACATACCTAAGATCCAACACTGCGCTTACGCGTCGACGAAAATGTCCGTTCTCATTTTTTTCCGGTCACGAATATCGAAAATTAGCATCCGACAAGTAAAACGGACGAGGCGTGAAGTTGAATTCTCCGTTGTAAACAAATTTCGATTTTTCTCAAACCCAAACTATTCACCGCACGGAAAATGTCAGTTACTATTTTCAGCTCATCAAAAACATCACTCTCAGTCAAAAAATAAAGAGAACGGACGAGGCGTTATAACTATTACGACCACTTTTTTTTACATATGTAAAGATGATTATCAATGATTTCGCAACGTTGCCAATGTCCGTTCTTGTTAATTTCCTTCTCAAGTCCTTATTAAATCACCAAAAAAATCAAAAAAATTAGGTCGTGATCAGTCTGAAATCCTGGTAACGGGCTGCCGTACTATTAGCATAAAATCGACTTGGTTATGGATGAGATGAGAGACCAGCATCGACAGAATCGACAAAGAAAATTGTTAATTTTTCCGAAATTCTACTGAAAAATTCAGAACTTGATTATGATGAGGAGTATAGATGAACGTTATTCTTATTTACTGTTTCATACGCAAATGTGTTCTCTGAAATTAATAATGCAACTGCAATTGAATTTTAAATAATCTTTATTATGCAATTTTATATTTACAGATAGTTGATAGTCTCGTTACTTAAATGGAATATTTCCTTCCATAGCTCTACTCTATCTCGCTCTGGCAAATCATTTAGAATTTGTAGCTCTTTTCCAATATCAATTAGTGAAATGTTATTTTCGTTGGTAACCGCTGGTAGAGTAACACCAAAGTCATTGGATGGAGTCGGGTTGCCATATTGTGCAAAATTAGTCCATAATTTTACAAACCTTTGGACCGTTAGAAGTTCCAGGCTGTCTGGTTCTACTTTAGGTAGTGACTGTATATTCCATAGAAATCCAAGCTCATCTGCGTGGCATGTGCCTAATGGTTAAATAAATATATCGTCAAGTTATATACAGTGTGTCGACCAATGTTCTTTCTACAGGGTGTTTCTTAATAACTAATGCTAATATTTAAGGAGGTTATTCTTGGGTCCAACACATATGTTCTAAACGTTTAACTTTTGAGATTATTAGTGTTGAGGTGTTAATAGTATATTAAGTTACAAGTTTCATAAGACATTATCTTAGAGCACGCGTTTATTTTCGAAAACGACCCGCGAATCGGGGAGTTTTCGAAAGTACAAGTGCTCTAATTGTCTTATGAACCTTGTAATTTATAATGCTTTTTCTATTTGGGTCTTTAAATTCTGAAAAACTTTATTGAATAAAACTTTAGGAAGAAGATATTTCTATTATTTTTAGGTTATGTTGTTTTATAGTTGTGACTAGCAGTTAGTTGACGGACACCGTCAGCACGTTATATATTTCCGAGTATAGGTATTTCAGATAAATATCTAGTAAAAATGATCTATTTGCAAGGTTAAAGGTTAGTATTTTAAAGTTATCTATAAAAATTTTTTGTCGAATCCATAATTTCTAGAAAACTAATTTTAACGAAAGCAAAGTATGCCTAAAATTCGAACCCTACTTGCTGCCAACATAAAAAAATAAAATTTCAGTTTCATAAATTGGCAGGTTATTCAATTTTGTTGCATTTCATAATGTAGCCATTATGAAACCCAAATAGAAAAATATGTTTTTTAAATAATTTGTTAAGGTTAATGACTTAAATACGTGGCAACTAGACTAGGTAGACAACTATCGATATGTGTCTTCTAATCTTATAATGCCCTGGCTATGAAGGTCAACGCCATGGTAGCAGAAACATTCCAGCTACGGCCCTGTTAGGACATATAAAGTTTTTTCTGGAAAGGGACTCGAGAATATCCTCCTTAATATTAGTATGTTATTAAGAAATACTCTGCATATGGGAAACTTTGTTACTAATAATTTTACGAAAAAAAAAAATACTCACTCCATATCTCTTGGATAGCCATTACGGTATAATAACCCATTTTCGTAACAAACTACATAGTATTAGAAAAAGTTACTTACCCTCGAATTTGTGCAAATTATGAATCTCTCTTAAAAAATTTCTTTTGCAAACAATTGATATCCTGAAAACATAGACTGGGCATTTTGACGTCTTGGCATGGTTTATAATCGAGGCTGCTATGGTTGATAACATAAAGCTGTCTGTCATAACCTAAAATACTTACACTTAGAACATTTCATTATAATAAATGGTATTGTATTTTTACCCCATGTGACAAATAAATTAATGTTCTAGTCATTTATTTATTTATTTATTTACTTATTTATTTATTTATTCAGGATAACAAACAGGCAAAGCCCAATACAGTATCAACTTAATATGTTATGTGGCTAATTGAGATAACAAAAAGATATTATTAATAAATCAATAATTAAATTAATAGATTTTAAGGTATAATTTATAAAAACTACAATAACTATAATCTGTTTACTTTGATAGAGCAGAGAAAAAAAAAACAACAAAAAACCCTAAACAATCACTCGAATAAATATTCCTTTCTGTTCTCCTTATCACGGTTTGTGACACACTAAAAAAATCAATATCAAGATTGCAACAATATAAGTTTGATAAACTCGTCATTCTGCATAAAGGGGAATACTGAGCATTATTTGTGTATCAAAAGGGTATACTCAAGAGAGTACCAGATCTAAATTGACGAGGAGAAACATTAAAAGTAACTTTACCCAACAAATCAGGTGAATCCACCTTATTACAAAGAATTTTACTCAAGAACATAACTTCCGACAGTTTTCTTCTATATTCCAAAGTCATAATTCCAAAATGATGTCTTATAAAACTACGATTTGCTTTGACTGAGACAGTCCTTAGAAATTTATTCTGTACTGATTGTAATCTATTTATATAAACTGAATAGGATGGGTTCCAAACAATCGAAGCAAAATTCAATCTGCTATGATACACAGAAGCGTAATATAAAGCTAAACATGATTTTGGATTTTTGAAATATCTTGCTTGCCTATTAATAAAACCTAACATTCGAAAGGTCTTACAAACTAATGAATTAATATGGCTATCGAAGATCAGCTTACTGTCAAAAATTACTCCCAAATCCTTCACTTCAGAAACTCGATTCAGCTCAGAATTGCTGATCGAGTAAGTAAATGATATAGGGTCACGATTCCCAGTAAAAGAGATTATACAGCAATTTTTTTTTATATTAAGAAATAAGCTATTGCGCTTACAATAGTTTTCAAGGCGTGTCAGATCTTCTTGAATAAGCACACAATCAAGTAGAGTTCTAATTTGTATATAAAATTTAAGATCATCCGCATATAGTAAGAATTTACAATTAAGAAAACATTTATTGATATCGTTAATATATTATAATGAATATCAATGGTCCCAAATGGGAACCATGCGTAACACCTGATGTAGCAGAGAATGTATTAGAAGTAAACCCATTTATGATAACATTAAATTTGCGGTTTCTGAGATAGGAATGAATCCAAGTTAAAAAAGGGCCATCTACACCGACGGCTCTAAGTTTATTCAGAATAATTAGATGATTAACTTTATCAAACGCTTTACTGAAGTCGGTGTAGATTGAATCCATTTGAGTGCGCTTATCAAGATTTACTTTAATATCTTCTGTGTAAGTTAAACGATTACTTTCGATTGATATTCCTGAAAAGAAACCACATTGTTCAGAAATAGTTTGTCCTCTGACTAATTGAAAAAGATATTTATAGACCAATTTTTCGAGAAGTTTCGCAAAAACACAAATTTTATTTATTGGTCTATAATTGGAAATAACGTTTTTCTGACCGCTCTTGAAAATGGGAATAATAGTGGACAATCTCCAGGTATCCGGAAAAGTGCCCTCAATTAATGATTGATTGTACAAAAGAAATAGAGGAGTTGCGAGTCCCGTTAACAGTTTTTTACAAATACTGCAGGAATGCCATCATGTCCTGCACCCTTTCTTGGATCCAACCCTTTAACACCAGTCTTTACATCATTCAGTTGAAGCTGAATTACAGTAAGTTGATTTTGATTAAAGTTTTTATATTGATTATTATATTCGCCGTTATCGGAGTCTTCAAATACACTTTTAAAGTATGTTCCAAACAAATTACTGATATCAGGAGCGTTAGATACTTCTTTATTTTCGAGTTTCATAACAGATGGTATACCCGAATTTCGCCTATTTACAGACACAAAATTCCAAAATTTTTCATGATTATTTGAAATTTCACCCTCTAAGTTACTAATATAATTCTCAAAATCCTGTCTTATCAGATGTTTAGATCTGCTTCTTAGAACCTTGAATGTATTGAAATCGCAAACATTTCTGTAAATTTTCCATTTTTTGTAAATTTTTTTTTTTTCTTTGATTACTTTCATCATGGAGTATTTAAAGAGTAAATAAATAAATTATGAAAGTGATGACAACTTAAGAAGAAGCATCCATACAACCCTCTTTTAAGCCTTCAGATTTGGTTAAAATTTAAATCTTAAATCATTAAATAGTTATATTTAGTCATTCATATTGTTAAAGATATTTGTCGGACGTCAGAATGATTTTAAACAAGAATTAAGTAACCAGACGTCCCGACATACTTATAAGGTGTAGTTGATTGGTTAGATAATTCTTGGACAGATACATTTAGCCACAGCATAGACGGGAAATAAGTAGTATGATGGCTATACTAACCGTATCTTTAGTTCTTGGATCATTTTCATCTCCATAAGACTTCGACATTAGTTTTTCAATTTTATCCGCTTGCTCGTCGGTGGGTTTTAGTATCCAAGGTATAGCTGTTCTAAATTTATAATAATTGTCGAGCTCTGGAACTATTTTCCTTAATATCTCTAGCAGTAATCCTTCGTGTGATGTGTAGCTACAATATGGTAATGTTATTATCTTATGCCAATTGAAAACTTATTAGGCAAGTTATTAGTTTGTATCGTTTAATTTATTTATTTATTACAGTAAACGATGCAGATATAATGGCGGCTGTGAGTCGGACAGGATGCTGAACACGATGGCGGCGTCAGAAGTTCTCTTTGGGGTTGGGCAACCCCTCAAAACGGGCAAAAACCACCCCCCCCCCAGAGGGGTTCAACGCGCTTCAAGAGGTTTCCCTGCAGAGAAACACACTTTCCCCCCCGTTTTCGAGGATGCTGGTGGTGGTGTTGAATATCGCGTCCGACCTCTTCCAACCCTTCCACCGGCCAATAGTCGCCCCTGAAAGGGGTGAATTATTTTCAGCGGCAAATATATCCCCCCCCCCCCCGTTTTCGAGGATTCTGAGCACGTTGGTGGTGTTGGATATAGCGTCCGAACCCCTCTCCCCTCGTTTTCGAGGATGTTGAGAATGGGGAAAATAGTTGTACTTCTCTTTTTGGTTGAAATGGTCTCTCATTCCGGTCCAACTGAAAAAATATAATCAAAGAGTTTGCGCGAAAAAATGCCAAGGCGTGGTCAGTTTATTTTTTAGAAAATTTTTTTTTTTCTAAATTAAATTCTTTTTTTTTTTTCAATTAAATAAAAAAATCATAAAACAGAAAGAGTAATTTAAAAAAAAAATTTTAAAACGCGATATCCAACAGCATCCTCGAAAATGGGGGGGGGGGGGGGGGGAATTATATTTGCCGCTGATACTTAAAAAAAAATTACCCCTTTCAGGACCGAGTATTGACCGGTGGAGGGGTTGGAAGGGATCGGACGCGATATCCATCACCTCCACCGTGCTCAGCATCCTCGAAAAGTGTGTTTTTCTGCAGAGAAATGTCTTGACGCCTGTTTACAAGCAATATAAATATAATTAAGACAAAATTAAAGTAAAATGTTATACTAAAGTAGTAAAAAGTAGTCAGGTCAATTTGGGAGGATATATGTATATTTTGGTATAATCATGTTGTAGCAATCGCCAGGATCAGAAAGTTGTATACACTTTAATAACTTTTGACAGTCTACAAAGCTCAGATTCGCCAATTGCTACAATACTATTCTCATGTCTGGACCGCTGCACCAAAGCATGCTCTTGGGGTACTGGATTTCATCGAAAGGAGAGCCGATCTGATCGAAGACCACGAGCTGACTAAGAAGTTAAAGGATTTTCCTATATTGATTGAGTGTTTGATCATATAAAAAACATTAAATAATAATATATACAAGGTGGCCAATTAGTGCGACAAAGCTCAATATCTCTTTTACCGCTAGGGATAGCGGAAAACTTTTTTCACGAAAGTTATTAAGCGTTAAGAGGTGCAGCTTTTAAAATTATTTTCGACCATACAGGGTGCTCCAAAAGGGCAGTGTGATACAAATTTCGTATTTTTTAAATGGGACACTATGTATATTTTTACATATTTGAATTCACCGTAAAATTCTGTACATAGCACCGTAATTATTTGTACACATTTTTGCAACGTTGCCAAATAGATTGGAAAATTCCTAAAATTTGTGCAAAAACATGGTTCAATGAAATGTGTAATATTTCTGAACTTATAATAATTTGAAATAAAATATTTTTATGTCGGAAATAGGAATGTTGACAGAAGTCCCCTATGATAACACATATCAATATTATTATACAGGGTATTTTCTATGGATATGCCAACATTACGAACTTGAAACCTGAATTTCGTAAGTTTTTTAAATGAAACACCCTATATATGATTACTTTATCTTGTAGATATTTTAATCCTCTCTAATTTTTATTAAGGTCTTTCTATGCCTATCTCTACCAATCGTGGTGGTATTTCAATTTTTATTTAAACTCGAGCAAAAAAAAAGCGGATGTATTTTACCATTGTCCTTTTTCTAGTCACCTATGACAAAATGAAAACAAAATGTTGTAATTTAAAAAAAAAATATTTATTCATACGGGAGGATATGACACAAAAATGTTTTAGCGATTCAAGCTTGTGGACAATTTCTAAAGTAAATTATTACCTAATTATTTGTTCATATAGTAACCCCCAATACCTTGAACACATAATTCAATACGTTTTTCAAAAGAATGAGTCATGTTTCTACATATTTGGAACTGTTTTCAAAGTATTGCATAATTATTTGTTCATAGTGACCCCATTAACTTTAACACATATTCAATACGTTTTTCAAAAGAATGTTTCTAGACATTTGCCGAGTAATACTTTAAAAACAGTTGAAAATGTGTAGAGACATGACACATTCTTTTAAAAAACGTATTGAATTATGTGTTCAAGGTATTGGGGGTTACTATATGAACAAATAATTAGGTAATAATTTACTTTAGAAATTGTCCACAAGCTTGAATCGCTAAAACATTTTTGTGTCATATCCTCCCGTATGAATAAATATTTTTTTTTAAATTACAACATTTTGTTTTCATTTTATCATAGGTGACTAGAAAAAGGACAATGGTAAAATACATCCGCTTTTTTTTGCTCGAGTTTAAATAAAAATTGAAATACCACCACGATTGGTAGAGATAGGCATAGAAAGACCTTAATAAAAATTAGAGAGGATTAAAATATCTACAAGATAAAGTAATCATATATAGGGTGTTTCATTTAAAAAACTTACGAAATTCAGGTTTCAAGTTCGTAATGTTGGCATATCCATAGAAAATACCCTGTATAATAATATTGATATGTGTTATCATAGGGGACTTCTGTCAACATTCCTCTTTCCGACATAAAAATATTTTATTTCAAATTATTATAAGTTCAGAAATATTACACATTTCATTGAACCATGTTTTTGCACAAATTTTAGGAATTTTCCAATCTATTTAGCAACGTTGCAAAAATGTGTACAAATAATTACGTTGCTATGTACAGAATTTTACGGTGAATTCAAATATGTAAAAATATACATAGTGTCCCATTTAAAAAATACGAAATTTTTATCACACTGCCCTTTTGGGGAGCACCCTGTATGGTCGAAAATAATTTTAAAAACTGCACCTCTTAACGCTTAATAACTTTCGTGAAAAAAGTTTTCCGCTATCCCTAGCGGTAAAAGAGATATTGAGCTTTGTCGCACTAATTGGCCACCCTGTATATTCTACATGGAAGATACGTATCAATTTGTTGCAAAAAATGTATTTTTACTGCTAATTTAAAATGCTTCATATTAAGTTTAAACATAATATCAATATAAGCCGAAGTAATTTGTGGGTTATCACTATAGTGTCGAGTTTATGACAAAAGTAACAGATCTCAGAATGTTTTTCTGCACATTAAGCCGTTTCGTAGGTGTGAGATATAGAGGGTTCCATATTACAGAGGCAAATGCTATGCTATAATGTCAAAATATTGTTTCTTCCCTAATTTCTTTAAAATCTCTGAATACAGCTTTATTTGCCTCAATAAATAAATTAATCATAATAGATAGATATTTACCCAATAAATAAGGGCACATGATTATACTCCCCGCTTGTTATCAATTCAAATGGCTCCTTCGTTATAAAAGCTGATTTATTTGGTTTTTCAATTACTGGCCCATATGCTTTTTGCTGTCCAAGCAGCCAACCCTAAAATAATAAATGAAACAAATATATCTGACGACGACTCATTTATTTATTTGAACGCAACAAATAAAGGAATTAATAAATTCTATATTTATTATTAATAGAGGTTGATACTATCCAACTTCTTATATCTACAACTTACGTCTTGTATTTTCGACTGCAATTCAAACACCTCCTTACCAGGCATACTATTTAAAATATTTATTACATCCTGGTCAGTGGCTCCCGGTTTGTCCAAAGCGATAGCAACTTTTGATCCGGATGAAGAACTTATTGTCCAAGAGGAAATGGCGGTTCCACTTTCAAGAATGGCTTTATGAAATAGACCTAAAATGGTGGTAGTAGTTCAGCAGAACCTTTGAATAAAAATAATTAGCCTTCCCCTTGATATATACGCTAATTAATGGGACATGGAAAAACCACAGACTCCTTACGTAAATATATTAGGATTCAATTATACTATCGATATCCGAAAGTTGATATTAACTGAGATACAGGGTGTTAAAGTTAAAACTTCATTTTTGTTTTCCTCTAATAACTTTGCAGGAAACCAACGCTTTTTTACAAAATTTGGCAATTATGTTTTTTTTTAGGATGAGAAACTGATTTTTTGATTTGATTTTAATGTACAATGTAGAGAGCGCTGTCTGCGGCATCTTTTGTACATTTATTAGGTCATAACTTTCTTGTGCCTCAGTGTATTTAAGTATTTATCGAAAATAATACTTTTCTCATATTTATTACGTAAAAAAGGTATCTTAAGTTCAGGTCGCTCAGAGTTACCGTTTCGGAGATATTTGCATTTAAGTTGTTTAGTGCACCCTGCCCAATTACTATTAATTAGCAAACAATTTTTTTTTCTTAAAGTAAATGAGAAAACAAATAAAATTTAGAGATGCAGTTGCCATGGAACAAAAAATGTTTAATATTTGAGTTTATCGTAAGTTTGTGTTTTTTTTCTACACGATTTTTTAGTTAGAAAGTTATTTTCATTAAAGTAAGTTAAAGAACAATCCAATTGTTGTATTTATTATTCCCAATTACCATTAGTAGAACATTAATTATCATGTAAAAGTGAATTGGTAAGAAGTAACAATGTCTTATTTGCTTGCTGAGCTAACGCACTAAACACTTTAAATGCCGAAACGGTAACTCGGGCGACCTGAACTTAGTATACCTTTTTTACGTAATAAATATGAGAAAAACATTATTTTTATTAAAAGCTTAAATATACTGAGGCACAAAAAGTTATGACCTAATAAGTGTGCAAAAAATGCCGCAGACAGTGCCCTCTACATTGTACATTAAAATTTCACCAAAAAATCAATTTCTCATCCTAAAAAAACCATAATTGCCAAATTTTGTAAAAAACCGTTGGTTTCTGTCAAAGTTATTAGAGAAAAACAAAAATGAAGTTTTAACTTTAACACCCTGTATCTCAGTTAATATCAACTTTCGGATATATGTAAGTATAATTAAATCGTAATATTTTTACATAAGGAGTCTGTGGGTTTTCCATGTCCCCTTAATTCGCGGACACCTGTATAATAGCATATTTAAATATTATGTAAATACAGGGTGTTATGGAAATGACGTATTATATTTAAATGGGTGATTCCTTGGGTGTCCTAGAGAAGCGCTACATATTATATTTTTTTAAATCGACCGTTTTAAAAGTAAACACTCTTACTCACAGGTCAGTCCGCGCTACTGTACAACATTTCACCCAGAGCCAATGGCAATGTTGCCAAACTTAATGTAAAACTGAAATTCCATATAAAAATATAAAAATAAATTATTTTCTACCTACTTGTATTTATCCTTATACCTAAAGAGCGAGGAAATCCAGGCACAAATACAATCAGTTTTTTTTCTTTTTCATGGGAACACTCCGGGAAACACTTTATGTACACACAGTGTACAATAGTGAAACAGAACCGATAGTTAGCTTTTGAAAATATAATAATACAGATTATACTACAGATTATTAGATTTTATTACACGCGACGAAATTTGACGTCCAGAAACGCGTCAATAAAAACAATATTCAAAGATTATTTATGGACGGGCAAGATACACGCGTAAACCGGAAAACAGAGCGGATTGCTGAGAGTGTGTTGGTGATCGACGAGACACAACGTATCCGGTCTTCAACTAACAGACGCAAGCGTGCGGCGCTATATGAAACTACTTCGCTCAGCCGATGTAAGGCGTCAAGAGGTTATTGGCATTTGACCTAGTGATGTACGTGGCTATTACTATTCCGTATGTGTTTTCGGGTTGCCGGTTTAAATATAATACGTCATTTCTATAACACCCTGTATACTTATAAGGTGTGTTTTAAAGGAAATTAATCTTTATCAATCTCTATTTATGTCGATGGAATAATGGAATGAACCCAACCGTAGCTCTATTCTTACCTATTCGAATACGCATTAATTTTATGTTACCATAACCTCTTGTTGTCTATCTATTGATTGTCAAATTTTATCGGGTGTGGTGGCTGAGATATGTCAAAAATTTTTACAAAAGATTTCAGTAATTTGTTCGTGGTTTGTTGTTGGTTTGCTAAATATTTTTTACAAAAAATTTTGTTGAAATTTTGCTATACTTTTATGACAGTTCTTAATAAAAGTTGTTCCAGTCACATATAGAGTCATAAATTATGGTTAGTTTTACTGTTTTTATAGTAAATTTAACTAAGTATTTCTTTCCGTGTATATTTGACTTTGTCACAGATGAACGTGGAATGAATAGAAGGTCTTCTTCTAAAAAAATTTAACCAGCTATTGTGGTTTTGGCATAACAATGGCCACCACGGTGGTTGATAAATAGAATGTTTCCATTTTTCTGAACCATTGTCTCAACCAAATAGTTGATTAGCTCAATATATTTGATCATTGACTCTAGCGAAGTATTCATTGACTTAACCAAAGTGATTTCTGACCTATTCAATTTCTTCATTGGGGAAATTAGGATGACTCAAAATTACATTGAGATGGTGTTTAAATCTGAAAATGTACTTTGACATTGCACTTTCAATAAAGATTATGTGATGTTATTGATATTGAACAAAATTACCTTTAGAAGAATATTAAATAGTTGAGTAGCTCAATATATTGAATCATTGACTCTAGCGAAGTATTCATTGACTTAACCAAAGGGATTTCTGACCTATTCAATTTCTTCATTAGGGAAATTAGGATGACTCAAAATTACATTGACATGTTGATTAAATCTGAAAATGTACCTTGACATTGCACTTTCAATAAAGATTATGTGACGTTATTGGGATTGGACAAAATTACCTTTAGAAGACGGTGATAAAACGTGAAAATGTACAGAAGCTGATCCTGCACTTTCGCCAAAGATTGTGACGTTATTGGGATCACCGCCAAAAGCTTTTATATTTCTTTGCACCCATTTCAAAGCAAGGGTTTGATCTTTAAGGCCTGCGTTGCCGGGTACTTCAAGGGATTCATCATCCAAACTAAGGAAACCTGAAAATATAAAGTTAAATTAGTATCAAAACAAGAATAGCTGTAAAACATGTACAGTTACCATCACAAAAATCCGAGCACTAATCTGACAGCTAACATTTTTTTCCTGAATTTTGGTAATTCAGGCTTTTACCTTTACTATCATAGAATACTATGGCAATATAAATAAACTAAGGAGGAAATAAAGCCAATAGTATTTAATATTTTATTGCCCTTCCATTACTTTGAATAACTGAGGTTAATCTTTTAGGCATTGAAGCCACCAGACCATTACAGTATTCTTGCGTTAGTTGATTCCAAGTCTCTTGTATATTCAGCCACAATTGTTATCTATTTTCTGGCCGAAAATCATTATATTTGTTAATTCTCTTGATCATGTAACCCCAAACATTTTCCATCGGATTTAAATCTGAACTCCTAGAAGGCCAGGGTAATACTTCAATATCCCTTTGTTGCATCCAATCAGATACTGCGTCGGCAGTATGAACCGGGCAGTTATCATGTTGGTAAATGTATTGGGAAACCTATCATTAACCGATGGCAACATCACGTTCTTCAATATTTGTATGTAATTTTGTGCATTAAATCTACCTTCTATGCGCGTACAAACTCCTATACCCTGTGCACTCATCCATCCCCAAACTTTGACAGAAAAAGGCCGCTTGATGAAATATTCTGAGTGTAGCGTTCATCAAACAAAAAAAAAACAATAAAATCTACCTTCTATGCGCGTACAAACTCCTATACCCTGTGCACTCATCCATCCCCAAACGTTGACAGAAAAACGGCCGCTTGTTGAAATATTCTGAGTGTAGTGTTCATCAAACCGGGTATTTGGTGGTCTATAGAACCTTACTCTCCCGCTGTAACATGATTGCAAAATCTTTTCGTCTGTGAAAATTACATTTTCCCAAGCATTTATACCACCTCCGTAATATTGTAATGCATAACGCACTCTTTGCTTTTTGTTGGTTACCGTTAGGAAAGGCTTTTTAGCTGCAGGGTGATTGCGAAGATTTCAACCATCTCTTATTCTTCGTTGTGCGGTTCTAACGGAAACCGGAAAATCAGTTACATTGTGAGCTAAAGCAGCCGTTTTAAAATGATTTTCCCTTAGATATTGAATTTGAGTAGTGTCATCAGCCCGGTGAGACCGCTTATGGCGGGGATCGAAGCATATAAGTAGGCCGTGCAAGTGACGTCACAGCCAGGCAGGTTACTCCATACGTTTATCCATTTGTGTCGATCGTTCTGTGTCAATATCAGACTTTGGGTTTGTTCGATTTAATCTAGGCCATATTTGTCTCCCTTTATTGAATCGGAGAAGGTTGATGCAGACAGAGACAGACATAGAATGCGAGCAGCACACGTTCTTAAATTATTTCACAACCGAACATCCTTCGTCTGGAAGGGGATAAAATCAAGTAACATATGATTTATAATGTGATTGAAAATGGTGGAGGAAGCGTCATTAAATTCTAAAATAATGTTTAATTTTCTATTCTTTTCACGAAAACGGACGTTTTCGTTTTGTTGCAGGTAAGTAATTTATGATTGAAATATTTTTTAACTAATTTTTATTCGTTATTGTTATTTTACATTATAAAATTGTCCCATTATGTCCCAAACTTCTCACGCAAACTAGCGACAAACACATTTTTAAAACCGAATTTTACTTAAATTTTACAATCTACGAGTCAAAAGCTACAACATAATATTTACAGCTTGGTTATATTAACCCTTAGTCAGAATTTTGATAAGTCCGGTAATATATTATTATAATAATTCTTTCTTTTCATAGTTTAATTGAGAATACCATAATGACTGAACAGAGGACTTCGATCACTAATGTTGCCAGGAGTATGCTACGAAACAAACAAATTGGAAGCCCATAATCATAATGATGGTGGATATATTTACTTGGTTAGTAGCTGTACATATAGTATTGTATTTACCTTGATTTGTTTGAAGTTGAAGATGGTAAAATATTTTATGTAAATTATGATTTATTTCCTATTTTTTAATAAAACTAATTACAACCTTCAATCTCTGAATTCTTTATTTCTAGTTTCGTTGCTAGCTCAATAATAATATAAAAGTATGTAAGGACAATTTTAAAGCGATATTTACAGCTGAAAACCTATGTCAAAATCCTAATATTTGATTTTCTCTACTTAGTAAATCAAATGAAAGGGTTTTGATGTTTTCTTTGCTTAAATGTCACTTTAAAATATTGACAGTAATAAAAATTTGGACAAAAGTGACATTTGAAAAGCACGTGCGCGCCAGGCATAATGGATGTCGCCGTATCATGCCTGCTTCGATTATTTAACACGGCAGTTTGTCTTCTTCCTGGTTATAAGTATTCGTTGAGTGTCATGTTCTTCTGTCGATGCCCTTTTAAGGCCTGTTCCTTCTATTCTTCCCAGCGAATGTGTTTCCATCCATTTAATTTTGATATCATGAACTGTACTTTTTGGCGTTTGAAATCTTTGAGCCATCCATCTCTCTGACCATCCTTCTTCTAGCAGTGTCACAATTTTGGCCTTTCCGCAGCATTTAAATGACGGGCATATTTATAAATTTACTTCACTAGCCGTAAATAAATTTCAGTTGACAATTGTTGTCAATATCATTACCACAGGTAATTTTTAGGTATTGGAGATGTATGAAGGTCGGCTTACATTAGAAAAAACTGCTGCCCGGATTTTTGTGACAGTAACTGTACATTTACAAAAAAAAAACGACTTATGTAGTAAGATCTATAAAATTTAAGTATTGTTTATAAAATCAAACATTTTATTAAAATATATTTTTATAATTGCAGTCCCATTCTGTTTTTGGTTAATTGGTTTTTATCTAAAATAAATTGTTGGTGTACTTTACTTAAATAAACTTATATGAAAAGTGTAGCATTTATTAACGCTTCCACACTTGTTAAATAAACAGTGATTAGTTACCTAATAATCCTAATCTATAGTTAACAACCACAATAACAACATCCTGCGTCAGCAGAAATTCTGGTCCATAAATTTCGCTTTTGTTACAACCCACCATGAAGCCACCACCATGAATATATACCATAACGGGCTTTAAGTTATCCGTTTCTTCAATCTTAAAGTAACAAATTGCATTGTTAATGTAAAACATCACGAGATACGAGCTACGAGATTCTTGCAGTAGATAGTAGATAAATAAGCAGTTACGATAATTTTATTGTTAAGGTTTGTTCGTTAATTATGGTTATATTCCAATGTTATTATATTTGGTAATTTTTGGGACTTGCAGGTATAAATGAGCATACAGCGTTGCCCCCGTGATTTCCTTAAAACATTACAATTTGATGTTCTTGGGATATATATAAATAACTTTATGAGTAGAAAATTTTAAAAATACACACATGTTTAGTACAATATTTTTACTTAATAGGTACACAGGAGAAATGCATTCAATATAATTAATATTATACTTTTCGGTTTCATACGTATGCGGTAGATTTAGAACTCTCAGTACAGTACTTGGCATCATTGCTTATTGTTTAAAACTTTGTATGATTCTGACAGCATAATAGTTATTTATGTATCAAGGGTACTAAGTAGATGATTGTGCCCTGAGGGCGACAATCTTACAAAGTCGAGGGCCTCTGGCCCGAAGGTTCGTAAGTCGCCCGAGGGTATATATCTGTTAGTACCCGTGGTGCATACAAACTTTTATGTTATACCAGTTCGTTTTAAATATTAAATATTTTTTTAAATTTAATTTTATTTACCAATTTTTTATTTTTACCTGCGACATTACGTTGACATTATTATAGCCTGCGTTTTTGTTGCTAGGGAGATAAGTATTCAAATGTTTAATGTGCCAAAAATCAAAAATGGAACAAGGTTTTGAAATTCACGTCGCAACTGAAAAAAAGGCCTAGACCAAGACCGACAAAATCCAGAGACTCATACGACAAAGAATATGACCAATTTTCGAAGTGACTGTCAGAAAATGCTGTAGAAAACATTAACGAAACTGTGCTGTTGTGGTAATTTAATGATCTATATGAAAAATTTTATTTTGTTAATAAAGAATAAGTTAATCGAAAACTGTTTTTTGCGTCTTAATGCCAGCGGGGGCCATAATGTGTACTTTATGCCCGCACGGGCATAAAGTAATCCATTATGCAGATGGTATCTAAGGTGTAAAAACACAATAATGCACTAGTATGACATAAAAAAAATTCTGTCTATTTATTAATTAAATACTACCTAACTCGTACATAATATAATTATCCATTACAGCCCTAGGGCGATAATGTTTTATTTGCAGACCGGAAAGAAGGTCATTAGAGTGTAGGTACTTTAATGCTCAATGGTAAATTAAAAATTATTGAGTTGCAGAAACTAATTATTTTTAATAAAAATATTACTTATATGTAGGTAAATACACAGGGTATTATGAAATTCCCTTATTATGTTATTATTAAGATATTATATGTGAACTCGCAAATTTTGAGATAAAAATAAATTCCAGAAAAATAACTATAAATGGCGCTTTGTAAGTGGGTTTGTTCAGTTTACCATAAAAAGGCATACACTACTAAAATTTTGTAAACAAACCCATATGACTAGTCAAGAGATGTCAGTCGTTCGCGATGTTGTCAATTGTACTAATTTATTTTTGTAATTAAAACTCTAAAAAAATAATTAAGTTCTTATATCTACAAAATTCTTTTCATAATTTCAATAATTGCTTCCTTGCAAACGAGATTAAAAAACGTATACAAATTTCAAATCAAATGCACATGGAAGCAAATTATTTCACAACACAACTTTACGGGAGTGATCGACACGACGCGGTTAGATCTTGTATCTGCATTGTTGAAATAATAACAACAAGAAAATTGTACACCATATTTATTGCGCAAACATTTAAAACTAATACATTCTAGATTTCAAGGGAACCAGCCTGTCGCGTTGACGTGTAGCGGCTCTCACGCAGGTTTTAGTGTTACTCATGTTCTCTCGTTCTTCGATCCACATCGAGAGTGATGAGAAGAAATTCCATCGCGCCTCGTTACGGTAGCGAACGACGGAATGTCGGAGTACGCGCAGTTTCTAGAGTGTAGACTTCCTCTAAGACAACCATCCGTTTAGATATAACAAAGCATTTCCATAACACCCTGTATTTGCGATAAATTAAACAAGTATATAACTTATATCCGATACAATGAAATATTTTATCTGATAGGATATAATAACGATTGGATCAAAAGTTGTTTGATAAAGAAAGATAAAGAAATGCCCACGCCTAGAATTCTTAAAAGTAAATGGGTCTACTTAAATAAGATAAGAACAATAACGGTCAAAACAGTTTTTTGACTACCGTAGAATATAAATTGATTAAGTAATTAAACATTAGACTTTATATTGTCACGACCATAAATATTATTGTTGTATAATCACTGGCGTACGTAAGCGTCGTCATGCAGATTTAGAATTTATCGTCGGTAGAAAAAATAGAAAGATAAAGGTCCATTTATTTGGCTTTTACGTTCAGATCAGTTGATTTCAGTTGCGCTGCGCTCACAGTTGCAGCATTTTCTGATTTATAAACTTCTACTGACTCGAACGAACCGCGGCGGAGTTTTTAAATCGTCTGGTTGTCTGGTGTATGTGTCTGGAAGTTCAAACTTGACAACTTTTACGATAATTTTGATAGCGCTTCTACGATCTTGTAAGAGCATAACTATCTCTACGTTTCGCAAAGCATACGGCAAATAAAAAACGTAGGTAGGGGGAGTGCGGGACAGTTGAACCAATTATAACTTAAATATGCATCTTTAATTATGGGTCAAATCAATATCTACGGTTATTAATAAGAAGCTGTGCCATTATTTTTTTAAACACTGATGTATCAAGTTTTTAAGTCATGAGATTAATTTTTTACAAAAAAGGTGATATAAAATATGATAAGAGGTTTTTGGATCAAGTGTCCTCAACCACTGAGAGACATGAACCGGATAGTAAGGAGACTTGACCATAATAAGTCGTATAACTAAAAATCATATTTTGTAATAATTGTTATCGGAAACTTCTATGTTGTAATTAAGTAAATTGCAAAAAATTGAAAAGAACCTTGTATTAACAATTTTAAAGGTTTTTAATGCAAGAAAAAAAAATGTTTGAAGTATTTATCAAAACGAAATAAGAAACTTATATAATATAAATAAAACTTGTAACCTAAACACCAACAAATAGATTTTTGTGCTACTGTCTGGTATTGCAATTTGGACAAATGAAATTGTCAATATTTTCTTTCGACAATCCAACGCAATCTTCATGCACTTATATTTTGCATAATATGCACAAACGCATGTATAATATTTCATCGGTTTTACATAAAAAGCAGTACCAGCTTCGTTTTTCATGCTCTAACGGACAGTCCTAGTGGTCATCACAGAAAACTTCATTTTCATCTAACTCACTTTCACTTTCTTTGAAATTTTTTTTTCGTAATTTTCCTTATTTTATATTGTGCTTTATTTTCAGTCACCTTACATTTCTTTTGTGTTTTGCTAACCTTTCTTTGGTTATTTTTTTGATCTTTTGCTTTTTCCGGTGTGCAATGTTCCGTAATGGGGAATCGAATTTTTCGGGTGTCCGTGTCAAAATTTTTGTTGTTCGAGGTTGTCCATCTTTGTTTGTTTTTCGCGCAGTGCTGCGCGATGTAGAAGCGATAGCTTCTGGTTCAATTTGAATGTGGTCACCAAAGTATCTAGTTGTCGAGGGGATAGCTTCGGGATCAGCCCGAATTTCGTGATTAGCACCTTGCTCCGTTTCCATGGTCAGATCTATCTGTAACGGCCGACAACATAAAATCATCCTCCGCGAAAATTTCTGGATATATCTGCTTCTTTGAAACCACTTAAAATATTTGACTGATTCAGTGAAAACGGCATTGCTTCTTTTACGAACTCCGGAATATTATAAATTGAAATGGTTCTGCCTGGATTTGTTAACATCCAGTTATTCATCACTGTATTATACCTAGATTTAAATGATGAAAAACCTGCAACGTCAAGTTGCTGCAATGTGGTAGTAGTGTTAGTAAGGTAGGTAATTCCATTATCTTTGGCGTATTTTATTACATCGATGGATACGTGACTCTCATGGTTGTCTTAGATTAGGGGAGTTCGATTTTCTTGGGTTGAGTGAGAATATTTTACAAAATGAATAATAAGATATTATGTAACTTTTGTTTGTCATCCATAATAATATTAGACTAAATACATATTATTTCAGAGGGAGACTTGACCCATAGTTTAAGTCTCCCACCCGGCACCTGGTTCAAGTCTACCAACCGGTACCAGCCTTTTTTGTATTTTTTTTAACTAGCAAATTTAATTTGAAGGTTTTGCTTTCGAAAATAATAACTGCACTAATGACGGAAAATAATTACCTGAAAATCATATTGAACATTGACCTTATATAAATTTAGCAGATGAAAATACAAAATTTTAGGATGTTACTTTTTTTACGGTAAAACATGTAACCTTCTCTAAGCTTCATCGCTAAGATGCTTGGTCGGTACAATACACCTATGAATAGTTATCGTTCAGGATTTATAGATTTCGCATGGCGAGAAATATAAATCAAATATGGCGACTGGTTCAAGTCTCCTTTATGGTAAACCATCCCGCACTCCCCCCTCCCCCCCTACTTATTGAACAAACTTTGAAAAATGTATTTTTATTTTCCATCGCTATTTTGAGTCCCATAAAGGGTCATTCTCAGAGCTGCGTACTGTCGCCCGCGACACCATCCTAACCAATCAGGACCGTTTTACGTCATTACCCCTCATCCCCAACATCCAACGGTGCCGCTCTAGCGGTGTTGCCAGGTATCAGACCTGATGATTTTTTGTGATTTATAAAATATACCTCCCCCAAAATAGCGGGTAACACCAGAAAACGGACTTTTTTCCTTGACCACCAGATTATTCATAAAATCACAAGAAGATCAACAGACATTTCACGAGATACCTGGCAACACTGCGCTATATATTTTTTAAATTTTATTTTGAAATTTGAACCTGTTTCCGAACAAAGGTAATTACTAATTATTTTGTCGTAAAAAATTGTGAATAGTATGTATTTTTGCTTTTAAAAGTTAATCTGAACATTAACAAGCTAAATAGCACAAAATATTTAAATAATCGTTAATTACATTGGTTCATTTTTTACTAACCAGAATAAATATACATATTTTGAGGAGCAGAATACGAAAAGAAAAATCAAATTTGACACTGACACACGAAAAAAATTTTGAAAAAAAAAACCTAACCTCCAAGAGGGGAGAATTTTAATCCAACAGCCAAATTTCTTTTCCGTAGTCCACATACTCACACCCTAAAAAAAACCGTAAATATGGGCCTGGTGCAATCGGAAGAGATTATCGACTATACTATAAGCTTTTTAAAGAAATGTGACAATTTCAAATTTAAAACATTAAATTTTAGTAACCATAATGGACGTGGACACAAATTCAAATTATATTCCGGTGGAAATTCTTCATCGCTCTGGAGCTAAATTTAGACTAAAGTCTGCAGAAGAAAGTGCAAGTGTCAATAATACTGGTAAAACATCGTTTCGAATTAAAATTGTAAACTGTTTTTAAAGTCGCAAGGTATTTTGTTAACCCTACTGTTGGCATTTTCGTAATGTTATCTAAAAATTAGTTTTGTAGCTCTATAGATCCCTAAATCTTATAATATAAATATTTTTAAATTATTGTAGATACAGATTACAAAGGGCAAGTATCTCTGCACGAAGATGGCTTTGTATTTGCTTGGAATGAAGATATAGAGGAGACACAAGCTAGTGAGGGTAGTAGCCAGGCTATCGAAAGCCTGCCTATTACAATTAGTGTGGAATATGAATGATGAGGAGACTTCCTTATTGGAGGAAATTATATTAGAATGAAATGGTTCTCCTACCTACTTAACAGTGGTTAATAAAAACTACCTAATATGATGTGTAAATTTATTTGTTTTTCTAGTGGATTGTAGTCCTATGCTTGAATAAAAAAGACATTTATTATTATTATTATTATTATATGCCGGTTATGTTCCGAGCGATTGGAAAGAATAGGCCGAATGGGGTTTAGTGGGTATAAGCTTATTATGCAGTTCAGGGCACGTGATGAGCATAAAGCTTTTCCCATAGAAAAAAGAACTGAAATGTCTGGATTTCTTACTCCTGTCAGCGTGGATTTACTTTCTAAATAAGCTAAATATTTATTTTTATAAGAAACTAAAGTTTTATATTTTTTACACAGTTTGGCAACATTGCACGTAACACCCGAATAAACCCGAAAAAACGCTGGATGAGGTGTGGGTTTATGGGGCTGGACCCCATTTTTAAAACGGTCGATTTGAAAAAAAAATATGTAGCGTTTCTTGACATCCAAGGAGTCACTCATTTAAATATAATACGTCATTTCCATAACACCCTCTATATACTTACTTGTTGTAATCTTTATTCGGACAACTGAAGGAAGTACCTATAGAAATAAGGGATCAACGTTTATAATATTTCTCATTGCTAAATGTCCCACTTAAACGGAAAAAATATCCTGTTTCATATTTAGGGAGTTGATGACAGTGAGGTGATAATAATTGCTCGACTCGGTAAGGAATTAAAGGATGCAAAAATAATTTAAATTAACTTACAGTTTTCGTGAATACATTTAACACCAAACAATCCTCACCACCTTGAACCACTTCACCACGTTCATGAATTGCATCTCGATTATAACATGCATCGCCGTCTTTTGTGGCATCTTTTATTCCTTGCCATGATTCAACAGGTTCTGGGGCCTAAACAGGCAAATATGGTATAATCAAGTAATTGAACAGGTAGAAAGGATGAGCTTTCTTTGTGATATGTATCATATAAATAACTCATAATATTAAAGTTACCTCCAATTAAAAGGGGTAAAAAATTAAATCTAAACCTCAACGATGTCATGGATATAAAAATGTGTTAAATACTGGTATTACACTCATAGTAGCTAGGAGTAAGAGTGTGCTAGACTAAAATTGATACCTACAGAGCAAATAAGTGCAAGATAGCATTCCTTGAATACATGCCTATCATGTTATACGGGTGAAAATTTGTTTACAGGCAACTTTCAGTAAATCGGGTTTTAAAAATAAATAATCTCAAAAACACCTGTTAAAGATCATCGTCACAAAGATCCTGGTCTATAGCATCGATTTTTTAATAATTTAACGCCCGTCACATGGCTAATTTTACTCTTCTAAATCCAATATTGGAACTGAGTTATTTTAATCAATCACTATAACCATTTTCCTATTATTTATAACAGCCCTGTCTTATATTAGCTTAAAGTTTTAGAATGTTAGAATGTTAAAATACTAAGAAAATTAGTCATATTTTTAATCTACCTAAGGTGTAAACGAAACTTGCATATCAAAATATATTTTTCCTTAATGGTTTATAGATGGTCAATAAAAAAATATTGTATACAGCTTGGGATAACAAACCGTCACATCAATTTATCTCCGTAACATTTTTATGCGGATTGTGGATAACGGCTAATACAATTTCTTAAACTTTTTAGACTGTAATGAGTATCTGTACTCAAGAGAAAGACTTCGTGTAGTATTTTTCCCTTAACTCAGACCACTAGGTCTGAGTTAACCCTGTGACCGGCGATACAACATAAAAACATACGCCTGGTAAAAAGTAGGCAATGATCTAGTTTATACCTAAATAAACATAATAAGGACTTACCAATAAACAGGAGCACGCTTTACACCAATTCAAACAGATACCGTCATATTTGTAAAACAATTAGGCCGACCTGTAGTGACGTTATTTATAAGCGATTTCTGCCGTGACCGGCGATACATGCAGCTGCGGGGACGGAACTTCTGGTTAATAACTTCGTTAGAGAAACGAAACTGTTGATCTTTGAACATTATTTTTTCAATACAAATTGTAGTGGGAGTGTAAATTATTTATATATAAAAGTAACTTTAGTAAAATGACGTGAAATATAAAAGGATAAAGTAAGAATTTATTGACTGGGGATACGTGATCGGCGATACATTTTTAATACTTTACTTTAGTAAGTTCAAATTTGAATACTGCAGCTATAATCTAAAAAAAGCTTTTAAAATTGCTTTCTAATGCAGGAAGTAACATATATTTCGCAAATTATAATCGTTTCTACAGGCAAATAGTTTATTGTAGTAAGTTATATGCTAAGGACTGAAAGTTGCCTGTAAAAAAATTTTGCCCCATACATCATTTTATACTATTATGGGCGATTTCAGGCATCGAAAAATTCTGAAAACATTGCCTTCCTCTTCGTCCGTAGCCTGGTGTTTTATTAATTAACCGTTCTGAAGAGACTTGCACTAAAAGGCGTATGAGGAAGCTATTTTTATTTAATTAATAAAGGAAATGACTTACCTTAAACCTAAGGTCGCCAACTGGTGTTTTTCCATAAGGAACTCCCAAGAACTTGTAAATATTTTTCCCATGGATACTTTTTCCAACAACTCCTTTAACCTTTCCTTCGCTTAATTGGACAATTGGTTCCGCCATTTTATAAAATAACCTTTTAAACTATTTTGAAATATAAATATCACACGTCGAGAATTTATTCGGTGTTTACTACCTTACCTACCTAACTAAACCCTACGTTAGATTTAAAAACTCAATATTTAACAGTGAACCTAAATGTTTGTGAAAATAAATCGTAGATAACTGATAAATGGTGTAAATAAAAGGGAATATGGTGGGAGTATTTTTAAACTACAGAGTGTTTCGAATAAAAACCGATTTATCTCGAAAGCCGCTAGATTTATCGTAATAAATTAAGATCCCGTTGTTAAAGGGAAATTACCAAAGTATCCAAAAAAACAGTTTTCAGCTCTGTCAAATGGCACCAGTCAAAATTTTGGCCCCTCGAGTATGGTGGCAAGTCCGTTCCTCACTTTCCTGATGATGTAAAACATCTACTGGTATGGACTCTTTATGGCTTCTATAACATATTAAGTATTCATTAAATTATGCCTGTCGGTTCCAAAGTTAGAGCCAAAAAAGTAAATCGTTGGGTGATCGTTCTATGATACATTACGTTTATTTTGACCTCCTCTATATGCCCCGAGAGATTACGAGATACTTACGGGAGAGCCTGTAAAAAATTTCTGGATCCATTTGATGTTTACTAGGTATCCAAATAAAAGGCTTGCGTATCCAAATGGATGCTCAAAAGTACGTTAAAAGATGCCGTTTTTGGGACCATAATTGCGAAAATTTGCCCTAATTTGTTTTCTTTTCATGATGTGCGGGTTTAAATATAATAAAGCAATTCGCTATACAGGGTGTTATGGAAAAGTTGCAAAAGTTCTCCACAATTAAAATTTTCTTCATTTCTAAGATAAAAAGTCCTGCTTTGTTTGGTTCGTATTTTTAAAAATGACCCAGTAGGTATTCAACAGTTCACCGCGTTGCTTGATATCTTTGTGTATTTATTTGATATAATATCTTGAAAGAGGCCAGATATCAGTTTAATTAATATTTGTTAAACCGAATATTATTTCTGTGAAGAACTAGCAAGTGACCACAATGGTTGAGCCTATAGTTGAATTAAGTGAAGGAAAAATCAAAGGACTCCTTGGACGTAATTTTAATGGAAAAATAATATATAAATTCTTGGGGGTAGGTAGTAATTAATCATACAACAAAAGAGTCATCGTAAAAATGGGGATCATGCAATGGAATTTCTTTTAAAAGTAAAGCATGATTGTTTACGACTAAAGGTAGTAAAACATTTATTATAGTGTCACGGGTACGTATTTTAAGATCAGCGCTTTCGCCAAATGTCACGTAGGGGGGTAGCGTATGAATTGAAGGGTAGACAAGTCTTCCAAAAGTAACACGTATATTAATAATAACGGGATAACTGGTACATCAATATATATCATGTTACAGTCCTAAAATTATTATACTTATATAACGTAACAGTACAAGCGGTTCCTGTTCTTGTCCGTGTATCGTTTTCACCGTTCAGGAACTGGTTTGCGAACGATCACAAATTTGGTTAACCATACTTACCGATGAAAAGATAAATGATTTTGGCTTCTGCCACATGTAGCGCGTCCGCGTAGTAAAATAGAAATACCAAGATGTTGACAGAGTGCAATCGGATTAGTTCCAGATTTGTTTCATACTGCAATAATTACCGAAAGGGGTGGGAAAGACTGTTTGTATTCATTGCGTAGGCTAGAAATGTACATTTTTCTATCTGTAGTTTGCAATATCATTGGTTCTAAATTATAAATATCACTTAACCAAATCACATAGAGGATATCGGTATTCAGAGTTTACAAATAAGTATGGGGTAGAGGAAGGGAAATTATATATCTATATAATATACTTCTTAATAAAATTATACATCTCTCAAGAGATATTCTTTAATTCATATAACATGCTAGAAGTATTTAAAAGTAAATAACGAATATTACTTATATCTATATCTCTCTGTTATTTTCTTTGTTCTGTTAAATCTGCTATTGACAGTTCTTCCAATATCACCTGGTTTCTGGTTTTATTACAGTGATAATAGCCTATAATAGGCACGATGTAAGAGTGTCAAATTTGTTTGTTGTTTTGCCAGAGACGTAAATATACTATATTAGGATGTAAAGCCATATATTATTACTATTCAGATTGCGCATTGGGGAATGCATATAAAAAATAAATGGTATAAAGGGCTCAAATTTTATTCTATTATTTTAATTTTACAGATAGTTGACAGTCTCGTTACTTAAATGGAATATCTTCTTCCATAACTCCACTCTCTCTCTTTCTGGCAAATCATTTAAAACGGTTAGTTCTTTTCCAATATCCAACACTGAAATCTTATTCTCATCTTTAACTGGTGGTACAGTCACTCCGAAGTCATTGGATGGAGTTGGGTTACCAGACTTTGCAAAATTGGTCCATAGTTTTACAAATCTTTGAACCGTTAAAAATTCCAAGGTGTCAGGTTCGACTTTTGGTAGTGATTGAACGTTCCATAGAAATCCAAGTTCGTCTGCATGGCACGTGCCTAATAAATGAATGGTAAAATTAATACAATTTTATTTAGCATACCAACCAAGGATGTTTATTAAAAGGGAAAAAATACACGTAAATAGTGATCTGGAAATGGACTACAATAATTTAGTCAACAAGATTTTATTTTTATTATTTCAACCGAAATTATACGCACTAATCTGTTATAAATCCACGCTTCCACTACTCAAAGCCGGGTCCAGAACAAATTAGTTGTTGAACTCCTGAGTAGCCCAAAATGTTCGTCTATGTGTTCCTAATGACCGTTAATTTTTTTAGATTTTTTTTCGCCCCCGTTCCCGAGATATTCACGCTTTAATAAAACAAAATCCGGGTTTTTGGCCATTTTTCTCGGGCATTCATCTGCAAATAACTTTTAATAGACGCGTTTTAGGAGAAAACGTTAAATGGCAAAGTTGTTCGGCTTGAATAGAGGAATAAGATCCGAGGTGGAAATTTTTTTTTGGCCGGAAAAAATAACCTAAAAATTGCGTTTTTCCGGATAAATAGGGAAAACCTTAATTTCGCCCATTTGAAAATTGCTCCACCTGGGCCGAAGACCTTGGTAAATGTGTCGAGAATAAGCTGGTAAATATTCAGAGTGGTTCTCGCCATAGAACAGCCGCAATCTCAAAAATGGTAAAAATAATGGCAAAAAATTTAAGAATTTGGTAAAAAATAACACATGACGATGCAACATGTATCTCGATTGCTTCCAAGTTTCTTTCCCGGGAGAAACATGCTCCAAAAGTAACACAGAGGACCCCGAGAACCCAATAAAACCCTCCAGACATACAAAATCTCTCAAGCAGCCCCTTTTTCATCATTCAACGTGTGAAAAACAGGTATCTACACAAAAAAACTGAAATTCTGGTTCTATTAGTTTCACCATCTACTTGACTAGAATCCAATTTCGGATCTGGCAAATTTAAGAATGTTTAAAAAGATTAAATAACAATATTATAAACAGAGCACTTCATTGATATTCCATCTCTTTTAACAACAGCAAATTGAATGCTCAATGAAATGTTCTTGAGGATAGAACCTTATCTACTATTTTGGTATCAGTATATTCGGAACTGCGAGAATAGAATTTACTTCTTATTTGACCATTTTGAATTGGTATTAGACAGTGAATTTTATGCAAGTCCGGGACTCGTTTACAATTTTTGAACTTTCTATTAAAGTATTTTTAATTTTTTCACTTTCTGGCGAGTATCTAAGAGTGATAGTTTTAATCCGCGAAGTGGAAGATAAGTAATTATATAACTTTTCAGGGGTTTGAATAGTTTGTCCCGTACTCTGCAAGCTTTTTTTTGAGGCAGCGCGTTTAGCAGTTGCTCCAATGCTATCGCATGGCCCTTTGCCGTGAGAAGTGGGATGGAAATGCCAAGTAGCCTCTACATTACAATCTTGTGCATGATAGCACAAATTAATTACGTTCTTAAAATTTTTATACTGCTGACGAGCTCGGTCAGAAATGTAATGAATTTTCGAAACCTGCCTCAATTCTTCTAATAGAAATTTAACAATTTGATTATTAAATGTCTAGACGGCTACTGTGTCATGTGCAAGACAATCTGAAATTATAACAAGTGACTGTTTTTTAGAATGTATGTATGTTTTTTTTTATGATCAAACACAAGCAATATAGGAAAAATCCTTTAGGGCACTCTGGGAGTGGTGCGTGTGCGCAAAAAGCGATTCACGTTGGTTTTGAATCGTTGGAGGTTATATTCGTTGGGAAAAACGACCTCGGGAAGGCCGTTCCACAAAGGTGCAGTCCTCCAGATGAAAGAATTCTTAAATAATGAAGTTCGAGGAGTACTAAGCTTAACCACATATGGATGGGCGGCAGTGGTTCGTCGTGTATTTCTGCTAATCGTTTCTCTTGGCGGAATTAAGAGGGCAAGGTCAGCCGAGCACCTTCCATGAAAATATCTGTAAAAGAGAGTCAAATCCCCAACCTGTCTTCGATGTTCTAGGCTGTCGAGGTTCTTCGTCAGCTCGTGGTCTCCGATCGATGGAATCCAGCAGCCGAAGAGTATGTTTGGGTGCAGAGCTCCAGCCAGACATGAGAGCAGTATTCTAGTGATGGTCGAATCTGGGCTTTGTATAGTGTAAAAAGTTGTTGAGGTGTGTACAACTTTCTGGTTCGGAAGAGTACCCCAAGCTTCTGAGAAGCTACCTTGGCGATTGCCACAACGTGGTTATGCCAAGACATATTTCCTCCGAGATTGACGCCCAGCAAATTAATAGATGAAGCCAGTGGGATTGCGTGTCTGTCCATGACTATTTCCGTTTCTGAAATGTTAACCCTTTTAGAGAAAACTGCTGCCTGGGTTTTTTTAACGTTAAATTCGACTTGGTTACTGTCACCCCAAGCCAAAATTTCTTCCAGGTCTTTGTTGAGGCGTGATACTTCATGCTGTCTGCGAAGATGTGCGTCGACAGCCGATGTTTGTGCATTCAAAGAGAAAGATGAGATAAGTGTGCTATCGTCAGCAAAACTAAATATCGGATTTTTAGTTTTCACTAGAAGGTCGTTAATGTAAAGTAAGAAGAGAGTGGGAGACAATATGGACCCTCGAGGAACACCGGCATTGATGGTGAAGGTGTCTGAGAGAAATCCGTCAATCGCCACTTGCAGGGAGCGGTCCTTAAGAAAGCTAGACCACCATGCACATAATCGATTGGGCATACCATAGGATCGCAGTTTACTTAGAAGCCCCTCATGCCAAACACGATCAAAAGCTTTAGAAAAATCCAGTGCAACAACCCGAGACTCCCCATGATGTTCGATTGCGTTGTTCCAAATATGGGTGACATAGGCTAGAAGATCTCCAGTTGATCTGGACTTCCGAAAACCATATTGATGATCGCTGATAATGTTGAAGCCTTCCAGATACTTTAGAACATGTTGGTTAATAGCTTTCTCCATTACTTTTGATATAACTGAAAGCAATGCGACTGGTCGATAGTTGTTAGGCAGGGTTCTCTTACCTTTCTTTGGAATAGACTGGACTCGCGCCGTCTTCCAGCAAGATGGAAATATTCCTTTTTTGTAGGATAAGTTGAAAAGTCTACAAAATACTGGTGTATGTGTTACTCTTGGAGCATATTTTTCCCGGGAAAGAAACTTGGAAGCAATCGAGATACATGTTGCATCGTCATGTGTTATTTTTTTCCAAATTCTTAAATTTTTTGCCATTTTTTTTTTACCTTTTTTTGAGAGAACCGAGAACCACTCTGAAACCTTACCGGCATATTCTCGACACATTTATCAAGGTTTTCGGCCAAGGTGGAGCGATTTTCAAATGAGCGAAATTAGGGTTTTCCCTATTTTTCCGGAAAAACGCAATTTTTAGGTTATGTTTTATGGCCAAAAAAAAATTTCCACCTCGGGGTCTTATTCCTCTATTCAAGACGAACAACTTTGCCATTTAATATTTTCTCTTAAAACGCGTCTGTTAAAAGATATTTGCAGATGAATGCCCGAGAAAAATGGGCAAAAACCTGGATTTTGTTTTATTGAAGCGTGGATATCTCGGGAACGGGAGCGAAACGTTTTTTTTTTTAAATTCACGGTCATTAGAGACACATCGACGAACATTTTGGGCTACTCAGGAGGTCAACTTTAATTTTGAAAAATAAATCTCTCACGGAATGCCCCATGTATATGAATGCTTTCGTGGTGTAGAGGAATGTTAAAGCATTCGACACCACGTCAGTATAGAATGTATGTATATGAATATCCACGTAGTATCCAATGCTTTAACATTGGTCGATACCACAAGAGCATTTATATAAACATGATCTCGCTCGTTCTTGCTCGTTAATTTGTTTTTGTCCCGGCTCTAAAGGAACCTCGAAAATGATATTTTTACATCAAAGTGTTGCTTACGATAAACCGCACATTATCGGAAACTTTGGTAGGCCTGCAAATATTTTAAATGGTATAAAAAGTCATATTTAAGTTATCGTAATCACCAGTAAATTTGTGACGTTTTACAAAACGACCCTATTTACATCGTAAGCCCCAATATGTCCTTGACAAAACATCGTATGCGCGGTGGTTACGATTTATCCTAATGTCGCTTACGATAATTGTTTACCCCCAACTGTTCTTGTGATTAAAGATACGTGAAACTATTATTTACACTGGTAAGTTGTGCATTATTTGTTTTTTGCGTTTAGATATTTATTCTTGTTTTATTTAGATGGCTCATTCAAGAGGTTACCGCATAGCCCAAATGGCCATGAGTGATATTGCTGATATTGGTACTCGAAATGAAAGTGTAAACGAGAATAGTAATATGGAAAATAACTATCCAGTTTTGGAATCAGTAGAAAATAAAAACAACACCGGAAATATTGACAACGAAAACAACTTTAATTCTAATAATATGGTAGTGGTTCAAGATCAGTCAAATGGATCTTTATTTGATATTGTCAACATTCCGATAATGCTTGTAGATGACTTTGTTGATGATGTTTCAGAATTCAATCTGGAAAACTATGTTTCCATTCAGACTTCACGTTTAAAAAACACCATAAAAGAAACTACGTTTAATGGTTCGCTTAATCCTCAACATCCAACCTTACAAACGAAATTGGTAAACTACTCATCCAGTTCAGAATCTGAAAACAATGAAAAAAAAAAGTCCTCCTAAAAGCAAGAAGTTAAAAAGAATCGATTCCGATTACTCCTTTCATGAAGATAAAAATTCTGACTTTGGCTTTTCTGGATCTGAAGATACTGAAGAAACAGATGATATCGCAATAGACATTGTGGGCAACTCAGGGTTACAAAAAACTAAAAAAGAATCCAGAAAGAAGAAAAAGCAAACTGAAAAGGCATTAGGGGCAAACAAATCCGTTCAAGAAAACCCGTGTAAACATAAAAGATGCCAAAATGGATGTGCAGGAAACTTCACAGAACAACAACGATACAACATATTCGAATACTACTGGGGTTTGGGCAGCCATTCTAAACAAAGAGATTGGCTTTTATCATGCATAAAGGAGAAACAGGTAAAGCGAAGACGAACAAAAAATGTAGAACATAATAGAAGAACTCGAAGTTTTAGTTATATCATTAAATGGAATGAAGTTGGAACTGAAGTCTGTCAGCAATTTATTTTAAAAACACATTGCATCTCACAAATGACTTTACGATACACTAAGTACAAACCAGTACCTAGCATATTTGCCAAGGCCGATCAAAGGGGCAAACATGATCCGCCCCATAAAACCACAACTGAAGACAAAAAAATAGTTCACGAGTTTATTAAAAAGTTACCGGCAGTGGCCTCACATTATTGCAGGGAAAGTTCAACTAAAAAATACCTACCTGCCGAACTGAGAAATGTGTCTTTTCTATATCGAATTTTTGTAAAAGACCAAAAAGAATTTCACAAAACAAAAACTAAAGTAACCCTGAAAGTATTTAGGTCAATCTTTAACAAAGACTTTCGAACCTTCCGAAAAAGGATAAATGTACTGTCTGCGAGTCTCGAAAAGATGAAGAAACTAAATTTAGCGAAGCAGATGAATTGTTATATCAAATTCATATTAAAAATAAAGATGAGTGCAAAAAACAGTTTCTCTCTGACCAGAGTATTGCCAAAGCAGACGACAGTTTTGTTTGCGCAAGTTTCGACTTGCAAAAAGTTTTAAATACGCCACATGGCGACAATATGCTATTATACTATTCGCGCAAATATGCATTTTATAATGAAACAATATATGAAAGTGGGACAAGAAGTGCCTATTGCTATTTATGGGGTGAAACAGATGGAAACCGAGGCACTAATGAAATTTGCACAATTCTCCATAAATATCTTCTTGAAGTTGATGGTCGGGAAAACGTAAAAAGTGTAGCCTTATACTGTGATAGCTGCACTGGTCAAAACAAAAATAAGGCCATGTTAACAATGTTGAATACATTCCTAAAAAGAGCCATTAACATCCGTCATATTAAATTAACTTTTCTTTTACCTGGACATACCTACATGCCAGTAGATGCAGTACATGGAACAATAGAGAGATTTATTCGTAGACGCATTGTTTGGGCACCGTCAGAATGGCCCACGTTAATAGCAAATGCTAGGGTTCACCCTAAACCTTTTGAAGTGATTAACATGAAGTATTCCGATTTTTTTATCTTGGAAAGCAGTGAGCGAAAACTTTTTTCCAAATAATAGGAAGAACTTCGGAGATGGAACTAAATTCCAAATAAGCCAAGTAAGGATTGCATATTTCGAAAAAGGAAAAGAAGAAATCAAAATTAAACATTCATATTCTGATACAGCTTCAAAAGGTTTGTTACTACTTTCAGAAATTACAATATTATTTAAACCGCAAATTGTTTCTATCATTTTAGGTAGGAGATCAAAGAATCGACAAAATACACTGGAACCTATATACAAAAATCGTTTAGAAATTTCCCTTCCAAAGTTTCGAAATCTTATGGAACTTTGTAACAAGCATGTTATCCCAACAAATTTTTTGAAAGAGTACCAGAAATTCCAAGGCAGGGCAGAAGCTCCGGATGTTTTACCGGAAACGGATGACGAAGACCAATTTGAAGATACAATTTAATAAAAAAAGTGTGGTTTAGTTTTTGAATAAAAAGTTTTGGTTTATACAATGAATCTTATTTTAAAAAAAGATGCCGATAAAACATCGTTAGTGTATCTTAAGCGACAAATAAATATCTTAGACTTTCAAAAAATGTTTTGACAAAGTATCGTAAGCTGCAAAATTACCTGAATGTGTCGAAGTTTCTTAAAATTGACTAGTTTTAACTTAACTATGATAATACAAAAGCATACCTAAAAAATTATACAGATTTATGTTTAAAAACAACACAATGAGAAGAAAAAAGGTTCTACTGTAAAATTAGACGTATGTCGCTTACGATGTTTTGTCAAAAACCCATCGATATGGCTTTGGCTTACAGTATTTGAAGAATAAACAATTCACAATTCAAATTCTCGGTTGTTTTTAAGTGTTTTTGTGTGTTAAATATAAGTATTGTTTGTGGGAAATAGCAATTATTAACTCAATATGATAAACCATAAACTGGATAAAAATATAGACTTTTGTTCCTAACCAAGAGATATCAAAACAGCTGTGGAAGAATGGAAACAGACAGTAGATAAATCACTGTTTTATTGTTTTTTTTCCGTAATAACAGGCGTCATATTGACGTGCACAAAGCAGATACCAGGTCCATGCTTGTGTGAGATCGATCTATTTCCTCAATAATTTATTATTCCAGCAGTTAAAAATCTTCGAAAATGAAACTTTATTAATATTGTTAACTTACCGTCTAATTCATGCATTTCATGAACATCTCTGAACAAATTTCTTTTACAAACAACTGATATTCTAAAAACGTAGACTGGGAATTTTGACGTTTTGGAATGGTTTACTATTGATGCTACTATGGGTGATAGCATGGTACTGTCCATCATGGTCTGAAATATATTTAAATCAGAATTCTGCAGTAATAATACGTGCATAACCTTATTCAATAGATTTAATGCAAAACCGTTCTTAATTGATAATAAGTCAACCAAGTTTTGTATAATAATTATTGTATAATTATATATTTTGTTTTTCCTTCAATTTTATAGATTAAAATGTGTTTGGGAATATCCTGTTATTATTAAAGGCCGTATTTATGGTCGACACTTGAGGCGTCATCAGGCCTTACGCATATGGGCGAAAAAATTGTTCGAGATCAGCAAAGAATTTCGCACACCAGTTGCAAACAATATTTTTTCTACGACGTCAATTTCATTAAACTAAAACCATAAAACGATATTTTGCATTATAATATTTAATGCAAATTGCTTTTTAAAAACATAATAGTCGAATCTGTCCCAGGAATAACTATGGAAACTAATATGTTTGACAACATACGTTTTTCACCACTGACGTTCTCGATATTGTGAGTTTTTTAAAGTAAAATAATACATAGATAATAATGGCGTCTCGAAAGTGAAGATGATTTATCCTGTACCTCTTCAGAAATAGCAGGTACAGCCAAACTTGTTACACTGAATCTTCTAAAGGAATAATCCAGATGGCAGTATGAACAATTTAAAATATAGTGTTTGGAAAAAACGTGAAAAAAGTATCCCAAAATATTTTACTGGTATATCTAGAACGATCGAATGTAGTTAAGTCGTCCACGTTATGATCAATATTTTCTATGTTGAAGTCAACTCTTAATATGAAGAAAAATGTGGATATAAGGAAGTTTCCAAAATTGGTTACGTATTTAAAAAAATATTCAGTTGTGCATCAAGCTAAGAAGTCTATGGTTTTAACGCGAGATTAAATTAATCATTTTTTAACTGAGGCAGATGATAACGTGTTATTAGTGAAGATAATTTATTTGACTTGAAATTTTACTGTTGACGTAAAGAATAATGATTGTTTTAGGTTCTTTTGATTATGAGCATCTCGGGTGCTTGTCGCCGGGCGGCAAAATTGAGTTTTGATGAGTGATTAAGATTACAAATTCATATATTTCTTTAGCACTTGACTGTTTCTCGACACCGTCAGAGCCAACTAGGAGTAACTGAACTTAAAATCTGGATCAAAAGGGCCATATAAAAATATGAAATCATCAATATTTCGAAAACTACAATGTTACAAAGTGCCGCCATATTGAAAATATTTTAGCCGAGTTTCCCCCATCAACATTAGCTTAATGTCGAATTTTCGAAAATTTGTATAGTTGTGCATATGTCGACCGCGGCGGTTCCCGGTGGGGCACCCTGTACAAACAAATAAATTATCAGCTACACTATCGATAAGAAATTTATATGTGGGGCTATTACTCACCATATCTTTAGTTCTAGGATCATCTTCATTCGTATAACCGTTTGACATTAATTTTTCTATTTCGGTCAGTTGTTGCTCGGTAGCTTTAAGCATCCAAGGAATAGCGGATCTATATTTGTAAACTTTATCAAGATTGGGCATTTTTTTTCTTATCCACTCTAGCAATAGACCTTCGTGTGACGTGTAACTGCAAAATAGTTATGTTTATAATTTTATGCCATATCGGCGGTGGAATTATTTTTAGGAACTGCAACATTTAGTAGAGTACAATTCATTATTTCATTTTATATAAAGTAAAAATCTGTACCAACCGTGAATAGCGAGCAATTTTAAGATTGGGAGTATTTTCCAAAATCAGTCTCGATCTAGACAAGATCGATATTCACGGAATCCTAGCGACCAGCCTTATTGACTGACACTTTTGCTTTAACAATTTATTCACAATATTTCATATCATTCATGATCATGGTGAAGATAGTACATTTTTCACAAAACTTCACTTATCCACTCACGGATGGTACAGAAATAGTATACAACCTGTCCAAGATAAGGAGGGCCAGTACATGGATCTCGAAAACCGCAAGAGATACGAAGTCGGTTAAATGGAGGTAAAGTTGAGCATTTACGTGCCTAATAATATGCCGTTTAGAAAGTTTTAAAATTCCGAGTAGTTCCGGAGATATCCGGAAAAAATCGAAATTCTGAAAAATCGTTTTATTGTTTTCCTGGATTTTTTTGAGATCGAATTCTAAAGTAAATTGCACTTTTGCATTTCCTCTTTTTCCGCTCTATCTAATAGCGTTAATTGTTTTGTAATCCGGCGAGTCGTCCTCGAAGGGCCATTATCAACTTTCATTTTTTAAATACGGTTCTGTTTTCCTGATATTGGCATTTGAGAGCTTTTTTTTACCCGAATGCAACGATGTATGATACATTGTGGTTTAATGACGTTTCGAGGGGTTTTTGAACAACATCAGGAAATTTTGGGATACGGTCCTGTATTTCTCCTAATTTTATAAATAATATCTCATAAGTAAGCTCTACATTTTTTACTTATGTTGGAGTAGTTCAATAAATAATAAATAATTGAATAATAAACCACAAATAAGTGAACAAAAATCATTCCAAAACAGTAATAAAACGAACAACGACAAAAGTAAGGAACTACATAATCAGGTGTTCTTCCGTTATTCTCTAAGCACAAATAACATCTTCTTACGGCCACATAACAGTTTTTTTGAGATAAAATAAAATATGCGATAGAATATCAAACTTTTCAGCATTTGTAAATTTATGTTCCATATTTTCTGGAAAATAGAAATCCTCTTAAAACGCCCTCAAACGATCTCAATGGGATTGCCAAGTAAAACACGCGTCACCATCTTAATTTCTTTTGTTTCAAGCGCCTACTTTTCTTTTAAATCCCGAATCAACAGAAGTTTGAAATAATGTTTCTGTATTTTGTTCACTTATTTGTGGTTTACTATTAAATTATTTGTTATTTATTGAACTAGTCCAACATAAGTAAAAATTTAGAGCTTACTTATGAGATATTATTTATAAAATTAGGAGAAATACAGGACCGTATCCCAAAATTTCGTGATGTTGTTCAAAAAAACCCTCGAAACGTCATTAAACCACAATCAAATTCCAATATCAGAAAAACAGGACCGTATTTAAAAAAAGAAAGTTGATAATGGCCCTTCGAAGACGACTTGTCGGATTACAAAACAATTAACGCTGTTAGATATAGCGGAAAAAGTGGCAATGCAAAAGTGCAATTTACTTTAGAATTCGATCTCAATAAAACCCAGGAAAACAATAAAACGATTTTTCAGAATTTCGGTTTGTTCCGGATATCTCCGGAACTAATCGGAATTTTAAAACTTTCTAAACGGCATGTAAATGCGCAACTTTACCTCCATTTAACCGACCTCATATCTCTTACGGTCTCCGAGATCCCTGTACTGGCCCTCCTTATCTTGGACACGTTGTATATGGTGGATTCGAATAATCATAGTCCACCCTTTACATTTTGTCCGGGACACATATGGATCAGTTACCTACAAATAAGTTAGTTTGGTTAGCGCATTTTATTTTCAAATTGATAAGGTTGTACCTACCAAGTGAAACACGATTATTGCGGAACACAAATGTCGAGAAAAAGTTTAAAAATTTTTGCTGGTATAAAATATACGATTTTGGTTCAACTTACGACTTCAATCTAGAAGATATTATGCTGAATATACGATGAGTATGGAAGCGGAAATTGGCCATAACAAAAATTTTTAGACCTAGGTCTCTAGTAAGAAAAAAACTTTGCATCATTACCTTATACTCATCATTACTTTCTTCTCGTAATGAAGGCAGAATAGCTAATAATGGTACTGAAATATAGTAGGCGCTCGGAATATTTATCGACGATACGGTGATGTTAAAACTTTCTACAAACAAATGAAAACGTTCACGCACAGCCCTAATATATAAATGAGGCCAAAAACCTCTAAGTAAAAAATCTGTTTTTTGTCATTATGACATTTTGTCCACTGTATACTATCATCGAGCAAGAGCACGGATTTTCCAAAACGATGTCTAGAGACAAGGCTAATGAGCTGTTCCCAAATAATTAATAAAATGCTATTGATGCTAAAGGGCGGGTTGATTGCATATCCTTCGGCTTCAGTAAGGCCTTTGATAAGATCGATAACAAAATATTAATTGAGAGGCTTGCTGGTGTGTGTGGAGATGGATTTGGTTCTACATATATTAGTGAGCAGGTTGTTTCAGTTAATGGCTATTACCCTTATGACTCATTTCGCGTGTCCCTGTGGAGAGCCGCCTGGGACGTAATCGTTATTATTTATATTAATAACATAATTAATTGCTTCCACTTCTGATTTTTATTTATTTTGTATGCAGATGATCTAAAAAGCTTTCAGATTATACGAGGTCCATGCGATTATTATCTCTTTAATGTGTGGTCTTAATCTTAAATCTAGTTAACATATAATTTACCCGATAAATAAAGGTACATGGTTATATTCTCCACTTGTTATTAATTCAAAGGGATGCTTGGTAATAAATGCAGATTTATTTGGTTTTTCAATGACTGGTCCAAGCGGTCTTTGCTGTCCAAAAATCATAAGCTAAAATAAATGGCAAAACTATGAAAAATGATAAAATAATAACTTCAGTAATTGTTTGAAAAAATAGTGGTGATATATGATTTTTTCAACTTCAGCATTTTATAAAATGTAGATCCAAGGGAACTAAGTGGAACTTCAAAAAATTATAACAAGTTTAAACATATTTAGAAAGATGATTATAAAATTTAGTTCGAACACCTCCAATAATTATCTGTGTTATTAACCACACTGCTCAACTTACATCTAGTATTTTTGACTGAAATAAGTATACTTCTTTACCAGTCATCTCTTTTAAAGTATTTAGTACTTCCTGATCACTGGCTCCTGCTTTATCCAAAGCTTTAGCTATTCCTGGTCCGTTGGAATAGCTGATTGACCAAGGGCATATGGCAGCTCCACTTTCCAGAATAGCTTTATGAAATAGACCTAAATGATGGGATTATTAAAAAATATATCAGCAGTTAATTGTGAGTAACATATTTTAGGTTCCTATTAAACTGTTAAATATCTACAGTCTAAAATTTCCATCGCAGTCTAATTCCCAAAGCCAAAGCAACGATATAATTTCTTCAAAGATTTAAAAAATTGGCAAATGTTAAGCTTGGAATTGAACTTTTTTTAAAACAAATATGTACCTAAAATACCCCAAAGATAGGCTAGTTAAAATTCATTAAATTTTCTTTAAATAAGATTTCCAGTTTAATACTACTGAAAAATTCTGGTTTAATTTAAACAGTTTCGTATATCATATGTTATAAAGCTTACCTTTAGATGATTGTGATAAAACATGAAAATGGACAGATGCTGATCCTGCACTCTCACCAAAAATTGTTACGTTATTTGGATCACCACCAAATGCTTTTACATTTCTCTGTACCCATTTTAAAGCAAGAGTTTGGTCTTTTAATCCTGCATTGCCAGGTACATCAAGAGATTCATCTTCTAAGCTAAGAAATCCTTAAAAATTAAATTAATTAAATATTGTGGTACTATGGTAATTATAAATTTTATTAGTTCAGATGTCATAAATTCAAAAAATCTATACAAATTTATTGCCTTATCGATTAAGGAGCAACTCTCAGAAGTTCAATATTTGGTGAGGATTAACTAGTTTATCGTATCTCTTATCCATAAGATATATCTCGAATCCACAGGAACATGTATATTTAGATATTGAACATGGAAAAGTGGTGATGTAAAGTGAAGGGTGACCAGGATTAAGTTCGCTTCGCCTCTCGCTTTCCCGTTTTTAACTCGAACAAACCCGAACAGGAATTTTTCCTATTTTTTTTTTCAGTAAAAATATATTCGCTACCTCTTTTTCCTTTCGATTTATGTTAATATAATAAAACCGAACAAACCTTCTTCTATCAGCAACAGAGTATTCACTGACTGAGGATTATGGTTAAACCATTGATGAACTCGGGGAGCAAACGAATTTCCTAATTGTATGGAAAACATGTTACTCTATTACCGGTGATGATTATTTTAACACGCATGTGGGTTGTTTATATTGTATGAAAACAATCCATATTTTCACAATTTTTAGGTAAATAAATAGTAATTTCTTACCTAATAATCCTAGTCTATAGTTTATAACAACTATAACAATATCCTGGGCCAGAAGAAATTCTGGTCCGTACATTTCACTTTTATTGCAACCAGTTACAAATCCTCCACCATGAATATAAACCATGACTGGTTTTAGGTTTCTTGTTTCTTCAATCTTAAATTAATATATCTCAAAATTAATGGAAAAATGTCACACTGCAGTTGTGAAATCATTTATATAAAATATTGGTATTGCCAAAGAAGTTGTCCATTCTTCCTTTAAGAGACCTGGGTAATATTAGCTACAGATAACACAAAATGATGGATTCAAAACCCTCGACACTATTTTCTAACATATCTTGTTTGGGGGATTCCAATAAAGTTATAGATTTCTATTTTTTTGCAAAACTTGGCAAAAATAAAAGTTACTAAATATTAACTTTAAATATATCTCGTGTGTTTAGTGTTATTCTTATTCAGCTTTTAGTTGTGTTTTGCAGGGTTTAAAAAAGCGTAAGCTCTCGCTGTTGAAGCCGCAACTGTAATAGAATTGGCGATTGTAAAACGATTTGCATGATATATTGCTTGCAACTATCATGCCAAAAATTAACTTTTAGCAATAAATCTGCAAAAGTATTTTTTTTATGATCAAACACAAGCACTATAGGAAAAATCCTTTAGGGCACTAGTGGAGTGGTGCGTGTGCGCAAAAAGCGATTCACGTTTGTTTTGAATCGTTGGAGTTTATATTCGTTGGGAAAACGACCTTGGGAAGGTCGATTCATAAGGATGAAGTCCTCCAGATGAAAGAATTCTTAAATAATGAAGTTCGAGGAGTACTAAGCTTAACCATATATGGATGGACGGCAGAGGTTCGTCGTGTATTTCTGCTATTCGCCGCTCTGGGCGGAATTAAGACGGTAAGGTCAGCCGAGCACTTTCCATGAAAATATCTATAAAAGAGAGTCAAATCCCCAACCTGTCTTCGATGTTCTAAGCTATCGAGGTTCTTCGTCAGCTCGTGGTCTCCAATCAGACGAATGGCCTTCCTTTCGATGGAAATCAATAGTCGAAGAGTATGCATGTTTGGGTGCAGAGCTCCAGATATGAGAGCAGTACTCTATGCCAAGACATATTTCCTCCCAGATTGACGCCCAGCAAATTAATAGATGAAGCCAGTGGGATTGCGTGTTCGTCCATGACTATATCCGGTTCTGTAATGTTAACCTTCTTAGACAAAACTGCTACCTGGTTCTTTTAGCGTTAACTTCGACTTGGTTACTGTCACCCCAAACCAAAATTTCTTCCAGGCCCTTGTTGGGGCGTGATACTTCATGCTGTCTGCGAAAATGTGCATCAGCAGGCGATGTTTTTGTATTCAATGAGAAAGATGAGATAAGTGTGCTATCGTCAGCAAAACTAAATAATGTAGAGTAAGAAGAGAGTGGGAGACAATATGGACCCTTGAGGAACACCGGCATTGATGGTGACAGGGAGAAATCCGTCAATCGCCACTTGTATAGAGCGGTCCTTAAGAAATCTAGACAACCATGCACATAATCGACTGGGCATACCATAGGATCGCAGTTTACTTAGAAGTCCCTCATGCCAAACACGATCAAAGGTTTTAGAAATATCCACTGCAACAGCCCGAGACTCCCCATGATGTTCGATTGCGTTGTTCCAAAGATGGGTGACATGGGCTAGAAGATCTCCAGTTGATATGGACTTCCGAAAACCTTATTGATGATCGCTGATAATGTTGAAGCCTTCCAGGTACTTTAGAAGATGTTGGTTAATTGCAAACTCTAATGCGGCCTTTGCAGTAGAAAGTATTGAATGACCCAATCCTTACGGTTAATATGAATTAATTATTTATTTCAATCGTAATACAGATATTCAGACTCGCGATTGACGAGACTGAGAACCGAGCGCCGCAACCAATTGTTGTTTAACGGAGAACAACAGATAGGAAATGTTGTAACGAAATAAAAAATAACATTCAAACAAACGCTTCCTAAGCTACCGGACGACGCCGACGTCGAAACGCTCGTTATAAGAATATCACAACAGAGTGAGTAATCAATCGTTCTGCATGATACAATCGTTCGCTAAACGAAAGCGGTGAACAGCCCGATGACTGGTGTGCTATGTATGCATGATACAAAACATCGTTTCAATGTTTGAAAAGATTCGATCACTTTTGAAATCGATCAGTTGCTGATTCGTTGGCCTCTAAATCTTTAATTTGTACATTGTACTACATTGTATTATTAATTTAGTTTTTCAATCTGATTAAATCAATAAAACCAATTTTATTTATCTTATTAAAATTAAGTAAAATTATGCGACATAAAAAATAAAGCCCTTTAATATTCGAGTATATTATTATGATAAATTAAAAAAATATATATTACTTAAATTCCATTCAACTGGAACTGCTAAGCATTAGATAAAAAATCGTTTTAGATTATTGGAAACCAAAGTAAACAACAATGATTATCATATAAAAAATAAACATTTGTCTCGAAATTTTCAAACGTAACAACTGAAATAAGATGACAGACAAAAATTTCTCAATATTTACTTACAGTCTTCGTAAATACGTTTAAAACCAAACAATCCTCACCACCCTGGATTGCCACGGCACGTTCATGAATTACATCTAGATTATAACAGGCATCGCCATCTTTTGTAGCATCTTTTATTCCTTGCCATGATTCGACAGGTTGTGGGGCCTAAAAAGATAAACTGTAAAACTAAAAAAGTCTTACTGTGTAGTCATAGAAAAAGTGTAGTTTTAACTCGTACGAAATGTTTCGCACCAATGATGAATTGCGTTACTCGCCTGCGGCTCGTATGCAAGTTTCATCGTAGTGTGAAATATCTATCATTTTGTCCTTGTTAAACAATATAGTATTTAGTTTCCCAAAAATTAAAACCTATCATAACTTTGGCCCTACGAATGCGGTGCCAAGTCCGTTCCTAGCTCCCTGACTATGTACAGGGTGTCCACTTTTGGGTGGTTTTACACGGTCCATTTTTTTTATGATCAAACACAAGCACTATAAGAAAAATCCTTTAGGGCCCTCTGGGAGTAGTGCATGTGCGAATAAAGCGATTCACGTTGGAGGCTATATTCGTTGGCAGAAACGACCTCGGGAAGGTCGTTCCATAAGGATGACGTCCTCCAGATGAAATAATTCTTAAATAATGAAGTTCTAGGAGTACCAAGCTTAACCACATATGGATGGGCGGCAGTGGTTCGTCGTGTATTTCTGCTATTCGCCGCTCTTGGCGGAATTAAGAGGGCAAGGTCAGCCGAGCACTTTCCATGAAGATATCTGTAAAAGAGAGTCAAATCCCCAACCTGACTTCGATAGTCTAGGCTGTCGAGGTTCTTCGTCAGCTCGTGGTCTCCGATCAGACGAATGGCCCTCCTTTCGATGGAATCCAGTAGCCGAAGAGTATGTTTGGGTGCAGAGCTCCAGATATGAGATCAGTACTCTACTGATGGTCGAATCTGCGCTTTGTATAGTGTCAAAAATTGTTGAGGTGTGTACAACTTTTTGGTTCAGAAAAGTACACCAAGTTTTTGAGAAGCTACCTTGACGATTTCCACAGCGTGGTTATGCCAGGCCGTTATTAGTAAAGATAGAAGGATGCGGTTTTCGCAGCACTGTGCTACTTTTTTGTGAAACAAAAGATGCCCCAATTACATTTTTTCTATCCCCCCCCCCCCCCCCCCCCGTTTTTAATATACGGGATTTTGAGAATTTTACAATTTGGGAAACCCCGTAACTTATCAATCAATCAAAAAAATAAAATGTTCTCTTTGTAGTTAGTTTGTAGTCACATTACCCGTGATATGCCAAAAGCGTCAATGTTTCCAATAGATTTTATATAAGGTCGGCTGTGTGTGAATTTTTCGGGTCGCCTTAAATGTCTATAATTTTTTATTTTTAATTTGGATATTTTTGGGTAAATTATGAGTGACGATAGGCAGATTGCTGCTTCCGCAGCAAATAATTTATTACTAAAAAAATCCAGGGAGTGGCAATGAAAAAGTGTATCAAAAATGTATTGACTGGTGTACTGATAATCATGCGATTACCGACTCAAAATGTTTTATTAACATATTTCGATGATTTAACATGAAAGTAAGTATGAAGTCGTAGAAAAGGCATATAGTACATAAGTCGAGTGGTAAGCTTATTACATACTCTTTCGTAGTACGGTACGAGCGTAGCGTTTCGAAATCGTATCTAATAGGCGTCTTACCACTTTTGGCATGTAATATACTTTGCGAACTTCTTTGAGGCCGAGGAGTATTTTTCTGAATGCCAGTTCGGGTTTAGGAAGGGCAAAAGTACAGTCCTGGCTATTCTGGACCTTTTATCACACATTCTCGAGGCTTTTCACAAATTACAGTTTAGTGCAGTCTTGATGTGCGATCTCAGCAAGGCTTTCGATTGTGTTGATCATAACATTCTGCTACAAAACTTTGGAAACTATAATCTAAGTCCAAACAGCATCAAATTGCTAAAGTCTTATATTTCTGATAGGGTACAGGTGGTGAGGATCGCCGGGGTAGAATCGACTGAAAAAGTATTAAATATCGGTGTACCGCAGGGGGTCTGTTCTTGGACCGCTGCTATTTTTTGTATATATAATTGATCTACCGAATGCTGAAAGAAATGCCTATTGCACACTCTTTGCTGATGACACAACAGTCTCATTTTCCTCGGAGAGCCTAGATGAAGCAGTTGGGGGCATGGAGGAGGCACGGAATAGAGCTGAGGAATGGTTCGAGATGAACAGACTAGTCCCGAATCCAGGAAAAACACAGCAAGTCTTCTTCTCCATGAGGAACACAGATGACATAAATTAGGATGTTAATAAGGTAGGATTTCTGGGGGTTCAGCTCGATCCCAAACTTCAATGGGGACCCCATATAGGTGAGGTATGCGGCAGACTCAGCAGGGGTACCTTCGTTCTGCGGGGCCTTGTTGGTTGTGTTGCAAAGGATATCCTACGGACAGCATACTTCTCGTTCATTCACTCGCACTTGTCATATGCAATCCTTGCCTGGGGCCATGCTGCGGATGCACATCGTGCATTTGGGCTACAGCACAGGGCAATTAGGATTGTTGCTGTACTTCGTTTCGGGGATGACTGTAGACGTGCTTTCCAAGAGCTTACGATTCTGACATTACCTTCCCAGTACATCCTCGAAAACCTCATTTATATCAAACAGAGACTACATCACTTTGAAACCCATGAGGACGCACATACCTACAACACACGTCAAAAGAACAATCTAATACCTGCCTACTGGCGATTGAAAAGGTGTCAGACAGGGCCTGGGTACTGGGCGGTAAAATTTTTTAATGCGTTACCGGTAAACATAAGAAGCCTTGAACTGCAAAGTTACAAGCGTGCTATTAGGAAAATCTTAATTGCAAACGCATTCTACACGTATAATGAATTCTTAAACCATACCTTTGTTCAAATAAATTAGTATATAAGATTGTAAGCGTTAATTTTATTTATTTTAAATTGTAACCTTAAACTAGTAAGTGTGAGGTGCACGTTTTAATATTTTACTTAAGTAATAATGTTTTAAATGTAACTATATATTTTATTGACGTATGTAAATTGGTCGTAATCAATGTTAACATGAATAAACAATTTGAATTTGAATATAAACATTTAATTAATGTGGCAATTTGCGTCATTACTGGTTAATTTTCTCAATCGTTCCCATTTTTTCGACTTACCCTAAATCTGAGCTCCCCAATTGGCGTTTTCCCATATGGAACTCCCAAGAACTTGTAAATCTTTTGTCCACATATATTTTCTCCAATAACTCCTTTAATTTTCCCTTCACTTAATTGAACAATTGGCTCCGCCATTATAAAAAATATCCCGACTTACTGTCTTATGAAATATTGACTTATTGAATAGTTGTTTTTAGGATTTATTTAAAAAAATGAATGATTGATATGGGCACCTAAATATTAATAACAATATATCATAGATAACCGAAGATAAAAGGCTGAAATATGGTGGGGATATTTTAAAATTCATCCTAACAAACTGGTAAAGAATATTTATTTATAGAAATATTTCCATCTTTATCGTTCTCATATTTAATTAAATGCATGACATAACAATGCTATAGACATTCAAATTTTTTGGTTAAGCAGAAAATATTAAGAGCGGTGGAACAATAGGCGGCGGCATTGGTTATTACGAAGATTAGTATTTAGGTGACAAGAAATGTTTATCATATATGGTGTTATAATATACTGGCACAGTTAATACGCCTCAGACAAAAGTTTTTGGAATCGTCTTTTAGTTCAAATAATATTGTCCTATAACTTTCTAATATTTATCTTGTACTGTTTCCTTTTTCCGAGATAAAAATTGCTGTCTAATATTTCGCCAAACATAACCATAATTCAAAGCATTAATTAAACACTTGTAAATTTGTAGTCCGATTCTATGGAAAGTTGAAATTTTGAAACACAATGTATTCAATCCCCATAGAAAACTCGATTAGATATCATACAGGTCGACAAGTTTACCTGTAGCTACGAAAGGAATGCGGGCAACAAAATTTTGAGGTTAACAATGTTGTCACATTTATTAAATTTTATAATTTTATTTAAAATAAATTGTAAAAGATATATAAGAAACCAATATTCAATTATAGTTTCAATATTATTAAAACCTTCTTTCCAAACCATTTATTTTGATATTTAAATGCAAAATAGCATATCTTTTTGATTAAAGTAGTAACTAATTTAAAAATATGGCAACATAGTTCGTTGTCAATGGTTACAGGTAGCTAGCGCTAATTTGATTGGTTATATCTCAGACAGTTGATAGCGCATGCGTCTCGTGAGACACCCGATGGGCCATCGGGCTTGTTCGGCGATGTCCGATATTTGATGGATGCACCCATCCAGTTGCGTAGTGAGGGAAAGGGCAATAGTTATTGTATTGTGTTAAATTGTGTTTTATAAATACGTGTCCATTGTCCAGGTAAAAACCGACACAGTCAAATCCGCGAAGTGAATGCAAATGTTTATAGGGTAGGTAAAGAGGAATTACAAATCAATATATTTAAATTGCCACTTAAGCGAAAGCTAGACATTAATACGAACAAAACTGAAAAATAATCATTTCTTTCCATGTTGAAAAACTTGTAAAAAGTACTTTTTTAAACCTTGATAAAACATAAAATGCAATTACTGAAGAATACTACGTTTTTATTACATTATTTAAAATCATAATAGCACGCCCATGACTAGGCCATGATATACGATATACAGGGTGGCCCATCGAAAACGAAACAGAGACATTTACTGGCAGCTCAGTTCATTTTTGGAAAAACGATCAGACCCGTCGATTTTGTTTTCGAGGGGGACACAAAATTGGAAAAAAATCACGTCAACAAGTGCAGCCCCCTGGACGGGGGTGGCACCACCCCTAAAATCTTAAATGGAAAGGGGGGTCGAGTGATACCTTATTTTAAAGGTCTTCCAATTCCCTTTATAATGATGTAAAATTCACAATACTTCAGTTCAGTAGTTTTGGAGATTTATTGATTTTAAGCTTACAGTACACTTTAATAGGTTTAATAGGTAGGTTAATAGTTTGTACTACTTTCAGAAGAAATTTGAGTAAAGGCAGTCACTTATTAATTTAATGCTTTTCTTCACTACGCCCATGGTTTGTTTATCATTTTGGTGTTCAAAATAGCGATTGGAGCGGTTTTTGTCGCAAAAGAAGTGGTTTATTGAAGAAAGATAAGCAGGGAATGTCTCGTACTTATTTTAAATAGGAATTTGTACATAGTTTGCTATTGATTCGACCAAACTTTGTTGTTAAAATACCTTTTACCGCTTTATTCATAAATTAACCATGGTATATTCCACGGCAGAAAGGATTGAAATTATCGAAATATTTTTCGGAAATAATCAGTGCGCTAATAGAACAGCACACATATTTAATGAGCGACATGAGAACAGTAACGTGCATCGAAAATATGTCCTAGAACTTATAGCTAAATTTCGGGACGCTGGATCAGTCGCCAATAAAAAACGCAACATTGAAAATCCCATAAGGAACGAAGCAATAGAAGTGGGGGTTTTAGCGCAAGTTTATGTAGATCCTACGTTAAGTACCCGCAAATTGGATACTGCGTGTGGTGTTAGTCGATGTAGTATCCAACGGATTCTGAAGGCCCATAGTTTTCATCCGTATAAAATTCATCTTGTACAAGAACTTAATGAAGACGATTTTGATCGGCGATTACAATTTTGTGAAGATATGAGTGAACGAATTATAAACGATGAACATTTTCTATTCAACACTTGCTTTTCCGACGAATGTTCCTTTTTCTTACATGGCCTAGTAAGTAAACCGTCATAACTGCCGATATTGGTCAGATTCTAATCCCAGAGTTTATCATGAGGTACACACACAGCAGCCACAAAAATTAAATGTTTGGGCTGGTATTTTTGGCGATCATTTAGTTGGTCCTTTTTTCTTGCCTGGAAATTTAACCGGTGAAATGTATTTGGAATTACTGCAAGACGCCATAGATCCTGCATTAACAGCCATAATTGAAAATGGGAATTATCGGCGGTACATTGCGAATAGGTTGATGTTCCAACAGGATGGTGCCCCACCACATTACGCATTACGTGTTCGACAATATTTAGATCAGACGTTTCCAGGTCGATGGATTGGTAGAAGAGGTGCCATTGAATGGCCCCCAAGATCGCCAGACTTATCACCTTTGGATTTCTTTCTGTGGGGTCACTTAAAAAGCAAAATCTATGCTACTCAACCAACATCGTTAGAAGATTTGCGACAAAGAATTGTGAATGAGTGCCTTCAAATTACTCCTCAAATATTGCAAAATGTGCGGCAACGTTTTGAGCAAAATCTTTATTACTGCATGGAGAGTAATGGTGGTCATTTCCAACATTTACTTGGCTGACGGGTCAGTTCATTCTTAATTTTTAAAGTACTTTCCTACGAAATATATTGATTTCCACTAATGATGTATTAAAGTTTTATTTAAGTTTAAAATCAATAAATCTCCAAAACTACTGAACTGAAGTATTATGAATTTTAGATCATTATAAAGGGAATTGAAAGACCTTTAAAATAAGGTATCACTCGACCCCCCTTTCCATTTAAGATTTTAGGGGTGGTGCCACCCCCGCCCAGGGGCTGCACTTGTTGACGTGATTTTGTTCCGATTTTGTGTCCCCCTCGAAAACAAAATCGACGGGTCTGAGCGTTTTTCCAAAAAAGAACTGAGCTGCCAGTAAATGTCTCTGTTTCGTTTTCGATGGGCCACCCTGTATATCATATTCATGTACCTAAACCTCAACTTTCCTCAATAGAGCCAATTTTTTGAAAAACTTTCATCTTTTGATGGCGTATTATGACAGTTCAAAAAATTAGACGAATGACTTATAAATTCTATCGACTCTTTCTAAAATACAACCTTCTTAAAATAATTAAATATAGTTACACAAACGAAGTTATTTATTTTCCAAAATAAACTGGGCCTATTGAGGAAAACTAAAGGTATAGGGATATGATATATCGTTTGAAAGCAAATTTAACCACCCTGTATATATGTAAATATTATATTGATCAATGAGATTATTTTTTGAAAAAATGTGTTTTATAATAGTTTTTTAATAGTAACCAAACACGTTCTTCTTCTTTGTTCATAATCAAGGTCCCTGTAAAGTCTAGGGTTCCTATAGAGGAGGCTACTGGCATGATAATCCGGCTCCTATTCGAAGAGTGTTAGCGGACGAATACTTCTATATTATAAATATTCTTGTCTATGTTTAGCTTTTGTCTGAGGTAATTTACAAACAATCACTTTTGATTGGCGGCTATCAAAAAGCTATTTTGTATCGCGTCGGATATTTGTTTTACATGTCAGATTATTCCAAAGAACTGACATGTTACACACATATTATTATGATATCATTATGCTGAATTTCCTATGCTGTCGGCTATTGTTAAAACATTAAGGAGTTCATAAATTGTTAAAAATATAACCACGAGATCGTTGTTTGATTACCAATTCATAATTTGTTGGTTAAAAGTTATAGATGAAAAAAGCGGTTATAATTTAAAGTCGTCCATATAGATACCCTGTATCTTACTCCAGTGGCCGATTTATAAGTCAAGCAATGGAGACGATGCTTCACCTACAAATTTGATTATTCCTACGTATTATTAAATCCCTCTTTGGACCAACTCAATCGAACATCATGGAGAGTCTTTCTTAAGGACCGCTATCGGCAAGTTGCGATTGACGTATTTCTGTCAGATACCTTCACCATCAATGTCGGTGTTCCTCGAGGGTCCATATTGTCTGCCTCCCTCTTCTTACTCTACATTAACGACCTTATAGTGAAAACTAAAAATCTTATATTTATATATGCTGACGATAGCACACATGTCTCATCTTTCTCTTTGAATGCACAAACATCGGCTGCCGACGCACATCTTCGCAGATAGCATGAAGTATCACGGCTCAACAAAGACCTGGAGGAAATTTTGACTTGGGGTGACAGTAACAAAGTCGAATTTAACGCTAAAAAAACCCAGGCAGCAGTTTTCTCTAAGAAGGTTAACATTACAGAACCGGATGTAGTCATGACAGGATACGCAATCCCACTGGCTTCATCTATCAATTTGCTGGGCGTCAATCTGGGGGAAAATATGTATTGACATAACTATGTTGTGGTAATCGCCAAGGTAGCTTCCATCACTAGAGTACTGATCACATGTCTGGAGCTCTGCACCCAAACATACCTATTGGCTACTAGATTTCATCGAAAGGAGGGCCATTCGTCTGATCGGAGACCACGAGCTGACGAAGAACCTCTACAGCCTAGAACATCGAAGACAGGTTGGGGATTTGACTCTCTTTTACAGATATTTTCATGGAAAGTGCTCGGCTGACCTTGCCCTCTTAATTCCGCCCAGAGCCACGAATAACAAAAATATATGACAAACCACTGCCGCCCATCCATATGTGGTTAAGCTGAGTACTCCTCGAACTTCATTATTTAAGAATTCTTTCATCTGGAGGGCTTCATCCTTATGGGACGACCTTCCAGAGGTCGTTTTTCCCAACGAATATAACCTCCAAAGGTTCAAAACCAACGTGAATCGCTTTTTGCGCACACGCACCACTCCCAGAGTGCCCTAAAGGATTTTTCCTATAGTGCTGTGTTTGATCATAAAAAAAAACAATAAAAGCAGTGATATCCTTAAGAAAAAAACCTATCCTGTAATAAGAAAAAATAATCAATAAAAGCTATCAACAAGTTTAGAAAATACATAACAGCAAATGTTTGGTTGTGCCTTAAATAAGTTTCACACTGTATTAAAAAAAATAGCAGGTTGATGTATCTATCCCAAAATGCTAATTATTTTTAGTTTATTTTGTACGCCTAAATAATAGATGCGAGCCTATCATATCGTGTAAACTATGGTTTGCGTGCTGGGATCAAATTTATTAAAATGAACAGGATGTTTTGAAGTTATAATTTATAATAGTATCACTTTTGTTGCCACAGTTAGTAAATGATTGTAAAATTTTTTTCAAGCGTAAAAATGCATGTGAATGAGTTTATTTGAGTAACCTTTGTTATTTGTTGTCCCCAACATTATCATTGTTAATAAATACTACTAACATTAAATGCTACCTGCTATTCTGCTCCGATTTTTGAATTAGGAACAGAAAATTTTGATTTTTTTAATATTTTATATTTAAAAATTTATTTTAATTTAAATTTGGACTGTTGATGCCTGATCGAGCATGTAGAGGGAACGAAAAACTTAGTTAACTTGACTATAAAAACAGTAAAATTAACCATAATTTATGGCTGTATATGTGACTGGAATAACTTTTAGTAAGAACTGTCATAAAATTATAGCAACATTTTAACAAAAAATTTTTGAGAAAAATTACTAAAATATTTAGTAAACCATTTATATTTCTCTTTAATTTACTAAAATTTTTTGTAAAATTTACTAATTTTTTTTGTAAAATTTACTATAATTGTTGTAAAATTTACTAAAATATCGCGCCACGCGGTATTCCCAAGCGGTCACCCATCCTAACCGTGCCCAATATCTCTGGCTTCCTCTGATCGTTAGAATGCTTTCTCTTACCATCTCCACCGTTCGCCTTGGTAATTATGCGTTCTAATTGATCCGTTACATATGATTTAATTCTTTCATTCTTGCAAAAAGGCAATTTTATACCACGTTATTTAAACTTGATTATTTTTACAATAGAAAATACTTAAAGTACAATAATAGGCATCAGTAAAATGTATCATACATTTAAAAATATTTACCTACTATAGTTATAAATAAATTATTTTCATTAAAATTATTTGTAAAATTTACAATACAGGGTGTTATGGAAATGACTTATTATATTTAAATGGGTGACTCCTGGGGTGTCCTAGAGAAAGTCTATACTTTTTTTTTAAATCTAAATACTAAGGTAAAAACCCTTTTTACCCACATACTGTCGCGCCGTTCCATCTGGATTCAGTTAGCAACAATGTGGGTCACATCGCATGTTTCGCGTTTGCCTGGATACCTGCCGCGCGCGACTATCATTGCTTCAATATGTTTCGAGACTCAGGAATGGGATGCCGCTGTCGAGGGTTCCATGTGCTTGACGTATACGAATTTAAACGTTGTGTTAGTTGTAGCATTACCCGATTTTTTTTCTGTTCGTGAAACAATTCATAATAAGAAATATGGTGATGTGATTTCAAATTTGTGTGATATTACCTACTGTTGGTTCTGTTGCAAAACATACTTTTTGTGTTTTATTTTTTTATGGGATTTAATTATAAAACGGATTATAAGATCGAAGGTAAAAGAGAGTATGTACCGTAAAATTGTAGTAATTCTTTTCTAAAAAGTTTGAAAAAGAAGTGACAACGCGGATCAAAGACATCTTGTTGTCAAAAAGTGTATTCGTACAATAATTCAAAGAGCAATTTAAGGTTATTTTTCTTCAATTTCTTTTCATCTCCATAAGACCCTATATATTTTAGTTCATTTTGCTAAATTTATTAAGTTAACTATAGTTTTCTGTAAATTAGGTTTACAATATTATTTTTGGTATGGATTAGTAATGAAAATTGTAATAAATACAATATTTTATAGGACATTTTTTAGAACCGCACAAAGGGATGAAGATAGATTGAAATAAAGTATAAAAGTGATTCTTGAAAAGTGGTACGAAATTTTGTCGCAGTGGTCTATTATCACACAACTACTAGACTTTTGTTTATGGGGCATGAACATAATAGTTCTAAACTATCGACACCTAGAAAAGGAAAGTAGACAACAAACAGATGGGCCAATATGAGTAATAAAACATTGGGATGACAATAGGAACATCATACTAACTAATACCTACACCTTACCCTATATAATTACCCTATAACTTGGAGACAAATGAAAAATACACTTGTCTATTCCTCCTTAATTTTATAATTTCCCTTTAAAAGTACACAAGAAGCTCTCGACGTCATGAGTCCATGTTTGAGTTTAGATTTGCCATTGCTAGCCTTAAGTCAATATGTATATTAAGCTCATTTACATAATATAGTAAATATAGGAAGTGTGTGCGTGCCTTAAAATATAATTATTCAATTGTCTATAAATAAGTAATAAGACACCAGGATGTAATTTACATGTCTTTTTGTGAGTAGCTATTGTAATTTAATAAAGCGTAAAATCTAGTCAATCGAGCTTGTTTAATAGATGACTATTAATAATTACAGTTTATTATAAAAAAATAGTTTCTAAGTAAGAGAAATAAAGAATTTTTAAACATTATAAAATTTTCCTCTAAAAAAAGTAATTATTTGCACGCATCTTTACCAGTGGCGGCTCGTGACCAATGATAGAGGGGGTTGAGTAATTTTTCTAGGCGTTTTAAATGTAGAAAGAAAAAAAGTAATAAGAAAATGCGTTAGGTAAAACATATTTTTATTTATTTTTTTATTTGACACAAGGCAATACAACTTTTGAAAAATAAGCAAGGTTTTCTTAGTGTGTATAGCTGTCGGATCTTAACGTTGTCGCATGCAACCCTCGTAACAATATTTATACAGTCCACTACTAATACTACTAAAGCCATCTACGAGCTATCAAGAAAACCGAATGATGTCCAATACTACTACCGCCATCTACGAGTTATCAAGAAAACCGAATGACGTCTAATACCACTACGCCATCTACGGGTACGTCATTAGGCGCAATCAAGACGAGAACAATAGTTAACTGTTTTATGACGAGGACGAATCGAGGCACGAGACTGACAAGTTGGCATTCTTCATACTTTCAGTGTTTAAATAAAATGGTTTACAATTATATCGAGTATCATTTATCGAAAAACACAACATTACTTAAACGTAAAGTCCATTCTTCGGTTCTTAATTGTAGAAAATTGATCAATAACAGCCTCATTAAGTTTGGAATACCCTCTATAAATTCTTTTTCATATATTTCATTTTTAAACTTTCTAATAAAGTCCCTAGACTTACCCTTTGTGGTCTGCGTCAAATTAATGTGTTTAGGTGTTCCCGCATTCTTCACTTCAATTTTTTGCTCCAAACTCAAAGAGCTAAAGTTATTTCTTAAATAGTCCAGCGTCAACTATTCATTTTAATAAATATATAATATTAAAATATTAAAACATACACGCTCGAATTTCTAACTAAACTGCTGGCCATTTGCTTTCGAGCAAGAAAAAATTCGCCTAAATTTAAAAGTTAATATTTTCTGAACCAGATATGACATCGATCTCCGGTTTTTAATGGTTGATAGATTTGCCCCTTAGGAAACAATTGCCAAAGTTGGATTGTATTAAACTGTCAGAAAATTTTATATACAGGGTGTTAAAGAGGACGATGATTTTTGCTCCAATTTCAATAGCATGTAACTTTCACAATAATATTTTTAAATTGTATCACTGTACGTCAATTGAATCACTGGTTCATAGCAAAGAAAGTAATTTGTCAAATTTTTGATATCTGCTATATTTTAAGAGATACCGATTTTTTTTTAAAACTTTGCTTTTTTTCAACTTTTTGTTAGCTAGATCCCACTGTGCGTTGTATCGTGCAAACTTTGCAAGTGATTATTATACCTTATGAAAAGCTTGTTTATGTTCAGTAACAACAATTGTACCTAAATGTTGTGATGTGCAGTGGCGTACTTATAATCACTTATATGTCTATGCTTTATGAGTATCTCACAATTTTTTTGTATTGGAAAGTACGCGCCCCTAGATTAGGCAAGTTTTTCCTTATTTTTTAGTTTTTCATATCGCGCTACAGGTATATTATACAGTGTCTACAAAATTTAAAAAGACAATTTTTTTTATTTAATTGTTTGAAAAAATGTATTTATTAATTTCTAACTTTCTAACACGACACTATTCCTAACATTAAACTAAATAAATTTTTTCAAACAATTAAATAAAAAAATTATCTTTTTTAAAATTTTGTAGACACTGTATAATATACCTGTAGCGCGATATGAAAAACTAAAAAATAAGGAAAAACTTGCCTAATCTAGGGGCACGTACTTTCCAATACAAAAAAATTGTGAGATACTCATAAAGCATAGACATATAAGTGATTATAAGTACGCCACTGCACATCACAACATTTAGGTACAATTGTTGTTACTGAACATAAACAAGCTTTTCATAAGGTATAATAATCACTTGCAAAGTTCGCACGATACAACGCACAGTGGGATCTAGCTAACAAAAAGTTGAAAAAAAGGAAAGTTTTAAAAAACAATCGGTATCTCTTAAAATATAGCAGATATCAAAAATTTGACAAATTACTTTCTTTGCTATGAACCAGTGATTCAATTGACGTACAGTGATAAAATTTAAAAATATTATTGTCAAAGTTACATGCTATTGAAATTGGAGCAAAAATCATCGTCCTCTTTAACACCCTGTATATAAAATTTTCTGACAGTTTAAGACAATCCAACTTTGGCAATTGTTTCCTAAGGGACAAATCTATCAATCATTAAAAACCGGAGATCGATGTCATATCTGGTTCAGAAAATATTAACTTTTAAATTTAGGCGAAATTTTTCTTGCTCGAAAGCAAATGGCCAGCAGTTTAGATGCACGAACACACAAAAACTGTGCGCCTTTTCAATGTTAAATCGCCATAGCCCCGTTATCCCCCGCTGCCACCCGCCACCTGTTACTACAGAGAAACTGCACTACTTAATCGCACGTGCAAGCAAGTCTCGTCATAATCGTCATTTCCCTCGACCGAGGCATGGTTGCCGGATCTATACAGTTTGGTTTGACGGGATGATAAAATATTAGGGAGGGTCGGACTTTATACGATAATTGACGGTACGATAAAATATTAAGGAGGGTCGGACTTTATACGATAAATAATATTCAATGAATATAAATTAATATTTTTTATTCGTTTTGTTTTGGGGGTGCATGTGCTCCTGTAGAAGAACCGCCACTGATCTTTACCCGTCTCCTACCGGAAAGTCAAAAGTCATTGTCTAAACTTCTTTTTTATGACAATGTCGCTACCTTGTGCTGTACAATGCTGTCCTAAGCAAAAACAACGCAAGTGCCAAAAAATTTAAAATTGATACTTTGATAGAAAAGTCAAAAGCTCTTGAAATTTGGAATATTCAGACATTTTTAATTTAATTATTTCCGTCTCAAAAAAGCCCAGGAAAACAATAAAACCATTTTTCAGAATTTCGGTTTTCCGGATATCTACGGAACTACTCGGAATCTTAAAACTTTCTAAACGGCATATTATTAGGCACGTAGATTTTAAAACTTTACTTCCATTTAACCTGCATCGTATCTTTTACGGTTTCCGAGATCCCTGTACTGGCCCTCGTTATCTTGGACACGTTGTAGATAGTACATAACTTATTACATTTAATACTTTCATTAAAAAAGAGCAAGGCCTTACAAGTGGAGAACTTTGCATGGAATCGCAACAATACTGCAAATAAAGTTGAAAACTCTTCGGCAACACAATTACATTACGCAAACACATAATAAGCTAAAAAAATTTCGCAGTCACTGGACGAACAGAATGAATTTATAGGAAAACCTGTAGATTTATTTCCGTTGTTATAATATCTCAAATAACAATATTTTCTCAAAATGAGCAAATTCATTCGACTCAATTTATTTGTTAATGACTGTAGCTTTTATTATTTTTGTTATACATTTTTAATTTAAATAACTACTAGTGCTATTACTTAAATTGAATATAGTTTTCCACAAATCCAATCTCTCTCTTTCTGGAAAGTCTTTCAAGACAGTTATATTCTTCCCAATATTTAGTACTTCAATGCTATCATCATTCTTCCCTGGTGCTAATGTAACTCCAAAATCGTTGTTTGGTGTTGGATTTCCATATTTTGCAAAGTTGGTCCACAATTTTACGAATCTTTGTACAGTCAAGTGCTCGAACGTATTTTCTTCTACACTTGGTAATTCTAGGATGTTGAATAAGAAGCCGAGCTCATCCGCATGAGCGGTACCTATAATTAAAAGACGTAACACAATGATTCAAGATGGGTCTAAAAAAAGGAAGATGAATGTTTTAAATTTCAATCTCACATAGAGGAAGCCAATCCAGAATCCGTTGAATTCCAAAATCGACCTAACTTAAACGGTCAGTTTGTTTATTTAGTAGTTGTTTTAGGATAATTCTCATGGTTTAATAACTTCCTTACAATTACCTTCATGTTTCTGTAGTCCTTGAGTTTGTTTAACATAATTTCGTTTGCAGTCAACTTCTATACGATATGTATAGACAGGATGCTTCGATGTCTTGCGGTGATTTAACATGGATGCTGCAATTCCTGAAAACAGGATACTGTCCATTATTAGCTAAAAAAAAGTATTTATTTGTTATGGTGTAAGGTCTGCGAATATATTGGAGAATAACGGTTATTTAAAGAACTGGTAGGTTACATGAAAGTTGCAAGTTACAGATCAGGATACGCGACAATTTACTCTAATTTCAAAAGTTTATTGTGATTTGATATTATTGAAAGTTATAGCTTCTGACAGATGAACTTCTTGGATATCTGCACATATAAGAAACCACAGGTTTCTATCATTTTCTTATTGAAACAATTTGGAGAGTTTGCCTGCTTGCATCATCCAGAGATTCCACTCCAGAATTTTGAAAACCGTTGACTATTGTATGCAAAGTATTCTATGTCTGATTAGTAGGAAGCTGTTCAGGTTCAGCTATCTAAGGGTATGCAGTATGGGGAGCTCTATGGTAACTGCGTATGCACAAGAAAAAACAAATAGGCACTTCTTATTTTCAATATTGAAGAGCTTAATCGCCCTGTTATGTGGTCTTTGCTGTTACTATAGTTCTAGATGTAGCTTAGTTAAACGGCATAAAAAACAGTCTAAGCAGCCCTGTTTCTGCAGTTTTGCGTTATTGCGGACTTAGAGGAATCTCAATTACACGGGTTAAAGAGCTAAAATAGCTTACAAATTAACTTACTTGGTTTGTGGTTTTGCTGATATTGTGGTTTTATGCGTAAACAGAAAAAACACATGACTGGTTAAATTGTTAAGTTGTTAAAGGCATTTAACTAAGCAAATACCAAAAAACAGGAATGTAATATAGAACATTTCATTGGCCTAAGCTAGATGCGCATACCCTGTAGGGTATATTTGAATTATTGGACTCAATGGACATCAAGCTAGCTATTGTACCTATATTATAATAAAATATTCCTCAATCGATCATTCATTAATGAAATAGGTAATAGTCCTATCAGTGACATGATCCGGATGTTTTCATATTTAGTATGTTTTTTCCTTACCATATCTTTATCTAGAGGCTCCTTTAATTTAGAGTAATATTTTGACATAAGATCTACACATGTCCTACGTTGCCCATCATCGGCTTTCATAAACCAAGGAATAGCTATTTCGTAGGTAAGAACACTATGTATATTTGGAACCATTTGACTTAAGAATTCAAGCATTATACCCTCATGAGATGTATATCTAAAATCATTTAAAAAAATATACAGGGTGGTCCAGCGAAAACTTAACACCTCGATTTTCCTGCTTTAAAATGAAAATGTAGAAAATCGCTCGGACCCGTCGATTTCTGATTCGAGGGGGAATATCTTTTCCGCTTTTTTCATCTCCGTAACTTCAACCCCCTAACGGGGGTGAACACAACCCCCTGATTTTGAATAGGGATGAGGGGTGTTGCGATGCCTCATTTTGAAGATCTTATCGAGTACTATCTGACCCTAAAATTTCGCTTCAAAATTTTCATCTTTAACGAAATGACAGCTAAAATAGTGGAAGCTTACTTACTTTTGTGATTAGTTTATTAAATGCTAAAAATGGCCACCATTCACTTCCATGCAGTAAAATAAATTTTGCTCAAAACGTTTACGGAGATTACTCAACATTTGTGGTGTAATTTGACGGCATTCATTAATGATCCACATTCGCAAATCCTCCTGTGACTCAGGCTGGGTAGCGTAAATCTTAGATTTCAGGTGACCACATAGAAAAAAGTCCAGTGGAGCCAGATCAGATGATCTGGGTGGCCACTCAATATGTCCCCTTCTTCCAATCCAGGCCTGAGGAAAATTTTCATCTAAGAACTGACGCACAGGTTGAGAGAAATGAGGTGGTGCGCCATCTTGCTGAAAAATAATCGTTACATGGTCTTCTTCATTCTCCAATACTTGAACGAGGGCTGGATAAATAGCGTTCTCTAATAGTTCTAAATACATTTGGCAAGTAAGATTACCGGGTATAAAAAAGGGCTGATTATGTAATTTCCATAAATACCAGCCCAAACATTTAACTTTTGGGGATGCTGAGTATGCACTTCACGAAATAATCTTGGATTTTCATCTGACCAATACCGACAGTTATGCCTGTTTACAATGCCATTAAGGCAAAATGAATACTCGTCCGAGAAACAGATATTGAACATGTAGTTAGGATTATTGTTAATAATTCCACTGACCACTTCACAGAACTGGAGTCGGCGATCGAAATCATCCTCATTCAGTTCCTGAACCAGTCGTATCTTAAAAGGATGGAACTTATGTTGTTTAAGGATTCTCATGATTGTTGTGCGTGAAACACCAGATACATCGGACAATTTCCTAGTACTAAGGGTCGGATCCATTGCTACTTGATCTAAGACAGCCACTTCCCTCGCTTCGTCTCTGTCATACACCTTCTTTTTGTTTCCGACTGAACCAGTAGCGTCAAATTTGGCAACCAGTTGCATAACGTAAGCAGCGGATATATTTTTTTCAGGATGCCGTTCGTTAAATAAAGCCGCTGTTACTCGCGCAGAGTCGTTATTTCTACAAAATGATTTTATAATTTCCACCCTTTCTTCTACGGAATACACCATTTTAATTCTACTACAAAGGTACAATCGAATTGACACAGTTTTAACGTTCTTAAAAATTCACGATAGACTAAGGTAAATCAAAAACATGGTCCGTCTACTTTTTTGGACAAAAAATTAACAAATAAATAAATAAATTCAACTGCGTCTGATAAGAGTAATATCCTCGAGGTATATTGCACATTATCTACTCATACACCAGCGTTCTTTACTGCATGGAAGTGAATGGTGGCCATTTTCAGCATCTAATAAACTAATCACAAAAGTAAGTAGTCTACTATTTTAGCTGTCATTTCGTTAAAGATGAAAATTTTGAAGCGAAATTTTAGGGTCAGATAGTACTCGATAAGATCTTCAAAATGAGGAATCGCAACACCCCTCATCCCTATTCAAAATCAGGGGGTTTTGTTCACCCCCGTTAGGGGGTTGAAGTTATGGAGATGAAAAAAGCGGAAAAGTTATTACCCCTTATATCAGAAATCGACGGGTCCGAGCGATTTTCTACATTTTCATTTTAAAGCAGGAAAATCGAGGTGTTAAGTTTTCGCTGGACCACCCTGTATAGCAGTATAAATTGTGCAGATTATCTCGATGAAGCCTAATATTTAAATACATATCCCTTATTATTTTTTATTCAAGCCATACGTATTTAATATGGCTCAATAAAAATGCCATGTCAGAAAACATGTAAATATTATTTTTAATCTAAATGAAACAGAAGAAAGCAGCATACCCAATAAACAACGGAACATGGTTGTAGTCTCCACTTGTGATTAGTTCAATGGGATGTTTTGTTATAAAAGCGGTTGGATTTAATTTTTCCACTACAGGCGCAAAAGGCCTTTGGGTACCAAAAATCATAGGCTGAAACAAATAAATCTAATATATTTTATGCTATTTTCCACTGCCCTATTTGATGACGAACTTGCTCATTAAAGATTTATTAGAATCGATGTTGATTTTGTATTCGCCTGGCCTATTAATTTCACCACGATAAAATATTATCAACACTAAATAAAGGGTCACTTATTATATTTGACATCTTGAGATGGAAACAAATTGAAGCGAGATAGGCCACCTTATGTCAAACCAGGAAACCTAAGCGTAAACTGTTGTTAACTGATAAATTTAACACCTACTTTATTAAACTAGAAGTAATTTAACGTTTAAAGTTCGTTAACAAGCACGTGGAATTTCAAGAGACAGCCATCGTGACGCGTTTTAACTTCAAATGCGCGAAGCGTCTGAGTAGCGATCTCCATCGAACAAAGTCGAAGTACGCGTTGTGATCTTCTGGCATCACTGGTAGTCTACTGACCTTCATACACTTGTTAACTGAAAACAGATGTGTATGGAATTGCATGTGGAAGCACGTCGGGTAATGTAAGAGGTTTTTACCTGTGACACCCAAAGAGTTACCAATTTAAGTATAAATAATAAGCCATTTTCATAAGGCCCTGCATTTAAACCTGAAATTACTGAAAATTGTGTCGTCTGTCGAAATTACTGGTATAGTTCTAGTAATCAAAATATCTTCAAAAAATTGTATTTTGTGTGTTTCCCTGAATTATGTGCCCTCTAACATGATGGTGGTCAGAGATAGCTTGCTACATTTGTTTACCATAAATACAACTAACTAGTTGAGAGTATTTATCAGTGGACCGCGTGGTCCGATTTGGGAATTCGCCGCGGAATAACATAGGTCATTGTTATTGAACAATGAGCCAACATTGCCATTCCAAGACACGACGAGCTAGCGTGCTTGTCGGCTGTATCGAGGGGGTAGGGGACGTTTTCCTTATTTGTCTGCCTTTGATCACCCGAAGCGCAACTTTAGATAGTTGCGATTTTAAATATTTTTCCTGAAAACCTCCGTGTGACATTTTTTTGCGTTAAAACTATGTAATGAATTTAATTGAGATTATTGATAGTGCATGCAATACTTTCAAAAATAACTGTATAACCATATTTTTTTAATTTGAACGTTATTTACCGTTTTGGAAAAAAGAACTAGAATTCTTTTTCGAGATAATGATAATGACCATATTCCGAAGCTAAATTTAAAATGTTAATAAATTCTATCCGAGAGTTTTCTTGTAGTTTGTCACACCTTTTTACCTTAATGGAGATCACTGATAAGTGCTCTTAAGTATTTCATTTTGTGAATTTTAAAATTTAATTTAGTCTGAAATTTAAATATTTTACATCATGTTAAGTAAACTTACACGCACAAACACGAACTATGTGTAAATAAGTGTTTTAAATAAACTGCTGTCTTCATCATCATCGTTAGCGCTACAACCCTGGGTGGGTCTTGGCTGACTGCACAACTTTTTTCCACACGGCGCGGCGCGGTCTTCCATCATTCGGGGCTCAAAGGGAATATTCATTTTCTGTAGGTCTGAGCTGATGTTATCTCTCCAGCGCATACTGTGATGTCCGAGGGGTTTTCTCTGTTGGGACATCTTCCCATGTTAGTCGCGCCAGTCTGTCCGCATGAAGCGCTTGCACGTATCCTGCCCATCTTAGTCGTTGGGATTTAATCTCTTGTACGATATCGCTTGTATAGTTCTTGGATTTCGGCATTAGTTCTGATGCGATACTGTTTCGTGGTCAGGTCATGATGGGGCCCGAAAATTTTTCTGTGGATTTTTCTTTCGAAAAGTTTTTCCTTATTTGCTTTGGTCATTGTCCACGTTTCACCTCCGTATGTCATTATAGTCCTGATAATGGTTTTATACATTTTGATTTTTGATGTCCTCGTTAGATTTGTTGACTTCATGAGGCTATTAAGTGCGAATAGGCATCGGTTTGCAGATTGTATTCTGCCTTTGATTTCCTCGGCGATGATTGTGGCTCCAAGGTATTTGAAACGCTCTACTCTTTCGAAGCTATAGGTGTCCACTGTGACGTTTTGTCCTATTCTATCTCTCCGCCCTGTTCTTCATTGATTTGATTGATTGATTGAGTCCTACTTCTCTTGTTGTTCTTTCGATCCTGCTAAATATGTCTTTCACAGTTAAGATTGTATCGCCGATGATGTCAATGTCGTCTGCATATGCTAGAAGCAGTTTGGGGCCATTCACTGTTAGAAATTCCGTTTTCACTTCGGCTGCTCTGATGGCTTTCTTTAAGACTAGGTTAAAAAGTAGTGGTGATAAGGCGTCGCCCTGTTTTAGTCCACTGTGTATTTCGAAGCTGCTAGATGTGCTGTTGTTTACTCGGACCTTGGATATTCCTCCTTCCATGCAAACCTTAATCATTCGAATGAGCTTCCCTGGTATTGAGAACTCCGCCACCGCGTTCCAGACTTGGGTTCTCTCTATGCTGTCATATGCCTGTTGGAAATCTATAAAGAGCTGCTGCTATCTTGGTCAGTAGTTAATGAATGGCGTGCACCATGTGGTCTGATTTTATAGGTCTTTACCTTTTCTCTCTACTTTCCAGGACACCTAACTATACTAATACAGATTTTTTTATCGAGATTATAACCGACCTTAAAAATTACTATTTGAACCAAATAACTCACGTCGGAAATTTTTCCTTGTACAGCAAATATTTCTTCACCTGTCATACTTTTTAAAGTGTTATAGACATCTTGATCAGTTGCACCTTTTTTGCCCAAAGCTTCAGCTATTAAAGATCCATTTGTCGAACCAAGTGCCCATGGATTTAGGGCGACTCCACTTTGAAGGATCGCCTTATGAAATAAACCTGAAAGTTATTTTTTCATTAAAATATACCAATGTTTGCAGTGCCGTAGATTCTTGGACGGTATTGAGATGGCCTCCTTCACCTTATCGGGACATTAAGCAAAAACAATGAGCATACAGTAGGCCACTGAAGTCTTAGTGGCGTCTGTGAAACGGACGAACATCGAAATATTTTCAGCCGGAACAAGATACCCCTCCCCCCCCCTCCGTTTTCGAGAATGCTGACACGATGGCGGCATCAGAATTTCTCTTTTGGGTTGCGCAACACCTCAAAACGGCCAAAAACCACCCCCCAGAGGGGTTAAACGCGTTTCAAGAGGGGGTAAAATATATTTGACGCTGATACTTGAAAAAAAAATTTACCCCTTTCAGGGGCGTATATTGGCCGGTGGAGGGGTCGGACGCGATATCAAACACGTACTCAGCATCCTCGAAAACGTGGGGAAAGCGTGTTTCTCTGCAGGGAAACCTCTTGAAGCGCGTTTGACCCCTCTGAGGGGTGGTTTTTGGCCGTTTTGAGGGGTTGCGCAACCCAAATGAAATTCTGACGCCGTCATCGTGTTCAGCATCCTCGAAAACGGGGGGGGGGGGGGGGAGGTACTCTTGTTCCGGCTGAAAATATTTCGATTTTTCGGGGTTTTTTCCGACTCACAGATGCCACTATCTGTACGTTATATCTTTGCATCACAAGAACATCATCAAAAGAATCGTGACTTAAAACTCCTTATCTTTATTTATTACAGCATTAAAAGTGAACAAGAGCATCTACCGAGTACCCCAATACGTTTTGAAATCAATAACGTATTAGACAAAAGTTACAATTGTTGTTGAATATTGATTTGTAGCCATAAAATATTCGTTAGCTGTTGCTATTTTGATGTGTCAATCAAATGTCAATTTGAATTGGGTTTTATAAGATTTTCTGTCTTCAAGTTGAATTTAATCCTAAAAACAGTTCATATTTTTGTGTTTTCGTTAAGTATTTATCGACATTTTTTACTAATACAACTGAATATAACCTTATTGTGTAAAGTCGAAAATTTAAGGACTGGCGAAAGTCCATTAAACGGATGTATTAATGATTTTAAAGTGGATTATGAGAACAGCGAATAAATGGCGACCGAAGTTTGATTATAATACTCTTATGATAAAAAATAGGACGCCAGGTTTTCGCCGTCACATTCAAATTTTTTTTTTCGAAATTATAAATTATTTTTCGAAATACGTAAATCGGAACAATAGACTTATCGGAACGTTAGCCCCGTCTATTGTAATGCTTATTAAATCAGTCCTTGTTTTGATATCTTTTTTTCGCTAAATTTTCCTGTATAAAAAAAATTACTTTTGGATAAATTATATGTTTTCAGTTTGAATAGTGTAATTAAAATACATAACATGTACTGTTTCACGGGAACACCCAAGGAGTTAACTATTTCTATAACACAACAGCTTGAACGGCTTCGCCCCCAATGCCCGTGGATCTATAATAATAACTTACCCCGAGAGGAGGGAGATAAAACTTGAAAATGTACCGCAGCCGATCCGGCACTTTCTCCAAAAATGGTAACATCATTTGGATTACCTCCAAATTGTTTTATATTTTTCTGTACCCACTTTAAAGCAAGTACCTGATCTTTTAGTCCGGCATTACCTGGCACATTCAATGACTCGTCTTCTAAACTAAGGAAACCTAGAAAGAAAAGAATCTCATTGGATCACGCTCTCTATTTTAGAGGATCCCTATAGTCTTTGCAGCGAACTCTCAAGCTTTTTCGACAGTTGACATCAGCAATATGTCATCGATCAGCTGTTTGGGGACTTAATCAAATACCCCAGTTTTATATGAACCGCATTCAGCGTGTTGTGTTTTTATATTTTTCCAGTTTGATTGGTGCTAATAAGTTTTAAAAGTGTATTTCCGTCGTTTTAGTATAGTTTATTTTGCTTTGAAAACTTTGATTAACTACATATTGAGTTGTTTGTGTATCTGGTAAACCACGGTAAGTACTAATCACGTAACGAAAAATTTATAGGTTAATATTTTATTTACATGTTTTTAGGCGAAAATAATAATTATGGAGCATAATTATTGCCTGCCTTCTACCTCAGCTGATGCCACCGTTAGAGAAACTAAGGTGAATTTTAATAATTAATACAAAAAATTCTAGACGTTTTATTTCTTTCCGAGTGAGTTGAGATTTATTTCAGTTAAATATCAGGTAATACTTTTGTGTGGCGACTTGAATGTAGACAGTTTGGTTAGCTGGGAAAGTAGGAAATATCTACATGATATTTTTAATAGTTTTGGTCAGAATCCAAGTGCACTTATTCATCATGTAGTGTGTAATAATATATTTATCTAAGATTTCTATTTTTAGAACTTTGCAGAGAATACTAAATATATTGTTTATTAAAGTGGATGTTGACATTTCAGTTTTCTTGGCATGTAATTATAGATAATGACTTTTATTTTATATATTTGAATAAATAAATAAATAACAAAAAAATACAATTCCCTTTAATAAATAATAAAAAATGTATTTAAAAATATAAATAGACTCGTTTCATTTGTAAAATAAACGTACGTACTATTGTAGTACGGTCCTGGAATGTCATACAAACCTAGGCACAATAAATAACCAGAAAGAAGCAGGCAAGTCATTAGGTTTGTTCCAACAGCCTATTTTTGTATCGTTCTAGAACCGTAACGAAACTGTTGGGATCGATTTTATGCGCAGGCGTTAATTTTGCACCGTTTATTGTCGATGCATAAGGGACGCAAGGTTGGTACGTTTTTGTGACCATTCTCTCAGCTGATTATCATAACATTCATAAATCATAACCCTACTTTTGTTGCTCGAGTTTTTCGTCTAAGCTTGAGTATTATCTTTTGTCGTTCCGTTTTGTTGTATTCAATAATAAATTATGAAAGAGAATAACGTGTTTAATGATACGAATATCTTGTAGATTTGAGAACCGTATTATACAAATTTAATAAGAATAAATTAAATAATCAAAATATTAAAGAGGTGTTATGCAACTAATCCTAAAAAGCAGCAGTTCCTGCTCTTGGCCATGTATCGTTTTCACCGTTCAGGAACTGGTTTGCGAACGATCACAAATTTGGTTGGAACACCAACGGGATCGCCAGATGCACGGTTCTGTGTCGGTTGGAACGGCCTTCGACTACTACGCATGTGCGTGACCGTACATTGTACGATTTTTAGGGTGGTTGGAACGAACCTATTAATGTCACGTGACACTTGACATATCTGGCGCGAGGGTTCGCTGCAACGACTATACCAATAGAAAAATCCCGCAGATAACTGATTTCGCCATTTTAGCGAATTCTCCAAATATTATTTAAAAGTGTCCCCCCCCTTGTACTATTACAATAAAGTTGACTGTCTTTACGATTTTTAATATTATTTACCAGAAGCGAGATATTAGGGGTGGGAAGATTTCAAAATTTTATTTTAGGTTATGTTCACAATCTGTGCAAGTCAGCGCAAACTCTTTGTTGACATCACCATCGACTTACCCAGTAATCCTAATCGGTAATTCATGATAACCAGAACAATATCTTCCATAAGTAGAAAATCAGGACCATAAATATCACTGCTATTGGAACCCATTGTAAAACCACCACCATGAATGTACACCATTACTGGTTTTAAATTTTCTGTCGGCAGAATCTTAAATTTTGAAATGTATTTATACTGGGTGTTACAAATTCGGCCTTCGCCGTTGGGATTTCGGTAAGAGAAACGAAGTCCGCTAAATTGGGGCAAAGTTGCGGAAATTATGGTTTCAATAATATGCCGCAAAAAGAATCAAAAGTAAATACAAGGGCTTTCAAAATATTTGGAAAGATCTAAAATTTTGCGTTTTGCTGTTTTGTTTACTGTTCCTGTTTGAAGAGATGTTTAAAAATAAATTTCACTTTCTCATTGCTACTTTGTATTCTCCACAAGATAGCATTATCAGTTATTTAATGCGACGTTTCGTCTTTGGGTCACCATCATCTGCTTGTTTTTTTTAAAAATCAGGCCTGGATCTTTTTGCTCAAGCTAAAAAGGGCCGAAATCTACGTTCAGTGGTGTACAACACTTACTGGTTTTCCGACGTTTTGTTCCTTAAATTGACCATCTTCATTTAAATACCCCTAGTACGTCCCTGTATTTTTTTTTTAATTCGGTATAATTCGAAAATGTAAAACGGAATACCTTTTTTAAAAGTCTTAAAAATGTACTGGCTTTCAGAGTCAAATTTTAATTGTATTAATAAAATAAATTACTGGTATGTACGCTAAGTAGAAATTTGATACAACTAATAGTTTGAAATAAAAAAAAACAGCAGTAGTACATAATAACAATAACAATTAAAGACAGAAATTTTTAAAATTTTCAGTTTCTTCGGAACAAAAATAAATTACAGGAATGTACTAGTGGTATTGAAATGAAAATGGTCAATTTAAGGAACAAAACGTCAGAAACCAGTAAGTGTTGTATACCATTGAACGTAAATCTCGGTCCTCTTTCATAATTTAAGCAAGAAAATCCAGGTTGGTATTTAAAAAAATTAAGTTGATGATTGTGATCCAAAGACGAAACGTCGCATGAAAGATCTGATAACGCCATCTTCTGGAGAATCAAAAGTAGCGAGAGAAATTGAAATTTATTTTTGGAAACCTTTTCGAACAAAGTCAGGAAAAAATAAAATCCGAAACGCACAATTTTCGATTTTTCCAAATATTTTGAATGGACCCGTATTTATTTTTGATTTTTTTGTGGCATATTATTGGGCCCATAATCATATAAGTTGGTGTATGCTCTCAAAAACTTATTTAGTTTGAGAGATTGTCAAATATTTCTTTAGTAACGCAGCAGACAAAAAAATAAGTCTAAAGAGTTAGTTTTTGAAAATCGGGAATTTTTTTTAACTTTCTTATATATTTTTTATCCTATTAAGTATACCACTGGCATTATCATTTTAATAAATTACAACTGTCATCCATTCGACTTTATAAAATTAATAGAATTAAATTATTGGAACCATAATGAGGTTAAATTAAATTAAAATTTAAAAAATGTCACGCCCCGTAAATCTAACCTACAACAGAAAATTGAAAAAAAAAAAAAATGTGAGAAGCAAAATTGAAGAGCTTAACCGAGCGCGTAAGCTCGAACACACCCGATCCCCGATATCTCATTTTCAACTGCATAAACAATAAAATTTAATTAATTATATCTCGAGAAGGGGCATAATTTTTTCGCAAATTAACGGGTGATCCTGAGTACTTTGATGGGCCGGAGACTGGGGTTGGTGGGGCAATTAGGAGGGGAGTAAGGGGGATTGGAAATTTTTTACATAAATGCTAATAAGTAGTTTATTAATCGAGCTACGGGGATCAGGCCGGATTCAATTTGTTCATTTTTTTATCAGCTACGAGGTGGAATTCGCGAAAAATTTTTATTTTCCCAAATGTGGCATACAAGAAATGGCCATCTCCGAAAATACTTTTGATATTATGTTTATTTTTGGTATGTGTTAATAGGATATAGAACCTCAAATTTTAGTTAGAAAAGTTATTCAATTGTTCCACCAGTGGCGTCGCTGCAAACATGTCCTTTGATATTTTTTACAAAAAGATGGTACGCCACTGATATTTTTCCATGTGGATATTTTTTCTGATTGGCCTGTTCAATTCTCCATGAAAACGATCTCTTGAGCTTTCTCGTCAGACGCACCCCGTTCTTGATTAAAACCACTAAATTCATATTGAAACTCATTATTTTTAACATTGATAAAATAATTAATGATAATTTTTTTTATAAAAATTGTTGGAGTGGGCAATTCGATGCGAAGACATGTCTTTTAATTTTTATTTTCAATAATGAGTTTCAATATGAATTTAGTAGTTTTAATCAAGAACGGTGCGTCTGACGAGAAAAACTCAAGCGACCGTTTTCATGGAGAATTGAACGGGCCAATCAGAAAAAATATCCACATGGAAAAATATCAGTGGCGTACCATCTTTTTTGTAAAAAATATCAAAGGACATGTTTGCAGCGACGCCACTGGTGGAACAATTGAATAACTTTTCTAACTAAAATTTGAGGTTCTATATCCTATTAACACATACCAAAATTAAATATAATATCTAAAGTATTTTCGGAGATGGCATTTAGGAAAATAAAAAATTTTCATCCCACCTCGTAGCTGATAAAAAAATGAACAAATTGAATCTGGCCTGATCCCCGTAGCTCGATTAATAAACTACTTATTAGCATTTATGTAAAAAATTTCCAATCCCCATTACTCCCCTCCTAATTGCCCCACCAACCCCAGCCTCTGGCCCATCAAAGTACTCGGTATCCGTTAACTCGCGAATGTCCCAACTCCGCCCCTTCTCGAGGTATAATTAATTAAATTTTATTGTTTTTGCAGTTGAAAATCCCGTTAATTCGCGAACTCATTGAGATATCGGGATCGGGTTTATTCGAGCTTACGCGCTCTGTCAAGCTCTTCAATTTTGCTTTTCACATTTTATTTGTATCATCAAAACCAGCTGAGTTATTTTCAATTGTAGGTTAGATTTACGGGGCGTGCCCCCCTACCCCCCATGCGGCGCCCTACACAAATCATTTCAGAATGTCGAGGGGATCCTACTGTATCGATTGGGAAAAAAAATTACTCGATTTCGTCAAGGGATTTTCGAGCCGTTTATTTCGCCAGGACGACTTCACTATTACCTCAGCATATATAAAAATTAATGACAGAAAATAATATTTTAAAAGAGTTATTTAATTATCACTATACAGTAAATATGTCTAAAATAGCAAAGTTCCTTCTAACAAGAATAAATAATATCCAAAAAAATGGTTTCTACTGTCACAAGAAATCAATTTTGCTGTTACAGGAAGAAAATATTCTATCCCAGCGCAAAGAATCCTAGCAAAAATATTTTAGCTAGAGCTTTTCTCAGTATACGAATGGATTATACTCACGCTCTGCGTAAAAACATTTAACACCAAACAGTTCTCGCCCCCAATAACTTCTTTGGGATTTTCTTGCATTATGTCTTGATGGAAACAAGCACCACCATCTCTTGTAGCGTCTTTAATTCCCTCCCATTGCCTGACAGGTTGAGGTGCCTTAAATAGTTAAGTTTTAAAAGTTGAACGAAATGACATACCCACGAATGTATGACGTATCTTGTTTAAAAATAGAAAATAATGACATTTTTCGAAAATTAAAAAATATATTTTAATATCTTGGTAGTAATGTGGAAGCGTGGAAAATATTTATTTGTAAACTCTGAATACCTATAGCCTTTATGTGATTTGGTTAAGAGAGATTTAGAATTTCCAATCAAAGATATTGCAAATTACAGATAGAAAAATGTACATTTCTAGCCTACTCAATGAATACAAACAGTCTTTCCCACCCCTTTCGGTCATTATTGCAGCATAGCCAGATTGTCATATTTATCGCAAAGGTATCTTACAAAATCCCAATTAAAAATTTGTTAATTTGACAATTAGATCTGTTTTAAGGTTAATCATCAATTGCTCTTAAAATAAATTTATTTCCCAATAAATTTACTATAAACTGTGAAAAAGCGATGAGAGATTCTTTAAAAATAAAATACTTAAAGTGAATCTTGAACTAATCCAATTGCACTCTGACAACATCTATTTATATTTTAATACGCGCTACATGTGCCAGGAACCAAAATTTGAATGAATACTAAACCCGTAAACACTACAACGTTGCCGATGTGATCCCACGGATCGTTTATATATTTTGGTTAATTTGTATTTTTTTTATCGGTAAGTATGGTTATGTTTTAATATTTAACCATCTGATATAATCAGACGTCAACATTGTTGCCAATTCAGCCAACAAAGGTGTAGTTCTCTCTTCCACCCATTACTGATTTTTCAATAACATTTCACACTATCACAGCCTCACTTTCCAAGAGTTTTATGAATGGACTATGGAACCTGTATTTACAACAGTGTTCTAAAAGCTTTATAAATGTCATCTAGTATCAAATGCATGAAACCTTTAAATATATTTAAATGAAAAATGCTAACAACAACGTGAATCTCCATAAGCAATTAAACATATAACTCGCTTGATGTTCTACGCGTGCCAGACGAAATTAGAACGGCTGGATATCATACCTTGTATTTATTGTATCATGGCTTGTTGCATTGAGTTATTTTGGTAACCTTATAAGGATGACTCTCCGATTGGTTTATGTGAGAATTGAGGTTATTATTCACAAGCACAAACTACCAATTAATAATAATAGCTAATATTGCTTAAAAATGGTACTATAATAAATGTTTTACTACCTTTAGTCGTAAACAGTCAAGCATTACTTTTAAAAGAAATTCCATTGCATGTCCTTCATTTTTAACATTTTTACGGTGACTCTTTTGTTGTATGATTAATTACTAGATTACCTTAAATCGAAGTTCACCAATGGGAGGACTGGCATATGGTATCCCCAAGAATTTATATATTGTTTTTCCATTAAAATTACGTCCGAGGAGTCCCTTGATTTTTCCTTCACTTAATTGAACTATAGGCTCAACCATTGTGGTAACTTGCTAGTTCTTCACAGAAATAATATTCGGTTTAATAAATATTAATTAAACTGATATCTGGCCTCTTTCAAGATATTATATTAAATAAATACACAAAGATATCAAGCAACGCGGTAAACTGTTGAATACCTACTGGGTCATTTTTAAAAATACGAACCAAACAAAGCAGGATTTTTATCTTAGAAATGACGAAAATTTTAGTATTTATGGGTATAAAAGTAAAACACAAAGTTGAACTTATTAATTTTCACTATATTGAATGAAACTTAACATGTTTCGCTACACAGTAGCTTCATCAGAAGACAGTAGTTTCGTCAACAGACAAAATCTAAATAAAAAAGTACAATAAAATTTCTAGTTAAATAGGGTATAATAATTAGGTTATAACCAATTAAAACTATTAAAATTAGGGTTTTTTCCTCCTTATCTATTTTCCTTTTAACGGGGTTTATAGTAGGTATTAGATTAGAATATGTAGGTCTAAAGCTTATTTCAGGTGAAGATAAGTAAAGATGGGTTATTTACATATTAAATTAGGATTTTACAGTTTATTATAGTTGATACTAATTGAACAGATTCAATAAAGGGGAGTTATTAAGATCTATTTGGTCATTGAGTAGTAATTGGGTATTTTTAAGTTTATTTATTTCCATAGATTCTAACAGATTTAGTTTAAAGCCTTTGTTTTCGATATGTAATATTTTATAATTAGGGTCGAAATTATGTTGATTATCCAGCAGATGGATAGCATAATTGGAATCTTTTTTATCTTTGATAAAACTATTGTGATGTTCTTGTATTCTTTTTTTAAAATTTCTACCGGTTTGGCCTATATACGTTTTTGGGCAGTCATCACATGTTAGTTTGTAGATTCCTGATTTCTTATTCTTGTCTGTTCTGGTTTTATTGTTTCTGATGTATTTGCCTAAGGAATTGTTCGTTTTGTATGCGATATTGATGTCAAATTTATTTAAAAAATTACCTATCGATTTACTTGGTAAGCCAGTAAAAGTGATAACTTTGAATTTATTTGGAGAGTCTTTTACTTTTGGGTAAAAAAAAAGATAGTGAAAATTAATAAGTTCAACTTTGTGTTTTACTTTTATACCCATAAATACTAATTATGGATTTTCACCAAGTAACGGCTGACTCAATTAATACGAAAATTTTAATTGTAGAGAACTTTGGCAACTTTTCCATAACACCCTGTATAGGGTGTATAGGAATTGCTTTATTATACATGGTGTCTCTAAAAGGTCTGTGCAATATCTGAGCATATATTCCTGAGGCCAAAATTGCTCCGTTTCTGAGATACAGGGTGGTAAAGTTCAAAAATAAAAATGTAATTTTTTAAAAGTAATGAACATTCTTCCATCTACCTGGGGCTTTTTTGGGATGCGAAACCCGAATACGGATGGATACCTTTTCACTGTGGCCATTAGAGGGAGCTTCACAATGCTCTTCTTATGGTTTAGAATGGCTATAATTTTTTTATCAGTGCAGGTTTTACATTTTTTTTGTGAAGGAAATAATTTTCTGAACATTTTGACACAAAAAAGGTAGTCTTGTGAAAATTCGCTAAAGTAAGCCGTTTTTTATATATTTCGGATTTTAGGGAACAATTTTATTTTAAAAGTAACCTTAGTTAGCATAAGCTTATAGTAGTTGTTCAAAATGACCTTCATTAACATAACTAGGCTACGCGGAGCTTACCACATTTTATTTAAGACAGGTTAAGGAAATAGGAGGGATTAGGTTAAGCAGTACAAAGGTTACGTAAAAAGTTGAAATTTACTCTTTGCATAAATTCCGCATTTCTTTAATATGTTGACTTCATTTTGAATTCTTCCCCACAACAGCGAAATGTTTTATTCGAAATATTTTGTTTTAAAATGTTCGAAAAATTATTTCCTTCACAAAAAAAGGAAAAACCTGCACTGATAAAAATATTATGGCCATTCTAAACCATACGAAGAGCATTATAAAGCGCCCTCTAATGGCCACAGTAAAGAGGTATCCGTATTCGGGTTTCGCATCCCAAAAAAACCCCCAGGTACCAAATTTTAACGTTATACGTTAAAAAATGTTGATTACTTTTAAAAAATTCCATTTTTATTTTTGAACTTTACAACCCGAACAAACTCGGAAACGGAGCTTATTCTGGCCTTAGGAATATATGCTCAGATTTTGTACAGACCTTTTAGAGACACCCTGTATTTAAACCCGCAAATCACGAAATGAAAACAAATTGTAGAAAAACAAACCTTAAATCGTACTTTGCGTAGCGTAAGCGAGAGAAAAATAACCTCATGTACTAATTGTCATAAAAAGCCGCGTGCACTACTAAAAATTCTGTGAACAAACCTATATATATGATTATTTAACCGATGTCAGTTGTCGGCGATGTTGTCAAATTTACCCGTTATTTCTACTATAAGTTCAAAATGTATTCAATTTTAATAAGACATGAGAGCAGTGCTCTAATAATGGTCGAATTTGGGCTTTGTATAGTGTCAAAAGTTGTTTAGGTGTGTACAACTTTTTGATTCGGAAGAGTACACCAAGTTTCTGAGAAGCTATATTGGCGATTGCCACAACGTGGTTATGCCAAGACATATTTCCTCCCAGATTGACGCCCAGCAAATTAATAGATGAAGCCAGTGGGATTTCGTGTCCTGCGCCATGACTATATCCGGATCTGTAATTTAACCTTTTTAGAGAAAACTGCTGCCTGGGTTTTTTTAGCATTATATTCGACTTGGTGCCAAGTCTCTATACGGTAAGCGATACGAAGTCGATTAAATTGGGGCAAAGTTATGTAATTAGGGGCCCAATAATATGCTGCAACTGTAAGAATCTAAAATTTTTCGTTTCGGTTTTCATTTGTTCGAAGAGATGTCCAAAAATGACTTTGATCTAACATATGTCCAAAAATGAATTTCATTTTCTCATTGCTACTTCTTATCGTCCAGAGGATGGCATAACCCGATCTTTAATGCGACGTTTCGTCTTTTGGTCACCATCATTAACTTAATTTTTTGTTTGAATTATGAAAGAGGAACTAAATCTATTTTCAGCGTAATACAACACTTATGGTTTTCAGCCGTTTTGTTACTAAAATTGTCCATCTTCATTAAAATACCCCTAGTACGTTCCTGTAATTGACTTTTGTTTCCAGGAAACTGAAGATTTTAAACTTTTTACAAATAAAGTTTGACGCTTAAAACCCGCACTTTTTTAAGATTTTTTAAAAAAGCCGTTGAGTTTTACAGTTTCGAATTAAACCGAATTTTTTTAAACAAACGTAAACTACAGGAACGTACTGGGGGTATTTTAATGAAGATGTTCAATTTAAGGAACAAAGCGTCGGAAAACCAGTAAGTGTTGTATACCGCTGAACGTAGATTTAGTTTCTCTTTCATAATTGAACCAAAAAAAATCCAGGCCCGTATCTAAAAAAATTAAATTGATGATGTTGACAAAGACCAAAGACCATAAAGATTTGATGATGTCATCTTGTGGAAAAGTAGCAATGAGGAAGTGAAATTTATGGTCGGCCACTCTTCGAGCAAAGTCAGGAAAAATTGAAAACTGAAACTCAAAATTTCAGATTTTTCCAAATAATTCGAGGGCCTCTGTATTATTTTTGATTTTTTTATGGTATATTATTGGACTATAATTACGCAATTTTGCCCCAATTTAACCGACTTCGTATATAACGTTTCCGAAATCCCAATGATGAAGGAGGAACTTATTACACTCTGTATAGGCACCAATAATTATATTCTGATGTCAAGGGAATGTACATGACAACAAAATACTTTTTCTTCAAGAATGACCCTAATTTGTTTTTATTACTGAACAAATGTAGCTTAATTTAACCAAATAGATAACGTAAAGTATTTTTGTATGGTCTTTATGTGGGCAAATCGAGCAAATAATTTGATTAAAATTATTGTTGTCAAAAAATCAAGATAAAAGTAGGTATTTGTTTCTTCAGAAAAGTTAACGTTGATTTTGTAATTTGAAAAGGACATGAGCCATTGATTTTGAAAGTTTTTTCGCATATTTAAAAGGAATTAAAGGAAGTATTCATCAAACATTTCATGCAATAGAGAGAGTTCATTGACGATAGCAGATTTGTCTTATCTTTCACTTTGATTTCTCATACATTGACTGCCGGCGAACATCTTCGCCGGCAGCAGGAAGTATCACGCCTCAACAAAGACCTGGAAGAAGTTTTATCTTGGGGTGACAGTAATCAAGTTGAATTTAATGCTAAGAAAATGCAGATAACAGTTTTCTCTAAAAGGGTTAACATTGCAGAACCCGATAAGTATAGCCATGGACTGGTTTCGTCCATTAATTTGTTGGGTGCCAATCTACAAGGATATGGGTCTTGGCATAACCACGTTGTATTAATTCGCGGGCACAAGTATCACGCCTCAAAAAAGACCTGGACAAAAAGTTGTATGAAGTAAAAAGTAGTGGTTGGGAAAAACCGATGATTTTAATAATCGAGTACTTGATACTCGAGCGATTTTAATAATCGAGGGAATCGCTCGAATGAATCGCTCGAGCGAATCGCTTGATATTCCAATTCACCAAGCGATGACGTCACCGACTGCTGGACCGGCCGCCTAGCCGTTTACATGTTATCAGATAGGGTATTTAGCAGGCACGTAACTACGGGTGGGCACAGGTTTAGCTAAAAAATTGTAGTAGCCACCAAAAAAATTCCAGAAATGTATTTATTTGTGAATAATGAATTTTTACCACGTGTCTCGATACCAAACAAAAAATCGCAAAATATCACCCAAATATGTATTTATTGTTTTGGGTTTATTCTTGTGCTTTTTTAATCCGAACAAAAAGTATTACCAAGAATAATTTTTCTTAATATCTTTCTCAATCTACGAGCATAAAATAAGTAGATATTTAAAATAGCTTGTCAAATTCTTTCGCTTTAAATTATCAGGTGCCCACTGTATGCCCTTCAAAAATGTAGGCTTAATTACGCGACTGGCAAAATAAGAAAATAGGTGATTATTTTTTTAAATTCATGTTAATAGTTACCTAAAAGTTCCTGTTTAAATTATTTAAGAATGCTTACTTTTGGTTACCGAAAAATTTGTCGATACCTATATTTTGTTAACTATTTTGAGCGTTTCCTTATTTTCCATTGACATTTTCTATAATGTATTTTATTTTTAAGAAGTCTTCTTGAGTTTAATAATAAAAAGTTCCTGTTTAGATTTAAAAATGTTTACTATAAAATTACCAACGAATTTTCCTATATATTTTGTTAGCCATTTTGTTCGAGTTGTTATTTTTCATTAACAATTTCTATTATTATTTTTTAATAATCGAGCGATGTCGGATATTCCAATAATCGAGTAATCAAGCTTTTTCGCTCGAGCGACCACAACACTAGTAAAAAGTATATTTTATTCCTTTCCTGGTTATGTCTAAATTTTCTGTTCTTCTATTTTCTTAAAATTACGAATGAAAAAAAATTACCGATTGTGTGTGTGTACATATGTCTGTACATACATAATGAAAATAAACACTTTTTTTAGATAATATATCTGTTATTTATTTTAATAAGGATAAAGGTATGCAAATTTAATATTTTACGCTAAGTTCACCCGGTAATATACTCCACGTTTTTTTCACTGGTCTGTTTTAAGCGAATAAACACCGGGATGTTTACACGATACATTTTAATTCCTTTAAGACTCGAATGACCACCGTTTTTTCTTCAAGCGATCACCTGGTCTTGACGTGTATACGATTGATCCACGCGTTGCTGTAGTTACTAATTTATAATTATAGAGGACGCCGTATAACAGAACATTCTCATCCTATAAATCAAGAAGCACTACGTAACAAAATTTTTGAAAAATTATATGAAAAGTTGAGAAACGACGAAAAAATTTTTTTAATTTCTTTCGGATCTCCATATTGAAAATTTATTAAATCTTCTAGATAATTAAACTTTACCAGAAATTAATACGAACATGAATTAAAGATTGCTATTCGTTAAAATACGTGTGGCGTCACGTCGTGCGTAAGAGATTGTGTATTGCTATGGGCTACTGAAAATCGAATATGTTTCAATTCATTCGATTTGCTTGACAACTGCGATGAGTATTCGGTATATATTTTCAACCGAATACATTCATTTGCAGTGCAAACGATGTGTGGACGATTCTATGTCATTATATGTGCCACCGGTTATTCGGCAAAAGTTATTCTCCAAAAAATCAGCAGCGTGTTGACGTGTGAACCTAGCGTTAGACAACAAATTATTTTTGTAGTTTGCCACTAATTAAGCCGCGTAAAATTGTCACTCCTTCCCTGTTTGCTTCAAAACAAGGGATTTTCTCAAGTCTTTCCAAATAGGCTTTAAGATTTGGATAATCTGTCATTGATAAGAAGATATTCCAACAGCTAGCTGAAGAATAAATACTAAAGTCGGCGATCGATAAGTTATTTCCAGCAATGAAATCGGTTTTACTATTTACCAAGAGTTCTTCCAAAATCTGAAAGGCTTCTTTTAGAGCGTCCATGTTCTCCTGAGTGGGTTGCTTGTTAGCATGGATCAGAGGTCTCTAAAAATAAAAGGCAATTAATTCAGTCGAAACATTCCTTAACAGCAAAGACACAAGTGCGCTACACACCTAACAGACATTTGGCGCTTTACCATTACAGATTGTAATTTTACAGATTTAGAAATACATGGTGTTATGGAAATGACTTTTATTTCTATATTTAGACCCGCAAATCCCCAGATGAAAACAAATTGGATAAAAGTAACCATAAATGACGCTTTGAATTAATAAGCGAGATAAGTCACTCTATGTCAAACCCGAAAAAACACGTGGAAAGTACTGCCAGAGATCATACGTTTGAACATTTATATGAAGGCAAAAAATGCGAATAAACACGAGATCAGTTCTGTGTCAACAATACGTCTTTGACCCCCGTTGTTAGTTATACAGTGTGTTATGGAAATGACTTATTATATTTAAATGGGTGTCTCCTTGGGTGTGCTAGAGAAAGTCTACATACTTTTTTTTTAAATCGAATATCTAAATACTAAGGTAAAAACCCTATTTACCCACATACTGTCGCCCCGTTCCATCTGGATTCACTTAGCAACAATGTAGGTCACTAGAGTATACTAACAGTTCTCAGATCACATCGCGTATCGCGCCGTAACTTGAATACCGGCCGCGCGCCGCTTCATACTTCAGTATGTTTCGAAACTCGGGAGTGGATCGACGTTGGTTCCACGACGTCGAGGGTGCCACGTGCTTGCCGTATACGAATTTTTTGTTAGTTGTATTGCCCGATTTTTTTTTGTTGTGAAATAATTCATAATAATAAATTTGTGTGATATTATCTACTGTTGGTTCTGTTGAAAACATACTTTTTGTGTTTTATTTTTTTATGGAGTTTAATTATAAAACGGATTATTTAAAAATAAGATCGAAGGTAAGAGAGTATGTGCCTTAAAATTGTAGTTTTCTTTTCTAAAAAGTATGAAAAAGAAGTGATAGCGCGCGTCAAAGACGTCTTCTTGTCAAAAACTGAACACGTGCGTTTAGAATTATGTGTTGCAATATGACAATATCGCATATAATGCGCTAACCTCTCTTGAACCTGGAGACTGCCTCAATAAAATATTGATTGCGAAGGGTCTCAGGAGCGGCCACGTAAATTTTGAGATTTCATATAAAGTGTATATTTCGCTTAATAATTCAAAGCGCCATTTTTGGTTATTTTTCTTCAATTTATTTTCATCGCGGTATTTGCCGGTTTAAATATAATACGTCCTTTCCATAACACCCTGTATTTTAAACAACAATTTTGACATGCTTCCTTATAATCGGATCTATCAACAACTAGTTTAAAAATTGGCAAAAAATTAAATAAAAGAACAACAGCTCCAATTTCTTTTCTTTTATTTAATTTTTGCTTAATTTATTAAGCAATGTTCTTGCTTAATTATGTTTACTTTTTCTGCTGCATAAGTTCACTTCGCAATGTCATAAGTTTTTCTTCTCATGTATATTTTGAAGATGAGGGTATATACATTCAAAACATGTATGGAATACAAATGTAAACAATATTTATCTAATTAGTGAAGTAGACCTGGTAGACCTGGTTGAAAAATAAACAGTTATGACGTGATAGTGTTCGGTTCTCTATGAATTTTAATAATCTACTAGTTTTTATACGAATCACGGCTATGCGATGGTAGCGCTTCTAGCGGAAAGGAGAATAAGGACTGGCTGACTGACAGCTCAACGGAAGGCATACGTTATATTTTGTCTGTTTTTTGTAACAAATAAAAGTATTTAAAAAGTAAATAGTTCTTATTAATCATCATACAGTCCACTAGTAGAATAGGTGACACAACGCCTGAACAGTATTAATCTAATAAAAAAATCAGAAACAAAGGATAAAATCTAAACACTGTACATAATTATTGTCGTAAAAAAATAGGAGAAAGATATTATTTAGAGCGCGATGTGACGTATCTCTTTCAAATATCAAGCCTTGAACCACATCCACGTCGCATTGAGTTTGAGCACCGTTCTAGGACGGTCGAGGTCGAGTCCAGCGTTGTGATCTGGCATCCATTGTCATCATGCACAGTAACTGAAAATAGATATATATTGCATTGCACGTGGAAGCTCGTCAGGTAATGTAAGGGATTTTAAGGTGAACAAAAACACAGCAGATTAGGAAAGCAAACAAACTTAACAGTTTGCAGAGGCTGGCCTGCCTGTGTATCAGTGGGGCGATGAAAAGTAGCCCCACTGCAGCAATGGAAGTCATACTGGGACTAATACCCCTAGACATCCACATCAGAATGGAGGCTATTTGAAGCGCCTCAAGGATGATCACAAGTGGAGAATGGAAACAACACCCCGTAAAAATTGGACACACAAGAGCCACGGATCTAATCAACGATGAGCTCTTGGATATGCAATCGGATCGTATGAAAGCAACATACGATTTCACAAAGCCTTTAAAGATTGACTGGAACTTTGATAAATTGACAAACAGTGCATCCCCGTCGTTTCATAAGGGTCTAGTTTGGTACACCGATGGATCAAAAACCGCCAACGGTGTTTGCGCAGGTATATTTGGGGAAAGGCCCAGGATGGACATGAGCATTCCTCTGGGGACCTACGCCACAGTATACCAAGCGGAAGTTCATGCCATACAAGCATGTGTACTACAAAATGTTGAAAAGGGCTACCACGATCAAAAGATTTACATCCTTTCGGACAGCCAAGCTGCTCTTAAGGCTGTGAACTCCAATCGGTTTACTTCATAACTTACGCTGGAGTGCCATACCAACCTAAAAGTACTGGCGGCCAGGGGGAACAAGGTGGAACTCTTGTGGGTCCCTGGTCACTCCGGGATATTAGGAAATTAAAAAGCGGATGAACTAGGGAGAGCTGTATCTGCCCAAAGCCTCAGGGGCCTCGAACCGGCTTTTGGAATATCAAAACAGGCAACAAAAACAACATTAGATAGATAGTTGAAAAAACAACACCTATCTCGATGGCAAGAGTTACCTGGTCAAATACACGCACGGGCCGTAATTGGAAAACCATCGAAAATACTATCGAATGGGATGCTAACCCTGACGCGGCCCCAGTTGAAACAAGTAATAGGTCTGCTGACAGGCCACTGCAACTTGCGAAAACACCTTCAACTGATAGGGATAAACAACGGATCCATTGAATCTGCGGCGTTAAAGGATGAAACCGCCTCACACATAATATACCGCTGCGTAGCGCTGTCTCGTAGAAGACAAAATATCTTCTGGAACATACAACGTGGTGACAACCTTCCACATGATAAGTTTGGTAGCAGTTTACTGGACCTCATAGAAGGAGCAATCATCTTCTAACAAGATCGGGGTACACAATAAGCCGAAAGGCTACAGTGATTTGAAGTTCGGGCCTTTAAACCAACCCCCGCCTTTAACCAACCAACAAACCAACCAACCATGGGATTTTAATCTTGCACTTGGGGTAAATGGTTTTTAAGTATTTAGATATTCGATTTAAAAAAGTATATAGGCTTCCTCTAGGGCACCCAAGGAGCCACCTGCAAACCCGAAATCAAAATAATATTTAATTATTATAAATCAATATGGTTTGTGTGTACTGACCGCTAAGTTCGCTCCTCGGGGAAATAAAACTCCTGTTTCAAAATGTAATCTATGATCAATAATCGCACGTTGTTTATAGTCGTCTTTAGGGTATAATGAATCGTCTTTTCCATATTTTGCTACCAAGTATCCCATAATTGCGTGACTGTCAATTACAATAAATCCATCATCATCTTCGAGAACTGGTAAGGTATGCTGAGGATTTTTCTGAAACCAAGAGCTTATAAAATAATGTGCATTCAAAAATGTCAAAATGTTTGATAGTCCTATAATCTGCATGTAATATTAATATGAATACTCAAGAGGAAGATGGCTTTCTTCGTAAAAATCATACTGATACTTCAATCGTATACAGCGTGTCCCAGAATATGTGAGCAATCTCCCGGGTTCAGATAGAACACTTAAAAATAAAAAAATAACAGGAGAAGTTCTTATAAATTTTTCTTCCTACGGCCTCCCCTACGGAGATACGGGCCTATAACGGACGTCCCTGGAAATCGTTGTTTTTTAAATAATTTTTTAAGTACCTAGTAGGTTTAATTTAATAATTTTTTAGTATAATGGTTAGTAGATGACTCTCTTTAAAATTAGCCCTTTTAAACACATTTGGCTTATTTAGTTTGCCAGGGACGGACTAGACGTAACGTATTAACTATAAGTTATGTAGATATAATAACTTCCCCATTTTAATTATATTCCAGAAGCTTCGATTTAATTTTGTAAAATGTTGCTTTTTCAGAATTCTGAATTTTATTTCAGAAGCTTATCAATTATTATAGTTGGGAGAATAGAATTTCTATTTCACATATTCCAACGGTGCATTTTAGGTGATTCAATGAACAATACCAGTTTGACAATATTTATATTAAATAATACAAAGAAACATCCGATTTTCCCATCGTATATTTTTTATAAATATATATATATTCAAATCTTCAATGCTTTGATAGATTATTTAAAATGTATGCTTTATCCTGAACATCTGCTACAAACATTAAGCTTATGGGTCAAAATTTTTTTACAGGCAACTTTCAGTAAATCGGATTTTAAAAATAAATAATCTCAAAAACACCTGTTAATTTTTTAATAGGTTTCTTATAGTACCTAATTAGAGGAATTTTATATGTCCGCGCAAAAGATCATCGTCACAAAGATCTTGGCTTATAGCATCGATTTTTTAATAATTTAACGCCCGTCACATGGTTAATTCTACTCTTCTGAATCATATAAGGCCAATATTTGGAACTGAGTTATTTTAATCAGTCACTATAACCATTTTCCTATTATTTATAATAGCCATGTCTTATAGTGGCTTAAAGTTTTGGAATGTTCCTTATAGAATGTTAAAATACTAAGAAAATTAGTCATATTTTTAATCTACCTAAGGTGTAAACGAAACTTGTAGATCAAAATATAATAATAAATAAATATATCTTTAATGGTTTATAAATGGTTAATAAGAAAATATTGTATGTAGCTTCAGATAACGCGTGACCGGCGATACTGTGAACGGCGATACAAAAATGCACAAATTCGTGGATTACAGCTAATACAAGCTATTTCTCAAACTTTTACTGAAATGAGTAAATGTACTTAAGAGAATGACTTCGTGTAGTATTTTTCCCTTAATTAAGTTGTGTTAGAGAAACTAAACTGTTCTTTGAACATTATTTTTTCAATATAAATTGTAGTAGGAGTGTAATTTATTTACATATAAAAGTAACTTTAGTAAAATGACGTGAAATATAAATGGGTAAAGTAAGAAATTATTGACTGGGGGCACGTGACCGGCGATACATTTTTAAATTCAAATTTGAATACTGCAGCTATAATCTAAAAAAATACTTTCAAAATTGCTTTCTAATGCAGGAAGTAACATATATAGTATTTCGCAAATTATAATCGTTTCTACAAGCAAATAATTTATTTTAGTTATATGATGACTGAAAGTTGCCCGTAAAAAAATTTTTACCCTTAAATTATTTATTCCGGAATAACAATAACGCGGGTTGCTCTAAATATTTAAAATACCATTCACACAATTGGAAATTATCGGACCTACATTTTGATAATTTTTGAAATACATCTAATATATTGTGAATCTGAAATGCATATGAAACTTACCTTCAAGAAATCCTCTGAAAACTGTTCTCTTGCCGCTAAACTCACAGGTATAATTTCCAACTCGATCCCTAAAGCTCTGGCACACATAAAAACAGCTCTTGAAGGTGCACCGGGAGCAATACTATATAATTTTGGTGCCATTTTTGATGGAAAATAAAAATGAATTTGAAGGAACAATTTGTCTTGTAGGTACAAATTTATTTATGGCAATATTATTTACTTGTTTGACGATAGTATTAATTTTTCCTATATATATATAATTGAGTAATTATAAAAAAGTTATATCGCATCACGTGGATACTTATCTTCCACTTCAGAAAGTTGACATCACTATTATGGAAAGGAACCAAATACTGGAACTGATCTGATCTGATCTGAGTATTTGAATTTGACGCTAACGCCTCAGTGACATTCGAGCTGTATACCCTTAGAGTTTTTGAATTGGAACACAAGCGTAGGTGTATTCCTATTAACAGACTGATATTAGTTGATGATCAGGTCAGTCGAAAAAATACGAGATTGAGATCGCAGAAATATCAATTTGAACGAACAGTTGTTGTACTATTGTATGGAGGTGAATGGCGGACATTTTCAACATTTAATAAGATAACATGTAAGTATTACTAAAACGCAATTTCTCGGCGGCGCGTAGCTCAAATTTACAAAAGAAAGCGCCATTTTAAAGAGAATTTAATGCCCTTTAAAATGATGTATCACAACATACCCATTCCCATTTGAAAAAACAAGAGCAGTAGCCGCCCACACTAGGGAGGGTATAAGTTACAGGGATGAAATTAATAGTGAAACGTGTCCCCCTGAAAACACAAGTTTACGGGTCGTAGGTTTTTTTTTTAAATTTTAACGTACAGAGCCGTAAACCTTGCTGGACTGTTTTCGATGGGCACCCTGTATATGCTACAATAAAAACCCGATTTCAGTTAAAACCCGATCTTCCTAGGAAAACCTAGTTTTACCTTACAGTGGCGGCTCGTGACATATGATAGAGGAGGTAGAGTAGTAGCGTGAAATAATGAAAAGGAAAAATTTTCTTATACATTCTAAACGTAGAAAGAGAAAAAACATGTAATTAGAAAAAGCGTCAGGTAAAACATATTTTTATTTATTTTACATAAGAAAAACTTTTAGAAAATCAGAAAGTTTTTTTTAGTGTGTACAGGGCTTAAAAAATGTTTATTTTTCTGTTCTTATTTGCAGAAAATGGATCAATAACAGCCTTTTTCACTTCAATATTTTGCTCCAAACTTAAAAGAACTAAAATTATTTTTTAAATATTCCACCATCAAACTATTCATAACTTATTAAAATATTGGTACAAGCAAACGCACCTCGAATTACTGCATATACAGGGTGTTATGGAAACGACTTATTATATTTAAACGCAAACACAAATCCTGAGATGAAAATAAAGTGAAGAAAAATATCCTTAAATGGCGCTTTGAATTAATGTACGAAATATACACTTTATATTAAATGTGAAAATTTGCGTGGCCGCTACTGAGGACGTTCGCAATCAATAGTTTATTGAGGCGATGTAGTCATATATTGCAATACAGAATTGTAAATGCACGTGTTCAGTTGTTGTCAACAAGACGTCTTTGACCCGCGTTGTCACTTCTTTTTAGAAAAACATACTAGAATTTTAAGGTACATACTCTCTTACCTTCGATCTTATAATCCGTTTTATAATTAAAATCCATAAAAAAATAAAACACAAGAAGTATGTTTTGCAATAGAACCAACAATAGATAAAATCACAAAAATTTTAAATCACATAACAATATTTCTTATTATGAATTATTTCAAAAAAAATCTGGTAATGCTACAACTAAGAAAACGGTTAAAATTCGTATACATCAAGCACGTGGAACCCTCGAGTCTCGAAACATACTAAAGCAACGATAGTCGCGTGCGGCAGGTATCCAAGCAAGGGCAAAACTTGCGGTGTGATCTGACAACACTGTTAGTATACTCTAGTGACCCACATTTTTGCTAACTGAATCCAGATGGAACGTCGCGACAGTATGTCATTTCCATAACACCCTGTATATCGGACGATAAATAATATTAAGTGAAAATGAATTAATATATGATTAATTTTTTTTATTATTATTGGGAGTGCACGTGCTCATTTGCTCCTATGAACGAGCGGCCACTCTTTACTTAGGCGATGGCACATGTTTTTTGAAACACCCTGTATATGGCGAATCAGGAAATTACAATATGGCGTAATATTGCATAATATTACCTTACCAAAATCATTTGCTCCTATGCACGAGCCCCTGTATATGGTGAATCAGGAAATTGCAATATGACGTAATATTACATAATATTACCATTATGCTTACCAAAAAATCAATTACCGGTAATCACTAGATAGGTACAACAACTTGAAATTTAAATGATTTATATATTTTCTTGTTAATCTAAAACTAAATATCGTATAAATATCAAAAACAAGAAGGAAGTACATAATATGTTTTGTTGTTTAAATTTCTCTAACGTTTGGCAACATTTTGGATAAGATTTCAACATCCTAAGATAAAAGTTGAAAAGCCACCTAACCTGACCACCTGACAGTGTCTTATCCCTACGATAAGAAATATACAAATAATGCTATTTTCCGGATCTGCGCAGTAAAAAGTTAAATTTTATGAGTGAAAAAATGGGTTAGTGCGCACGGTTTACCGGTTATAACAACGCCGACCGTGCAGAACTGAAGTCAGTCGTAGGGATGTAACGATATTAAAAATTTATCGATACGTGGACAATGATCTCAAAATTAATTCTAAAAAGGGTTTTTCAGTGATGGTCACAAGACTTTTTTTATGGGGGAAAATAGATTGTTTATTTCCAGTAAAGAAGGTCCAAAGTAATGCCGTGTATTCATTAAGGGCGAAGTACGGTCCTGTTCGCCGGTTAAGGTAAATAATTTATCAGTCGGCATTGCGCATGACATCTGACGAGCAGCTTTGTTTACATGCGCGAGGCAATAAATTTGCCACTTTTGGTTTTAGAGTTTGGCTATCCATACAGATAGGTCGGTGGTAGGTACTCACATGATTATCATCAGTACGCCAGTCAATAAATTCTTTATACACTCATTTTTTATACCTCTCTGGATTTTAATAGCAATAAATTATTTGATATAATTTCCGGTGGCGTTCCCTCAATCTGAATATCGTAGTCACTCATACTTTACTAATATACCGAAAATAATATACAAATTAATAATGTTGACGTTTAAAATTGCAAATTGACATTTACGTTGTCAAGGCGACGCGATACTACACAGTCAACTTTGAGCAAAATCTATTGGACACATTCACGAGTTTAGCATATTGCGGCTAATGTGATTTGTTGAACTATTACGTAATACTCAATACGTAAAAGCGCTCGACTTCTAACATTACAGCGTGTGTTATTCGACTCTTACTGATGAAGTACAGGTCGACAAGTTTGCGAACGAATGCGGGCAAAAAAATTCTGGGGTTAACAATGTTTTCACATATGTTAAATTTTAATTTAATAATCTCTTACCGAGAAAAACCTAAATTTACTTTTAAAATAAATTATAATACACTGACAAAAATGCATTTACCAATGTCGTGGGTTACAAAATTGGAGCTACCTCAAACCACCTCTCTAGGTTGTTCTAACTGAGACTACGAATTATCACAAATTATTTAAAAACGCTACAACAACTCAGGTTCTTTTGGTTCGCCTCAACCCAGAAAGAATTTTTTTATCAACATTTTAAACATGTTTGGGATCACCACAATTCCTCATATTGTAACTATTTTATGAGTTACCTGAACTCAGTTTCTGGGTTGGGAAAACTTACTAATTGATTATAAAGTGTCGTTTTAACCCGGACGTGCATTATTTTAACTCATTACCATGTGTAAATTATTTTGAGTTGGAATAATTCAGGAAACTTGCTACAAAACCCCATATCGAGGGTAAAACGTAAGATCGTAAGGTCACGGAAAGTTCCTAATTCGTGCTCGTGCAGGTTTGGCGCGGTTCATTCCATTGTTATTCGTCAATTCTCCTTCGATTGCGCGTATAGACACCTGTTGGCCATTGCGCCGTTTGCGGGATTTTTCATCTTTGTTCTCTGTGCGTGATAATTTGTGTTTTGCATAATTTTGGTCAGTTGGCGTAAAATGGAGGGACAGGAGGAAGATGCAAATTGTTATTATTGGAATGGAGCCTTATTATTTATAAGCAATCGTCATCACTTCGTCCGCATGGTTTCTTAGCCGTAGTATGCTCTCCTGTCTGTAATTCATTTGATTATTTTTAAAAAAAAATATACAACAAAAATGTCATATCTTGAAAAAGCAAAAGACAAGTCCACAATATGCAGGCTTTAAATCAAAGAAATATTTTGAATTCCGATAGTCCACAATTTAGATAATGGCAGTCCAAAGTTTGGAGTCTGGTAGCCCAGAAAGTGAGTTATTCCAGCCACCATCGTAAGCTAGAACAACTTAAATGTCAAGTTTTGATAGCTACAATCATGAATTAATCTATCCCGACTAGTAACGCATCACAATTCATATACTGGTAGCTACGGTAGCCTATCAATAATTTAAGCCGGTGGGGCGTGAGCTATTCCAACGCATAAAATAACCCATCTTCTGTGCTATCATAACTTATGAATAGTGAGTTGATGCAATTTCTTCGATTTGGTTGTCGTAATTCAGAGGTCTGGGCTGTCCCCTACTAGCAACACGCTTCGGTCTAGGACAACTCATATTCGAGTTATATCAACTCGAAATTTCGCTAAGTATATCATACCGACTTTACTAATTTGCTGGGTGTAAAAAGTATACTTTATTCCTTTCCTGCTTCTGTAGTTTAAATTTTCTGTTCTTAGTTTTTATTTTCTTAAAATTATGAAAGAAAAAAATTACCAATTGCGTGTGTCCACATAAGTGTGTACACATAATGAAAATAAAACACTTTTTTTAGATAAATATTTCTATTATTTTAATAAGGATAAAGGTATGCAAATTTAATGTTTCACGCTGAATTCACGCGGCAATATACTGCATGCTTTTTAACTCTTCTGTTTTACACACGATACATTTTAATTCCTGTAAGAAACCGAATAACCACCGTTTTTCTTCCAGCGATCTCAGTGATCACCTGGTTTTGACGTGTGTACGATGTATCCACGCGTTGCTGTATTTACTTAAATTAATACAAACATTTATTAATTATAGTCGGTTGTTATTCGTTAAAATACGTGTGGCGTCGCGTCGTGCTAAAGAGATTGTGTATTACTATGCGCTAATGCCAATCGAATACGTTTAGGTGAGTATATTCGGTACCTATACATCTTCAACCGAATACGTTCATTTGCAGTGAAAACGGTTCTATGCGCCACCGGTTATTCGGTAAGAGCTATCCTCCAAAAAAACCTGCAGTGTGGTGACGTGTGAACCTAGCGTTAGACAACAAATTACTTTTGTAGTTTGGCACTAATTACGTCGTTTAACATTTTCTCTCCTTCTTTGTTTGTTTCAAAACAAGGAATTTTCTCTAGTCTTTCAAAATAGGCCTTAAGATTTGGAAAATCTGCAATTGGTAAGAAGATATTCCAAGAACCAGCTGAAGAATAAATACTAAAGTCAGCGATCGATAAATTATTTCCAGCAATGAAATCGGTTTTATTATTTATCAAGATTTGTTCCAAAATTTGAAAGGTTTCTTTTAGAGCATCCAAGTTCTCTTGAGCGGGTTGTTTGTTGGCATAGAGCAGAGGTCTCTAAAAATAAACGAAATTACGAATATGATTATTAAGAAAAGATACAAAAGGCAATTAATTCTGTCGAAACATTCCTTAATAGCAAAGACATAAGTGCGCTATACATTTAGCGCTTTACCATTACAAACTGTAATTTTACAGATTTAGAAATACAGGGTGTTATGGAATTTACTTTTATTTCTATTTAAACCCGCAAATCCTGAGATGTAAACAAATTGGAGAAAAATAACCATTTTTTTAAAATTTAGTTTAGAGCACCATGAAATCCAGCTCTCCCTTGCTTTTTTTTTGAAATTTTTTTTGTTTCTTCCTCGACTTTCTTACATTTTATATAATTCTCCAGATTGGAATTATTTTTGTATTACGTATAGCCTCGTCGCAATCTACTGGGGTCCCACCATGGTGGAGAGGGACGGCGATAAAAAGAGTATGGCCTATTTATTGGTATACTTATATGCGCAGCATCATTAATACAATTTAACAAATAAGAGTATTTTTCTTTGGTGTCTTTAAATGAGGGGACTGCCTTAATTTTAATATCAATAGAAGTAGAATATATGTTCCAATCGGCTTTTTTGGTGTTCCATTTTGTTTTAGGTTGTATTTGACCTTGAGATGTAGTAGACCAATCGAAACTCAACACAATTGGAAAGTGATCCGATCCAAGTATATCAGATAAGGGGGTGCAATTTGTGAAATAATATTACGTCAGTCGGCTTCTTTTGTTTTAATATTAGGTGGCCTATAGACCGAAACAAAGGAAATAGGTGAACACGTGATGAATACGTTGATAACTTAGCCAAGAACAGCATTTTTAATGGATTGCCTATCGGCTATAGCCTTACTTTCAGTGATGCCGCTGTTGTCCTTAAATCAGCGATCTTAAATAAATGGAATGTAAGATGGAAGACCTATTGCAGCACCTCCTCAGTATTCCTTTTTTGCAGTGGTCGTACTTGCTTGTGTGTCATAAGATAAAGTCGCCCTGACCCGATATGTTTTAAATTCGTTCTTTTTTGTTATTTTTTTTTACTTTGCGACTGGCTGCATAACTAATTAGTCAAATGCCAGTAAAAAAAATAACCATAAATGGCTCTTTGAATTAATAAGCGAGATAAGTCACCTTATGGCAAACCCGAAAAACCACGTGGAAAGTACTGCCATAGATGTGCATTCTGTTATATCCGAGCTCATACTTATAAACAATTCTTTTTATAGCAATGAGGGTGAAAAATGCGAACAAACACGAGATCACTTTTTGTCAACAATACGTCTTTGACCACCGTTGTTAGTTATTTTTTAAACAATTTTAAGATACATGCTTCCTTACCGTCGGATCTTTCGACAATCAGTTTAAAAATTGGCAAAAAATTTTTCTTCATTTCTTAATTGCCTAATTAACTTAGTATTTATTTTTTCTGCTGTATAAGTTCACATTACAATCTCATAAGTTTCTCCTCTCATGTATATTTTCCCATTGAAGATGAGGGTATATATCTTCGAAACATGTATGGAATAAAAATGTAAACAATATTTATTTAGTTCAATTTTGGTTCCTTTTCGATACCTATTATTGGTTAAATTTTAAAAATGAATAGTTATGGCGTGAGAGTGTTTGGTTCTCTATGAACTTTAATAATCTACCAGTTTTTAAACGAATCACGGCTATGCGATGGTAGCGCTCCTAGCGGAAAGGAGAGAAAGAACTGGCTGCCTGACAGCTCAACGGAAGGAGTTCACGTTACATTTTGTCTGTTTTTAGTAATAAATAAAAGTTTGTAAAACGTAAATAGTTCTTATTAATCATTATAGAATTCATTACGTTGAAGAGGTGAGACAACACCTGAACAGTATTAATCTAATAAGAAATCATGAACAAAATATAAAATTTTAACATTGTACATAATAATTGGCGTATTTACAAACAGATAATTGAGTTAAAATGTTCAAATAATTGGGGTCGTATTTGTGATCGTAGGAAAGATTGTGTACATTACTGGTGTGAAGTGATTCTCTCAACTTTGGCGCTCGGCTAGCTCCTCGTGCTAAATACCTCCTCATTTGAAATCTATCACTTTCAATACTAGTTATATAATATACTATTTGGAACACAGCCAATAGTAATATCACACAAATTTGAAATCGCATTTATTGTTATGTATTGTCACAAATTATTTCACAAAGAAAACGGTAATTCTATAATTGGTAAATTTAACACCCTATTTATTAAGCCAGAAATAGCAACGTTTAAATTCGTATGCAAACACTTGATGGGAAAGGAAAGCGCGATGCGGCGCATCTCAAATGTCAAGCCCTACTGAAGTAACCCCACAGCTACGTCGCATTGCGTTTGGGCAACATTTTTCAACGGCCTAGGTCGAGGCCAGCGTTATGATCTGGCATCCCTGTCAACCTATTGACCTACATGCACTGAAACTGAAAATATATTTGTATTGCGTTGCACGTGGAAGCACGTCGGGTAATGTAATGGATTTTGACCTTGCACGTGGGGTAAAGGGGTTTTTAAGAAATTAGACATTCGATTTTAAAAAAAGTCACCTGCAAACCCGAAATCAAAATAATTTTTAATTATTATAAATCAATATGGTTTGTGTGTACTAACCACTAAGTTCACTCCTCGGGGAAATAAAATTCCTGTTTCAAAATGTAATCTATGATCAATAATCGCACGTTGTTTATAGTCGTCTTTAGGGTATAAAGAATCATCCTTGCCATATTTTGCTACCAAGTATCCCATAATTGCGTGACTGTCAATTACAGTAAATCCATCATCTTCTTCGAGAACTGGTATGGTATGCTGAGGATTTATCTGAAACCAAGAGCTTATAAAACAATGTGCAGGTAATTTATGAATGTCAAAATGTTTGGTATCTAGTTCTACAGGGTGTTATGGAAATGACTTATTATAGGTATGTAAACCTGCAAATCCTGAGATGAAAATAAATTGAAGAAAAATAACCTTAAATGGCGCTTTGAATTATTGTACGAAATATACAATTTATATAAAATCTGAAAATTTACGTTGCCGCTACTGAGGACGTTCACAACTAATAGTTTATTGATGTGGTGTTGTCATATATTGCAACACAGAATTGTAAGAGCACATGTTCAGCTTTTGACAAGACGTCTTTGACCCGCGTTAATCGTTATTACTTCTCTTTCAAACTTTTTAGAAAAAAAATACTACAATTTTAAGGTACATACTCTCTTACCTTCGATCTTATGATCCGTTTTATAATTAAATTCCATAAAAAAATAAAACCCAATAGATATGTTTTGCAAATGCTACAACTAACAAAACGTTTAAAATTACATCAAGCACGTGGAACCCTCGACAGCATCATCCCATTTCCGAGCCTCGAAACATACTGAAGCAACGATAGTCGCACGCTTCAGGTATCCAAGCAAGGGCGAAACATGCGGTGTAATCTGACAACACTGTTAGTATACTCTAGTGACCCACATTTTTGCTAACTGAAGCCAGATGGAACGGCGCGACAGTATGTGGGTAAAAAGGGTTTTTCTATTAGTTTTTAGATATTCGATTTAAAAAAAAAAGTATGTAGACTTTCTCTAGGACACCCTAGGAGTCACCCATTTAAATGTAATAAGTCATTTCCATAATACCCTGTATACTAATATAGCAACTAAAATAATATACAGGGTGGTCCAGCGAAGCCAATTTGAGGGGGAATAACTTTTCCGCTTTTTTCATCTCCGTAACTTCAACCCCCTAACGGGGGTGAACACAACCCCCTGATTTTGAATAGAGATGAGGGGTGTTGCGATACCTCATTTTGAAGATCTTATCGAGTACTATCTGATCCTAAAATTTCGCTTCAAAATTTTCATCTTTAACGAAATGACAGCTAAAATAGTGGAAGACTACTTACTTTTGTGATTAGTTTATTAAATGCTGAAAATGGCCACCATTCACTTCCATGCCGTAAAGAACGCTGGTGTATGAGTAGAGAATGTGGAATTTACCTCGAGGATATTACTCTTATCAGACGCAGTTGAATTTATTTATTTAGTTGTTAATTTTTTGTCCAAAAAAGTTTTTGATTTATCTTAGGCTATCGTGAATTTTTAAGAACGTTAAAACTGTGTCAATTCGATTGTACCTTTGTAGTAGAATTAAAATGGTGTATTCCGTAGAAGAAAGGGTGGAAATTATAAAATTATTTTTTAGAAATAACGACTCTGCGCGAGTAACAGCGGCTTTATTTAACGAACGGCATCCTGAAAAAAATGTATCCGCTGCTTACGTTGTGCAACTGGTTGCCAAATTTGACGCTACTGGTTCAGTCTGAAACAAAAAGAGGGTGTATGATAGAGACGAAGCGAGGGAAGTGGCTGTCTTAGATCAAGTAGCAATGGATCCGACCCTTAGTACTAGGAAATTGTCTGATGTATCTGGTGTTTCACGCACAACAATCATGAGAATCCTTAAACAACATAAGTTCCATCCTCTTAAGATACGACTGGTTCAGGAACTGAATGAAGATGATTTCGATCGCCGACTACAGTTCTGTGAAGTGGTCAGTGGAATTATTAACAATAATCCTAACTACATGTTCAATATCTGTTTCTCGGACGAGTGTTCATTTTACCGTAGTGGCATTGTAAATAGGAATAACTGTCGGTATCGGTCAGATGAAAATCCAAGATTATTTCGTGAAGTGCATACTCAGCATCCCCAAAAGTTAAATGTTTGGGCGGGTATTTATGGAAATCACATAATCGGCAATTTTTTATACCTGGTAATCTTACTGGACAAATGTATTTAGAACTATTAGAGAACGCTATTTATCCAGCCCTCGTTCAAGTATTGGAGAATGAAGAAGACCATGTAACGATCATTTATCAACAAGATGGCGCATCACCTCATTTCGCTCAACCTGTGCGTCAGTTCTTAGATGAAAATTTTCCTCAGGCCTGGATTGGAAGAAGGGGATATATTGAGTGGCCACCCAGATCACCTGATCTGGCTCCACTGGACATTTTTCTATGGGGTCACCTGAAATCTAAGATTTACGCTACCCATCCTGAGTCACTGGAGGATTTGCGACTGTGGATCATTAATGAATGCCGTCAAATTACACCACAAATGTTGAGTAATGTCCGTGAACGTTTTTAGCAAAATTTATTTTACTGCATGGAAGTGAATGGTGGCCATTTTCAGCATTTAATAAACTAATCACAAAAGTAAGTAGTCTTCCACTATTTTAGCTGGCATTTCGTTAAAGATGAAAATTTTGAAGCGAAATTTTAGGGTCAGATAGTACTCGATAAGATCTTCAAAATGAGGTATCGGAACACCCCTCATCCCTATTCCAAAACAGGGGGTTGTGTTCACGCCCGTTAGGGGGTTGAAGTAACGGAGATGAAACAAGCGGAAAAGTTATTCCCCCTCGAATCAGAAATCGACGGGTCCGAGCGATTTTCTACATTTTCATTTTAAAGCAGGAAAATCGAGGTGTTAAGTTTTCGCTTGACCACCCTGTATGCATGTAATATGAGGACTCAACAGGAAGATGGCGTTCTTCGTAAAAACCATACTGATACTTCCATCGTTTATACTAAAATATATATTTTATCTACAGGATGTTTCGTTAAGGTCGGCCGCCGGCCATATTTCGGTAGCTGCTGGGCATAGAAATTCAGGATAAAAAAATTCAGTAATAAAGTGGCGATGAGAAAATCCTAGAAATTTGTTGTGTTCCGTATTTCGCTGCAAGGGAGCCGTAATTAGAAAGTAAATATTAAAGTTCTAAAGTTCTCCGAATATTCCTACATTAAGGTATACTTTTGGTAATATCGTTAGAAAGTTTGAACAATTCTGTATTATTTTAGTCTAAGGCTCATTGGCGTACGGACCTTGATAAGAGTGCGGGCTTGTTCGCTATTGAAAGTATAACCTTTTAAATTACTGTAACTTCTAAACGACTTATTGAATTGTAGTAATCCTTAGCTTATTTGGAAGAGAAATGCAAGTACTTTTAGTTGCCGTATACAGTGGTACACGATAGTTCCTAATAAAATTGCTATAGGACGCAATTTGCAATAATAACCGTATTTTTGACTTTATTCCGGAAACGTAAATCATACGGTATAATTATGATATGATAATCGGAAAATAGATTAAATTTTGCAAGAAAAATAGTGAAAACCGCAGTTTTATACCTTTTTTCATAGTTATTATTAGAAGAAGAATTTTTAACAATTTAATTGTTATTTTAAATAGAACTCACTGTATATTTTTTATGCTTTATCCTGAAGACCTGCTACAAACGTAAAGCTTATAGTTTATTCCGGAATAACAATAACGTGAGGTTGTTCTATATATTTAAAATATCATTCTCATAATGGAAAATTATCGTAATGATGTAACTAATAAATTGCGAAGATGAAATTCATATGACACTCACCTTCAAGTAATCCTCTGAATATTGTTCTCTCTCCAATAAATTCAAAGGTACAATTTCCAACTCAATCCCTAAAGCTTTGGCACATATAAAAACAGCTCTTGTAGGTGGACTGGGAGGAATACCATATAATTTTGGTGCCATATTTGTTGGTACTCAATGTCAGCTCCACTCAATTCTCAAAATAGAAATTAATTTAAAGGAAGAATTTGTTTCGGGTACCAGTTTATTTATGGCAATAGTATTTACTTGTTTGACTTCATAGTAAGTTATATCACCTTACGTGGATACTTATCTTATACTTCAGAAAGATAACAAGTAAGATAACATCACTGTTACGGAAAGAAACCAAATACTTGAACTCATCTGACCTTGAGGTCAGTGGGTTTGTTATGGTTTATTCGGATTTGTATGCGAATCAGTTAGTATTTGAATTTGACGCTAACGCATCCGGCATCAGGGGCATTCGCGCTGTATACCCTTAAGCCGCGTTCTCAGAGCTTCGACGTGTCGCAGCGACAGTCCCCCACTCCTTTTGTAGGGGGTGATGTCTGTCACTTGTCATTCGGGTGAAACCTAACCTTACAATAATTTGTTATTGTTTTTTAAATCGAAACAATTTGTTTTGTACAAATTTCGTTTTGAATAATTTATCATACTGATTGAGAGTCTGATAATGAAAGCGGCGAAGCAACGAAATCTTTGAATAATGTCTGGCAGTGTATTTTAATATGACTATTCTTCCAGACTAAAGAACTAATTTCGTTAAAAAACGTTACAAGCCAAAAAAACGGACTAAATTAACTAATTTGTGCATTTTAGAGCTCAAAATATAAATGTAATGAAAACCGCCTAGTTTTATTCCTGTATTTTTTATTATAAACTTAAAATTGTAGAGTAGCACACGCGTGCACTACATCGAGACTCTACTGTATTTAGGCTACGATGCACTAGAAAAACAAATACATTTACATATCTTATTAGGTAGTTTTTATTAACCACTGTTAAGTAGGTAGGTAGGAGAACCATTTCATTCTAATATAATTTCATCCAATAAGGAAGTCTAAAAGCATAGTCATGGTCCTTCCGACAGTGTCTCCTCATCATTCATATTCCACACCCTAGGTCTCGTTGTACTAATTGTAATAAGCAGGCTTTCAATAGCTTGGCTACTATCCTCACTAGCTTGTGTCTCCTCTATATCTTCACTCCAAGCAGATACAAAGCCATCTTCGTGCAGAGCATACTTGCCCTTTGTAATCTGTATCTACAATAATCTAAAAATATTTATATTATAAGATTTAGGCATCTATAGAGCTACAAAACTAATTTTTAGATAACATTACGAAATTGCCAAAAGTAGGGCTAACAAAATACCTTGTGACCTTAAAAACATTTTAATTTTAATTCAAAATGATGTTTTACCAGTATTATTAACTCTTGCACTTTCTTCTGTAGATAAACTTTATTCTAAATTCAGCTTCAAAAAAGTGAAGAATTTCCACAGGAATATAATTTGAATTTGTGTCCACATCCATATTATGGTTTTCGCTTAACCTAAAATTTCATGTTTTAAACTTGAACTTATCACATTTCTTAATCTCTTCCGATTGCAGCAGGCCAATATTTACGTTTTTTAAGGGTGTGAGTATGTGGAATGCGGATGTTGGATTAAAATTTTCCCCTCTCGGAGGTTATAGGTTTGTTTTTTAAAAGATTTGTTCGATGACAGCGTCAAATTTGATTTTTATTTTCGTATTCTACTCCTCAAAATATGTATATTTATTCTGGCTAGTAAAAAATGAACCAATGTGATTAAAAAAACCAATGTAATTAAAAATTATTTAAATATTTTGTGGGATTTAGGTAGGTAATGATCAAATAAATTTTAAAAGCAAAAGTACATACTATTCACAATATTTTAGGACCAAATAATTAGTAATTACCTTTGTTCGGAAACGACGAATACTTATTTGGGAAAACTGAGGTTCAAATTTCAAAACAAAATAAAAAATTAATAATAGTACAGCGCAGTGTTGCCAGGTATCTCGTGAAATGTCACCAGATCTGTTGATCTTTTTGTGATTTTATGAATAATCCGGTGGTCCATGAAAATCTTTTTAAAAAAGTCTGTTTTCTGGTGTTACCAGTTTCGTGTTGGGGGCGGTATATTTTATAAATCACACAAAAAATCACCAGATCTGGTGAAATTTCACCAGATACCTGGCAACACCGCTAGATCAGCGTGGGGATGAGGGGTAATGACGTGTTGGTGTCGCTGGCGACAGTACGTAGCTCTGAGAACGCGGCTTTAGAGTTTTTGAATTGGTACACAAGCATAGGTGTATTCCTATTAATGGACTGAAATTGGCTTGCGGATCAGGTCAGTCGAAAAAACACGAGTTTGAGATACTAGAACTGGTCTTCTGAAGCTTCTGCGTTGGGCTTTGTTTGGTTTGGCCCTGATCCAGAAATTATTTAGGATTCCCATGCGGAATGTCTTTTATTTAGGGTGTTGAAAAAAGATCGGTACCCCGGAATAACTCCGGTGCATCGCATTGAAGCGGAAAATGTCTAGTGAAAAAGTTGTTTGGTTTTGAAGGAGGAATAGTTTGCAATTTGAACCACCCCCCCACCTCTTCAACCCACGGGCGCGGGTGGGGTAAGTTAAGGTATTCAAATGGAACCCCATATTTTTTATTGGCATATCGTGTTATCAAAATAAGACAAGATCAGAACCGTGCGAAAATCAAGTTTTATCCCGAAAATACTCTTTTTCTCTGTCTTGTACTAAAAAATGCCCGTGGAATACAAACAACTTTTTCCACGGACATTTTTTAGTACAAGACAGAGAAAAATAGTATTTCCGGGATAAAACTTGATTTTCGCACGGTTCTGATTTTGTTTTTCTCATGGTGATTATTGGTGAAGGATGGGCCCGAATAAAAAAATGTTTCGCACAAAAGATGTTTATTTTTGGTCGGAGAACACGATACGCAATAAAAAATATGGGGTTCCATTTGAACTTAACTGACCCCCACCCGGGCCCAGGGGTTGATGGGGTGGGAGGTGGTTCAAATTGCAAACTATTTCTCCTTCAATACCAAACAACTTTTTCCCTAGACATTTTCCGCTGCAATACGATGTACCGGAGTTATTCCGGGGTACCGACCTTTTTCAACACCGTGTATAATATAGCTCCCAAGATATCAGGATTGAGCCAATATACAGGGTGTGGTAAAAGTGGCTTCTTAGTGATGGCCACAAGGCCTTCTGTTATGCGAAAAATTACGAAAGAAAAAAAATTACCGATTGCATGTGTGCACATATGTGGGTACATACATAATGAAAATAAAACACTTTTTTTAGATAAAATATTTGTATTATTTTAATAAGGATAAAGGTATGTAAATTTAATGTTTTACGCTGGGTTCACGCGGCAATATACTGCAAGCCTTCTTCTCGTGTTTCCGTTTTAACCGAATAAACACCGGGATATTCACACGATACATTTTAATTCCTGTAAAAAACCGAAACACCACCGTTTTTTCTTCCCGCGATCTGAGCGATCACCTGGCCTTGACGTGTGTACGATGGATCCACGCGTTGCTGTAGTTACTTATTTATAATTATAGAAGACGCCGCCTTCTCAGCCTATAAATCAAGAAGCAGTACTTAATAAAATATTTGAAAATTTATACGAAAATTACCCTCATACTTTAAGCTAGAGGTGTTGTTTTCGTTTGATTACATCGAAAACAACCCCTCTAGCTATCGAAAACAACCCGCCAAGTTTTTATTGTTTATTGACAAAGATAATGACACTTTTTGACGTTTAAAAAAATGAATCTTATATTACTAATTTTTTTAGTTCTTTATTTAAAAGCTGTAATATAAAGTTGTTTTAACCATTATTCGAGTAATTTTCTCCCTAAATTGCACTCGTGCATAAAAATTCTCAGATAATTTTGCATTTAAGCGTATTTCCTTTGAAAAACAACATTCGTTCATTTTCAAATTTTCTAAAATATGAAAATGAACTCTTGTTGTTTTTAGACAAAACGCTTTCATGCAAAATTATCGAAAATTTTTAGGCACTAGTGTAATTACCTCCGAAAATTACACTCATATATTAAGCTAGAGGTGTTGTTTTCGATTGATTACATCGAAAACAACCCCTCTAGCTATCGAAAACAACCCGCCAAGTTTTTATTGTTTATTGACAAAGATAATGACACTTTTTGACGTTTAAAAAAATAAATCTTATATTACTAATTTTTTTAGTTCTTTATTTAAAAGTTTTAATATAAAGTTGTTTTAACCATTATTCGAGTAATTTTCTCCCTAAATTACACTCGTGCATAAAAATTCTCAGATAATTTTGCATTTAAGCGTATTTCCTTTGAAAAACAACATTCGTTCATTTTCAAATTTTGTAAAATAGCCCTTCTCCTTCGGAGTCGGGCTATTTCGCCAAAATATGAAAATGAACTCTTGTTGTTTTTAGGCAATACGCTTTCATGCAAAATTATCGAAAATTTTTAGGCACTAGTGTAATTACCTCCGAAAAGTTAAGGAACGACGAATTTTTAAAAAGTTTTGTAAATTTATTAAATCTTCTAGATAATTCAAGTTTACCACAAAATTAATACGAACATGTATTAAAGATTATTTTATAGTCGGTTGCTATTCGTTAAAGTAAGTGAGGCGTCGCGCCGTGCTAATGAGATTGTGTGTTACTATGTGCTAATGCAAATCGAATACGTTTCAATTCGTTCGATTTGCTTGACAAGTGCGGTGAGTATTCGGTACACATTTTCTACCGAATACGTTCATTTGCAGTGCAAACAACGATGTGTGAACGGTTCTATGTCAATATATGCGCCACCGGTTATTCGGTAAAAGTTATCCTCCAAAAAAACCTGCAGTAAGTTGACGTGTGAACCTAGCGTTAGACAACAAATTACTTTTGTAGTTTGGCACTAATCGCGCCATGTATAATTTTTACTCCTTCCTTGTTTATTTCAAAACAAGGAATTTTCTCAAGTCTCTCAAGATAGGCCTTAAGATTTGGATAATCTGTAATTGACAAGAAGATATTCCAAGAACTAGCTGAAGAATAAATACTAAAGTCAGCGATTGATAAGCTATTTCCAGCAATGAAATCGGTTTTATTATTTACCAAGAGCTGTTCCAAAATCTGATAGGCATCTTTTAGAGCGTCAAAGGTCTCCTGAGCGGGTTGTTTGTTGGCATAGAGCAGAGATCTCTAAAAATAAACGAAATCAAGAATATGATTAACATATTAGAAAAATATACAAAAGGCAATTAATTCAGTGGAAACATTCCTTAATAGCAAAGACATAAACACTGCGATACAAATAGCAAACATTTGGCGCTTAACCATTACAAACTGTAATTTTACAGATCCTTTCCCTATCAGTCCATTAAGAAGCCATTACCTTTCTTATCTAGAAGTATATAAACCCAGGACACCAGAAATTCGAAGATTAATATGACATATTGCTTTTAGTTGTTAGTATTCACTCTTTGTAAACGCATCACGCGTACTTACTAAAATTGTGTTTTAATTTTAAATAAGAAATTTTTAAAAAGAGTTTGTTATAAACAAGAAATATAAGTAGATTTAGAAATACAAGGTGTTATGAAAATGACTTTTATTAAACCTGCAAATGCTGCGATGAAAACAAATTGAAGAAAAATAACCATAAATGGCGTTTTGAGTTACAAACAAGGAATATTTCTATACCAAAAAAAGGTAAGAGAACCCTGCCTATCAACTATCGACCAGTCGCATTGCTTTCTGTTATATCAAAAGTAATGGAGAAAGCTATTAACCAACATCTTCTAAGGTACCTGGAAGGCTTCAACATTATCAGCGATCATCAATATGGTTTTCGGAAGTCCAGATCAACTGGAGATATTCTAGCCTACGTTACCCATCTTTGGAACAACGCAATCGCACATCATGGGGAGTCTCGGGCTGTTGCACTGGATATTTCTAAAGCCTTTGATCGTGTTTTGGCATGAGGGACTTCTAAGTAAACGGCGATCCTATGGTAAGCCATGTCGATTCTGTGCATGGTTGTCTAGCTTTCTTAAGGACCGCTCTCTGCAAGTGGCGATTGACGGATTTTTCTCAGACAAATTCATCATCAATGCCGGTATTCTTCAAGGTTCCATATTCTCTCCCACTCTCTTCTTACTGTACATTAACGATCTTCTAGTGAAAATGAAAAATCCGATATTTAGTTTTGCTGATGATAGCATACTTATCTCATCTTTCTGTTTGAATCCACAAGTATCACGCCTCAACAAACACCTGGAAGAAACTTTGGCTTGGGGTGACAGTAAACAAGTCGAATTTAATGCTAAAAAATCCGGGCAGCAGTTTTCTCTAAAAAGGTTAACATTACAGAACCGGATATAGTCATGGACGAACACACAATCCCACAGGCTTCACCTATTAATTTTCTGGGCGTCAATCTGGGAGGAGAGACATATGTCTTGGCATAACCACGTTGTGGCAATCGTCAAGATAGCTTCTCAGAAACTTGGTGTACTCTTCCGAACTAGGAAGTTGTACACACCTCAACAACTTTTGATACTATACAAAGCCCAGATTCGACCATCACTAGAGTACTGCTCTCATGTCTGGAGCTCTGCACCCAAGCATACTCTTCGGCTACTGGACTCCATCGAAAGGAGGGCCATTCATCTGATTGCCTAGAACATCGAAGACAGGTTGGGGATTTGACTCTCTTTTACAGATATTTTCATGGAAAGTGCTCAGCTGACCTTGCCCTCATAATTCTGCCCAGAGCGGCGAATATCAGAAATACACGACGAGCCACTACCTCCCATCCATATGTGGATAAGCTTAGTACTCCTCGAACATCATTATTTAAGAATTCTTCCATCTGGAGGACTTCATCCTTATGGAAGGAACGACCTTCCCGAGGTTGCTTTTCCCAACGTATATAACCTCCAACGATTCAAAAGCAACGTGAATCGCTTTTGGCGCACAGGCACCACTCCCGGAGTACCCTAAAGGATTTTTCCTATAGTGCTTGTGTTCGATCATTAAAAAAAAGTCACCTTATATCAAACCCGAAAAACCACGTGGAAAGTACTGCCAGAGATGTACATTCTGTCATACCCGAGATCATGCCTTTGAACAATTCTTTTTATAGCACTGAAAGTAAAAAATGCGAAAAACACAAGGTCAGTTCTTGTCAACAATACCTCTTTAACTGTTAGTTATTTTTTAAACAACAATTTTTAACATAACATTTGGTTTTTCTGCTGTATAAGTTCACTTCAGGCGCGGAACTACTATGCAACCACGCAACGCAACGAGGGGGGGGGGGGCTAGGCGTCCAGGGGGCCCACGGCCAAAAGTGGTCTCCCGTTACGGAATGCGAGGCACGTCGCCACTTCAAAAAGTGTATTTTTCTTACGCAACACTAATTTATTATGATTTAATACTATCATCAAGCTGTCGATTGCCTTAGATTCTAAGAACTTCTACAATTTTTTTTGTAATAAAAAGCATAGGTACCTATTTGTTTTGCAAATAAGGTAGTTTTTGTCTTGCTTGTGTTGAATAAGTTAGTATCGCGCAAGCCAAGTGCTGAGCTGCTCTTCTGAAAGTGGGACCCCAGGCCCAGACCCACCGGGCCTAGCAGGAAAATATGTCCTGGATAATGTTTATAGTAGCAAGGAATTAACAACTATAACGTTTCAAAGTTTTTATGTCACCGTAGTTGATAAACAAATAATTTAAGGGAATTGAATTTAAAATATGAAATATCCCTATCGCAACGAAATAGATGCTCCAGAGCGACAGCAAACCGGTCTAAATACAGCACTTGCTTGTTATTTATAAATAATATTTTTTATACTTATTTGACGGTATGGCGGTGCTAAGTTTTCAAAAATTATTTCTTACGGAGAGTTATTAACACCAAAAGAATAACTTACTAGTAATATCTAATCTACAATCAAAATTATTTGAAAAGTTGGTCAATGGTTCAATTTCGGGAAAATACATTTACAGACATGCATTGAACAAACCAGAGGTCATATTGAACAATTTGTCAAATAATTTTTTTTTGGAGATTATTATTAGTAGGGGGGGGGGGGGGGGTCATACAAGGAAAAGTTATTATTAGTGGCTTCCTCTAGGACACCCAAGGAGCCACCTGCAAATCCGAAATCAAAATGCTATTATAAGTCAATATCGTTTGTGTGTACTAACCACTAATTGCCCTCCTCGGGGAAATAAAATTCCTGTATCAAAATGTAATCTATGATCAATAATCGCACGTTGCTTATAGTCGTCCTTAGGGTACAATGAATCATCCTTTCCATATTTTGCTACCAAGTATCCCATAATTGCGTGACTGTCAATTACAATAAACCCATCATCATCTTCGAGAACTGGTACGGTATGCTGAGGATTTTTCTGAAACCAAGATAACCAAAATAATGTGCAGGTAATTTATGGGCATTCTTGAAATCATAGTGAGTGTCAAAATGTTTGGTAGTTCTATACTAATATAACAACTAAAATAATATATGCATGCAATATGAAAACTGAACAGGAACATGGCGTTCTTCGTAAAAACCCTATTGACCATTCTATCGTATATACTTTGAAACATATATGTAAAAATATCATCAATTTTGGACTCTCAGTTGTTGTTCGACAGCCGAGTGTTCGTGCCGTTATTGTTATTAAGTTCTTACATTAGAAAGGCAACAAGCCTACGGAAATTTAAAGGCATGCATATAAAATATATATTTTATCTACAGGGTATTCTATTAAGGTCGGCCGCCGGCCAAATTTCGGTAACTGCTGGGCATAGAAATTCAGAATAAAAAAATTCTTTAATAAAGTGGCAATGAGAAAATCCTAGACTTTTTTTTATGATCTGTATTTCGCTGCAAGGGAGCCATAATTGAAAAGTAAATATTAAAGTTCTAAAGTTCTCCGAATATTAACACATTACTTAAGGTATACTATTGGTAACATCGTTAGGAAGTTTGAACAATTCAGTATTTCGTTTCACAGTTATTACAATCATTTTTAACACTTTAATTGTTATTTTAAATAGAACTCTTTTATATTTTGATATTTTTCGATGCTATAGAAAAATCCTAGTAACTTTTGTTAACAATTTAATATGCCCATTTCTAACCGTTCCTGAAATATAATATATTAAAGGATTTCTTTATAAAAAAAACATGTCAAAGGTAATTTGACCTTACTTTTTAATTAATGCAGTTAAAGATTTAAAAATTTGAGAATATTTAGTAAAGGTGAGGTTCTTTTTATTTCATAAAAATACTAGGCACTTTTTATATAGGATATTTTTTTAAAGTTATCTGCATTTTACTTTGTGAGTATCTATTATATTATACCAGGAAGGTATAATTTTTAAAATACCCTGTATAAAAATTGTCTAGTATTTTTTCTGACGATGTTACCAAAGGAATACTTTAATGTGGGAATATTCGGAGAAATTTAGAATTTTAATATGTGGGTACTGTTCAATTATACCCTCTTGCGGCGAAATGCGGATCTTAAAAATAATTTCCTGGATTTTCTCATGGTCACTTTATTAATGATTTTTTTTTCCCTGAATTTCTATGACCAGTAGTTACCGAGATATGGCCAGTGGCGGTTCTTCCACAGGAGCACATGCGCACGTGCACCCCCAAAACGAATAAAAAAATATTAATTTATATTCATTGGATATTATTTATCGTATAAAGTCCGACCATCAATAATTTGATCGTACCGTCAAACCAAACTGTATGTTATAAGCTCTCGATTCATCCGGCAAGGATAATGACGCGAATGACGCGATATACTCGCCTATGCGAATAAGTGGGCGGGGCATAATTCATTTTCTCTGTAGTAACAGGTGGCGGGGGCTATGGCGATTTAACATGGAAAAGGCGTACAATTTTAGTGTGTTGTCTGTTCGTGCATGTATTTAGAAATTCAAGCGTGTATGTTTTAATATTTTAATATCATATATTGATTAAGTTAAAATGAATAGTTTCACGGTGGACTATTTAAAAAATAACTTTGTTTGGAGAAAAAAAATTGAAGTGAAGAATGCGGGAAGACCTAAACCCGAAATTAATTTAACGCAGACCACAAAGGGTAAAACTAGGGACTTTATTAGAAAGTTTAAAAATGAAATATATGAAAATTTTTTATAGAGGGTATTCCAAACGTTGCGGCTGTTATTGATCAATTTTCTATAATTAAGAACCGAAGAATGCAACGTTTCAGCAATATACACACTGAGAAAACCTTTGCTATTTTCCAAATGTTGTATTTCCTTGTGTAAAATTAGAAAATAATTAAAAATATGTTTTACCTAACGCATTTTCTTATTACTTTTTTTCTTTCTACGTTTAAACTGCCTAGAAAGTAATGGTTTGATCGTTACACAAAAATAAAATTTAAAAAATAATTGAACCCCCTCTATCATAGATCACGAGCCGCCACTGGATATGGCCGGTGGCCGGCTTTAATGAAATACCCTGTATATTATAATGACTTCTATACCTAAAAGATATCATAAATTATATTGAGAAATATTTTAAAACTGCATTTATGATTTTGTGTGTTTCGATTCAGTTAAAACACTTTACTATCACTGAGAGCAAAATTATCTGATTAGATAGTATTAGTATTAGTTCTTACACTCGTACTTTATTACTTATTTGTTTACGCTGATGTAGTGAAGATTATTTAAGAAGATTAAGTAAGATTCCACCCCAAAGAGAGGATCTTACTGATCTATCTTCATATCTTTAATTGTCTTAATGAACGCGCACTCTCACAATCTATACGAGCCCTGTTTGAAGTTGGCCCAACGCTCTAAAACATGATATTTGTGAATTTATATGAACAGTGATCATTCACGTGCATTTTAAAGGCCAAAAATGCTTCCCAAATCACTGACAGTGTTAACAAATCGAGGTATACGGTTCGAAATATTATTAAATTGTACAAAATAACTGGATCTATGGCTCAAAAACCCAGAACTGGCTTTCCCCCGTGTTATTCCAATACCAATTTAAGAGCCTTAAAACAGAATTATCAAGGAAAATCGGCGTGCTAATTATAACGAATTGAAAATATTATGAAATCAAGCAACCACAGAAAAGTTTTCATGAGCAACTTGTCACAGAGCTACTCAAAAACTGGGATTTAAAACTTACAAGTTAAACTTAAATGATTTTTTTTTATATTCGTTTTTAAATCTAGGCAAAAGAGAAAGCCCTTACTGAAAAAGATTCAGAAGAAAAACAAACTAGCGTGGGCTAAAGAACACAAATTATGGCCTCCGAACCAATCGAACTCCATTATTTGGAGTGATGAAGCCAGATTTAGTGATGAAGCCAGATTTGAAGTATGCGTTGGTGATAGTAGGAATCGTGTCATAAAAACTAAAGAAGACTGATTTTCTTACAAAAAAAGTTAAGTTTTCGGCTTCTGTTATGATTTAGGGATCTATGTCAGCAGGTTGAGTGGAAAACTTACACCTTGTGGAAGGTATTGCGAATGCTGATAAGTACATTAATGTGCTTCAAAATAACTTAACGCCCCAAATTGAACAAATGCGTTTAAACAATATTAAATGTATATTCCAACAAGATTGTGCCGCTTGCCATACGGCTAAAAAAGTAAAAGATTGGATGTTAGAAAATAATATTCCAGTTTTAAAATGGACGTCAAGTAGTCTAGATCTATCGCAAATTGAAACTTTTTGGCATATCATGAAGGAAAAGCTCCAATCAAGTCCCGCAAGAGCCGTTCCAGAATTGCGAACCCATCTCCAAGAAATTGACAAATTTCATAAAAAAACGTAGTTTTGATAGTTGGGCCAACTTCACTGAGACAGGGCTCGTATATATTTGCTCTTTTTGCTGATTGAGCGAAAATGATTTATGAGAGATGCAGCAGCATATTATATAAATTAAGTTATGTAGAAATAACAACTTCCCTTTTTAATTATATTCTAGAAGCTTCGATTTAATTTTGTAAAACGCTGCTTTTTCAGATTTCTGAATTTTATTTCAGAAACAATTTGCATTTCATTTTTATCAATTATTGTAGTTCAGACAATAGAATTTCTATTTCAGATATGAGGAGTAACTTTTCAAAACGCATTATGTCCATCAAATTTTTTTTTTTACAAACAACGAAAAACGATTATTTCTTGTTCCCATTAGTTTTAAACCTGCATAGTAAGGTTATTTGATAGATATTGGTCGATACTTCTAATAATCATTCTCATTGAAATCAAAACGATCATAGATTGTAAAAAAAAGTCATTAAATAGTTGGACATAATGCGTGTTGATCCATCATTGTGTATATAATGCTTTTTGTTGTGGCCGATGTTGGACATAATGCTCTATGTTCTAAACATTTCATAAAAAATAGAGAGGTAAGACCCAACTGATTGTTTTTTTATTCACTACAAAATAAAACATATTAAACCAATATAAAAAAAATAACTTTTATAGAAAAACAATACTTAAACACAGGGTTTCAAAAGAAAATTTTTAATTATGAACTAAATATGCAGGTCAACGTTGTCTTCCTCTAGGCATTCGCAGTTATGTTCCTCGTCGTCGTCTCCTGCTCTGTTTGGAGTTATTTGTGGAGCAACATTTAAGGCAAGATCAAAGAAAGTTAAAGATGATAACGGAATGCTATCTTCCCAGTCGACCCCAAATCTAGCTTGGAGCAATTTTTTAACATAATTTTTTTTTTGTCTTCTTTAATTGGATTCATGAGTGGGACCTCAGATGGCTCTTGTACGTTTTTAAGAGTCCGACCACGCTTTACTATGGATACAAATTCTTTTGAATCGTCGTTAAAATAATACGTCGGTTCAAGTTTGATTTTTACATCGAAAGATTAATTTTTTCTTACCTTCTGTAAAATTATTCGTTTCATACTGCTTATGCCTTCAATTTGCCTGAATGTGTTTGTTAACTCTTTGAAGTTTTTGATCGACCAGTCTTTTCCCAGAACTCTAATGTTTGCCGATTCCCTATAAACCTGAATGTAACCATTTGGATCGAAGATCTCCCCCCCTTTACGTAAATTTTTTTCGACGCGTCCAATTACGCGGTCGGCAGGCAAATAAGAATGACCGCGGACTGGAAAGTACATAAAAATTTGTTTGACCGTTCTAGGAGACTCGTTTTGCAGCCAGTAAGATAAAGCATGAACAACATGTTGATTCTTATTTTGGCCGCCATCCTGGTGGCCAAGTACCATAATGCGTTTTGATGTGACAACTCTTGCGGACATAATGCGTTTCGATGTGAGCATCATATTTTGCACTTAAATTACACAGATATAACGCTATTTGATGCATTCTGGGTTTACAGACGTATAACAGAGGTGAAAATTAATGCGAAACCGCAACAAACTCAATTTTGTCATCGGGTGGACATAATGCGTTTTGAAAAGTTACTCCTCATATTTAAACGGTGCATTTGAGGTAAATCAATGAAGAATACCAGTTTGACAATATTTATATTAAATAATACAAAGAAATATCCGATTTTCCCTTCATATATTTTTTATAAATATACATACAGGGTGATTCACGACGAGCTTGCATTAGAACTTTATGGAGAACTACTCAATATATGTTTCTGAAACTTTGGGAATTTAGGTATATCGATATGCTCTCTTGAACCAAAATATTCACATGTTCCTGTCATTTCCGGTTATGCCGGAAGTAGCTTCCAACTTTCGTTTTTTAAATACAACATGGTAAATTTTATTATATTTTTCGTTTAAGCGATAAATACTAAGCACATTTTATAGAATATGTTTTTGTCAGAGTCTGTTAGTTTTTGAGATATCTGGACTCTTTGTAATTATTTGGAAAATGCATGACGATGAGATAATCCATATAATTTTTTTACCTTAGCTCTTGGACTAAACTTTTTTTCTCACCGAATAGCTAGAAGATCATCAAGTCTCAAAAATATTTCAAATTCGGCAGAAAATGTACAAGGTGGTCACAATTCGAGGTTCATTGTGAAATAATTCAACCATTAAAAACTTTCTTATTTTAAATGGAACACCCTATATATTTTTATTTAATTTTATGGCAAATTAGTTGCTATTTCTAAATAGTATTTACTGTCCTATACCTATATCAAAACGTTTTCTCAAAAAATCCAATTTTATTAAAAAAATACTATTTGTTCAAGTGTGCTATGAAAACAATTATACTTAGGGGTATACTGATGTCTATAAGGAGGAAAAGTGATTGATTGCTTGAAAATACAACGTTCTAAAGCGTTTCTTAATTGAATTTATAAATAAAATGCAGTTGATTGTTTTAAATTGTTTCAAATTTAATGGTTTAAATATTATGTTTTTCAAAAATAGCAAGGAATCAAGCTTATAAACTTTAAATTCTTAGGATGAAATCGTAACTTCAAATAACTCATTGTCCAGTATATGTTTAATTCTTCGTACTTTGGCTTCAAATAATCCAAATATTAAAGAATTATAGATTATAGATTTTTTGAGAAAATGCTTTGATATAGGTATAGGATAGTAAATACTATTTATAAAGAACAACCAATTTGCCATCAAATTATACAAAAATATACAGGGTGTTCCATTGAAAATAAGAAAATTTTTAATGGTTGAATTCTTTCACAATGAACCTTGAATTGTGACCACCCTGTACATTTTCTGTCGAATTTGAAATATTTTTGAGACTTGATGATCTTCTAGCTATTCGGTGAGAAAAAATTTTAGTCTAAGAGCTAAGGTAAAAAAATTATATGGATTATTTCATCGTCATGCATTTGCCAAATAATTACAAAAAGTCCAGATATCTCAAAAACTAACAGAGTCTGAGAAAAACATGTTCTGTAAGAGTAGTATTTAACGCTTAATCGAAAAATGTAATAAAAATTACCCTGTTGTATTTAAAAAAAACGAAAGTTGGCAGCTACTTCCGGTATAACCGGAAATGACAGAAACATGTTAATATTTTAGTTCAAGAGAGTATATCGATAAACCTAAATCCCCAAAGTGTCAGAAACATATATTCAGTAGTTCTCCATAAAGTTCTAATGCAAGCTCGACGCGAATCACCCTGTATATTCAAATCCTCAACGCCTTGATGTACTATTTAAAATGTATGCTTTATCCTGAACGCCTGCTACAAACGTTAAGCTTATTATTTATTCCGGAATAACAATAACGCGGTACTGACCTTCAAGTAATCCTCTGAATATTGTTCTCTTGCCAATATATTCAACGGCATAATTTCTAACTCAATCCCTAAAGCTTTGGCACACATAAAAACAGCTCTTGTGGGTGGACTGGGAGGAATACCATATACTTTAGGTGCCATTTTTGTTGGTAATCAATGGATCAATTTATTTATTGCAATAGTATTTACTTGTTTGACGATAGTATTAGTTTATCACATATATATATAATTGACTAATTATAAAAAAGTTATATCGCATTACGTGAATACTTATCTGTCACTTCAGAAAGATAACATAACTAGAAACCAAATACTGGAACTGATCTGAAAAATCTCCTATTTTATTTATATCCGTGATATTGCTCTAGATATTTTTGTGAAATGTGGTACACACTTTCTATTCATCAAGAGGCATTTTATGATGTATACCTAACATGTTTTGTTATTCCGTGCGGGAATTGCCCCCGATATTTTCTTTGACGAAAAGAATTTCAAAAAAATAAAAATTATTTTTTAAATTTTCATTCTTGCTGAGCAAATGTCGTCTCTTGATTTTTGACGTACAATTTTTGTGTAAATAAAGAAATTCATTAATTTGCACTCTGTTATGAAATTAGATATTAATAATAATAATAATAATAAATGACTTTATTGTAAAAGATTACAAATGGCGAAGTTGAGGCCGAGCCTCCTAGCTTAACCTAGATATTAAGATTAATACAGACCCTATAAGATGATATTCTCTAACTGCCCACTATACGCATAAAATGCAGAATACAGCAAGCAGTCAGAGCATATTAAAAAAAAAAGACTGAATACAAAACAACAAAAAATAAGAAAATATAAGACAGCAGGAAAATGGTAAATTAATACAATTCATATTTTCTCACCGATTCCTACATAGAAAATGAACCCAATAGAATTATATAAAGAGAGAGAAAAAAAACAAATAGATAAATTTATAATTTTTGGCACTTTCACACCCTTACAAAACACACTAAATTCTAAACCAGAGAGATCAGGATGAGTATTCCTACAAACTACATGAATATATCTATCGACTATCGAGGCTTTAATTAGCCTCCTAAATTTAAAATCTGAACACAATTTTAATTCTGAGTCGACTTTATTATATAATTTCGCTATATTAAATGAGAAAGATCTTTGAAAATAATTTGTACGATAAACTGGTGGGGTAATAACGAGTTTATGACGCAGATCCAAATTATGCGAGTCATATCGAAATTTAATTTTGTTATAGAGATAGTCTTGGCACTTTTTACAAATAATTTTATTATATAAAGTGAGTGCATGCAACACCCGTCTTTCATCCATTCTTAGCCATTCAAGTTCACGCAACTTAGCAGTAACACCACGATCGTACTTTCTAATACCACCTATCAGCCTTACATAACAATTCTGTACTAATTGAATACGACGAGCATCCTCACCTAAAAGACAAGGACCATATACAACATCTGCATAGTTAAAGTGTGACAAGACCAGGGACCCGCACAACATCTTCTTCAGCGAAGCATTAAGTAGTTTTTTCTGACCATAAATTAATTTCAGATTGCCAAAAGCTTTTTTAATACAGCTACTAATGTGCGAAGAGAATCTAAGGTCCTTATCTAACAATAAACCCAAATTCTTTGCAACATCAGACAGCTTCAACTGAATGTTATTCACACAAATCTTAACATGATCCGCGTATAACTGTCTACAATGACCTTTCCCAAAAAATAAAACTTGAGACTTGCTGGGGTTCAGACTTAAACAATGGGCATGGGAAACATTCAATAGAATATCCAGGTCAGCATTTATTTTCCGGTTAGCTTCATCAATGGCATCAGGTGAGAATGAAATATAGATCTGCGTGTCATCCGCATAGAAGTGAACTGAACAGTGTTTTAGGTGCGTATAAAATTGGGACGTATACAGAGAAAACAACAATGGACCAAGTATCGAGCCCTGCGGAACACCACACGAGAGGCTTTTTGCTTCCGAGAAAGTTCCATTAAGGTTAACTATCTGCGTTCTATTTGTCAAATAGCTTCACAATCGTGATCCTGAAAACCGAGATAACTAAGAATGGCAATCAAAAGAGCATGATTCAGTTTATCGAAAGCTTTGGTATAATCCAAAAGGACCAGCGTTGTTAGGTCTCCACGGTCTGTAGCCGAAAATATATCATCCGTTACCTTAAGTAATGCTGTAGAGCAGCTGTAGTTAGCCCGAAATCCCGATTGCATTATCGGAAAGACCCCACAGCGCGTCACATGATCCCTAATCTGGTCAAAAAGAATCCGCTCAATGACCTTCGATAACGTAGGTAATATACTTATTGGACGCAGATCCTTCAATTCAACAGGTGAGCCAATCTTTGGTAAGGGAATAACAAATTACACTAGACGAACAAACTTTAGGTTATTGATTGTATATTGTATCAAAATGCATCTTTCTTGTTAATGTTGGGATGATGAATGCAAAAATGATATTGAAATTAAAAACTTATTTGCCGTTTTCAAAAAAGTATTTTATTTTATTTTTAACAAAACAATAAAAACTAGATAACTTTACACTTTTAGAGTCACTAAATGCGCTGTAGTTTGGCTATTCTTTTGTGAACTGTTCCTTGAGCATTTCTAACAAGAGTCCAACAGTAGTCGGCAAGCATGGAAGCATTCCAGTTTCCCTGGTACCTGTTCTCCATTGTTGATATATCCTGAAAAAGTCCAGGGGAAAGTGTAGGAAATGGATCTTTAGAGACATATTGCAACCCATTTTTTGATAGGAGGATAGCATATTTTCAACAAGAGTAACGTAAAGTGTCAGTTTTTTTATTTCCCAAGAAATTAGTGACGACGAGGCGAAAGTCAAAGTGTTCGTCTTTCAGAATATTTCGAATCTGTTGCCCAATAAAAATACCTTCTCTCTCTCCTATTCTGCAACCGAAATAAAGCTGATATCCCTTTTCTTATCAATGGAGTCGTCATAGATTGCTTCTGAGACGCAAAAGTCACCTCACCACAAACATAACATAAGTGATCTGGATTGTTTACACACTTTCGAGGCATCTCGAATCTCAATCTTAACTATTCGACTTGAATCACTAACTTCGACTAACTAACCTCTCCGCTTTGTACCTTTTTATATCCCCAAATATGGATTCTAGATTTTTAGAGAATATTTCATTGTTATTATAGTATATTTACAATTTTAATGAAGCAACAACAGAGTTTTATTTATTATTACCTAAATGGAGATAGAGGACACAATGCCGATTGAGCAGGTACTACTTGGTTTATTGGCCTTTATTATTAGTATTGTCCTCAGGTAAACAATAAAAATTGTGATAAACAAGGGTTCTTTTATCCGTTTAGTCCTTTATTAATTTAAAATATGCTAGTAAAACACTATATATTTGCAGCTGAATTAAATAATTCAAAAATAATTCTTGGTAGTACCATTCAATCTGAAATAGTATTTTAAAGTGCTGCTGTGTAGACTACATACGCCCTTATTGTAAAGGTATCATCGGGTGGTCTGGGAAATTATACTTTTTCCATACATTGGTATTAAATACTTCAATATTGTCGCTCTTTTAGGGCGGTCTCGGATTAGTCGCTATTGTGTCAATATCCCTATTTAGATAAATTTAATTAAACCTCATTACGTCGCTCTCTTATATTTGTGAACAGATTTTTATTATACAGGAACTGTTCAGTACAAGGCAGACATTGAAGTGGATTTACATGGGTTTAAACGGCTATCGCTCTTATTTTAAGCAATAGGGGATTAGGACTTCGCATATGGGGGATCATCCCTGGGACCCACCGTGCGGTGTTGGTGTGGTAAATTTCCTTAACTTGGTGAAAATGTAGATTTGGCAATGTAAGATCCATATATTTTTATTACAATACAAATATACTACGTGCGTTCTTGCGGTTACAGTGTTAATATATTAGGGGCACATGACGTCACGTATCTCTTAAACGTGAACTAATATTTAAAAAAAAAGTTTATTTTCTGTTTTAGCACACCTAAAATATTAAGATTTAGTTGATTTTATTTTATATCATTTTCGTTGTTGTCCAGTGTTATTAAAGAAAAATTAAAATTTTTAACTTTAAAAGTTAAAGCGTTTAGGACTTATGTTCATATGAAGGTTTTTCCTGAGAGATCCAGGAATAACCCCTTTAAATATTAGCATGTTATGAAGGAACGCCCTGTATAATTATTATATATATCACAATCCAATATCGTGATCCAAATATCGCGATAAATATAGGGATTTTGGACCTATAAACTTTGTTATTATACTTTTATCATTATTTTCTTTTTATATTTAATTTATATTTTTTTAATTATTTGTAATCTTTTTGACAGTGTAGAGCTATTAAAATAATTAGGTATATTACGACGCATGTCCTAGATATTTATTTTGTTAACTAAAATTGAAAACTACAGGAAGGCAATACTAGAACTGATCTTCGGAAGCATTTGCTTCGGACTCCGATTCATTTGGACCTGATTAAGAAATTATTTAGGATTACCCATCCGGAATGTCTATTATACAGGGTGTCCGGGAAAAGGAGGTCAATCCATTAACAATATATATTCCTTGAGCAAAAATAATATTACTTTGATAATGCCATTTTTCATTCTTGACCCTTATGTGCGATATACAGGGTGTTAAAGTTTGAAATTAAAAACTGATTTTTTGAATAGTTCGAGTATTTAATGAGATATTAATTTCAAATTTGGTTCATTACGTCAGCACAAAATGTTGCATCTTTTGAGAGGAATAAAACAAGAAATGTTTGTCAAATACTCAAAATATGGGGGGTCCAGTTCCCGCTGACCACCCCTATTTTTTAGTGTGTGCGCCAGTGACTTCTAATTAATTTTATATAGTAACTATATGGGTTGAGAAATTTGGTTTTCCTTGACTGGTTATGTAAAATAGTTTTTACAATTATTATTTACTTTAGGATAAGTGGAAACCTGTATCTTGTGATTATAAATATAAAAATCTATAATATTATTAGTTTTCCGTGAAAGTTTGTTAATCTGATAAACTAATTATCGTATCAACATTAGAAATAAAAATAAACTAAAACATTTTATTGATTAAAATTATTTCTCAACAAATGTTTATTAACATTTTCATCCACATTTTTTGCCGGCAGCACCACCTTTGCCCGCCTGGTAAAATATCTGGTGCAAATGGCGTCAAGCCGAAGCTACGGACAATCTCGATGAGTTTGAACATACAAGGAAACCTCTGAACGCTCAAGTATTATCTGTGATCAAACCGATTTACGAGGATTTGTCGAGAAAAGAATTGTTGGTAAGGTGCCTCGGATCGGAGACTCAAAATTCGAATGAGTCACTGAACTCTATGATCTGGACGTTCGCACCAAAACATCTTCATTCTGGTGCCAAAGTAGTCGAGATTGCGAGTTTTGTGGCAATAATAATTTTCAACGAAGGCGAGAAAGGGATTTTGAAAGTCATAACCACACCACTCGATTCTCGGATTTTCAATCTCGTTTTTCTCGAAACAATGTATTCCGGAAAACTCCGGCATATCTTCGAAAATTTCCAACGGATTCGGCTAAAATTTGCCATAGACCTTTAGTACCTCAATGACTGTCGTAAAAAAATTTTTTGTTTACAAGCAAAAAACCTTTAAAAAAACGAAGAAATCCATTTTTTTTTTCAAAATTACGCCAAAGTCTGATTTTTTGTTCTTTTCTTTTGATTCTGGTAGGGGACATAGCTAAGAGTGTGCAGATACTGATTTTTTATTGTTGCTTCCTTTCAGACACCTGAGTCGCCTACAATCACCGGAGTTCTGCAGCGTTGCCGATTTATCGTATCGAGCGTCTCAGGACCACAACTTCCGCAATTTTCAAAATTTAAAAATAAAGAAAGACACTCATACTTATGATATATGAATAAAGACGTGCACCAAACGGGAACTCTGTATCTCGCTTTCTCTCCACACAACGAACTGTAGAATATAGCGCTTGAAACGCGACCTATTGGGTAGACGACCCCCTTAAGTTTGTATGACCCCCAATTCTGCACTGTTTTTTGTTACAAAAATCTATACAGGGTGTTTCAAAAAAACATATGACATCGCTCGTACGGTGATTCCCTACCCAAAACTAAGACCAATAGTTCCTATCAACATGGTTCTGTTTGTTTGGTACAGGGTGTTAAATTTTATAAATATTTTCGGTGTTTTCAAGATATTTCTGTAACGGCTTTAGTAATTTAAGTGATATTTTGGTTATGAAAAGTACCTAAACTAGCACATCTTTTAGCAATAAAAATGTATGAACAGCTTTACCAGGGGCGTGCGTACGATGAGGCGTTCGAATACTTTTTAAAACAGGTACGACACTGACTTTTTCTAAATATCATATAAATATCAAAAACAAGAAAGAAATAGATATGTTTTATTATTTAAATTTCTTTAATAGTCTCAACAAATGTTTATTAAGATATTTATCTACATCTTTTGCCCAAATAAAGTCCATATGGCCCCACTTCTCGTAGCGTATTTTGTATAAATCCACAACGTTTGGCAACATTTTGGATAAAATTTCGACATCCTAAAAAAAATATTTTAAATATGATAAACTTCAACCAGACCATCTGACAATGTCTTATACCTACGATAAGAAATAAACAAATAATCAGAACAAACATTTTACGTACTTTGTCTAACTAACCCATTAAGCTCACCGACTTATAACTATGGATACGTACAACTTATGGAGTGCGCAGTAAAAAGCTAAATTTTATTAATTAAAAATATAATTAATACTATATTTTATTTGAAATCTTTACTATAATAATTTTACTATAGTGTTGTTTCCGTGTATTGTATTCAGCATACCCATGTAGTTAGGAAATGATTTTCCTCGCATATTTATACAGGGTGTTATGGAAATGACTTATTATATTTAAACCGGCAAATCCTCAGATGAAAATAAATTGTATAAAAATAACACTTTATATGAAATCTAAAAATTTACGTGGCCGCTACTGAGGACGTTCGCAATCAATAGTTTATTGAGGCAGTCTCGAGTCTCAAAAGAGGTCAGCGCATTATAGGCGATGTTGTCATATTGCAACACAGAATTATAAACGCAGGAGTTCAGTTTCTGACAACAAGTCGTCTTTGACCCGCGTTATCACTTCTTTTTCAAACTTTTTTACAAAAGAAATACTACAATTTTAAGGTACATACTCTCTTATCTTCTATCTTAGAATACGTATTATAATTAAATTCCATAAAAAAATAAAACACAAAAGTATGTTTTGCAACAGAACCAACAGTAGGTAATATCACACAAATTTGAAATCACATCACTATATTTCTTATATCATCAAGTACGTGGAACCCTCGACAGCGTCATTCCATACCCGAGTCTCGAAACATACTGAAGCAACGATAGTCGCGCGCGGCGTATTTGTTCCTAGGATTTAAATATAATAAGTCATTTCCATAACACCCTGTATAATATATCGTTTTGCTACATATTCTGCAATATAATAAAACTGTAATAGTTCTTAGAGGTCAAGAAATGTCCCTGTTACTATACTAAGAATCATTATATTCGTCTGATAGGTCATATAAATTCAGACTAAAAAAACATTAGTACCTACCTTAACAGTTGTTAATGTATCAGCATCTCCATACATCAAAGAAACTGGACAAGTTACATTATTTAAGTTGTATTCTGGTGGTGTTGCTGAGGCATATCTCCGTTTGTTTTCTTTTGTGCCCCAATCACATTTCACAAATTTACCTAAAAGCGGTAACAGGCATGAAATTAGCATACTCTAGTTTTATTTAATTAAAAGGGAATTTTTTGAATAACAATCACCAAGCTCCAAAGACAACTAGAGAAAATATGTTATAGTGGTATGTGTAGCCGAATAGAATGAATAAAGTCTGTCACCGTCATTATTTAATGATATATTTTTTTATGTGTCGGGTCTAAATAAGTAGAGTTAAATTGTTCCCATTTTATTTTTAACCATTTTCGATTCCAGTAATTAATGCCAAAATTCTTAAATTACTAACAAACGGGAACCCTCTCTATTGGTCTATATTTGACAAAATTATGTTTAACCATTGAAGAGTTGAAATTCAAAAGGGGGAGTGCCAATTTTTCAAAAAAATTATATTTCCTCTGTAACGAAGACTAAGGTTACAAGATATTAGGTATTTAATTTATCTTAAGTTCAATTAATATGATGTGAAGATATCTTGTGTCCTGCCTTGTAGTTGGGAAATGTACCTGTAAGGCAGGTAAAGTAAATAAATAAATATGTGATATATTTTGACAAAGGAAACTTGCAAAATATGCCAAGAAAATGTTTTATTGTCGTTGGAATAGATCCACGTTCCATATTGTTTTTATATTTATAATAAAAATAATTTCACGATTTTATGAATGGCCCATCGAAAACAGTCCAGCAAGGTTTACGCCTTTGTACGTGAAAATTAAAAAAACCTCAGACCCGTAAACTTGTGTTTTCAGGGGACACGTTTCACTATTAATTTCATCCCTGTAACCTCAATCCCCCTAGCGGGGGCGGCTACTGCTCTTGTCTTTTCAAATGGGAATGGGTATGTTGTGATACATCTTTTTAAAGAGCTTTAAAATGGCGCTTTGTTTTGTAAATTTGAGCTACGCGACGCCGAGAAATTGCGTTTTAAAAAATGTAATTTTATTGAGTAATACTTACATGTTATCTTATTAAATGTTGAAAATGTCCGCCATTCACCTCCATACAATAGTACAACAACTGTTCAAAGTGTTCTCGGACATTGTGAAGAACATCTGGTGTAATTTGTTATTACTTAAAAAAAAATTGTTTACGCACAGACCTGTATATTTGATAAGAGGTGCAGTGAAATGTTTTAAATTCCGTTGTTCGGCGGCGCGTAGCTCAAATTTACAAAACGAAGCGCCATTTTAAAGAAAATTTAATGCCCTTTAAAAAGATGTATCACAACATACCCATTCCCATTTGAAAAGACAAGAGCAGTAGCCGCCCCCGCTAGGGGGATTGAGGTTACAGGGATGAAATTAACAGTGGAACGTGTCCCCCTGAAAACACAAGTTTAAGGGTCCGAGTTTTTTTTTAATTTTCACCTATACAGCCGTAAACCTTGCTGGACTGTATTCGATCGGCCACCCTGTATAGCGTACTTGTTAATGCTTCATAAATGCTCTTACACAACTTTTATATATTATCAATTACATGGCTTTTACATTTATATATCTCTTTTAATGATCGTAGGAACTCATCAGGTAAAATTTATACAGTTTGAAGTTCAAAATATTTGCCTTATAAAGAAATAAAAATTTTAGTTGGCTAGAAGCATAGTAAACTAAGTAAATACATTTACGCCAATAGGATTCCTACTTGCAAAATGAAAATGAACACTTTCACTATTTTTTTGAGTATAATAAAAGAAAATCTTTTGTATGTTGTCTTCCAAAAACAAGATTTCTGTATTTATTCTTAGTGGGATTATTAAATCAAAAAACAAGGAATTGAGTTTTTGCAGAATGTTATGATTTGAGGCATTTCAAAAATGCCATTGCTTTGTTTTTGTTGCCATTGTTTTTAATTGAAATAAGAATAAAATCTACGAAAATATATAAATAAATACCTGTAGAAACAAGTTGGGCATAATGTAGTGGTTGATAGACAGAACACCCAGCTGGCCCTGTAGATGTAATAAGGGGAATTGTAGCCTAAAAACAATAATTTCTAAATGTTAGATTTTTGTTATATATGTATTATATATATAACTGAACTTTTAAAACATTCCATTCATAAAACACCATTTATTTACAATCATACACAGTTCTACAGTTTCAAATAAGTTAGAAGAAGATGGCTTTAAAAAATGGCAACGCTGTAATAACGTACCGGTTTCGATAATTTCGATCTAACATTTGTCATAAGTAGGTAATCGTTGTAGGTATTTTTTTACAGAAATACAGATAATATAAAGAAATAATCCATATTTTTACAATATTTACTTAAAATATAGAATTAGCTGCACCACTGCTTTGCCTAAAAATAGCCTCATTATTCTTACTTATCAACGAAATACAGGGTGTTTTGGAAATGACTTATAATATTTAAATAGGCGTTTCCTAGGGTGTCCTAGAGAAAGTCTACATACTTTTTTTTTAATCGAATATCTAAATACTAAGGCAAAAACCATTTTTAACCACATACTGTCGCGCCGTTCCATCTGGATCCACTTAGCAACAATGTGGGTCACTAGAGTATACTAACAGTCATGTCAGATCACACCGCGTGTCTCGCCCTTGCTTGGATACCCGCCGCGCTCCACTATTGTTGCTTCAGTATGTTTCGAGGCTCGTGGATGGAATGATGCTGTCGAGAGTTCCACGTTTTCTCAGTTGTAGCATTACCCGATTTTTTTTCTGTTGTGAAATAATTCATAATAATAAATGTTGTGATGTGATTTCAAATTTATTTGATATTATGTACTGTTGGTTCTATTGCAAAACATACTTTTTGTGTTTTTTTTCTAATGGAATTTAATTATGAAACGAATTATTTTAAAATAAGATCGAAGGTAAGAGGAAACCCGAACAAACCTTAAAATTGTAGTTTTTTTTTCTAAAAAGTTTGAAAAATACGTCTTGTTGTCAAAAACTGAACACGTGCGTTGTAATATGACAACACCGCCTATAAAACGCTGACCTCTTTTGAGACTGGAGACTGTCTCAATAAACTATTGATTGCGAACCTCCTCAATAGCGGCCACGTAAATTTTGAGATTTCATATAAAGTGTATATTTCGCTTAATATTTCGAAATGCTATTTACAGTTATTTTTCTTCAATTTATTTTCATCTCAGGATTTGCCGGTTTAAATATAATAAGTAATTTCCATAACACCCTGTATAGTCGAATAGTCGAATTTCTTACACACCACGCACTGACGAACCATTGTAGATGGTTAATAAATAGCTCTAAATAGTTTTAGTTCGAAAAACCCTAAAAATTAATCCAAAAACACAATAGACCACAATCACAATAGCAGAAGCGATAAACCGATAACAACACTGCCTATGAAAATGAATGAAAATATTAAACTTCAGGGTCGTTTTTACACTAGCAGGTACAAATGAGCATACAGCGTTGCCACTTTGATTTCCTAAATACATTGCAAATGATGTTGGGATAATATTATACTTTTCGGTTTCAAACGCAGGCGGTAGCAAACGACTCTCAGTACAGACTTGGCACCATTGTTACTGTTTAAAACCTTGTATGATTCTGACAGAATAATAACAATTCTGTCTATTTATTAATTAAATGTTTTAGATTTGCACCTATTATTTATGTATAGGTACAAAAGTTTCATACATTAATATCGGGTGCGCAATAAAAAAACCTACCAATAATTCTGAAAAGTATGATACATTAAAATGGTTCGTTCTCTTTTTAAAATTTATACTTTTCTGACATAATACAGGATGTAATAGAAAAGTTGGGAGTAAATTTAGCAGTGATTTCTTTGGCAAAAAATTATATTTTTTTTCCTATAAATTTGTGCTCTACTGATTTTTGTTTCCAAACTACACGGTGTTAAAAAATTTAATAATCGTTTTTGCATAATAACTTTTTAGCGCTGGCAAATAATGAAATGAAATTTTAGCAGGAGCTTACTGTGACTTCGTAGATTACTCAGTGGCGTCTGTACAGATATTACCATAAGGGTTTTCAAAAAGAAAAGGGGAAAACATTTTCAGCATCTTTTGTAATATTCTTTGTTAAATATTATTAATTAATAATTAATTTAAGTTTGTAAGTTAGTAGTTGATACATTTATTATTGTTAATTAACTAATTATTAGAATTTTATTACCACTTTGAACAGTCTTTTAACAGCCTGTAGTTTGGAAACAAAAATCAGTAGATCAAAAATTTGCAGGGAAAAAAAATATTTTTTTGCCAAGGAAATGACTAAATTTACTCCCAACCTTTCTGTTACACCCTGTATAATTCTGGTATAAGTAATTCTTTTAATTTAAAAAATATTTAAGATAGAACCATAATGTGTATACTGAGCAATTAAAGAATGTAATTCTACACGTAATAGTAAATTAAAATACTGACATCAATATATCTATTATAATATTATACAAGAAAGGTATAATTTTTAAAATACCTTTTATAAAAACACTGTAGCATTTTAGCAGTAAAAAGACCTTTTTTAAATTTTCTCAAATTATTAAATCTTTAACTGCATTAGTTACAAAGGTCAGATTACCTTCGATTTGTTTATTTTTAAATATTTGAATGAATTTTATCCAAATATATATAAAAAGTATACTGCTAATACCATCTGCAATTATGTCCACGCTATGGGCATCGAAGGGGACGTTGTGAGTTTGAGCAGGAAATTTCCTTATGAAAGTAAATATTCGACAGGACCGGATTTCAACTTTTTTAATGTAAATTTCACTGGTTATTTAGGAAAAATATTGCAATCAAAATTTCGATTAGTTCGATTTAAGACAGCGTTCCATGCACACGATTTCTGACGATATGATGATCCGATGGTGCTCTGATTGGTGTAAACTTTTGGTACCAAATTCCGTCCGAATATTTGTAACAATCGACACCATGAGCATTATTTTAACTTTCATCCGACGTCGTATATTTCTTAACCTCGCTTTTTTCTAAACCAAAAATTAAGAATGAATGACTATATTGACTATTTTGGCAATTATCATCAGCTACTAATGCATCCAATAAAAAATACATTAATTTTAATGTTAGGTAGTGACCACATATATATTATATTGTGTACGAGTGACACTCTCTTCGTTTTCTACAAGCTTTTTAGTGAAATTCGGTTCCGAAGATCGGATAATGTGATAAGCAAAATATTTTCGTATATATGTACATACCTACCTGAAATACTTTATACCTGGTATTGATCCACGACTTTTGCAAAAAAGCACCATGCACTTGTGTCCTTTCTTCTTAAACAAAACAGCGAATCGAATCACCACAAATTAAAAATGGCGACGAATAATAACAAACAAATAATGTCGGGCCGGCTCTGACGCGATCGATAAAATTTCCACCCTACTGCGCAAACTCAATAGGCCCGCGCATAGCATAGTGGGAACACTTTTGTATTTTTTAACGTTCGTATTGGCAATATACTGTTTATATATATGTGATTTTATTTCAGAAACGATTGGAGATGGATATATCAAATTATTAACAAAAGTTACTTGAATTTTGATATGATTTTAAAACATAATTAGCTAATTAGACAACTTTAATTGTTGGCATTAGCAGAAATCATTTATTTAATTTTATTTCAAATTAAAGAAATAATAGTCGTTTTTCTCTTAATAAAAAGTACCGTCCAAATCACGGTCTCACGATTTACATAAAATATATTCAATGTTCATAGTACAGATTACACGTTTCGTCCAACTGTGCATCATCAGACCTGATTTACTGTCTTAATATTTATTTTTAGTTCTTACCGGATCGAGTTGTTCGGCAGTAAATCCAGCCAATGCTACTAAAAGATTAGCACACAATTCTCTAGTATTAGCACCTTCGCCGCATAGACTCTTTCCTAGAAAACGAATTGCTTCATTTGATAACAGCGAATGAGGTATAAGTTCGTACATTCTCAATGCCTCTGCCAGTGTCTAAAAGTATTTTACAAAATTTAGTAAATAAAATAATATTTTATCCACTAATGGCAATAGCAACTACGTCTAGCATAACCAAATCTTTTTAACAAAATTGAAAAGAGAGAGAAACTTTTATCGAAAGTCGAGAATATTTTATAAATTTTTGTTCAAAAGCTCTTTTTGGGAATAATGTGGGATCAAGATTATTATTAACATTGATAAAATAATTAATGAAAAATTTTGTTTTATAAAAATTGTTGAAGTGGGCAATTCGATGCGAAGATGAGAGGAAGTGAAGGCGGCCATTTTCAACATTTTTTATGGAACAAAATTTATCATTAATTATTTTATCAATGTTAATAATAATCAGTTTCAATATGAATTTAGTGGTTTTAATCAAGAACGTTGCGTTCGACGAGAAAAACTCAAGAGACCGTTTTCATGTAGAATTGACCAGGCTAATCAGAAAAAATATCCACATGGAAAAATGTCAGTGGCGTACCATATTTCTTGTAAAAAATATCAGAGGACATGTTTACAGGGACGCCACTGGTGGAACAATTGAATAACTTTTCTAACTAAAATTTGTGGTTCTATATCCTATTAACACATACCAAAAATTGAAAATAATATCTAAAGTACTTTCGGAGATATTAGAAAATAACCATTTAAAAAATAAAAATTAAACACCCTGTAGCAAAAAATTTAAGCCGTTGTGGACATATGTTCATATGAACTTTTCTTGTTCCTGTAAATGGTTTTCCATTTTCGACAATTTCTGGGGGGTTGTTAAAGTGATTAGCAAAGATAGAATGTTGATGTTCGCTTTAGTTCTCTACTTTTTAACGAAACGAAAAATTCCGGTGTACAATTCGTCATGGCTCTCTTAGTTCTTAATGTACAGGGTGATTTTGAAAATCTTCGCTTTTTAAACTACCCTCGTATTGTAGTCACGCGTTTACTTAACAAAAAATAAATAGTGATTTTGTTGGATATTTCTAAGTAAAATTCAGTGGCGTCACCGGTTTTCTCTAATTTCGTTTTTGAGATATCAACAAAATTAAAAATTTTTAAATAGGACACCCTATATCTTATTATTTAATTAATTGACCATACTTTGGGCAAGCGAGGATCCAGCATAACAACCAACAATTTTACAAGAAAAATGCCCTCCCTATATATCGGCTTGACTAACGCTATAGGGTATTATTTGCGTAGCTTTTCCTTGTATAACCTTCCCCAGACCGAGGTTCTGGATCCGCCCTTGACTTTGGGCTTTACGCAAATATTTAGTTGTTTATATTTATATTCAAAAAGGACCTACAAATGCGAGATTTTTAATAATTTATAGTAGAAAGTGTCGAAAATGGGACACCATGACAGTAATCTGATAAGAAGCAATTCAAGAAGAAGAAGAAGAAAGTTTAGAAGTTTTTGAAACACAAATCGTATGTAACATACAAAGTAAAATACCAGGTATTTAATTTTAATGAAGATGTTAATGGTTATAACATAGATTTGCTAATTTTGACGCCCATCCTAGGGCCAATTCTCTAAATCTTACCTGCAAATATTTATACATTGGAGCAATCATGCGGATAGTAATCTCCTTAATATTTCCCAATATGGCCGACGGGGCCATCGCCACCATGAGTTTAATTTTGTCGTTATATTCCGGCCTTTCTGAACTCATAACAAAAAATACGGTAGTACCTTGAGAGTGGCCCATGTAATACAGTTTCTCATTTTGAGTCTTATTTAAAATGTAGTCTATGGTGGCTGGAATATCATAATAGCCTATTTCATGAAAGCTGAAATTATAATAAGAAAATAAATTGGAAGGTTATTCAAATAATTATATATGGGAAGCAAACACAATGTTTTTACTTTTATATGTTTAGTTATAAAGAAAACTTACAGACTGCCATTTAATAAGAGGAAACAAAAACATGTTGCATAATTTGTGATAATATGATTCACACCTAAAAACGTGAATAATTTAAATGTACATGACCAACTATTTTACATTACGATTTGGACGGTCTTGGAATGAATGTGAAAGTGATAGATATGTCAGCTAGTGGTCATAGTTAGAGACCGGATTTTAAGAATTATGCTTATTGTTGGATTTTATAAGCAACTATGAGATTTATTTAATTTCTACACGAATTGCGAAAACTAAGTATATTGGGACAGTTGTTGTTTTGCTTTTTTTGAAGTTTTATGCCTTTTTTTCTTCCTTCGTGCTTATTTGAACTATTTTACGTATAAGTAATTATTATTAATAATATATATAATTTTTTTAAATGTTACAAAACATATACGACAAAAAAGGATAATATTATATCCGGCAATTGCGCAGGACGTCCCGTGATTCCCCGAAGAATCGGTATACCCATACCGAATTCCCCGGTTTTTCGACTTGAGCTCCATGCCTATAACGTTTAGTTAGTTACGAGGTATTCGTTATACAGGGTGTTCCAGAATATGCGGGCAATCTCCCGGGTTCAGATAGAACACTTAAAAATAACAGGAGAAGTTCTTATAAATTTTTCTTCCTACGGCCTACCCTACGCAGATACGGGCTCATAACGGACGTCCTTGAAAATCGTTGTTTTTTAAATAATTTATTAAGTACTAGGTGTGATTTAATAATTTTTTAGTATAATGGTTAGTAGATGAGTCTCCTAAATATTCGCTTTTTTAAACATATTTGGCTTATTTAGTTTGCCAGGGACGGACTAGACGTAACACAAAAATGTTTTTTTGTACACCTTGTATGATGAGGGAACGACAATAATTTTTTTGGATACTCTAAACCTTAAGCTGAAAAAGAGGTACTCTTGATCAATGTCGATAAAGTGAACTGTTTTCGAAAAAAAAATGTTTTTGTTCAATATGGTTTTTGCATTAGTTGTTGTTTTATGTTCATAAAATTCCCTCATTGTTGTCAGTTGTCAGTTTATGGTAGTTTCTTGAAATTTGCGGTTTTTCTCCTTTGTCTTATTAGTTACTAACTTTGTAATGGAATTTACGTACACCGAATATAAATCATATTGAAGAAAATTTTTTTTTTTCGAAAATAGTTCATTTTTATCGACATTGATCCAGAGTACATTTTTTCAGCTTAAGGTTTAGAGTATCCAAAAATATAATTTTCGTTCCTTCATCATATAAGGTGTACAAGAAAAAAGCAAACTGGCAAACTAAATAAGCCAATTGTATTTAAAAGGGCGAATTTTAAGGAGATTCATCTAGTAACCATTATACTAAAAAAATATTAAATTACACCAAGTACCTAAAAAATTATTTAAAAAACAACTATTTCCAGGGACGTCCGTTATGGGCCGGTATCTCCGTGGGCGAGGCTATAGGAAGAAAAATGTATAGGAACTTCTCCTGTTATTTTTAAGTGTGCTATCTGAACCCGGGAGAATGCCCACATATTCTAAGACACCCTGTATAAGATTGCATTATCCGTTGGTCAATAAATGAATAAAACGCCACAAGAAAATATTTATAAAGCTTCATCTACCCCCAGAAACTATTTTAAAATAGGGAACTTGGCTAAATGTTACCATGTACTATGCCTATTATATTCTAGGATCTATTGACTTTGATCAATGTTGTTTGCAATGAAAGAGAAATTGGTTCAGACTATCTCAAAGAATAACAAACATTTCAAAAAATATCTACTATTCTGAGTGATGAACAAGATTCCGATTTTGAAATTTAAATAACCAGTGTAGATGTACAACGTAGTTTTTCGACGTACCAAAATATAGGACAGAAAACATAATTTTACGGCCTCTAGAAATTGATGCTTAATTTGTTCAACAGATACTTTTAATAGGGGGTCTTTATCAATTACGCTAAATTTAAAAAAAATGGATTGGTTTACTACATAAATATACCTAAATTTCCAGAATTTTGGGTCGTCTGGATTTAAAGTCTTATGTTTTCTTGAATGCCAAGTGCCTCTGGCGTTGCACAACCATACATCGTAACCGTGATCTGCTAGGACATATGACAAGGCTTTTGTTGGTCCTCCAATAATGAAGGTTTCTGCCGAACCCATAAGACCATGATTAAGAATTATGGGATACTAAAATAAAAATTTTATTAAAAATAAAGCAATCGCATTTTGTTTTTCGTAGATTTTTCTTAAACCCACAAACCCACTTCAAAAAGAGACCGTTATTTGAAATGTGAAGCCAAGAATAATTCGTATCCTTAAATATTTTAAAAATAATGATTTAGGACTATGATAACCTAGGAAGTCTCTTTTGAAATTTTATATATAGTACGGTCGGGTATATCATACCATTTGGTAAATAAATAGTATAGTCTTTGCTCAGCTCAAGCTTTTTCGACAGTTGACATCAGCAATATGTCATCGATCAGCTGTTTGGGGACTTAATCAAATACCCCAGTTTTATACGAACCGTATTACGCGTGTTGTGTTTTTATATTTTTCCAGTTTGATTGGTGCTAATTAGTTTTAAAAGTGTATTTCCATCGTTTTAATATAGTTTATTTTGTTTTGAAAACTTTGATTAACTACATATTGAGTTGTTTGTGTATCTGGTAAACCACAGTAAATACTAATCACGCAACGAAAAATGTATAGGTTAATAATTTATTTATCGGTTTTTAGGCGAAAATAATAATTATGGAGCATAATTATTGTCCGTCTGCTACCTCAGCTGATACCACCCTTAGAGAAACTAAGGTGAATTTTAATATTAATAAAAAAATTTCATATTTATTCAAAAATATCCTCTCCTGATTGTCTCATGTCTTTCTTTAATATCGGTTACAGTATTTCTAATATGACTCATTAGTACATCCCGAGTATTGACCTTCACTTTGCCAGCTTAATTTTGAACCACACCATAAACAAAAGCCTAGTGGTGTGAGGTCTGGAGATCTTAGAGGCGAACTACCGATCCCTGGAAACCTTTCGTTCAAATTGACGGATGCTATAATTTGAAAACAAATGAAAATCGGATAAGGAAATATTGCCGGATAAGTAAAACAGAATAAGAGTTTTTTTACATTATTTTCAAATACACAATAAGCTCCTGGAGTTTTGTCTGTTCCTCCCGAGTCACCCTGTATAATAAACCATTGCTATAATATCCTGTACCTACACATATCGTCGCCTTGCATACGAAAGGGCGTATCTCAAAAAATCGATTTTTTTAGATAAGCCCTTATATTATGTCTTTAGGCGATATTTTATTGCTGTCAAACGGGCATACCTTTATCTTTATTCCCTGCGGAGTTATTTAGAAAAGTAGTTTGGGCGAAACTCAATACAGCATATTATAGAAGCAGACAAAAAGGCGAATCTCAATTACGCCCTTTTGTTTGCCATATTTTATTAATTGTTATTGAGTTACGCCCTTTTACTGATCCATAGTGAGAATTTCGCTCTGCTGGCTATTTTGTTATCGCGGTAGATCCATGATGATAGTGCCGCCTTCGAATCACCGGTGTTTTTTTTGATTGTTATGGTGCGATTCGATATATTAAAAATACAGGTAAGTGATCAGCTGTCATTTATCTACCAAAATCAAACGAAAGTGCAATATTCTATAAAAGACGCCTAGCAGTTTACAACTTTACAGTTTATAACTTAGCCACCAAAGACTGTTACTGCTACACATGGAGTGAAATAGATAGTAAAAGAGGCTCCTCTGAAATTTCAACATGTGTTTATAACTTTCTGCAGCATTATGACGAGAAGGGGACTAAAACAGCTAATTTATTTTCTGATGGATGCGCAGGCCAGAACAAAAATTCTATAGTTGCCTCGATGCTACTTTACTTTGTCATCAATAGCAAAAACGTTGAGCAAGTCAGTCTAAAATTTTTTGAACCTTTTCATGGGCAAAGCGAAGGAGGAGTCATAGCACAATTTCTACCGCAATGTCTCATTCAGGGAACTTGTTTGTTCCATCACAACTACTGCCTATTTTCAAACTTGCAAGAAGGAAACAACCATACATTGTAAATAAGATGGAACATACTGACTTCTTAGATTTTAAAGATTTGTCAAAACAATTACGAGTTTTAAGTATCCGTGAAGACGATAACAAAAACAAAGTGAACTGGACAGAAATCTCAGAGTTTAAAGTTGAAAAGAAGGAGGCTAATAAATTTTTCTACAAGTTATCCCATTGTGATGAAACCTACAGAAGCATTACCCTAAAAAGAAACCGGGAAAATATTTTAAATTTGTCTGTTGGAAAGCTCAATAAGGAAAGACCTAAAGTAACAGCCCTTAAATACGACAACTTGGTTTCACTGTGCTCTGGAAAAGACCCGGTGGTAAAATCTCTTGACCACGTTGCCTTCTACAGATCGCTTCCCAACGAATAAAATGCTGATTGTTTATTGTATAAACATTGTGCTTAAGTTTAGTTTCCTTATTAACGTTTTTTCAAAGTTTGTGTTAATTTTTTTGTACCAAAAATATATTTTTGCATTTAAATAACGGGGCGTATCTTTTTTTAGCAATCTATAAATCCAAACATTAACAGCACACAAAAGGGCGTACCTCATTTTGTTTAAACTTTTTTCTCTTTTTTTGCAATTTCAAAGATATTTATTTAAAACATATTTAGTGTGTATGTATATAGTGAATACGTATTCTTTTTGTGGCTGAAAAACCCAAACTACAGCCATAAAAACCTTATGGTACTCTTGTGGCAGAAGTTTTAATTGTATCAAAAATTTAAAATCGCTCTCCTGCAAAACTATCAATTTTGAGATACGTCCTTTCGTATGCAAGGCGACGATATGTACCTTATTAGGTTGCTTCTTATCGTCATTTCGTCCATAAGGAATTCTATAGGTATCTAAAAGATACCCGTCCTCCGTTTCGATTTCGTGAACTTCAATGGGATATCCATATTTTTGTATTATCTCAGTCTGAAACCAAAATTAAATTAAATTCCCATTTAATTTTTGAAAAAATTAAAATATGAAGCTACAGGAACTTACAGAACTTTTTTTTGGATAGCAATCCATTTTAGATATTTGCATCCAGAAGAGCACACCGATTATTAAAATAAACACATTTGTTATAGGTATAACGGTCATCACTACTTGTACTTATACCAATACTAAATCGACAAAGAATTTTGTCTTTTTTCTACTAAAATTTTATTTACGTATCTTGTGTACGTATTATAGAAAATATAGCGACCATACTCTTAATTAATGGGTTTATTATATTGTTTGACGGGTTTTATTTTATAAAAAGTATATTTTCCATGTATCGGTCAAGAAAACAGGATCGTAATTGTATTATTTACAATATACTTAAATACAGTTAGAGGTGATACCAAATACACCACTAAACCTTTTTTAATTTACGTACCTATGACACTGACAATTCCTGTCCTAGCGGACAAGTAGCGCCTAAGGCATCATATATTATTTATGCTATGCCCGTGGCGGTTCTTCCACAGGAGCACATGCACGTGCACCACCAAAACCAATAAAAGCTATTGATTTATATTCCTTTAATATTATTTATCGTATAAAGTCCGACCCTCCCTAATATTTTATCATATCGTAAAATAAAACTGGCCGTCGCGCCAGTCATTGGAATGATGACGAGAAATGCTCGCATATGCGCTCAATTAGGCGGGACATAATGCAGTTTCTCTTTAGTATCAGGTGGCGGGGGATAGCGGGGATTTCGCGCTTTTACATGGAAAAGTCGCACACTTTTGGAGTGCGCCTTTGTCTGTAAGTTCGCCGCATGTATGTAGTAATTCGAGCGTGGATGTTTCAATATTTTAATACTACATATTTATTAAGTTAAAATTAATAGTTTGACGGTGGACTATTTAAAAAATAACTTTAGCTCTTTGAGTTTATAGCAAAAAACTGATGTGAAAAATGCGGTATGACCTAAACTCGAAATTAATTTAACGCAGACCACAAAGGATAAATCTAGGGACTTTATTAGAAAGATTTAAAATGAAATATAAGAAAAAACCCGATATTTTTCCACATTAAAACGAATAAAAACATTTTTGCGAAGTTCTACGAATGATGAAAGGCTAACAGCCCTAGCAATGCTATCTTTTGAAAAAAAAAATGTATAGAGGGTGTTCCAAACTTTAATAAGGCTGTTATTGATCAATTTTCTACAATTAAGAACCGAAAAATTGACTTTACGTTTAAGCACTATACACTAAAAAAACCTTTGTTATTTTCCAAAAATTGTATTTCCTTGTGTAAAATTAATAAAAATATATTTTATCTTTTTTATTGCCTTTTTTTCTTCGTATTCGGTTTTAGTGTCGCGTCCCCTTAAAATGAAAAAACAAAGAACAAATCCTACGATCCCACTATATAACTATTATAGTTTTAAGATTTTATTGTACAATTTCCTATAAAAGTACCCAATAATTATATTTTTTATTAATAATCCCTAACAAAATAATATTGTACACATGATTTATAAAAAAACTGTAGTTAGAATTTCTAATCAATTTTGTACAATGAAGTAAATAAATATGTTTTAAATTTTAAAACAAATGTAGAGTTAAAATAATTTATTTATAGCTCCAGTAGTTAAATATTTTAAAATCTATGGTGCATCATTAAATAATACTTTACTTTAAGTATTTTTGATTGTAAAATTGACCAAGTTTAAATGAACTGTTGCAAGAATGCTTCTTTACCAGAATAAAAAGCTTAAAACTGATGCAACGGATCCCTGAAATTTCAATCTTCGTAACAGAAAATTGATAGGGAGTTTATATAGCGAACATACCATGGTTCGAAGAAGTCTGGGAATCCAACGCGTAATTTTTATAAAAAGTTTTAGAAAATTTTACAAAAGATTTTAGTCAATTTTGCAAAAACTTTTCATAAAAATGGTTTACTAGATACTATAATAAAAATGTATGTTAAAATTTTGCTATAATTTAATGGCATTTCTTAATAAAAGTTATTCCAGTCACATATAGAGCTAAATTACGGTTAGTTTCATTACTTTATAGTGAAATTGACCAATTTTGTCTTTCCATGTATTACCTAATGAATATATCGGCCTGGTCCTTATTAGAACTCTACTACAACCTGAATATCATCACTATATTGTAAATTACGTACGTAACCTGTTCCTTCACTGATGTATCATTTACGGACGTAAGATTCTCTACTATTTATTAATACTTTCTTTTTTCCCAACCAGATAATTTAATAACTACAACCCTGTTCTAACTGATGCACTTTAAACTAATTGCTTATTTACAAAACAATTGTTTTTGTTTTAATTACATGGAATTACCGAATTGCATTACTTGTATACGCTTTTAGTAGAAATTAAATTAAAAAAATAAGTTAAACGTTAAATGGATTAGTCATCAAAATTAGTTATCAATTAACTTCGACCTAGACAGGGTGTTAGTTAATGATATGTACTTATTTTAACGGCCGCTTCCTGGATCAATTTTAAGTCGAAGAAATCATATTCACGTAACTATATGCTTTGTTTTTTTTTATCAAAAATTTCTAATAACCTTTAAGATACTTTTACACTGAATTTTGGTATATACAACGTGTCCAAGATAAGGAGGGCCAGTACACGGATCTCAGAAACCGTAAGAAATACAAAGTGGAGGTAAAGTTGCGCATTTACGTGCATAATAATATGCCGTTTAGAAATTGTTAAAATTCCGAGTAGTTCCGGAGATATCCGGAAAACCCGAAATTCTGAAATATCGTTTTATTGTTTTCCTGATTTTTTTTAGATCGAATTCTAAAGTAAATTGCACTTTTGCATTGCCACTTTTTCCGCTCTATCTAACAGCGTTAATCGTTTTGTAATCCGACGAGTCGTCTTCGAAGGGCCATTATCAACTTTCTTTTTTTAAATACGGTCCTGTTTTCCTGATATTGGAATTTGAGAGCTTTTTTTCTCCCGAATGCAACGATGTATGACACATTGTGGTTTAATGCCGTTTCGAGGTTTTTTTTGAACAACATCAGGAAATTTTGGGATACGGTCCTGTATTTTTCCTAATTATATAAATAATATCTCATAAGTAAGATTTAAATTTTTACTTATGTTGAACTAGTTCAATAAATAACAAATAATTTAATAATAAACCACAAACCAAAACCGTAAGAAAACGAACAACGAAAAAGTAAGGAACTACATAATCAAGTGTTCAAAATGATTTCCGTTATTCTCTAAGCACAAATAACATCTTCTAACTGCCACATAACAGTTTTTTTTGAGATAAAATAAAACATGCAATAGAATATTAAACTTTTCAGCATTTGTTTATGTTCCACATTTTCTGGAAAATGGAAAACCTCTTAAAACGCTCTCAAACGATCACAATGGGAATGTCAAGTGAAACAAAAAACCACAATGTGTCATACATCGTTGCATTCGAAAGAAAATGAGCTCTCAAATTCCAATATCAGGAAAACAGGACCGTATTTAAAAAAAGAAAGTTGATAATGGGCCTTGGAAGAAAAAAACCCAGGAAAAAATAACACGATTTTTCAGAATTTCGGTTTTTTCCGGATATCTCCGGAACTACTCGGAATTGAAAAACTTTCTAAACGGCTTATTATTAGGCACGTAAATTCAGAACTTTACCTCCATTTAACCGACTTCGTATCTCTTAAGGTTTCCGAGATCCCTGTACTGGCCCTTCTTATGTTGTATAACAGAAAGTGATGCATAATTATTATCTTATTTTCTTCCAAATGGCGAGTTTTAGAAGAAAGATTTAAGAGGCATTTTTTATTATAAAATAATTATTTTAAAAATCTATTTAAAAAATAAGAAGTCTATATTTTTTTATCTGGTGATATTAATATCAAATACCAATGTATGGAAAAAAAAGGAAATTAACATTTTTCTAGACACCCGATGACACTTATACAATAAGGGCATATTTAGTCTACACAGTAGCACTATAAAATACTATTTCAGATTGAATGGTACTACCATTTATTGTGTTTTCCCTTAATTATTTTAAGTACATTCTTCGATTAGGCTAGATTATACAGGAGTAAATCAAACTGTTGTTTTTTGTCGTAATTTCAAAACACCCTGTAGGAAAATTGAGCTGGATAATTTTATTTGCATACTGTTTCTTTTAATCTTTGATATCTTCTAAACATTTCGTTCCTTGATTCATACCATTATCCATATTTCTGCTGCGAACTGAAAAAGTTTAATCATTTAATCATAAAGTTAATTAAAAAAAACAATTTTAATATCGTGAATTTCCTCCTCTCGCAGCAATGACTGCTTGCAGTCTACGTGATATCGAACGAATAAGGTTACTTATCCTTTCTTGAGGGATAGCCTGATATTCTTCGGTCAGCGCCAGTCGTAAGTGTTGCAAGGTTTATGATTCTACAGGACGATGACGAACAGCCCTTTTAAGTTGATCCCAAAGATGTTCGATTGGGTTGAGATCCGGGCTACATGCCGGCCATTCCAATCATGGAAGTCCAACTTCATCCAGATATTCGCTCACTACATGTGCAACGTAAGGTCTAGCATTATCATGCATGAATGTAAATTGGTTCCCAATGAAAGGAGTGGAACAACAATTTCTTGGAGGATTTCCTCAATATAACGGTGAGCGGTTAGAGCTCCATTTTTAACAAATACAAGATTGGTGCGTGCTTCGGTAGAAATACCCGCCCGAATCATGACGGAACCGCCATGATATGAGATTCGTTCTGATATGATGCAGTCAGCATATCTTTAATTTCTACGTCTGTATACCCGCTCATGACCGCACCCGGCGACCTTAGACAAACCCTGGATTCATCAGTCAATAGTACGTAATAACATTCTCACTGTCAAATATTCTGTCACAATATCCACATACAATAATCACATACTTAACAAAAAACTTCTAAAAATAACATCGTTTCATTTAAAATTTTGCAGCTGGCAGCAGAAATGAGATAATGGAATGAATCAAAAACGAAATGTTTAGAATACATCAAAGAGTACAAGAAACAGTATGTAGATAAAATTATCCACCTTAATTTTCCTACAGGGAGTTTTGAAATTACGAGAAAAAACAGCAGTTTGATTTACTCCTGTATAATATAGCCTAATCGAAAAATGTTTCTTTATAAAATAATTAAGAAAAAACACAATACATGGATATACAAACTGATAACAAAATCATGAAAATCGCATAAAAAATAAAAAAGTTATTAAGTATCAAACTTGACCAAACTTTCAGAGTGGCGGAATTTTGTGCGAAGGAGTGCCCTTATTCCGAATAAAAATTAAAGTAATTTGTTTTTCCTGACACATAATTATTGACTATTGTATGTTTTACTGCATGACAGCTATTTTAGAAATGAAAAATAATAAGTGGTCATTTAAAAAAAACAGCAATTACATATTTTGCTTGTCGCTAAATTGGACACAGCATTAAATTTAAGAATGATTGCTGCATATAATTGAGTTAATAGTCTAATTTACAGACAATTTTATATGATACATTATTGTTGCAGTTTGTAGCTACTTTTAAATAATGATAATAAAAAAATAGTTATAAATAAAAATTAATCAGTGGGTTTTATTACTTTAATTAGAAGAGTATAATGAAGTTTGACGGATTATACAGTACGTCCATAATAAATAGTCGACTTATGTAAAATGCAATCCCTAATTTAAAAACAACTTGGAATTGTGCAAAATTCATGAAAGAAAAGCTTGTTTTAACCACGTTTATTTCACATAATTTGAATATAACAACAAGATTTTAGTATCACCCCCCGATGGTGGTGTTGGATATCGCGTCCGACACCTTCCAACCCATCCGCCGGTCAATACTTGCCCCTGAAAGAGGTGAATTCTTTTTTTTCAGGTATCAGTGGCAAATATATATTCCCCCCCACCCCCCAACCCGTTTTAGAGGATGCTGAACACGATGGCGGCGTCAGAATTTCTCTTTATGGTTGCGCAACCCCTCAAAACGGCCAAAAACCACCTCCCAGAGGGGTTAAACTCATTTCAAGAAGTTTCCCTGCAGTGAAACACACTTTCCCCCCGTTTTTGAGGATGCTGAGCACGATGGTGGTGTTGGATATCGCGTCCGACCCCTCCACCGGCCAATACTCGCCCCTGAAAGGGGTGATTTTTTTTTCAAGTATCAGCAGCAAATATATATATATATATACCCCCCCCCCCGTTTTCGAGGATGCTGAGCACGTTGGTGGTGTTGGATATCGCGTCCGACCCCTTCCCCCCCTCCACCGACCAATACTCGCCCCCATTATGGAACGATATTACCGTTTAATAAAAAAAATTTTTTAATCACTTTCTGTTTTATGATTTTTTTATTTAATAATAAAAAAAATTTTCTAAAAAATTGAAAATATACTGACCACGCCAACGCGTTTTTTCGCGCAAATTATTTGATTATATTTTTCAGTTGGGCCGGAATGAAAGACCATTACAACCAAAAAGAGAAGTACAACTATTTTCCCCATTCTCAACATCCTTGGAAACGGGGGGAGAGGGGGGGGGGGGTCAGTGGCAATTTCCAACACCACCAACTTGCTCAGCTTCCTCGAAAACGGGGGGGGGGGGGGATATATATTTGCCGCTGATACTTGAAAAAAAAATTCACAGGGGCGAGTATTAGTGGAGGGGTCGGACGCGATATCCAACACAACTATCGTGCTCAGCATCGGGGGGAAAGTGTGTTTCACTGCAGGAAAACTTCTTGAAACGCGTTTAACCCCTCTGGGGGGTGGTTTTTGGCCGTTTTGAGGGGTTGTGCAAACCAAAAGAGAAATTCCGACGTCGCCATCGTGTTCAGCATCCTGGAAAACGGGGGGAGGAGGTACTCTTGTTGCGGCTGAAAATATTTCGATGTTCGTCCGACTCAGAGACGCCACTACATGGAGAAATTTGGTATAACATTTACGATTTAATAGAACTATGAGTCATTTGTAGACTTACCTTTGCGTTATTCTTAACAAATTTTTATAAAACACCACTTTAAAACTAAGCGAAGTTCTTACACAAATACATCACCTCATTTGGTGCCATGTTGATTAATAGGACTTACGCAATATTATCCATTTACTTCCTAAATTTGTGAGACTGATGCAGATTCGTATTAATATTTTTGGCTACATCTAGTAGCAATCTTCATAAACTGAGAATATTAGCTTTCAGCTTCGGCCACTGTCTACTAGATTCCGCAAAAATCGCAAATTTGATAAATTTAGACTGCATTTTTCATATTAGTCTGAATTTAATATTTCTGTAGTTCTCCGATAAATATTTTTACCGAAATTTAGTTACCTGAAGAGGTACGTTAAACAATAAGGAGAAACAAATATAGTATAGCATACAAGGCGACATACTAATAATTTCTTTTAACTTCTTACAAAATTATTGAAAGTTGTAAAAAATAAGCAAAATTGGCTAAAAAATGCTAATAAGAACTGTTATTTATATAAATCAATTAAAAGTCTATTTACTTTTCAGGTGGTATTAATATCAAATACCAATGTATGGAAAAATTATTATTTCCCAGACCACCAAATGATACCTTATACAATAAGGGCGTATTTTTGTCTACACAGTAGCACTTTAAAATACTAATTGAGATTGAATGGTACTACCAAGGAAAGGAAACCTTTTCCATTGATAGGATGTCACCACCTGCAGACCGGTTTCGAACTCTTTTGATCTCGTCAGTACAGGGTAACCCATTTTTGACACTTTTGATGGGTATCTCGGTAATTGGAACTTGAACAACCAAAATTTCAGTGCGATAATTTATCGGAGTTCAAAAATATTAGCCCTTTTTGAAGGATATGTTTTCAAAAAAAAAAGTTAAATAAATTATTATCTGGAGAATGATAACAGATAGGTTTAGGAAGAAACGACGAGTAAAAAAAATATTTCTAAGATATGATGATATGATATGAGATCTCATGTTATGAGGACTATAGATTGTTTAAAACAAACAAGGTTAATCTTAAAAAGAATTAGGTGAATGTGAAATATATTTCGAAAAATGGAAATGAAATTTATCTTCATGCAGGAAAGTAGCTGAAATATATATTTTATTTGACTAATTTTAGACCTGAAGCTTCTGATGCCCTCATATTATAATATTTCCAAATTTTATCACAAACTCAAGGGGACTCATGCTTTATATGTTCTCTAATATTCTATAAATTTGACCCTAAAAACAAGAATGTATGCAGTGGCAGTTCTTCCACAGGAGAACATGCGCACGTGCATCCCGAAACAAAACGAATAAAAAATATTAATTTATATTCATTGAATATTATTTATCGTATTAATTCCGACCCTCCCTAATATTTTATCGTACAGTCAAACTAAAAAAGTCCGACCCTCCCTAATATTTTATCATCCGGTCAAACCAATCTGTGTAGATCCGGCATCCGTGCCTCGGTCGACGTAAATGACGATTATGACGAGACTTGCTCGTGCGATTAAGTAGTGCAGTTTCTCTGTAGTAGCAGGTGGCGGGTGGCAGCGGGGGATAGCGGGGCTATGGCGATTTAACATGGAAAAGGCGCACAGTTTTTGTGTGCATCTAGTTAGAAATTCGAGCGTGTATGTTTTAATATTTTAATATTATATATTTATTAAGTTAAAATGAATAGTTGACGGTGGACTATTAAAGAAATAACTCTAGCTCATTCAGTTTGGAGCAAGAAATTGAAGTGAAGAATGCGGGAACACCTAAACCCGAAATTAATTTTACCCAGACCACAAAGGGTAAATCTAGGGACTTTATTAGAAAGTTTAAAACTGAAATATATGAAAAAAAAATTTATAGAGGGTATTCCAAGCTTAATGAGGCTGTTATTGATCAATTTTGTACAATTAAGAACCGAAGAATGGACTTTACGTTTAAGCACTATTGTGTAGGGTCGATAATGTTGTGTATTTTGATAAATGATACTCGATATGATTTTAAACCATTTTATTTAAGGATTTAAACTAAAAAACACTGAAAATATGAAGAATGCCAACTTGTCAGTCTCGTGGCTCGATTCGTTCCCGTCATAAAACAGTTAACTATTATTCTCTTCTTGGTTGCGCCTAATGACGTAGCCGTAGATGGCGTAGTGTAGTAGTTTTCTTGGCGATAGTAGTATTGGACATCATTCGGTTTTCTTGATAGCTCGTAGATGACTTTAGTAGATTAGTAGTGGACTGTATAAATATTGTTACGAGGGTTGCATGCGACGACGTTAAGAAAACCTTTCATATTTTCCAAAAGTTGTATTTCCTTATGTAAAATTAAAAAATAAATAAAAATATGTTTTACCTAACGCATTTTCTTATTACTTTTTTTCTTTCTACATTTAAAACGCCTAGAGAGTAATTGTTTGGTCGTTACATACACAAATTTTAAAACGATTTTCACCATACTTGTGAACCCCTCTATCATAGGTCACGAGCCGCCACTGAATGTATGCAAATCGAGAATCGTTATAAAGATGTTACAAATCATAAATCTGATAAACTCTGTCAATAGGGAATTGAATTACATATCCACAAAAGGCATGCAGTCCAGTACCATCACAAGGGTTCGAAGTCGTGCCCAACTTTGATGATTTTGATCTGATATTAGTCATCAAACAATGTCAAATAAATTAGTTTTTTTAAAAATGTATTACAATACACAATTAAACAAAATAATACTTACAAAACTAAGATCTTGATCGGGAGCATCATTATATATCACAACTTCGTTTTTCTTCTGATCACAATCACAGCCATTTAAAAAGCAAATTGCAATACAAACTACGGCAATAAATTGTTGCATTGTGAATTATAATAACATAAGATTAATGCATTGCAAATTATAATGATTCGTAAGAAGCGCGAAAAATTCAATATCAAGGTTTCCTTTCTGCACTTCCATTTATGTTAAATCAGTGTGTTACGTCTTAAATTACTTATTATTTAATCTATTGGAAGTCGATCTATAGAGTGTACCAAATTATATAAAATTTAAAAAAATAAGTATATCAGGACAGTTATCAAAATATTCAATTTAAAAATGCCTATTTTCTGATCCATCATATTCCGACCGTATATAATAGCATAGCATCTAGAACATTACGGAGTTTACAAACGTTGTGGATAATTAATACATATACTATTACGTGGGTTAATTTTAAAAATTCAGTTGCTTCCAACAGTTATGAGGACTCAATTCCGAGATACCCATTGTTCGAGTTGTTAAGTCTTTTTGTACCCCATGGTAGATATCGATCAAAACATAGTACAGTAGCCAGTGAACTGGTGACGCAATATCTTCTTGTAAGTAATTAATAAAGTCTAAAAACGATACACAGACCACCTTGCGGAATCGTCTACTTGACTGGACAGTTTTCAGATAGCGAATTACCTTCTTACCCTCTGCCTCGGCCTCAGCCAGGAAGTAAATAATCACGTTCTCAACTCTCAGATCTGGCTCCGAACTTTCTTCATTAGCATATCATCCGGATAAATATCAAAAGCCTTACTGGAAACCAACCAGTACGGCAATAACCTAACCAGACTTATTAAGGACATCAGTAATATCATGAGTTATTGCTTTGTCCTGATTCACACGAGACACGAGTGACCAGATAGCAGACTCTGTTCACGAGAGAAGCATGATCCAGTCTGCTCCAACACACTTCTCAAATAATGGTCAATTACTTTTTGAGAAGTAATTAAATGGTTTGCCGTTATTAACAGTCGAGCTGAGAAATGAATACTTGGTCAGCAAGAGTTTACAATTGGTCAGTAGAAACAAACATGTCTAGAAGCAGTTTACTTCAGAGGTCCCAGGATACTGTCAATTGATGTAACTTTCTTGTATTTTCTTCTGCCGAATACAGAAGGAAATCGGCTACAAAAGGTGTAGCGGCGGCGGGTTTTCACTTGTTTTCCCAGGGCACTGTCACGATTCAGAAATGTTTGCTGTACATAAGTTGCTGACCAACTAGCCATTTTGGCTGACCGATTAGATTTTTCTGTTCGCAAAAATAAGAATATTTTGCTAACCAGTTAAATGATTCCCTTACTTTTCAAACAGCTTACAGGCAACCGATGTAAGATTTATTAATTGATTTCAACATTGCCACCATATTTGCTCATTTCCAGTCGTCAGAGAGTTGTTGTTTACAGATGTATATAAAATAAAATATTAAGATATAAAACCATCAATATTTTCTTTTATAATAACTTTATAACTACCGAACTGAAGAAATTAGTTTGAAATTCGGCAAGTAGGTCGTAGGTAGTTGAAAGATATTAGGTTCTTGCAAGGTTGGGATAAAAGAAGAAATATGTTTTTATTAATATCTTGGTGTAAGTGTACATCATGAACCAGAGGAAAAATACTTAAACGGTTTAGGAAACAGTTTATTTGTAATCTATTTTTTTTAAATGAATGTATATTTTGCTAGTAGATACTGTAATTGAAGAGAACAAAACAATCAAAACATATAATAAACTCTCGTTGAATTATTGTAATAGTGAAATAATGGCGTATATCATTTTTTTGTATGTGTTCTGTTGGGGGTTTGAGATCAAAAACGGCAAGTGGATTGATTGATTGTATATAAAACTGGTTGGGGAGAAAGAGATGAGATAATTTGAGAAATATAAAATTGAAATACAAAACGAGGCGACAGCGTGACCAAATTAATTTTAGCTTGGGATCATTATTCTATCGCTTCGTCGGTGTCCACCACTGCATCCTGGAGACGAACCTCGCACACTGGGGGAGGTAGTTTTTTTATACTACGGGTTGTCCCTTCCCACTAGGAATCAGAAATTTGGCTAGGGTTTGGTCAATTCGTGTTCTCGAGAGTGTCCTTGAGAGTCTTAAAGTATGTATTGAACAACTGAATTTTGTGGATTAAAATAAATAGAGATTGAGACCCAATTAAATAATTAATAAAAGCAATCAAACCTAAACATGTTTATTCTAAACACGCAATGGAATGCAATAAACAAAACTTCATCAAATTATAATCCAGTACTGTTGTTGTTACTGTATTTTGATTTGGTTGATATTTGCGGTTGTATTAAAATAATTTTCCCATACGATCTGAGCAGACACCCATCTAAGCTTTACGTATCGTATGAACACTGAAATATAGTGTATACCAAGTGGTATACTCTATTCATTTTATCAATTGAGGAGCATAGGCAAATATCAGCGCGTGATAGCCACATGCTCGATGCATAAAATCATTGGTCAAACGGCGATATAACTTCCTATGCTGACGATTGTTCAGTGTAGGCTATTATTTCAGGTCTATTCATACATGGTTCGAGATTGTACTGTTATATTGTTCGTGTGCTATTCACGTGCTGATCTCTTGTAGTTGTTTTGGTCTACTGAATTGCGAAAATGAATAGACTATAGTATATCATATTTATACTACCTGACAAAGAGATTACGATTTTATTAGTGTTTATTTAAATAGTCCACCATTTGGTCAAGAAACAAATACGATTTGATGCAAGAATATAGCGTGGCGTGAAAAAGCTTTATGGATGGCTTTGCCGGGAGCTGGAAATCGAACCTAGTATGTCCCATTTGCCTTTATTTCAGGAGTTCCTAAACTTTTTCAGTTATCGACGTACTTAGAGGATTAGTATTTTGTTACGGCGCTCTATGGCGAATAGAAGCAAGTTTAGTTTCCGTACGAAATTCTGATAGGCGTCCGTCAAGTGCCAAATTGACATTTTTGCAAAAAAAGAATACAAAATATGACAATATTTTTCAAAATTTTGAAAAGTGAACCTCTCTATATAATGTCGCAATATTAAATAAATACTTCACCATTATGTCAATAATAAATCATCAATAAATCTTATTTTATAATGATTCAGATCTACTAAGTCTTCACGTTCTGTTAATTTAAATGTACGAGAAATTATAATAGATACATTCTCGCGAACCTTATCTAGGAAATAGCAACGAAAGTGGAACTATAGGAACGGTATTACGGATTAGATAATAACTTTCTAGTGGATTTTTACAATCTTATTGGAAGAAGGATGCAGAGTGTCAATCAGTGAGGTGGCTCGTGGCCAATCTCATGGGGGGGGGGGGGGGGGTTGTTCATTGGTCATTATGAAAAGCGTCACTTTGAATTTTTATGGTGTCACGCTCTAATTTTGCTTTATTTCGGGTTTTCTAAATATGATCCAAGAAAACAATTTTTTTAAGCTGTTTTAATTTTTAAATCAACACTTCGGTCTTTAACATTTGAAAAATTAAGTATAACACGGTTTCTCTATACTTAACATAGCCAATGCAGTCTTTTTTGTTCCATAGTACCTATTACGTAAAAATGGTTTATTCTCTTTAATGTAAAGAAACATCGCTTGCCTTATACAGTGAGTCCCAGAAGAAATGTCTAAATTCATTTAAAATTCAGCGGTAAGTTTTTTCAAAAAACCCTCGTACCCGTCGATTTTCATTTTAAAATTTTTTTTTTGTGGTAATTTCATGTATACAGGGTAGCTCAAAAATACCGTCAACTTCATTTTTTCAAATGAAAACATATATTTTTTATTTCATTTTTGAATTTTGCATTGAATTCTAAGCATGTTTCATGTACCATGTCCTATACATAAACTCAACAGTTATTGAAAAAATTAGAATTGAACATATCATTTAGGGAATCCAACGATCTATCAAATCTTCTGGCAATATGGCATTTTGGGCTCCATAATAAGTAAGAGTGTACTGTCTCACTGTCACCGTTTATTTCCATAGAAACTGTATGACAATTTTATTTCAAATACTTAAGTATAATTATTGTCAAGCGTAGTTTCAAAGTTGCGGTTTTCACAATAATGGTGAAGTTAACGGAACGGGAAAAAATTGAAATTCTATGCATGGTTGGGTTTGGTTATAAAACACGTACTCAAATAGAAACAGCCCAATTATTTAATGAAATCCATCCTGATCGTCCTCCCATATGTCAAAAGATGGCGAGTAGAATAGAGGCTAAGTTTAGAGAATCCGGTCATGTTAGAGATTTGCCTAAATCTGGTCGTCCTACTCGAGATGAAAATGAACAACTTGACGTTTTGCTTTCCTTGGAAGAAAATCCATGTACTCCCCTGTCGCACATTGGGGCCGATTTACACATGCCGAAATCTGTTCTTCACCGAGTAGTTCAAAAGCACAAATATCACCCATACAAAGTTATTCCAGTGCATGAGTTATTTGAAGATTCCGATAGGCGAAGTGAGTTTTGCGGACGCATGCAAAATATGTGCAATCTAGATAATAATTTAGTAAAAAATATTATTTTTTCGGATGAAGCTACGTTCTATTTGAATGGTAATGTGAACAGACAAAATTGTCGATATTGGGCAACCGAAAATCCGCATTGGATGATAGAGGTTCACAGCCAGTACCCTAAGAAAATAAATGTTTGGTGTGGAATCGTACGCGAAAGAGTAATTGGTCCATTTTTCTTTGAACAGTCTTTAACTGGACAAGTATATCACGAATTTCTCAAAACTGGAATTAATTCCAGCATTAGTGGCTTTATTTCCGAATCCATTGGATCCAGACTCCCCTGACGAAGAACTGATATTCCAACAAGATGGTGCTCCTCCGCACTATGCGGCCACTGTGCGCACATTTTTGGATGAAACCTTTCCCAATCGGTGGATTGGAAGGAGAGGACCTATCGAATGACCTGCTAGGTCGCCAGACCTAACTCCGCTGGACTTTTTTTTGTGGGGTTACCTCAAATCAAAAGTATTTGTTAACAGGCCAAACAATATGCAGGAGTTGAAAGAAAGGATCCGAAGAGAAGTGCGTGTCATAACTCCGGAAATGGTTGGAAACGTGCAAAGAGAGTTTATTGATCGTCTTGGATATTGTCAAGCCGTAAATGGCGCACATTTTTAACATTTAATTTGATTTTGTTGTGTTTTTTTTTAATAAACAGGTCTTACCTATAGTTCAATCCTAATTTTTTCAATAACTGTTGAGTTTATGTATAGGACATGGTACATGAAACATGCTTAGAATTCAATGCAAAATTCAAAAATGAAATAAAAAATATATGTTTTCATTTGAAAAAATGAAGTTGATGGTCGTAACTTATTTTTGAGCTACCCTGTATACATGAAATTACCACAAAAAAAAAATTTAAAAATCAAAATGGACGGGTACGAGCGTTTTTTGAAAAACGTACCGCTGAATTTTAAATGATTGAATTTTGAATGAATGAAACTGTATATAGTTGTCATCGGTAAGTTATACAGTATATAATGAACAATTTGACAGTTTTCGAAAAAGTTATTATAAGATTATTATTAATAAATAATAATTGTAGCATTGGTACTACCCCAGAACGTTTATCAAAATCTACCCGTTCATCTAATTTTTGACAATTAATAAACAATAGAAAACATAATAAACAACTTCCGGAAGTAATGTCAATGGGCGATAATAGGTTTAAAGATCATGTTGACATCGCAAATGCTTTCGCCGAATTCTTTCAGAAGTCATATGTCCTACCGGCTCCAGTCGTCAATGAAGTAAGTTATACTGTCACTGATTCTTTCTCAATTAACAGTGCTACTGAGGATGATGTTTTACGGTATTTAAAAAAGATGAAGCCCAAAGCGACTGTAGGTCCCGATAAACTACCGTCTTTCCTCTTGCGTGATTGTGCATACGCGTTCAAGAGACCCCTTTGTAAAATATTTAATTTGGCCTGAAATCCTCTCAATATCCTGATATTTAGAAAAAATTCAAGATAACCCCAGTGTATAAAAAGGGGATAAAAATAAAATCGAGAATTATAGACCAATAAGTATTATTAACAATTTTTCCAAGTGCTTTGAAATGCTTCTTCGTGGAAATTTGTACTTCCAGGTGAAAAATAAACTTTCGGATAAACAACACGGGTTTGTTAGGGGCAAATCTACAACCTCGAACCTCATTTGTTTTGCTCAATTTGTGGCAGAGGCATTTGATCAAAATTGCCAGGTTGATGTTGTTTTCACGGATTTTTCAAAAGCATTTGACAGATTAGATCATAAAATTTTACTTAATAAACTCAGTTCGTTTGGAATTTCAGATGGTCTTATAACATTTTTTCATTCTTACTTACATGAACGACAACAAGTAGTTGAGTGTGGTGGTCAGTCATCTGGGCAGATAGGTGCTACATCAGGAGTACCTCAGGGGTCCATTTTGGAACCTTTACTGTTTGTTATATTCATTAATGACATAGTTAATTATCTGGACATTAATAGTTTGCTTTATGCTTATGATAAGAAAATCTATGCTCGTATCCGTAACCTGGCGGACTGTGAAAGGCTTCAAGTGTCTATTGACATGATATATAGCTGGTGTGTTCAAAATAAACTTCCGTTAAATATAAGCAAATGTAACGTAATGGCATTTGCTTTAAAGCGACATACCCTTGTGTATGATTACAAAATTAAAACACTGAACAGAGCTGAGACATTTCGCGATATTTGTGTGTTATTTGACAGTAAACTATCTTTTGTTCCTCACATAAATGAGCTTATTGCAGCTTGTTATAGGTCCTTAGGTTTTATAATAAGAAATTCTGGTGATTTTTTAAGTTGTCATACATTAAAAATACTTTTATTTGTAAGATCAAAATTGGAGTACGCCTCGGTGGCATGGTCTCCATATTATCAGGTGCACCTAAAACGCATCGAAAAGGTCCAACGACGTTTCCTAAAGTACCTAAGTTTTAAAATTGATGGGCAGTATCCTGAGATAGGCATTCCAGATGATGTTCTATTAGGCATTCGTTTTGCTCCTTAGAGGACCGACGTAGCATTGCTCAACTTAAATATTTGCATAACATCTTGAATAATAGAGTGGAATGCAGTGATATGTTGAGATACCTGTAATTTCTTGTTCCTAGAACACGTCATTCCCAGACGTTTTATATACCAACAGCGCGTACCAATATCTGTAAATATTCCCCCATTTATCGATTGTGCAATACTTACAATCTGCACCAACATAAATTTGACATTTTCAGCTGTTGCTTATCCAGTCTAAGATTAAATTAGTGTTTTCTTTAGGCATCTAATTACTCTCCTCAATATGTACACATATTAATATAATACCTTTAATATTTCTTTCTATCAAATTTTTTTTTTGTTGTATTATTGTGATTACTTATCTAATAATGTATATCTGTGATATCCATTTGTTAATTAGTTATTTTGTAACTGTGAAATGGTGTAAAATAAAATAAAATAAATAAAAGTAAATAAATAACTTTTAGTTCAGTTTTAAGTTTAAAATAATGTACCATCGTGCCGATTAAAGGACATCAAAATTTCTTATTTTCTCCTTGACTATTAGCAATTATTTACTGTCCAGTCTGCTACCAGTAAAATTTATTTTACATTTCAATATAGATTGTCACTTTATCATTAACTTGTCAAGCACATTTTTTTAAAATATGCCACAATAAACCCCCCCGCATAAGGCTATTATCTAAAGTCGATGGCGGGATGGTGCTTTTATTAGGGATATTGCAGACGAACTGGGAGTAAACAAAAATACCGTGTTGTTTGCAAAACAAAAAATAGCAAGCAGATTTTCATTTAATCCGGCTGTTGACCTGCCAACATTAGGCTTCTTCTGCCCGCAGAGTTCGGAACAATTCGTATGCATTTAACGCATTGAGGATATTCAGCCCGATTTCCGCGTTTACGGGGGATGCTTAAAATATTATAGGTAAATTATTGTAATACACTTGTAGTAAATTCTAATTTAAAAAAAAATTTATCTTTTAAATATTTATTGGGAGGTCAATTGGCCCAATGACCTAATGGAGTGTTAATTTGAAAACTTCAAATCCTTAATACCTCTCTTCCAGTAATTAATATTAAAAATTTAATAAGATACGTGGATTTTATTGTGAAGGGAGCTTTTAAATAATATTTGCAATCTCCGTGGTTTTTGGGTCGAATGTTCCAAAAATTAACTTATTCAAATTTTTAGGCGATGACTGCCTCTGGTAAAAAATTGGGGAGGATGTTACCCGGACTACCGGACTACCTACGTACCTCTAACCATTTTACTAAAAGAGGAGTCAACAATATTGTTTTTTTAAATAATAATAAACAATAAAGCTCAGTTCTAATTACATCACTGTTATTCAAAAAAATAATACATGTTATTATTAGAAAGAGAATTAAACCACCTTGACCTCCAACCCTTCCCATTTAAGATTTTATGGGAAACATATACTCTTCCCGGATGATAAACTGCGAAGGCTGTTCACAATAAAATTGACGTGACCGACTTTTAATGTTTTTACTGAAAACCAGATGGATATTATGGGTGAAAAGTTTTCAAAGCAATACCTTGTATAATTTTTTTATTAAATTTAATGGTTAAACACCTTCTCATGGAGGCAATTATCTGGTTTAATTTTAATCCTATTATATTCCTTTTAAAATAGAAAGCAGATCAAGTCGGTGCACAATATACGATCTTGTATGACTTCAACAAAATCAATACGCCATTTTTAAACGAAAGGGTAAAATAATATATCCCAAGAGAATATTTTGCAGGAAAAATTGTTCGATTTTTATCAAAGTTTGTTGCTTCGCAATTTCGAGAACAGAGAAGAGGCATTATTAAGAAAACCATGAGTCCTAGGAAACATCAGTCGAGGTGGTGTTGAATAAAATGTATGGGGCGAAATTGTCAGGAAGCAACCAACATTTTAACTCACATATTTGTTTGATAATTTCCTTGTGTAGTTACTGTGACCACATTCAAACGTTGCTTTGGTAAGGTACCCATTTTATATAATTTCTTATAGTATCTAATTAGAGGAATTATATATGTCCGCGCAATAGATCATCGTCATAAAAATCGTGGTCTATAGCATCGATTTTTTAATAATTTAACGCCCGTCTCATGGTTAATTTTACTCTTCTGAATCATATAACGCCAATATTTAGAGCTGAGTTATTTTAATCAGGCACTATAACCATTTTCCAATTATTTATAACAGCCCTGTCTTATATTGGCTTAAAGTTTTGGAATGTTCCTTATAGAATGTTAAAATACCAAAAAGATTAGTGATATTTTTAATCTATCTAAGGTGTAAACGAAATTTGCACATCAAAATGGTTTATAAACGGTTAATAAAAAAATATTGTATACAGGCTTCGGATAACAAACCGTCACATCAATTTATCTGCGGTAACATTTTCATGCGTGACCGGCGTTACTGTCACCGGCGATACAAAATGCACAAATTTGTGGATAACAGCTAGTACAAGCTATTTCTTAAACTTTTTTGAGATTGAAATGAGTATCTGTACTCAAGAGAATGACTTCGTGTAGTATTTGTCCTTTAATTAAGACTACTAGGTCCGAGTTAACCCTGTGACCGGCGATACAACATGAAAACATATGCCTGGTAAAAAGTAGGCAATGCTCTAGTTTATACCTAAATAAACCTAATAAGGAACTTACCTAAACATGAGCACGCTTTACACAAATTCAAACACATACCGTCATATTTGTAAAACTATATTAGGCGGATCTGTAGTGGTGTTATTTATAAGCAATTTCTGCCGTGACCGGCGATACATGCAGCTGCGGTGACGGAAATTCCGGTTAATAATTGCGTTAGAGAAACTAAACTGTTGATCCTGGAACATTAGTTTTTCAATACAAACTTGTAGTAGAAGTGTAAATTATTTATAAACTCCTGGACAAAATTAACGCAACATCATAAATTTGCCATATTTTTGATGCTATTTTTTTTCTGAATTTATGATCCGATTTGAATAATTTTTTTTTGCATTGTAGGTTATTTTCTTGATAATGTCATAGTTTTCGCTGTTTATGATAAAAATTTCATTTTCGATTTATACTGGGTGTAATAAAAATACTATGTTTTTTTTCCGAAAATTCGTATCACCCTGTGGAGTATATTAGTAACCGAAGCATATAGCAGTTGACATTAAACGGTAGGTCCATCTTTCCCCAACATTTTCTTTTTTTGTTTACTTTATTATCTCTGTTATTAAAGGAGATACATCGTTTTATAGCGTAACATGTTTTTATAGACTTTATTATTCAACACATTTATTGTTAAATGTTTTTAAGTATGCTATGGACCTTTTCTGACATTACAAGCGATGTGCCAATATCGAATACATTATTTATTATCTATATAACCGTAAAATTTCTGCTCGCTTTGATAAATGAAAATAAAATTAACGAGTTACTATTTAATAAAGTAATTACAATATTAAGATTATGTTTATTAAACAAATTTTTTTTGGAATCGAGTGAAACGTGAAAAGAACAAAAATCAAACACAATAAAATTAATGGATTTATAACGTTAATAGCGTGTATGCCCACTTCTACTACGAATCACTGCATTCATACGCCTCGGCGTACTGGAAATTAAATTTGTAATTGTATCTTGGGGAATATCCTCCCATTCTGCAATTACTGCATCCACCAATTGATTGTGGTTAACCGGTACGAGATTGCGACTTCGAACTTTTCTTTTAAGAGCATCCGATAAATGCTCTATGGGATTTAAATCGGGACTGTGAGGTGGCGAGTCCATCAATAGAATAGCTAAAGTAGTTATAAGGCTCTTACTGCTTCTTCTACTGACAAATTTTTTGGTCGATTCATTTTTCAAGATTAAAATACCCGTCGGTCAACTGGACATACGAAACGAACGTTTTTATTTGACCTTTGTAACTGCTAACACATCGCTTGCAATGTCAGAAAAGGTCCATAGACTACTTGAAAACATTTAAAATGTGTTGAATAATAAAGTCTATAAAAACATGTTACGCTATAAAACGGTGTATCCCCTTTAATAACAGAGATAATGAAATAAACCAAAAAAGAAAATGTTGAGGAAAGATGAACCTACCGTTTAATGTCAACTGCTATATGCTTCGGTTGCTAATATACTCCACAGGGTGATACGAATATTCGGAAAAAAACATAGCATTTTTATTACACCCAGTATAAATCAAAAATTAAATTTTTATCATAAACAGCGAAAACTATGACATTGTCTGATCATAAATTCAGAAAAAACATAGCATCAAAAATATGGCAAATTTATGATGTTGCGTTAATTTTGTCCAGGAGTTTATATAAAAGTAACGTTAGTAAAATGACGTGAAATATAACATGGCAAAGTAAGAAATTATTGACTGGGGCCACGTGACCGGCAATACATTTTTAAATTCAAGTTTGGATACTGGTGCTATAATCTAAAAAGAAACGTTTAAAATTGCTTTCTAATGCAGGAAGTAACATATATTTCGCAAATTATAATCGTTTTTACAGGCAGATAGTTTATTTTAGTAAGTTATATGCTAAGGTCTGAAAGTTGTCTTTAAAAAAATTTTGACCCACATATGGTAACTCAATAAAAACTCTGTGAGCAAAACATTTCAGTAAAAACCGACTTGTTAACTAAATAGTTTTATGGTTGGTTGAACTGAGGACAACTTATATATTTTTTTCAATCTGTAAACGGTAAAACTAAATAAAAAAATTAATTATCAGAGCGAAATTTTTGTAACAAAATATTACTTCAATGTTATAGTAGTAAGTCATAACTCATTGGCTCGTCTACCTTATAAGCCACATAGTTTATAACTTATGTAAATATTTATTTATTTGTAAAATAATTTGTTAGCGTTTACTGTTATAACAACATAATTTAAATATAAATAATATCCTCAAATCAGACCTTAAATTTTATAGATTATAAAAGTTTTACTCTAAATATAAACTTAACACCGTAATTAAAATAAATAAATTAGCTTACTTGGGGCCAGTGCCAGAGAATATTGCTCTTTTCCCAGAAGTGAAGTGATTTAGGGCAGATATTTGAATTCTACCTTAAGTTAGACCTTAGCTAAGGTAGCATTAACGTTATGGTAAACCATAAAAAATATTATGTTTTAAACAGTGGCGGCTCGTGACCTATGTTGACCAGTATCATGAAATTATTTTAAAAAATTTATTTTTCTGTTACGATCAAATAATTATATTCTTTGCGTTTTAAACGTAGGAAGAAAAAAAACAATAACAAAATGCGTTAGATAAAACATATTGTTATTAATTTTTTTAATTTTCCACAAGGAAAAACAATTTTTGGAAAATAAGAAAAGTTTTTTTTAGTGTATAGTGCTTAAACGTAAAGTCCATTCTTCGGTTCTTAATTGTTGAAAATTTATCAATAACAGTCTGTAAAGTTCGGAATACCCTCTATACATTTTATTACTTACATATTATTTTTCAATATATAGCATTGCTAGGGCTGTTAGCCTTTCTTCATTCATAGAACTTCGCAAAAATGTTTTTATTCCTTTTAATGTTGAAAAACATCGTTCACCTTCGGCCGTGGTCATTGGTATGGTAACAATTTATTTTTAAAAGTATAAAGGTGGCTGAAAATATGCTTTGAAGATTATTTCCTATTCTCAGTTATTTTTTTCGTATATTTCATTTTTAAACTTTCTAATAAAGTCCCTAGATTTACTCTTTGTGGTCTGCGTTAAATTAATTTCGGGTTTAGGTCTTCCCGCATTCTTCACTTCAATTTTTTGCTCTATACTCAAACAGCTAAAGTTATTTTTTAAATTGTCCACAGTCAAACTATTCATTTTTACTTAATAAATATGTAATATTAAAATATTGAAACATCCACGCTCGAATTATTACATACATGCACGAACAAACAGACAAAGGCGCTGTTAAATCCTCATACCCCGCTATCCCTCGCCACCACCATAAAACTCTCTGCACCCAAACATACTCTTCGGATACTGGATTCCATCGAAAGGAGGGCTATTCGTCTGATCGGAGACCACGAGCTGACGAAGAACCTCGACAGCCTAGAACAGCGTTTCTCAAACAGGGGTCCGCGGACCCCTTGGGGGTCCGCGAGCAGTTACTTGGGGTCCGCGAATAGAGCTTTCTTCAAATTAAGCCCAACATAACATAGCTGCGTGGAAGAAGAAGAAAGCAGAACTATCCATCTCAAAAAGTACATTTGCTGCAGCCAGAGATATATTATTCAGATTTTTGGTTATTAATTCTTTTTGATTTGTGAAAAATAATAAGATTTGAATAAAAATTATTTTTAACTAAAGGTAATTAGTTAGGCATGACATCCTATCCCAGAATTAATTCTGTACTAATGTAGTGAGCAGCTGGAGGTCCACAACAATATTCTAGTATCAAAAGGGGTCCGTGGTCAAAAAAGTTTGAGAAACGCTGGCCTAGAACATCGAAGAAAGCTTGGGGATTTGACTCTCTTTTACAGATATTTTCATGGAAGGTGCTCGGCTGACCTTGCCTTCTTAATTCCGCCCAGAGCGACGAATAGCAGAAATACACGACGAACCACTGCCACCCATCCATATGTGGTTAAGCTTAGTACTCCTGGAACTTCATTATTTAAGAATTCTTTCATCTGGAGGACTACATCCTTGTGGAACGACCTTCCCGAGGTCGTTTTTCCCAACGAATATAACCTCCAATGATTCAAAACCAACGTTAATCGCTTTTTGCGCACACGCACCACTGCCAGAGTGCCCTAAAGGATTTTTCCTATAGTGCTTGTGTTTGATCATAAAAAAAAAAGGTAAACTGCATTATGTCCCGCCTAAATAATCGCATATGCGAACATCTCTCGTCATCAACGACGTCAGCGACGACTGGCAGCGAAACGTGTCGCTTTGAGACATACATACAGTTTGGTTCGACGGTACGATAAACTATTAGGGAGGGTCGGACTTTATACGATAAATAATATTAAATGAATATAAATTTATATTTTTTATTCGTTTTGGAGGTGCACGTGCGCATGTACTCCTGTGGAAGAACAGCCACTGGTTTTAAATTAATTTGAGGGTCAATTGATGCGTTAAGGCTAAGATTACAACGTTCTTAAAGGTCTATTCCATTAGATGAGAGTTAAAAGGAACTTTAATATGACAAACTGTGTTAAGGATGACTTATGTCATTCTGTACCTTAAGATGACTTTGAAATATTGGCCCTAAGGGCCTTAAGTTAGCCTTTAGCTAAGGTAGCCTTAGCGTTAAGCTAAACCTATCACGGCTTTAACATATAATCCCCAATTATAATTTGAAAAAAATAAATGTGGTAACTTCTGTTAGCTCATCGTGTATACACTGTGTCCAAGATAAGGAGGGCCAGTACAGGGATCTCGGAAACCGTAAGAGATACGAAGTCGGTTAAATGGAGGTAAAGTTGCGCATTCACGGGCCTAATAATATGCCGTTTAGATAGTTTTAAAAGTCCGAGTAGTTCCGGACATATCCGAAAAAAACCGAAATTCTGAAACATCGTTTTATTTTTTTCCTGGGTTTTTCTGAGATCAAATTCTAAAGTAAAGTTCACTTTTAAATTGCCACTTTTTCCGCTCTACCTAAAGGCGCTAATTATTTTGTAAGCCGACGAGTCGTTTTCGAAGGGCCATTATCAACTTTCTTTTTACGGTCCTGTTTTCCTGATATTGGAATTTGGGAGCTGTTTTCTTCCGAATGCAACGGTTTTTGAACAACATCAGGAAATTTTGGGATACGGTCCTGTATTTTTTCTAATTTTATAAATAATATCTCATAAGTAAGCTTTACATTTTTACTTATGTTGAACTAGTTCAATAAATAACAACTAATTTAATAATAAACCACAAATAAGTGAACAAAAAAAAACCTAACAAAACAGAAATAAAACGAACAACGAAAAAAGTAAGGAACTACATAATCAGGTCTTCTAAAACACCATGGCTAGCACGTTCGCCTGATATGACACCGTTAGATTTTTTCCTCTGGGGGTATATCGAAAATTATGTTTATAAACACAACTTCGAAACAGAAGACGAACTAAGGAGGTTGGTGTAGAATCGACAGTTAGAAGATGTTATTTGTGCTTAGAATATAACGGAAATTATTTTGAACACCTGATTATGTAGGTCCTTACTTTTTTCTTTGTTCGTTTTATTACTGTTTTGGTATGTTTTTGTTCACTTATTGGCGTTTATTATTGAATTATTTTTTGTTCACTTATTTGTGGTTTATTATTAAATTATTTGTTATTTATTGAACTAGTCCAAGATAAGTACAAATTTAGAGCTTACTTATGAGATATTATTTATAAAAATAGGAAAAATACGGGACCGTATCCCAAAATTTCCAGATGTTGTTCCAAAAACAACAACAAACAACGAACAAACCCTCGAAACGTCATTAAACCACAATGTGTCATACATCGTTGCATTCGGAAGAAAAAGCTTTCAAATTCCAATATCAGGAAAACAGGACGGTATTTAAAAAAGAAAGTTAATAATGGCCCTTCGAAGACAACTCGTCGGAGTACAAAATAATTAACGCCGTTAGATAGTACGAAAAAAGCGGCAATGTAAAAGTGCAATTTACTTTAGAATTCGATCTCAAAAAAGACCCAGGGAAAAAATAAAACGATTTTTCAGAATTTCGGGTTTTTTACGGATATCTCCTGAACTACTCGCAATTTTAAAACTTTCTAAACGGCATATTATTAGGCACGTGAATGCGCAACTTTACCTCTATTTAACCAACTTCGTATCTCTTACGGTTTCCGAGATCCCTGTACTGGTCCTCCTTATCTGGGACACGGTGTATATAACACAGGGATGATAAAATTATGTAACGTTATTTCTCGATTAACAAATTGTTACCCCTCAATGAAAATGTTCCTTGGACATTCACGTATTCAGTACTGATTTATTTACCAGTTTAAATTAGAAAAAAATAATTTTATATAGAAAAATCTGTAGCTACAATTCTAAAAAAAAGCAACAGAAACTTCAGGTGTCGATTAATTTTCGTCTCGAGGTGACAACGCCCAATTTTCTCCTCGAAAGTAGAAATTATTAATGGTTCCTCTCCAATGCAGTGATTAACTGTCACCTCGTAACCGACGATAATAATTATCACCTCACAAAGTGATTATTGTCGTCGCCTCAAAACATGCAATTACACAGGAATTAATAATTCTCAATTGAAAACTACGAATATTTCTATTAAAACATGATATCTTGAATAGAAGTATTGGAACACGTGGGTAATAGTTTGCACAATTCATTGTACATAATAATAATGATAATAAAAATCACGTTAATTAAAAATATATATATGATCCGTTTATCTAAGATTAATAATGGATTGTCGTTTTAAAAAGTAACGCCAATGTTTTTAATGAAAGTAAACATTTTTCAAGAGGTATGAAGTAGCTACACACAGGAATTTATAATATAACATAAACTTAATGAGATAAGCGCAAATATAATAAATTTGTAATAAATATTTATTTAAAAATTCTCTACTATTTTTTATATTTATTACTTCCGGGCCATTTATGTATTATTCAGCCACTGTTATTCCTAGTGGAATTGAATTTCAGAAACTGGTCATTCAGTTTCAACCCGGGCCGTAAAGTTCATATATTGAATTGAATTTTGCTGTCTGATAATAAAAATATGTATCATAATAAGATGGTTCTGATTTGAAGAAATTTATTTTGAAATGTTCTGCCATATTGTCATTCAATTTATATATTTGTGGTATAAAGTTTGAGTTTGAGTAGGTGAGGCGATAAAATTAAATCATGAAAGAGCTTAATTGGATCAAATAGAGTATATAGGGTGTATCAACCCGTACAAATCCCCACAAACCTCTATATACAATGTGTCCAAGATAAGGAGGGCCAGTACAGGGATCTCGGAATCCGTAAGAAATACGAAGTCGGTAAAGTTGCGCATTTACGTGCCTAATAATATGCCGTTTAGAAAGTTTTAAAATCCCGAGTAGTTCCGGAGATATCCGGAAAAACCCGAAATTTTGAAAAATCGTTTTATTGTTTTCCTGGGTTTTTTTGAGATCGAATTCTAAAGCAAATTGCACTTTTACATTGCCACTTTTTCCGCTCTATCTAACAGGGTTAATTGTTTTGTAATCCGACGAGTAGTCTTCGAAGGGCCATTATCAACTTTCTTTTTTTAAACACGGTCCTGTTTTTCTGATATTGGAATTTATGCCACATTGTGGTTTAATGACGTTTCGAGGGTTTTTTGAACAACATCCGGAAATTTTGGGATACGGTCCTGTATTTCTCCTAATCTTATAAATATTACCTCATAAGTAAGCTCTAAATAACAAATAATTTAATAATAAACCACAAATAAGTGAACAAAATACAGAAACATTATTTGAAACTTCTGTTGATTCGGGGTTTAAAAGAAAAGTAGGCGTTTGAAACAAAAATATTAAGATGGTGACGCATGATTTGTTTCACTTGACAATCCTATTGTGATCGTTTGAAAGCGTTTTATAAGGGTTCTCTATTTTCCAGAAAATATTGAATATAATTTTACAAATGCTGAAAAGTTTGATATTCTATCGCATGTTCTATTTTATCTCAAAAAACTGTTATGTGGCGGTTAGAAGATGTTATTTCTGCTTAGAGAATAACGGAAATCATTTTGAACACCTGATTATGTAATTCTTTACTTTTTTCGTTGTTCGTTTAATCACTGTTTTGGTATGATTTTTGTTCACTTATTTGTGGTTTATTATTAAATTATTTATTATTTATTGAACTAGTCCAACATAAGTATAAAATTTAGAGCTTACTTATGAGATATTATTTATAAAATTAGGAGAAATACAGGATCGTATCCTAAAATTTCCTGATGTTGTTCAAAAAACCCTCGAAACGTCATTAAACCACAATGTGTTATTCGGAAAAAAAAAGCTCTGAAATTCCAATATCAGAAAAACAGGAGCGTATTTAAAAAAAGATAGTTGATAATGGCCCTTCGAAGACGACTTGTCGGATTGCAAAACAATTAACGCTGTTAGATAGAGCGGAAAAAGGGGCATGTATTTACTTAAGAATTCGATCTCCAAAAACCCAGGAAAACAATAAAACGATTTTTCAGAATTTCGGTTTTTTCCGGGATATCTCCGGAACTACTCGGAATTTTAAAACTTTCTAAACGGCATATTATTAGGCACGTAAATGCGCAACTTTACCTCCATTTAACCGACTTCGCATCTCTTACGGTTTCTGAGATCCCTTTACTGGCCCTCCTTATCTTGGAAACGTATATTTTTTATAAATTTCTGTAAAAATTAAATGCAATATTCCCAACTTTCTAATTTTACGAGCAACATTCAGATTGTTTCTAGATGTTTACCCGTAATCCCTTGTCTAAAACTTAAATTGCAAAGCCAATAAATGTTAACCTATATAATAGACAATAAACCTATTAACACTAAAATCGGGACTAATCGAGAGAAAACAGCATAGCTCCGGCACAAATCGAAACAGCATTTTCAGTTCGTCATCTCTTTTCATTGCGGGAATTCGGCGACCCGTTCGCTCGCTTTTCTCGCGGAAAATGGATACGGCCCACTTAGTACGCACGCGTTTCCCCATTGGACATCCCGGAATGTTCGTATCTTCTTCTACCATTGCAACTATTGTAGTCCGGGTGAAATTATGCTTGAGGAAACCTATACAGGGCCCGGTGAAAGTCCTGCAATAATTTCCAAAAAATATTATTCTAACGAAACCTACATCTTCATTAGGCTGATTTATTTATTTTTGTAAAACTAAAAATTTTCGGAATAGACAACCTTACACAAACTTACCCTTATTTTTAATGCTAAATAGAAATTAATTATAAATTTTGGGTGTTCCCATTTGAAAATGTAGATTTGTTGCAGTTTTCTCAATTTTATTTTCAATCATATTTTTTGAACACCCTGTACTAATAGTTATTATTATTAAAATATTATAAAAAGTTTATAAAAGCAGGTCTTTTTTACCAATGAATCCAGCCCAAATTAAATAATAAAGCCGTCATTATAGGAAAAATTGAGTTTTTCTAGTCAGACGCAACTTTCTTGAGTAAAACCACTAAATTCATATTGAAATAATTATTATTAACATTGATAAAATAATTAATGATAAATTTTGTTTCATAAAAATTGGTGGAGTGAGCAATTTGATGCGAAGATGGCGGAAGCATGCCTTTTAAGTGGTAGCCATTTCTAAAAATTTTTATATAAAAATAAAAATGTTAATAATAATGAGTTTCAATATGAATTTTGTGGTTTTAATCAAGAACGGTGCATCTGACGAGAAAAACTCAAGAGACCGTTTTCATGTAGAATTGACGAGGCTAATCAGAAAACAACCGAACAAACCCACATGGGAAAATGTCAGTGGTGTACCATATTTTTTGTAAAAAATATCAGAGGACATGTTTGCAGGGACGCCACTGGTGGAACAATTGAATAACGCTTCTTACTAAAATTTGTGGCTCTTTATCCTATTAACACATACCAAAATTGAAAATAATATCTACAGTACTTTCGGAGATATTTAAAAATAACCATTTAAAAAATAAAAATTTAACACCCTGTGCAAAAAATTTAAGCCGTTGCGGATATATGTTCATATAAACTTTTCTTTATAAAATGATCTAAGGAATCATCACACCCTGAAATATTAGCACGTCATTAATGAACACCCTGTATAGATCGAGACGTTTCCCGGTGGGACACCCTGTATATTCATATGAATGTTCCTTCATAAACTCGCTTAGGAAATTACACTCTATAATGTTAGTACGAAATTAAGGAGCACTCTGTATAAAGTGAAATTTTTGTGTTTTTTGATCGAATTTAAATAAAAATAAATATTCTCGAAAATAAAATATTTTTTTAGATAGGAATAAAGAAGCCCGGGCTTTCAGGTGAACACTGTACAAGTAGGCGACACCTTCTTTATAGTTCCTCACAAATAATATTAAACAAATTATTTAAAAGCACTGATTGGATCAAAGAATAAAAATTTTATTTTACGGAGATCGTCATACTCTCAACATTTAACCACACCATGCATGGGTCTTTTGTTTTCTCGATTTTCTCCTCTTCGGTCGACTGATAGGGTAATTGCGGAGGGCACCTACAGCTTAACGTGGGCTCCGAACCACGATCCTCGGACATACGCTGCTCTCCCAAGGGCTATCGACCCTTGGTTTCTCGCATTGCTGAATGACCGGCCGACTGGGGATTGATGGGGGATGATTTTGCACTCTTTTCTACCTTTTACAAGACACCGGACAGTAACGATATGACTTGTACCACCAAATTTCACCTAGTGCGAATTGGTTTACCGATCGTGGGGTTTGAACTGACGAAATCTCGTCGCCGTTTTAATCACGGAGTCACCAGACTCGTTACCAACAAATAAATGTGTTGATTTCTTCCAAAATTATCTAAAGATTTTTTTCTTTAATGTATTGAATAATAAAATTTAGAACTTCCAGCGGAATTTTTTCTGTATCGTGTAAACATAAACGTCAACTAGATATGTGTTTGCGTTTACAAAATTGTATACAAAATTAACTCGGATAAAAATAGTTACATTTGTTTAATATTACCTATGTGGAACAAAAATAGCTGTATATTTATTGCTTTGTTGAAACTGTTTATAATTAACAAGAGGATCGACTTATTACTGTGAACGATAATTAGTATTCTTACAAGAACTACGCCAGAAAACAAGAGACACGTATTTTTATATATAGGGTCGCAATTTGAAACAAATTCGTCCTTCCCCATTGGGATTTTGGAAACGGTAAGGGATACGAAGTCGGTTAAATTAGGGCAAAGTTGCGTAATTTTATGCTGCAAAAATATCAAAAAGAAATACAGCGTCTTATTTAGAAAAATCTAAAATTTTACGATAGGTTTTTATTTTTTCCTGACTTTGTTCGAAGAGATCTCCAATAAATTTTAATTTCTCATTGCTTTTTACTCTCAAGATGGCATCATCATCAGATCTTTAATGCGACGTTCCATCATGTTAGTTTTTTCAATGCGGGCAAGGATTTTTTTGTTTAAATTATGAAAGAGGGCCGAAATCTACATTCAGTGGTATCCAATACTTACTGGTTTTCCGATGTTTCGTTCCTTAAATTGACCATCATCCTTAAAATATCCTTAGTACAGGGTGTCCCACTTTCGACACTTTTATAGGGTATCTCCGTAATTGTTAGTGCTATCAAAAAAGTAATGTTGGTGTCATGTACTCTTTTTGGGTCAAACTTAAAATGGTAAAATCAAAATTTGAAAATTATCGCTCGCTTAAGAGATACGGGGGAAAATAAAAAAATTGACAATTTCAAAATTATCCTATATTTTCTTAGTTAAAAGAGATACAGAAAAATGTTTTATACATTTTATACATAAGTTTCTCTATATTGATTGTTAAATAATGGGTCTAACTTAAAATGGCAAAATCAAAATTTGAAAATTTTCGCTCGCTTAAAACATACGGGGGAAAATCAAAAAATTGAAAATTTCAAAATTACCCTATATTTTCTCAGTTAAAAGAGATACAGAAGAATTTTTTCTATAAAAGTTTCTTTATAATGATTGTTGAATAATCTGCCGTTTTCAGAATAAGTATACGGGGTCAGGTAAAAGAGTTATCGGACCTAACCTCATTTTTTTAAATGAAACAGCCTGTATATTTTAATCTAAAACGAAACTATTTTAATCTAAAAAGAAACTATTTTAAATTCTCCTTTCAAATATATAACACACCATGGATGATATTGGTTTCCTAGACGATTTATTTAAACTTTATTACTTTGAAACGAAATAAAAGATTCAGATTAAGGAAAAAAATAACGGGAATCATCGCAAATATTCAGAATATGTTCTTAAATGGTTACCGTCTTTCCGGATAGCGAACAAAATATACATTTTGCGCCATTTCTTCGTTTTTTCCACTTTCAATATAAACTGATATCATATCAAATTTTTCAAATGTTGATAGGTCGTTTCCGCAAATGAATAGGTACAAATTAAATTGACGTTAAATGTTAATAGTCAATTGTTTCGTCGTCTACTGTGGTTTAAAATAATAAATCGCCTAGGAAACCAATATCATCTATGGTGTGTTATATATTTGAAAGGAAAATTTAAAATAGTATCTTTTTAGATTAAAATATATAGGGTGATCCATTTAAAAAAATGAGTTGAGTCAATTGTCAATTTTTTGATTTTCCCCCGTATCTCTTAAGCGAGCGAAAATTTTCAAATTTTGATTTTACCATTTTAAGTTTCACCCAAAAAGAGCACATGACACATACTTTACTTTTTTGATACCACTAACAGTTACGAAGATCATATAAATGGGTCGAAAATGGGACACCCCGATCTTTTACTTCAGGCGTTTCCATTGTCGATATCATTTTCGAAATAAATTCGTGTACGTTCCTGTATCCTGTTCCCGTGTCTTTCAAAAAAATTCGGTTTATAATTCGAAACTGTAAAACTTGATGCCTTTTTTAAAAAGTCTCAAAAAAGCGTTGGCTTAAGAGTCACATTTTATTTGTTTTATTAAAATAAATTAGTTGTAGATACTTACACTAAGTAGAAATTTGACAAACCTATTAGTTTGAAATAATAAAAGCTAGTAGTATCTATAAATAATAATTTACGACAGAATAATAATTTAAAAATCTTGTTTCTTCAAAACAAACGTAAATTACAGGAACGTACTAAGGGTAATTTAATGAAAACCAGTAAATGTTGTATACCACTGAACGTAGATTTTGTTTCTATTTCATAATTTAAACAAAAAAATCCATTCCCATTTAAAAAAAGGTTAAGTTGATGATGGTGACCCAAAGATGAAACGTCGCATTAAAGATCTGATAATTCTATCTTGTGGAGGATAAACAGTAGCAATGAAAAAGTGAGAGAAGTGATTTGTGGAATTCTCTTCGACCAAACAACGCAAAAATTAAGATTTTTCAAAATATTTTGAAAGGCCCTGTATTTATTTTTAAATTCTTTGCGGCGTACTATTGAGCTCATAATTACGCAACTTTGACCCAATTTAATTGACTTCGTATCTCTTACCGTTTCCGAAATTCCAATGGTGAATGACGAATTTCCTACACACTGTATATTAAAAATATTAAAAAATCGGACACGTCTCTTGTACTGTGAAGGGGGACGCTTTTTAATACTATTTTGTACACCTTCGTAGTTTAACTCCTAGGAGGGGTAGATGTTACCCTCAAACTCTTAAATGGGAAGGGAGGTCAGCTGGTTTATCATTTTAAAGGTCGATTAAATCTATTTTAAATAATACGATAATTTATTATTTTTTGAGTAGTATTTTCCAAGAAATCGAGCAAATTAATCAACATTTCCGAATACCAACACCGTTTTATAGCTTTTTATTTAACCACACCCCACACAAGAAACCACAAAATACTAATTGGAAAAGATAATATTGTTACACAATCGCGTATTTTAGTACCAACTTTGAATTGTGGTATAATTATAATCTAATTATGGTTATACATAATAGTAATATAGTCAAAAATAAATACTCTGTAAAAAACAACCTGCTCAAGTTTTAATTTTTGTTTATTTAGAAGCAACGAACGCATAACTTTACACACAAAAACATGTATTGAAATTCGTAATGATACTGTTTTTCCTCTTTCTTTATTGTAAATATATCATTATGGCTTTGTTTTTAAGGATCTAAGTAACATTTACTGACTGGAGTATGAATTAGTTTTTTGTTGACGACGACAGTAAATTACCTTCCATAGCGAAAAATTAAACGCACGTCAAATTTCCAGTAAGTCCATCATGCTTATAAGTGACGTGATGGTTTGGGGTGACAGACAACCCAGGCAGCAGTTTTGTCTAAAAATGTTAACATTACAGATCCGGATATAGTAATGGCAGGACACGCAATTTGCTGGGCGTCAATCTGGGAGGAAATATGTCTTGGTATATTCCCGTTGTGGCAATCGCCAAGATAGCGTCGCAGAAACTTGGTGTACTCTTCCCAACCAAAAACTTGTTCACACCTCAAAACCTTTGGATACTATACCAAGGCCAGATTCTACTAGAGTACTGCTCTCATGTCTGGAGCTCTGCATCCAAACATACTCTTCGAAAGGACGGCCATTCATCTGATCGGAGACCACGAGCTGACGAAGAGCCTCGACAGCCTAGAACATCGAAGACAGGTTGAGGATTTGACTCTCTTTTACAGATATTTTCATGGTAGGTGCTCGGCTGACCTTGCCCCCTTAATTCCGCCCAGAGCGACGAATAACAGAAATAAACTACGAGCCACTGCCGCCCATCCATATATGGTTAGGCTTAGTACTCCTGGAACTTCATTATTTAAGAATTCTTTCATCTGGAGGACTTCATCCTTATGGAACGACCTTCCCGAGGTATTTTTTCCAAATGAATATAACCACCAAAGATTCAAAACCAACGTGAATCGCTTTATTTACACACGCACCACTTCCAGAGTGCCCGAAAGGACTTATCCTATAGTGCTTGTGTTTGATCATAAAAAAAATGAGTGGTAACCAACAATCAAGACGAAGAAATTATATAATGGTAGGTTCAGCTTAAGCAGTAGTCAAAACTAAGTATGAAGAGATGTTATTATAGTGAAACGTTGTCTAGTGTGATACATGTGTTCTTCCAAAAATTAAAAATTTCAGTAAACTGACTTATGTACTTATACAGGGTGTTCCTGGATGGAGTTACCTATACCATAAATGGGCCTAATTATTCATTTCTTGACAAAGAGCTATTCTGTATAAAAAAAATTGGCTTCTAAAAAAATTGAGATTTGTCATTATAAAATTTAGTTTTTGGAAGTCAAAATCTAAAAAAATATTGATTTTACCTAAGCGTAAACTACCATAATGTTTTGTTTCTAAGAAAATGCCTTCAGAAACTATTCGCTAGAATTAGAATTGCTTTTTTCGTCACAATTTAAGATTTAAAAAAAAATTTGTATACAGTGAGATTTATATATTTATTTTTTTTTAAAACAAGAATTCTAAGTAGTCGAAATTAAACTTCCATTTTATTTAAAAAGTTTTTATTCGACGTGGAAGTCCCCAACTTCTATATTCTTTTCTAGTCGTCTTCTAAATTTGCTATAAACAGAATAATCGGTTTATTAGACAAAAAATAAACTTTCTTTAACTCTTAAAAAAAAGTAACCATAAGGATATTTCCTAACGGCATTTTTCGTGAAATCGAAAGATAAGGTAGTTTACTCTTAAGAAAATAATGTTTTTTTTCTATTTTGACCTCCCTGTATGCAAAAACTAAATTTTATAATGTGTTAATTATTTAGCAAGCTTCCCACTTAAGAACAATTAGCCGAGTTTCAATGTGAGAGGATCATCTATCTCAGAAACTATGGGAATGGTTTAAAAATGAAGAAAATCTACTTATTACCGGACTTTCCAGCTATGATAAATTTATACGTATATAATATGTCAATGACCTTATTCTTGCGGTCAAAAGGGAATTCCTTTTATAAACACTTGTACTATATATATATTATATATTTTTAACTACCATGTTAATATAAACAATATAATAATAATAATAATAATAATCTTATTATGATCTTACCTTCTTATTCGAATAAAATTGCAAATAAACCAGTAAAATCCTTACGAAAGTAGTGAATAACAAAGAAATGTTAATAAATTAATGTGTATTTTAAAATTTGCATATGAAAACATTTGCTGACGTCAAACACATACAAATCATTAATAACGCAAACGCGAAGGCTAAAGTTTCTCCACGAAATTACACGGTTGGGTCCCATTTCAAATCTTTGTTGGTTGTAACAGATAATTCTGGTTTTACGTCTTTATTTTTTATTTTAATTAGCTTCTCGTTTCCGTCAAAACGGACCAGCTAATATTTTGTAGACGAAGTAGGCAACTATATTATTTTTAATTGAGATTGAAACGTCGTTTCTTATATTTTTAGGGATAAAATACAAGGGAATTGTCGAAATTCGGTTGTCACTTATTATTAAAATTCTTAAGTCAATTCACTTATTGATTTAAGTTAATCTGTAGAAACATTTAATTTTATTATATATCTTAATAATATGCTAATATTTATGGAACTTATTATTGGGTTCATTTTCAGAAGAAAACTTCATATGAACATATGCCCTAAACGTATTAACTTTTGAGATACAGGGTGTTAAAGATTTTCATGTTTTTCAAATAATTTATTAAGGTTAATGACTTAAATACGTGGCAACTAGACTAGGTACTCTGTCAAAACTTTTTATCGATACATGCATCAAATAACATTGTAAGTGACATTTTGACCAATTTCACTTTTTTATAAGTCAGAATGATTTGTTCAAAATAAATTTCAATATTTCAAACCCAAAAATTGTTGTTTTAGCTTAATTTTTTTTTAAACTGCCTTTTTTATCTCATTTTATCTGCATAGTTTGGTATTTTGCCTGTAGTATCATGGTAAAGTAATATAGTAAAAAAATATTTCTCTTTATACCATTGTAGGTAATATATTATGCATGTTGTCTCTCTATTCCTTTATTCGTTAACAAAACAGTAACTGTGTTTACAATATTTTTTCACCACATATATAACACAATATTCTAATGGTAATATACTTTGCAATGATATATCATGTATTTCTTTAGTTTTATGATATCTACAATGTGATTGGCGGAAAACAAAAAACGTTGTATGATCAGTTATTTTATTGTATATTTTGTATGTGTGTTTGTTTTGACGTATAGTTAGTTGTTTTTATATTTCAAAAACATTAAAGAATATTTAATAAATGTTATTGTTTTATTGTATTATATTTAACCAAATATTTAACAATGTTTCTTATGCAAAATTTAATGACTTCAAAAATCGTAAAATACCTTACTATATCAAAATCATGGTAAATGAGGTTACAATGTTACTGCTAATAAAATTACATTTTTTGAAAATGGTAAGCGACAAGATTATTTGTTAAAACATAACTTAGAACAAAACTGGCTTCTTAAACAGGAAGTAATTGTAAACTCTATTACTTCTGTAAATATAAACTTTCTTAAAACCGGAATGGTAAGTAGATATTACAATTAAACATATACCCGAACCTGTTATGTGTTCTCCTGTAAAAACACGATTTGTCGCTTACAATGTTATTCGATGCATGTATCGTTATATTTATAACACAAAATCTGCTTCTTACCTACTAGGTAGATTTTTTTAAATCTTTATTAATACTTAATTTCATAACAGAGTGCAAATGAATGATTTTTATTTTTTATACGAAAACTGTACGTCAAACGACAAAAAAACAAGAGACGACATTTGCTCAGCAAGGAATGAGAATTCCAAGAATAATATTTATTTATTTTTTTAGGTAGAATGATATACAGCCAGAGAGGAATAATTATTTAAATGTGCTTAGTGGATTTCAGTTTTATTGAAGACACAGAACACAGCATTAAAATTTCGATACTAAGGAATTTAAGCATTGAAGGTTAAGTTACGTTCTTTCATCGCTCTAAGTTTGTGACGTTATATTATTTCATTACTATAAGTTTATAACAGTGTAAGATATGCTTGACAGGGTACATAAACAGAAGTTCGACTCTAGGAAATGCACTCATTGAATTTTACGCTACGTTCTTTTATTGCTATAAGTTTATAATATTGTAAGATGCTTGACACGATGCAGGAACAGAAAGATGTTATGCTACGTTCTTTCATTGCTATAAGTTTATAACAGTGTAAGATGCCTTACAGGATAAAGAAGCAGGAATTAATTACTGAGAAATCTAAGCATTAATGGTTACATTACGTTCTCTCATCGCTATAAGTCTGTAACAGTGTAGGGGAGAGACGTCGAATATGGCGCGCCGGGAAAGATGACGCGCCTCAATAACTCATCTGCTTAAAGGTTTGAGAAAGTCTTTTATTTTTCTAAATAAAAAAATTGTCTCACTTCATGCATAATTATACAGGGTGCACCAAGTAAAGTGGCCTATTAGAAGTATCTCGAGAACTGAATGAGATTTTATTTTGAAAATTTGGTTGTAGCTATAAGAGCTATAAGAGCTACGTTTCTAAAATATTTTAGATGGTGCGGTATTGCCGGATCATACCGAAAGTGGTAGCAACTTCGGAATTTTAAATGAATTACCCTATATAATATATATTTTTTGGAATCTAGCTAAAAACGTAGAACAGTTTTTTATATAATATCATATATCTATCTTTAAGAGTTTTTGAATTATAAATAATCTTGTGATTTTTTAACGCCATATCGGGACCTGAAAAGAAAATCATATATTTTTAGCGGTTACAGCTAGAAAGCTGAAATTTTGACAATAGTTTCACAAGACCATCGAAATTTTATAATTTTGAACGCTATTTAATTAGTTTTATACAGGGCGTCTCCATAACAATATTTCTGAGGGAGATTAATTATTGCAAAAATCTTCTTTTTTTTTAAATGGTATATTATATGGTGATATTAAGTATTCCTATACCTATCTTCAATATTTTCGGACTTGTAGCGATATTTAAAACTTAAAAAAATATATTTTTTGATAGTAGGCTGTGGAATGGATTCATAGAAACAAAATAATGAAAAATCCATTTGACGTTATGTCTGTGTTATTGTAATAAAAATTAACTAATTTACATTATTCGAGCTTAGAGTTTATTTTATATTAATGGGGAGTGTGGTAGAGTTTTATCTAGAACTTGCAGAAAATTTAATGAACTTCATCCTGATGCAGCTCCTATGACTCAGAAAAAGTTGATTTGGCCGAGGAAGTCCCTGGAAATGACCCTAAGGTCTCCGGATCCGGATCTTACCCCCTCCCCGCCCTATCTATGGGGTAGGATTAAAGTATATATACAAATATACTAGTATACAAGACACCAGTCACAACAAGGAAAGATTTAAAAAATCAGCTAAGAACAGCTCTGGGGTCTCTAAAAGGGGAAGAAATGAAAAAGGTGACAAATGAACATATTATCACCAAAATTCATGAATGTTTAAGAGCCAACAATTTAGTTATTAGTTATTTTATTGGCGTTGACGCGTAATTTTAATTTTGTTTACTTATTTATTTAAAAAAATAGTTAACAAATCTATATTTTTTTACACCAACACAGACATAACGGCAAATGGATTTTTCATTATTTTGTTTCTGAATCCATTCCACAGCCAACTACCAAAAAATATATTTCTATAAGATAATTTTTAAATTTCGCTATAAGTCCGAAAATATTTAAGCACTTAATATCATTAGATAGAAAATTCGATCCATTAGCAAAACATATCAAATACCCTGTCCCATTTAAAAAAAGAAGATTTTTGCAATACTTCATCTTCCTCAGAAATATTGTTATGGAGACGCCCTGTATAAAACTAAATATAAAATTTTGATGGTCTTGTGAAGCTATCGTCAAAATTTCAGCTTTCTAGCTGTAACCGCTAAAAAGATATGATTTTCTTTTCAGGTCCCGATACGGCGTTAAAAAATCATAAGATTATTTATAATTCAAAAAGTCTTAAAGTCTTGATATTATATAGAAAACTGTTCTAGATTTTTACGTAGATTCCAAAAAAAAATATAATATATAGGGTAATTCATTTAAAATTCCGAAGTTGCTACCACTTTCGGTATAATCCGGCAATACCGCATCATCTAAAATATTTTAGAATCGTAGAAAACCATCTCTTATAGCTATAACCAAATTTTCAAAATATCATTTCATTCAGTTCTCGAGATACTTCTAATAGGCCACTTTACTTGGTGCACCCTGTATATCTATTACTTATCTTTTGTCACAGGTACGTTTTTATATAAAAAATGTTAATATGGAAAATAAACTGACTTATTAAACTAAAGTCATGTGCGCCTGAGATGGCGCACTGCGCCATCTTGGCCACCTATATAAATAGAGTTATTCTTTTAAATGGGAAAATATAAAAGGACGACCCAGCGAGGCTCCTATACCAAAGTGTTCACCAAAAGAGTAGTGCCAAACAACATTCTGAAATATTTACGGCTACTCCTTTGAAAATAATGCTGGAAGGAAAAGAATTGAAGAAACCGAATAAAATTTAAAAAGTTAACCTAAAAGCTAAAAGAAAAGTAAAAAAACCAGTATTTATCGAAACCGGCAGTGAAAGTGAAGGAAGCTTGAATGAAAAGAACCTATGCTATGATGATGAACTAGACGACCTAGATGATGATGTTAAAAATTATTGCAATATTTGTGGAGAGCTCGCCAAATCTGCAGAAATATGATATCGATGAGTGTCATGTGGTGATTGGTCTCATAAAGACTGGAGTGGTGAAACAACTCCAAAAGACTATATTTGTGATTTTTGTAGAAACTAAATGTATTTTTCAATAATTTGTTTAATCTTCTATTTGTTTCTTACCTAAAACTTTTTAGTTCAAACTTTGAAGGTAATAAGTATTTTACATTTTTAGAGGGTTAAAATAAAATTTATAAGTATTAAAACATACTTCTATTCCTTCAAATTTACCATGCGTCATCTTTGACTACTCTATGCGCCATCTTTCGCGCGGGTTGGGCAAAGATGGCGCAAAGACAAATTTGGCCCAATTCAATTTTTCCTGGTAAATATATTCTATATTATGTAATATAGCATTTTGCTTAAGTGCGCCATCTTCGACGTCTCTCCCCTAATATGCTTGAGAGGATATAGAAACAGAATATCGATACTAAGAAATGTAAACATTGAATTTTACGTTACGTTCTTTCATTGCTATAAGTTTGTAACAGTGTAATATGCTAGACAGGATACAGACCTATAAAATTAATAACTCCAGCATGATGGCTTTATTCATGAGTATTTCTCCTGATACCTCGTATGTCTCCTTATTATTGAAATTCCTTTGTCAAGCAGTATTAAAATCTATTTTTTGTATAAAAATGTTTGTTTCCGGTTCCACTATAAAAAAAAATCTCTTTTGGCTGACCTACAAACGAGATGCCCAAGGACGTACGTCGCTTCCTGAACAATCTGTTGCACCGGTGAGTAACTTCGGCTATACCTGAATATTGACATTCAGCAGCGCGGCGGTCTGCTTGCTTGTGCAGTAAGCAGTTGCCGCAGTATTTTTAGCGTTCTCCTGCGAGCCGCGCGAGTGTTTCAATCGATTGTTGAATGGTTTTCTCGTAAAAACATAACTAGAAAACCATGGCCGATGAACAGGAGTTTAATTTTGACGATCCGAACGACTTAAATACGAAGTTCGGGCTCCGGTTAAAAGGACGGAAGGGTGCTTTGAAAAAGAAGAATGTTTACCAAATAAAGGATCATAGATTCATCCCCAGGTTTTTCAAGCAGCCGACGTTTTGCTCTCATTGCAAAGATTTTATTTGGTAAGCAATTCCATCACTCCTCACTAATTGTGACGAAAAAAAAGTAATTTTAAATTAACACGCAGATAACCTGGCTTGGTCCCCAAGGGACAGTCAGAAAATGTTCTTCATGTTTCTCCTGTTTCTTAGTGTGAAGTTATTAAATTCAGTTCAAGGCTTATTCATAATTTTCTTCAATTGATATAATAGCTATAATTTTATTGGATTAGTTAGAGTCTACTCCATGTTGTTCCCGCTTTTTTTTTTATTGAATTATTATGGGAATTCATTACCTCTTATAATATAATATAATAATTAATGATATAACTATATTGTATACGTGATGTATCGGTGAATTTTACGTAGGTCAAGAATTACACCGAAAAGATCGTATGATGAAACAATTGTATTTTAGGTACTTAGAACATTTAGTTAGATAAAAGTTATCAAAAAATCCACTGATAAATTTTTTGTTCTATTCTGCTATACCATCAAATAATAATAATAAGTTTATTTATGAAATAACGTAAAAGAAAAGTCAACAATAAACCAGTTTCCACTAAAGCAAGCCCTAGTAGGTGATTGGTTTTGTTTTTACTGACACTTATTTATAATATGTAGGTACTAAACTGTACTACAAATATAACAAAACATTTTTAGTTCATGTGATTAAAATTAAAAATAAAACTAAATTTTATTACTTAGAACAATCAGTGGCGTATCTACCGGTATTCCATTTATGCGGGAAACATGGGCCTGGCCCCGAAAGGGGCCCGAGAGGGCCGGTGCAAAAACAAAATTCATTTATTTACTTTTTAAAATAGTCTTATTATTTATAACAGCCCTATCTTATATTGGCTTAAAGTTTTGGAATGCTCCTTATAGAATGTTAAAATACTAAGAAAATTAGTCATCTTTTTAATTGAAGGTGTAAACGAAACTTGCACATCAAAATATATTTTTCCTTAGGTTTATAAATGGTTAATAAAAAAATATTTTATATAGCTTCGGATAACAAACCGTCACATCAATTTATCTCCGGTAACATTTGCATGCGTGACCGGTGTTACTGTGACCGACGATACGAAAATGCACAAATTTGCGGTTAACAGCTAATACAAGCATTTCTTAAACTTTTTTAGACTGAAATGAGTATCTGTACTCAAGAGAATGACTTCGTGTAGTATTTTTTCCTTAATTAAGACTACTAGGTCTGAGTTAACCCTATGACCGGCGATACAACATAAATATATACGCCTGGTAAAAAGTAGGCAATGTTCTAGTTTATACCTAAATAAACATAATAAGGAACTTACGTAAACAGGAGCACGCTTTACACAAATTCAAACACATACCGTCATATTTGTAAAACTTTTAGGCCGACCTCTAGTGGCGTTATTTATAAGCAATTTCTGCCGTGACCGGCGATACATGCAGCTGCGGGGACGGAACGTCTGGTTAATAATTGCGTTAGAGAAACTACACTGTTGATCTTTGAACATTATTGCAGTAGGAGTGTAAATTATTTATATATAAAAGTAACTTTAGTAAAATGACGTGAAATATAAAAGGGTAAAGTAAGAAATTAATGACTGGGGACACGTGACCGGCGATGCATTTTTTAATTCAAATTTGAATACTGGAGTTATAATCTAAAAAAATACTTTTAAAATTGGTTTCTAATGCAGGAAGTAACATATATTTCGCAAATTATAATCGTTTCTACAGGCAAATAGTTTATTTTCGTAAGTTATATGCTAAGGACTGAAAGTTGTCTGTAAAAAAATTGTGACCAATACATAAGCAGAAACTTTCGGCATGGGTAAGGCAAATTGTAAAAGTGAAAAACCATATTTAAGCACTTTTCATGTTTTGAAGAAAATTATGATTTTGGTAACATTAAGAAAGTTTACTGAAGAAAATTCAGGTATGAGAAAAAGTGTAAAATATCTTACCGTTTATAGCGGAACAAGAGGAAACACTTTTATATGTGAAAGTTACATACATAAATTAAATAAATTACTGAAAAAACTCCAAAAAACATCATAGGTTTAAATTTGATTTTTGGCAAATAGCCAAAAATAAATTTCAAAAAGGGCAAAATTAAAAGGACGTGCCCCCTCCACTTTGGGATTGGTTCGCAGTGCAGACCAATCAAGCATTTAGTTTTGCCCTTCTTGAAAATTATTGTTATTAGCTATTTTCCAAATCAAATTAAAAATTAAAAACTATGATGTTTATTTTTCCTTTAGATTATTTTCTCAAATTTCAAGTAATCTATTTAATTTATGACTGTAACTTTCATATATAAAATTTGTTCTTATTTTTCTGCCACATAAGATATGATATTTTACACTTTTTTCTTCTACCTTAATTTTCTGAACTTTCCGTAAACATTTTTAGTGTTCCCACAGGTACATAAAAAATGATCAAAGTTTTTCCAGTTTAACAGTTTGCCTTAACAATGTCAAAAGTTTCTGCTTATGTATAATTTTTCCACTAAAAATGATGATATGCGCCTTAGAAACATGCATGGAGATTAAAAACTATGAGTTTCTTTTCCTCCTAATATTCTATTTGATTTGGGACCCGGCAAAATTTTCGCACAATTGCCCGTGGCTGCGTCGTACACCACTGACAACGACGTCCAGAACCACAGTCTATAAGTACATATTTTTGATATCTATTCTTGACGTTTGCCTAATCAAGGCAGTAAGCACTTTTTTAAAATAATGTCTGCAGGAATATTGTTAAAAAATCTTATTTTTCATCTATCAATTATGTACTTATAATACCTTAGAAACGGTAGCTATATAAATTAGCGGGCGATAAAGTTAATAATCTCCGGTACCTAATTATTATTAAAGAAAATATTGAACACAATCTGCATTTATTTTGCAGTTATTTTTACATAATATTATTCTGTTTATCCTATGTTAAATGTATAAGTTTGAATTTGCCTGAGAAAGAAGCTGCGACTCCTTTGTTGAGTTTCTCGATGTGCATGCGGATTCCTGCTGAATGATGTCTGAAGAATTCGGGCACTTGTAAAAAAATAAATAAAACCAGATATGCCGAGTGCGGAATTTGAACCCGCGACTCTCAGATCACAAGGCGTACGCTATACCACTAGGCCACCGAGCCTATTTGTCAAAAATAATAACTAGATATTTACATTCTCCATGCGCGAGTGTATTCATGTCATGTAGACAGGAAAACTGTCTGAAGAATTTCTTTATATATTTCGCATCAAAGCTTCGGAGTACTTGTAAAAAAAAATACGATACATATCTCGGGCCGTCGGAGGCTTTTCCGGACTCGTGCGTAAAAGCCTCTTTTCGGCCCTTAATACGTAATGTACTAGTCGAAAGGCTATTTGGGGTATATTTTTCCCACTAAAATGAAGTAAAATAATTAAAAATTGATATTACCAAGCAAAAGGATTACATATCAATTCCTGAAAATAAGCCGTCATTACTGTTTCAGTAGTCATCGTAATTTGGTTTTTTACTTTCCATTGTAGAAAATTTTCATACCTTGTCGTACACGACTTTAGGTTTTGCCGATGATAAGTTTTCCATAGCTCCTTCAGTATTTTCTAAAATGTTTTGTGGAATTTCCATATTTTCGTTTATAAAACGTAAAAGACGCTTAAAATAAACAATCCTCCAAAGCGCACTAATACTAAAAATTGGTGAAAATAGTTTTAAAAAAAATACGGGAATTTCACTATTTATATTTTAAATAGATGAAAAATACATTGTTGTATATACCACAGGCGTTACTAGACTATAATGCTCATCATTGTGTATTATTTTTTTTTGTTGGATGTGCGAATCCAATGCCACAAATGCTGAATCCCGCGGTGATTTCGCGGGTTTGACATTGCGGGATTAAACGTGCGGTATTCGCGGTATTTGCGGGACTCGATGTGGATCCTGTATGTTAATAAAAAGTTGTTTTATGCAATTTAAAACAGAGTAGAGTAGCAGGGAAATATTTATTGCATATAGGTACAATACAAAATACGACTAGTTTAACAGCTACATTGATTTTGAAAGTATTTTCGAAGAACAGCTATATGCAGCTTCCAAGTACATTCCTCTATTCCCTCCGCATTCAAAAAGTGTCATCTCATGCTTTAGTAACTGGTCAAGTGATCCTCGGGCGGGCACAGATACAGGCAAAGACTCTCTGACATCCATGCAGTACAAAGGCTCCAAGTTCTTGGATTGTTTTCTTTTAATTGATTCTCCGTAGGCCATTACCATACCAGGCCATACCTTGAATTGTACTGGCAGAAGAAGGCAATTTGTGTCCCTCTGATTCGAATAGTTGGCTCATATCGATCGACGTGATAAACTTTTAAGCTACCATTCGAGACACTCTCTCCTCTATTGAAACTTTTTTCTCAGATGAAATTTTTCATTTTCTTAGGTAGCACAGAAGAACCACTAACATCTGAGTGCTTAGCAATAGAACTAAACGAACTACTCGAGCTGCTGGTACTAGGTTTCGTTTCCTGTGTTATTTTATCAATATCAACACTACCGCTGCTGCTCTGGACTTTCAAATTAATATTATATGCTTTGTTTGTAAGTGTGTGTGAAACCCTTTGGTGGAACGAGCAGAGATTTTGATAATGCTAGGGCATAACTTACATTTAGCTGTAAAACCATCTTCAGACTTTAAAAAATAATTCCAAACTAAACTTGAACCTTTATTCTCTCTGTAAACTACACTAACACTAATTTTTGTGATTACTGTTTAAATCCCATGTATTATATTGAACCACTTGATAAATTACACTAGATACTAGTTGAATAACACTATTAATTTCGTACATACGCAAGAAAACTCTTCTATTTAACGTATTTTCAATAGCCCAACAGAGCGGGAAATCCCCGACGCGTCAACCAAAAATGCCGCAGTTCATTGGTTGTTATCCCACAAATCCCGCGGATCCGCGGGATCGATGGACTCAATCCCGCAGGCTTGCGGGATTACAGATTGGGTGCGGGATTGGATTCCCTAGATGCGACTGACATACAGTTGAACTGGGGAAAGAAGTGCATTATCTCCTGTAATGGTATGATTAAAATCGAGATTATGTAGATCAAACAAGACAAAACCAAGTCAGCAGCTAATGAACGTGATTAACATTATGTAGGTCGTAGTTATAGAAAAACTTCTAATTGTTTGTACTAAATTTAAAAATAAATTTAAAAATGGTGGTAGATGCATTTAACTTCGTATAACTTTTATTTAATTATATCAAATGATTATAGTTTAAATTACACTAATATTTCTCTCCTTTAGAGATGCAATGTTTGTCCTTGCCTTAGAGACCTTAGAGACTCCCGGTTTCCAGCGTTGGTTGTTCAAATAATTATATAAATACAGTGAAACCTCTCTTAGACGGACACCTACGGGGCTGTCTAAATGTGTCCGCCTAATAGAGTTGTCCGCCCATGGGAAATTTGTTATTAGGTAATATGTAAATGCAAAATTATTACTATGTATATGTATGTACAAATAAACATAACATAACAAAAATACACTAGTTTTAGTTTGGTTCTAATACTAAAAAATCTAACAACTTGTTTGCGTTTTATACTTGCAATCTAGAAAATGTAATTCCAAGTCTGATAACAATTCCATTGCTGTAGAGTCACCTCTATTCTTTGCATACTCTTATAATTCCTTTAACATACTAATGGCTTGTTGATAATTGGTGACATTTGTTTGATTACTGCATTCAACTTCTTCATCAGAGTCGTTTCAGTTTGGACTACATAATCGCTAGGAATGGGGACACTACCATCTTCTAATTGCACATTGCTATTAATGTTAATAAACTCGCCCAAATGATTGTTATCAAATTAAAAACTTCCCCAACATCAATATTCTCTTTCAAATTCAAGACGTGACACTTTTGTGCCATTGTTTACGATTTTAACCTTATAACTCACAAATAAACGGTGGACTGCTTTCTGGGAATCACGCATACTTTCATTCGGCGAAGTCTTTTTGCGCTGCCACGCATACGCGATTGGTTGCCGGTCTGTCTTCAGAGAGGTTTTGCACCGTATTTATTCGTCTCCCAAGCACTTTAAAAATTTTTTTGTTCGTTTAATGCAGGGTTTTTGCATTCTTTGTATGAAAACAGCCTGTCTGCGCCCGCCCAAAGAAGAGTCCACCCAAGAGAGGTTGATTTTCATAGAATTTCATATACCTAGTTCCGGAGTATGAAAAAATGTCCGCTTAATAGAGATGTCCGCTTATCAGAGCGTCCGTTCTGAGAGGTTTCACTGTATACAATATTTAATAATTAAGGAAAAGAAACAAATTTAAACTAATTCAACTCGTAAGAACTAATTGTGATGATTGCGATTCGAAACCTGAAATATTTTTGAACCACACGAAACACAAAATATGAATGTCAATAATGACATATCAATATTTGAATTTTGCCATTTATTTCGTTTCTAAAGAAAAAGTTGTCTTTTGTATCCTTTTTCATTACCTCATAAAACAAAAAGACATAACAATAGCAGGTCTTTGATATTACTGCAAAGTTAATTTTTTTCCCCTGCCTAACTATAGCTACTTAATTCCCTTTGTTTATATCGAATTAAAGCCTGAAAAATAATTTCCGTAGATCAAGCATGCCATTTTCTTAATATAAACTGTCACTTGAAAATAAAAAAGGTCTTTGTTCCATTTTTGAATAATTTCCAGTCGTTTCAGATATTGGTTAGTGACACAGTCCCATGTCAAAATGCCATTAGTTAGATGGAACTGGATTAGGGAAAAATATGATATTTTATGTTGTGCCACATTAAATATTTGTACATAATATTTAAATTTATTTATTAAGAATATTAACCTTGTTATTACAGCATTAAAGTATGCATCCCATCTTAAATGACTATGGAGTACTATTCCTAGGTATTTAACATTTTTAATACACTTGATTATACATTCTATATCTTTGTTTATAAATTTCAATATTGAGTATTCTGGCATATTCCGACAGAATGAGCAAAATGGTAGAGGAAGCATGTGTTTGTCCAAATAATTGACATATTCTTGCTATTGAAGAACACTACTATAGAATCAACTTCTACCATTTCCTTGATGGTATTTAAATGGCTATTTTTATAGAAACAAACCGGAACAAACCCTCAATTTGAACACATTGTTTCCTATTAGTCAAATAACATTTAAGAAGGCTATGAAACATTTTATGTATTCCAAACTTTGAAGTAGACCAGAGGGGTTTGGCCAAGTCAACAAATATGCATAAAACTGGGTTTGTTCGGGTTTGTTTGCATACAAACCCGATTATTTTTCCTGATATAATTTTGTTTGCAGTTATAAAATCGGTAATTGAACATTCTTGGTTTATGATTGTTATTCACATCAATTTCGTCTCCCGATTTGTACAGGGGTTTTCCTATTTTTAAATGTCTATATTCGATACACAGCCAAATAAATATGATCATACGAAAAAACATAATATAATGGCCTGTAATTCAACCTACCTACTGTATAAACAATAAAAATAGTTACAAGAAATCAATAAAACAACAATAAATTATTACTGTTTTATTCTTTCAAAGGAAATTTATATATTTATATACTTTTTATCAAAATTTCTCAAAGGGTATTAAAATTATATAGGCACAAATATAAAATAAAAGAATCTCGTAAACCAAAATTTGGCTTTGTGATTAAATGTACATGTTTCGAATATTAACCTCGCCCACAGCTCGTGTTGTAAACTCCTTACTCGTATATACAGGGTGTTATGGAAATGACTTATTATATTTAAATGGATGAGTCCTAGTGGGTCCTAGAGAAAGTCTACATACTTTTTTTTTAATCGAATATCTAAATACTAAGGTAAAAACCCTTTTTATCCACTAACTGTCGCGCCGTTCCATCTGGATTCAGTTAGCAACAATGTGGGTGACTAACAGTGTTGTCAGATCACACCGCATGTCTCACCCTTGCTTGGATACCTGCCGCGCGCGACTATCGTTGCTTCAGTATGTTTTGAGACTCGGGAATGGAATGACGCTGTCGAGGGTCCCACGTGCTTCATGTTTACGAACTTTAAACGTTCTGTTAGTTGTAGCATTACCCGTTTTGTCTGTGTGTGTGTTGTGAAATAATTCATAATAAGAAATACTGTAATGTGATTTCAAATTTGTGTGATATTACCTACTGTTGGTTCTGTTGCCAAACATATTTTTGTGTTTTATTTTTTTATGGAATTTAATTATAAAACGGATTATAAGATCGAAGGTAAGAGAGTATGTACCTTAAAATTGTAGTCTTTTTTTTCTAAAAAGTATAAAAAGAAAGAGATAACGCGGGTCAAAGACGTCTTGTTGTCAAAAACTGAACACGTACGTTTACAATTCTGTGTTACAATATATGACAACACCGCCTCAATAAACTATTGATTGCAATCGTCCTCAGTAGCGGCCACGTAATTTTTGATATTTCATATAAAGTGTATATTTCGTACAATAATTCAAAGCCATTTATGGCTATTTTTCTTCAATTTAGTTTCATCTCAGAATTAAGTATAATAAGTCATTTCCATAATACACTGTATAATCTGTCTTCACGCACTGACACAATGTAAAATATTTTCAGATCTTATTGTGTTGATAGCATTTTAAATTTTCCAAAAATGTAGCTTTCTATAACGAACAAACCCGAACAAACCTCAAAGAAGAAATATGCGTTTGTTAGAGAACTTTATTTATATCTTTCCTGTTTCTAGCGCGAAGTTAGTTAAATTAAGTTCACGGTTTATTCGTAAATTTATTCAACTGTTATAGCAGCTACGCTCTTATTGAATATATTATTGTTTACTATGTTGTTCCCGCTTTTTATTAAATTAACCGGGATTTTATCACCTGCTATTACATAATGATAATGATACAACAATGTTATAATTTTTCATGCCGGTACATTAAATATATTATTGTTTGAGGGGTCATAAATACGCATTCAAGATCGTGCGATAAAACATTTTTATCAAGAATATATTTAAATAAATATACTGGGTCTCGAAATATCCATTGATAAAAATATTATTAAAAATCGGAATGACACGTGAATTTTATTGTGAAATAAAAATCTGAAATGGGAATGAGGGAGGGGGGGTCAAGTGGTACTTCATTTTAAAGGTAGGTTAAATTTTTCTCCAATAATCATTATTTTTTGAGTAGGAGTAAATAAACCAGTTCATGTAAATTTATATATTCTAAATTACTCAAATATTAAAAGTAACTAAAATTTTGTAGGTTAACAAGTCCGGTAGCAAAATATTTTTCTAGGGAATTTAATTTTTTTTATACTCACAATATTATGACCTAAGCTGCCATTCTGCAGCATTTGCTCCAGTCAGCTAAATAATAGTTATTTAATGATATTGATGTTAAAAGCGTAATTTTATTCTGTAAGAAAAAAAATGAATAACGAGTGCAGCAAGTGATCCATCCCTTCGAACAAAATAAAAACACTTTTAACACGCACGTCATACCATATTTCGTCTACCAGCACTATTCAACCAGACACTAAAATGAACAAAAAAATTATTACCTATTCTACCACAAAATTAAAGCCATGCGAATCCAAAATAAAGTGACTTATCTTCTTTCCTTGTTGTTAGTATTGTTTTTTTTTTGAGTTACGGAAAAGCTCACTGTTAATAACTTGTATAAAGCATTCTGTTTGAATTTGTGCGATTTTCGATGGATATTTAGGAAGAAATCGATTTAAATGTAGGAAGAAATGAAGCAGCTAAGAGTTATCTTTGAGTTGTTACCGAATAAATCCATGGAACAATACGAAATTCGTATCACCCTGTGGAGTATATTAGCAACCGAAGCATATTGCAGTTGACATTAAACGGTAGGTCCATCTTTCCCCAATATTTCCTTTTTTGGTTTACTTCATTATCTCTGTTATTAAAGGAGATACACAGTTTTATAGCGTAACATGTTTTTATAGACTTTAATATTCAACACATTCATTGTTAAATGTTTTCAAGTAGGCTATGCACTTTTTCTGACATTGTAAGAGATGTGTCAGCAGATGTTGTGTAATAAGGTTACAAATGTCAAATAAAATTCGCCATACTGATAAAAACTGTTCGGAAACTGCTTATTAAACGTTCGTTTCGTATGCTCAGTTTCCCGACGAGTATTTTAATCTTGAAACCTACTTGAAAACACTTAACAATGAATGTGTTGAATATTAAAGTCTATAAAAACATGTTACGCTATAAAACGGTGTATCTCCTTTAATAACAGAGATAATGAAGTAAACCAAAAAAGGAAATATTGGGGAAAGATGGACCTACCGTTTAATGTCAACTGCAATATGCTTCGGTTGCTAATATACTCCACAGGGTGATACGAATTTTCGGAAAAAAACATAGCATTTTTAGTAAACCCAGTATGAATCGAAAATTAAATTTTTATCGTAAACAGCGAAAACTATGACATTATCAAGGAACCAACCTACAATGCAAAACAAAATCATTCAAATCGGATCATAAATTCAGAAATAAAATAGCATCGAAAATATGGGAAATTTATGATGTTGCGTTAATTTTGTCCAGGAGTTTATTTCTCGCATATTGTAAAGAGAAATCTAAGGTATGGAAGTCGTCATACCTTTGGTCTAACTACTAAATGATTAAAGCATGTTGAAATTGAAATATAGACCATGGCGGCCTCAGGGCAAATCGTTCTCGCCAAACCAATTGCTTCTTGCTAAATTCAGCAAGAAAATCTGTATCTATTACTCGCACTAATGCACATACCCTCGAAAATGAGGAAGCTATTAATCTAAAAGTTTATGATTTTGACGAGAGACCAAATTGAGCAGCTCCTGAGAAATTCATCGGACAATAAGTAGCTCATGATGAGTTCCTGTCAGCTAAATAAACAGTTTTTATTGAATTCAGACCATAGTTTAAAATTTTGATTTTGTTCCAAAGGAAGAACATTTTCTTTTTGCTAATCATTAGCTCAAGATTCAACTTGGAATAACAAAACATATATTAATGATTACATTTTGAAAATAAATACTAGTACCGAGTCAATAACAATACAATACATTATTCCTTTTCAACTTTTGCAAAGGGTTATTCAGTTGTAATATAAACTCGTTTATAGAAATTTGTAAAGCCAAACAGAGACTAATTAAATTATCTCTCATTTATTGCGATAATATAGGTTACATGGTAAAACCATTATTATTTTTGTTATTTTAGACAATGAACCTTTTGATGCTAAAATAAATGTTATTCAAACGAAATTCATATTATTATACACTACACTCCTCGACAATAAATTCCGGACAAAAATAATGTTAGTCGTTTATAGTCCTGTAACTTTTTAAATATTTTTCCGATTTTGGTGACATTTTTAGCAAACTGTAGACTCATGTCTTGGAACGATACCCTGAATTTTAGATTCCAGAAAATACAGCAGAAACAAAAGTTACTTTTTGACCCTTAATTTCCTCACGCCCTGTGGAAAAGTTGAGCAGTAGAATTTAGCTTCATTATATTTTGTTTTGAAGTGTGACCTTTCCTCAATACAATGTTTTTGGTTCACGTCAATACCTGCTCTTTAAAAGATGATACAAATTTTGAAATAAAGCCATACAGTTTTCAATTTCATTCACAATTCAGAACATTGCATTATTTTATCGAGTAGAATGAACAAATATCCAAAAATTAATAGCTCTTATTGCATTTAAAATATGCCACATCGCAATAAGAACACAAGGTGGCAATATATAATATGCTGACGGTGTCCGTCAACTAATTTCTAGTCAAAACTATAAAACAACATAACCCAAAAATAATAGAAATATCTTCCAGTTTATGGTCTATTTCTAAAGTTTTATTCAATAAAGTACTATTTTTATTTTTAATTCAATATAGTATATACATATTACTTTATATATCCATATTTATAGTTACTGTAGACATTTTCTGGGCATTAATTATTATTCATGTCAGATTCTGTGTTGACACAAGGCTCGGAACATGGGGAATTAAACATAACAAAGCTTCTTCCCATCCGTCATAATTAAAAATAAATATATTATTAAAGTTAATAATAATGAGTCAAGACGAAAGTTGTGCTCCGTCAGAAATACGAGAAATTGCAGAAAATAATCTGGAAAAACTTTTTAAAAGAATATGCAAAGTTTTGAGTTATGGTGCGAGCAGAACAAAGTTCAAAATATTGAACAAAATAATCAATAATATCATTGAACAAAATATTGTGTCGGCACAGAATCTGACATGAATAACAATTAATGCCCAGGAACTACAGTAACTATAAATATGTATATATAAAGTAATATGTGTATACTATATTGAATTAAAAATAAAAATAATACTTTATTGAATAAAACTTTAGAAATAGACCATAAACTGGAAGATATTTCTATTATTTTTAGGTTATGTTGTTTTATAGTTGTGACTAGAAATTAGTTGACGGACACTGTCAGCATGTTATATATTTCCGCCCGCCTTGTGTTCCGGGCCTATGGGGAAGAATCGATATTTATTATCTGCCATAGGACCGTATTTGCCAATTATTAAAGTATTTATTTATTATCATTATGTAATTCATATTACTTATTTATGTATATGGTGAATAAAAACATTTATTATTATTATTATCATAATATGCGCTATTAATTTTTGTATATTTGTTTACACTATTCGATAAAATAATGTAATTTTGCGAATTGTAAATAAAATGGAAAAACTGCAATACTTTCTTTAAACATTTGTATCTTCTTTTAACAAGAAGATAATGAAGTGAACCAAAAAAACATTGTGTTAAGAAAATGTCACATTTCGAAACAAAATATAATGTAGCTAAATTCTACTGCTCAATTTTTCCACAGGACGCTAAGAAATTATGGTTAAAAACTAACTTTTGTTTCTGCCTGTATGATGATCAAGGCTATTTCTCGAAAACTGAAATTCAGCCGATCATTTCGAGACACAAGTCAGGCTTTCATTTCGACACACAAGTCTACACTTTGCTAATAATTCCACCAAGATCGGAAAACTATTTAAAAAGTTGCATGTCTATAAACTTGACTAACATTATTATCTTTATCCGGAATTTTTGGTCGGGGAGTGTAGTTTCTAGATAAAGATAAATAATTAACAATAATATTTTAAAGCAATATCCAGAATAGGGAAATGAAATTTAGAGGAACATACTATATGAACTCCTGATGGAAAGGTTCTTTTACATTTATGCTACAAGCGTTCCCAATTCTAACTTTGAAAGGAAAATCTAGTTAGAGTAAATTCGATCTACTTATAGTCAAGAATTTCCTATATAGGGTGAGCCTGGTGAATGGACCAAACTCCAGGAGTGCTGAGCGTCAATGTGGGAGGAAATATGTCTTGGCATAACCACGTTGTGACAATCGCCAATATAGCTTCTCAGAAACTTGGTGTACTCTTCCGAACCAGAAAGTTGTACACACCTCAAAAACTTTTGACACTATACAAAGCCCAGATTCGACCATCACTAGAGTACTGCTCTCATATCTGGAGCTCTGCATCCAAACGTACTTTTCGGCTACTGGATTCCATCGAAAGGAGGGCCATTCGTCTGATTGGAGACCACGAGCTGACGAAGAACCTCGATAGCCTAGAACATCGAAGACAGGTTGGGGATTTGACTCTCTTTGACAGATATTTTCATTGAAAGTGCTCGGCTGACCTTGCCCTCTTAATTACGCCCAGAGCGGTGAATAGCAGAAATACACGACGGCCCACTGCCGCCCATCCATATTTGGTTAAGCTTAGTACTCCTCGAACTTCTATATTTAAGAATTCGTTCATCTGGAGGAATTCATTTTTATGGAACGACCTTCCCGAGGTCGGTTTTCCCAACGAATATAACCTCCAACGATTCAAAACCAACGTGAATCGCTTTTTGAGCACACGTACCACTCCCAGAGTGCCCTAACGAATTTTTCCTATAGTACTTGTGTTTGATCATAAAAGAAAGTGCATTGTACAAGTGAAAATAATGTCAAAACTCATATGACCTTATCGGATGGTTCATTTATTTACTAGTCATAGCGTAATTAAAGAATACATTTTCTGTGGACTTGTGCTGTTGCCCATAGCTAATTAATTGTCTTCCATTTTGGAGAATCGCCTCACTTAATTTTTTTACAAAATGAATTAACCGGACAACTAGAGGATGTTCCTATAAACATCATAATGATACCGTATTATCAGCAGCTCATGCATATTTCTCTCAGCAGGTCAAGCAATATTTGGGCGAAAGATTTCCAGGGCTGGTCATTATGACCTCCAAGATCTCCAGAAACGATGCCATCATTTCCATTTTTTGACCGTGAGCCTTCTCCTCCAAACAAAATGGATAAATTCCAAACAGTTCAGCGATCTTATTTCAGTCACATTTGTTTTTCAAATAAATATTTCTAGTAAGCTCCTTTGCTCTTGACGTGTATTGTTTTCTTTCCATTATCAAGTCAGGTAGCGTCATTTTAACAACGGAAAACAGTGGCGCCAGGTACGAAACGGTTTAGATCGGCTATGGCTTGATGGTGTTGCACCGGGGCGTTTCTATAACATTTCCATTATCTCCATGAGGGCCTGAGAACAAACGGCCTTCATTGCCAGAGCGTTCATTTCTGTTTACTACGAATAAGAATTATGTTGCTGCTTGCGCACTTTTTACTTGAGAACTGTATGTATTAAATTAATTTAAATTAATAAGAATAACTGAACCCAGGAGCCGACACTTCAATAGTGCTACTCTTATATTATGCCTTAACAAATCCACCTCCAACTTTCATTATCATTTCCTTAATTTGAATCAATTATTATAAATTAAGTTACTCGCAAGGTAAGTCTGAAATGACAAAAACAATAATAGAAGACGAATTTTTAACTTATTAGATTAGGAAGCGATAAAACAAGCAAGCAATAGGGAAAACAACAGAAACTTTTTTCTAGTTTTAAATTTTAAAAGCCTTGCTAACTTTAAAGGGAAAACTTAGTTAAGTTAATTCGATCACATTAAAGGTCCTTTCAAGGCTAATGCATCATGCCCCCGAAAGTTACCAAGCAAAGTAATCCAGTTTTCACTTTAACGACGCTATAACTTTGTTAGAGAATGCAGTTGATAATCTAGAGTCGTGTCTAGCTAATGAATATTTAGTATGTTCATTTTGATTTGCGTCGGCGGTAGTTATCAATGTCAATGCCCGGTAACCATAATTCGAAAATAAGTATACCCTATTGAATTCTGATTTTTCTTTATTAACTACAATTGTGGTAATCACTTAGCTTTTTCTAGGAAATAGCTTCTTTAGGGAGATCGATATAAAAGTACTAATTCTATGCACTCGCCACAAGGGAGTATTCGTTACCCTTTTCCCTAAGAAAGAAGATATTTTTTCAATCCTTTAATAGTACCTATAAGATACAAGTTTCATAAGACATTATCTTAGAGCACGCGAAGCGGGTAGTTTTCTAAAGTACAAGTGCTCTAATTGTCTTATGAACCGTGTATTTTATAATACTTTTTCTATTTGGGTTTTTAAAGTCTGAAAAACTTTAAAAAATATAGAAGATTTTTTCCATATGTAAATTAATATTTTCCTTTTTTGGTTGGCAATACTTTTACAATTTAATAAAATGTTACAAGTATCAAATATGCCATGATAGAAACAATTGAACACAACAAAGCTTCTTCCCATCCATCATAATTAAAAATAAATATATTATTAACGTTAATAAAAACGAGTCAGGAAGAAAGTTGTACTCCGTCAGAAATACGAGAAATTACAGAAAATAATCTAGAAAAGCTTTTAAAGAGAATATGCAAAACTTTGAGTTATGGTGCGAGCAGAACAAAGTTGAAAATATTGAACAAAATAATAAATAATACTATTGAACAAAATATTGTGTCGACACAGAATCTGACAGGAATAACAATTAATACCCAGGAAATGTCTACAGTAACTATAAATATGTATACAGGGTGGCCCATCGAAATCAGTCCAGCAAGGTTTACGGCTTTGTGCGTGAAACTTTAAAAAAAACCTCGGACCTGTAAACTTGTGTTTTCAGGGGGACACGTTTCACTATTAATTTCATCCCTGTAACCTCAACCCCCTAGCGGGGGCGGCTACTGCCCTTGTTTTTTCAAATGGGAATGAGTATGTTGTGATACATCTTTTTAAAGGGCATTAAATTCTCTTTAAAATGGCGCTTTGTTTTGTAAATTTGTAAATCTTCTAAGGATTCGGGTTGGGTGGCATAAATTTTGGATTTTGGATGTCCCCACAAAAAGAAATCAAGAGGAGATAAATCGGGCGATCTCGCGGGACATTAAATAGCACCCCTCCTCCCAATCCATCTACCAGGAAACGTTTCATCCAGAAAGTGGCGTACGGGTAATGCATAATGTGGGAGAGACCCGTCTTGTTGAAATATTGGATTTTCTTCCTGGTAACGATGGTCGTTTTCCATAATTTCCATCTGCGCTGGGTTGTCAGCATTCTCCAACAAGTCTAAATAAGTATCTCCATTTAAATTTCCCGGTAAGAAAAATGGTCCAATTATGTGATCACCGAAAATACCAGCCCAAACTTCTAATTTCTGACGATTTTGAGTATGAACCTCTGAGGATTTTGAGTATGAATCCTTGGATTCGTGTCGGACCAGTAACGACAGTTATGTCGATTGAAACATTCGTCTGAGAAGCAAACGTTAAGAAGGTAGTTCGGATAATTTAATACTTGTTCTGACATTACTTCACAAAAGTGTAAACGGCGGTCATTATCATCTTCAGTCAATTCTTGGAGAAGTTGAATTTTGTATGGGTGCCATTTATAATGTTTCAGAATTCTCTGTACAGTGGTCCGCGAAATTTCCGTTACATCAAACATTTTTCTGGTACTTAATGTTGGATTCATATTAACTTGACCCAGAACAGCTACTTCTACTGCTTTATTTCTTACCGGATTTTCAATGATTTTTTTTTTATTTGCCATTAAACCAGTTTGCCGAAATTTTGCCACTAATTCTAGGATATAACCATGATGTACGTGTCTATCTGGATGTCTGTCATTAAACAAAGTTGCCGTTGCTCTTGCACATTGATTGTTTATAAAATACAATTCAATAATTTAAACTCTCTCCTCAATAGAATAAACCATTTTTTATGTCGCGATCAAATCAAAAGAAAATAATAGCGCAGAAATAACGTATGTAGATCTGGATCAACCACTTTACTGAAGATAAAGTTGAATTTACTGATACTTATTACTTTAAAAAAAATTGTTTACGCACAAACCTGTGCACTGTGTACAACGAAGTCGAAGTAAGCCTAAAATTCGAACCCTACTTGCTGCCAACAAAAAAAAAATTTCAGTTCCATAAAGTGGCAGTTTATTCAATTTTTTTGCATTTCATAATGTAGCCATTATGAAACCCAAATAGAAAAAAGAACATGAGTGTTAACATTACAACCAACATTAACTGTTAAATATTTGAATGAATAGTTAAGTAATTAATACCAGGAAAATACAATTTTAGCAAAATCATTGAGGTGTGATAGCGTTTACTTTGTACAAGTCTTTAAGTTGATGTTATTTGAAAATGTAAAGGTTCTTAAATTAAATTCAAGGCTTAGTCATAATTTTATTCAATTGATATAATTGAGATTGTTTCTCTTAATTGACTTAAATTACACTATATTTCTGAGATTTTAGCACATGTTATACCTAATATAATTATTAATTATTATATTGTTACAATTATAATTTCAAGATAACGTTCCCATTTTCAATACGCACTTTCAGAGGGACCCTGCGGTCGGCCTATGCGACATTATACACTTATTCGGATACTTAGTAGAAGACTTAAACTTACTTTATTTACAAAACTGATATGCTAATATTTTTATTTATACTTCTATACCTATTTTAAGATTGTTTTTAATGTTTTCTATAATACTGTATTGAATAGTTACTTTGTGATATTGCATATTATTAATAACAATAATAATAATATCACTTTATTTTGTTGTCTTAGTGACTGCAGTTTCGTAGTACTACTACATTTTTATAATTTAAAAACTACGGGGTATGGCTTTATATAATTTTTAACTAGAAATATTAGAAACTATTTAATTGCCTGGGAAAAATTATTTTATTATTTTTTGCAAAAAAGACAGAATTACCACACAGATATGTTTGTTGGTTAAGAATCATCTTGGAGTCAACAAAAATTTATAAGTGTAACAAAGACCCAAACATAAACTTTCTTAACGAACAAACAGATCTGTGGAATACTTCTCTCTTTACTGTCCTTTGCATAATAAAGTAATATATCTCTGGCAATTAGAAAGTTCATAGGTTTGTTAAAAATTATATACAGCCATACTCCGTAGATTTTAAGTTATTCAGTTTGAAAATGTAATAGTACTACGAAATATCAGTTACTAAGACAAAAAAAATAAAGTGATATTCTAAACAAAGTAATTTCTTATTCTTATCGTTTTCTATAATGATAATAATTATTATTATATGTGTAGTAACTAATTTATTGTTTATGGTATTATTAAATCATAATAAATTAGTATTGTGCCACTTATTAAAAATACTCTTTGAAGTGGACCCGGATTGCATAACGGGCCTAGGGCCCCCTATAACCAAAATAAACCACTTTATGGGACATGACATCTTACGAGATCACGAATGCCCGATTATCCTTAGTTTTATTAAATAGACTAATCTAATAGATTAAATCTAAAGGAGGCAAAAGAAGCCATAGGCTTTAGTACATGCGGTTCATCACATCCTATTTCAGATTAGCTTAGAAAACACCAAATAGTAATAATCCTCCTTAAAGGCAAACAATATAGTAGCTGCATACTTTTTACACCAATGTAAAATTTTTGGGAATATAGTTTCTGGAAATATTTCCGGAAACATTGGAAATATATATTCGAAACAAATTAAAAACTAAGAAACTCAAAAAAACTAAACATTTATTATAAAAATATCATTCGCAACGCAAAACACATGAACAGAACAAAAAGGTAAAATATGGAAAAATACAAAGGATAAAGTCAAATTTGTTAAAAAAAAACAATAGCATACGAGAAGCAAGTTGAGCAAGAGGATATCTGCATCACTGTCATCATTACCTTCAATCTTATTCGTGCCAGTCAACTTCCTCTAAATCTTCAACAGTGTCAAAAATATGATTTATTGAGACTATTTTTTAATAAGTTTGTTTTGGGACACGTATAGTAGTTTAGCTGCTCGGTCATTAGTAAGCCTATTGAGTATGATGTTTCTACTGCATACAATTATAAAATATATATACAGGGTGTTATGGAAATGACTTATTTTAAACCGGCAAATCCTGAGTTGAAAAATTAATAAGGGAAACATACAGCGCGAGAGACATACACAATCAACAATTATTGGCGTAAGGTCAAGTCTCAAAAGGTACATGCATGATAGGCGGTGTTCTCATATATGCCAACACAAAGAATTGTAAGCGCCAACAAACACGTGGTGACTTTTTGTCAACGAGACGTCTTTGCCCAAACTTTTTAGAGAAAAAAAACATTTTAGGATACATACTCTTTTATATCTTCTCGGTCTTATTTTTAAAAAATCGTTTAAAAAATTCCATAAGAAGAAACAGCACAAATAGTAATACCTTTTTCTATTTGGGTTTCATAATGGCTACATTATGAAATGCAAAAAAATTGAATAACCTGCCACTTTATGAAACTGAAATTTTATTTTTTTATGTTGGCAGCAAGTAGGGTTCGAATTTTAGGCTTACTTCGTTAAAATCAGTTTTCTAGGCATTATGGATTCGACAAAAATTTTTTATAGGAAACTTTAAAATATTAACCTTTAATCTGGAAATAGATCATTTTTGCTAGATATTTATCTGGAATACCTATACTCGGAAATATATAATAAATGTTGACGGTGCCCGTCAACTAATTTCTATTCACAATTATAAAACAACATAACCTAAAAATAATAGAAATATCTTCCAGTTTATGCTCTAAGGTTTTATTCAATAAAGTACTATTTTTATTTTTAATTCAATATAGTAGTATATATACATATTAATTTATATATACATATTTATAGTTACTGTAGACATTTCCTGGACATTAATTGTTATTCCTGTCAGATTCTGTGTGACACAATATTTTGTTCAATAGTATTATTTATTATTTTGTTCAATATTTTGAACTTTGTTTTGCTCGCACCATAACTTAAAGTTTTGCATATTCTTTTTAGAAGTTTTTCTAGATTATTTTCTGCAATCTATCGTATTTCTGACGGAGTACAACTTTCTTCCTGACTCATTTTTATTAACTTTAATAATATATTTATTTTTAATTATGACGGATGGGAAGAAGCTTTATTGTGTTCAATTGTTTCTATCATGGCATATTTGATACTTGTACCATTTTATTAAATTGTAAAAGTATTGCCAACCCAAAAAGATAATATTAATTCAAATGGAAAAAATCTACTATATTTTTTAAAGGTTTTCAGACTTTAAAGACCCAAATAGAAAAAGTATTATAGAATACACGGTTCATAAGATAATTAGAGCCCTTGTACTTTATACATGCTCTAAGATGATGTCTTATGAAACTTGTATCTTAATATACTATTGCATAAATTGGAAATTACATTACATTTACTATTATAAACTATCTCACATAGAACAAATAATGCACGAGTAACTGGTAAATTATTATTTAGTATGCCCAATTTCAAAATATTTACATTTCCATGGAAATATTTCCATTCTAAATATTTCCATTAACAACATTGTCAATGAGCGATGTAAGAAGCTAATCATCTTTCAATTTTCTTTCTGATTGGTTTCCGTGTTGAATCAATAGATGCAGCGTTTAGGTCCCTGCAATTCTTACTCTATCGTGATGGACTTGTTGTGAATGATAATGACAACTGTCCAAACTTTCATCGTTTTAAGTGTTAAATCTTTTTAATTATCATATTTTGTATCAAAATCTACTTATATCCCGGATTGCTCGACTTCGTTTGTGTGGTAATTACTCATAAATTTTCAGTAAACAGTTATCCATCTAATGGTTGCAAAGTATTTTTAGGAATCTCCCATGACACACGAGAATATCGTTTCGATATCACGGAAAGTTTTTTCTAATTCGCAGAGTTAAGTGACCTATACAACTACACACGAAATACAAGCATTTATAGATGTGAGTTAAATAAACCATTTATTAATAAAAGTCAAGCGTAGCCGGTTCGGTAGTTATTACTAAAAATAACTTTTAAATTTAACAAACTGGCTAGTAATTTTTATTATATTTAGTTGTATAAGCAAGTCAGTAATTTAAACCATTTGGCGTATCAAAGTCGATGCGATTAGCTACACAATAACCGTCACTCAAAATTTATTATAATTGGGACAGAAATCAGGAGGTCTATTTTTATTTTTAAAATGTCACAAACACCGTGTCCAAGATACGGAGGGCCAGTACAGGGATCTCGGAAACCGTAAGAGATACGCAGTCGGTTAGCTAGAGGTAAAGTTGCGCATTTACGTGCCTAATAATATGCCGTTAGGAAAGTTTTTAAATTCCGAGTAGTTCCGGAGATATCCGGAAAAACCCGAAATTCTGAAAAATCGTTTTATTTTTTTCATAGTTTTTTTAAAATCGAATTCTAAAGTAAATTGCACTTTTACATTTCCACTTTTTCTGCTCTATCTAACAGCGTTAATTATTTTGTAATCCGACGAGTCGTCTTCGAAGAGCCATTATCAACTTTCTTTTTTTTTAAATACGGTCCTGTTTTTCTGATATTGGAATTTGAGAGCTTTTTTCTTCCGAATGCAACGATGTATGGCACATTATGGTTTAATGACGTTTCGAGGGTTTTTTGAACAACATCAGGAGATTTTGCGATACGGTCCTGTATTTCCCTCAATTTTATAAATAATATCTCATGAGTAAGCTCTAAATTTTTACTTATGTTGGACCAGTTCAATAAATAACAAATAATTTAATAATAAACCACAAATAAGTGAACAAAAAATAATAATAAAAAGTAAGGAACTATATAATCAACTGTTCAAAATGATTTCCGTTATTTTCTAAGCGCAAATAACATCTTCTAACTGTCGATTTTAAAACATTTGACAACATTTCTGGCGTAATACTTTGAAAGGCTTCAAGCACCAACACCATAAGTTCGTCTTCTGTTTCGAAGATGTGTTTATAAACATAATTTTCGACATACTCCCAGAGAAATAAATCTAACGGTGTCATATCCGGCGGCCATGGTGTTTCAGAATACGTGCCAATCAGTTTTCCAGTAAAGCGCACAGGAAGGTACTCTCTAACTGCTCTAGAATTATGGGCAGGTGCACCATCCCGCTAAACCAACACCCGTAAGATTCCATCAGAGCCAGATTATCCAGAGCTTCTTCCAAATCGATTTGGAGTAAGTATAGGTAACGCTAACATAAGTAAAAATTTAGAGCTTACTTATCGACATATTATTTATAAAATTAGGAGAAATACATGACCGTATCCCAAAATCTCGTGATGTTGTTAAAAAAAACTCTCGAAACGTCATTAAACCACGTTCTGTCATACATCATTGCATTCGGAAGAAAAAAGCTCTAAAATTCCAATATCAGGAAAACAGGACCGTATTTAAAAAAATAAAGTTGATAATGGCCCTTCGAAGACGACTCGTCGGATTACAAAACAATTAACGCGGTTAGATAGACCGGAAAAATTGGCAATGTAAAAGTGCAATTGACAAAATTAGATAATATGCTTGAGTTTAAGGAAAACCCACATACTTCTATTCGAGAAGCAGCCCCAATATTCGATGTTAGCCATTCATCGATTATTCGAACATTACAAGAAAATTAAATGTATCCCTATAAATTGATACCTACTCATGAGCGCATGGAAGACGATTTTGATAGGAGAATGTATTTTTGCGAATAAATGATGGCAATGTTAGATAACAATGTGATCCAATTAGAACATATTTTGTTTCCTGATCTTTAATCTTTAATCTTTAATAATCTTTATTTAGCACTCGGCTAGTTATTACTAAAAAATACAAGTTACAAAACAGTGTTTATATGTCAGTTACAAAAATGATAAATCCTACTCTACTCTACATATCCTTCAAATAAAGAAACAATCTTCTTTTAAAAACATTTAACCCATTTGCCTCCTTAATGCCCTCGGGGAGGTCATTAAAAAGATGAACTCCCTCGAAAAATAGCGATTTTTGTAGAGATGTGGTTTTAACTGACTCAATGTTATAATGTTGCCCAGAGCGAATGTCATAACTATGAAAATTTGATCTTTTTTTAAGAAAAGCATTAAAATATATTGGTAGCTGCTCATGTTCAATTTTATATATTAAAACCAAGTTCGCCTTTCTAATGTTCTGTTCCACAGACAGCCAATTCAACCTCTGTAACATAGTTCTTACCGGGATATACCTGTTGCATTTAAGAATAATTCGCATAACCTTATTTTGCTGAACCTGCAGCCTGTGTATATTTTCCTGAGTACAAGATATTAATAAAGAACAACAGTAATTAAAGTGAGGCAAGATGATTGTATTATAAACCAGTGTCTTGGCCCACTGGGACAAACAATCCGAAACGCGACAGAAAAAAACAATTTTTTTCCCTAATTTCTTACAAAGGTAATCAACGTGATTCGTAAAAACAAGCTGAGGATCCAAAAAGACTCCCAAATATTTTATTTCCGACACTAAACTAATTTCAGACTCATTTATGTTAAGGGTTAATCCTAATTCGGCATACTTCTTACAATTTACTTTTGAACCTATTATCATACACTTTGTCTTTGATGTGTTCAGTTTTAATTTATTTTGGCAAAGCCAGTGATACATTATTTTAAGTTCGCTATTCAAAAGATCAGTTATATCCCTAAAGTTTTTTCCTGATACACAAATAAGGGTATCATCCGCAAATAAATTCACAAACGAGTTTTTTAAAGCTATATGAATATCGTTAACATAAATAATAAACAATAATGGACCCAGCACACTTCCCTGCGGAACACCCACTTTATTTTCCCTTTTAGTTGATAGTTTGTCGTCCACTCTAGTCATTTGATACCTGTCACTTAAGTAATCATTAATCCAATGCAATGCACTACCTTCTACACCATATAGTCTTAATTTTTTAATAAGAATTCCACGATCGATTGTTTCAAACGCTCGCTGCAAGTCAACAAATACACTAAGCACCACTTTCTCCTCATTCAGAGCTTTTCGCCATGTTGCACAAACATATTGCAGCGCCGACTCGCACGAATGGTTACTCCTAAATCCAGATTGCCCCACAAACAATAACTGATTAGTTTCAAAATAGTTCCTTAGTTGTCGACAGACTATCGTTTCAATGATCTTATCTACCATGGGCAATAAATTAATTGGCCTGAATTCTGATGGACTTTTAGGTGCAGTAACTTTTGGTATAGGAATTATAAGACTGTTTTTTATTTCATCGGGGATTCTCCCAGTCTGTAACGAGGTGTTAACTAAATAAAGAAGAGCATATCCTACTACACCGAAGAGGTCCTTAACCAACTTAATATTTAATGATTCATCACTGGTACTTTTATTTTTAAATCCAAAAACAATTTTCTTAAGTTCCGAGAAACTTACAGGTTTAAAATTGGCAAACTTATGTTTATCATTTCCATCTATGTTGCTCTTCCAATGTTTCTTTTCTATGCTATTTGAAATTTCATCTATACTGTCCGCATAGAAATTATTAAAATTCTCCTCTACTGGCCCATCATAAGTTCCATAATCAATATCTTCGAGGACTATTTGTTTATTATTATTCCCCACCAGATCTTTTAGTGTTCTCCACATCTTTTTTCCATCTCCTTTGCACTTATCTATGTTATGATCATAATACTTTGTTTTTTCAGTACGCAATAAGGAAGTAACTACATTACGTTTAGTTTGATAGTCTTTCCAATCTTCCTCCTTCTTAGTCAGTATAAACTTGTTGTACGCTCTATCTCTATTACATTGTGCCTGCTTCACTAATTTTGTAATCCATGGATATTTTGTTACTATATTGTATTTTTGTCTAGGTGCTATTTTATCCACTGCCTTTTGAACAATATCAAGAAAATCTAAGTAAATCATATTTACATCTGTAGAGGTATAATTCCAATCAGCTCCAATTAGTTCTTGAATTATGCTGTAAATTGCCTCAGCATTCAATTTTCTCGTGACCATAAACCTGGCTTTATCGGTAGTATCCTCAAATTCAAAGTTCACACCAATAATTTCGTGGTCGCTTAATGATGGAAAATCCCTTGTAACTTCTTTGGTATTAAAGTCATTAGTAATAATGTGAACAATCAGTGTGGATGACAAATTAGTAGTTCTTGTTTCTTTTGTGACGATTTGTGAAAAACCCGCTGCTTGTATAATTAGACTTAATTTCTTAGCATCATTGTTTTTATTTATTAGATCTATGTTCAGATCTCCCAAGAAGACTGTTTTTTGCTGATGCATAATTTCATCACTAAGTTTTTCTTCCAAGTAATTCAGGAATTCCCTACAGTTTGCATTTGGGGATCTATAAATAGCTCCCACCATAAGCGGCTGTTTTCCAACCTGTACCTTTATAACCATTATCCAAAAATTGTAATCAACTGCCTCATCAATGATCACTGTGAAATTCAGGAAATTTCTTATGTATATAAGTGTGCCACCCGTGTGTCTGCTGTTCGAGTAGCAGATCACTGTCTGATAACCAGGTATGTCTACTTCTTTAACATCTATTTCGGGTGTGATATGTGTTTCACTTACACAAACAATAGATGGGTTTCTATCCTGCAGCAACTGTTTTACTTCCAAGATGTGCGATGTCAGTCCTTGAGCATTTATATGTAGAACCAATGCACTATGTAATGAGGCGGACTTGGATAAGTTTGTTGATGGCTATATATACTGAGTTCTAGCTTTAGCTCTTTCTTGAGCTCTTTGGTAACAAATGCAGTTTTTGTCAAATACACTATGCTTATAATCAATATTTGTTATATTCAGAACGTCACGAGCGTGCTTACAGTTTGTGCATTCTTTTACTGTTGATTTACATTCCTCTCCTTTGTGATTTTTACTACATAGTGGGCATACAATACTAGGTTGTTGACAATTTATCGCTTTGTGCCCATACTTCCAACACTTATAGCAACGGAGCACACTTATGAATTCATAAACTGGGAAACTATCCCATTCCACAAATATTTTTCCATTGTTAATAAGGCACTTAAAAACCTCCGGTGAGACTTCCAGGACCACGTTAAAAGATCTTTTGTTTCTTGGAATATACTTTCTGATAATTTTTATTTCCACATTTTTATTACATGCTGATAGGCAACTCTGATTTTTTACTCTCTCTGTAAATTCGACTTCATTCGCTGTATATTTTGCATTAACACCAACAATAACAACTTTTGGATTTACTTTTTTTGGTATTTCAATAGTATATTTATCAGAAAGTATCACAGTCGCTCGGTCTTGCAATTTTTTCAGTGACTCACCATTGTTGCACTCAATAACAACGCTACCTTGCCCGCTGGATTTTAGTTTGTTTACTTCCACTAATAATTCGGCCGGATTAATTTTTTCCGTTATAACGTTTTTTGTGGTCGCACTATCTTGGTTGTGATTCTTTGGCTTAATTATAAGTGGTGGAAACTTATTTTTAACAACGCTTGACCATCGTGTTCCTGTTGTCTCGGAGGCTGAAGTTATTTCCATTTTTGTAAGTAATGCAGATGTATTCATTTTGTTTTCTGCCACTTGTCGTTCGAGGTTCTCCAGTTTTTTTGTGATATTAAGTCTTTCCTCAACCATGGCCATGCACTCATCACAAAACCAGAATACATTTTTACACTCATTAATGGATCTAAACAGTTGATCTTTTATGGAAACACATTGAGAATGATATTGACTACAACAGAATTTACACGAAACCAACTTTGAATTAACAATAAAATTATCGGAGCAACGAGCACACACGTGTGTACCCGCCGACATCTCGACGAGTGCACCTTTACGCTTCACGGTCATCCTAGTCGTCAGAATTACCGCTCTTGGTCTTGGGAAAATCCTCACTGGATTAGAGAAGAACATACGCAATATCCTGAAAAGGTTAATGTTTGAGCAGGAATTGTTGGATATCATATCATAGGTCCCTTTTTCATTAATGGCAATTTAAATGGCGATAATTATTTAGCACTGTTTCAAAATAATGTCTTGACAACTTTAACAAACTTATATCCTGATCCAGCAAACCCACAACTTCCAGCGAATATGATATAGTTTCAGCAAGATGGAGCACCGCCCCATTACCAAATCAATGTCCGTCACTACCTCAGCCGGGTATTCCCAAATCGGTGGATAGGGAGGCCTGGATCGATGGAATGGCCAGCACGATCCCTTGATCTGACGCCATTAGATTTCTTCTTATCAGGTTATGTCAAAAATATTGTATACAAAACTAAACCCCTGGACTTAAGAAGACGAATAACGCCTGCAATTAGATTGGTCACGCCTGAGATGTTCAGTAACATTAGAAGAAAGTTCTATTTAAGATTAGAATGTTGCCCAGATGTTCGCGGCGAGCAGTTTCAAGATCTCCTCCATTAATGTTTGTTGAATTATCAAGAAATAAACAGTATTACTTATTAGTTTTTGAGTGTGTTGTTAATTTTTGCAATAAATCTGAAAACACTTAGTATTTCCGAAATAGTTGAAGATAGGTATAGGATATTGTACATTAAATGTGTCTAAAATTTTCTGAGGGATCCAAAAATTGAAAAATATTCAGGGTGATGCATTTAAAATAAGAAAGTTGGTATTGGCCACTGTTACATGACACACCCTGTATGAGTTTTGAAAATAGTGCGCAACTAGAATTATTACCAATCGACGTGTCCGAGCGATTTTTCGTACATTTCGTTTATTTATTATAGAATTTATTCCATTTGGCTGATACACACTGTATATGGATGGGCGGCAGTGGCGTTTCTTAATTAATTTTTTTCATATTCAGAAAATCAGTTTTCCGTTCGTTAATGCCTTTCTTGGCCAAAAATAACTTAAGTATAAATAGATTTTTCTACAAATTACATGTCGTTAAATGTAACTGATCGAATTTTAATTATACACCATAGAAACCTGTTAACGAAAAAATTACCGTAATTAGAGCGGTAACAATGATAATTATTATGTTTCGCTGCTATCGTTCCACCAATTTCAGAATTGATGAAACATAAAATAATTTTTGAATAAAACAATAAAAATAAATTAAAAATTATGAAAAACTGTTTTGTTATTATTAACGAAATAACAGCTTATTAATTAATTGGGACGTGCATTCTTGAATATTGGATAATTAATTGGGACAGTGTATATGTCGGCGTCAATTAGTGAAATCCGTCATTCCCAGAAATGCCTAGTCATTTCACGTATTGCCGGCAAATAACGTAACTCTACGTTTGGCACACCGTTTGCCTAAGAGTATCAGGCAATCGCTGTAATGACGGAATTCTGTCAGCCAAACGCAAACAGGGTAACTTAAATCTTTTAGTTAAGTACAGCGATTGACTGAAAGAATTCCGTAATTACAGGGAATGCCTGATACTCTTAGACAAACGGTGTACCAAACGTAGAGTTACACTATTTGCCGGTAATACGTGAAATGACTAGGCATTTCAGGAAATGACGGATTTCACTAATTAACGCCGATATATATATTTAATAACTCTGTTGTATTAAAATTAATGACTGATGAAATATAGAAAGCTGGCGCATACCCTTGATTTCATATTGAAGGATTGAGTGAGCCGGTTAACCTGAACTAACTGCAGAGTTGCTATATCAGCAGTTTTCAACATATCGCTGATTTTGTAATTTTATACCATCCCCTGATCCCGGAGGTTTGTATGGTTTTACAGGCCCGTAGCACGCCTCGAAATTTTATGTGACCCTTGCTTATATTTTTTATAGTTTAATATGTTGAAAATATTCAAAGAAATAGTTTATTTCTCGAAGAGACCTGATTTTAGTAATACAAATCAAAAAACAGTAAGTCGGCGTGTGATCAAATTGTTTTTATAAACTGGTTACATATGTTTAAAGGGCATCATCAGACCTAAAAGTTATACTTTACAATTTCAATAAACAAACAAACCCGAGCAAACCCTAACACTTTTTTCTTACATGACATGAAAAGTATCACAATTAAAGGTTAGAATCAAATAATACATATTAGATTAATTTAAAAAACAAGTTAGTTGGTTTGTTAAAGGCGGGGGTCGGTTTAAAGGCCCGAACTTCAACTCACTGCAGCCTTTCGGCTTATTGTGTACCCCGATCTTGTTAGAAGATGTTTGTTCCAGGTCCAGTAACTTTCTACCAAGCTTCTTATGTGGGAGGTTGTCACCATGTTGTATGTTCCCGAAGATATTTGGTCTTCTACGAGATAGTGCTACGCAAGTCTGCAGAGTCTGCATTCAATGGATCCGTTATCTATACCTATCCGTTGAAGGTATTTTCGCAAGTGGCAGTGGCCTGTTAGCAGACCCATCACTTCTTTCAACTGGGGCCGCGTCAGAGTTAGCATCCATCCCATTCGATAGTATTTTCGATGGTTTTCCAATTACGGCCCGTGCGTGTATTTGACCATGTAACCCTTGCCATCGAGGTGTTGTTTTTTCGGCCATCTATCTAATGTTGTTTTTGTTGCCTGTTTTGATATTCCAAAGGCCGGTTCGGGGCCCATGAGACTTGGAGAGGATGTGGCTCTCGCTAGGTCATCCGCTCTTTCATTTCCTAATATCCCAGAGTGACCAGGGACCCACAAGAGTTCCACCTTTTCCCCCCTGGCCGCCAGTTCTTTCCGGTTGGTATGGCACTCTAGTGTAAGTTTTGAAGTAACCCGATTGGAGTTCCGAGTTACTAACCTAAGAATTCTAGTAGGTAGGGTAAGGGATATGGTATTAATTCGGTGTGAACCAATAATAGCCCACTTTATAAAACTTGCTTTAACATTAAAAGAAGAAGAGAAATATCGTGAGAAGAATCGTAAAAATTTACTTTGAATACTTTCCAGCCTTCGCTGGTACACCGCGTACTGAGGGTTCCAAACAACGGATGCAATACTAAGTTTACTAAATATAAAAACACTGTTCAATGTGAGAACTAAAAATTAACTTAGTGTCCATTATAACACCCAAATCACGTATTTCATTAACTGATTCGAGATCATTTTTGTTTCTGGTAAACGTAATCAATACACACTTCCCCTAGATTAAGAAATAAACTCTGACTTTCACAGAATCTTACCAATGCATTAAGATAATCTTGCAGCAAATGGCAATCCCCTATCACCCTGATTATTCGAAAAAAATTGAAGTCATCTGCGTACATCAAAAATGTCGAAAATTTAAAGCTTTGTTGTATGTTATTAATGTATACGATAAAAAAAAAACAGGGGACCAAGGTGACTGCCCTGAGGCACACCAGACGGCACGTTGAAAGGTTTAGAATAAAGATAACCAACGGAGACCATCTGTCGTCTATCACTAAGATGGGACCAAATCCATCTCAACAAGCTGCTATGCACACCGACATCAGCAAAAATGATCCATTTTTATCAAAAAGGCAAAAAATAGCTATCTGAGCTTGCAACAAGAGTTTATAGATAGTGAAAGACTTTTTCGGAGACCGGCGATGTCAACAAAAAACTCTGCAAGATCCGGCCAAACAGGATATTAAATAAGAAGGCCGGAAACGCAAGATACCGGATCCAGATTCGGATTTTGCAATATAATTGAGTTGTTATACGATTACTCCTAAAACAGAGCTTATATCACTGTTTAACGTGGCAAGAATCCACCGTACGTATCTATTCATCATCAGCATTTATGATCAAAGAATAAAATAATAAGTAAATAACAAAATTATCGGAAAATAGTACACATAAATTCTTACAATCTGTTTTGATCAAATTGATTACTTAATACAGACAGAATATAAACAATATGAGATGATTTATAATATTTAGGGAAAAGGATTCATTATTAATTAATGATCAACATTGATGTTTTGTTAACGTTTGCATGATTTACGATTTTAAAACCCTATAAAAGTTTAATGCATCCTACCGACTGCATGTTAATTAAACATTAAATTGAAAAATATATTTAATAAAAACGCATTGACATATTTCAAATTTAATATTGCATTTGACCACTGCAGAAAATTTTTAATCAATAATAACTTACCAGAGACCTTTGATTGGAACATCAATGATATTGTATTAATTTATTATTAATATTGACTTTGATTCTTACATAATCATTTCTGCTAATCCCTACCAATATTTCCATCTTTATAAATGTTGTTAGAATATGCTAATGCCAACCAAGTCCAGCCAATTCCAAAGAAAGGTAAGAGAACCCTGCCAACAACTATCGACAAGTTACATTGCTGTCAGTTATGTCCAAAATAATGGAGAATCAACTTCTAAAGTACCTGGAAGACTTCAACATTATCATGATTTTCGAAAGTCCAGATCAACTGGAGATCTTCTAGCCTATGTCACCCATCTTTGGAAAAACGCAATCGAATATCATAGAGAGTATCGGGCTGTTGCACTGGATATTTCTAAAGCTTTTGATCGTGTTTGGTATGAGGGGCTTCTAAGTAAACTGCAGTCAATTCTGTGCATGGTTGTCTAGCTTTCTTAAGGACCGCTCCCTGCAAGTGGCGATTGACGGATTTCTCTCTCTGACACCTTCACCATCAATGACGGTGTTCCTCAACGGTCCATATTGTCTCCCACTCTCTTCTTACACTACATTAACGACCTTCTAGTGAAAACGAAAAATCCGATATGTAGCTTTGTTGACGATAGCACACTTATCTCATATTTCTCTTTAAATGAACAAACATCGGCTGCCGATGCACATCTTCGCAGACAGCATGAATAATCACGCCTTAACAAAGACCTGGAAGAAATTTTGGCTTGGGGTGACAGTAACCAAGTCGAATTTAATGCTAAAAAACCCAGGCAGCAGTTTTCTCTAAAAAGTTTAACATTACAGCACCGGATATAGTCATGGCAGGACACGCAATCCCACTGACTTCATCTATTAATTTGCTGGGCGTTAGTCTGGGAGGAAATATGTATTCGCATAACCACGTTGTGACAATCGTTAAGATAGCTTCTCAGAAACTTGGTGTATTCTTCCGAACCAAAAAGTTGTACACACCTCAACAACTTTTGACACTATACAAAGCCCAGGTTCGACCATCACTAGATGACTGAGCTCTGCACTGAAACATACTCTTCGGCTACTGGATTCTATCGAAAGAAGGGCCATTCGTCTGATCGGAGACCACGAGCTGACGAAGAGCCTCGATAGCATAGAACATCGAAGACAGGTGGTGGACCTTCATTATTTAAGAATTCTTTCATCTGGATGACTTCATCCTTATGGAACGACCTACACGAGGTCGTTTTCCCCAACGAATATAATCTTCAACGTTTCAAAATCAACGTGAATCGCTTTATTCGCACACGCACCACTCCCAGAGTGTCCTAAAGGATTTTTCCTATAGTGCTTGTGTTTGATCATACAAAAAAAAAGTAAATCCGTTCTAACACACAATTGTGCATAAAAAATAAAACTCACAACTGTGCGTTATGCTGTCTGGTATAACAATCGAGTTCTGCTATAGAGAATATTCTGCCGCTAAAATCAAAGGATAGATATGAAAAAGTGTATCAAAAATTTACTGACTAGTGTACTGATAACCATGCGAGTACCGATTCAAAATGTTTTATTAGCATATTTCGATAATTTAACATGAAAGTAAATATGAAGTCGTAGAAAAAGTATAGTACACAACTCGAGTGGTAAGCCTGTTCCGAAGTACGGTACGAGAGTAGCGAGTTTCGATAGCGTGTCTAGTAGCCGTCTTATCACTCTTGGTATATAAAATACTATTAAATGCGGACCCATCTTGATAAGAACTATTTGTCTTATTTTAGGGTAAGGATTCAATGAGTGATGGCACATGTTTTTTGAAACACCCTGTATAAATTACTGTTGCATATTCATTGTGAGGCATATTAAAAATAGAACATATACCGATTTGGTCACGATACATGACCTGGGCAAAAATTAAATAAATTTATAATGAGGAATAACGTACAAACCTACATTGTCCACATCATTATTAACGATTATGGAAATACCGATATTAATAAACATGTATTCCATTGATGTAAATCTACCGGAATTTTTGTAAAAAAAAAATTAAATAAAATCACTGACGTTGATCGGTTGTTACTGACGAACTTCATTACTCACACTTTTTAGAGTACTATTTTCTATGATAACCTAGTATACTGACACTACTTTCTGGGCATTAGAATGACATTTATAACTGTCAGAATGATGGATGGGCGCCATCTTGTTAAAGAAAATTAAATAATGAGAGGGATCTTGCGATATAGCATTTTGGAGGTCCTATGGAGTGGTTTATTATGTCAGAATATTACTTCTCCATTCGATAGGAACTGATCACCACACGATCGATGACACATGTTGTTTTGAAACAGCCTGTATACCGAAGGAATATGTTTAAAGGACCCCGCAGAATCCTTATGGAAAATTGGTCCCGATCAAATTGACTGAAACTTTCCTCACTGATAGGATTCGGTGAGTAGATAAAAAGTGTCCATGGGCGACCAGCGTAAAAAACTCCTTGTCGAGAGATATCTTCATCCGAAAGTAGCTTCTTTCTCGCTGCATAGTGTCCTGCAATAGTGTGTCAGGCTTCCATAGCTCCTATACGAATTAACTTAGGAATTTCATTCATATGCCGAGTTATACTGTATTACAGGGTGGATTTCAGGAAAATATTTTTAAATATACAGGATGATCCAAAAATGCGTGGTAACATAATGCTGTCTTTTTTTAAATCGGATACCTAGTATTTTATAATCTAACTAATCTAAGTTCGTATTAGTGTCCTTTAATATTGCCTAAAGTTTTATTTCAGTTGGTTATGTAGTTAAGAGTAATAAATTAAAAACTAAAAAAAAAAAGTGTGAGTATTAGAAAAAAGGAAGTAGGAGTCTTAGAAATAAGGAAACTATAGTGCATATGAGATTGTTGCTCAAGAGTAGCTTTATTTTTCATTTTAGATACAATTTTCATTTGTAGAAGTTGTCTAGAATTAAAAGTTATGTCCTCATACCAAGTCACGGCCTTCAAACAAAATTTTTTTAAAAATACTTATTTTCTTGTCTTAAGCCGTATGGCTAGTATTTCATCTGAAATATTGAGGAATTTAAATTGATCATTTAAAGAGCGTATTAACTTCTGTTAAGATCAACATGGTAGGCATTTTGAACATTTACTGTAGTTTATAATTATTAATCTAGTCGCCTATGCTTCATTTTCATAATAAAAACTCTATTTAAACAACATAATTTATGGCAATTATTTCGAGAACGGCTGGAAATAACTTATATGCTTCCTTTACAAAAAAAGAATGCTTATGAATTCTACATCCAATAGCCATTTGAAAATCTGGAGAAAAATTATTTTCAATTGTCGTGTTTGGAACCTAATTATAAACACTCTGTATAAAATAGATAAACGCTATTATAATCACAGTATCTATAGACCTCTTGTCTTAAATTCCACCCAAAGCCTTGGTTAAAAAAGTTATTTTAGGCAGTTTATTTGAATTGTTTCCTAAGATTCCAAAACTTTTTTTTTTAGTTTATAATTTATTACTCTTAATCAACTGAAATAAAACTTTAGGCAATTATAAAGGACAGTAAAACGAACCTAATTATGTAATAAAATACTGGGAGTCCCATTTAATAAAGATAGCATTATGTTACCATACATTTTGGGCCACCCTGTATATTTAAAAATATTTTCCTGAAATGCATCCTATAATACAGTATAAATTGGCATATGAATTCAATTCCTAAGTTAATTCGTATAGGAGCTATGGAAGCCCGACACTCGGATGAAGATATCTCTCGGTTGGGTGTTTTTTACGCTGGGCGATATGGACACTTTTTATCTACTCACCGAATCCTATCAGTGAGGAAAGTTTTGGCCAAGTTTTGGCCAATTTGACCGGGACCCATTTTCCATAAGGATTCTGCGGGGTCCTTTATATGCATTAGGGCATATTAAGTAGGTAATCCAATTCACACTAAATATCAAACAAGCCGTGATAATTCATATTCGTTTTATTCTCGTAACGTTTTTTATTTTCGTATCTGCATCTAAAAATAAAAATAATAATAAAGTAATTAGTCAGCAACGACATAGCTTTTGACACATTTTCTCCATGTCATGTTAGATAAACGAATTAACAAATTTAGGCATATGTGTTGTTTGTCACTCATCCAAAAGAAATATGCAAACAAAACAGAATTTAACAAATATAGAAGATTTGACATCCGTAATAATAAAATTAAAAACCCGCACAAGGGAATATATTGTTGATTAAAACAAAACGTGATAAGCGCAGATACCATTTTATCTAGAATTGACCAGGCTAATCGGCAAAAATATTCACATGAAAAAAAAAATATCGGTTCCACTTTTATTTAGCTTATGTGGAAAAAAGGATAATTCATTTTATTTAACGTCTTAGATAAGATGGTTTATGAAAAATATGATATATTATGCGTATATATATTTTGATTGTCAAAGAAACGAAGAATGTCTTAAAGGTTACCCTGAGAGGCAGCAACCGTTCAGTGATATTTTAAAAATAATATAAAACACTCTGAAGAATTATGGTTTCAGTAAAGCAAAACCTCATGAATATTTTACGGAAAATTAAGATAATTATATAATGAACTTGTGATTTGCCTATTACTCTGAGAGGCATGAACCCTTCAGTGAGAAATGGGCATATTACAGATTTAATAGAAAAATTGAAATTGTTCAATTATTTGAATAATAAAATATATAGTGTGTTATATATTTATAACGAGAAATACAATTGCATTTTTTGGCTAAAAATATACAGGATGTCCTATTTACAATAAGAAAATTATATCCGATTAGTTTTTGACCTGACCCGGTAGATACGATTTTTAGGTGGCATCGTATTCTACTTAGTACACTATGAAAATTTTATATGAAACATTTTCTTATATTATTAATAATAAAAGATATAGAGGATAAGTTTTAAATCGGCAATTTTTTGTTTACCCTCGTATCTTCTAAAACAGCGAATATTTTTAAGTTCTGCTCTATCAATTTTAGTTTCGCCCAAATATAACACGTAATTATTTGGCAAATGCATGGTGATGAAATAATCCATATAATGTGTTTACCTTAGCTCTTGGACTAAATTTTTTTTCTCACCGAATAGCTAGAAGATCATCAAGTCTCAAAAATATTTCAAATTCGGCATGTACAGGGTGGTCACAATTCAAGCTTAATTGTGAATGAATTCAACCATTAAAAACTTTCTCATTTTAAATGGAACACCCTGTATATTTTTATTTAATTTGATGACAAATTCGGGTTTCTTTATAAATAGTATTTACTATTCTATGTCAAGGCGTTTGTTCGGGTTTAATTCGATTTAAAAAGTTGTTTTTTAAGCAATCAATCAATTTTCCTCGGTACAAAGTACAGCGCTAACAATTACGGAGATACTCTATAAAAGTCTCGAAAATGGGACACACTGTACTATATACATTTGTTTTCATAGCACACTTGAAAAAATAATATTTTCGGAATAAATTTAATTTTTTGAGGAAACGCAAAAATTATATTGATTATTTCATCACCAATGGCAAATAATTACAAAAAGTCCATATATCTCAAAAACTAAGTCAGACAAAAAGAAGTTCTATTAAATTTGCTTAGAATTTAATGATAAAAATTACCATGTTGTATTCAAAAAACGACAGATGACAGCTACATCCGGTACAACGGTAACTGATAGGAACATGTGTGAATATTTTAGTTAAAGAGAGCATATTAATAAACCTAAAACTCCCCAAAGTTTCACAAACATACTATGTTCAGTAGCTCTATATAATTCTAAGCTCGTCGTGAATCACCCTGTATAGACACTAATTTACAAGTTATATAGCGTTTGTGTGTGACGAGAAATTTGCTTCCCGCTTTGAATTATGGACTCATCGCCTTCTTTCCATGAATTCATTAAATACAAACCGAAGTCTGACCATTTTATTCTCGCTAACATATCGACAGACTAAAATGTCAAGAGTTTTTACGCCCTTTTGTTGTGGAGAAAGGGCAAAAATGACGGAACGGCGACGTGTAATTTATAAAAGTCACTTCTGTTCCTCTGTTCTACAATGGCAATTTATCATCCTAAATTACATGCAATTTTCATTCGTCTTAAATGAATATTTTATTAGTGAAAATAATTTTAAAATGCCAATTTAGTAAATAACGAAGTATTAAGCGTAAAAGCTATCCTGTACTGAGGACAACTGAAAAGTTCGAAACCGGTATGTAGGTAGTGACATTCTACCATTAGCTAGTATATTGTATGGTATATACAGGGTCTCCCATTTTCAACTCTTTCTGGGGTATTATCAAAAATAGAATGTTGAGGTTTGCACTTTGTTTTCCCACTTTTTAACGGAACGAAAGATTCCGCTGTCAAATTTGTCAAACCCGAACAAACCCGAACAAACCCTATATTGCTAATACCATCTGCAATTATGCGGTTGTGAGTTTGCGCAGTTCGGAAATTTCCTTGTGAAAGTAAACATTCGACAGGACCGGAATTCAACTTTTTTAATGTAAATTTCACTGGTTAGGAAAAATATTGCAATCAAAATTTCGATTAGTTCGGTTTAAGGCAGCGGTCCATGCATACGATTTCTGATCTGATGATATGATGATCCGACGGTGCCCTGATTGGTGTAAACTTTTGGTGCTAAATTCCGTCCGAATATTTGTAACAATCGACACGATGAGCTATATTTTAACTTTCATCCGATGTCGTATGTTTCTTAACCTCACTTTTTTCTAAACCAGAAATTACGAATGAATGACTATATTGACTATTTTGGGAATTATTATCAGCTACTAATGCACCAAATTAAAAATACATTAATTTTAAGGTTAGGTAGTGACCACATATATATTATATTGTATATGACACTCTCTTCTTTTCTTACAAGCTTTTTAGTAAAATTCAGTTCCGAAGATCGGATAATGTGAAAAGCAAAATATTTTCGTATATATGTCAGGTATGTACCTGAAATACTTTATGATATTGATCCACGACTTTTGCAAAAAAGCACCACGCACTTGTGTCCTCTCTTCTTAAACAAAACAAGTCACTAACCTACCAAACAGCGAATCGAATCGAATCACTACAAATTAAAAATTCCTTTACAAAAATTGTTGTTAGGTAATGAAAGTTTATAACCACTAATATACCGACAACAATGTGGATGAACCACTTTTTAGAACCAAAGATGGCGACGAATAACAATAGGCAAATAATGTCGGGCCTGCGCTGACGCGATCTATAAACTTTCCACGAATTTATCGAAAATAGCATATCCCCGACAAAGCGCTTTCAAATTAATTCTGACCTACACGAGTGAGACCTTTATGGAACTAAGCCGAGTGGTACTTTTTTTGCGACTATTTTATCATAAACATATATAGATATAATGTCAATTTGTCATTCCTCTGTGCATACTTGGCAGTTTACGTAGCACGTTTTAATATGCCAGCAAGGAACAAAGACGTTTAATATATAACAACATAACCAATAATTTACGACATGTATACTTTGTAAGTAATTTTGAAGCAATGTGGTGGGGGGGTTTCGAAGAATATTTGCAGCCTTGTATTTGACCCCCTGGGTGAGGTAGATGTTGCCCCTAAAATCCTTAAATGGGAAAGGGGTTAAGAGGCATATTATTTTCAAGATCGTTTAAGTCGTTTTCCAATAATTCAGAAAAACATTACAAATTCTCTCATAACACTTATCATTTTAAACTGACAACTTTCAAGTTAGGACGGTATTATAACTAAAACCCTTTAAATATGGCTTCATTCAGTGAAACGAATTCATTATAAAATATCGAAGCATACGTATTTTCTAACAATGCTGAATTTAAAATAGATATCAAACCATTGGCGCTAGAACATCTATTAATCGATGAATAGAATGTCGTTGTAAATGGAACAAAATAGAGGTGATAAGGGATAATGTCCCGCGTTTTTCATTTGTTACTGAGAATAAATCGAGATACTTTTCCAAAGGATACGTTTAAAGATTGGAAGCCATTTTGTGGAATGGCAGGGATCATGCCCGCAATGTTTAAATTTTTTTTTATTTGGGTTTCGTAATGGCTACATTATAAAATGGAAAAAAATTGAATAACCTGCCACTATATGGAACTGAAATTTTATTTTTTATGTTAGCAGCAAGTAGGGTTCGAATTTTAGGCTTACTTCGATTTCGTTGAAATTAGTTTTCTAGACATTATGGATTCGACAAAAAATTTGTATAGAAAACTTTAAAATACTAACCTTTAACCTTGCAAATAGTTCATTTTTACTAGATATTTATCTGAAATACCTATACTCGGAAATATATAACATGCTGACGGTGTCCGTCAACTAATTTCTAGTCACAACTATAAAACAACATAACTTAAAAATAATAGAAATATCTTCCAGTTTATGCTCTATTTCTAATGTTTTATTCAATAAAGTACTATTTTATATTATTATACTACATATTTATAGTTACTATAGACATTTCCTGGGCATTAATTGTTATTCCTGTCAGATTCTGTGTCGACACAATATTTTGAACTTTGTTCTGCTCGCACCATAACTCAAAGTTTTGCATATTCTTTCTAAAAGTTTTTCTATATTATTTTCTGCAATTTCTCGTATTTCTGATGAAGTACAACTTTCTTCCTGACATATTTTTATTAACTTTAATAATATATTTATTTTTAATTATGACAGATGGGTCTAAGAAGCTTTGTTGTATTCAATTGTTTCTATCATGGCATATTTGATACTTGTAACATTTTATTAAATTGTAAAAGTATTGCCAACCCAAAAGGAAAATATTAATTCAAATTGAAAAAATCTACTATATAATTTAAAGTTTTTCAGACTTTAAAGACCCAAATAGAAAAGTATATATAATACACGGTTCATAAGGCAATTAGAGCACTTGTACTTTAGAAAACGAGTGCTCTAAGATAATGTCTTATGAAACTTTTATCTTAATAAACTATTGTTACAGTCTTGAATTTTTTTTTTTTAAATCATCATTTTTTAATATCTCGTAGAGTTATTACCTTCAAGTTTAGTATGTGTAATATTATATGAAAAACCACTAGTTTTAGTTACAGAGAAGTTTTTCTATCAATGAACTATGATATTTTTTACATAAAGAAATGGTACGCCACTGACATTTTTTCATGTGGATTACCCTGGTCAATTCTATATGAAACAGTCTCTATCGTTTTTGTCGTCAGGCGTACCGTTGTTAATTAAAACAATTAAATTTAAATAACTAACCCATAATAAAATTAAAACTAATATCTGAAGCATTGTATTTTTAAAGTAACTTGCGCAAATACCTATCGCCGGCACATATGAGATTCCAAACGTGGGCGTAAGATATTTTTTTAAAAGTGGAAATACCGTAGGTAATGTATCTCTTTTATATTACGTTAAAGGAAGAAATACTTGGAATTTACGTTGTAAGTAAAATAATTTTTAGCCAAGCAATTATAATTATAAGAAGGAAGTCTTTAAGTTTTTAATCCATCATTTCTAGTGTAGGAACCTTATTTATCAAAATTATAGATAATTATAATTTTCAAAAAAATCTCTATCTCCATTTTAATTTGTTTAAATTTTTGAGCCGTTCGTTTCCTTTTGATATGTTTTATTACATTTCCTTCCTTAGGCCGGTATTAGACTATAAAATATATTTGACATAGATGTTTCATAATATATTTTGTAGACACTTCTTTGATAATATTTCTTTTATATAAGTTTATGACCAGTATAAGTGGTATTACACTGTCAAAGAACTTGTTTATACTTTAAAATGAATAAAATACGTGCATTAGCTTGCTCAGCGTTTAGTGCTGCCGTCATTGCAATGCCTTTAGTGTTAAAAAAGAAAAATGAGAACCTATCTACTTTGGATAAGGCCCTGGGTAGCAAACGTAATTTAAAAGGTATCCACCATAATCTCCTGCGGAAGTTACAATCTGTAGATATTAGGAATTCTAAAAACTATGGACGAGGAAATATTTAAGTTTATTGTTTTAAATATAGCACCATTTATATCCTGACAGAATACATATTTGAGGAATTCTATCAGAGTTGAGGAACGCCTATGGTTCCGTTCAATTTCTGGCAACAGAAGAAAGTTATGCCAGTATATCCTCCACCTTGCTTCCACTTCTGAATGCCGTTATAACTTCCAAATTTTTGTATATATAATCTCCTGGACAAAATTAATGCAGCATCATAAATTTGCCATATTTTTGATGCTATTTTTTTTCTGAATTTATGATCCGATTTAAATTATTTTTTTTGCGTTGTAGGTTGGTTCCTTGACGATGTCATAGTTTTCGCTGTTTATGATAAAAATTTAATTTTCGATTTATATTGAGTGTATTAAAAAGGCTATATTTTTTCCGAAAATTCGTATCACCCTGTGGAGTATATTAGAAAACGAAACATATAGCAGTTGACATTAGACGGTAGGTCCATCTTTCCCCAGCATTCTCTTTTTTGGTCTACTTCATTATCTCTGTTATTAAAGGAGATACACCGTTTTATAGCCTAACATGTTTTTATAGACTTTATTATTCAACACATTCATTGTTAAATGTTTCCAAGTAGACTAGATACAATTAAAAATTTAATTTCCAGTATGCCGAGAAGTATGAATGCAGTGATTCGAAGTAGAGGTGGGCATAGACCCTATTAACGTTATAAATCCAATAATTTTATTGTTTCTGATATTAAATTTGTTCTTTTCATGTTTTAATCGTTTCAAAAAAGAAAACAAATTGTTTAATAAGCGTAATCTTAATATTGTAATTACTTTATTAAATAAAGTAACTCGTTAATTTTGTTTTCATTTATCAAAGCGAGCACAGATTATACAGTTATACAGACCACAAAGAATGTATTCGTTATTGACAAATCGCTTGCAATGTCAGAAAAGGTCCATGCCTACTTGAAAACATTTAACAATGAATGTGTTGAATAATAAAATCTATAAAAACATGTTACTCCCAGTATAAATCGAAAATTAAATTTTTATGATAAACAGCGAAAACTATGACATAACCAAAGAACAAACCTACAATCCAAACAAAAATCATTCAAATCAGATCATAAATTCAGAAAAAATATGGCAAAATTATGATGTTGCGTTAATTTTGTCCAGGAGTTTATATCTAGTCTAGTGTTGATAGTTGTACAACATGTCGTAACTTTCATACTCCGAAATTAACAATCTTGTTGTTGATATGCAGCAGACAAACTTAAGAAAATAAGGTTACCAATCAACTATAAATTTTTTTATCAAAGATAATCGTCTGCTGTCACCTTTTATAAAATATCTTTTATAAAATATCTTTGTCAAATATCTTTTATAGTCTAATACTGGCCTTAACAACCCGATAAATTGTTGACAATGACAATTTGGTAAGTTTGCTAATTCCTACAACAATATTTGTGTCTGAATTTTGTTCATATTCGTATTTTAGACATTCATAATCTGTTTCATTTACTGACCTATTGCTCAGAGTTACAATATGGGTATTATTTAAAATGAGCACCCTGTAACTTCTCAATTTTCTCTCCAGTTCTCAGTTCAGTATTTTCTAAGTAAGATTTATATTTTCTGTTAACTGACCGGATGAAGCTATCGAGCGAAACAAATTGTATAGCTTTATAAGAAGCTATCTCGGAATAAAGGCTTAACAGTGAAGATCGGAATAAGATGGGCTAAGCAGAACGTTAATAAGTGTTATTTCTTATAGTTAGAATCATTAAGAATAGAACTTAAATGCCACATATTTTCCGAATAATATTGTTCATCTTCTTAAAATCAATCTTGCGGTTACATTGCTTCCCTTGTGTCTTGTTCTCCTATGCTATATTCTTTATAAATTTGCTTATCTGCAGCCTAAACGATGGCGATGTAGAGACAATGGTTTTGAAGCATTGGATGTTATATTCACTGGGAAACACGATTTCAGGAAGTCGTTTCACAAGGATGGCGTCCTCTAGATAAAGGATTTCTTAAACAATGAAGCTCGAGGGATACTAAGCTGAACCACAATACATATGGATGGCGATGGTGATTGGTCGTATATTTCTGCTATTCGTCGTCGCTCTTGGTATAATTAATCGGGCAATGTAAGCCGAACATTTGCCATGGAAATATCTCTAAAACAGAGTCAAATCGCCGACCTCTCGTTGATGCTCTAAGCCAGGGGTCGGCAACCTGCGGCTCGCGAGCCACATGCGGCTCTTTGGATGTGAAGCTACGGCTCTTCAGTTCCATACCCAAATATTATTTATTTTATGGAAAAAAAAAACATAAAAAATTCGTTCTGAATCGATTAACGAGGATTAGGCACCGATTCTATCTCTCAGCCACTTGTACTCGCTTTTCACCGCACCCCTCCCCCGTGACAAGCGTCGTTACCGTCGTCAGTCCGTCGAAAGCTCTCGCATGACGCCGTAGTCGGATGTTTCTATGTATTCGTTTTAGACGCAAGACAATTTTTCGTATTCACCAGTGCTTTGGCTGTGACCAGGGATCGGCAACCTACGGCTCGCGAGCCGCATGCGTCTCTTTCGATGTCAAGTTGTGTCTCTTTCGATATCAAATTGCGGCCGTTAGTGGCTCTTTGAAAACTGAGAAATTGTGTAAATTATAACTTTTGGTTCTTCCGTCTCAAAAGGTTGCCGACCCCTGCTCAAGGCTATCGAAGTTTCTGGTCAGCTGGTGGTCTCCGATCAGACGAATGGTTCTCCTTCTGATGGAATCCAGTAGCCTAAGAGTATGCTTTGGTGCAAAGCTCCAGACATGAGAGATACTGCTCTCATGTCTAGTGATTGTCCACTCTGGGCTTTGTAGAGTGTTGTCGAGGTGCCTACAACTTTTCGGCCCGGAACAGTACACCAAGCTTCTGCGAAGCTTCCTAGGCGGTTGCCACAACGTGATTATGCCAAGACATATTTCCTCCCACATTGATGCGGAGCAAATTAATAGACGAAGCTAGTGGAATTGCGTGTCCTGCAAAAGCTACATCCAGATAGAGTCAGATCCGGTCTTATCGTGCGGGTCTACGATTTAACAAAGACATACTTCAATTGTCTTTTCTTTTATTGCGTTTATTAATACTTTCCAAATAACACCCGTAAGAGAACTATGACAGACTTATGCAATTTTGACATGAAAGAAAGGGATATGTATTTAATTTTCAGCGATTGAGAAAGTTTTGTAAAATGCCTGCCACCTTCGTCCTGATTTGAAGATGTCAGTTGTCTTTGACAATTAATTTAAAGCGACAATATGAACGATGAAATAGTACATTACGTATCAAGGACCGAAAAGAGGCTTTTACGTACGAGATGCGGAGATGGCCGACCGAGCCGAAGGTGAGCACCAGTCCGGAAAAGCCTCCGACGGCCCGAGATATGTACCGTATTTTTTTTACAAGTGCTACGGAGCTTTGATGCCAAATAAATAAAGAAATTCTTCACACAGTTTTCCTGTCTACATGACATGAAAACACTCGCGCATGGAGAATGTAAATATCTATTTATTATTTTTGACAAATAGGCTCGGTGGCCTAGTGGTATAGCGTACGCCTTGTGATCTGAGAGTCGCGGGTTCAAATCCGGCATCTCTGGTTTTATTTACTTTTTTACAAGTGCCCGAGTCTTTGAAGGCCATATAAATAAAGAAATTCTTCAGACATTTTTCTAAAACATCATTGAAAAATTAACTGCCAATTTAATTTATATATAATCCGCTATTTATTATCGCTTGTAGTATGGCTCGGTGGGTAGAGTGTCCGCCTGGCGATCTGAGGGTCGCGGGTTCAAATCCTGCACCGACAATTCTGGTTTTATTTATTTATGAGCACATGGTGACTCGAAGCGGGCGGAAAAAATCTTTCCCGCCCGCTTCGATACTTTCCCGCCCGCTCGCTTGGAAAACGCCACTTTCGGTGAAGAGAACATGCATGAAAAGAGGCACTTTCGGGGCACATGTAAAAAAAGCAATTTTCTGGTTTTTTTCCATCCCCAAGAAAAAAAAATGGTGCTTAATTTGTTAATCTATTTCGAGAATGAAAGAAAAAGTGAAAATTCGCCAACCAATATGCAGGAAAACATAGCAAAAGCAATGGGAATTAGTTTAAGTGCTGTGCAGAAAATTGTGCATGAAAGGAAGCATAATATAATACCGAAGAATACTAAAAAATTTAAACGAAGGAAGCCAAATACTGAAGATTTGATCGAAAATATTAAAATGGGAGTTCGGAATGTAATTTATGATTTATACACATCAAAAACCAATGTAACTCTTCCAGTTTTAAAAGAAAATTTAAAAATTCGAGGTGTTTTGAAAATCGGACTTGAATCGTTATCAAAATTAATAAAAAATGTTGGGATTTCGCTATAAAAAAGACTGTAACCGGGGATTTTTAGTGAGTAGCCACAGATAGTGAGTCATGCATGTCAGCATGTTCAGTTTTTAAAAAATATACGGAAAATTACAAATCAAAATTTAGAAAAGTAGTATTTTTAGACGAAACATGGATATATTCAAATGGAAGTGGTTCTTGAAATAGCTAATCGGATTAAATTCCATTGTATTTTTAGGTTATGTAATTTTATTGCTAAAATAAATTACATAGTTTATTATTGTCGTTTTTAATAAATAGATTTAGTAGATATACCTACTATTTACAGGGATGGCGAACCAATGGCACGCGACATAAAATTTTGGGCACGCCACCGATCACAAAGTTTACTATGAATTATTATATTTTTTCTTTAGAAATAATAATACATAAGAGTTTGCCACCCCTGTACTATTATGTACCTATATAATGTTTGCAAAAATAATATTATATGTGGGTTTGTTCGGGTTTGTTCTTCAGGACAGTTAAAATAATAAAACTATGTTTATTTTCTCCGGGTATATTGATACCTACATAATCTCACAACATTTTGATAAGCTCTGGAATTTTTTATTTGATTCATATGATCGGTGACCGTTGGACCCGCATGATAAGACCAGATTTGACTATATCACAAATCTGAAATATTATTGACGCATTTTGAAATACACGATCCCGATATTCAATTGACGCTTTCCGAAAAAAGTCCGTTTCGAAAATGTGAATCGGCAACGTCACGTTAACAGAGTAGGCGTCCATTAACGAGTTTCGGCATAAGTTTAAATTAACAACCTTCCGTTAGTTAGAAATTATTGAACTTCACGCCGAATTGAAACAAATTTTAATTCGATTCATCCGAGATTTCGGCAGATATTCCAGCGTTTATTTCCAGTGGGTTTTTATAGGAATTTTAAGTGGATTTTAATCACTTTAAAGTTTAAAATAAAGTTTAATTATCTCGTATCGAAATTAATTTGTGGATTATTCACCTCATATGGAGTGTGTTCCTTGCCGACGCCGCACTAATACACTCAATCACTTTTGGCAGTTTTGCTAAATTAAAGATAAAAATCGTTTCAATAAATAAAGTCTATAATACAGAGTGCTCCGCAATTACATTTTCGTTAAATTTATTTATTTAACTTTAAAAATTCAAAAATAATGATGCAAATACAAAGTTCAGATATAAAATTAAGTAAGTAACCATGTCTATGTATTTGACATAAAATAGTACATTACGTATCAAGGAAAAGAGGCTTTTACGGACGAGATGCGGAGATGGCCGACCGAGCCAAAGGTGAGGGAGGCCACCGCACGAGTCCGGAAAAGCCTCCGACGGCCCGAGATATGTACCGTATTTTTTTTCACAAGTGCTCCGAAGCTTTGATGCCAAATAAATAAAGAAAATCTTCAGACAGTTTTCCTGTCTAGATGACATGAAAACACTCGCGCATGGAGAATGTAAATATCTATTTATTATTTTTGACAAATAGGCTCGGCGGCCTAGTGGTATAGCGTTCGCTTTGTAATCTGGGAGTCGCGGGTTCGAATCCCGCACTCGGCATCTCTGGTTTTTTAAATTTTTTTACAAGTGCCCGAGTCTTTGAGGCCATATAAATAAAGAAATTCTTCAGACATTTTTCTAAAACATCTTTGAAAAATTAACTGCCAATTTAAATTATATATAATCCGCTATTTATTATCGCTTGTAGTATGGGTTCAAATCCCGTACCTTCTAGTTTTATTTATTTATGAGCACATGGTGACTCGAAGCGGGCGGGAAAAATCTTTCCCGCCCGCTTCGAAACTTTCCCGCCCGCTCTCTTGGAAAACGCCACTTTCGGTGAAGTGAACATGCATGAAAAGAGGCACTTTCGGGGGACACTTGTAAAAAAAAATTATTAAAGTTTACCATTCTGAGGAATGAAATAACTGAGAAGATAACTACGTATCACACATAAGGTTTTACCTGAAGTTTTAGATATTCACGTTCGACTGTGTGTGACAGTTTTGCCAGGTGAAGGAAAAAATAGAAATCACTAGAAATGGTTAGTAAATATTACCCAAAAAAGACGATAAAGCATACTTTTAAGACCGTATTAGCAAAAAAGTTCATCATGGTAGCAAAAAATATTTCGATGAGCAAAAAAAATAGAAGGTCAAATTGCAAAAAGTATATTTTATAATCCTGTTAACAAAATATATGCAATTGAACTAGAAAATCACCAGAATTCACCAAAGACCAAAAAATCACCAGAAATCGGGCTTTCTTCAAAAGTTTCACCAGATTATTCATAAAATTACCAGATCTGGTGAAATTTCACCAGACTTGGCAACACTGTTAGACTGTCAGGTAAAACGTCAGGTACAACCTTATATGTGGACGCCGCTACTAAAACGTCAGGTAAAACCTTAAGTGTGAACGCCGCTTAGAGACTTTAGTTGTTGAAATAATTTTTATTTTTAGTTTAGAAACAGCCAAGTCATAAAACATCGCATTGATTGTTTACGAAACGTTTTTTCGAAAATATAAGGTGCTTAGAAGAAATGGTCATTTTTTTTGTTACCTCTAGTGGCATGGCGATTCATTTGGGTCAGTGACTAATCCAGCTACAGTGAAACCTCTCTTAGGCGGACACCTACGGGATCGTCTAATGTGTCCGCCTAATAAAGGTGTCCGCCCATGGAAAATTTGTTATTAAGTAATATGTAAATGCAAAATTATTACTATGTATATGTATGTACAAATAAACATAACATAACAAAAATACACTATAGTTTTAGTTAGGATGTAGTACTAAAAGAATCTAATAACGTAGTTTGACGTGTTTGCGATTTATACTTGCAATCTAGAAAGTGTAATTCCAAGTCTGATAACAATTCCATTGCTGTAGAGTCACCTCTATTCTTTGTATACTCTTATAATTCCTTTACCATACTAATGGCTTGTTGATAATTGGTGACATTTGTTTGATTACTGCATTCAACTTCTTCATCAGAGTCGTCAGATAGTGATGTGGTTTCAGTTTGGACTACATAATCGGTAGGAATGGGGTCACTATCATCTTCTAATAGCACATTGCTATCAATATTAATGAACCCGCCCAAATCATTGTTATCAAATTACAAACTCCCACAACATCAATATTCTCTTTCACACTCAAAACGCCACATTTTTGTGTCATTGTTTACGATTTTAGCCTTACAACTCACAAATAAACGGTTGACTGCTGTCGGAGAATCACATATACTTTCATTCGGCGAAGCCTTTTCGCGCTGCCACGCATGCCGGTCTATCTTCAGAGAGTTTCTGCACCGTACTTATTCGCCTCGCAAATACTTTAAAAAAATTATTGTCCGTTTAAAGGAGGGTTTCCGCACTCTTTGTATGAAAATAGCCTTTCTGCGTCCGCCCAAAGGAGAGTCCGCCGAAGAGAGGTTGATTTTCATGAAATTTCATATATCTAGTTCCGGACTATGAATAAATATCCGTTTAATAGAGATGTTCGCTTATCAGAGGTTCGTTAAGAGAGGTTTCACTGTATATGTCTAGTTGGTTAAGCTCAAAAAATCAATTAAATTCAATTTTTATGTAAGTTATATCAAATTTAAATTTTACGAAATTTTCATGCATCTAGATTATGCGCTCCCCGTACGATTAGACGTATCAATAAGTAAACTACTCTGCCCTAAACTCTAGAATCTATTTTCTATCAGCTAAAACAAAAATTATAAAAATTGGTTAATTATTAAATAAACAACAGCTTATTAATTAGGAAGTGAATTCTTGAATATTCGTTAATTAATTGGCATAGTGATTTTGAGTGATTCGTTTAATAATAAGAAAATTGCATACATCCTATTTTAAACATTGTTAATGAACATAACATAACCATTCTAACATTATATTCCATTAAAATTAGGATATAGATTCTCTAATCTAATTTTTTTATAGTAAATGTAGTTTTCTTCGAATAAAGTCAATGTTCTCATAGCCCCGCTATAATAAATGAAATCTCGTTTCACTGAAATATAATTTCCCCAATTTATAAAGAAATACGCTGCCATAGACGTCTGTCTAGACCTATCGATAAGCATATTAGAAATTAAAAAAGATATTTTGATCTGTGTGCTTTTTCGGAGAGGCGATTTTTTTGGAAGCGAAACGGCTAAAACATTTAATTTTCGTAAGTACTTTTTTATTAAATATATATATAAGAATAGTGACGGGCAGAATTTTGTATTGCTGAATTTCAACAAAAATCGATCTTGGCAATCGGGAACCCCAACAAGCATTAAACAGTGGTGCTCGCCTTTCGGAGTTTGTTCGCCGGGAAATTAAAAAAAATATATATATAGCAAAAATCAATGAAAATATATCAATTTTTTTATAGATATGTTGTTTGCAAATATATTATAAAGACATTGACAACTTTTGAAAACAATTGAATAAAAATAACAAATATGTAAAAAAAATTTCAGACAATTTCGCTTCGTCGACAAAGATAGATTTAACTAATTTATTTACATAAAATCTAATCCTGATTTTCTATACAGGGTGTCCGGTAAATAATTTACCGGGAGCAGAGGAGGTCAAAATCAACCTATAATTGGTCAAAGAAAAAAATATCTTAAAGTGCCCCTTAATGAAGATAGAAAGCCCCAAAGAGGTACCCAGAGAATTACTTTTTTGGCCTAAACTTTTGATTCGATCGGTATAATTTATAGAAGCCTGATTTGTGCATTATAGTCTAATAATGTGGTGTATAATGTGTACAATACTTTATGTTTAATTTTTTTAAAATATAATAGTTAAATTCTTGCATTTTTTCAAACTTTTTTCGCCAATTTCTAGTATTTAGTGAGCTTTGATCGGTCGTCATAGAATAAGTTTGACGGTTCCTAAAGGTTATTTATTTTAAGCGTCTTTTACGTTTTATAAACGAAAATATGGAAATTCCACAAAATATTTTTGAAAATGCTGAAAAAGCTAAGGAAAACTTATTATCGGCAAAGTCTAAAGTCCTAACGACAAGAAGTATGAAAATTTTCTACCATGGAACCCGTAAACTATACGAAAAGTGGAAGAGTACTAGCGTAGCAGAGGGTTATATAGAGGAAAGCATCACGTCGAAAAACCGAATGGCAAAAATGAAAAAGAAAATATGTTAATTAATGTTGAATTGGAGCAGGAATCCGCATGCACAGCGACAAACTCGCAAAATTCCATAGTTGCTGCAGCTTCTTTCTCAGGAAAATTAAAAAATTGTGCATTCAACATAGGAAAAACAGAATAATATTATGTAAAAATAGCTATAACAATAAATACAAATTTTGTTCAATATTTTCTTTAATAATAATTACCGGACATTATGAAAACCACCGGGCTTTATCGCCTGTTAATATTGCCTATGATATTATGATGATGTTTATAGCAACCGTTCCTAAGATATTATAAGTAAATAATTGATAGATGTAAAATAAAAATAGTAATTTTGCCGTAGAATGAAATTCTCGATATGATTATTATCATTAGTGTCATTTGAGCGTTTCGCATTAAATCCGATTTATCTCCAAAACTGCAATAAATTAAAAGTACCCTTTTAGAGGAAGTATTCAAAAAGTCAGTTTTTAGCTCTATCAATTGATACCAGTAAAAATTTTGACCCAACGAGTGTAGTGGCAAGTCCGTTCCTGACTTCCCCGGTAATTTAAAACATCTACTGTAGTATGATTTAATGGCTCTAGGCTTATTTTCACCTCCTCTGTATGATCTCGAGAAATTAGGAGGTACTTACCGGATACCCTGTATACAGGGTGTTATGGAATTGACGTATTATATTTAAACCGGCAATTCCTGAGATTAAGACAAATTGAAGAAAAATAGCCATAAATGGCGCTTTCAATTCATAAAAGTGACCTGACGTCAAACCAGAAAAACACCTGTATGGTACTGCGATACATGTAAGCAATCAAGGAATTCTGGCCGGTGTTGTCATATGTACACCTTAAACTCTTTAGACAAAATAAAATAATTTAAACACTTTTCCATTTTGTAATATCTTTTTGTACAAATAATTGAACAACATTTACGACGGACTATGTTTTAAACAACCCGAGAAAACATGGAATAGTAATAGCCACGTACGTCACTAGGTCAAATGCCAATGACCTCTTGATGCCTTACATCGGCTGAGCGAAGTAGTTTCATATAGCGCCGCATGCTTGCGTCTGCTAGTTGAAGACCAACCAGCGGCCGGATACGTTGTGTCACGTCGATCACCAACACACTCTCAGCAATCCGCTCTGTTTTTTTGGTTTACGCGTGTATCTTGCCCGTCCATAAATAATCTTTGATATTGTTTTTTTTGACGCGTTTCTTCTGGACGTTAAATTTTGTCGCGTGTAATAAAATCTAATAATCTGTAGTATAATCTGTATTATTGTATTTTCAAAAGCTAACTATCGGTTCTGGTTGACTATTACTGTCTGTACATAAAGTGTTTCCAGGAGTGTTCCCATGAAAAAGAAAAAAAACTGATTGTGTTTGTGCCTGGATTTCCTCGCTCTTTAGGTATAAGGATAAATACAAGTAGGTAGAAAATAATTTATGTTTATAATTTTATATGGAATTTCAGTTTTCCATTAAGTCTGACATAATTGGCTCTGGGTGAAATGTTGTACAGTAGCGCGGACTGACCTGTGAGTAATAGTGTTTGTTACCCCACTTTTAACACGGTCGATTTAAAAAAAATAAAATATGTAGCGCTTCTCTAGGACACCCAAGGAGTCACCCAATTAAATATAATACGTCATTTCCATAACACCCTGTATGTTATAACAATGGTGCGCCACTGCAATATGAGCCGAAATCGTTTTATATAGTAGCTAAATAACAAAACAGAAACCATAAAATAGAAGCTAATTAAACTGTTACAGAATTTACAATCAATTTATGCTGAAGTCCTTAAAATTCATGATAACCCAGCTTCAGCTTTATAGAGCATACATAATTAAATTAGTTCTCCAAGAAACGTTTATTCGTTGCTTGGATTTTAAGAACAGTAGGAAATTCTTTTCCTGGCATAGTGACAAATGTAACACGAACAAACCCGAACAATTAAATTGAATGTTTGTTTGGGTTTGTTCGAAGGATATATAGCAATTTGTAATACTTAAATTTTTGACCCCTGCCTACAATATAGATAGCTGCGTCCAGGGTGTCCATTTTTGGGTGGTTTTACGGAGTATCTCCATTATTAGTAAAGATAGAAGGATGCGGTTTTTGTTACTTTTTTGTCAAACATAAGATGCCCCAACTAGAATTGTTCTAGGCGTCCTCATTTTTGATATACGGGATGTTTTTGAAAATTTTGCATTTTGAGACACCCCCCCATATTTCGGTTACACTATAACTTATCGAAAAGAAATAGAATGCTCTCTTTATAGTTTTTTACGTAGAATCCACTGATGTACTCAGATTCTTTCTACGTTCAATAATTTTCAAGAAAAGAAAAACTTGCTTTTTTTTAAATGAGTCACCCTATATATTTTTTAATAATATAATTAAGTTTTGAATAAGTTTCTAAGAAATATATAACACTTTATTTTTAGTTTATAGATAGTTTGTTTTTGGGTTTCGGTGACTTTGAAATGAAATTTCTGTGTTTGGTTAACGTTTCGGTTTATTAAACTAAACCATCGTCAGAACTTGTATAATTTTCACTAATTTACACTAAAATTGGTAACATTTTTTCTTGTTGTTGAGTGGACGTGAACTAAATAAGTTAAACTTATACGAGTATAATAAACCGAAACGTTAACCAAACACTGGAATTTCATTTCAAAGTGACCGAAACCCAAAAACAAACTATCTATAATTGAAAAAAACGGTCAAGAAAACAAAATTGTATTTATTTTTAGTCTTAATATTATACCCGAAATTTCCATTTTTTTTTTAAATATACATTTTTTTTGAGCAGGATATTTAAAAAAACAAAACAAACACAGTGTTATCTAATCGACCTAGACACACGTGTAGAAATGATAATTTTCCACATCTCTATCCATTGTGTTCAGATATATGGCAACGCTGTACCCGTGGTCTGTTCCTTGCTAAGGGGCGAACCATGCAAGATTTGTCCACAGCCTTTCATTCAGCTAACAAGAAATAATAACGTCAAAATTGAGTCAAATGTAAATAAATTCAAGATAATTTGTTATTTCGACCGACTCATTATAGATAGACAGATAGATAGATAGATAATATTTATTTGTTCATAATGCTTTACAATAGAAACCCATAAGGGTGTCGAGCAGTGTCAAATGATCAACAATTTCCACAGACAAATTTAACAACTTTGAAATGAATCACATTCTACAACAAAACTCTTAATTGACAGAAATATTGTATGGCATACACATATAAAATAATTTAACTTACTCAACATTCAAACAACACACACACACACAACAATAATCTGTGAAGAAGACGGACAATAAAACATTTATCGTATACTTGACACATTTAAAATTCAGCACTGAATTGTTTGTTTATCAGCATCATCAAAAAATTCATTGATACTATAAAATGCCTTACTAGCTAGATATATTTTTAAAACATATTTAAGTTTATTATTTGTTAAAGTTCTTTCTAACTGGAAAGCAATTAAATATCTTCATTATACAGTATTTAACATTTTTTTGCAGGTACGTAAAGTTGTATTTTTCAGGTACTAAATTACTTTTATTACGAGTATCATAATCATGTTTTACATCACAATCGATAAAGAAATACTATTACCACCGACAAACATCACAGAATCCAACATATACATCCCTATCACAGTTAAAATATTATTTTCAATAAAAGAAGGTTTACAACTTTCCTGCGTTTCGTTTAAAAAAATACTTCGAATTTTTTGCATGACCATAATTCTGTGCATGTAAGTTTCATACAACATACAACGTGTCCAAGATAAGGAGGGCCAGTACAGGGATCTCGGAAACCGTAAGAGATACGAAGTCGGTTAAATGGAGGTAAAGTTGAGCATTCACGTGCCTAATAATATGCCGAAAAAACCGAAATTATAAATAATCGTTTTATTGTTTTCCTGGGTTTGTTCGGGTTTGTTCGTAAAGTAAATTGCACTTTTGCATTGCCACTTTTTCCGCTCTATCTAACAGCGTTAATTGTTTTGTAATCCGACGAGTCGTCTTCGAAGGGCCATTATCAACTTTCTTTTTTTAAATACGATCCTGTTTTCCTGATACTGGAATTTGAGAGCTTTTTTTCTTCCGAATGCAACGATGTATGACACATTGTGGTTTAATGACGTTTCGATGGTTTGAACAACATCAGGATATTTTGGGATACGGTCCTGTATTTCTCCTAATTTTATGAATAATATCTCATAAGTAAGCTCTAAATTTTTACTTATGTTGGACTAGTTAAAAAAATAACAAATAATTTAATAATAAACTTCAAATAAGTGAAAAAAATACAGAAACATTATTTCAAACTTCTGTTTATTCGGAATTTAAAAGAAAAGTAAGCGCTTTAAACAAAAAAATTAAGATGGTTGCGCGTGATTTGTTTCACTTGACCTTCCCATTGTAATCGTTTGAGAGCGTTTTAAGAGGTTTTCTATTTTCCAGAAAATATGGATCATAAATTTACAAATGCTGAAAAGTTTGATATTCTATCGCATGTTTGATTTTATCTCAAAAAAACAGTTATGTGGTAGTTAGAAGATGTTATTTCTGCTTAGAGAATAACGGAAATCATTTTGAACCCCTGATTATGTAGTTCCTTACTTTTTTCGTTGTTCGTTTTATTACTGGTTTGTAATTTATTTTTCACTTATTTATGGTTTATTATTAAATTATTTGTTATTTATTGAACTAGTCCAACATAAGTAAAAAATTTAGGGTTTGTTCGGGTTTGTTCGGGCTTACTTATGAGATATTATTTATAAAATTAGGATAAATACAGGACCGTATCCCAAAATTTCCTGATGTTGTTCAAAAACCCTCGAAACGTCATTAAACCACAATGCGTCATACATCGTTGCATTCGGGAGAAAAAAAGCTCTCAAATTCCAATATCAGGAAAACAGGACCGTATTTAAAAAAGGAAAGTTGATAATGGTCCTTCGAAGACGACTCGTCGGATTACAAAACAATGAACGCTGTTAGATAGAGCGGAAAAAGTGGCAATGCAAAAGTTCAATTTAGTTTGGAATTTAATCTCAAAAAAACCCAGGAAAACAATAAAACGATTTTTTAGAATTTTATTTCCTCCGGATATCTACGGAACTACTCGGAATTTTAAAACTTTCTAAACGGCATATTATTAGGCACGTAAATATGCAACTTTACCTCTATTTAACCGACTAACTGACGTATCTCTTACAGTTTCCGAGATCCCTGTACTGGCCCTCCTCATATTGGACATGTTGTATATGGAAATGTTCAAATACCACTAGGAATACAATACAGGGATCGACCTCTTCCCTCAATATAGCATTGAGTATTATAGTACGGAAATAAGATCGTACCGAGCCCCTCCCGCTTCACGAGGCATTTGAGAAGAGAAAATTAATGTTTGTCGGATGCTCTTAAAGCCATTAGCCCGTTATAATGTGATCGACAACACAGCAAACATAATAAAACGGAAGCTGATTAAATTGTTACAAAATAATAATTAATTAAGTTCAATAAATAATTCCCTAAAATTCATGATAACCCCAACTTTGAAGACCTTGCATAATTAAATTACTTCTTGAAGAAAGTTTACCGGCTTGTTGCTTGTTTTCGTTGCTTGCATTTTAACAACGTTCGAAAAAAAATTATTTCAGGGAAAAATATTGATAAAGGGTAACATCGTTAGTCGATTAGGGTTTACGTTTTAAATGATTTATTATTTACACCGTTTTACCTCAAAATAAAATTAATATAATGAAACAAAATATTTTTTCAATATTTTAAAAATTATTATAATTTGTTATCGTAGCTACAGGCATTGTTGAAACAATTACATGAGTACCTAAACAAATGTTTTTCTATTTGGGTTTCATAATGGCTACATTATGAAATGCAAAAAAATTGCCACTTTATGAAACTGAAATATTTTTTTTATGTTGGCAGCAAGTAGGGTTCGAATTTTAGGCTTACTTCGATTTCGTTGAAATTAGTTTTCTAGGCATTATGGATTCGACAAAATTTTTTTATAGAAAACTTTAAAATACTAACCTTTAACCTCGCCTTTAACCTTGCAAATAGATCATTTTTAATACATATTTATCTGAAATATATTCGGAAATATATAATATGCTGACGGTGTCCATCAACTAATCTCTAGTCATAACTATAAAACAACATAACCTAAAAATAATGAAAATATCTTCCAGTTTATGCTCTATTTCTAAAGTTTTATTCAATAAACTACTATTTTTATTTTTAATTCTATATAGTATTATACATATTACTAGATATATAGATATTTATAGTTACTGTAGACATTTCCTGGGCATTAATTGTTATTCTTGTCAGATTCTGTGTCGACACAATATTTTGTTCAATAGTATTATGTATTATTTTGTTCAATATTTTGAACTTTGTTTTGCTCGCACCATATCTCAAAGTTTTGCATATTCTTTTTAAAAGGTTTTCTAGATTATTTTCTGCAATCTCTCGTATTTCTGACGGAGTACAACTTTCTTCCTGACTCATTTTTATTAACTTTAATAATATATTTATTTTTAATTATGACGGAAGAAGCTTTGTTGTGTTCAATTGTTTCTATCATGGCATATTTGATACTTGTAACATTTTATTAAATTGTAAAAGTATTGCCAACTCAAAAAGAAAATATTAATTTAAATGGAAAGAAATCTACTATATTTTTTAAAGTTTTTCAGACTTTAAAGACCCAAATAGAAAAAGTATTATAAAATACACGGTTCATAAGACAATTAGAGAAGTTGTACATTAGTAAACTCCCCGCTTCGCGGGTCATTTTCTACATTAAACGCGTGCTTTAAGATAATGTCTTATGAAACTTGTATCTTAATATACTATTAAATAATACTTATTATTGAAGTTCTTTCAATTAAAGACGGAGTTATTCTAGTATACCGTTGAGTTGAACATTCCATGTCATTTTTGAGGTGTTATATTCCCTCCTGACAATGCACACCAAGAATTAACTGACGAATATTTTGGAGATGAAGATCTTGTCATATTAAATAATCTTCCGGGAAGCCAGCTTAGAGCAAATGTCGAAACCATGGCCATAGCATTGACGAAGCAATGGTCCCATATTATGGGCGACATAGCTGCAAACAATTTAGCAAACAATTTATAAGAGGAAAACTCATAAGGACTACTAGGATACATTACTTGGTTTGATCCTCACCAAGGCGCCTCACAAGCCCTGCCGCAAGCTTATAAATCTTAAGGTTTAGGTTAAAGTATTATTTTGCATTATGCAGATGTCTTACAAAGCTTCAGAAGTAATTCGACTTTTCATTTATATTTCAACAATTTCTTCACGCTCTTCCTCTATTAGATGCATTGGGTATGCTACAGGTACCATAAGGGAAAACAGATTAGCATCGTGTCCACTGACTAAGGCTAAGATTTTGCAAAATAAAGAGACAGGAACATATGAATATGACGTCGCCAATTCTGGAACTAACGGGGTGATAGTCTGCAAATGAAATGACAATAACGTTTTCTCAATTGTATCAAATACGTTATATGTAGAACCAATTTAAGTATTGTGTGTGGAAAATATAGTGATTCTTGACTATATATGGTAAGACTGTGCCAAGTCGTAAACTGGATAGAATTTTCAGTCACATCCATGTTTTTTTGTTTTACCTAACCAAGACATATCAAGCCGATCTGCTGGTAGAATGAAAACAGAACCAGATAGAAGATAAAAAGAGATGGAGATTCTACAGATAGAATCCCCATCTCATTTTTGTTGAGTTTATTTTCGTAATAACAGACGTCACATTGACGTGTGCAAGGCAGTTAGAAATTCCGGGTCCATGTTTATTTCATGTCAATGATTGATAATAATCAAGTATAAAGTAGCGAGAAATCCTCATTCGCTTTAAACCTACTTATTATTATTTTATAAACAGAAGTTCTTCCCGGAAAAGGATTTTTAAAATGCCGTGCTATCCAGTTTAAGTACATGCTGCTGTTGCAAATTAACTAAATTGAAGGTTATAATACTTTATCTGATCTCGAGTTTAGTTATAACAATTTTTTTAATAGTGTGTATGTGCCTAATTAACTTAAATGGCTTAAAACAACACATGGTGTTTTATGAAATAATTTGGGAAAAGTTAATTTGGTATACATGTTTTATTAATTTCCATTATTTATACGCCTTTACAAAAATTGCAAAATAAAAGGAATAAAAATATAAGAAATAGTGGATCGTCGTCTTAGCGTACAAATTTTACCAAAATTTTCAAATTTCATATTTTTAACCATCTCCAGAGTTTCCCCTTCAGGGGGCTGTAGCTCGGTAATGAGTGGATAAAATTCTATATGAAGTTCTCTTGTTTTGGCCCTATATACAGGGTGTTATGGAAATGACGTATTATATTTAAACCGGCAATTCCTGAGATAAAGACAAATTGAAGAAAAATAGCCATAAATGGCGCTTTCAATTCATTCAGCGGTAAATGTGACCTGACGTAAAACCAGAAAAACATCTGTGTGGCACTTCGATACATGTAAGCAATCAAGGAATTCTGTCCGGTGTTGTCATATGTACACCTTAAATTCTTTAGACAAATAAAATAATTTAAACACTTTTCCATTCTGTAATACCTTGTTGTACAATTAATTGAAGAACATTTACGATGGACTATGTTTTAAACAACCCGAAAAACATATGGAATAGTAATAGCCACGTACGTCACTAGGTCAAATGCCAATGACCTCTTGACGTCTTACATCGGTTTAGCGAAGTAGTTTCATATAGCGCCGCACGCTTGCGGTCTGTTAGTTGAAGATCAACCAGCGGCCGGATACGTTGTGTCTCGTCGATCACCAACACACTCTCAGCAATCCGCTCTGTTTATTCGGTTTACGCGTATATCTTGCCCGTCCATAAAAAATCTTTGATATTGTTCTTATTGACGCGTTTCTTCTGGACGTCAAATTTTGCCGCGTGTAATAAAATCTAATAATCTGTAGTATAATCTGTATTATTGTATTTTCAAAAGCTAACTATCGGTTCTGTTCGACTATTACTGTGTGTACATAAAGTATTTCCCGGAGTGTTCCCATGGAAAAGAAAAAAAACTGATTGTGTTTGTGCCTGGATTTCCTAGCTTTTTGGGTATAAGGATAAATAGAAGTAGGTAGAAAATAATTTATTTTTATAATTTTACATGGAATTTCAGTTTTACATTAAGTTTGGCAACATTGCCATTGGCTCTGGGTGAAATGTTGTACAGTAGCGCGGACTGACCTGTGAGTAAGAGTGTTTATGACCCCACTTTTAGAACGGTCGATTTTAAAAAAATAAAATATGTATCGCTTCTCTAGGACACCCAAGGAGTCACCCATTTAAATATAACACGTCATTTCCATAACACTCTGTATTTAATGCCTAATTATTGACCTTACATTTTAGGACACCCTGTAGAAAAACGGCTGTTTTAAGTTTAAAAGCGAAAATATTAGCCTCGTGCAAAAACGATCAGTGTTTTTTACCGCGTAATTTATTGCCCTATTATCGACCTTTAAAAAGAAGAGATGCAAAGGAGAATAGAGAGTTTTTGCGAACTGCTGTATCGAGTTTTCAAACGCACAGATCTTGCGGACCACGAACGCAATTGTAATTCTTGTTCGGGTGTAGACACGTCTCCTTGCAGCGAACCTCAGAAACTTTGGTTGAGCGTTAACGACACAGAGGGTATCATTAGAAATAAGAAACAACACCAAATTATAACTTCATAAGAAAAAATACGAATATACAAATTTGTCGTTTTAAATACCCTGAACTGTTAGTACCAGTTGGGGTCCCAAATGGGGAATTCGAATCTACTAATAGTCAAACGTGAAAAAGCAGCAACTCATTTTAAGAGTAAAGCCAAAAAAATATGAAGCTATTGAAAACCACCCAGTGTTCAAGTCGTCGGTGTCATCCGTCGCACCTCTGCAGAAATCTTCACACTATACCTGACAGTACCGTACTGCATAAAGCACTCACGCGTGGTCTCTTCGTTCAGATTTTCTGAAATTGCTCGTTTTTGCCAATGTTCGTTCTGTTAAAGTTCCATTTTGTTAATGTTTGGTTCTGTTGTAGTTTGTTTTATTTTGCCTGCCTTAGTTATTTCTGCTCTTGTTCACCTATTCATATATGCTATTGTTTTTGTCTAGCAAAGTAAATTATGGAAAACTTATATTTTGATAAAATATAGTTCTGTAAATGTTATTTTTGAATATGTTCATTCTATGTTTGTTTTTTCTCTAGTTGTGTGTATCCCGAAGAAAAAAGGCGTATAAATAAATTAGAAAGGAGCAATATTTTTTGACGGTGTTAATGACAAATTTCCTATTTTATCTTAGTGTTAGTTATGCTTAGAATGAAATGAGAAAATATATAAATGAATGAATGAACATACCTTGTACAATTCTCACCCACTTACACTAAAATAGCATTAAACTAGTAACATTTTGTCTCGTTGTTAAATGGACGTGAACTAATTATTTAGCAGTAAGGCAGATTATTACTTAAATACAATAAAAAAATTTTCTTTTAATATGTGCAGATTATTTTAGATCTTCCTTATTATTTATCCAGACAATCGAAAAATTACTCTAAAGGTGATTTAATTAGAAAAATATGTACTTACGATTTTTTATATTGTCGGCTTGTTTTCTTTTGAAATTTTAGTCATATAACCTTAAACTTACGAAATTTCAAACGATCTGAATTCTAGAACAGATCGCATAAGCTAGTATCGATATCGACTATTCATAGATTAAATCACTCGAGCTTCGCTCTCGGGATTTAATCAGAATATGCCAATGAAATTTCGTAAAATTTCCAAAACAAAACTTGAACAGGAATGATTCTATTGATAAAAAAAAACACGTGCTCTAAGTTATATTACCTTCGATTAAAGAATCGGTGCAAGTATTTTGAAAACTGTCTAATATCAGCTCGTTACTGTAAAAATAAGAGGAAAGTTTCGGGGTGAAATGAAAAGGATTTATCGATTTAAAACTCAGAGTGGTGATAAAATTTTATGCTACATTACCCTATTAAAGCCCTTCTTTGCATTTCTGAATTTCTTTCTTCATTGTATTACCGAGATTATTGAAACCATTTCTAAATAAATATTTTTAAAAAGAGGAAAGCAATCTTGTAATGAATTTATTCTATTGTAAAATATTAAAGGTTCATATAATATACATTGTCACTATTAAAGTTGAAATTATATGGGGAAAAATAGTATATTAAGATACAAGTTTCATAAGACATTATCTTAGAGCACGCGTTTATTAGAAAAGTACAAGTGCTCTAATTGTCTTATGAACCTTGTATTTTGTAATACTTTTTCTATTTGGGTCTTTAAAGTATGAAAAACTTAAAAAAATATAGCAGATTTTTTCCATTTGAATTAATATTTTCTTTTTGGGTTGACAATTTCATAAAATGTTACAAGCATCAAATATGCCATGATAGAATCGTTAAAACACAACAAAGCTTCTTCCCATCCGTCATAATTAAAAATAAATATATTATTATAGTTAATAAAAATGAGTCAGGAAGAAAGTTGATCAGAAATACGAGAAATTGCAGAAAATAATCTAGAAAAACTTTTAGAAAGAATATGTAAAACTTTGAGTTATGGTACCAGCAGAACAAAGTTCAAAATATTGAACAAAATAATAAATAATACTATTGAACAAAATATTGTGTCGACACAGAATCTGACAGGAATAACAATTAATGCCCAGGAAATCTCTAGAGTAATTATAAATATGTAGTATATATAAAGTAATATATCGATTTGGGTAATATTGGGCTTTGCAGCAAATGAAAGTGTACTCTTTAAAGTTGGTCCAAGCTTTCGGAAATCTTTATTTCCATCATCAGGGATAAACTTTGTTGAGGATGTTCATAAATTTGTAGTTAATTACTAGTAGTAACACAGTAAAATTCGAAAGCACTGCAACAGCAACAAGCCAAAATCTCTTGTGGTTGGTATACACATACAAAACACACCATAATTCATTAATTAAAAAGACAGTACAGATTAAAATAATTTAAATTTTCAAATAAAGTTACTGGTCTTTATCGACCATGCTTACGGAAACCTTTCCGGGTTTATTTTAATCTGTACTGTCTTTTTAATTAATGAATTATGGTGTGTTTTGTATGTGTATACCAACCACAAGAGATTTTGGCTTGTTGCTGTTGCAGTGCTTTCGAATTTTACTGTGTTACTACTAGTAATTAACTACAAATTTATGAACATCCTCAACAAAGTTTATCCCTGATGATGGAAATAAAGATTTCCGAAAGCTTGGACCAACTTTAAAGAGTACACTTTCATTTGCTGCAAAGCCCAATATTACCCAAATCGTTATCCCTAACTAGTCAGCAACGACTACCCTTCCTATAAAGTAATATATATAATACTATATTGAATTAAAAATAAAAATAGTACCTACTTTATTGAATAAAATTTTAGAAATAGAGCATAAACTAGAAGATACTTCTATTATTTTTAGGTTATATTGTTTTATAGTTGTGACTAGAAATTAGTTGACGGACACCGTCAGCATGTTATATATTTCCGAGTATAGGTATTTCAGATAAATATCTAGTAAAAATGATCTATTTGCAAGGTTAAAGGTTAGTATTTTAAAGTTTTCTATAAAAAATTGTCGTCGAATCCATAATGCCAAGGAAACGAATATCAACGAAATCAAAGTAAGCCTAAAATTTGAACCCTACTTGCTGCCAACATAAAAAGAATAAAATTTCAGTTTCATAATATGGTAGGTTATTAAATTTTTTTGCATTTCATAATGTAGCCATTATGAAACCCAAATAGAAAAATGTATATTCGATTTAGGTAAAATTTGACTTCACCATAAGTTTTTGCTTCAATAAAGAACAAGAATGATGTAATTAAATGGAATCATGCGGCTTTTGTTAACTGTTAAATTTGACATTTTCTCAACAAAATGTCGAAAAATGGCATTTATTGATCGAACTTAAAAAAAAGTTATTTGGAAAAGGTGTTGCATTGTGATCTTATGCCAACACACCGAATTTGAATCATCATGATTCTTGTTTCCTATCCATTATTGGTTAATATCTATCGTCATTGAAAACGGAAGTCGATCCTACCTACCCCCGTAATTATAAGCAATGGCGCTACTATTCTAATATGTCCATTTCTTCCAACGTATTTATTATTTAAAAAACAAGACTCACATTAGGAAGTATTTGTGGTCGTAGGATAAACTGCGTACATTATTTATGCGAAAGTTTCTCAAACTCGGCGGGTTTCCTTTCTTTCCAATTTTTCAAGCTTTGTAATATTTAATAGTCACCGATAGATACGTCAGTCTTACAATTCACCATTACTGCAAACTGAATGTATATTTTAATTTAAAAAAACGTCTAATTAAATTCGGTTGTGGATTCTCTGTGTATGTATATTAGGCGCTCTCTCTCTCTCTCTCTCTCTCCCCCTGCCTGTTATTGTACAATATTTGATCCTGGTAAAATTAACTTATGAAAGTCTTTTCATACAAGAAAAAAAATGGTCTCTACAACAACACACCAACATATCGAATTTATATAAAAAAAAGTCTTGCCTACAGAGAAAGGAAGGATTTTGTGGGTAGATACTCTAGAGGCAATAGGTTTTTCTTATATGTAAAATTCACATAAAATCTTTTGAAAAGACAGTTCTCAATAGCAATGTAAACGATGGTGATATTTAAATAACAGTTCCCTGTGGATTTAAGTAAAAATGGGAGGAAAATGCTATAAAAGATTGTCAATTTCAAATATTGGAAGAGCACATTGTGATATGCATAGTGTATTTGATCATAAAACGGGGATGGGGGAGGGGGGATTTATCTGGAAGCCACTTAGAAATTATATACATTTTAGGTTTGTGGTAAAGTTAAAGGTGCGGTGCGAAACTACGATATGTATATATAGGGTGTTCCTTAATGACGTGCTACTATTTCAGGGTATGATTCCTTATATCATTTTATAAAGAAAAATTCATATGAACATATGACCGCAACGGCTTAAATTCTTTGCTACAGGATGTTGAATTTTTATTTTTTAAATGGTTATTTTTTAATATCTCCGAAAGTACTTTAGATATTATTTTCAATTTTGGTACGTGTTAATAGGATATAGAACCACAAATTTTAGTTAGAAAAGTTAGTCAATTGTTCCACCAGTGGCGTCCCTGCAAACATGTCCTCTGATATTTTTTAAAAAACGCCACTGACATTTTTCCATCTGGATATTTTTTCTGATTAGCCTGGTCAATTCTACATGAAAACGGCCTCTTGAGTTTTTCTCGTCAGGCCGTTCTTGATTAGAACCACTAAATTCATATTGAAACTCATTATTATTAACATTGATAAAATAATTAATGATAAATTTTGTTTCATAAAAATTGTTGGAGTGGGCAACTCGATGCGATGACGGGCGGTAGCATGCCTTTTAAGTGAAGGTAGCCGTTTCCAACAATTTTTAGAAAATAAAATTTATCATTAATTATTTTTATTAATGTTAATTTCAATATTAATTTAGTGGCTTTAATGAAGAGACGAGGAAAACTCAAAAGACCGCTTTCATGTAGAATCGACCAGGCTAATCAGAAAAAATATCCACATGGAAAAATGTCAGTGGCGTACCATTTTTTTTTTATAAAAAATATCATAGGACATGTTTGCAGGGACGCCACTGGTGGAACAATTGAATAAATTCTCTAAGTAAAATTTGTGGTTCTATATCCTATTAATACATACCAAAATTGAAAATATTATCTAAAGTACTTTCGGAGATATTAAAAAATAACCATTTAAAAAATAAAAATTCAACACCCTGTAGCAAAAAATTTAAGCCATTGCGGACATATGTTCATATGAACTTTTCTTCATAAAATGACCTAAGGAATCACATCCTGAAATATTAGCACGTCATTAAGGAACACCCTGTATTATTTACTTGGTAATTTAAAATATTAAAAAGACCTAAATACTGTGCCAAATTGCATCTATAGGGTGGTGGTCTGAAAAAACTTTTCGACAAAATCCAAAATCACGTCATGTTTGTTTGTCAGGGGGGCAACTTTCAACATCTTGAACTGTGGGGGTATTATCCCCTAAATTTTTTCAAATGGAAAGGGGGCTCAAGTAATACCTCATTAAAAAGGGTTTTGAATTCCTCCCTATACGTGTGCTGCTTATTTTTTGAAAATCGATTCACTTGTTTAGAAGCTTTGAAATACCAACAAAACATGTGACGACAAATTCGATTTAATTTATTACTAGTAAAATTAAATCGATTTTTGAATTTCACGTCAAACATTTGGTTGATATTTGAAATCTGCATATCTTCTAAACGAGTGGACCGAACTTCAAAAACTAAGCTGAAATGTATAGGAAATTAAAAGCCCTTTTTAGTGAGGTATTATACTTGACCCATATTGCCATTTGAAAAAATTTCGGGGATAACACCCCCACTTAGGGAGTTGAGATTTTGCTATACTTTTTACGTCAAAAGTTGTCCCCCTGACAAATAAACTTGACGCATTTCTGGATTTTGTCGAAAAGCTCTTTTCCAGCCTATAATGTCTTGCGGTACGTTTTCGATGGGCCACCCTAATGCCACATGCTTTTTGAAACACCGTGTATGAAATTAAAACACATTGTTCAAAAATATTGTATACAATGTAGATTTATAAAGGCTCATATCTTTCTTTTTTTATAAATTTATATCGATTGTGTATTTTCAATGTTTAAATTAAAATAACATACAGCGCTTTTGTATGCAAACAAAAGCTCACGTGTAGCAGACAGAACTAGATGCTTTCCTATGCAAAATAAAAATCAGCTTTGCCAGAAATAGCTTTGTATACGAACATCGGCGTCGCCGTCGCCGTCGTCTCGACGTCTTCATAAAATTTCGAATGATGGGTAGGAAATTTAAAAGATTTCCAGCACTTTTTGGTACGATCAAAAAGCAATTCGAGGAGGAAACGGAATTTTTGTAGTGATTTGTTTTTGAAAGTGCATTCGAAATGATTGAAAATTTTGTATAAAAAACTGTTGTTTGTTCTTTAGTTTCAACTTCTTCACGCCGTTTTCTTTGCGCATATTCTATGCCTATTCTCTTGCTTACTTACTGCAACGTATGGTGTGTGTATACAGGGTGTTTCCTAACTTCTCTGAAAAAATTAAGGAGGTGAATCATCACCTTACTTTAAGACGAAAATGTGGTATAAAAGTGTTTCGCATGTGGCATCGTTTTCGAAATACCCTGTATTTTAAAAAATATTATGTTTTTAATTTTATTAATTAATGCCAATGAGTTGATAATGAATATGATTTAAAAACATTGAATAATGAACTCATATGAACAAAAGTAAAATAAATTGCTGCAAATGTCCTCCATGAGCCAGTAAACACCCATGTACAGCTCGACAAGCGAGTCTATAGCTTCGCGGTATCGGTAAGGTTAAAGCAATATCTTTTAAAACATGGCCGAGTCATGGGCGTGCTATTATTATCTTAATAATGTAATAATATATTCTTTCATGGCATGAACATATTTGTATCACCAGTGCAATCTATTAGGCCTTTTCATTAATATTTTTCGCTTATTTTGGCATTTTCGTCAATAAAGTCCATTTTATTTCAACATGCACTTCAAAGTTTCACGGGAAAACGGAGAGTTTATGTCACTTCTCAGCTGTTGTAGCAACTTTTTTAAGGTTGGAACCACTATTAGTTCCAAATAAAACTTTTGTATTGTTCATCTAACAATACCAAAGTCGAAGCCTTCGAAACATTTTGACAGGAGATGACAACAATTGATCCGGGTTACTTTCTTTCCTTTCCGTATCTTCTTTGTGAATGTTTTTTACTGCACCCACGCTTACTCCCTTATACATTCCGACCCTTTCTAGCTTTCGCTTAAGTGGCAATTTAAATGTATTAATTTGTGATTCCTCTTCACACACCCTGTACACATTGGCAAACACTCCACGGGTTTGACTATGAAGGGTTTTACCAGGGTATATTCATTCATTATCACAGTTTTAAAACAAACCCTCACTACGCAACTGGATGAAGCATATTGGACATCGCCGAACAAGCACACTGGCACAATAGGCGTGTCACCAGACGTGTCATCCTCTCTCTGGGATATAACCTATTAAATTAGCTCTATCCACCGGTTACCCATGGTTACCGTTGATATTGCACCATGTTGCCCTATTTTTAGATTAGAAGTACTTTAATAAAAAAATATTTTATTTTGCATTTAAATACATATTAAAATAAATAGTTTTAGATCATTGAAACTATAATAGAATGTTAGTTTCCTACATACTTATAACAATTTACTTTAAATGGGTAAATTCAATTTTAGGGTTTACTTGGTAACATGTCATTAAATTAAAATTTAATATATGTGACAACATTGTTAACCCACGAAATTTTCTTGCCCGCATTCCTTTTGTAGCAACAGATAAAGTGGTCGACTCGCCTGTACATGGCGTGCTAAATTATCTCTTACGTGTCGGAAAATGTCGGGACTGGCGCGAATCGTATTAAAACAATAAATAATACGCAGTCGAAGGTATTCTTCAGTTTTAATAGGAGTAGTATAAACGAGTTGTTTAAGGTGACCCCAGAAATAAAAATCCAATGGGTTCAGATCCGGCGAACGGGGCGGTCATGGGTGAGGTCCTCCTCTACCTATCCACCGAGCAGGATATTGTTGATCTAAATAGTGAAAAATGCGAATTTGAGGTTGAAACTTTCTAGAATGGATCGTGACATGTCAGAAATGTCACACTACATTCCTGGACACCAAAATATTGTGGAAAAAAAATTTCAGACGGATCGCACCTAGCTAGGCGGAACTCTGACAATATTACGCAGAGATACCGGAAGGCAGGTATCAGTTGTATGACGGGATATTATATTCGCAATATTACCAAATTAAGCCTATTTTCCATAAAGTGTGTTTGATTTATTCAAATCTGATGAATTTAAACATTTGCCCTTGTCTACTTTTCACTAATTACAACAAAAGCCACGCCTTTTATGCATTTCGAGCGAAGTTTAGAAATTTTGCTATCACCGTAACGAATTCTCTTAATTTTCTCCAAGATAGAACATGTTTCTGTTAACTTTATATCAAAATGTTCGGAAAAGATGAGAGAATCAGATGAACCTAGAAATAATTCTCCAAGGGGAATATTTTAGAAAATATAGCAGAATAAATCAGACTTTCAATAAAAAAAATTTTGAGAAAAAATACCGCACTTTCGCAATATCCTTTTCATCAGAAAATATTTACGACTCATCTCCATGGGAATACAAATCGATTAAGCCCACTTGGACCCACGTCACTTGAGACTTTATAATTTTTCCATTAATTTTTTTTGACACGCTCGGAAAAGTATATGCAAAGGGTTGACTTGTCAGAAAATGTGTTTCCCGTGACTTTGGGGGTTACGCAGATGCTGTGAATTCATTTTCAGACATGGCTCGATATAAATATAATTTTGTAGAATTTCCTCTAAAGCGGTACAGCGCCTCTCAGTAACGTCTACGGCATTTCATCAGATATAAAAGTTGTAGAGGGGGACCTAAACTACACGAGAAACCAAATTACTGATATTCCACTTCACGGACCCCCTATTGTCACCGTCTCTCTAACTAAAATGAAATTAAGAATAATAAATATATAATAACTTCCAATATATGTATTAACTAACTAACTATTCAATTTTTAAAATGCCGCCATTTTGTTTTGATTGCGAATACAGAAGTAATATTTTGGCATTGCAAAGTGCTTGATAGTACCTTCAATATGATGTATCTAACAAGCCCTCTTCCTATTTAATTTTCTTTAACAAGATGGCGCCCATCGGCCATTTTGACAGTTATTACTGTCATTATTCAGTCAAAAAGTAGTTTACTTTCCCCTATATGCAACATCCAAATTTTATAAAAAAAAACTTAGCGGGTCAAAATTATTAAGCCGTTTCCAGACTATATTCACACACTGTATTTATTATAGGAGTAACTTCAAAAGTAAACTGACAAATTATAAAAATTCAATATTTTTTTGTCTAAAAATAAACCAAAAATACTATTTTCCATTATAAAATCACAAGCTATTGTTAGTAATAATAAAAAATAAAGACGTTCCTGAAATTAGAATAAATTATTATTTCTATCACCCACTCTAGAAAATTTTAAAAATCTGAAAGTAAACAAATTTACTAATTATGCGGCGGCAATTATTTGTAAATGACTTGCTTTGTATATAATAAAACTAGTAGTAAAAATATATTTTCCAGTTACTAACATTTCTGGAATTTAATTTAAAGGCATTATTGGTTACCAATGTTTAAAATCGCGTTGTATATTAATTTCCATTACATACTATACATAAAAAAGTATGCATATGAACCATTCCATTTGTTGGCAATATAAACATGCTCTTTATTTACATTTACAATCCCAAAGCCCCCAAAGGCTTCCTTCTTTTTCGTTTTTACATAGCACCAATTCTGGTGCTATGTATTACGGCCAGTGGGTGACCTTGAACGTCCGTTGTCGTCGTCGTCGTCGTCGTCGTATCTTTTGACATTTTTGCAGTTGCGAATTTTTTGCGAAGAAACTATCAGAGTCGAAACGACGAAACTTTTTGGTTTTAATTTTGAATAGTTCACGCGTGTTGTCTCAATTTTTGAAATATACAGGGTGAACCGTTTCGAAGTTATTAAACGTCAAAGTCGAAATTTCCGCGATTCCCGTTGAAATCCATTTCAAGTCGCAAAACTCAATTTTTTCGATTTAAATTTTCGGAACGTGGAGTGGACCGGTCGCTACAGAACCCTATTGAAACTGGGTAACGTACGACGATTAGAAGTAATTTAAAAGAATTTTTGAAAGTCGAAATTTGACAAAAAAGGGTCATTTTTGGTACCTAATAGCTCGAACTGGGTGCGTCCGAGCGTCACACAGTTTGAAATTTTAGCGTTCCCATCTCAAAAACTAGCTGCAATCAATACATCTATCTATACCTAAAGTTATTAGAAAATGGGAAAAATTTGAAAATACTGAACAAGTTGATATTTCGGGGTAAGAATTGACGGATTTAAATTTTTTTCAAGGTAAAAACGGCTTCTAATCGAATTTTTGTTGACGTTACCGGAAAGATCTAGGTAGATCACATGCGATACGTATAATTTGATTTCTTCGATTTAAATACCGAAATTACTATTAACGAATGAATTTTAGAAATTTGCAAATGGTTTTTTTTGTCACCGCTACACTTAATTTCGTCTATACGCTTTCCTATTTAACATTTTCCATATTTTTTTGCTTCTTCGTCACGCGGAATGACGGTACTTTAAGATTCATACCAGGAGCGCGTTTCGAATTACGATCTAAAGGGTTAAAAAAAATTAAGTATATCCATTTTCAACCATTTTTCACTAAAAGTTCTGTTTAGTCACGAATAACTCCTACAAATATCATTTCGGAGAGTTCTCTATATGCGTATTTGCATCGTCCATCCTTTCTCACCACATTATTATTTTTCAAAATTTTTGAAATTTCCTTTCAATCGGGAGAAAAATGACGTTTTTCCGAGCTGGGACGGCCAATTTTTGCAAATCTGCACACTTCGTCGATTTTAATCAGCATGCCTTGGAATAAAATTAACCCAATTTGTTGACTGTCAAAATTCGGCCGAAATGGGCCAAAATAGCCTTTTTCTTAGCGAGATCCTGAACTTAATTGAACGATTTGAGGATGGAAATGGTATGGAAAAGATTCTATGGGATTTCGGCTTTCGATAATGATCCCTATCGTTGCCCAAAATGGAAAATTTCCTACCATTTTCCCGATTTCCAAAATGGTCTGCAACGACCTATTTACATTGGGCTTATGGGAGGGTCCAAAAACGGTGCATCTTGACACAATTTATTTCATTTCTTCTAATCGGTCCACGTTGGAGCAATGAAACTTTTTGGGTATATTTTGGTATATATGGCGTATCCTTAGCCGATGTACGTCATTATAAGGGTGTTCCGTTCATAAGTTATTAAACGAAATAATCAGAAAATGTGAAAAAATTTAATATTTTTTTCTACGACTTGCCGGTCTCGTAAAACTTAAGCGATTCAGTTTATATTCTAGTATGTTATCAAGAAATTTATTTAGAAAAACTCTTCTCGAGAGTTTTTTGATAAAATGTCGGGAAGTCAGGTTTTAGATTTTTTTAATGTTGTAAATCATGGGCAATGCAGGGTCATTTTCGATAATGAATTAATCGACTTGAGTAGCATAGATTGGCTCCGGGTTTGAACCGGTGAATAGGTCATCTCAAAGACTAATATTTCACAATACATCATATCATGCTGAAAGGCCTATAAAATGGAGAAATTTGCGAAAAACTGAACTTGATGATTTCGTCTAAATTTTTTTTTTGCTATTTATGGGGTAAAATAATATTTCATGGAAATGTTATATAGGTCATCGGAAAGAGCACATCAGAACACGATTTAAAACCATAGTTTAGTTTCTTAATTTCTTATACAAGAATAACTATAATCGATTAAGCAATAATCACTAAGTTTAACATCCTCTTACTAAAAGCCGGCTGTACGCTAGTGTATGTAACTTTTTCAATCGTTCTTTAGCCTATCGTTTAAAGGAATAAATTACCTTTATGTTCCACATCGACTGTGTGACCCAAAAATATCCTTTGGCGGATAAGAATAATATTTTATAAATTTTCTCAAAATTTTTTTTTTCAAAAGTCTAGTTTCCTCTGCTATATCTTCTATAACTTTCTTTTTGGAGATTTATTTCTAGGTTTATCTGATTCCCTCATCTTTTCCGAACATTTCGCTATATATAAAGTTATCATAAAGATGTGCGAACTTGGAGAAAACTAAGAAAATTCGTAACGGTGACAGCAAAATTTCCAACTTTCGCTCGAAATGCATGAAAGGCGTGGCTTCTACGGTATTTAGTGAAAATTAGACAAGGGCAAGTGTTTAAATTCATCAGATTTGAATAAATCATGCACACCGTGTGGAGAAATAGGTTTAATTTGATAACTTGGCAATTTGAAAAAAATTCAAGTAGTACGTTATGTTAGTTTTGCTAAAAGGATTGACACCTGTCAAATTGACGTTTCCTTGGTTAGTAAAAAGTGAAAGATTAATTAAATTTCACAAAGTTGGCGTCGTTTTCGTATAATTCGAGGGCAAGGAATCCGAAAATTTAAATCATATTTTGACAGCTGTCATTTTTAACAATTCTTTGATTTCGGTTAACTATCGATCATAGGCGTAATGGTAACAGAATTTCGCAAATTTGGTGTCGATTTCGTATAATTCGAATGCACGCAATTCGAAAATTTTATTAATATTTTGACAGCTGTCAAATTGACGTGTATTACGTTGGTAATAGTTGCAATGTTAACAAAAATTCACGAGTTTGGTCTCGTTTCTATATAATTTGAGTATGAGGAATTCGAAAATTTTGTTTATTTTCTGACAGCTGTCAAATTAATGAATGAGCTTCAAAAGTTTGGTATCTGTCGCATATAGGTGGACAGCTGAGCCCCGCCGCGGAGCGGCTAGGTTAACAGAACTTCGAAGATTTGGTATCTGTCGCATATAGGTGGACGGCGGAGCCCCGCCGCGGAGCGGCTATATTAACAGAACTTCAAAAGTTTGGTATCTGTCGAATAGGTGGACGGCGGAGCCTCGCCGCGGAGCGGCTAGGTTAACAGAACTTCGAAGATTTGGTATCTGTCGCATATAGGTGGACGGCGGAGCCCCGCCGCGGAGCGGCTACATTAACAGAACTTCAAAAGTTTGGTATCTGTCGAATAGGTGGACGGCGGAGCCCCGCCGCGGAGCGGCTAGGTTAACAGAACTACAAAAGTTTGGTATCTGTCGAATAGGTGGACGGCGGAGCCCCGCCGCGGAGCGGCTAAGCTAACAGAACTTCAAAAGTTTGGTATCTGTCGCATATAGGTGGACGGCGGAGCCCCGCCGCGGAGCGGCTAGGTTAACAGAACTTCAAAAGTTTGGTATCTGTCGAATAGGTGGACGGGGGAGCCCCGCCGCGGAGCGGCTAGGTAACAGAACTTCGAAGATTTGGTATCTGTCGCATATAGGTGGACGGCGGAGCCCCGCCGCGGAGCGGCTATATTAACAGAACTTCAAAAGTTTGGTATCTGTCGAATAGGTGGACGGCGGAGCCTCGCCGCGGAGCGGCTAGGTTAACAGAACTTCGAAGATTTGGTATCTGTCGCATATAGGTGGATGGCGGAGCCCCGCCGCGGAGCGGCTACATTAACAGAACTTCAAAAGTTTGGTATCTGTCGAATAGGTGGACGGCGGAGCCCCGCCGCGGAGCGGCTAGGTTAACAGAACTACAAAAGTTTGGTATCTGTCGAATAGGTGGACGGCGGAGCCCCGCCGCGGAGCGGCTAAGTTAACAGAACTTCAAAAGTTTGGTATCTGTCGCATATAGGTGGACGGCGGAGCCCCGCCGCGGAGCGGCTAGGTTAACAGAACTTCAAAAGTTTGGTATCTGTCGAATAGGTGGACGGGGGAGCCCCGCCGCGGAGCGGCTAGGTTAACAGAACTTCGAAGATTTGGTATCTGTCGCATATAGGTGGACGGCGGAGCCCCGCCGCGGAGCGGCTACATTAAGAGAACTTCAAAAGTTTGGTATCTGTCGAATAGGTGGACGGCGGAGCCCCTCCGCGGAGCGGCTAGGTTAACAGAACTTCAAAAGTTTGGTATCTGTCACATATAGGTGGACGGCGGAGCCCCGCCGCAGAGCGGCTAGGTTAACAGAACTACAAAAGTTTGGTATCTGTCGAATAGGTGGACGGCGGAGCGGCTAGGTTAACAGAACTTCAACAGTTTGGTATCTGTCGCATATAGGTGGACGGTGGAGCCCCGCCGCGGAGCGGCTAGGTTAACAGAACTTCGAAGATTTGGTATCTGTCGCATATAGGTGGACGGCGGAGCCCCGCCGCGGAGCGGCTATATTAACAGAACTTCAAAAGTTTGGTATCTGTCGAATAGGTGGACGGCGGAGCCCCGCCGCGGAGCGGCTAGGTTAACAGAACTTCGAAGATTTGGTATCTGTCGCATATAGGTGGACGGCGGAGCCCCGCCGCGGAGCGGCTACATTAACAGAACTTCAAAAGTTTGGTATCTGTCGAATAGGTGGACGGCGGAGCCCCGCCGCGGAGCGGCTAGGTTAACAGAACTTCAAAAGTTTGGTATCTGTCGCATATAGGTGGACGGCGGAGCCCCGCCGCAGAGCGGCTAGGTTAACAGAACTACAAAAGTTTGGTATCTGTCGAATAGGTGGACGGCGGAGCCCCGCCGCGGAGCGGCTAAGTTAACAGAACTTCAAAAGTTTGGTATCTGTCGCATATAGGTGGACGGCGGAGCCCCGCCGCGGAGCGGCTAGGTTAACAGAACTTCAAAAGTTTGGTATCTGTCGAATAGGTGGACGGGGGAGCCCCGCCGCGGAGCGGCTAGGTTAACAGAACTTCGAAGATTTGGTATCTGTCGCATATAGGTGGACGGCGGAGCCCCGCCGCGGAGCGGCTACATTAACAGAACTTCAAAAGTTTGGTATCTGTCGAATAGGTGGACGGCGGAGCCCCGCCGCGGAGCGGCTAGGTTAACAGAACTTAAACAGTTTGGTATCGTTTCTATGTAATTCGATTGCAAGGAATGCGAAAATGTTGTTTATTTTTTTACAGCTGTCATTTTTGACATATTTTTTTCTATTCGATACGTAATATAGTAAGCGAATCGTTCGCAATCGGGTATAGCTGGTCTCCTAAAATGTTAAACGGTCACATATGTTATAATGAACGAATTTGGGTGCTATGTACCCCCATCACAGTCCGCAGGAGTGTGGCCAATGAATTAAAGCATCAACCTACATTCAAGCTTCTCGGTGCATCCACCTAAATCGGTGGTCAAATCTAGGTAATAATAACAAAAACACATGTAGGCGAATCTGTCGCATACAGGTGAATGGCGGAGCCCTGCCGCGGAGCGGCTAGGTAATAACAAAAAACACATGTAGGTGGATGCCGGAGGCCCCTGCGCGGGTAGCGCCTAGGGGGGCTATGCCCCCCTAGTTTCCTTACAGCTTCAGGAAGGTGGACAATATCTGCCTCTAAATTGCATGGTGTAAGGTCGAATAGATTGCTACAACTCTTGGACATAGAATTAGTATCGGTGGAGATAGAATTTATTTATTTATTTTCCTTTATTTCAAATTACATTCCTAAATACAAACATAAAATGGAATGACGTCAAAAGCACCTATATACGGCGAAAAAACTACATGCTCAAGTAATCATTCACACTGTATGGTTTTAATTATATAAGTAATTGTTTCAGTTTCTTTTTAAAAAGTCGTTCATTAACTGCTTGCTTTATATAACGAGACAACTTATTAAAGAATTTTATGCAAACATAGTATGGACTTTTCTCAAGCAGAGTTAATCGATGTGCAGGCTAAATGATATTGTACGAACGAGTTCCGTGTTCACGCTGCATACTGGTGTTAAACCTGTCTCTATTCTTATAGAAAAACATTATAATATTAATAATAATAATAATAATGTCTTTATTTTTCCATTACATATTTACAACAAATATAAAAAACTTACAATAGCTATTGTTATGTAATGTAAAAATGGCGAAGTTCAGTAATTGGCTTTCCACGAATGGTAGCCCACTCTGCTCTACTCAACCGTAATAGTGTTTTAATATATACGATTTTTTATTATGGCGCAAAATGCTGATGGGTTTCATTCAGTATAACATCTAGTTTCAAGAGGTAATTAAATAACTAAGAACTCTAATAACATTTGCAGGTCCAATTTGCTAGTACAAAAGCAGGAAAAAACATTGTAATAGCTATTCTAGTGTCTAGATATATTTTTCGTTTTGTTTGTTGAAATAATACATAAAAATGTGACGGCGAAGCTTTCTAGGATGCATAGTCTTTAAACTGTTTGGAAGATAATTGAACATATTTGCTATATTGTAGGTAAAACTTCTCTCAAACAGCGTTGTCCTATGCAGAGGCGGCGTAATTAGATTTCTTGAGCGGATGTTAATATTATGCACCTGAGAACGGAATACAATCTTTTCAAACAGATAAGTTGGAGTTTTATAAGTGATAATCCTACTATAAAAGCAAACCGAGTGGGCATTTCTTCTGCCCTCCATACTCAACCATTCCGCTTCATTTAGCTTATAAGTAATTCTTTCATACTTGCGAATCCCGTACATGAGCCGCAGGCAAGAGTTCTGAACTTTCTGTATTCTGTTTTTCTGCATTTGAGTTAAACTTTCTGTATTCTGTTTTTCTGCATTTGAGTTAAAGTTTAACTGCATTTGAATCAAATATATACAGCGCCACTACCATTAATATCTTTTGCTCCTAATTACTCCTCTACACGTCTGCAAATATGACATTTTATGCATAATTCTGATTACTCGCTTCAGTATGATAAACATGTTTTGAATTTTTGAATCGCATGCCCAAAAAATGATGCCAAATCTTAATACCGCTTCAAAATTTGCAAAATACAAGGTTCTTTTTGCTTTTTCATTAAGATATTTTAAAACGATGCGACAGCAATAACTTACTTTGTTTAGTTTCGCAATTAGATTCTCTATATGCTCTGTCCAATCCAAAAACTCATTTACATGTATCCCTAAGAATTTTGTTGTTTTTTGAACGTTCAATTCCTTCAGGCATAATGTTTTTATTTTGTTTCGTTCTAAAAATTAACATGTTTGTTTTATTTACATTAACTATTAACCTGTTCATATCAATCCACTGTTTAACTGTATCAAACACATGATTACCCGATTCAATTAGCGCAGGAGTCCGACATGCTCCCACCAACATAATTGTGTCATCAGCCTATGTCGTTAAACCGATCTCAGGATTAATTTCTAAATTTAAATCATTAACATAGATAATGAACAAAATCGGTTGTGTTCGTTAGTATATCCGATTTGCAATAACTGGTTCCATTTTTTTCCTCGACTCTCTGCGTTCTGTTAGTAAGGTAGGAGGTAAACCATTTTAAAGGATTTTCCCTGAAGCCATACAAATGCAATTTTTTGAGGAGCAGTGTTCTATCTAGACAATCGAATGCTCTTGAGAAGTCAACAAATATTCCCATAGCAATTTCCCCATTTTCTAATATTTCCAGAATTCTTCGTGTAAACTGATACATGGCTGTTTGAGTAGAGCCTCTTTCCACATATGCATGCTGATTCTCTGAGATTAGAGCACAGTCCCTCATAAATGTCACAAATTGGTCGGCCATTATTAATTCAAATAATTTTGAAAATCCAGAAAGTAAGCTTATAGGAATTAGGTTTGTTGGATACAGTAGAAAGTTGGATACAGTAGTTAGGATACAGCTGAGCGTACTTGCTGAACTATTTTCTTCGCATTCCACTGTAGATTTCCAGGGAAGAACACCACCCGACATTCCTGCAGTTCAATCCGAAATGACCGATATCGTGTTCCGTCAGCGTCCCATCAAAAAAGCTACTGGTGCAGACGAAATTCCTATTATAGTTCTCAAGAAATGCGCCGATGAACTAACACCAGTATTTTATAGACTTTTCAACTTATCCTACAAAAAAGGAATATTTCCATCTTGCTGGAAGACGGCGCGAGTCCAGCCTATTCCAAAGAAAGGTTAAAGAACCCTGCCTAACAACTATCGACCAGTCGCATTGCTTTCAGTTATATCAAAAGTAATGGAGAAAGCTATTAACCAACATCTTCTAAAGTATCTAGAAGGCTTCAACATTATCAGCGACCATCAATATGATTTTCGGAAGTCCAGATCAACTGGAGATCTTCTAGCCTATGTCACCCATATTTTGAACAACGCAATCGAACATCATGAGGAGTGTCGGGCTATTGCACGGATATTTCTAAAGCTTTTGATCGTGTTTGGCATGAGGGCTTCTAGCTTCTAAGTAAACTACGATCCTATGGTATGCTCAGTCGATTCTGTGCATGGTTGTCTAGCTTTCTTAACGGCCGCTCTCTGCAAGTGGCGATTGACGGATTTCTCTCAGACACCTTACCCATCAATGCTGGTGTTCCTCAAGGGTCCATATTGTCTCCAACTCTCTTCTTCCTCTACATTAACGACCTTCTAATGAAAACTAAAAATCCGATATTTAGTTTTGCTGACGATAGCACACTTATCTCATCTTTCTCTTTGAATGCGCCAACATCGGCTGCCGACGCACATCTTCGCAGACAGCATGAAGTATCACGCGTCAACAAAGACCTGGAAGAAATTTTGGCTTGGGGTGACAGTAACCAAGTCGAATTTAACGCCAAAGCGGCAGCAGTTTTTTCTAAAAAGGTTAACATTACAGAACCGGATATAGTCATGGACGGGCACGCAATTCCACTGGCTTCATCTATTAATTTCCTGGGCGTCAATCCGGGAGGAAATATGTCTTGGCATAGCCACGTTGTGGCAATCGCCAAGATAGCTTCTCAGAAGCTTGGGGTAATCTTCCGAACCAGAATGTTGTACACACCTCAACAACTTTTGACACTATACAAACCCGACCATCACTAGAATACTGCTCTCATATATATATATATATATATATAACCTCCAACGATTCAAAACCAACGTGAATCGCTTTTTGCGCACACGCACCACTCCCAGAGTGCCCTAAAGGATTTTTCCTATAGTGCTTGTGTTTGATCATAAAAAAAAAAAAAGTAGAAAAACAGCTGAGGATGGGATCAAGATAATCCTAGAATAGAGGCCGAAACATGAGCTTTAACCAGAGGTCGACCAGCGACGAGATGGATACAGGCGGCGCAACATAGAGAACAGTGGCACAGTTTACAGGAGGCCCATATTCATTTGGTTAGATATTCTTGGTCCCAACCAATTTATTCATTGTCTCAACAAAAATTGTTTATTGGTCCTGGTATACAAATTTATTTACGTTGCACATCTTTCTGAAAAATGTGCAATATTCTTTTATTACCCAACTGCCAGTAAGATCAAACACGAATTTTCGATAACTTAACGAAACGAGAAAATTTATGTTCTTGTTTACAAAATCAGTATTTAAAGTCTGAACGTATATTTTATCAGGTCAAACTTAATGAAAATCTGTAAACGTTATTGAAAATCGATGCACATTAAGGTGAGCGCAAATGATTTTTCGCATTTATGTCAATTAGATAGTCTGGAAAGATTATACATTCAGTTGCACTGTTTACCGTTATATCCACCTTAACGGAAATCCATAAATTTCAGAGGAAAACCATATAAATTAAACTTTAAATTTGTTCTAAATTGTTATTGGCCTTCGCTAATAAAATACTTTTTATGTAGGCGTAATTAGCCATTTCACTCTAGTGAGGTTTGGTGTATTATTTCAGTTTATTTTATGTTTTAGAATTAATGAACAACAGGTAGGTTGTATACATGAGAAGATTTCTAATTTTTTTCCCTTCCTCTTCTCTTCTTATTCATCGATTTTTTAAAATTCTGTCCATTTTGATATCATAGCTGATACCACGAGACCTTCGAGAATATTTCAGAAGTCTCTTCTACGTACGAATCCAGATATTTATCCGAAATCAAGAGATTTGTTCGGGTTTGTTTTATTAGCATATTTTATTTTTTATTTTTTTTTTTCAAACACAAGCACTATAGGAAAAATCCAAAAATCCTTTAGGGCACTCTGGGAGTGGTGCGTGTGCGAAAAAAGCGATTCACGTTGGTTTTGAATCGTTGGAGGTTATATTCGTGAAAAACGACCTCGGGTCGTTCCATAAGGATGAAGTCCTCCAGATGAAATAATTCTTAAATAATAAAGTTCGAGGAGTACTAAGCTTAACCGCATATGGATGAGCGGCAGTGGTTCGTCGTGTATTTCTGCTATTCGCCGCTCTGTGCGGAATTAAGAGGGCAAGGTCAGCCGAGCACTTTCCATGAAAATATTTGTAAAAGAGAGTCAAATCCCCAACCTGTCTTCGATGTTCTAGGCTGTCGAGGTTCTTAATCAGTTCGTGGTCTCACGACTCAGACGAATGGCCCTCGTTTCGATGGAATCCAGTTGCCGAAGAGTATATTTTGGTGCGGAGTTCCAGACATGAGAGCAGTACTCAAGTGATGATCGAATCTGGGCTTTGTATAGTGTCCGAAGCTGTTGAGGTGTGTACAACTTTTTGGTTCGGAAGAGTACGCCAAGTATCTTGGCGATTGCCACAACGTGGTTATGCCAAGACATAATTCCTCCCAGCCATTTAATAGATGAAGCCAGTAGGATTGCGTCTCCGGTCATTACTATATCCGGTTCTGTAATGTTAACCTTTTTAGAGGTCTGGTTTTTTAGCGTTAAATTGGTTACTGTCACCCCAAGCCAAAATTTCTTCCAGGTCTTTGTTTAGGCGTGATACTGCATGCTGTCTGCGAAAATGTACGTCGGCAGCCGATGTTTGTGCATTATTTATTAAATAATATGACTGTTAACCCCATTTCCAATACCTACGTTCGTCATAAAATTAAATTTTAAATAAAGTCGTCAGACCTTTATAATTTTAGTAAAACTTTTCTTTATGCCAGAAGCAACCTTAAAATCGTTACACAATATAACCCTACCGGTATTTTTATCTTATTAAAACTTTTCTTATTATTTGAGCGTTAATTATTATACTATTACAAAGAAGAGTTTGGGAACAATTTGTTCTGATTTGGGAGCGTTATTGAAAAATAATAGGATTTTATTTAAGATTATTTCCATCGCCTATCAAATATACTGTTCCGACCAATCAAATTGTTAAATTTACACCAATTAGACGATATTATACTGATAAAATTGTCTCATTGGCCTACAAAAGTTTTGAAAAGCATAAGTAGGCCGAGTACTAGAGACTGAGTTTTAATAAATGTTGGGAAAAACCGATGAGTTTAATAATCGAGTACTTGATACTCGCGCTATTTTAATAATCAAGTGAATCGCTCGAGCGATTAATCACTTGACATTGTTATGACTAAGAAGAATGTGTTGATATATATACACCAGGGGTTGTTTTTGTAAGTTTTAGAAGTTTAGTCTAGAGTTTTCATTAAGGAAGAACAGGTCATTCTGATTTAAAAAAAAATTACATCCTTTAATTTTTTAAGAATTAACAATCGTCACTGGCTAGCCAGTCAAAACAAAACCCATTTCTCGATGACTCCACTATGCACCTTCTCGTTTATCTGCCTTTAAGAAAGACGTATGTCGTTTTTACCTTCTCAGCGTCAAACTCGAACGTTGCCAATCGGCACGGTTCGGGTGATGCGGTGCGTAGATCGATGGTCGGATATCAAATCAAGTGACAGGCGATGATTTTCGGTTTTTCGCCTTAATTTATAACTAGAGTATTTCCTATCGAGCGACAAACTGTTCGAATATACGAGCAGTTTTTTAACTCGATCACATTACAGCGGTACCTACATTTCCGTCGGCGTCAAGAGAAGCTCGGGTATCGAGTGAAAGAGTGACCAGCCACGGTTTTCGTCTGAATAGATAACTCTAGCAGTTTTTTTAATAATCGAGCGATGTGGTTTATTTCAATAATCGAGTTATCAAGCGGTTTTTCGCTCGAGCGATCACAATACTAAATATAGGCATATTTCTAGATTTTCATTATTATTTATAGTCTATATTGTCTTAGGTTTTAATGGCGGATCTTGACATATGTGATTTGTAGTAATATTCTGTATACACAACCTTCAGATTTTTTGGCGTGTAGCTACACCAGCTGACGCCATAAAGAAGTAAAGAAGAACCATCAGGGCCGGTATAAATTATAAGCTTTTCCACTGAAAAACTTGTTAAGATGCGTAATATACAATGCAAAACATAGATACATTATTCCTATAAAATTTTTGTGGTTACATGTTTGGGTATCTAACTACGTAATACCTATAATTCCGACCTATAATAGTAATAAGTAAGTCATTTAATTTAGTTGTAGTGTAATGTCAATGACGCGCGCGCCTATGAGTGGCAACGCAAATTCGCTGCTATATTTAAGAACAAAACGATTGGTTTTTTAAAATCAATTAAACCCTTTTTTGCCCACGAAGCTGTACTTTCTATAACCCAAATTTTACTAAAATTACAAAAGCCGTTACGCGAATATCTTGAAAACAGCGAAAATTTTTTTTAATTTTAACACCCTATATCTTTCAAACAAATCATCTTGCGAACCCATATTAATAGGAACTATTTGGCTTATTTTTGGGTAAAGAATCACGATACGCGCGATGGCATATGTTTTTTCGAAACACCATGTATAAAATGTTTAGCCGAATTACAATTTGTTTTTTATTAATTTCTCATTCCAAACTTTTCCAATTTTACTGAACCGTTGCAATTTATCGTATATAAAAACTTTTAGAATCGTGTAAAGAGCCCTGGTTTAAAGAAAGTGTGATGCAGATTTATTTCCTGTTAAAACTTTTAAGCAAACAGTAAAAATAAGGTGTCAAAGTTTGGTCGTTTCGTTGCAAACTTATTTTTAAACCCCTCCTTACGATAATATGTGTTTGGAATTTTATCTTTGCGTCATTTATTTTTAGGATTATCAAGAAGAAATCGTGTTTTTCGTTCATTGCTAGGGTGTCTTTTATATTGTTGTTAGGTAGAAATCCTCTCGTATACAGTTGGTTGCCCAACAAAACGATAGAAACTCGCATTTTCCCATTAATCGACACTTAAAAAAATATTCGGAATAGAAACTAAAATACACATAGATTCAAAAGTTTTGCATCACTCTGATTCTCGAATAAGTAATTACGTCATGATGAAAATAGACTAAATATTAGTTCATTGATAAGTTTAAAATAAGAATCAATGAGTTAAAATTTTTTTTTTATTTTACCACAACATTTAAACCTTCCAAAAAAAAAAACTTAACAAAAATAAAATTTATTTATATTGTATAATTTGTGAAATTTAAAAAACTATAGCTTCTAATAAAGTGTATTTCCTCCTCTGGCCTCAATGCAAGCTTGAAGATGACGCCGCATGCTGTGCGTAAGGTTAGCAATCCGTTCTTGTGGAATAGCCTGCCATTCGTCGGTAGCAGCGACGACAAGCTCCTGGAGAGTTCTAGGGGGGATTTATTCTAATGCGAACTGCCCTAGAGAGCATGTCCCATGTTCTATCGGGTTCATATCAGGGGACAAAGTAGGCCACTCCAAGCGATTGATTCCCACAGCTCTAGTACGATGGGGCCGAGCAATGTCGTCCATAAATATAAAATTGTTACCAACAGCCCCTCTCCATGTTCTAACATAAGGATGTAGAATATCCCTAATGTACCTGTCGCCAGTCATTGTACCTTGAACGTGGATTAACTCAGTACGCCCATCAGACACAATACCTGCTCAAAACATGGGGCTCCCTCCCGCGAATGGTGGCAAGGGGCGAGCATATGCAAGTTGAGTGGCTCTTGTTTGTTCTCTCCAAACACGAATCCGGCGACTATCGTTTACCAGAAAAATCCTGGTCTCCTCGGAAAATAGGACAAAATTCCAAAATTCTTCGGGTAAGCAAACGTACGTTTCATCCAACTGCAGTCGACGAACTCGGTGGTCATATTGTAGTTGGGGAACTCTTACTGATCACCGACATCTTAAACCTGATTCAAGAATTCGTCTTCTTAGTGTAGAGACAGATACGCGAACTTCAATTGCATGAGTAACATCTCTCTGAAGTTGTGACACTGGCATAGTACGATTTCTCCAACGTAATTTAGCGATTCAGCTGCTCGTTAGTAACACGCCTTCTACCACCTCGTGGTCTGTCTCGCACAGGAAAAAAAATGTCTGATGCCATAAAATTGGTAATAAGAAGAAAATATCAAGTCGACTGGTAACAAAAACTTGTTTGACACCTTCACTTAACGTTGACAGTTAAGTTTTTAAATTAATTAAATCGATATGGCTTACAAATTAGAAATTTGGAAAAGTTTTTATAATTTAGTTGGACAGGTCCCTAAATCCGAAATAATAATATCGCGTAGAACCATTTATCGGCCAATTGCTGAATGTGATCAAGATAATCCTTGAATGAACTTTCCAAAAAGTAGAAGGCCTAGAATTTTTACCAGAGTAAGATCAGACAGACTGGTAAGAAGGGCGAAACACATACTTGGTACTTCAACAAGAAAACTAGCACGACAATATCGAACGTCTACCATAGCGCGGGAACTATCGCGGAATTGCCAGAAATGCCGAAAAAGAAGGAAGGCTCCGAAATATACAGCTAACCAACCAGCCAAAATCTCGAGATGCTGCCGAGCATTAAGAAGAGTATATTTTGTTAAGAACCGGGTGATAATTATGGATGACGAAAAGTATTTCATGGTTTTTATATTGACAATATTGCAGAGGTCCCTGATAATGTCAGATTTAAACAAAAGGCCAAATTCGTTGATAAGGTGTTAGTATGGTGCGCTATTTCCACCAGGGGTATATCCAGGCCTTATGTGGGTCCAGTAAGAGGCGAAGCCCTGGATAGTCAAAGGTATATCGATGATTGTCTTACGAAACTGGTTAATTGTATTGATGATGAACATGCTGGAGACGATATTCTGTTCTGGTCAGACCTTGCATCCTGTAACTATGGAAGACAACCCCAAAATTGATTAGCAGACCAAAACGTACCGTTTGTTTAGCGAAACGACAACCCTCCTAACCTTCCCCATAGAAGATTTTTGAACTCTTTTATCTCGAAAAGTTTACTATGGAGGATGGGAAGCACAGAATGAGGAGGAACTTTGACGCAGGATATATAGAAAAATCCGAGAGATCGATATAAATGCCGTTCAAAACTTAACGCTAGGTGTCCGCAGAAAGTGGCATCTGGTGGAAGACCATGGTCCTCTATATTTAATTTATGTTCATAATTTTGTTGCTTATGAAATAATTAATTACTATATATTACAAAACTTTATTTAAATATATTTTATTATAAAAAACAATTGGTTGAAATTTGTGCCAAAACTTATGGGACGTACGTTATTTGGCATATAAAGCTAATAGTCCCCCACCAGAAGATTATGCCGTAGGTAGTTACTGCGGGTTACATCCATTCCAATTCTTTATTAGGGTTAAAATTCTAATTACTACATTTTTCGAACGTGATTTGTTGGAAAGTACTAATCAAAATGTATTAAATTATGGTAATATTGGAAAAAGATTTAAATGATCTTGAAAATGATGTGCCACTAGCCTCACTTCTTATTTATTATTTGAAGGATAATCTACCCCTCCCAAGGGGTTCCTAAGATCATCAATGGATTTTCCGACTTAGGCTGGGCCTGTTACTCCTTTTAGTTGAGTTTTCTTCCTGGGTTTTTAGCCCGTATTTGGTTTTCTAGGTGGGTTGTGCGAGGAATTTCATTGGCTTCCTCAATGTCCGGGAATCGGGCATTTGGCTTCCCTGTTCCTGTTTATTGTATGGGACTACTGAATAAGTGGGTTTATATGGGTTGAGGCTTTTAAGAAGTACTTTGTTGTTGTTTCGTCTATGAATTCGTTGATGTTTAGAATATTGAGGTCTCTGTGGAGTGTGGTGTTTCGAACGAACCATAGGGCGTTTGCGGTCACCCTTAGCATTTTGTTCTGGAGAGTTTGGATCCTGCTTTTTCCGGTCTTGCATAGAGTTGACCATGATGGCGCTGCATACAATAGTGCTGGTCTTATGCAGACTTTGTGTAATGTTGTCTTGTTTCTTAAGTTCAGCTTGCTTTTCCTGTTTAATAGTGGGTTAAACCACGAAGACTGCACATTCTTTAAATGCGCCCCCTTCTTGATTATTAATATTATTTACTCGAAGCGAACTATCAAGGGTGTGAATTTTTTTAAATTGTTAGGTAAACCTACAGCTTTTAGAATAACATTTATTTTGTTGAAAGTTTGTATCATGCTTGGAATATTTTAAACCTTAATAAAAAAGTACGAGTATAGAAATAAAAGTTTACCGAAAAAAAAAATAAACGTGAATTATTTAGTTCCTACAAGACAGAGACATGCATAAAAAACACAGCAAAATTTAAAAAGCCGTAGCTGACTAGGAATGGGGTCCCAATACAGGAACTAATCTCGCGGAACACCATATCGGCAAAATAACGTATAGAAGCAAAACAATTACTGTGTCATTATATGATTTTGTGACCATTTACAGTAGGGATGGTTGGAGCAGGGCATTTTAGATAACAGGTATAACCTGTTCCGGGTTTAAAAAATATTCGTTCCAGTTCCAAACTGTTTCAAAAGGTTCGCTGCTCTTCTGTTACATCGCAACACAGCGTCCAGTCGGTTATGCATTCCGATCAAGCGGGCCGGGTTGCAGATGGTTCCATTCAGAAGAGTTCGCTTTTAAGGCCTTTCCCCAATTATATTTTTGATTTAATAAAAAGTTTGTCAACACGATACAAAAGTAGCCCGCATTGGAACATGGAACAAGAGTTTTCATTTCATATATTTTAGATTTATTTTCGTGCCATAAAAAGTATTTTTGATAATTAGTTCTGATTTTTTCCGTATTTCTGAAAAATATGAACCATCGACAACATCGCGCAATCTATTCTGTGTCTCGTTTCGCTGCTGCAACTACTGTGTGCTTCTGCACCTGCAACAGACAGTGTGAACAGTGTCCGACCATTTGCTAACTGTTTCATCGAAACCGGCTGTTCCGGCGAAGCAGACTGTTCTTGCCTAGCAGACTGATCCAGCAAAGCACGCTGCTCCTGCGGAACAGACTGTTACAGTGAAACAGGAAAACCTAAGGACAAATGCCTGCTCCAATCTGTTTCACATAAAAACCTTTTTCGGAAAGAACAGGTCCAAAGTCCTCCCAAGTGGAATCCCTAGTTTACAGCAACAGGACGGTCGCCCAAGGCGTCACAGTCGCCGCCATTCAAATTACGTCGAATATAAGAAAATTTGTCGAACGAGCTTTGAATACTGGAACAAGTTTTTTTTATTGCACTAAGATGTCGGAAAGAACAGGTCCTGCTCCAAAGCGGCATCCCTAGTTTATATCAACAGGACAGTCGCCGCCATTCGAATCACGTTGAATATAAGAAAATTTGTCAAGACGAGCATTGAATACCGGAACCGATCTTTGGAACAGGTATTTTTTTATTGCACTCGGATCGGTTCTGAAGCCCGAACAAACTCATATTTTCGGCTGATCCGTGATTTCTTAAAACTAGTATCAGTCCATAATACACCTATAGGTATGGTCAATACAAAACGCCATACAGGTAATTAGTTCGTGTTGCTCCCCGGTAGGACGATAGTGTTTCAATATTAGATAGGATGAGACGAATCTGATCACGATCAAGGCCGGATCAGTTCCGCGCAGTCAGTTTCAGTATTAGGTTCCCATACCTACTTCCGTTAGAACTTTAAATTCAACAGCAGTAGTCACTAAAGAGTTTCCAATTTAAAACCGTCCTAATTTGACAGTTGGGGGTTTAAAATGAAGTGTAAGAATTACGTTTTATCTTGTATTTAATTGGTTTTGGGTTTCGTTAAATTTATAAAGAAGAAGTACGTGCTATTGTCATTAATAAAACTATTTCCATAGTACTTTTCTAGTTGATAATATAATAATGTTCATTAGTTAAACCAATTATATATTAAATTATGACGAAAATGATACGTTGAAAATTATACCACATGTCCAGGATAGGTCTACACCGATGGGAAACTTTTTTATTATGTGTTTTATTAAAAAAAATGTCTCTTGCTTAAAAGCTCTGCTTGGCAAGAAACTAAGATTTATGAAAAAAAAAATGTATTATAATTTAAAAATCCAAGGGGGAACTACCCGTATCTTTAATTTTTTTAAATGGTTGACGAAGGCAGAAATAGTATATTACGTACCGAGGTGGACAGTGTTTCATTCCTTAACGAGAGAGTCGGTAGTTAACCGAGGTGCGATGCGGTGAGGTTAACTAAATCTCGAGATAGTAATGAAACTTTTCACCGAGGTGTGTATACTATGTTATTTACAACCATATCTAACATCCACTTCTTATTATGTTGAATTAAAATTATTAATAAAAGATAAATGTCATTTTGACTTTTCCATTGAAAAATTAGACAGAAATTTGAAATAACCACAGGTGGTAATACAACGTAGATAATAATACACATCAAAATGGCAAATATCATTTTTTGAATCTGGTTTCGATGTCACTAAACAATATATTATTTTAACAACGGAAATATGCTATCCACTCCACCAGAAATTCGAGAAGCAGCAAAAATAGTAGCACAAGATCTTCTGCCAACTAAAAGCCGCCCGAGATATGACGAGGCATATAACTATTTCAAAGAATGGTGTACGGGAAACAAAGTTCAAAATCCTGGTTCTGAGTCAGCGCTACTAGCTTATTTCAGTGAAAATGCCAAGACAAAGAAGATATCAACGATTTGGTCACAATATTTAATGCTGAGGACCAATGTAGACATATCTAAACACGCAAAGCTATTAGCATTTTTAAAAAAGTGTGTTCATATATTATTTTGAGATATCGATTTTTTTAAAAATTACAAAAAAATAATTTACTTTCCACCCGGGTGGAAAGTAAAAGTAAAAAAGTCAACTTTCCACCTTACAAAGATAGATGAAATGTCATTATTACATGCATGATTGTAAATAAAAACTTACTTTACTCACTCTAATACTTAGACAAAAGATGTATCGACCTTAGTCTATTTGATACAATAATGGTGGGCTGAAAAATTGCGATTGATCAAGTCTGGAAGGCGTTTTTAAAAATAATATACATATAATATAATATTTAACTAAATTTCGTAATGGTACTCCCAACAAGATTTGCAACAATTTTATTTGTCATTTGACTCAAAAATTAAAAATGGGGATAGTTGGAGTTTCCCATTTATGTAAAACTTCCTTGGACACATTGTATATTATACAAGATGTTACTTAACGACGTTCTAATTTTAGTCGCTTCAGCTTAAATTTTTTGATACAGAAATTCGATTATTTTTAAATCGTTATGTTTAATATCTCAGAAGATACATTAAATATTATTTTGCATATTGGTTCGTATGTGTTAATAGCATATAACAAACACCACATAGGTTAAAAAAAACTTTTTTAATTTAATTGTTTTAACAATAATATCTACCTGGAAAAATGTTACCGGCCCGCCACTTTTTTTTAATATCAGGGAAAATATTTCCAGGGACGCCACTGGTGCATCGATAGAATAATTTTCCTAACTAAATCATGTGGTTTTATATGTCTATTATCACATACCAAAATTGAAAATATTATCTAAAGTACTTTCGGAGATATTAAAATATAACGATTAAAAAAAATTCAAACCCTTATGTTCATATAAATTTTTCTTCATTACATTCTGAATACATATTTAAACAGAACAAATTTAAACTTTTTTAAAATACAGGGTGGTTCTTAATAACATGCTAATATTTAAGGAAGTTATTCTTGGGTTCATTTTCAGAAAATTCTTCATATTAACTAGATTTTTTTGAATTTTTTTTAATATTTAATTTTCATAACAGACTGCAAATGAATGAATTTCGTTTTTTTATACGAAAACTGTACGTCAAACGACCAAAAATCAAGAGACGACATTTGCTCAGCAAGGAATGAGAATATCAAGAAATATTTTTTATTCAAACAAAGAAGTGGTGTATCATTATTTTCTTCAAAAATACCCGTACAAATGCCACTGGTCGGAATAAAAAACATGTTTTACATCTTAAAATGCCTCTTGATGAATAGAAAGTGTGTACCAAATTTCACAAATATATCTAGAGCAGTATCACACTTATTAATAAAAAAGGAGATTTTTTAAAAATTTTTTACAAATTTTATTTCAAAAGTTAAGGCGTTTAGGACATATGTTCATATGAAATTTTTTTTCTGAAAATGAACCGAAGAATAACCTCCTTAAATATTAGCATGTTATTAAAAAACACTCTGTATAGTGTGGATAACTTAAGTCATTGTCATTATTTAATTTGTAGACAAAGGATTGAATGAAAATTAAACTTTTTAGTATAGGTACTTACTGCGAATTTTTTCAATTATTGTATACATATCCATCATATCTGGGTGAAATCGACAAATTAGTATCTGTTCAGCACTATCTAGTTTAATCTAGTTTAAAAATAGCTTTGTTCAGGGGGGGGGGGGGGGGGATAATGGGCTCTATACAGGAATAGGATAAAGCGCCTCCCAATATATGTTATTATTTAATAGAATAGATGGATTATTAGGTAATAAAAAAAATAATAATAATAAAATGTTGTTTTATAACATTTTATTGATTGGTATATAATACTGACCCTGCTGCTGTGTCATTGACATTGTAGGTATATTCCACGATAAAGTTTTAAATTGTCACGTTATAAGCCAGCTTCTACACGAATCACGCAATTTTTAGTTATTGAAAATACAAATAGTAGAATTATGAAATTTTCAAATCTGGATCGTCAAACATATCGGCACTGATGCTTCAATGTTTAAATATTATTTTTTTTACAAGTGCCCCGAAAGTGCCTCTTTTCATTCATGTTCTCTTCACCGAAAGTGGCGTTTTCCAAGAGAGCGGGCGGGAAAGTATCAAAGCGGGCGGGAAAGATTTTTCCCGCCCGCTTCGAGTCACCATGTGCTCATAAATAAATAAAACCAGAATTGTCGGTGCGGGATTTGAACCCGGGTTGTTCGGCGCCAGGCGGACACTCTACCCACCGAGCCATACTACAAGCGATAATAAATAGCGGATTATATATAATTTAAATTGGCAGTTAATTTTTCAAAGATGTTTTAGAAAAATGTCTGAAGAATTTCTTTATTTATATGGCCTCAAAGACTCGGGAACTTGTAAAAAAATAAATAAAACCAGAGATGCCGGGTGCGGGATTTGAACCTGCGACCCCCAAATCACAAGGCGAATGCTATACCACTAGGCCACCGAGCCTATTTGTCAAAAACGATAAATAGATATTTACATTCTCCATGCGCGAGTGTTTTCATGTCATCTAGACAGGAAAACTGTCTGAAGAATTTCTTTATTTATATGGCCTCAAAGACTCGGGCACTTGTAAAAAAATAAATAAAACCAGAGATGCAGGGTGCGGGATTTGAACCTGCGACCCCCAGATCACAAGGCGAACGCTATACTACTAGGCCACCGAGCCTATTTGTCAAAAACAATAAATAGATATTTACATTCTCCGTGCGCGAGTGTTTTTTTATGTCATGTAGACAGGAAAACGGTCTGAAGAATTTCTTTATTTATTTGGCATTAAGGGTTCAGAGCACTTGTAAAAAAAAATACGGTACATATCTCGGGCCGTCGGAGGCTTTTCCGGACTCGTGCATCTCGTCCGTAAAAGCCTCTTTTCGGTTATTTTTCCCAAGAAGTCCAAATGCGGATATGAAGACCGCGACGCGACGTAAAATAAATTATTAACGATATTTTTTCTCGTGGAAAATAAAACAGAACATGTAACATGCAAGTAATAATAAAATGTGTACTAAACTTCAAAAAAATGGTTTGTTCGCACCAAGTGCATATCTAAGTTTTTATTTTTGTTACCAAAAATTCAAATTTCTTACGTTTCGTAATATGAAATCGAGAATATTTGTATCAAATTCATCAAGTTTGAACGGATCTGTAATGAAATTCTATAGGATACTATAGATGAAGTATAGAGAACAGTTCAGTACGAAACGCTTATCGATCGAAGACATAGGTTTGTTCGGGTTTGTCGAAGAATGAGATATTGTTCTAGAATATTCGAGATAGTAAAGATTGTTTCACGAAAAATGGATTTAACTTAATGACTGCAGTAAAAGTACCTGGGGCCATCCCATTATTTATGACCATTTGTTATTATTATGTGGAAAGGACCGGATTGTAATAATTATAATTAAATATATTCACATCAGATAAGTTAGGTTGCTTAATTTATATTTAAATATCTTTTTGTGGTAAAATTTGTTAGTTTTTGAGGAATGGTTCAAGAATTGTCTTTTACCAAACATTCTTCAAAATAGCGTGATAGTAATGGACAATGCGAGCTATCACAGTCGCCAATTACATAAAGCTCCAAGCTCAAATAATACAAAATTGGAGATTCAGAACTACATGGCGGCGAATGATATATATTTTGAAGAAAGTTATAAAAAAAAGTGATCTTTTAGAAATTTTAAAGACATTTTGTATAAAAAAAGTATATGTTTGTGACACATAGGCGGAAGAAATTGGACATATAGTGCTACGGCTCGCACCCTATTATTGCAATTTTAACCCCATAGAGCATATGTGGCACCAGTTAAAATCACTGGTTAGGTCTGAAAATATTTCTCCGACTTTAAGTTCTAGTGTTGTAGAATTAATACGAAAATGCTTTAATGATATTCCCCCGTCACGTAATAACTGTAAAAAATTCGTATATTAGTCTGGATCCAATTATAATTAATTTTGATAAGGATAGCGTTAGCGAAACAGAACTATCTATAGAATGACATTATAAATGTAAATAAATATGACTAGTAATATTTAAAAAAAATTTTATTTCATTTGATTACATTAATATAATCATATCATTACTTGTTTTCCTTAGTCCGTCCCTTCATACTTCACTTGTTTATTGCCAAACTCTTGTCGACACAATGGAACCGACCCAGGAAATCATTAAGTCGTATCCAGATTTCGTAAAACGTACTGTACTTGCGCTATTTTTTACACAATCGGAAGAAAATTAATTGGAGAATGGGTTTTATTTAAAATTAATATATTTTTAAATGTTCTTCTTTTATCGTTAATTTGGCTGACAGATGCTCAGCCTCGTCTGTACTATTTCTAAGTAATTTCGAATAACCGGTTATCCGATTAACCTGTTAATAACCGATAATGGCCAAAACCTTAAGGTATTAGAGTATTATAAATACAGATTACAATATATAAAAATGAATGTCTCTCAGGAATTTTCTATCAATCAATTTTCAATCAATTAATTTTTAATATCATTATCTTTAACTTAAATTTACCCCTGCATTATATTTTTCGTTAATTTTTCTCCATGTTTACTTTTTAGGTGATTTGAAGTCACACTTGAATATTTTAATCTAATAATCGGTTATCTGAATTGCATTATTTTCTTATTAGCTTTCCATTTTGATGGAACCCTAAAAATAAGCCTCAGAACTTTTATTCTCTCGTCTGTACCAATGGCAATAAATATACAACTTTTATATTAGCTAATTATTGTTCCTTATATAGTTAGAAAATCATTAAAAATGTCTTTTAGAGGCTGTAAAAATTTATTAAGAGAATAAATATTTATAGGTGTAATTGGCTTTAGGTTTCTTTGTTATCGTCAAGAAATATTTTCCATTCAATTTGTTATTTTAATAGAAAAATTAAATGATATGATAAAATTTTATACACTTCATTAAAATTTGGAAACAAAGAAGCAGAAAAGGTAACATATTCGTACTCGTACAAAAGCTGTTTCACTATTATTTATTTATCTTGTGGGCTACATTCTTGGTACGACAGTTTATCCTTTTTAAGGAATGACTCTTGGGAGTCTTAGTGCCCCTACAATAATGACCCGAAAGGGCTGAAACACGCGTGTCAGACAGAGTTGCCAGACGTCCCGATTTAGACGGGACTGTCTGTAATTACAAGTCTGATAACAATTCCATTGCTGTAGAGTCACCTCTATTCTTAGCTTACTCTTATAATTCCTTTACCATACTAATGGCTTGTTGATAATTGGTGACGTCTGTTTGATTACTGCATTCAACTTCTTCATCAGAGTCGGCAGATAGTCATGTGGTTTCAGTTTGGACTACATAATCGGTAGGAATTTGGTCACTATAATCTTCTAATAGCACATTGCTATCAATGTTAATAAACTCGCTCAAATCATTGTTATCAAATTACAAACTTCCACAACATCAATATTCTCATTCAGACTCAAGACGCGACATTTTTGTGCCATTGTTTACGATTTTAACTTACAACTTACAAATAAACGGCGGACTGATGTCGGGGAAACACACATACTTTCATTCGGAGAAGTCCTTTCGTGCTGCCATGCATACGCGATTGGTTGCCGGTCCGTATTCAGAGAGTTTTTGCACCGTACTTACTCGTCTCCCAAATACTAATTTTTGTCCGTTTAAAGGAGGGGTTTCGCACTCTTTATATGAAAACAGCCTGTCCGCGTCCGTCCAAAGGAGAGTCCGCCCAAAAGAGGTTCATTTTCATGGCATTTCATATACCTAGTTCCGAACTATGAAAAAATGTCCGCTTAAGAGAGATGTCCGCTTATTAGAGGTGTCCGTTATAAGAGGTTTCACTGTATATAAGCAAGAATAAGAATACTTATAGGTCAAGTTCAGATGTTAATTGTCAGATTTCGCAGTTGACGGTTTCGCATTTGTGCTCATTCACATAGAAAAAAGTAGCAACCAGTTAGAAACTCGTCCACAACCGAACATGCGCCGAACAAACTTATTTTCAACGATATTTATAAACCCGAATAAAAGTTAACTTGGATCGATATTAAAATGGTTTGCTAAAAAAATTGAGTTTGTGAACAACGACTGGGCGTGGGTTTACAAATAAAATAAAATATGTGTTACCACTTAAAATGGTATGGAGGCGTTGAGTGTTGTTGAGGTTGAGGTTTTATTCAAACCCGAACAAACCAAGGTTTCGAAATACGCTAGACGTGAGGGCAATAATAGCTTCCTAAACTGTGGTTAATATAATATTTTTTCCACTACTAAGCCATTTACACAAACCCAAACAAATGTTGCTGTAATTATTAGCTTTACTATTGACCATTTATATTGTTCTTTTGTTTCTTCCTGTAACATTATTATAATTTGCATTAATAGGGTGGCCTGCTTTCAAAAGTTTAGTGGTTATTTTGCCAGATGCCTCTATTATTGACCTAGGTAAATAATGGAGGTAAATAATAATGATTTCTTGCAGGAGTTTAAGTAAAGTAATTTGTCAAGCTGAAAATCGGTTAGTAGTAGAAAAAGTAGTTATAACGCTCAATCAATATTCGAATTAAGAAGTTTATTTCCTTTCATATTTATTTACCAAACTAGAATACAAAAACCCAACATAATGAGAATCCAGACAAATGATTACAAATTTCACCAAAACCCTTTGAAATGTAAAGATAACAGATCCTGGTCTCTCCAGGGCATTGAATGGTTTTAAAATTTCCTTTCAATTTATTTCGATTATTTAACGTTGTTGATTGAAACTACCTCTATAAATATAGTAAATGGGCTGCATGACGTCTGTTTCTTTTTGATTTTCAATTAATAATTGAATTATTGACAACCTATACAGGGTGATTCACGGTAGATGGAACGTTACAATTTTCTGGAAAACGAGTTATACGTTAAATTAACTATGTTTCCAATAATACCAAATTTTATTATTTTGGAGTAGTAGTTTCCAAAAAATCGCTTTCCAAAAATGGACATAGTTATTACAACCTGCCCTGAGATTTATAGTTTGTATTTTATTAATTTAAAAAACATTATTGTGTTGACTCCTCTTTTAGTAGAATGATTACAGGTATGTAAGTAGTCCCCCCGGGTGACACCCACCCCAATTTTTTGCCAGGAACAAAGTCACCTCCTGAAAATTAACAGAATAAGTTCATTTTTCGAACGCGATTTCTTGGAGACTATTACTCAAAAATATTAAATTATGGTATTATTATAACATTTACCCCTCCCAGGGGGTGAAATCACGAAAGCTGCGTCACAATAAAATTTACGTGTCGTTCCGATTTCTAATATTATTTACTGGAAGCGAGATATTAAGAGTAGGAAGTTTTCAAATTGGCACTCCTGTATATACAGGGTGTTCCTTAATGACGTGCTAATATTTCAGGGTGTGATTTCTTAGGTAATTTTATGAAGAAAAGTTCATATGAACCTATGTCCGCAACGGCTTAAATTTTTTGCTACAGGGTGTTGAATTTTTATTTTTTAAATGGTTATTTTTTAATATCTCCGAAATTACATTAGATATTATTTTCAATTTTGGTATGTGTTATTATAATATTGAACCACAAATTTTAGTTAGAACAGTTATCCAATTGTCCCACCAGTGGCGTCCTTGCAAACATGTCCTCCGATATCCTTTACAGAGAAGATGGTACGCCATTCAAATTTATCCATGTTCACTTAAAAGGCATGCTTCCGCCCATCTTTGCATTGAATTGCCCACTCCAACAATTTTTATGAAACAAAATTTATCATTAATTATTTTATCAATGTAAATAATAATGAGGTTCAATCTGAATCAAGTGGTTTTAATTAAGAACGTCTGACGAGAAAATCTCAAGAGACCGTTTTCATGTAGAATTGAAAAGGCTAATCAGAAAAAATATCCAAATGGAAAAATGTCAGTGGCGTACCATCTTTTTGTAAAGACTTTCAGAGAGCATGTATGCAGGAACGGTGGAATAATTGAATAACTTTTCTAACTAAAATTTGTGGTTCTATATCTTATTAACATATACCAAAATTGAAAATAATATCTAAAGTACTTTGGAGATATTACAAATTAACAATTTAAAAGATAAAAATTCAACACCCTGTAGCAAAAAATTTAAGCCGTTGCGGACATATGTTCATGTGAAATTTTCTTTATAGCATAACCTAAGGAATCACACGATGAAATATTAGCACGTTATTAAGGAACACCCAGTATAATTGTTAGTATGTAGGCAATTGTTACACGTTTATTTTATTTGCAACAATATTTTAGAAAGTTACCTTAAATTGATTAAGATTCATGACATATTGTTTGCTGAAAAACCGTTTGTGGACAAGTTGTAGGCGTCAGCTTATAAAAAAAATGTATTTTTTCGCCCACAATATTATGGAGGCGTTGAGTTGTTGAGGTTTGTATTTAGGTTATCCCCCATCAAACTTATACGGTGATATTTTGCTAGGAAATTTTATCATCAAATAATATTGAATAATACATGGATAACTAGCTATTTCATGAATATACAAGTAAAAAGTGATTTTGTGCGCTGCTAACAGGTTTATATTAAGAAATATACACGGTGTTGAAAAAAGGTCGGTACCCCGGAATAACTCCGGTGCATCGCATTGCAGCGGAAAATGTCTGGGGAAAAAGTTGTTTTGTTTTGAAGGAGGAATAGTTTTCAATTTATAGTACCCCCCACCCCCTCAATGCATGGGCGCGGCTGGGGGTAAGTTAAGATTTTCAAATGGAACCCCATATTTTTTATTGGCGTATCGTGTTCTCCGACCAAAAATAAACATCTTTTGTCCGAAAATCAAGTTTTATCCCGGAAATACTCTTTTTCTCTGTCTTATACTAAAAAATGCCCGTGGTAAAAGTTGTTTGTATTCCACGGGCATTTTTTAGTACAAGACAGAGAAAAAGAGTATTTCCGGGATAAAACTTGATTTTCGCACGGTTCTGATTTTATCTTTCTCATGGTGATTATTGGTGAAGGATGGGCCCGAATAAAAAAAAATTTCGGACAAAAGATGTTTATTTTTGGTCGGAGAACACGATACGCCAATAAAAAGTAGGGGTTCCCTTTGAAAATCTTAACTTACCCCCACCCGCGCCTGGGGGTCGAGGGGGTGGGGGCGGTATAAATTGCAAACTATTCCTCCTTCAAAGCCAAACAACACTTTCCCTAGACATTTTCCGCTGCAATGCGATACACCGGAGTTATTCCGGGGTACCGACCTTTTTCAACACCGTGTATATTAGTATATTAAAATATAAGTTACAAAAAACATTAATTTATAGCGGCTTTATAGGAAAGAAACTTGGACGTCTTCTAATAATCTTGGAACATTTATATTTATACAGGTTAATTACTGTGAAATGTACTTTAGGAAAAATAATACAATTTTACTAACTATTCTGCAGTAGATGCTAAAATGTCTTAATAGCTTTTAAAATTGCAGCAAATTTTCAACTCAAAATCAATATGTTTTAATTGAATTGTCAATACCAACAAACTCGAACAAACACATTATAGATTAATAAACAAGGCATTATCAAAGAATTGGTCATTAACGTCATGTTTAACGCCATATAATTTTTTTTTCTATATCAATATCAAGTAAATATTGCCCAAGCCTTAAAACAATACTTGTTTTCGACATAAACAATTTTAGTGACATAAAGTTAAACTTCCTGTAACTAAATCCAGTTGCATAAACTAGACTTTATGGAATCAAAAGGGAAAAAGTATTTCTAAAATCAATTTTAGATAGTGTTTTGGAATTCGATAATAACAGATGGTGGTCTCTCCATTACAGTAAATGTTTTTAATAATTAACTTTTTTTAATTAACGGCGAATTTCTAACGCTGCCTAGAAAATTCACCTACAAAATTTTGTTAACAAAGTAAGCATATAGGCCACTGGACCAGAATGTACCACAGGTGTAACATCATATTTATTACACTGTACAGTGACAGGTAACATTTTTATTGTTTGATTGATTTGAGAGTCTATCATGCAAGGATGCATGCAGGAATTTGTAAAATGAATAGAGTTTAATATAATATGCACCTGCTAAATTGCGACATACGACCCACAAACCTTCCCCATGGTGTCTAATACCCCTGGTATGTATCAGGCTTCCCCCATAGCCTCGCCCTATAAACAAGCTGGAAGCCCTTAAGCTTCAATCCATGTACTGGCCAGTAATCCGAATTTAGTTATTTATCCCGCTACGAAATCCGTTATCGACCCACGCCACGTCGTAGAGACACATTTACTTAAGTGACAATATTATTTACAAAATATTTATAAAAGTTAAGTTAGATTGATATTAATATTGTTTGCTAAAAAATTGAGTTTGTAAACAAAGCGTGGGCATCGGCTTACAAAGGAGAGGAAATAAAATAATATTTTATCGCCTAGTTATATGGAGGAGTACAAAAATATTTATGGCTCATTCAAATAACTGTCAAATTAAAAATGTTATTTGCTTTGAAATGTAATAATCAAACTAAAATACAAAACCTTAACGTAATAAACATCAATACAAATAATTAAAAAATAAATTTTACACAATCGAAATGTCATTGTGTTGATGTTTTGGAATTTAAACATATCAGATCGTGGATTCTCCAGGGAATGATATGTTTTTAAAATTTAATAAAATTTCATTTTAAAGAGTTTTTCAACATTATAGGCTTACAAATGGCATTAGAAATTTAATATATTGCTGTAATATATATTATTTTGTTTAATAAAATGTAATATATAAATTTCAAATTTGCTTAATGATAGAAATAAATTACCCACTAACTTCATGCTAATTAATAATATTTTATTTATTGCCATATAAATTTAACATTGTGAAAAAATAAAACAAAAAAAGGTTCTTTAAGTTTCATTTAGTTCTTCTGAATGGCTTTCAGAAAATGTAATTTGTGATTTACTATTATCTTCTTTAGAATTCTTGGCTTCTACCTACAATTCAACTTCAAAATGAATTACTTATTGTCTGCTAGGCAACAAAATTCGTCTTAACACCCTGAGCGTAATTTAACAAAGGTCAACAAGAAAATTAATGTTAACAAATATCTGTCTAGACAGAGTAAGTGATTTTGTCCCTTTAGACAATTTCTATTCTTGGGTTATCAGAATTTGATAATAATATAACTGAAATTATTTTATCGGAATATAGACGAAGTTTTTTAAAATTCAAAAACAGTTAGGTATATACATTCGCTGGTATTCGAAAGCAATAACTCCCATTCGCCGAGTGAGCGCGATAATCAATTTTTATGTGAGTTGTACACAGTTTGAAATCGTCAGAAGCTTTTTGGCTCGGCATTTTCTTGATAGATCTTTATAATGACTTGCCGATAAATATAAATTATATTGAAAGTATATCTATATTATTTAAAAACTGTTGTAATTTTTTTAAATTGTATTTTTAATGTCCCGTTACTATTAGATTTAGTGGTTACTTATGATCCTGCTAGTAAACCTTTAGTTTTTGGCAATAAAATAATTTAACATCATCGAATATGCTGTTTCGGCACTCTCATTGGTCCACAACATCTCTATAAAGCATTTCTAAGTCGGCCGAGTACTAGAGAATGAGTTTTTATAAATATCAAGTTTGCATGACTTTTTCTTTTAATGCAGATTTTTTAGATTTTCATTGTTATTTACCCAAGACAATCGGAAAACTAATTTAAAGGTAGGATTTAAGTAAAAAATATATACGATTTATTTGCAATGTATTTTCCGATTTATATTGATGACTATGTTTCTTTTGAAATTTTTTGTCACAAAACGTCAAAAGGTTTGAAGTCTAGGGTAGAGAGCATAAGCTAGTATCGATATTGTATATATTAAAAGTATTTCTCGAATTATTATAATATTTAATTCTGGTTCTGGTAATAATCTTATCAAATATAAGTCGATCGTCGTTTTAATTATCGATAAATTTTTTTCATTGTAACACTCAAAGTTTTGTTTGTTTGGAAATTTTACTCATTACTCATTACTGATAATAACTCTATGCCTCCAGAATGTGTCGAACATGGAACATCCTGTACTTTCCTTTAGTAAGGTTGGGAAATCAATGTCTATCTACTTTATCCAGGGCATCAAGTGGTTACCTCTATTGCGAATTATAAAAAAACAGCTCAACATTTATCACAAGAAATAATGCAGGTTAGTTAACTGACATCGACGAAATTTCAGTCCATAGATAACAAACAAAGTAGAATTTCCAATAGTATATTTTAAGAGTGTGTCGTAGCGTAGTATTATTTTGATGGGGTGATTTAATTCGCATATTGTGCATGCATTTAACTTCACAGCAGTATATGAAGTTGCGCCAACGCCCAATATCGTTTTGTCGTTTTGAATATTGTAACAAGTTATAAGGCCAATTTCTGCTACGGAACTATCTACTAAACTAACCATAAGTATTGTGATGTTATTTAAAGATTAATTAATTATTTAAATTTTGTTTACCTTAGCTTTTTAATAATATGATCAAACTTTGGAGTAAATGACATTAATAAAATTATTGCCTGCTAAACAATTAAATTTGGGGTACAAATCGTGGGCGTTAGCTCACAAGGGACAACAAGAGAATCAAGTTAATAAAATGTTTTTAGAGCTTATGAAATCACGGAGGCGTATCATGTTTATTATCTAGATTATGTTTTAGGGGTCTTGCTATAGTATCATCTTGATAGAGTTAATTGGGATTAAAAAAAGAAACTATATTCTCGAAGTCGTCGCCACGTTGTTAGACCAGAATACAATTATTTGGAATATATACTACGACAATTAGTTATCGAATGTTCGTTATTTCTTTATAATGAAACAATTTTAATATTTTTTTAACTGATAGAACATAGATTCTAGAGTTTAGGACAGCGCAGTTTACCGCCAGATACGTCTAATGGTACTGGGTAGCTCATAAAATCTAGATGCATGTAAATTTCCTAAAATTTAAATTGAACATAATATTATATCTTAAATAAAAATTGAATTTAATTTATTTTTTAAACTAAACCAATCAAAGATATATTTGGGTTAGGCAATGGGACAAATATATCGCCGAGCCACTCTACGTAACAAAAAAAATACCATTTCTTCTGAACACATTATATGGTCGAAAAGCGTTTCATAAACAATCTATGCGACATTTTATCAAACTAAAAGTAAAAATCGTTTCAACAAAAAATTCCGAATCTACTTTGCACTTGATGTAATAAAATGAGTACGGTCTATCTCAGCGCTTGCAAAAAACTGACTACGGAAGAAGAGCTTATGAAAATTATGAATGAAGAAGATTCAGTTGTCGAAATATCTGATGCACATGAAGGTCTCGCGGATGAAGATGCTGATATTACCAATGTTGTAGGTACCGCAAGAAAAAATATGAACAGATCTCAAGAATCAATGTACGAAAATTGTTTACATGTTATTAACATTGCAGAAGTTTGTCAACAAGGATCTTCAGTACTGTGCAATTTATGTTCTGCCAGTAAAACCATTTCTGAAGAACGCGACGAAGCTAGAAATAAAACTGCCAAATGCCGACTTTTAGTGTATATAATATTATTGAATATTTCTAGTCGACAGAGCTCCAGAAGATTCCAGGAATATGGTTTGTTTGATAATAGATCAGAAAAATGGCGTAAATCAGATTGCTGGTAACAAAGGTACTATAAGTCTTACTGTTGCGGGTTCAGCATATCTTAATAAAGAGGAAATCCCCTTGGAAAAATCACTCAGCTTAAGAGTAGCATGTCATTGGAATCAGATGGTCAAGGTATACTGAAATGTTCGTGTAAACCTAGCAAACAACAGTGTAATAGGAATAAGTGTATTGCCATAATAGCTTGCCGTGCTTTAATAAATAGCATATCGTTTGTTTATTTTTTTTTAATAATTGAGGATTCTACTTTCATTCGTGTTTTGGTTGATTCTGTACTGTAGCTAGCAGCTATGATACCTTATTTATAATAAAAGTTATTTTCCCTTGTAGTAAAAGTTTTATTGTTAATTTAGTAAGTGCAAAGTAGATTCGGAGCGTTACAAGTCAAGTAAAGTCAGTCACTTAAAGTAATTTTGCTCGTTTCCATCAAGAGGCCGAAACAGGCATACGTTTCATGTAACGTCTACAATTTATAGCCTTTTGGCATAATAGTTGTTTGTTTCAGTATTTGGCAGTGTTTCATGAAAATAGCAGACTTTTCATGAAATCGCTGATTTTTTAATCAAAATAATTTTTCAAAATCATTTGAAATATATATATAATAAAACAAAGCAAGTAGTTTATAAGAAAAGATTTTTCCCAAAATTTCCGGTTTTTCCAATTTTTCTAAAGAAAAAAGTTTTTCCGACACACAATTTCTTCGGCAATTTTCAATTTCTAATATTATTTCTTATTTATTTTCAGGTAAGGCCGACAATAATTTTACATGAAGAGCAATCGTATTTAAAGAACAGTATCGTAAAATCCGTCCTCAATTGACAGGTAGGGAGGTTTAAAATAACATTTCCTAGTTTTCCTTAAGATGATGTATGTACACTTGTTCCTACTAGAACTAAAACTATTTTTGCAATAATATCGTCATGAAAATATTCATCGGAAAAACGAGCTAAATTGCAAAAAAATATCAGACTTTCATTGATCTATATATTTTAATGGACTAAATTTAAAACTCTTTAGTAAACAAAAGGGTTTATTTTTATTTTTGACCTGGAAGCAGACATAATTTAAAGTTTTCTAATTATTTGTCTTGTCTAGTTCGTCGTCGTAAACTTTAATTTTATGATGAAGTTAGAACAAGTTTTATTTTTCCAGAGTAAAAGATATATACAGGTAAATTAAGTATCTCGTCAAACTTAAGAGTGGTATTCCTTACTCAATTTTAAGACAAAAGAGGTTAATAAGGAAGAGAAAGGAGCATTTAAAATAGTATCTTTTTAGATTAAAATATACAGGGTGTTCCGTTTAAAAAATGAGGTGGGCCCTTATACTTTTTCTGAAAACGGCAGATTATTCAACAATCAATATAAAGAAACTTCTGTATAAAACATTTCTCTGTATCTCTTTTACCTAAGAGAATATAGGATAATTTTGAAATTGTCAATTTTTGATTTTCCCCCGTATCTCTTAAGCGAGCGAAAATTTTCATATTTTGATTTTACCATTTTAAGTTTTACTCAAATAGAGCACATGACACCTACATTACTTTTTTGATAGCACTAACAATTGCGGAGATACCCTATAAAAGTGTCGAAAATGGGACAACCTGTACAACCTTAAAAATTCCTGTATTCGTCCAGTACGAGCCACGTAACATGTCATGGATCCATTATTTTTTTAAAAGTCCTTGCTTATTATCTTTCTCAAAAAGGCGAGCTCCGCAAAAAATAGCAATTATTTTAATTTAGACAAGATTGTTATTCTTTCTTAATTAAATTTTCTGTCTCTGCTTCCTTCTTATTATCTTGATTAAGAAATAATAAAATATCCACTAATTGTATCTCGTAATTTAATAAGGTAATACACTACCCCAATTAATTATCGAATATTCAAAAATGCACATCCAAATTAATAAGCTGTTATTTCGTTACTAGGAAACCTTTAATAATTAATTAATTATCGCTAAACTTTGTACTTGTATCATTATTTCGAATTTTTTATTTTAAGTAAATTAATTAAATGAATAAATTGTTACATGTGCATATTTTTCTGATTAGCCCGATCAATTCTACATGAAATCTGTCTCCTGCCGTTTTCTTGTTAGTACCATTCTTGATTAAACCAATTAAATTTAAACTAATTTATACAATACCACATTTAAAACAGGCAAATTTATGACGACATAACTGAAATGTTGTAAAGATTTCATGGCCTTTTCAGAAACCTAAACTTTATTTATTTCTAACTTAATTTTAACGTTTATATATTTCTTTATGTTATTACATTCTGGAAAAATCTTTAATTTTTCTCAAAAATAACTGACATTATCAATTCCTGTTATTACATTGCTTTTAGTTTTTGGTCCTGTTAAAAATTAATAGTTTATTTTGTTTTTAATTTGAATGTTGACTTAAATATTGATTATTTTTATTTATTTTATGTTTTTAAACGCGCATTAATAATTGAAATTCATTTCCTCGCCAAAAATAGCAAGGATTTGCATTTTACAAAAATAAGATTTTAAATAAAATACAGGGTGTTATGGAAATGACGTATTATATTTAAATGGGTGACCCCTGGGGTGTCCTAGAGAACCGCTACATATATTTTTTTTTAAATCGAACGTTTAAAAAGTTGGGTAATTCACCCATAAACCCACAGATCACTCCGCGGCACAATCATATTACACTGGCCAGCTGTGTAATTAACACATGTTCTGGCGAAATGTTGCCCAACTGTGGAAAAGTGTAAAACTTCTTCTTATAAAAATAAATAGCGAGAAGAGGTTTATGCTCATCACGTGCCCTTATGATAGTGTGGGACTGCATAATAAGCTTATACCCACTAAACTCCATTCGGCCTCTTATTTCGAATCTCGGAACATAACCGGCATATCGTCGAGAGAAAAAAATACATAGCAAAACAGAACAAATTCCACTAAATCACTTAAAGAAACACACAGACACCTACGAGTTTCAAATTAGTTTTTTTGAAGATATGCACCTATTATCAGATTACACAAACGCACTAAACACTAACGCATAATTACACTATCGTACATATAGAACAACAGCACACACAGAAGATAGGATAGCAATTTTTTCGCAATAGAAAGTCAGAAATAATAAAAACGCTAATTTCTAATGGGCCTAAAACAATTTTTAATCCTTTAATGAAGAATGATGAAATAATTATGTTGACAACAGCAGGACCTCCCCTTCAGTCTTAACATAGACGATTCCAAACCATTGGTTGCCATTTCTGAGACAATAATTAGACAGGAAAGTAATATTACAGAAGGAAATTCCGCAATTTATGAATATAATCTTATAAAACATCGAAAGTGGCACCGCTGTATTTTTAGAAATTATATTACTTCCCAGAACACCGGATGAAACTTTATACAATAAGGGCGTATTTTTGTCTACACAGTAGCACTTTAAAATACTAATTCAGATTGAATGGTACTTAGATGTGTTCATGAGATGCATACAAATTTACACGAAAACTAATGTGAATTTGCGCTTTTGTTTTTGTGTTTTGTGAGGTTATTGTGCCGGTTTTCGTTTGGATTACCTACTTGGTATTTTTTTATAAATTAAGTTTCTTTTAAATAAGGCCGAAATGGTAAATAAAATTGCAGTTTTTTTTCTAAATTGTAAAGTGGCATTTAAGTTGTTCAGTTCCGACGGGTGTCATTCGAATTGAACAAATGGAAACATACCTGACCATTTATAAACGCCGCGGCGGTTGGTCCGACACAGTTCAAGTTTATAAATCAGAGATTATTTCCCAGCGAGCGGAACTGAACGTAAAAGTTTATAATAATGTACCCTGAAAAATAAACAACTTCCAATCTGTCAAACGGTTATTGACTTTCTAAAGAGTGACAACACTGCTCAAAATTCATTGACGTTTTCCGCCATATGGTGTTTTGTTCATCTTTCTCTCAATGTCACTACGTGCTTAATTTTGGTTTGATGTCAGGTCATGTACAGTGCATATTAAATTAAAGCGCCATTTTTGGATATTTTTCTTCAATTTGTTTGCATCTCAGGAATTGCCGGTTTAAATATAATACGTCATTTCCATAACACCCTGTATACATTTTATTTAAATATGTTTTTCTTTACTTACCGCGCAATATAATTTTTAAACCAGTTTATCTCGAAAACGGTATATTAAAATATATCTAACTAAAAATACTTCTTTTTCTAAAATGCTTAAACCTCTATAGCTTAATAGAAAATTCAATGTTACAAGTAAATTAGGTCTATTTTTACTCCACTTTTGACGATACTTTTTAAGTGTCAACGATAGTAGATCGTCTCTGCGTCCAAAGTTGACCAACAATTTCAAATTTCATATTATTATTTCTGATAGTTTCGAAAATATGTAGTGGAAACCATCTCCAGAGTAGCTGGAGGCTGTGGCTCGGTAATGAGGGAAAAAAATACAAATTTTCTATGCAGTTAACTAACCTTGTTATGCTTAACGCCTAATTATTGACGATACCTTTTAGGACACCCTGTATGTAGTATCAAAATGTATTATCTTAAATTTTCAATATTGGAAAAAATATAAACAAGTAACATCATATTTTCGTCTCAAGACCGACCGATACCGACATAAATATTAGACGAACGGTTTCTTAAGAGGCCATAAAATTGCGAAAATAAAATGCAATTTTGAACTTCTACCTCGTAACTTTTACAAGAAACAGCATTATTGATTTACTTTACAGAATAGGGGCTATTTGGAAATTTAAGTTAGGTCCAATTTTTGACCTTTAAGTTAAATTATCGGTTATCTTAAAATTTTATTTAATTTATTTTTTGAACTACCCCAATTATTAGACACTGGCACAAAAGTATCGTCATGCCACTCGAGGTAAAAAAAAAATTACCATTTCTTCTAAATACGTTAATATGTTGTTGAAAAACGTTTCGTAAACAATAATGCGACATTTTATGATTTTTAGCTTTTGCTATTTAAATCTAGGGACTAGGGAGGAGAGTTAAATGAGGATTTTACGGTAACATATACGAGACTAAGAATTGTGCCTAGTGGACTCGTACAACGTGTCCAAGATAAGGAGGGCCAGTACAGGGATCTCGGAAACAGAGATACAAAGTCGGTTAAATGGAGGTAAATATCCGCATTTTCATGCCTAATAATATGCCGTTTAGAAAGTTTTAAAATTCCTAGTAGTTCTGGAGATATCCGGAAAAAAAACGAAATTCTGAAAAATCGTTTTATTGTTTTTCTGTTTTTTTTTTAGATCGAATTCTAAAGTAAATTGCACTTTTGCATTGCCACTTTTTCCGCTCTATCTAACAGCGTTAATTGTTTTGTAATCCGACGAGTCGTCTTCGAAGGACCATTATCGACTTTCTTTTTTAAATACGGTCCTGTTTTCCTGATATTGAAATTTGATAGCTTTTTTTCTTCCGAATGCAACGATGTATGACACATTGTGGTTTAATGACGTTTCGAGGGTTTTTTGAACAACATCGGGAGATTTTGGGATACGGGCCTGTATTTCTCCTAATTTTATAAATAATATATCATAAGTCAGCTCTAAATTTTTACTTATGTAGAACTAGTTCAACAAATAACAAATAATTTAATAATAAACCACAAATAAGTGAACAAAATACAGAAACATTATTTCAAACTTCTGTTGATTCGGGATTTGAAAGAAAAGTAGGCGCTTGAAACAAAAAAATTAGGATGGTGACGCGTGATTTTGTTTCACTTGACATTCCCATTGTAATCGTTTGAGAGCGTTTTAGGAGGGTCTCTATTTTCCAGAAAATATGGAACATAAATTTACAAATGCTGAAAAATTTGATATTCTATCGCATGTTTTATTTTATCTTAAAAAAAATGTTATGTGGCAGTTAGAAGATGTTATTTGTGCTTAGAGAATAACGGAAATCATTTTGAACACCTGATTATGTAGTTCCTTACTTTTTTCGTTGTTCGTTTTATTACTGTTTTGGGATGATTCTTGTTCAGTTATTTGTGGTTTTTTATTAAATTACTTGTTACTTATTGAACTAGTCCAATATGAGTAAAAAATTTAGAGTTTACTTATGAGATATTATTTATAAAATTAGGAGAAATACAGGACCGTATCCCAAAATTTCCTGATGTTGTTCAAAAAAACCTCGAAACGTCATTAAACCACAATATGTCATACATCGTTGCATTCGGGAGAAAAAAAGCTCTCAAATTCCAATATCAGGATAACAGGACCGTATTTAAAAAAATAAAGTTGATAATGGCCCTTCGAAGACGACTCGTCGGATTACAAAACAATTAACGCTGTTAGATAGAGCGGAAAAAGTGGCAATGCAAAAGTACAATTTACGATCGATCTCAAAAAAACCCAGGAAAACAATAAAACGATTTTTCAGAATTTCGTTTTTTTCCGGATATCTTCGGAACTACTCGGAATTTTAAAACTTCCTAATATTATTAGGCACGTAAATGCGCAACTTGACCTCCATTTGACCGACTTCGTATCTCTTACGGTTCCGGAGATCCCTGTACTGGTCCTCCTTATTTTGGACACGTAGTATACTTGTAAATGTTCGCAACTGCATTGTAAATATTTTTTTGTGGAAAATTATTTATTTTGAAATGATTTTCCGAACACGGCCTTCAACAATTCGTCTCGTTGGAACAGTATTTTCATAGCTTCTTTAAAAACAAATTACTTCGTAGCATTATAAAGTGACAAACTTTTGTGATTTTAATTTAAAATTTTATCCCCTTCATCCTTCTACAATCACAAAAGACTTTTTAAATGTATTATAGAGTATATAAAACAAGCAATTCAATGTTTCCTTTTCGGCAAATCTTCTCAACATTTAAGACTAAATTAGGTAAACCTAATAGGTAGGATTTATTTGCTAAATCTTCTATATAACCCTTATCCCTCCTTAGTAACTGTTCTCTTAGTCGTAGACCCGACGATAACAATAATTTTAAGGAAATTAACACCTTAGGTTAAGATGCTATTACTTATTTGTCATCTTACAGCCGTATTTGCTGAAGAGTTTTAAATTTAAAACTGAAGTAATTTGACAAAAAGGATGTTTAAAGTGATAAGTGTAAAACAAGTGTAAGTTTTTTTTATAGTAAACAAATTCATAAGATGCAGTTCACCATCTGTTGAGTGACGTGAGCGTATTAATCTAGACCCCAGATCATAGTTTCTTAACTTCTTAACCTAGGGGTTTCCTCAGGGTATATTTACGGGAACTGGCTACTGACTACTAAATAGAATAATGGAAGTGTTGTGGTCTCATTGCGGCTTGATTTGTTAACAGAAATGTATTGATTTTTTAAGATAAGAAATTTATGTTTTTTCTTCTTCTTATGGTTTACTACGTTTTGTTTACAGAGGCCGGATTAATTTAGAAAGTTTCACTTTCCGCGGAAATAGAACTTTATAACGAACACAACTGTGGCTTGTCACCCAGTGAAATCACTCATATTTTAAACATGTATCGTGATCCACGTGTAACCTGCTCCTTTTCTTCACTGTTTCACCAGACGGTACATTTCGTGTCATCCATTTCCATTTTAATGTTTTTATATGTTATTGGCAAATTTCCTGTTTCACCATACTGAATTATTATTAATTTAACAATTTCCGAAACGTTAAAACTCTTCTTCTCGTTCTCCTAGAGTAAGATAACTTGCACAAACCTCTCAAAGTCAAGGAAGTGGTAGCGAAATGATAAAAGTAAAGTGAGAATGTCTGCCTTAAAAACGTGCCTGTTTTAAAACTTCCCACCTTTTAGTAAATAATATTAAAAATCGGATAGTCACATTATTGTGAAGGGGGGGGGGGGGGGGGGGGAGAGACGCTTTTACAGAAGATTTGCAGCCATCATGGTTTAACCCCCTGGGAAGGGTATATGTTACACTCTAAGTCTTAAATGGAAAGGGGGGGGGGTCAAAAAGTAAATAATTTATTATTTTTTGAGTTGTAGCTGCCAGGAACTCATGTTGCAAATATAGACGTAATTAGAATTTACTTTCACTGAGTGTAATGAGGGGGTTAGGGAGGGAGAAAGAAATTATCCTGGTTGAAAAACATTCGGCAATGGACAGGGATGCGGGACTTCCAAACACTCCAAAGCGCTGCAACAAACAGACAAACAGAATATGTGGGCAATCTCCCGGATTCAGATAGAACACTTAAAAATAATAGTAGAAGTTCCTATACATTTTTCTTCCTACGGCCACCCCTACGGAGATACGAACAAACCCATAACGGACGTCCCTGGAAATCGTTGTTTTTTAAATAATTTTTTTAAGTATAATTTAATAATTTTTTAGTATAATGGTTACTAGATGAGTCACCTTAAAATTCGCACTATTAAGCACATTTGGCTTATTTAGTTTGCCAGGGACGGACTAGACGTAAAACGAAAATATATTTTTTTCGAAAACAGTTCATTTTATCGACATTGATCCAGAGTACCTTTTTTCAGCTTAAGGTCTAGAGTATCCAAAAATATTATTGTCGTTCCTTCATCATACAGGGTGTAAAAAAAAGCATATTTGTGTTACGTCTAGTCCGTCCCTGGCAAACTAAATAAGCCAAATGTGTTTAAAAGGGAGAATTTTAAGGAGACTCATCTAGTAACCATTATACTAAAAAAATATTAAATTAGACCTAGTACTTGAAAAATTATTTAAAAAACAACGATTTCCAGGGGGACGTACGTTATGGACCCGTATCTCCGTAGGAAAAAAAATGTATAGAAACTTCTCCTGTTATTTTTGTTTTGTATTCTATCTGGGCCCGGGAGATTGCCCACATATTCTGGAACACACTGTATAGTGTTAGGATGATTTCTTTTCTTTTTAGGGAGTCTCGATATTAACAACTAAAATCATGTATTGATACTCTACTATACTAACCACTTATCGGATCTATATAAACTCCCATTACGCTGTTGCCTATTAGAGCATACGAATAAGCAGTTTTTTGTAAATCAGATACATGATCACAAAGATTATTTTTTAACCGGCTTTCAGCATAAGCAAACTTCTTTTATCTTTTTTATTGTAGGTAAAACAAAGGCCGGCTTAGGGTTTTCGCATTTTCTTTCCATCCAATCTTCTTCATTTTTAGACTAAATTAGGTAGAACTAACAGGTAGGATTTATTCGACCTTTTATAAATCTTTTTCCTCGTTAGTAGTTGATCTCTTAGATCAAACATTTAAGTAGCAGTAATTTTAACAAAATACAATAATGCAATATTATTTTTAATCATTTAAATGTTTAGGTATATTTTTGCTGCTCTATTATTTTAATTCTCAATTAACCCAGAAAGTAAATTTAAATTTGATTGTACATATGTGTTCTTAATTTATATGGAAATGTCCTTTCTGATTGTATTTGCAAATGAATTTATTTATTTACTACTTAGATTTAGTAATAATATTTGGGCCCGCCATATCATGCTGGTCTCAGTAGATTTAAATGTTATTAATTAATATGCCTTATAAGTTAATACATAATTTCATATTGCATTAAAAGCCTTTAAGAAGGCAAAGAAACTTACAGTCTGCTCCACTAGTTTAATAAACGTTAATAAAAACCATACATGTTTCGAAGGTTCAAACCTTCATCTTCAGTGAAAAATACAACATTAGAAGAAACTCATGACATTGTTAAACTGTAAGGAAGAAAAAAGTTGTTTAAATAAGTTGAGTTTAAGCAAAAATAATTAAAGGAAATGGAATTGACTCTAATTATACTACTTTATTTAGTCAATTCCATTTCCTTCAACTATTTTTGCTTAAACTATTTTAAACAACTTAATTAAACAACTTTTTTCTTCCTTACAGTTTAACAATGTCATGAGTTTCTTCTAATGTTGTATTTTTCACTGAGGATGAAGGTTTGGACCTTCGAAACATGTATGGTTTTTATTAACGTTTATTAAACTAGTGGAGCAGACTGTGAGTTTCTTTACCTCCTTATAACTTCACTCCACTTTGAGATGGACTACTTCAAAAAAAAATTAAAAGCCTTTTAAAATTAATAAATTTTAAACATATCATATCACAACTGCATATATTAGTTTTTGAATGAGAACATTTAGAGTTCTACACGTCTTCATATTATTCATACAATTTCGTATTTCACGATATGCATTTTTTTAAATGGAATACCGTCCCACAATTTCATATTGTATGATATGCCATTAAAAAATTATTGTGTTAAATATGTCATAATGCCGTTATAAAATATAAATTTCACTCCAGACTTTTTTGTTTAATATGTCGTTATATTAAAGGAGACTACACAATTTCCTATTTCATTATATTATTAAACATAACTGTCCCTCCAATTTGTGTTGTATGACATGTCATTCAAAAATTACGATTTTCAATATTTTAATACATGTCTTGTCAAAATAAGGAGTTTTTTTTAAGTCGCCCTACTTTCTATTTTATTATGCCTTCATAATATAGATTATAGATAGTTATACAGCTCCGTATTATAGAACAGAACATTTAACAAATATAATTTCAAATATTCAACAACGCCGTATTTCTCTTAATTAATTATTAAATTAAAATAGGAAATATTTAAGGTTTCATAGCAGTATTTTGGACACATTATTTTTAATTAAAAAAATATTTATGTTTGTTATATTATTATGACCTACCATTTAAAAATATATTATCTTATGTTTACTAAAACTCCAAAATATCAATTTATAATTGAACTAATTAGTTCGATTAATACAAATTTAATATACAGGGTGTTGTTGACGTATTATATTTAAATGGGTGACTCCTTGGGTGTCCTAGAGAAACGCTACATATTTTTTTTTCAAATGACCGTTTTAAAAGTGGGATAACAAACCCTCTTGCTCACATGTGATTCCGCGGTAATGAATCACAGCACCTTGTGGCAGTGTATCACAAACACCTGTTACGCGCAATGTTGCCAAACTGTGTAAAAATGTAAAACTTTAGCTTCTTATAAAAATAAATATTTAGCTTACTTAGAAAGGAAATCCAGGACGCAGACACCTTCAGTTCTTTTTACTATGGGAAAACTTTAGCTCATCACGTGCCGTGCCGTGATAGTGTGGGACTGCACTGCAAGAAGAATGATAAAATAATGATGTTGATAGACAGGACATCCCTTTAAAATAAATAGTCTCGTCTAACTAGCGCGGTTGCCATTTCCGAGACTATCATTATAGAGGAAGTATTACAGAAGAAATTTCCGCAATTTATGAATATAATCTTATAAAACATCGAAAGTGGCAACGCTGTATTTTCAGCCGAAGTAGCTAAATATCGATCGACCTAGTAAACCCGAATATGTCAAACGTGTTTAGTTACTTTCAAAATTTTTAGATGTCAAATACCAATGTATGGAAATTTATATTATTTCGTAGAACAATAAGGGCTTATTTTTATCTATACAGTAGCACTTTAAAATACTAAAAACTTAGATGTGTTCATGAGATGCATACCTACGCGAAAACTAATGTGAATTTAGGTGGCTTTGTTTTCGGTTTTTGTTCGGTTTATTTACTTGGTATTTTTTTTATAAATTAAATTGGTTTTAAATAAGGCCGAAAAAGTAAACAAAATTGAATTTTTTTTTCTAAAGGGTTACATTTAAGTTGTTCAGATTCGATGGTGTCGTTCGAATTGAACAAATGAGAACATACCTGACCATTTGTAAACTCCGCGGCGGTTCGTTCGAGTCAGTTCAAGTTTATAAATCAGAAATTGTTTCCCAGCGAACTGAACTGAACTTAAAAGTTTAGAAATGTACCTTGAAAAATAAACTTCTTCCTCTGTCAACCAGTTATTAACCTTCTAAGGAGTTTAACGACTAACGCCGACAACACCGCTCAAAATTCACTGACTATTTGGCCATAACCTATCTCAATATTGCTTTGTTTACATAATTTACATCTGTCACAAGTTTGTATATCTTTCTCCCAGTGCTATGACGTGTTTTTTTTTTTTGGTTTGACGTAAGGTGATTTAATTCGGTTATTAAGTAAAAGCGCAAATTATGGATATTTTTATTCAATTTGTTTTCATCTCAGGAATTGCCGGTTTAAATATAATACGTCATTTCCATAAAACCCTGTATATTAACCTACTTAACAACAATTTACAGATTCAGTATCCCGTAAAGAACAAAAAAAAATTTATCCTTTTGAGAAACCTAAACATAATCTTTGGAACTAAAAATACTCTATTGTTGTGTGTAATGTTCGCTCCTAAATTGTTGCTTATAAACATGTTTTATTCCTTTATAAATGATCCAACACATGTTCTTTGTTATTACATAATACATAAAATTATATTATATAGAAATATATATTCTTAACTTTTATAACACATTTTAAAAAATATTCAACTTAAAATAAATATCATGTTAGGTTTCTTAAAAATAGTATAAATTTACAGTAATTCCTTCCTCTCTAACCCTGTACTCTTGTCAACCTTGCTATAACATAATACGCTTTCGTTCCGAGAAGCCTGTCAAGTATAACCCTTTAGGTATATTAGCTTAAAGATGGAGTTGCATGCAAAAGCCCATTATGTATACGAACTTGAGTTGAGTTTCAATCGACCTATGTTATTTTTACTCGTGTCTAGGACATCGTAAATATATCGATAATATATGACATTTTAATACAAGGTTCAGCGCAGTGCAGACTGATCAATTCATTAAATTTTGATGGGCTCTGAAAAAAATTGTTAAATAATTGTTAAACAGTTTAAATAATTAAATACACATAGACCTAAATAAACGCTGCGGTAATAGTAAGCAATTTGAGATTAATAAGAAGCTGCTAATAGATACAGGGTCATTCACCATGAGTGGCCTATTAAATGAACGGGAACTAAAAAAGGCCTCGTATATTATGTCCTATATTTACCTATCCCGCATAGGTCATTTTTGGTTTGCTGCGCAAGGTAGTAACTTACAATTTCTATTATTTATAAAATTCCAAGAATAGGTCTATAATGTCCAGTTCCATATACTAACTACTACCTAAAACAAGATGAAAAATGACTACACTAAAAATTCACTGTTCGACTGACTCATTATTAATTAAAATTGCGTCTCGAGCAGACCTTAATTATTTAGGGTCTCTTAATAAAATATATACAACGTGTCCAAGATGAGGGGGGCCAGTACATGGATCTCGGAAACGGTAAGAGATACGAAGTCGGTTAAATGGAGGTAAAGTTGCGCATTTACGTGCCCAATAATATGCCGTTTAGAAAGTTTTTAAATTCCGAGTAGTTCCGGAGATATCCGGAAAAAACCGAAATTCTGAAAAATAGTTTTATTTTTTTTTCCTGGGTTTTTTTGAGATCGAATTCTAAATTAAATTGCACTTTTGCATTGCCACTTTTTCCGCTCTATCTAACAGCGTTAATTGTTCATGCATTATCAACTTTCTTGAACTTTCTGAACTAGTTCAATAAATAACAAATAATTTAATAATAAGCTTAATTATATTCATAAAGGAGAAATACCGGACCATATCCCAAAATTTTCTGATGTTGATCAAAAAACCCTCGAAACGTCATTAAACCACAATGTGTCATACATCGTTGCATTCGGGACAAAAAAAGCTCTCAAATTCCAGTATCAGAAAAACAGGAGCGTATTTAAAAAAATAAAGTTGATAATGGCCCTTCGAGGACGACTCGTCGGATTATAAAATAATTAACGCTGTTAGATAGAGCGGGAAAATTGGCAATTTACTTTAGAATTCGATCTCAAAAAACCCCAGGAAAACAATAAAACGATTTTTCAGAATTTCGGTTTTTTCCGGATATCTCCGGAACTACTCGGAATTTTAAAACTTTCTAAACGGCATATTATTGGGCACGTAAATGCGCAACTTTACCACCATTTAATCAACTTCGTATCTCTTATGGTTTCCGAGATCCCTGTACTGGCCCTCCTTATCTTGGACACGTAGTATAGATGTATGTACAATAAAGTATGAAACATATGGGAAACGTATTTATTATTGGTTCCTCAGAAAATTGTATACTTGATAAAAGTTGGTGCATGTCTCAAAACTAAAAACGCATATATAATATTTCGCCTGTGGCTAATCGTAAGGCAGCAAATACAATTTTTTCGAAATTGCCTTAAAAATAAAGTACCTACCTTAATTATTACAAATACAGAAAAATTTTATTTAATTTTTTTTTGTTGATCAAATAACTTTAACATTGATTTATCATAAAAAAATTTTAAGTAGTTGGTTTAGATATTAGCATGTTGTACGCATATTTAAACATATTTTGCCCAGCTTGTGCTCTAGTAATAAGTATAATCCAACTCTATTCATAATATGGGAAATAACTAGTAATTAATTTGTCATTTTGTCTCAGTACTCTCAAGTCCAAAACTATACTTTAAAAATGCTTATAAATAGCTATTTTGCTAGTTTAAAGAGTAGGCCGTGAGAACAATTGAATACAAATCAATAGCACAACACACATACATTGTACGTATACAGTACCGTTTTGTGTTATTGTGTCAGTACTGCCCTCATGTCTGGAGTTCTGCACCCAAACATACACTTCGGCTACTGGATTCCATCGAAAGCAGAGCCATTCGTCTGATTGGAGACCACGAGCTGACGAAGAACCTCGACAACCTAGAACATCGAAGAGAGGTTGGGGATTTGACTCTATTTTACAGATATTTTCATGGAAATTGCTCGGCTGACCTTGCCCTCTTAATTCCGCCCAGAGCGGTGAATAGCAGAAGTACACGACGAACCACTGCCGCCCATCCATATGTGGTTAAGCTTAGTACTCCTTGAACTTCATTGTTTAAGAATTCTTTCATCTGGAGGACTTCATCCTTATGGAACTACCTTCCCGAGTCCCGAGGTGGTTTTTCGCATAACCTCCAACCACTCCCAGTGTCCTAAAGGACTTTTCCTATAGTGCTTGTGTTTGATCATAAAAAAAAAGGTACCGTTTAGGAAAAAATAGAGTTTAAGAAAAAAAAGTTAAGATACATAACTGAAATTTCGTATTTTGACTAAGCTTTTAATTTTCCTATAAAATTTTCTGAGAAACTGATAATAAAGAAGTTTCCATATGTTGCCTATGTTCCTTGGACACACTGTATATGTTTCCATTTTCGTCTGTTGTGCTATCGGGGCTCTTGGCGGTAAGACGCGAGTGACTGCTAAAATCATAAATCACCTTCCGAATCTGATATTTTCATTTTTGTCCCACAAGACTAAATTTAATATACTTTCTGCAGAAGGCTGAAGCCTACCCTGAGGTATTGTTGGAATATAATGAAAATGTGGTAATAAAACAGCATGACTTCCAAACTAAATTACTCGTATAACATGCCTCAAGAACTGCCTTATGGATTGTTTACAACTTTATAAACTATTCATGAATATGCTCGACCTCGGCAAATTATGCTTAACAATAGACCATGATTTAGCACTCTTGTTTCAACTATATTTTTCCGCATGTAATTTAATTGTATAAATTATTTTTACTTTTGGGCTAAAAGCTCCGTATTAAAAATAACCAATTTTATATAAGATGGACCGTTACAAATGATTCACAAGTTCTGTGAAAATCCTACCTTAACAATAGGGGAAGGTAAACTACTTTTTGACAGTTCAAAATGGCGGATATGCTCCATCTTGGTTAGGAAAATCAGATAGGAGAGGGGTCTTGCGATATATCATTGTATCACATATATATATGTGCCGCTGATACTTGAAAAAAATTCACCCCTTTCAGGGACGAGTATTGGCCGGTGGAGGGGTCGGAAGGGGTCGGACGCGATATCCAACACCACCACCGTGCTCAGCGTCCTCGAAAATGGGGGAAAGTGTTTTTCTCTGCAGGGAAACCTCGAAATTCTGACGACGCCACCGTGCATCCTCGAAAACGGGGGGGGGGGGGGGGAGATACTCTTGTTCCGGCTGAAAATATTTCGATGTTCGTCCGACTCACAGACGCCACTAGATAGGCTTTTTTGTTACTTAGTTCTTTATATTTACCATAAAGAAAACCTAAAAGGATTCCACAATTAAAAAAGAAGATGAATATATGATACGTATTTTGTAATTATTACTGTTCAGGCGTTATTTCACCTCTGCAACTTAGTGGATTGTTTAATCATAAGAACTTTTTTTACTTCTTAAAACTTTTATTTAGGTACCTATTAATTAAAGCAAACAAAAAGGATGCATTCTTTCCGCTGATCTGCTGTCAGTTCTTGGTTCTTCTCCTTACCGCATCTAAGACTATTAAAGTTCAAGAAGCCGAACAGTTTATTTTTTAACTTTAACAAATACAAAAAAAAATTGATTTTACCTTAACATTAAATAAATAACTAACCTAACCTCAATATTTATAGAGATGCAGTTAAATGTCGTTCATGTCTCAATTATGAAAGTTTTGCATATTTGATACAACAATATAATTATATAAATCAATTTTATCTCTCTCCTTGTATGGATATACTATCCTTGATAATTGTAAAAATCGAAAATAAATCGGTATTTATCCCGTTACTTCTTGCCCAATCACTTATTATGTTTAATGGGTTACCTAACAATTCTCTGTTATCTTTTTTATATTTATCATAAAAAAAGCATAAGGATCCCCAGAAAAAAGAAGACCAATATGTATTTTTTAATGTTCAGTTTTGCTCTATTGCTCTCGAGCAAACCCGAACAAACCCGAACAAAAGGTCAACCCCCAAGCCCCCCCCCCCCCCCCCCTCCCCTACCCAAACGTCCCAGAGGTTTATTCGGGCATATGCATTCGTTCCATAAGGATGACGTCCTCCAGATGAAAGAATTCTTAAATAATGAAGTTCGAGGAGTACTAAGCTTAACCACATATGGATGGGCGGCAGTGGTTCGTCCATAAGGATGACGTCCTCTAGATGAAAGAATTCTTAAATAATGAAGTTCGAGGAGTACTAAGCTTAACCACATATGAATCGGCGGCAGTGGTTCGTCGTGTATTTCTGCTATTCAACGCAGTGGGCGGAATTAAGAGGGCAAGGTCAGCCGAGCATTTTCCATGAAATTATCTATAAAATCACCAACCTGTCTTCGATGTTCCAGGCTGTCGAGGCTCTTTGTCAGCTTGTGGTCTCCGATCACATGAATGGCTCACCTTTCGATGGACTCCAGACTCCAGTAGCCGAAGAGTATGTTTGGGCTTTGTATAGTGTCAAAAGTTGTTGAGGTGTGTACAACTTTTTGGTCCGGAAGAGTACACCAAGTTTCTGTGAAGCTACCTTGGCGACCACAATGTGGTTATGCCAAGACATATTTCCTCCCAGATTGACGCCCAGCAAATTAATAGATGAAGCCAGTGGAATTGCTTATCCTGCCATGACTATATCCGGCTCTGTAATGTTAACCTTTTTAGAGAAAACTGTTGCCTGGGTTTTGTTAGCGTTAAATTCGACTTGGTTACTGTCACCTCCAGCCAAAATTTCTTTCAAGTCTTTGTTGAGCCGTAATGCTTCATGCTGTCTGCGAAGATGTGCGTCGGCAGCCGATATTTGCGCATTCAAAGGTAAAGATGAGACAAGTGTGCTATCGTCAGCAAAGCGAAATATCGGAATTTTAGTTTTCACTAGAAGGTCGTTAATGTATAGTAAGAAGTGGGTGGGAGATAATATGGACCCTTGAGGAACACCGGCTATGATGGTGAAGGCTGAGAGAAATCTGTCACTCGCAACTTGCAGAGAGCGGTCCTTGAGAAAGCTAGACAACCATGCACAGAATCGACTGGGCATACCATAAAAGCGCAATTTACTTAGAAGCCCCTTATGCCAAACGTCGTAGGAAAAGTATTTTTCAACAGTATGGGAAATTTTTTCTAGTGATCTAAGACACGTTCTAACCAAATTAGCATTCTTAGCCGCAGGAAAAATATTTTCTCGGGTCTCCCGCTCACAGTACCCATTGTAAGTAATATTTATTATTACAAAACGTGTTATAACTTTTTCAGTCCTCGCCACTGCCTATCAATATAAAACGTCCATCATGCATAGAAAGTAATTTAGGATAATATATTTTCTGCAGGATTTACTTGATATCCTCGTCGGGTATTTGATCGCAACCCTGAACTATAGAGTACACAACCTGTCGGATTAGGCCGCCGACAGTCCCATCCGCTTTATTATCGTTTATGTAACATTTATGTAATGTCTTGCAAAATATTCTGACGTCAGTCGCTTTAATCCTGAATCGCTGCTTTTCTCTGATTGCCTATTCTGGATTTGAGATAAAATCTTTTGTCGTTTTAGTATTGCTGGCTTCTTTGTGTAGTTATGTTATTCTAGGGGGACTGAAAAAACTTCTGCGTTGTTTAAGATTTAAGTAAAAATTGTTGGATTATCTAATAAATACCTACTACCTATACTTATTTTAAAGTATCTAGTTAAATGAAGCACCGAAAAATGGTAGTTGTTACTATAAATCGTAGTTGCATTAGGTGTGTCTATGATGATACGTTATTTATAAACTAAGTTTTTACTATTTGACTGTGCATTCCATATGTCAGTAACGACATGGAATGCTTAATCAAATAGTAAAATTTTAGCCCTATCGATAGTTGATAACCTGAATCTGATATTACTTCTAGTGTTGGGAAAAACCGATGATTTTAATAATCGAGTACAGGGTGTCCATTTTTGGGTAGTTTTACGGGGTATCTCCGTTATTAGTAATGATAGAAGGATGCGGTTTTCGCAACAATTTGCTACTTTTTTGTCAAACACAAGATACCGTAATCAGAATTTTTCTAGGCCGCCTTGTTTTTGATATACGGGATGTTTTTGAGAATTGTGCATTTTGAGACACCCCCCATATCTCGGTTACCCCATGACGTATCAGAAAGAAATAAAATGTTTTTGTTGTAGTTTTTTACGTAGAATCCATTTTTCTACATTCAATAGTTTTCAAGGAAAATAAACAAATTTACTTTTTTTAAATGGATCACCCTATATGTTTTTTAATAATATAATTTAGTATGTAACAAGCTTCTCAAAAATATATAACACTTTATTTTTAGTCTTAGTATTAGGCCCAAAATATACGTTTTTCAAAAATATACAATTTTTTTTTAGTAGGCAATGACGGATATTAAAAAAAATACTAGTGTGATCAAATATTAGAGACAAAATTTTGAAAAAACCGTTTTATGGTCTGATGAGGCTCATTTTACCAGTGCTGGCATGTTTAATCGACAGAATGCGAGGATTTCGTCTCAGGAAAATCAGAATGTAATATTTCCAATCGAACAGCAAGGCAGATTTGGCGTTAGCATTTCATGCTTTATACTGAATAGCAAAATAGTTCATAATATATTTGAAGGAAGCCTTAATACAAATAAATATTTGGAAATTTTGGAAAACGTTGTTCCAGAAATAATAGAAGATGTGCCCTTAGCTGGTCTCAATAACTTGCATCTTCAACAGGATGGAGCGCCTGCTCACAATGCCCAAATTGTAAGGGCCTACCTGGATAATCACTTTCCAAGTCGCTGGATTGGAACTAATTGACCTGTAAGATGGCCACCAAGGTCACCGGACTTGTCGGTTTTGGATTACTTCTTATGGGGATACCTTCAAAATAAAACTTATTCCATTCAATACCAAACAATGGCAAATTTAAGAATTGCCATTAACAGAGATTTTAGGGAGTTACAAACGCGGCCGTTTATTATTTTTAATTTATCAAGGCGAATAACAACCATGTGTGAAACATGTCTAAGGCATAATAGAGAACAATTTGAGCAATATTTATGAGGGAGTTCAAAAATAAAGTGTTATATATTTTTGAGAAGCTTGTTACAAACTAAATTATATTATTAAAAAATATATAGGGTGTCCCATTTAAAATAAGCAAATTTGTTTATTTTCCTTGAAAACTATTGAATGTAGAAAAAAATCTGAGTACGTCACTGGATTCTACGTAAAAAACTACAAAAAAAATATTTTATTTCTTTTTGATACGTTACTGGGTAACCGAGATATGGAGTGGGGTGTCCCAAAATGCACAATTCTCAAAAACATCCCGTATATCAAAAGCAAGGCGGCCCAGAAAAATTCTGATTACGGCGTCTTCTCTTTGACAAAAAAGTAGCAAAGTGCTGCGAAAACCGCATCCTTCTATCTTTACTAATAACGGAGATACCCCGTAAAACTACCCAAAAATGGACACCCTATACTCGAACAAATTTAATAGTCGAGTGACTCGCTCGAGCGATTAATCACTTTTTGTGACTAAGAAGAATGTGTTGATAAAACACCAAGGCTTGTTTTGTAAGTTTTAGAATAGTCTAGAGTTTTTATTAAGGAAGAACAGTTGATTCTGATTTTTTTTTAAATTATATTCTTTAATATTTTAAAAATTTACAATCTCCGCCAGTCAAAACAGAGCCCATGTCGCGATGAATCCACTAAGGGATTTGGCATACTTTTTCCTATGCACCTTCTCGTTTATGAGCCTTTAACAAAGACGTATCTCGTGTCACCCTTTTGAGCGTCAAACTCGAACCACGCCAATCGGCACATTGCGGGTAGCGCGCGACGTCAAGCGAATATCGGGTATCAAGTGAAAGGCAACAGTTTCTTACTTCGAGCGATCACACTACCAAGCAGCACATTCCGGTCGGTGTCAAGCGAAGCTCGGCTATCGAGGTAATAAGTAACAAGCGATGATTTTCGCTTGAATTTATAACTAGAGCAGTTTTCTTAATAATCAAGCGATGTCGGTTATTTCAATAATCGAGTAATCAAGCGGTTTTTTGCTCGAGCGATCACAACACTAATCACTTCTTCTATAATTAAGCCGTTCCGGAACATTTAACCTAACCCTGTATACCGGGTTAGTAAAAAGTACCGGAGCGCTTAAATATATTCAAAAGCTGCGCTACAAAATTTGGTATTTGTGGATTTCTGGGCATGAGGAATTGAACAATGTTGCCACATTCCCAGTTTTGCGCTACACGTAGTCATTTTCGTTTAAGACAAGAACAAAGAGCTTTTTACTTGTCCAGTAACATTCTTAACGTACAGGTCGACAACTTTCACTGTAGCTACAAAAGGAATGCGGGCAAAAAAATTTCTTGAGATAACAATGTTGTCACATATATTAAATTTTAATTTAATAACATGTTACCAAGTAAACCCTAAAATTAAATTTACCCATTTAAAGTAAATTGTCATAAGTATATAAGAAACTAATATTCTATTATAGTTTCAATGTTCTTAAAACTTTCTTTTCTTTCTTATTTATTTTAATATTTAAATGCAAAATAAAATATTTTTTCATTAAAGTACTTCTAATCTAAAAATAGGGCAACATGGCACAATATCAACGGTAACCATGGGTAACTGGTGGCTAGAGCTAATGTGATAGGTTATATCCCAGACAGAAGATGACGTCACGCACCTGGTGACACGCCTATTAGTGCCAGCGTGCTTGGTCGGCGATGTCCAATATGCTTCATCCAGTTGCGTAGTGATAGGGTTTGTTTTAAAACTTTGATAATGAATGAATATACCCTGGTAAAACCCTTCATAGTCAAACCCGCGAAGTAATTGCCAATGTGTACAGGGTGTGTGAATAGGAATCACAAATTAATACATTTAAATTGCCACTTAAGCGGAAGCTAGAAAGGCTCGCAATGTATACGGGAATAAGCGTGGGTGCAGTAAAAAACATGCACAAAGAAGATACTGAAAGGAAGAAAATAACCCGAATAAATTGTTGTAATCTCCTGTCAAAAAAGGAACCGTCTCTCTGCTGTCGAAAAAATCGAAGGCTTCGACTTTGGCATTGTTAGGAGAACAATACAAAAGTTTTATTTGGAACTAAAAGTATTTCCAACTTTAAAAAAGTTGCTACAACAGCTGAGAAGTGACATAAACTTTCCATTTTCCCTTGAAACTTTGAGGTGCATGTTGAAATCAAATGGATTTTATTGGCGAAAATGCCAAAATAAGCGAGGAATATTAATGAAAAGACCTAATATATTGCACTGGTGATACAAATATATTCATGCTATGAAAAAACATATATTATTACATTATTAAGATAATAATAGCACGCCCATGACTCGGCCATGTTTTAAAAGATATTGCTCCCCCCTTACCGATACCGCGTAGCTATAGACTTGGTTGTCGAACTGTATGAACTTTAGACGACTTTCGTTTAAGAATAAAAGACAAAAATATCGTCTATCTATGTCCAGAATATGCGCTTCGCTTTTATGGAAATCTTGGCTAATTTGGAATTCATAATGCATACGGTCCATCGCTACCCGGCTATTTTGAGAAAGCTTAAACTCGAAAATTTATGTATATACACAGTGAGTCACAAATTGATGGTTATTTAATTCATTATATGAGAGACATAAAACACATAGGTATACAGGGTGTTATGGCAATGACTTATTATATTTGAATGGGTGACTCCTAGGCAGTGGCGGTTCTTCCACATGCAGGAGTACATGCGCACGTGCACCCTCAAAACAAAACGAATAAAAAATATTAATTTATATTCATTGAATATTATTTATCGTATAAAGTCCGACCCTCCCTAATATTTTATCGTATTTACCGTCAAACTAAAAAAGTCCGACCCTCCCTAATATTTTATCATCCCGTCAAACCAAACTGTATAGATCCGGCAACCGTGCCTCGGTCGAGGTAAATGACGATTATGACGAGACTTGCTCGCACGTGCGATTAAGTAGTATAGTTTCTCTGTAGTAACAGGAAGCGGGTGGCAGCGGGAGATAGGTGTACAGTTTTTGTGTGCACCGCGCTGTTGTCTGTTTGTGCATCTAGTTAGAAATTCGAGCGTGTATGTTTTAATATATTAATATTATATATTTATTAAGCTAAAATGAATAGTTGACGGTGGACTATTTAAGAAATAACTTTAGCTCTTTGAGTTTGGAGCGAAAAATTGAAGTGAAGAATGCGGGAACACCTAAACCCAAAATTAATTTAACGCACACCACAAAGGATAAATCTAGGGACTTTATTAGAAAGTTTAAAAATGAAATATATGAAAAAAGTTTATAGAGGGTATTCCAAACTTAATGAGGCTATTATTGATCAATTTTCTACAATTAAGAACCGAAGAATGAACTTTACGTTTAAGCACTATTGTGTAGGGTCGATAAATATTGCGTATTTCAATAAATGATACTCGATATGATTTTAAACCATTTTATTTAAGGATTTAAACTAAAAAACACTGAAAATATGAAGAATGCCAACTTGTCAGTCTCGTGGCCCGATTCGTTCTCGTCATAAAACAGTTAACTATTGTTCTCGTCTTGGTGGCGCCTAATGACGTAGCCCGTAGATGGCGTAGTGGTATTAGACATTATTCGGTTCTCGTGATATCTCGTAGCAAGCGGTAGTAGTATTGGACATCATTCGGTTTTCTTGATAGTTCGTAGATGGCTTTAGTAGTATTAGTAGTGGACTGTATAAATATTGTTACGAGGGTTGCATACGACGACGTTAAGATCCGACAGCTATACACACTAAGAAAACCTGTCTTATTTTCCAAGAGTTGTATTTCCTTGTGTAAAATTAAAAAATAAAAAAAAATATGTTTTACCTAACGCATTTTCTTATTACTTTTCTTCTTCCTACATTTAAAACGCCTAGAAATATTTCAGTTGTCAGTTCACACCGCATGTTTCGCCCTTGCTTGGATACCTGCCGCGTGCAACTATCGTTGCTTCAGTATGTTTCGAGACTCGGGAATGAGATGAAGTTGTCGATGGTTCCACGTGCTTGATGTATACGAATTTTAAACGTTTTGTTAGTTGTAGCATTACCCGATTTTTTTTCTGTTGTGAAATAATTCATAATAAGAAATATTTTAATGTGATTTCAAATTTGTGTGATATTACCTATTGTTGGTTCTGTTGCAAAACATACTTTTTGTGTTTTATTGTTTTATAAAATGGATTATAAGATCGAATGTAAGAGAGTATGTAACTTAAAATTGTAGTATTCTTTGTCTAAAAAGTTTAAAAAAGAAGTGATAACGCGTGTCAAAGACGTCTTTTTGTCTAAAACTGAACACGTGCGTTTACAATTCTATGTTGTAATATATGACAACACCGCCTCAATAAACTATTGATTGCGAACGTCCTCAGTAGCGGCCACGTAAATTATCAGATTTCATATAAAGTGTATATTTCGCACAATAATTCAAACCGCTATTAAAGGTTATTTTTCTTCAATTTATTTCCATCTCAGGATTTGCCGGTTTAAATATAATAAGTCATTTCCATAACACCCTGTATATAGGTGACAATATCCCACTTGTATAGTTTTGAGTCAACCGTAAAATCTATGAAAAATGTTTAAATATACAAATGCGGGCTAAAAGTAATTGTTAGAGCGGCGAATATGCGTTGCCGCCCATAGGCGTGCGAGTCATAGACATTAGAATACCTAATCTCAACTAAATTAAATTACTTACCTTTACAAATTACTATTGTATGTAGGCAGCTCCGGCTCTTCATTATTTTCGAGACGGGACAAACCCATTTAAAACTGCCGCCCTCGCATATCCTCCATCCCTTGTTATTTTTCTTCGCGCCCGTGCTCCAGAGAATTTCGGCCAGATTGGGTTATATATAGGATGTCCCAATAGGAACAGTACATAGTAAAACTGCATTCTTTGGATAAAAATATTGCTATTTGGTCAAACATTACTTGCTCAATAGTTGATAATAACCGAGCTGTGTATATACAAGTGAAAATATTATTTTCTATATTATTTTCCTGATTGATTTACTTTTTTACCAACATTTTTGCATACAATTTTATGTCATTGGATTTGGATTTGTCAATTATTTTATGTAGATTGTAAAGGGCGCTCGCTGCGGCAATCCGGGTACATAGAACCAAGTGCAACTTTCTTGCGCTTTAGTGTATTTATGTTCCTATTAAAAATATCAATTTTCGCATCGCTTTTACCCAAAAATGGTATGTGAACCTTGTCAATGTCGCTCCGAGCAATTGCTTTCGAGATTTTTGCATTTAAGTGTCCAGTGCCGTTTTTAAAATATTGCTATAACATAGTTGGATATTAATAATTATTACATTTTAGGTAATAACATTTAGCTACAAATAATTCAGATCACAACAGGAGTTCCAACTTAACCTATAATTTTTAAAGTATTGATAATTTATTAGAAAATACACACTATAAAGGAAAAAAAAGGCCAGTAATGAAAATATTTATAAGTTAAATAAATAATTTTATTTTTACAAAAATAAACTATCAAGGAAAGATCTGTTTTTGACAATAATTGTTGTAATATTTTTAAAAGCGCACTGGGCCCTATGAATGCGAGAATATCGAAATAAATTGCTCGGAGCAACATGACAAGATACACACACCATTTTTGGCTAACTGTGTGATGACAACATTGATATTTTTAATAAAAACATAGATACACTAAAGCGCAAAAGAGTTGCACTATGTACCCAGAGTGCTGCAGCGAGTGCCCTCTACAATCTACATAACAATAAAATAATTACAAAAATTCAAATTTCTCGCCCCATAAAAGCATTCAAAACCAAAAATTGTATTCTAAAATATTAGTTAAATAGTAAGTTCATTAGGAAATTAGAAAATAAAATTATCACAATGTATCTCGGTTAACTAAGTAAAGGTTGGCTAAATCGCAACATTTTTACACAAAGAATCTGCAGTTTTACTCTGTAATATTAATTTTGGGACACTCTGTATAAAATTTTTAACAAAACCGCAATTTGGGCGATACTATGAGTACACCCTTAATTTTAATAGAGCTTAAATTAAGTCCATTAAATTGCGCAGTTTTCAAATATTACTATTTAACTTATACGGGTGTTATGGAAATGACTTATTATATTTAATGGGTGACTCCTAGGGTGTCCTAGGAAAGTCTACATACTTTTTTTTTAAATCGAATATCTAAATACCAATTTTTACCCACATACTGTCGCGTCTTTCCATCTGGATTCGGTTAGCAACAATGTGAGTCACTAGAGTACACTAACGGTGATGTCAGATCACATCGCGTGTCTCGCCCTTGCTTAGATTCCTGCCGCACGCGAGTATCGTTCTTCAGTATGTTTGGAGATGCTGGGATGGAATGTCGAGGGTTCGACGTGCTTGATGAATACGAATTTTAAACGTTTTGTTAGTGGTAGCATTACCCGATTTTTTTTCTCTTGTGAAATAATTCATAATAACAAATGCTGTGATGTGATTTAAAATTTGTGTGATATTATCTACTTGGTTCCGTTGCAAAACGTAGGTACTTTTTGTGTTATTTTTTTATGGAATGTAATTATAAAACGGATTATTTAAAAATAAGGTCGAAGGTAAGAGAGTATGTACCTTAAAATTGTAGTTTTTGTTCCTAAAAAGTTTGAAAAAGAAGTGATAACGCGGGTCAAAGAAGTCTTGTTGTCAAAAACTGAACACGTGCGGTTATAATTCTGCATATATGACAACACTGCCTCAATAAACTATTGATTACGAACGTCCTCAGTAACGGCCACGTAAATTTTGAGTTTTCATATAAAGTGTATATTTCGCTTAGTAAATCAAAGCGCCATTTCTGGTTATTTTTCTTCAAGTTATTTTCATCTCAGGATTTGCGGGTTTAAATATCATTAGTAAATCATTTCCATAACACCCTGTATTATTTATAAAATATTTACAATAAGTCATTAATACGTGTCCCGTGACAACGGCGAGTTAGTCGGCGAGTATTAGACGAGACCAGTCTCGAAATAAAGATAAGTTATCCCTCCAGAAACTTCTAAAGCCAATATTAATTTGGATCGAGCCGTAAATCAAATTTATTGTAAACTTACGGTGTAACGGTCTGATATAAATCTAAACTTATCACCTCCTTCCCTTTTGTTCGAAAATAGAGATCATCAAAATACGTGATCCCTTAAATTTGCTCTTTTAATAGCCTGTGACATCAAATTGGCCCTAACGCTTTAAAGGAAACGTGAGTAAAGGTGATTGGGAGTATTTCATAAAAGCTTTACCACAAAGCTTAAGGATATTTTTGTTACGTTAACCAGGATGTTTCTGGTTAATATCCGTATGTTACTACTGCCATATTTTTTGGATCATATAATTCAAAAAACAATAGATGGATACCGTCGGGCACAGGAAAGAATGCGTGCGTCATCACCTGAGAGTATGATTCAAATCATATATCATATACATATTACATACTTCAATGCTGAGGGATTATACGCCCAAGACTATGCAGATGATGAGCTTATGCTCTGAATATCGTACAGCGTTGGTGTATGAGGGTAAACCTCAAAGTCAACGTTGCAAACATTGCTATTTTACCATTCAAAAAAACGCGCCAGACAAATAGGGAACTAGCGACCTAAAAATCTTTTCTGAGCAGATAAACACAGTCGGTTAAGTAAAGTATCTAGGACTAACCCTGGACGCCCAACTGACATGAAACCAACTAAACCTAAACAAAGCAAAAATGTTCCTAATAAGGTGCAGGAGCTTAGTAGGGAAAACCTGGGGACTCAGTCCCCAGATGATGCAGTGGCTGTACGAGTATGTCACAGTCATCAGACACCTGATATCATATGGGTCTGTAGTCTGGTGGATAAACTCACAACAGATTACAACAGCGAACAAACTTAACAGTTTACATAGGCTGGCTTACCAGTGTATCAGCAGGTCTATGAGCAGCACCTCCATCGCAGCAATGGAAGTCATACTGGGACATTATAATGGAGGCTGACGGCAGTACCTCAAGGATGGACACAAATTGGGAGAGGACCCTCGTGAAAATTGGGCCCACAAAAGCTACTGTATACCAAGCGGAAGTTTATACTTTACAAGCGAGCTTACAATAGAATCTTGACAGGAGTTGTCACGACCAAAAGATATATCTACATCCTGTCGGACAGCCCAGCTACTCTTAACTCTCTGAACTCTCATCGGTTAACTTCAAAACTCACACAGGAATACCTTAATAACCTAAAAGAACAGGCAGCCAGGGGGAACAAGGTAGAACTCTTGTGAGTTCCTGGTCACTATGGGAAAATCGCAGGGGCCCTGAACCACCCTCCGGGATATCAAAACAGGCGTCTTTCTTGATGGCAATGTTTACCTGGTCAAATACACGTACGGGCCGCAATTGGGAAACCATCGAAGATGCTATCGAATGAGATGCTAACCCTAACGTGGCCCCAGTTAAAAGAGATGACTGGTCTGCTAACAGGTCACTGTCACTTACGGAAACACCTTCAACGTATAAAAATGTATAATGGGCTCATTGAATGCAGAATCTGCGGCGAAGAGGATGAAACTGCCTTCAATACAATATACAGCTGCAAAGCGCTGACTCGTAGATGACTTAAGTTCTTCGGAACATCGACGCTTGACAGATTTGGCAAAAGGCTATTGGAACTCTTAGAATGAACAAATGTTTTCTAGTAAGATCGGTGTACACAAAGCAGTGATAGAAGTTTGGGCAACACACTCGACCTCCGCCTTTAATCAACCAACCAACCATGTAGATCAAATAACACAAAACCATGTCAACATCTCATAGAAGTGATTATGAGGGTCATAAATATTAAAAACTTCGTTATTTTACTGAAGTCAAAAATAACATTTTAAAATGGTAGTTGAAGCATTACTTATTGTTTAAAGTAAATATAATAATATTTTTTGGCAAAGGTATCAATTTTCTTACAAAACATGCCAAGAAAATGTACCTTTGTCGTTGAAATAGAAAGTGATGAGAAAATTGATATTTTTAATAAACAGATAAATATGCTAAAGCGTAAAAAGAGTGCACTATTTTCTGAGTGCCGTACCGAGCGTCCTTACAATCTATATCAAAATTATTAACAAATTCAATTTTCTCGCGCCCAACCATTTCAAATTGCATGGTAAAACCTTAGAACTTCTTGTATGACCAAGAAAACCTATGGAAATAACAGTTTTCGAAATATTGACGTTTGAAAATCTAATTTATTTTAAATCCCATAGGACGTCATACCTCCCACCTGTATACCCTATATACCAACGTTTTATCTTAAAAAATGTGCAACTAAAAATACTAATTGGCGAGTTAAAAAACAAATCCCTAAATTTTAAATCAATTTGTGCAAAACTTTATAGACGCACTCTGTATGTAATTAAGTGAAGGGACCTGATATGCTCAAATTACATTTTTGGTAAACATTAGATCCTAGATTTAGTGAAAAGGTTCGAGTACAAACCAGTTTTAATTTATAACGAAATTAATTAAAACTTTTACTCGTCAATTACCAATTTGTTATACTGATCCCAATCTCAGAATTTTAAGTTTAGATAGCCAATCAGATGAAGAGGGGAAAATGAATACCCTATTTTCTTTTGTAATGCAAAAGTATGAATTTCTAGGGGCTAAAAGTTTGGAATTTATGTATACAGGGTATGCGACTAATGCCGGCGAGGTACGATGTTCTTATGTCTTCGAAAAAAAATTGATCAAGATGAAATCATGGAAAATATTCTCACGTTTCCAAAATGACCGCTATAATGCACAAGTACTAATATATAACTAATAATTCAAATTTCTTCGAATTATCACTCTTAAGGTTTTCATTTAATAACGGATGTAAAACGATCATTAATTTTAAGTTTCTTCGTACGATTTTTTTCGTATCGCAGATAATATGGGTGGGGAAGCACGTAAATTTTTTTTTTAAATTACTCTTCCATACCCTTTATCCAAATGTAATCAACTTTGGCTCGTTTTGACTATAATTTTACACTTTTTAAATATCCGACGTTGATTGTGATCGCTATTTCACATTGCGTCTTCTAGAGGGTGCTGTTTACCAATGATTCTGTTTTTTAATTTTCTTAATAAAGATTATGTCTTACAAGCGTACAATAGAAGCTTGAAATGGTCTACCACGACCAAAAGATATATCTACATCCTATCGGACACCCCAGCTGCTCTTAAGGCTCTGAACTCCAATTGGTTAACTTCAAAACTCACACAGGAATGCCTTAATAACCTAAAAGAACTGGTGGCCAGGGGGAACAAGGTAGAACTCTTGTGGGTTTCTGGTGACTATGGGATAATAGGTAATGAGAAAGCGGACGAACTAGAGAGACCTAGATCCGCTCAGAGGCCCTGAACCACCCCCCGGGATATCAAAACAAGCATGCTATCGATTGAGATGCTAACTCTAACGTGGCGGCAGTTAAAACAGATTACTGGTTTGCTAACAGTCCACTGTCACTTACGAAAATACCTTCAACGTATAAAAATCTACAATGAACCCATTGAATGCAGACTCTGCGACGAAGAGCCTGCTTTCAATATAATATACAGCTGCGAAGCGCTGACTCGTAGAAGTTCTTCGAGAACGTCCAAAGTGATGATACATGACAAACTTGGCAAAAGGTTATTGGACCTCTTAGAAGGAAAAAATATTTTCGATCAAGATCGGGGTACGAGGTAGAAGAGGGTGCTGTGACCAATGATTCTGTTTTTTTAATTTTCTTAATAAAATTAAATAGAATGATACATTATTTTATTACTGTGCTTAAATAGCACAAAAATAGCTACATTTTAGTGCAAACCGTAATTCAATGCCTTTATTTCTTCTCGAGTTATTTACAAATAAATATTTTATTTAAAAACATTAATGTTAGGTACCTACTTAACACAATTTCCGTGAAAACAAAATGTTGCTGTTGCCAACACTTCTAGATACTCTAGCAACTTTGATTATAAGTTAATTTTGACACTTGTGTATTTAGAACTTCGCTTATTATTTAAGAAATAACAAAGTTAGTTTGATTGCCTTTGAGATTTCCAATTTATTTATTTTTTACCCATGAGGCATAAATGTCTTATTTTTTATTATTAAACGAATACAATGTAAAGATTGTTTTGCCATACTTTTTTTATCTACTTAGTAAGGATAACTAATAATAAGAGAATGTATATTATTAAAATCTTTGGCCTTTTGTGTAATTTTTTCGGGTTTGTTCGGGTTTGCTCGGGTGTAGAAATAAGTTGATACAAAGGCAATAACAAAACAAAAAGTACCTAAAGCTTATTATCACAACTAAACAAAAAAAATAAAGTCTTTATACTTCTTACTTTTCAGGTGGTATTAATATGAAATACCAATGTAAGGAAAAATTATTATTTCCCAGACCACCCAATGATACCCTATACAATAAGGGCGTATTTTTGTCTACACAGTAGCACTTTAAAATACTAATTCAGATTGAAAGGTACTACCAAGAAAACGAAGCCTTTTTCCATTGTCACCACCTGCAGCGTTCAAAACCGGTCTGCAGGTGGTGACATCCTATCAATGGAAAAGGCTTCCTTTTCTTGATAGTACCATTCAATCTGAAATAGTATTTTAAAGTGCTACTGTGTAGACAAAAATACGCCCTTATTGTATAAGGTATCATCGGGTGGTCTGGAAAATAATAACTTTTCCATACATTCGTATTTAAAAAAAAAATTATTTGAAGATTTGAGAGGCATTCAAACAAAAATCTTTTTTTACATTTAATAAAATCTTTTGCAAAATTTGGTAAAATCTTCTTGACACATGGTATTCCCAATCGGCCACTCATCCAAGTACTAATCGCTCGCAACGTTCCTTGACTTCGGTGATCGATAGAATGATTCCTGTTAAGCTCCTCCATCTGGTCTCCATACGAAGAACGAGTTCTGATTGATCCGTGCCACCTGATTTACGCTTTCATTCTTTTAAAAAAGCATTTTTAGAACACTTTATTTATACTTGGTCATTTTTACAATAGAAAATACTCGAAGTACAATAATAGTCGTCAGTAAAATGTATCATAAATTTAAAAATATTTAACAACTGGAGTTATAAATAAATTATTTTCACTTACATTCGTTCTACTCGTAAATTTATTAGAATTGGGTTTTGATTTGTCAAAAAAAAGGTCGCTATAACTGAAAGTAATACACCTCTATGTGGGTTCTGTTTTATTTCCAAAAAAAGGTCAACAATAATTAATAGTAATACACTTAGCTGGAGGCTACCAAATGACACACAAATTAGACACTCTTTAGACTACATAAAAATTACACACAAACCAATGAGAATACATGCAAATTGACAACACTGTGTCAAATATCAACAGTCATTAAGGGACAACCTGTACACGTTTTGACCAAATGATCGCAGAAAAAGTATACCTACTCTCGTAAATGATTGCTATTTACTCTGATGATACACGACACTCGCATGTCACTTTAGGTTCCAGTTATTATCTTAGAAGCAAACATTTTTTAAATTGCTAGGTATATGCCAATGTCATACGGCACGACATATTTATATTATTTTTAGACACGTATATCCAATATAAAATAGACAAATTCCGCTAAGTGAAAGAAACCATAGAGAGCACGTATATCTATTATCTCTATGGCCGTCCCATTTAGTTTGTTTCTTGATTCAAAGGCACGGCCACGACAAAATGGGTAAAACGGGTAAAAGGGTTCGCTTCATATTGTCTAATAAAAAACCTTCTAACAATCTAACAGTTCCAGCTAGAGTTTCTCGAATAGATCTATTACGAAAAAATAATAGAAAGAAGTAAATTGGACTTTTCTTGCGTTTTTTCCCTTAATGTTAGTTATATAGACGTGTATCATAACTAAGACCAGTTATTTTTGTCTTATTATTTAACGAAATATAATTCCAGGGAAACAGCAAAACTAAAATATTGACATGTCATTATTTGTCATTGGCATTTATATTTTGTGTGTTCGTGTGATTCACAAATTTTTCCAGTTTCTAAACGAAAGTACGTTGCTATACTGGGTGATGCATTATTTAGTTGAACATAGGAAATCCCATGTAAATTTTGAGGTGCCTGAATATTGGCTTCGCTGTATATTTTATAGAAAAACTACACTATGACTTCTTGAAGCGGCCGATACGGTGAACTCATGTGCTGAGTTTCAATACACGGAACTCTCATAGTTCAGGTAATACAGCAAATATCAGCTAATAATTTCTATGACATCATTACCAAAAATTGGCATAAAACTGAACTTAACGAATAATGAAAATATTGTCGTTGTCCTTTCATCAATGTCAAGATTTAATTTGCTTGTGTTTACTGTATTACCTGAACTCTGCGAGTTTCGTGGTTTTGGCATCACATCCATTAGCTGCCGGCGTGGTTGTGCCTTATTTGATTTACATAATCTCGATTTGAATCATATTGTTATACAGGGTGCCCGCTAATTAATGGTACATGGAAAAACAACGGACTCCTTACGTAAAAATATTAGGATTTAATTATACAATACATTATATATAAGTTAAAGAACAATCCAATTGTTGTATTTATTATTCCCAATTACCATTACTAGAACATTAATTATCATGTAAAAGTGAATTGGTAAGAAGTAACAAAATATGACTTGCTTCCCTGAGCTAACGCACTAAACAATTTAAATGCAAATATCTCCGAAACGGTAACTCTAGGCGACCTGAACTTAGTATACCTTTTTTTCGTGATAAATATGAGAAAAGTATTATTTTTATTAAAAACTTTAATACACTGAGGCACAAAAAAATTATAACCTTAACAACTCCCTGTCCCCTACATTCTACATTAAAATTTCACAAAGAAGTCAATTTATCGTCCTAAAAAAACCAAATTTTGTAAAAAAAACCGTTAGTTTCTCTCAAAGTTATTAGAGAAAAACAAGTTTTAACTTTAACACCCTGTATCTCAGTTAATATCAACTTTCGGATATAGGTAAGTACATATAGATCCTAATATTTTTACGTAAGGACTTTTTGGTTTTTCCATGTACCATTAATTAGCGGACACCCTGTAAACGATGACGTAAGTTCATTCTCTTCATGATTCAACTATAGGAAAATTATGTAACCACTATTAATAAATAGGAATAAATTTTAAACTTTAAGGAAGGTCCGATATTTGCAATGTTCTTACTCCTTTAAAAACATTTGACCTGGGTTGTAAAAATAAAAAGCAATCACATTTCAACTGGGCACTGGCATCTTATAAATATTTATGAATCCTTGTAACTGTATCAAAACTGAAGTGTACGCGTAGTAAAAAATGAAAAGGGAAATAGCTTCAGATTGGAAGAGAGTCCTGCTAAAAATATCGGTTTTATGTTTGTTGTCCTCACTTATTTTTCGTCGGCACGGCCTTTTAAGTTGAAAATATTAGACATGATGGTCGTAAAAACGACGCAATATACATGAATGTTTACTATTCTTGATATAATTATTTTAAGGAATGAAAATTTCAACTCCTTGTTAGAACGTTTCCTGCTTATTTTTACAATAAATTACAAAAATTAAGCATAAATTCATGCAGAAGAAAACCTGTAAAGATTGTTTCAAGAAAAATGGATAAAACGTAATAACTGCCGTAAAAGTACCTGGGTAATCCCATTATTTATGACCGTTTGTTATTATTATGTGGAAAGGACCGGATTGTAATAATTATAATTAAATATAGGCACATCAGGTAGGTTAGGTTTCCTAATTTATATTTAAATATCTTTTTGTGGTAAAAATTTGTTAGTTTTACAATGCGAGCTATCACAGTCGCCAATTACATAAAGCTCCAAGCTCAAATAATACAAAATTGGAGATTCAAAACTACATGGCGGCGAATGATATATATTTTGAAGAAAGTTATAAAAAAAGTGATCTTTTAGAAGTTTTAAAGACATTTTGTATAAAAAAAGTATATGTTTGTGACACATTGGCAGAAGAAATTGGACATACAGTGCTACGGCTCCCACCCTATTATTGCATTTTTAACCCCATAGAGCATATGTGGCACCAGTTAAAATCACTGGTTAGGTCTGAAAATATTTCTCCGACTTTAAGTTCTAGTGTTGTAGAATTAATACGAAAATGTTTTAATGATATTCCCCCAGGTAGTTGGAAAAATTCAGTCCGTCACGTAATAACTGTAGAAAATTCGTATATTAGTCTGGATCGTATAATTACTCCAATTATAATTAATTTTGATGAGGATAGCGATAGCGAAACAGAACCATCTATAGAATGACATTATAAATGTAAATAAATATGACTAGTAATATTTAAAAAAAAATGTTATTTCATTTGATTACATTAATATAATCATATCATTACTTGTTTTCCTTAGTCCGTCCCTTCATACTTCACTTGTTTATTGCCAAGCTCTTGTCTACACAATGGGACCGACCCAGGAAATCATTAAGTCGTATCCAATTTTCGTGAAACGTACTGTACATACATACAATGCGAGTTTTCGAACGTATGACATCCATTTTCTTTGGAGTTGAATTATTATATTTTTTAACACATTCTCAGAGCTCATTGGTATTTCCATTGAATACGTGCTATATGGTATAATTTAGTAATGTATGACATTCATTTACTTATAGGAAATATTTTTCTGGCAATTTAGTTACAATTTGTGAATGTATGATATCTATTTTCTTTAAGAGGTTGAACTATTGTATTTCTTAACTCATACTCGAAGTGTAATATAATTTTAATTTATTTGTTGTGGTTTATGATATTTATTAAAAATATGGCATGATTTGCTATTGTATATAAATTACAAAAATTAAGTATAAATTCATGCAATTAGGATACTTAGAAGAAGATGGCTTTAAAAAATAACAACTCTCAGAGCTGCGCGTCCGCTCGCTATTATCCTTACCAGTATACGAGTAAAACCTAAAGTTATTTTCAAATACCAATATGGAAAATAATTATTTCCAGACCACCCGATGATGCTTATATTATAAGGGCGTACTTTTATCTACACAGTACCACTTTAAAATACTATTTCAGATTGAATGGTACTACCAAGACAAGGAAGTTAAAAGTCCTCTCTGATGATGGGTATGTACACCTACCCTGTACTGACGAGAACACATAAGTTCGAAACCGGTCTACAGGAGGTTGCATCCTATCAATGGAGAGGGCTTCCTTTTCTTGGTAGTACCAATCAATCTGAAATAGTATTTTAAAGTGCTACTGTGTAGACAAAAATACACCCATATTGTATAAGGATCATCGGGTGATCTGGAAATAATAATTTTCCATATTGGTATTTGATATTAATACCACCTGACAAGCATAGACTTTTTATTTCTTAGATGGATTTTTAAAGTTATTTTAATTTAAAAATTTATTTCTCTATGCACCATTCAAACAATTCAGGTTTATTACCCAGCATTTCAAATAGGTGCACTAAAATTATTTACTGTTTAAAAATCTCGCTGGGAATTTTACATTAATTTTGTTATAACGCAATTAGATAATTTCGATCTAAAATTAGACAAACACAGGTAAACGTTGTAGGTATTTTTTAAAGAAATTCAGATAATATAGAAAAAGTCCATATATTTTGTCTCAACCTGAGTAATCTCACTTACCGCTGAAACATTAATTCGGGTGATAGACGTGTTTACCAAAAATACATAAACACAATATGCCTTTACGACCTATTACGAGCTCTCGAAATTCCCCAACACACGAACTGTCCAAATTTCTGCTCCCGATACTACAACCTCTACAAGGACATAGCTCATCTTACGTCAAAAATTCACAGCATTTCGTAGAGATAATAAGTGGAAATGAAATACAACCTGAAGATCGTTTGGTTAGCTTCGATGTGGAGAGTCTCTACACCAACGTCCCAATAAAGGAAACTCTTCAGATTATACGACAAAAACTTGAAGATGACCTGACACTCGAAGAACGAACCCCGCTACCAATCAAAGCCATAATGGACCTACTGGAATGCTGCCTGAATAATTCCTACTTTCAGGAAAAGGATAGATTCTACAGGCAAATGGACGGACTGCCAATGGGCTCATCCCTCTCCCCAGTAATAGCCAACATTTACATGGAATGGTTTGAAGACCAAGCCATTAAAAAAGCTATAATAAAACCTAAACTATGGCTCCGCTACGTAGACGACACCTTCATTATTTGGAACAGAAGCGATGACGAACTTCAAACTTTTTTACAACATATGAACAACCTGACCCCTACAATTAAATTTACTATGGAGAAAGAAAATAATGACAGACTACCTTTTCTAGACGTTGTAGTCCAGAGAAACAGGAATACCATCATCACATCGGTATACAGGAAACAAACTCACACAGGACAATACCTTAATTATGCCTCGAACCATTCGAATAATACCAAACATGGGATAGCTAAAACATTGGTTGACAGGGCATTCACGCTTTGCAACTCACAAGAGGCTATCACACAAGAACTCAACAACATCACCAAGGACCTAGGAATGAATGGTTATCCCCAACGACTGGTAGACCAAGCCATCAAAAAGCGTCAAAATCATAAACAAAGAACAAGAGATGACACCGAAGTTGGACCGACCATAAACATACCCTATGTCAAGGGGGTTTCTGAAAAGATTCGACGAATAGGACAACAATACAATATTCGAACAGTATTCAGCTCCAAAGACTCTTTAAGAAGCCACCTGACAAAGACAAAACCAAACAACCACAAAGACACAAAGAATTGTGTATATAGAATACCCTGCGAGTGCGGACAATCCTATGTTGGTGAAACCCTACGGCCATTGGAAACAAGGATCAAGGAACATCAGAGCCACACACGAAAGGGAGAAACAAACAGATCCGGAGCAGCAGATCACGCTTGGACCCACGGCCACCACTTACAATGGGGACAATCAAGTATCATACTCAAAGAAGAACATTGGCGAAAGAGGAAATTCAAAGAAGCAGCTGTCATCACTCAGAATCCTGGTTGTTTTAGCAAACCCTCTTTAGATATAAGGAACATTTGGAAACCCCTGTTAAGCAAATATAATCTTAGTTTAGGTACGTCCTCTAGTATTGACGCATGACTGCACCCACCTCGGTCATACTTGATTAACTTTCTCATCCCCCTTATTAGTATAAATACTCTCGTAGTTTAGTAACTTGCTCAGTATTCACCTGAAGACGACTGGAGATACTTACCAGTTGAAACGTTGTGATTTAAACGAAATAAAGACAATGGAAGTCCAAAACACGTCTATCACTCATGATACAGCATTGTCTCTAACCTTCAAAGAAACATTAATTCGGGTGTTAGAATAGTCTTATTTCTTACACCTCGCGTACTGTCTAACCATTATAGATAGCTAATAAATATTTGTAAATAGCTTCAATTCGAGAAAATACTGAAAATTAATTCAAAAACAAATTAGATCATAAACACATCTTAACAATACTGTAGCGTTAGAAATGGCATTGCCAAAATTATATCTGCAAAATAGAGAAAAAAATAATTTAGGAAATCATAACAAAATTATGTTTAAAAAAATTTGTTATATTTTTTTTTAATATAATTTTGGTATGATTTCCTAAATTATTTTTTTACTAGTGGAGCAGAGTTTGAGTTACTTTCCCCATTCATCATTTTACTCCACTTTGAGATGGACTACTTAAAAAAAAAACTTGATATTATTACGAAATTACAAATATATTTTTACAGAGAATATATAAATTTAAACAACAGACACACATACAGGGTGTTACATAGCAACATATAAAACGTCACTGAATCTTGAACAGTGTTGTCATATCTTCAAGAAAACTCTTTAGAAAGTCAATAACCGTTAGACAGATTGCAAGTTGTTTATTTTTCAGGGTATATTATTATAAACTTTTACGTTCAGTTCAGTTCGCTGGGAAACAATATCTGATTTATAAACTTGAACTGACTCGAACGAACCGCCACGGAGTTTTTAAATCGTCAGGTATGTTCTCATTTGTTCAATTCGAACGACACCCGGCGGATCTGGACATCTTAAAAGTTTATAAATGCCACTTACCCTTTAGAAGAAAAAAATACAATTTTATTTAGCTTTTCGGACATATTTAAAATAAACTCAATTTATAAAAAAACACTAAAACACTAAGTACCTAGGTAACTTGAACAAAAACAAACCGGCACAATAAAATCACATAATACAGCTAAGTACCATTCAATCTGAATTAGTATTTTAAAGTGCTACTGTGTAGACAAAAATACGCCCTTATTGTCTGAGTGGTCTGGGAAATAATGTAGGTATTTAATATCTAAAATTTTTTTAAATAAATAACGTCGATCGATATTGAACTGCTGGGCTGGGGCACTGCCGTCGCGAAAAGAACAAATAACTTAATAATTTAAACTCGGGTTTAAGTATTAACACACAATTTAACACACAAATCTGCTTAAAACTTAGTAAAAACAGTAGGAAACCGATAACGCGTGTTAAAATCATCTGGCTTCTTTAAACAGCTTATTTTGGACAATCGAGCGGGTTGCTTGTTCTTTTCGCCGGCTGGGGTTAATATTTAAAAATACAGCGTTGCCACTTTCGATGTTTTATAAATAAATTACTGAATTTCCTTCTATAATATTACTTTCCTGTATAATTATGGTCTCGGAAATTGCAACCGCGCTAGCTCAAGTTAGTTCTCTGAATGTGCACAAAGAAAGCACCTTGGACGCGACCATTTATTTCAAAGGGTAGTTCCTGTCAAGACAATTGTTTCATTTTATCTTTAGTAAAGGGTTAATGGCCCATAGAAATTAACGTTTTTATTATTTCTATTGCGAAATAATTAAGTGCTGTTTAGTGTTTACGTGTAATATGATAATAGGTGCATATCTTCAAAAAAACTAATTTGAAACTCGTGGGTGTTCAGTTCCACATTATCATCAGGGTACGTGATGAGCATAAAGCTTTTCCCATAGAAAAAAGAACAACAACCTGAAGATATCTGTGCCCTCGATTACTTGCTAGTGTACTGGCACCTGGATTCACTTCTATTTGGATGCTAGGTAAACTAAATATTATTTTTATAAGAATCTAAAGTTTTACATCTTTTACACGGTTTGGCAACATTGTGCCTGAACATCTGTTGATTACACAGCTGGGCATGGGTAATATGATCATATATGATTGTGCCGAGGAGTGACCTGTGGGTTTATGGGTGAATTACCCCACTTTTTAAATTTTGATTTAAAAAAAATATATATATGTAACGCTTCTCTAGGACACCCCAGGAGTCACAAATATAATACGTCATTTTCATAACACCCTGTATATGTAGTATAATATTTTTACTTATAGGTACATATGACAAATGCATTCAATATAAATAATAAAAGTTTCGGTTTCCAACACAGGCGATAGATCTAGAGCGATTAGCAGAAATTTGTCATCAATTTTGTTAAAAATGATTCTTGAACGGGAAAAATTTTAAACAATTTTGTCTCCCTTTTATATTATATGTCTATGATATTGGGCCAACTTTCATAAATATTATATCAGGAAACTTAAACATTATAAAGTTACGATCAGATAGTTACAAAAATCTAATATGTAATAGAAATACTTTAGATGCAAGTTGCCTCTCTCAAAAACATCAAATGACTTTCAATTCAATGGGTTTGTTCGGGTTGTACCTAAATATTTAGATTATTCCGAATTCGTCGTCTAAATATAAACCTTACAACTTAAATCTTTATCTCGACATATTAAGTTAAGAATAGGGAGTAGTTTTGCGGCTTAAATCGGGCCACAACAACAAACTCATCTAAAAGAGTCGTTTTCTGGGAAAAGTTATCGTTGTTAGGGTTCATTGGAACAATATTTATTGTACTACGCCAGTTTATTTCTTTGTGTACAACGAAGCAATTGGGGAAAATAATGTTGATTAATGTTAGGAACTTTGTTACTGATGTTCGCACGTACTGGGTACATTTTGTAACCCACAGAGCAAGGGAAACAATAACAATATATCGTGTCATTTCCTGCATAAGAAAATTGCACTACTAAAATTGGACCAATTTGTACATTAAAGTCGCCTGATATTTATTTTGAGATAGGCTAAACAACATTTTTAATGGTATATTACCACAAATATATGTTTGTCAAACAACTATTACAAAATTAACAAAGCAGAGGACATAATATACCAGCTATAAACTAAATAAAAAGGAAACTGATTCCAATTGCCAATTCGCTTGATTTCTCTAACACGGTAAATTTTCGTACACTCCTCTCGCAGACTTTACAAAGAGAGCCGTCGATACAGTGTTGCCAGGTTTAGTAAAATTTGTGTGCTAGTGATTTTTAATCTTTTACCTGGCAACATTGCATTGCATGATTTTTCTTTTTCCTCGCTTCGCATCTGCGCATTGTTGGTGGAAGAAGAAATCAATGTGGTTTAAGACACGACGGGGAATTTTGCTTCTTGAAACCATCAATTTCAATAGATCAGTGAGTCGGTTATCGGTTCTTTGTTTTCTATAGCAATCTCGATTTTCTTTCATTTCTGCATTTTTGGATATTTGGATCTTGGCAATAACATTGACAGGGTGTATTACATAAATTACTTTCAGAATTTGACGTATAAGTGGAAAATATACAGAATATCACATTTAAAAAGAAATTTTTGATCCCCTCGTAAATCAACAGACCTATAATGATATTTGCAAATACTACTTTTAAACCATTGTGTACCAATATTTTTATTTTTTCTCAAGTATAAAAAATAGAAAAGTACTGGGACATTATACGTGACCACCCTGTACAATTTTTTTAAAAATATCAGCATATTATTTCAATTTCTATTTAAGAATAATAAAACCTGTTGTATAGATTTCACAGTCATTCACCGGAATTGTCATTCTTAATTAAAGAATAAAAAACCAAGAAACCGTAAAGGATCTATATACCTTATGAAATAATGGAAATTCTCATATATCAAACGTAAATAACTCAAGTAAGGTATAGCAAATAGTATGGGCTGCGAGTCACGGTACACACTCCCCAATCGGTACCCCATACCACGATGTGTGAAACCAAGAGTTGATAGCCCTTTCGAGATATATTTCCTCGGGAATGATCCTGGATGCAAGCGAAGAGGAAGAATTTATAATTCTGGGATTAAGATATAGGTACTCATCATCCGCAAGAAGATCTATTAAAATTTTCCCATTATTGAAGTAATTTTTTATGTCTAAAAACCAGAATATAATACAGAAGGCGAACGTAAATCTATTTACAAAAAAGCTGCCGCGTTTACCCTTGTGTCTCGGCACTTAGGAACTGAAACGGGATAACAAGTAGCGCTTTATATCCTGTTGTGCTAGTTTATTATCTAATAAATAGTCTTGTGTTTGATCGAATTTTCTGTTTACTACTAAAAGGGATGGTTTAATATAAAGAAAACTTCTGTACGGACTGCTCAAGAGATTTACTTTACTTACTTAGAGAGCTCCGAAACGACGAGCCTTTTGTTGTCAATTTTTTTGTCGTTGTGTGTGTAGTTTTCCTGTTTGCAAAGCTATGACACTGGCGGTGATATACAGGGTCATTCGCAGTGAGTGACCTATTAAAGGATCTCGGAAACTAATGAATATATTTGATTCAAATATCTCGCTCTGAAAGATACAGATAATTTTAATGGAGATATTTTGACGTATCTGTCACTTCCCGTTATACCACAAGGCAAACTTATTACTAACTATTGTTATTTTAAAAAGAATGCCCTGCATATTTTGATAATTTAACATTATACAGTGTGTCTACTTAAGTTGGAACCATATGGAAAACGTTTTTATTGTTGGTTTTATAAAAAAAATATTCCTGATAAAAAGTTGTGCATGGTCCAAAACTTAAAATGCAACCATCAGACAGAGCTGGGCAAATACTTTTTAAAAGTAGTTAAATACTAAATACTAAATACTTAATTAAATTCCAAAGTATTTAAATATTAAATACTTTTTGAAGTAATGAAGTATTTAAATCTTAATTACAAAAAGTATTTAAATACTTTTTAGGTTTAAATACTATATTTAAATACTTTCTAAGTATTTAAATACTTTTAAGTATTTATAAATACTTTCTGAGTATTTAATTATTTTTTTTTAAATATTTATAAATACTTTTAAGAATGAAACACAAAATTTAAATACTTTGTAAACAATTACAGTCGAACCTCTCTTTAACTCGGACTTTTTAGTGGTTTTTGTACATTTTCCAAGATTTCTATGTACATATTTTAATGGTACATAGACATAATATATGTAATAAAAAAAATGTTTTGGAATATTCATGTGGTTTTCCCTTCTCTCTTCCAACTCTCTGTAACTCGATCTTTTTTGGTTGTCCCTTCAAGTTCGAGTTATAGAGGTTCGACTGTAATTACTTTTAAAAATATTTAAATAGTATAGTAGTATTTTTGTCTCCTTTAAGTAGGCAGTTGAATAGGTAGGTACCTCAATCCTCAAAATATTTTAGAATCAAATAAGATTTAACAGCAATAAAAAGTGTGTTTTGTAATATTTTATTGGTATTGACAGTAAATTTTAATTAAAAAACCACGACAACATAAACTTACAGGAATAAAACAGGACTTGTCCATATTTATCGAAATCGAGATTACTAGCGCAACCTGTTGGCACATGTTGTTACTTTCCATGGTCAAAATATTAGCCGAATAAAACTAGGAACGTCTGTAGAAATTAGAGTCAAAGTTTTACTGTACTGAAATAAAACTAGGGATGTCCATACTAAAAAATGCATTTTATCTCAAAACTCTGATTTTTTGACAATCCTTATTTTATCCCTGTATTCTTCAACTGATAACATAACAAAAGACTTTCTACCTAAACCTAATTACTCAAAATTTGTAATGCAAGAATAATATTTTATAATGTAATGTTTTAAATGTTCGATGCGTTAGCTTTCATAAGAACAAGATTTTCGAAATTATCGTCTGATAAAGCATGTCGTCGTGGCGTATTAATGAATGTTGCAAATGAAAACATTCTTTCAACTGGGGCAGATGAGGGAAGAGTATTGTTATATTTCAAAAATAATTTGTTGATAATGGGATATTTTCTCAGCATTTCTATGTCTGTTTGTGAGTCTTGCATATATTGCGAATGCTTTCAAAGTGGGGACGATTTGCTTCCGTGAGAGAAAATGCAATGTAGTTAGTCTTTTGTACATTAAGTACATTCTTTTGTGATATGATAAAATTAAGCTGCAAACTTGAAGCTGAATTATATTTTTTAAAAACACACTTTAATAAATACAAAATACATTAATAACTTCGTATATTACGTAACATGTGCTAAGATTATCGTATTTTTTTAAATTACTTTTGCCTGATTTTTCCGTTTTTTTTTCTGTTTCATTGTATATGGGGGTAATTACAACCAAGGGCACCCCTCCTTTTATACGCGCCTGCATGACCTATTTTCGAGATTACTACGCCATTGATCAGGATGAACAGCTATGATTTTCGGTCCAGAATCATTTGATTTCTGACCATCAAAGCTACCATTTCGTTCCTTCCACTTGTGTCGGCATCGTACGGAAACTATCTTTCGCTTCCTGACACGCGTGACAAGTGCAAACTTAGAATTTTCCACATGGGCCATATTTAAATAGAAAACAGTACTTGAATAGTAAAAAGTATTTAAATACCCCAAAAAAGTATTTAAATACTCCAAAAAATATTTAAATACTAAAAAAATATATTTAAATACTCAAAAAGTATTTAAATACTAAAAAAGTAATTAAATACTCCAAAAAGTATTTAAATACTGAAAGGAAAATAAAAAAAGTATTTAAATACTAAATGCTTTTGCAAAGTATTTGTGAAATAAATACGAATACCTATTATAAAAAAGTATTTAAATACTCAGTATTTAAATACAAAAAGTATTTAATTAAAAAAAAGTATTTGTGAGTACAAATACTGCCCAGCTCTGCCATCAGATATCAATTTATTTAAGCCGTATACGAGGTAAAAATAAAAAATAAAGTACCTTTATTTTTTACAATACAAAAGAATTTTATAAAGTAAAGTTATTTTGAATTATAAGTTATATTCAGATATGCAATTACAGCCATTTAGCACAAAAATAACAATTAATACATTTTCAATTTTTTCTTCACAATTTAGTAAATTTGCCATATTTACTGATGTAATTTTATAAATACCAACTCACTCTGACATTCACTGTCAAATAGTTCATGACAGTGCATTCTAGATTACGTTAAATGGTATCAAGCCAGAATAATTAATACGGAATGATTAGTAAATAATCACCAAACCTTCATTTTTATGCTAAATGGTTGTAATTGCATATCTATCCCCCCAAACCGTGGCAAGCAAAAGACGTTCAAGTCAAACAACGGCTTTAATAAAACAAGTACATGCCGTTTGTCTCTTTGTATAAATATTTTATAAGCCCTGCTGCGCCAAAGAACCGAGCCGTGCACTCGACGTCTGGTGTAAATATTTAAAAATCTCTTTGAATGTACTATCCTAATTATTTAAAATGAACACATCGCTGCGGAAAGGCAAAACCGGGGTGAAAAATTTTCGTTTCATTTCTTTATTTAATTCATTTTATGATTTCTCTTTAATTTAAAAACAAAAACAAAGCCTTAATTATTATCAAGAGGAATTTCAGCATAAGTGATTAATCATAAAAATCATAAAAACAAATTCTTTCTTGTTGTATATCAGAATTTTTTTGTGTGTTACGTAATCTTTGCTAAAAGGAGCAGACGGTGACCCTGCTCTACTAGTTCGTGATAAACCAGCTCAATGAACAAGTACTTTAGATGTTATTTTCAATTTTGCATAGTACATAAAACCACATAGTGTAGTTAGAAAAATAATAACAGGAGAAGTTCATATAAATTTTTCTTCCTACGGTCCCCCCTACGGAGATACGGGGGCCCATAACGGACGTCCCTGGAAATCGTTGATTTTTAAATATAAGTACTAGGTGTAATTTAATAATTTTTTAGGATGATGTTTACTAGATGAGTCTCCTTAAAATTCTCCCTTTTAAATACATTTGGCTTATCTAGTTTGACAGAAGATACTCTTGATCAATGTCGATAAAATGAAATGTTTTCGAAGAAAAATATTTTTGTTCAATATGGTTTTTTTTATGATCAAACACAAGCACTATAGGAAAAATCCTTTAGGGCACTCTGCAAGTGGTGCGTGTGCGCAAAAAGCGATTCACGTTGGTTTTTAATCGTTGGAGGTTATATTCGTTGGGAAAAACGACCTCGGGAAGGTCGTTCCACAAGGATGTAGTCCTCCAGATGAAAGAATTCTTAAATAAGGAAGTTCGAGGAGTATTAAGCTTAACCACATATGGATGGGCGGCAGAGGTTCGTCGTGTATTTCTGCTATTCGTCGCTCTAGGCGGAATTAAGAGGGCAAGGTCAGCCGAGCACCTTCCATGAAAATATCTGTAAAAGAGAGTCAAATCCCCAACCTGACTTCGATGTTCTAGGCTGTCGAGTTTGGGTTTGTTCGGGGTTTTCGTCAGCTCGTGGTCTCCGATCAGACGAATAGCCCTCCTTTCGATGGAATCCAGTAGCCGAAGAGTATGTTTGGGTGCAGAGCTCCAGACATGAGAGCAGTATTCTAGTGATGGTCGAATCTGGGCTTTTTATATTGTCAAAAGTTGTTGAGGTGTGTACAAATTTCTGGTTCGGAAGAGTACCCCAAGCTTCTGAGAAGCTATCTTGGCGATTGCCACAACGTGGTTATGCCAAGACATATTTCCTCCCAGATTGACGCCCAGCAAATTAATAGATGAAGCCAGTGGGATTGTGTGTCCGGCCATTGGTTGCCCTCATTGTTGCTATGATATTTTTCACATGCACCGATTTAAATAAGGATATTTATGCCAGTGTCAGTTTATGGTAGTGTCTTGAAAAATGCGGTTTTTCTCCTTTGTCTTATTAGTTACTAACTTAGTAATGGAATTTACGTGTACTGAATCGGCCGACATGCATTTAATGTATGAACAAAAATTTGTTTTTTCGAAAACAGTTCATTTTATCGACATTGATCAAGAGTACCTTTTTTCAGCTTAAAGTTTAGAGTATCCAAAAAAATATTATTGTCGTTCCTTCATCATACAGGGTGTAAAGAAAAAGCATTTTTCTGTTACGTCTAGCCCGTCCCTGTCAAACTAAATAAGCCAAATGTGTTTAAAAGGGAGAATTTTAAGGATACTCATCTAGTAAACATTATATACTAAAAAAGTATTAAATTATACCCAGTACTTAAAGAATCATTTTAATAAACAACGATTTCCAGGGACGTCCGTTATGGTCCCGTATCTCCGTAGGGGGCCGTAGGAAGAAAAATTTATATGAACTTCTCCTGTTATTTTTCAGTGCTCTATTTGAACCCGGGAGATTGCCCACATATTCGGTACATAACCGTTTCAAGATGAAACTTTTTTGAATCTCCAAATATTGGCGTATTCTTTCGCGCCTTGTTAGGTCTCCCCATAGGCGGTTAAATATTTTTTTATTAAATCGATACGAATAGAACTAGCGGCAAAGAAACTTCTTTATTTACTAACAGGTGATTTCGAGCGGAACTTGTCACCCTCATCCGTTTCGCTCCACGAATATTCGAGAAACAATTCTGGAAACAAGTCAATGTCGACAATTGTTCACCCGATAGGGAAATGTGTTTTCAATTTCATGAGATCAGTTCGATTCGGGAAAATTAGTCGATTGGAAATGCAGGAGGTTTGAGTAGGGCAATAGCGGCAGGTATACAGGGTGTATAATATGTAATACTATACATAGGAATATTTTGAAACTGATGGGGGTCAACTCGGATAAAATATGTTCAATATTGTGGCACATATGGTTATACCGTAAATCAGTGTCTACTTAATTAAGTTAAAGGAACAATCGCCGGCATAAAATTCCGCCACCATGAAATGTTGGTCAAGTTTGATTATTTTTATTTTTTATGCGATTTTCATGATTTTGTTTTATCAGTTTGTAGATCCATTTATTTTGTTTTTCCTTAATTATTTTATAACGTAACATTTTTCGATTAGGCTATATTATACAGGACTAAATCAAACTGTCGTTTTTTGTCATCATTTCAAAACACCCTGTAGGAAAATTGAGGTGGATATTTTTATGTACATACTGTTTCTTGTAATCTTTGATGTATTTGTATTTCTTGTAATCTTTGATGTATACTACTAAATTTCTGCTACAAGCTGCAAAATTGTAAATGACATTGTCACCGTTATTTCTTTAAGAGATCGAAGATCTACTGGTGTGTGTATAAAAAATTACTTGCAAATGATTCGTCGAGTAAATGTAAGTGAAAGCACAATACGTAGATTGGCAGAAGCTGGGCTTCATTCGAGAAGGCCAGCAATATGTTCACAATTACTTCCTCGGCATCTACAACACCGACTGAGGTTTGCAAGATCGCATTTTGACTGGACTCTAGAATAGTAGGGAAACGTACTATTCACTGATGAATCGAGGGTTTGTTTAAGGTCGCCGGATAGTTGTGAGCGGATATACAGACGTAGAAATGAGAGATATGCTTACTGCATCATATCAGAACGAATCTCGTATCATGGAGGTTCATAATTTAGGCGTGTATTTCTACCGAAGCACGAACCAATCTTGTATTTGTTAAGCTCTAACCGCCCACAGTTACATTGAGGAAATCCTCCAATAAGTTGTTTCATTTGCTCCTTTCATTGGGACCCAATCTACATTAATGCATGATAATGCGAGACCTCACCGTTGCACATGTAGTGAGCGAATATCTGGATGAAGTTGGACTTCCAAGATTACCTTATTCATTCGATGGCACGACGATTGTAAGCTGTCATTGCTGCGAGAGGAGGAAATACACGATATTAAAATTGTTTTTGTTAATTAACTTTATGATATACCTAGTGTTTGTTTTTTTAATAGAAATAGGCTTCAAATCACCGTTTATTTTAAAATTTTGCAGCTTAACAGACAGAATAACAAACAGTATGTAAATAAAATAATCCACCTCAATTTTTCTACAGGATGTTTTGAAATTACGACAAAATACAACAGTTTGTTTTACTTCTGTATAATAGTGCCTAATCGAAAAATGTTACTTTATAAAATAATTAAGGAAAAACATAATAAATGGATCTACAAACTGATAATGAAATCATGAAAATCGCATAAAAAATAAAAAAGTTATAAAATATCAAACTTGACCAAAATCTCAGTTGTGCCAGTGAGTGTATTATTACAATTTTGCTAAAGAAATAAATAAGATTAAGTAATCTTCGTTCTCCAATTATATCTCCGCTATGGGCATCGAAGGGGGCGTTGTGAGTTTGCGCACTTCGGAAATTTCCTTGCGAAAGTAAACATTCGACAGGACCGGATTTCAACTTTTTTAATATAAATTTCACTGGTTAGTTAGGAAAATATTGCAATCAAAATTTCGATTAGTTCGATTTAAAACAGCGTTCCATGCAAAGGATTTCTGATGATATGATGATCCGACGGTGCCCTGATTGGTGGAAACTTTTGGTGCCAAATTCCGTCCGAATATTTTCAACAATCGACACGATGAGCTTTGTTTTAACTTTCATCCGACATCGTATGTTTCTAAACCTCACTTTTTTCTAAACCAAAAATTAAGAATGAACGACTATATTGACTATTTTGGGAATTATTATCAGCTACTAATGCACCAAATTAAAAATACATTAACTTTAAGGTTAGGTAGTGACCAAATATATATGATATTGTATACGAGTGACACTCTCTTCTTTTTTTACAAACTTTTTAGTGAAATTCGGTTCCGAAGATCGGATAATGTGATAAGCAAAATATTTTCGTATAGATGTACATACCTTAAATACTTTATACGTGGTATTCATCCACGACTTTTGCAAAAAAGCACCATGCACTTGTGTCCTGTCATCTTAAACAAAACAAGTCACTAACCAACCAAACAGCGAATCGAATCACTACAAATTCAAAACTCCTTTACAAAAATTGTTGTTAGATAATGAAAGTTTATAAGCACTAATATACCGACAACAATGTGGATGAACCACTTTTTATTCTGTAATTTGAAAAAGCATCCAGAACCAAAGATGGCGACGAATAACAACAAACAATTAATGTCGGGCCGACTCTGACGCGATCGATAAAATTTCCACCCTACTGCGCAAACTCGATAGGTCCGCGTCATCTCCCATAGGTTTTGTATTTTGGAACGTTCATATTGGCAATGTACTGTTTATATACATATAGGTGATCGATTCCCGCTGGGAGTCCTGTATTTAACTTATATTATGTAGTCACTATTCTTTCCTGTCTTCTATAGCTCAGTTATAAAGTCAGGATGGAGACGCAATTGCATTGTAGTGGCGATATTTCGTTGAAGAATAAAATTATCAAATAAATCTTGTTCCATTATTAATATCGTTAACTTTTTAAATCCCTTATTGCAAAAATTCCATAGTAGAAAGGAACTTTTAAAAAATGAAACGCGAAACCAAACTTTAGAAGACCTGGCGATGGCGTAAGGTATAACTTACGTAACGCTTGTCGACGTTTCTAAGCTCCTGAAGGACTCATTGATGCAGACAATGATCCGCAAGGGAACATGATATCTCTGTTTCTGATCCCTATTCATTAAGACGCTTTGTGACGATACTCGTATGCTTCATAACGGCATAAGAAACGTTGAGTCCATTCATTGAGGTTCGTGATGGAAAGGAGAGTGAAAATTATATACGTGCAGTGGTCATTTATTACCCAATTTAAGAGTAACAATATCCTTAGCTACATATATTAAGAGTGCCAATATTGAAATGAATTATTATTATTGTTATTATAACCCGGGATTTCATAAACAGGATGTCGATTTTAAAGTCTCCCATCTTTAATATCTCGCTTCCGGTAAGTAATATTAAATCGGAAATACATGTGAATTACATGAAAATTTATATATATTTTTATTGTCTGTGTATAGTTTAGTTCAAAATACAGGGTGTTATGGAAATGACTTATCATATGACTCCTTGGGTGTCCTAGAGCATTCTCTCTATGTTTTTTAATCGAATATCTAAATACTAAGGTAAAAACTCTTTACTCCATCTGGCTGCAGTTAGCAACAATGTTTAGCAACAATGTAGGTCACTAGAATAACCTACAGTGATGCCAGATAACACCGCTTGTCTCGCCCTTGCTTGGATAACGGCCGCGCGCGTATTGATAAGTTTAACCTTCAGTATCGTTGCTTCAATATGTTCCGATACTCGGTGTTGGAACGCCATCGCCGAAGGTTCCACGTACCTGACGTATACGAATTAAAACGTTTTGTTAGTTGTAGCGTTACCCGACTTGTTTTCTGTTGTGAAATAATTCATAATAATAAATATTGTAATGTGATTTCAAATGTGTGTGATATTATCTTCTACTGTTGGTGCTGTTGCAAAACATACTTTTTGTGTTTTATTTTTTTATGGAATTTAATTATAAATTATTTTAAAATAAGATCGAAGGTAAGAGAGTATGAACCTTAAAATTGTAGTTTCTTTTCCTAAAAAATTTCAAAAAAGAAGTGATAACGCGAGTCAAAGACGTTTTGTTGTCAAAAAATGAACACGTGCGTTACAATTCTATGTTGCAATATGACAACTTTTGAGACTTGAGACTGCCTCAATAGATATCGATTGCGAATGTCGTTAGTAGCGGCCGCGTAAATTTTCAGATTTCATATAACGTGTATATTTTGCTTAATAATATTTATGGTTATCTTTCATGAATTTAATTTTATCTCAAGATTTGCCGGATTACATATAATAAGTCATTTCCATAACACCCTGTATATAAATAGCAAATTTATATTTATTAATTTTAATATTAAATTGGTTTTCCGTCGAGTGAATATTGTTATATTAGTATTTAGAATTTAATTATACTTACCTATATCCGAAAGTTGATATTAACTGAGATACAGGGTGTTACAGTTAAAACTTCATTTTTCTTTTTCTCTAATAACTTGGCAGGAAACAAACGTTTTTTTACAAAATTTTGCCATTTATGGTTTTTTTAGGACGAGAAATAGATTTTTTTATGAAATTTTAATGTACAATGTTTGCGGCATTATTTGCACATTTATTAGGTCATAACTTTTTTGTGCCTCAGTGTACTTAATTTTTTAATGAAAATAATACGTTTCTCATATTTATTACGTAAAAAAGGTATACTAAGTTCAGGTCGCCCGGAGTTACCGTTTTGGAGATATTTGCATTTAAAATGTTAAGTTTAGTGCACCCTGCCCAATTATTATTAATTTGCAAACACATTTTCTTAAATTTATTATTATGAAAAAACAAATGAAATATAGAAATGCAGTTGCTATGGAACAGAAAATGTTTCATTTTTGATTTTATCGTAAATTTGTGTTTTCATTGCTGTTGGTTCCTTTCGACACGATATTTTCTAGTGTGAAAGTTAATTAATCTAAAGTAAGTTAAAGAACAATCCAATTGTTGTATTTATTATTCCCAATTACCATTACTAGAACATTCATTATCATGTATTAAACAATTTAAATACAAACATTTCCGAAACGGTAATTCTGGGCGACCTGAACTTAATATACCTTTTAATAAATAAGGGGAAAGTATTATTTTTATTAAAAACTTAAATACATTGAGACGCAAAAAAGTTATGACCGTATGAATGTGCGAAAAATGCCGCAGATAGCGCCCCCTACGTTGTACATTAAAATTTCACAAATTATTGTCCTGAAAAAACCATAATTGCCAAATTTTGTAAAAAAACGTCAAAGTTAGTTAAAACAAAAATGAAGTTTTAACTTTAACACCCTGTACCTCAGTTAATATCAATTTTCGGATATAGGTAAGTATAATTAAATCCTAATATTTTTACGTAAGGAGTCTGTGGTTTTTCTATGTACCATTAATTAGCGGACACCCTATATAAAAGATTATTTATTATTGAATAAATCGGTATTTCAGTATTTCGAGCCGACACTGCATCCATTTATTGGGGTTTAAAAATTGAGGAGTAGACTTAATAGGGCATAAGCACTAATCAGGTAGCTTATTTATAGCAGTAAAAATCTAATTATCTCAAGGACATCAATACGTGATTCAGATCGGATCTCTTTCAAAGTACTCTTATCATATCCATACATTTAAAATTGATGATTCGTTAAATTTTAATCAAGATGTGAGTGCGGCTTCTGAAAAGCCGAACTAAAGTAAAACTTTAGAGACGAATTTGATACGTTAGAATAAGTTCCCCTTCAATTTTCAACTAACTTTATTCATTTATAAGATACTCATGTTACAGTCGACTCCTAATTAAAGCGCTATAAAATTAAACTAACTACACCAAATTAAATATATTATTTACAACTTGCAATTACCTAATGGCCAAAGTTGTTTCACCTAGGTAAAGTATGTTTCACGCTATTTCGTTGTCTTTCGACAAAATGGTAATTATTTCAATAAAAATAAATATTCAAAGATTCTTAAAAGGCGCCAGAGTTGAAGCGGTTTAATTTCGAATCACAACTTTTTTTGGCAAATTAAGATGTTTTTTTTTATGATCAAACACAAGCACTATAGGAAAAATCCTTTAAGGCACTCTGGGAGTGGTGCGATGCGAATAAAGTGATTCATGTTGGTTTTCAATCGTTGGAGGCTATATTCGTTGAGAAAAACGACCTCAGGAAGGTCGTTCCATAAGGATGAAAGATTTCTTAAATAATGAAGTTCGAGGAGTACTAAGCTTTACCACATATGGATGGGCGGCAGTGGTTCGTCGTGTATTTATGCTATTCGCCGCTCTGGGCGGAATTAAGACGGCAAGGTCAGCCGAGCACTTTCCATGAAAATATCTATAAAAGAGAGTCAAATCCCCAACCTGTCTTCGATGTTCTAGGCTGTCGAGGTTCTTCGTCAGCTCGTGGTCTCCGATCAGATGAATGGACCCTCCTTTCGATGGAATCCAGTAACCGAAGAGTATGTTTTAAGAGCATATTCCAGACATGAAAGCAGTACTCTAGTGATGGTCGAATCTGGGCTTTATAGTGTCAAAAGTTGTTGAGGTGTGTAACACTTTTTGGTTCGGAAGAGTACACCAAGTTTCTGAGAATCTATCTTGGTGATTGTCACAACGTGGTTATGCCGAAACATATTTCCTCCCAGATTGACACCCAGCAAATTAATAGATGAAGCCAGTGGGATTGCGTGTCCTGTCATGACTATATCCGGTTCCGTAATGTTAAACTTTTTATAGAAAACTGCTGCCTGCGTTTTTTTAGCGTTAAATTCGACTTGGTTACTGTCACCCAAAGCCAAAATTTCTTCCAGGTCTTTGTTAAGGCGTGATACTTCATGCTGTTTGCCAAGATGTGCGTCAACAGCCAATATTTGTGCATTCAAAGAGAATGTTGAGATAAGTGTGCTATCGTCAGTAAACCTAAATATCGGTTTTATAGTTTTCACTAGAAGGTCGTTAATGTAGAGTAAGAAGAGAGTGGGAGACAATACGGACCCTTGAGGAACACCGGCATTGATGGTGAAGGTGTCTGAGAGAAATACGTCAATCGCCACTTGCAGGGAGCGGTCCTTAAGAAAGCTAGACAACCATGCACATAATCGACTGGGCATACATTAGGATCGCAGTTTACTTATGTATATGTATTATAACTAAACAACAATTTCTCGATTGTGTCCAATTTTGTCATCCCTAGTGTATAAGTTATTACCGGATAAATTTCCAGTAATTAATTTATGCTCGTGGGATATTTGAGAATAAAATTTCGAAAAATTATAAATATCGATCATTTTGACATATTACAAATGAAACGATTCAAACAAACATGGCAAGCAATGAATATCAACAAAGTCTTACTTTCATTAATGCTCAATGCCTGTCATCGTGTCGGTGCAATTTGTGTTCTGTGGTGCAATTCACTTGACTTATTCGATAGTAATAAATATTTTTCAAAATGTTACGTTTTGGAAAGGAAAGTCAAGATAATATTATTAAGTGGCTTAAATTTAACTTAATACCAGATAATACTTGAAAATTTATTCATATTAAACCTTTATAGATAACTTAAAGACATCTTATATTTTCATCTTTTATCAATGTGAATTTATCAAGAATCTTAAAACAAGGAGGATACTGCTTTGGTTCACAGTATTTAAAGAGTAATCAATACACATTCTTAGACTAAAAAGATTAAAAATAATCGAAGATTCTAGCTATATAATTATGGTGTCTTTATTTTCATAATAACTGGCGTCACATTGACGTGTAGAAAGCTGATGAAAATACAGAGTCCATATTTTTTTTTTTTTTTTTTTTTTTTTTATGATCAAACACAAGCACTATAGGAAAAATCCTTTAGGGCACTCTGGGAGTGGTGCATGTGCGCAAAAAGCGATTCACGTTGGTTTTGAATCGTTGGAGGTTGTACTCGTTGGGAAAAAACGACCTCGGGAAGGTCGTTCCAAGATGAAAGAGTTCTTAAATAGTGAAGTTCGAGGAGTACTAAGCTTAACCACATATGGATGGGCGGCAGTGGTTCGTCGTGTATTTCTGCTATTCGTCGCTCTGGGCGGAATTAAGAGGGCAAGGTCAGCCGAGCACCTTCCATGAAAATATCTGTAAAAGAGAGTCAAATCCCCAACCTGTCTTCGATGCTCTAGACTGTCGAGGTTCTTCGTCAGCTTCGTCATATATGTTTTTTAGTCGATGGAATTTACTAATCTCCACGGATCATCATTCATTTTTTAACAGTTTTTACGTAATTACTTGAAGAGTATAAATAACATGCAACACTTCTTGAAATGAATGGCAAAATATCTTTAGGAGATTATTTTGGACTTCCATTGTCTTTATTTATTTGTAGCAAAACGTTTCAACTGGTAAACATCTCCAGTCGTCTTCAGGTCAATACTACCCAGCATTTTTAGACACAAGTTGGACACACATTCTTTGCTGAGAAACGTTTCGAAACATTTTCCATTAAAATTATAAAGTTGTATCGAGACATGTGCAATAAGCTGTTTTTAACAGAAAAATAACAATTTAAATCTCTCTATGCAAAGAATAATAACATAACCTCAAACAAGATGTTGATTAAAAATCTTCAAAAAACAGTTAGGTCAATCTGTTTCTGAAAATGAATCAATAATAACATCTAATATACAAATAATATCAGGAAATTGCTTATTTATCCCTTATAAACGTGTACCGATGATTTAAAAAATCTCTTATGGGGTTTTCAATATAATTTTAGTTTGGAAAGGTTTTTGAAATCACGTCTCTCGTGACGTCAGACTTAGGCTGTCCATACCCAACCTTTGTTTTCTGTGCATACAAGCAAACCTTTTTTTTCTGTGGCATTCAGTATCACCTTAACAAACCTGTGCATGATGGAAACATTATAGAAGCCAAAGACTAGAAATTGTGTGTTGAATCCATTTTGGACCAGAATAATGTATTGCTTTCTAGCGGCCGTTCTGGGAAATTAATTTTTATTTTGTTGAAATGAGTTTTAATGAAATTTCTGCATCTCTTGGAAAGCCAAAAGTTGTTAGATAAGTTTAATTTTCCTAGTCGATTTATAAAAGAAATAAATAAAATTTTGATAATATTTTAATTTTAATTTATTTGACAAAGTATATTTTTTCTGTAAATGAAAATAAATCGAGGACACGTTAAAGATATAAAGCCAAATTACTAAACTGCACGATCAAATTTACTGCGACAATGATTTTTTGGTTCTTATGTGCAATAACTAAGTATATGAAATAAACATCTTATAGGAAATATACTTATAACGAATTCATAATGGCGAAATTATTGTTTCATATTGTATTTCTTTTATTTTACAACAGTGAAGGTATCTTCACTTATCTTATCATCTTATAATTGTTTTGCGCATGCTTTAACATAGCCCCGCCCCTTTATACTGTCATTTTTGAATAAACTTAAGTAACAGTTTAGAAATATTTTCGAACATTTTCGATAAAAGTTTCGATTGTGCATCGAAACAGCGAAAGTCACAGCAAGTACCAACCACTTGGAAACACGTGTAAAAATGCTACTTGGGTACTGCTACTATCATATCTTTAGTTAAACGACACCTTTTCTAATAACTTCAAAACAATTTGTACTTCCTTATTTTATTTGGATACTTTCTGTAAGTTCAGGTTTACAATGTGTAATATTCCATTGTTGGCAACTAGTGTATTTTTTACTATGCACAGAAGTGGTAGTTGGTAAAATAAAACCTGCTGGATTCTTATTATTCTCATGGTTTATTCAATTTCATATTCCATTGTAAATACTGGCACGTACCTAATTTAGTTGCGGGAAGCAAAGAAGTGCGGAATCAATATTGACTTACAGTGGATTTTCCATTTTACATGCCATGCTCGTAGAAGATGGATGGATAATATTATATTGTATGGATAGTCCTCTTAATGTCCATTTAATTTTTAAAACACATGCATGTTGGTTAAGTGGCATAGCAACTAGGACATACTTTAAATTTTATATTAGTTAGTTCGCTTTAAAGAACATTTTTTGTAAAATTCCTTTATTGTACAGGGTGTCCCAAGTTCGATACTTTCCGGGGGGGGTATTTGAGTTATTATGTTATTAATATAGAATATCGCGGTTTCCACTTTAGTGTCCCCTCAAGATTCCGGTATCGAATTTATCATGGCTCTCTTAGTTTTGATTATACAGGGCGATTTTGAAAATCTACGCGTTCTTATCAAGAATGTATGAACTGATTTTCTTAGGGAATTTAACGTAAAGTTCAGTGGCTTAGCCAATTTTTCTCTAAAAAGTTTAGTTCTTGAGGTATTAACAGAAGTAAAAATGTTTAAATGGGACACCCTGTATATTATATTTAAAATTAATTTAGCAAATTTTGGGCTTTATATTTATTTATATTTATCTACGAGCTAAAAATGCGGTATTTTTAATAATTTACGTTACTTATAACAGTAGGCCATGATCGATTTATTAGTAACAAATGCAATTTTTGGACAGATCTGTCATATTTCCTATAGTTATGTTAGTTATGAAAATGATGATAAGTTGGTATGTTTTATACAATCCAGTGAAAAATGTTTTGGATATATTAGTTTGTTCCTAATAACTATTATAAATAACTTAAATTGTTAGAAGTATCGCATTTTTAGATTATTCGTGAAGATAAATATAGGTAACTATACAGTTTTGTAAAGCCCAGAGTATATTCAATCCATTAAAAATATAATATTCACATAATATAATTTAAAAAATGTTGCTTTTGTTAATACCTCAACAACAAAACCATTCATATAAAAACTGGCTACGCCAATGAACTTTACTTAGGATAATCTAACAAGCTCAGTTTTTATTTTTTTTATAACGTACCGTATAACACGAAGATTTAAATAAGAGAGTCATTCGTTTCGTTAAAAAGTAGGAAAGTAAAGTGAAAACCGCATCATTCTATCTTTGATAATAACTCTCAGTACCAGTCGCGGTTCTTCCACAGGAGCACATGCGCACGTGCACTCCCAAAACGGATAAAAAAATATTAATTTATATTCATTGAATATTATTTATCGTATAAAGTCCGACCGTCCCTAATATTTTACCGTACCGTCAATTATCGTATAAAGCCCGACCCTCCCTAATATTTTATCGTACCGTCAACCAAACTGTATATTATAGGCTCTCGATCCGGCAACCGTCCCTCGGTCGAGGTTAATGACGATTATGATGAGACTTGCTCGCATGTGCGATTAAGTAGGCGGGGCATAATGCAATTTCTCTATAGTAACAGGTGGCGGGAGACAGCGGGGGATAGCGGGGCTATGACGATTTAACATGGGAAAGGCTCACAATTTTAGTATGCGCCGCGCCGTTGTCTGTTCATGCATCAAGTTAGAAATTCGAGCATGTATGTTTTAATATTTTAATATTATATATTTATTAAGTTAAAATGAATAGTTTGACGGTGGACTTCTTAAAAAATAACTTTAGCTCTTTGAGTTTGGAGCAAGAAATTGAAGTGAAGAATGCGGGAAGACCTAAACCTGAAATTAATTTAACGCAGACCACAAAGGGTAAATCTAGGGACTTTATTAGAAAGTTTAAAAATTAAATATATGAAAAAAAATTTATAGAGGGTATTCCAAACTTTAATGAGACTGTTATTGATCAATTTTCTACAATTAAGAACCGAAGAACGGACTTTACGTTTAAGCACTATACACACTAAGAAAACCTTAATAAATTTATTTTCCAAGTATTACCAGTATTTCCTTATAAATAAAAATATATTTTACCCAACGCATTTTCTTATTACTTCTTTTCTTTCTACATTTAAAACGCCTAGAAAGTAATTGTTTGGTCGCTACACAAAAATAAAATTTTAAAAATAATTTCACCATCCTTGTGAACCCCTTGTATCATTGGTCAAGAGCCGCCACTGCGCAGTACCATCAGAAAGTGCCGACACCCTGTACAAAAAGTTGTAACAATTAAGAATGTTTTGCGAAATTAATATTAAAGGTTAGCCACATTTTTTATTTATTTTGTAAAAACGCATTGTGGAAGTGTCATGCAGGAACATGCAATTTTACACAATTATTGTAATATTGCATACTTGCATACTTTTTGTTTAATCTTCACACTTATTTTGTAGTATTGTAATGGGAAATTACCAATAACCTAAAAGAAAATTCCGAAATGTATTTTTCTTATGCGGCCATAAATTTTTATTTTTATTTCATCTACTAAAGGAATTCTTGCAATTTTTCTGGTGTGTAGTGTAGGTAAGTCATAAGAATTATTTGGTTATGTCGCAATACGGTTACCAGTGTATCATACATAACTCGACTTACAAGGTTTTAGCTGCAACATTTTTATTTCTAATAATAAATGAAACGGGGATGATGCAAACACATTTGATGACACATGAATCCTTTAAATAAATTTCTCCCTTTGGTTTTCCTTAATCAGGCAAAATAGTTTATTAGTGACAGTTCATTAGGACCCAAACGGAGAGAGCTAACCAGGATGTGTCCCGAGGGTTCATTTTGTGACCGCTGTTTTCATTTAATTTCAACAATTTGGCAGGTAATATTCTCCAGGCTCATTTATCAGTAGGAGGAATAAGAAACTTGATAAAAAGGAGAAAGCAATTGATTGAACTAGACCCACTAGGATATTTCGAACGTATAGGGTTAATGTTCGAAGGCTGCCAGTTTGGTTTTATATCCAATGAACACATATTAAAATTGAAAATAATATCGAAAGTACATGACTCCGCATATATGTTTTCCTCCGCGGATACAGGGTTTTTTTAACTTTTTCATGTAGAATTGACCAGGCCAATCAGAAAAAAAATCCACAGGGAAAAATGTCAGTGGCGTACCATCTTTTTTGTAAAAATTATCTGAAGATATGTTTGCAGAGTAGAACAAATAATTGACTAATTTCTTAGGATCTTCGACCGGAGATATCGGAGATATCTGAGTTTTTTGGGATCGAGCAGGTTAGTTATGAGGATGTGTGTGATGGTATTCGGAGCCTAAAAATTAACAAAGCTGTCGAACCTGATAACATACCGGCATACATTTTTAAAGGTTTAATAGGTTTCATTGCTGACCCTCTTAGAACACTGTTTAATATTTCATTACGGACAAATACCTTTCCGCAAGTGTGGAAGGAAGTCAAAATATGTCCTATATACAAAAAAGGGGATAAATCCGACATACAAAATTATAGACCAGTTGCTATACTGTCATGCCCGGCTAAAATATATGAATCTGTTTTATATAAGTATGTGTACAGCTTTGTCATAAACAAAATCACGGATTGGCAACATGGATTCTTAAATAAAAAGTCTACTACTACTAACCTATGTAATATTATGCAATACATAGCTGAAAGCCTGGACACTAAATGTCAGGTAGATGTAATATATACTGATTTCGCGAAGGCGTTTGATAAGGTATCACACTCCATCCTCATAGAAAAACTGCGGTCCGAATTTGGATTTCATGAAAATATGGTTAAACTCTTCAAGTCATACTTCCGGAATTCCGCAGGGCTCTAACCTTGGACCATTGTTGTTTCTTTTATATATTAATAGTCTAGTGAAAGTAGTCAATCAATCCAATATATTAATGTTTGCAGATGACTTGAAGCTTTATATTAGGATTAAAGATGTCAATGATTGTCGAAGGCTCCAGGAGGATTTAAATAAACTATATCAGTGGACAATTAAAAATCAATTATATTTCAACATAAGTAAGTGTTATGTTCTTAGCTATAGCAGGAAGAAAATCATAATAAATTATGAATACTTAATTAATGGCACGGCATTGGCCCGAGTTACGGAGATGCGGGACCTGGGAGTCATTTTCGATTCTGCGCTAACCTTTAAAACACATGTATCCGAAATAACGAAAAAAGCCTCTAGAATGTATGGATTTATAGTAAGAAATTGCAGATTATTCACAAATATTAAATGTATAAGAGTTCTATATGTTGCGTATGTCAGAAGTGTTTTAGAGTATGGCTCAGTTGTATGGAGTCCATACTATGAAAACCATAAATATAGTATAGAAAAGGTACAAAATAGGTTTTTAAGATATATTCAATATAAGGCAACTGGAGTCTATCAAATGCATATACCCAAAACGGATGTTATGAAAACATAAAATCTTAAGACCTTAGAGGATCGTAGGAAAATAGCATCTGTCCTTTTTTTGCATAAACTAGTGAATAACTTGGTGAATGATACAAGCCTAATATCTAATTTAAATTTTTATGTGCCGTCTTATAGAACTAGGCATCCTATAACATTGTATGTTGATAACACCCGTACGAATTACTATAGGAATTCACCAATTATACAAATGTGCATGCTGTATAATGTAGTTCAGAATCAATGTGATTGATTTAATATTAGTAACGCCAAGCTGAAGAATATGTTAAACGAAATATTTTGAGTTTTGATATACTGTGTGTCAACTATCCTACTCTGTAATTGGTTCTGCCGTAGAGTTTGTAAATAAATAAATAAATAAATAAATAAATAACTAAAATTTGTGATTCTATATCCTATTAACACATACCAAAATTGACCTAAGAAATCACACCCTGAAATATAAGCACGTCATTAAAGAACACCCTGTATATCTAATATCGAAAATGGCCACCATCAGCTTCATTACAAGCGGTCAACCTTTTATGGAAAACTCTTCTCACGCTGTCAAAAGTTTTAAAATTTTAACAGCATATAGCTTTCAAATAAAGCATCTATACCATCCTATATAAAATTTAAAGTATCGCTTATGTGTTTTTGAAATTTTGCAGGAATATGTCGACCTTATAAAACATGCAATATGTACCTACATATACAGGGGACAGCAAGTAAAGTGGCCTATTAGAAGTATCTCGAGAACTAAATGAGATTTTATTTTGAAAATTTGGTTGTTTTTTCTTATGATCAAACACGGCTGTGGCTATAAGAGATGGTTTTCCATGTTTATTAAATATTTAGCATGGTGCGGTGTTGCCGGCTCATACCGAAAGTTGTAGCATCTTCGGAGTTTTAAATGAATTACCCTGTATATTATATTTTTTTGGAATCTAGGTAACAATCTAAAACAGTTTTCTCTATAATATCATATACCACCTATCTTTAACAGTTCTTGAATTATATATAATTTTGTGATTTTTTAGCGCCGTATCGGGCCTGAAAAGAAAATCATATGTTTTTAGCGGTTACAGCTAGAAAGCTGAAATTTTATAATTTTGAACAGTATTTAATTAGTTTTATACAGAGCGTCTCCATAATAATATTTCTGAGGGAGATGAATTATTACAAAAATCTTCTTAAGTTAAGTTTGTTCCTATTCTTTTAAACTTTTTGGGAGTAATAGGAGCTGCATCAGGATGAAGTTAATTAAATTTTCTGCAAGTTCTAGATAAAACTCTACCAGGCTCGCCATGAATATAAAATAAACTTAAAATATCGAAATAATGTGAATTAGCCATTTTTTTTTACAATAACACACACATAACGTCAAATGGATTTCATTATTTTGTTTCTATGAATCCATTTCACAGTCAACTACCAAAAAATATATTTTTATAAGATAATTTTTAAATTTCGCTATAAGTCCGAAAATATTGAAGATAGGTATAGGAACACATTAGATAGAAAATTTGATCCTCCATTAGCAAAACATATCAAATACAGGGTTTTTTATAAAGAATGGGTTTTGGTCGTAAAATCAATCATACAAAATTTTTCCCCTTTGCACACTGTATATATATATTTGGCGATAGGCCTTAATAAATTCATGTTTTCTTCTTAATTCGGTATTTAATTTGATAATCGTAATCGTAATTATTTTTGCAATCAGTACAAAGTATTTTATTATATATATATTAATTAAATTTACATACCTGTTTTAAACTCTAAATATAACTTTTCGATAATGCGTCTTATTACAGTAAAGTTAAATTTTAATTTGTCTGTAACTGATAAACGAGACCTTTTCTTGTCGGTAGACGATAACAACTTTTCAGGATCATTTGCTTTGCTTCATCTTCCTTATGAATTTTTTTAATCACGCTAATACCAGCTCCTGTATATATCGAGACCCTGTCCAAATTTCGTTTTAACGGCAAATTAAATGCATTATTTCTGGCTTCCTCATCACAAACATTATATAAATTAGCAATAATTTCCCGAGATTGGCCATGCAAAGTTTTTCCACGAATATATGCCATTGCAATACAAAGAAAAACGCAAATAATTTTTTTTTTACTATTTGCGCTATTAATTATATAATACACGTAACCTCCACCACTCGCTGCCGCTGGTCAAAAATCATAGCGCGCATGCGCATAGCAGCCATGTGTCTGGCGTATGTCTGCGGAGGCGTGTCCAAATCATTCGCATATTATATTTTTGTCTCTGTTTAATGCTGTGAAACAAAATAGAGGCGGCAGTGATCCTATTAATCGACTAAATGTTTAGAGTAAATGCGTATTCACATATTGTCAGATTTGCTAGTAAATAGATAATTCAATTAATATTTTAATTTCGTGCGGTAATTAAAATTATTGAGGTGTGAACAAATTAATTAAAACTGAAAATACCTCTCAGTTTTTCAGTCTGACTAATAATATTTTCTAACTTTTTAAGGATTAGGTTAAGTTCTGTATTCATAGGAGGTGTGAATAATAAATTTCATAAAACGGATTAGATTTTTGGTAAGTAATTTGACAACATCGACAATATTTCCTCTGCATTCTTTAAATAGTTTTGGTAGCCGCAGAACGAACCGACAAGCTGTACTTCTAATAGGCCACGTTACTTGGTGTACCCTGTATATTGGGAAACCAATATCTACAACTGAAAAGTATCACGACCTGAAAAATAGTAAATAATTTAAACAGTAATTGGCGCAAAGCATAACTTCACTATGCTATCACGTAACATACATGATAATACCGCAATCGGGAAACAATTGTAAATAATAATAGTAGCTCTGGCCGGCATAAAACCACCACAGTCCTATTGAGCACAGGTGTAATCAATCTATTTTAATTATGTAACTGAGTAAAAAGTTTTTACTTTTACGTACGAGTTGCCGAAAAGTTTACAAAGAACGCGTTCTCGAGATGACGAGGTGCCTTTCATAATAGTCAATATAAAAAACGTGAACTTTAGAACTGTGTAAATGACAGATTAAGTTTACTCAACGGGAAGCACATGAAAGCTGAATTGATTTTCATGGCTAATGGCCCAACGAGATATTTTATGAGCTGTCTAGAAATGATTAAGATATATGATAGGTATTGTGTCTCTTTTCGAGAAACTAATAGTTTTCTTATGTTACCTTTGGCAGAGCCAGAGAGGTAATGCCCAAAGATTATCGACCACTAGGTGCTAATAAAGTACTTATTTTAAAATAATAATTCTACCAACATTGGCATTTGATATTAATACCTCCTGAAAAGTATAGACTTCCTATTTTTAAATAGATTTTTAAAATCTTGATTTATTCAAATAACGTCTGTTCAGATTATGTGGGACTGCTAAGAGATGGCGCTGAACGCTGTATTATCTCGACTACCGTTGATAATACAGTGTGAAGTAGTAGAGTCAAAGATCTTACAAACTCCAGATAGAATTGTTTACATTTGAAGTCGACGTAAGGACTGTAAACGTGCACTCCCCACCTTGCTGTTAGGCTTGCAGCATAGCCAGATTGTCCTATTTATCGCTAAGGTATCTGCAAAATCCCAATTAAAAATTTGTTAATTTGACAATTGCAACTGGTTTAAGGTTAATCCGCAATTGCTTTTAAAATAAATTTATTTCCCAATAATTTTAATATAAATTGTGAATAGGCCTTGACGGATATAGAAAAAAAATATTATTATTATACATAAAAGTTTGAAATAAACCGACTGCACTCTGACAACATCAAGTTAAAAGATACTACGCTCGACGGCAAACGATCAAACTTTATCAATGGATTCGATTATAGTAAATAATACACTGTTGCTACTCGCTGCTAGTCGCTTTTAAGGGAGTGTTTATATATTTGGTTGTTTTTATTTTTTTTTTGTGAGTATTGGTGAAAAATCGTCTTTATTATAAACAATGATGGTGCATTCATGTATAGTTTGTAAAAGAGTGGATCATTTAAGCAAGGATTTATCTTTTCTTCGGTAAGTATGGTTATGTTTTAATATGATTGTATTGATATGATTTCTGACTAACCATTGACGTTTAAAAGGTTATGGACCGGTCCGTGGTGCTAGTCCGGGCAAAAATCAGTCGAGTTGGTTTATTTCTTAATATAAATCTTTCATTTACAAGATGGTTGAGTCTTGTGCGGCCATAAAATACTTCACTAGAAGATGCAATGGTGTTAAATTAAAATTTCACAGGTTAGTAAATGTATTTAGAAATTTGATTTTGAGTTTGCATCACTATGAAAATTCGGTTTGTTTAAGAATGTACCAAATGTTTATCCACTTCGTTAGGATACTAAAGGGTCGTAGTCTACGGCAAATTTGGATACATGCCCTTAGAAGGAATAATTATAGTCCAGGTGATACAACAGTTATTTGTGAGAAACACTTCACAAAAGAAGATTATGTAGGTAATGTATATGGGAATAAAATACTGAAAAAAGGAACAGTCCCGTCAAAATATTTTACATCTTTATTTTTCTATATTTAAACAACGTTTGCAGTGTAACAAGTACGTGAAGACAGGTTTTATATAATTTATTTATTTATTTTTATATATTTGATCTAACTTGTTTAGGTACATATTATTTTAATTTACTTATTTAATTAATCACTTTAGTGTACAATATGCCTTAGTGGCTTGTGTGTGCATTACTAAAGTAATATGGTACTATAACTATATGTAACATCGTTTCACAATTAGTGATAATAAATATGACAATCTGGCTAGAAATATACACTTTTATATCTGGAGAGTATCATCCAGTAATGAATACACCAAAAATATTGATGCTAAGCATAAATAGTTAAATCCATCCTTGGATACACTGTATATAAAAACTGGATCAATATTTCTATCTTTTTTATAAATATCCAATATTCGAAACTACACTTTTTGAATAGATAATATAGTTAAACGTAAAGAATCTCAAAGTAAATTATACGCCCTTGTTGGGCTTTTTGCCCAGACTAGCTCCGCTCCGAAAGGATTAAGACCGCTCCATAACCTTTTAAACGTTATTGGATTTAACCTTGTAAGATCTTTGATTTAACCAGACCTCAACATTGTTGCCATTAGCGAGACCAACATGTTTTGTCACTCTTCCACCCATTAGTGATTTTCAATAACATTTCAAACAATCACAAACTCACTTTCCAACAGATTTATGAATGGAGTGTTGGCCCTGTGAGTAGAGTAGTTGTGATCGTTCGAACGAAAAACCGCTTGATCACTCGAATATTGAAATAACCGACATCACCCGATTATTAAAAAAACCGCTCGAGTTATCTATTCAGGCGAAAACCGTCGTCCGTCACTTATTATCTTTCACTCGATACCCGAGCTTCGCTTGACGCCGACGGAAATATACCGCTTTAGTGTGATCGAGTTAAAAAACTGCTCGTATATTCGAACAGTTTTTCGCTCGATAGGAAATAATCTAGTTAAAAATCAGGCGAAAAACCGAAAAATATCGCCGGTTACCTGATAGACGACCCCCGGTCTAAGCACCGCGCGATCGGATTGGCGACGTTCGAGATTGACGCTGAGCAAGTACACGACATACGTCTTTCTTAAAGGCACATAAACGAGAAGGTGCATATAAAATAGTATGCGGAATCCTTTAGCGGAGTCATCGCGACATGATTTGGTAAAGTTTTGTTTTAACTGGCTAGCCAGCGGAGTAGTTTAGGTCTCCGATTGTAAATATTAAAAAATTAAAGGATATAATTTTAAAATTTTTAATTACTATAAAGACGAGAAAACTTCTCAAAAATAACATAATAATAATTATTGTATAATTGTTAATGAAAAATAACAAAACGAACAAAATGGTTAACAAAATATATAGAAAAATTCGTTGGTAATCTTATAGTAAACATTTTTAAATCTAAACAGGAACTTTTTATTATTAAACTCAAGAAGACTTCTCAAAAATAACATACATTATAGAAAATGTTAATGGAAAATAAGAAAACGAGCAAAATAGTTAACAAAACATAGGTATCGACAAATTTTTTGGCCATTAAAAGTAAGCATTCTTAAATTTAAACAGGAACTTTTAGGTAACTATGAATACATGAGTGCATGAATTTAAAAAAATAGTAACCAATTTTCTTATTTTGCCAGTCGCGTAACTAAGCCTAAATTTTTGACGTGCACACAGTGGTCACCTGATAATTTAAAGTGGAAGAATTTGACAAGCTATTTTAAATATCTACTTAAAAATAACTCTTGGTAATACTTTTTGTTCGGGTTAAAAACGCACAATAATAAACCCGAACAATAAATACATATTTGTGTGATTTTTTGCAGTTTTTTGTTTGGTATCGAGACACGTGGTAAAAATTCATTATTCGCAAATAAATAAATTTCTGGAATTTTTTTGGTGACACTATAATTTTTTAGCTAAACCTGTGCCCACCCGTAGTTACGTGCCTGCTAAATACGCGACCTGATCACATGTAAAGGCAGCCCGTTAAGCAGTCGGTGACGTCATCGCTTGGTAAATTGGAATTTCAGGCGATTCACTTCTCTGATGATGGGTATGTACACCTACCCTGTACGGACGAGAACAAGAAAGTTCGAAACCGGTCTGCAGGTGGTTACATCTATCAATGGAGAAGGGGCTTCCCTTCTTTGGTAGTACCATTCAATCTGAAATAGTATTTTAAAGTGCTACTGTGTAGACTAAATACGCCCTTATTGTATAAGGTATCATCGGGTGGTCAGGAAAATTAATAATTTTTCCATACATTGATATTTGCTATATCCTATACTTAACGGTTTTGGTCGCACTAATACAAAAGGAAACACTACATCTAATTTAAATATTTATGATAACATTTGGTAATATGTAATGAAAATGTCACAATTTCATCAATTACAATTTAAAAGTTGTTAACTGTATCCGAAAATATTTTGGTTTGTTTCAAATATACAGGTCTGGCAAACATCTATTACAATCAGACAGGAAAGAGAACGTAATATAATAGTTTTAAATTAAATAAAGAGAAGCTAAATTTCCCCTGGTGTCTTAAAGCACATTGATCTCTCATTCCCCCATCAACCAATATGACGCGACGCAGTCATATGATACGCACGGAGAAAGGAAATCCTGCAAGCGGCTCACGTTTATCAACGCAATGTTGTAAGGTTAAAAATTAAAATATCTTTATATGTTGAATATATTCATAATCTAGAAAATAGCATTTTTAAAAAGTTTTTATTAAATTACTAGATTGAAAAAAACATTATTAGTATTATAAATATATAATACTCTTTATTTAATTTAAAGTTGGTATGTTACGTTCTTTTTTCTTCCCGTTAGGCGTCTGGTTGTAGTTAGTTGTCTGCCAAACCTGTATATCATAAAAAATGATTGAAAAAATATTTCATACATATGTACCTTTTATTTAAAATTATTTTTAACTCACGTTTACACACAAACGTACCACACTAATAAAGGAAGGGAATTAAAATGGTTTATTTTTAGTTATAAGACGCATATTTATTATTTAAATTAAAAGTCCAAAAAAAGTTTTCCCATTGAAGTTAATAATTCCATTTTCTTTTGTTTCAGGGGGTTTGGAAAACAAGGTTACCAATGTCAGGGTAAGTAATAAAACTTCAAATTTATTTGCAAATATCATGCAATATTTGAATTAAGCAATTTAAAGGTAATTTGAACTCGGGAAAGCCAAATACACAAATTAGCACTAAATTTATATTTTTTTGGTCCTGAAATAATTTAAATATTTATTATTTATGTGTTTCATTCATTTTCTAACAACATTCTTAACCGATTCATCATTTTCGTAACAAATTAAAAGTTTACGAAATTTTATTAAGGTTTTAAGAATATTTTCGCTACTATAGTGAAATTTAAGACGTCAATAGAGAAGTAGGAGGACAAATTTTAAAATATTCTTGACATTGACATAACCCCCTCCATATATTATCTGGCTAGTGACAAACTAGAAATGTCAAATGGAAAGCCTTTTTTCCGATAATTCGATTCTCCCATCGACTTGAAACAAACATAGACCCATCATTTCTATCTGCTCCATACACATCAGTGTGTTGCCCTGTTATTACGAAAATAAACACAACATAATTGTACATCTAGAATCTCCATTTCTTTTTAAACTTCGGTCTGTTTCTGTTTTCGTTCTAACAGCTGATTTGATATGTCTTGATTAGGAAAAACAAACAATCTACGGACGTGACTCAAAAGTCTATATTTTTATCCAGTCTAAGGCAGATTGCGCACAGTCTTACCATATTTAGTTAAGAATTACTACTTTTTCCACAAGCAATACTTAAATTTAACACACAAACACTGAAAAACCACAAAGAATTGTATTCAACAATAATGACATATATGACAGTTGTTAATCCGGTACTGTCAAACTTGAAGGCAGGTGTGAAAGACGGACGTTACAATAATGTTTGTCTGGAAAGTTGTTTACAACCCACTTAACACTGTGAATTGTTTATTCTTCAATTTCGAACATCTCTTAAAGCAAAATAATTGTTAAATTCAAGGTCTGGTTATAGTTTTAAGTGTTCTAATTTTATTTATTCAAAATTCGTACCCAGCAACCAGTAAAGGTAACAATTTTCAGCAAACTTACGTAGTTGTTGATGGAGAATCTGAAAAACAGGAATACCTTTCCATTCGACATTTTAAATTTGGTCACCTGCCAGAGAAAATCTGGACGGGGATAAATATCAAAAAGTATTAAAACGTCCCTCACCTCCCTATTGACGTACTAAAATTCGGATAAAATGCTTCCAGCCGTTTTTCGGAAATTGCATGTATTGTAACACATTAAAATCCTCACTCTGTATAGAAACGGCTACAGAAGCCGGAAATAATTGCCTTTTTATTATTATTATTACCATTATTTGCAAAGTAGACACTAACGATACGAATCAACAGTTTTTAAATGTAATAACATATACAGGATGTCCCAGAATAGGTGGGCAATCTCCCGGATTCAGATAGAACACTTAAAAATAACAGGAAAAGTTTCTATACATTTTTGTTCCTACGGCCTCTCCTACGGAGATACGGGCCCATAACGAACGTCTCTGTCTTTAGTATAATGGTTACTAGATGAGTCTCCTTAAAATTCGCCCCTTATTTGGTTTGCCATGGACGGACTAGACGTAACACAAAAATGCTTCTTTTTTTTTAGACCCTGTATGATGAAGGAACGACAATAATATTTTTGGATACTCTAAACCTTAAGCTGAAGAAAAGGCATCCTTGTTCAATGTCGATAAAATGAACTGTTTTCGAGAAAAAAATATTTTTGTTTAATATTGGTTGTTGTTTTATGTTCATAAAATTCCCTCATTGTTTTTCACATGTACCGATTTAAATAAGAATATTAATGCCAGTGTCAGTTTATGGTAGTGTCTTGAAATTTTCGGTTTTTCTCCTTTGTCTTATTAGTTACTAACTTAGTAATGGAATTTACGTATACTGAATATGCCGACATGCATTTAATGTATGGACAAAAATAATTTTTTCTCGAAAACAATTCATTTTATCGACATTGATGAAGAGTGCCTTTTCTTCAGCTTAAGGTTTAGAGTATCCAAAAATATTATTGTCGTTCCTTCATCATACAAAGTGTAAAAAAACATTTTTGTGTTACGTCTAGTCCTTCCCTGGCAAACTGAATAAGCCAAATGTGTTTAGAAGGGCGAATTTTAAGGAGACTCATCTAGTAACCATTATACTAAAAAATTATTATATTACACCTAGTACTTAAAATTTATTTAAAAAACAACGATTTCCAGGGACGTCCGTTATGGGCCCCGTATCTTCGTAGGGGAGGCCGTAGGAAAGAAAATGTATAGGAACTTCTCCTGTTATTTTTAAGTGTTCTATCTGATCCCGGGAGATTGCCCACATATTCTGGGACACCCTGTATAAACAATAACCAACATATTAAGACCTTCATATTATCTTAATAAATTATAAAATATATGATATTTCTGATATTTTGAGGCATTTTCCTCGCGTTAATGAGTGCTAGTGTTGCAAAGTCCATTACCATAAATAATAACTGTAATTATGTACCGTTCGTTAAATAATATAGAATTAATTATATAAATAGTGTTAAACGAGAATTCGATAGCTACGTCGTTATTCTGTATCAAGGGTTTCTTAAGAAATGTAAGTAATAAATAAAGAATTAGTAGAATTTTTTTACTTTTTAAATAATAAAACATGCATATACAATCAAGGCTCTTCAATTTAACTATGTCTTTAATGAGGAAATTTGATAGATTTACCAAGGGAAATTATTTGAAATTGAACATGATATTAGAGAAAAATAAAAATGAAATGGCACTGGAAAAATTTCACATAATTCTATCGTTTTGCGCTAGGATGTCCTTTTCAGAGGAAACTAGCAAATATATTTTTTCGTACAGGGTGTTTCATAATGATGCACTAACTAATAGTATTTGCGAGAGTGGCTCCTTGGGTCAATTTATGAAGAAAAGTGCGTGTTCCAGGGAATTGATTTTTTTTTACTTCGTTATTTTTTAATATCTCCGAAAGTACTTTATATATTAATTTCAATCTTGGTATGTGTTAGTGGGATATAAAAACACATATTTTACTTAGAAATGTAAATTCTATCGATCCACCATTGGCTTCCCTGCAAACTTGCTCTCTGATATTTTTGACAACAAAAGCGGTAGACCATTGACATTTTTTCATATGGATATTTTTTCTGATTACTTGATTAATTCTACATGAAATCGATCTCTTGCGATTTTCTTGTTAGTTATTGGTTAAAACGATTATATCAATATTAAAACTGATTTTTCTTTAAGAATTAACATTGATAGTGATTTTGTTTCATAAAAATTGTTGGAAATCATCACTTATTAGACAGGATTTTGTTTACTTTTTATTGGTAATAATATACAGGGTGTAATGGAAATGACGTATTATATTTAAATGGGTGACCCCTTGGGTGTCCTAGAGAAGCACTACATATGTTTTTTTTTAAATCGACCGTTTTAAAAGTGGAGTAACAAACACTCTTACTCACAGGTCAGTCCGCGCTACTGTACAACATTTCACCCAGAGCCAATGGCAATGTTGCCGAACTTAATGTAAAACTGAAATTCCATATAAAATTATAAAAATAAATTATTTTCTACCTACTTGTATTTATCCTTATACCTAAAGACCGAGGATTCCAGGCACAAACACAATCAGTTTTTTTTCTTTTTCATGGGAACACTCCTGGAAACACTTTATATACACACAGTAATAATGAAACAGAACCGATAGTTAGGTTTTGAAAATACAATAATACAGATTATACTACAGATTATTAGATTTTATCACACGCGACGAAATTTGACGTCCACAAGAAACGCGTCAATAAAAACAATATTCAAAGATTATTTATGGACGGGCAAGATACACGCGTAAACCGAAAAAACAGAGCGGATTGCTGAGAGTGTGTTGGTGATCGACGAGACACAACGTATCCGGCCGCTGGTTGGTATTCAACTAACAGACGCAAGCGTGCGGCGCTATATGAAACTACTTCGCTCAGCCGATGTAACGCGTCAAGAGGTCATTGGCATTTGACCTTGTGACGTACGTGGCTATTACTATATATATCAGGAATTGCCGGTTTAAATATAATACGTCATTTCCATAACACCCTGTATCTACAAAAATATATCTTAAATTCATACTTTAAGGTCGTCCACCCCTAAGTTAAACCTAGGAAATGGTATGAATGTCGATATTTTTGAACAAGCATTGAAAGAAAAGAAAGAAAATTTTAATGTATGAAACTTTGTTTATTTATAACTATAAAATGAAAATCGGATGAGGATATATAAGTTTTTTTTTACATTATTTCCACTCGTATAATACACTCCTGGAGTTTAGTCTCTTAATCTCGTCTCGCCCTCTACTTTTATACAAAATAGCTTGATACAATGTAAGTAAAAAACTTGAATCGAATATCCATAGGTTACTATTGAAATAGGCAGTATTTATCGTGAAAGAAATAGTTTATCCATGTTTGCCTTCCGTGAATTCTATTCTATATATTTTTCGATAAGATCGAAATAAATAATTCAGTTGGTACGAGTACAAATATAACGACTACAATTTTTGTTCTAATAAACAATATTGCGTATTGGCCGAAATAAGTAAAAATATTAATAATTGTATTTTTTTTTAGTTTGCAGTTTCGTCGTTCACAAGCGATGTCATGAATACGTCACATTTAAATGTCCTGGTGCTGATAAAGGTGCTGATTCAGATGTAAGTATTGTATAAATAAACATTGTTTAATAATATACAGTTGAACCGGTGAAAGAATGAACGTGCATCATCACCTGTAACAGTATGATTCAAATCGAGATTTTGTTGATCAAATAATACAGAACCACGTCAGCAGCTAATGGACGTGATTAACATTATGAAAGACTAAAATGATGTTTTAAAGATGTAATTGCTGCATTATATGTATTCTAAATTTTATTTAAATACTGTGAAACCTCCCTTAGGCGGACACCTAAAAGGGGCCGTCTAAATGCCTAATAGAGGTGTCCGCTCTTGCGAAATTTGTTATTAGGTAATATATAAATGCAAAATTCTTACTATGTATATGTATGTACTAATAAATATATCATAACAAAAATACACTAGTTTTAGTTAGGATGTGCTAAAGAAATCTAATAACGTAGTTTGACGTGTTTGCGTTTTATAAATGTAATTCCAAGTCTGATAACAATTCCATTGCTGTAGAGTCACCTCTATTCTTTGCATACTCTTATAATTCCTCTACCATACTAATGGCTTGTTGATAAATGGTGACATTCGTTTGATTACTGCATTCAACTTCTTCATCAGAGTCGTCAGATAGTGATGTGGTTTCAGTTTGGACTACATAATCGGTAGGAATGGGGTCACTATCATCTTCTAATAGCACATTGCTATCAATGTTAATGAACTCGCCCAAATCATTGTTATCAAATTACAAACTTCCACAACATCCAAATTCTCTTTCAGACTCAAAACGCGACATTTTTTGCCTTATTTGCGATTTTAAACTTACAACTCACAAATAAACGGCGGACTACTGTCGGGGTATCACACTTGCTTTCATTCGGCAAAGTCCTTTCGCACTGCCGCGCATACGCGATTGGTTGCCGGTCTGTCTGCAGAGAGTTTTTGCACCGTACTTATTCGTCTCCCAAATACTTTTAAAAATTTTTTTGTCCGTTTAAAGGAGGGTTTTTGCACTCTTTGTATGAAAACATCCTGTCCGCGTCCGCCCAAAGGAGAGTCCGCCCAAGAGAGGCTGATTTTCATATACCTAGTTCCGGACTATGAAAAAATGTCCGCTTAATAGAGATGTCTACTTATTAGTAGTGGTGGAATACTATCGATACTATCGATAGTTTGTTACTATCGATTGTTTTAAGTAATCATCGATAGTTTAAACTCGCATGTTATTAGTATTTCTTAAATTTAAGTTCACGGAATTCGATTTAAAAGACTTAAATTAAAAATAAACCAAATTCAGCACTAGATCATAAATCTGTTTTAAAGGTTGTCTCTTTTTTAATCACATACGCACTCTGCTTGCTGTTGGTCTATTGCTTTATGAACCAATTAAAGAAAATCCTACAGAGAATCCCCGCCCCAGATCTATTAATTCAGTATTATGGGTGTTTTTTTGTTGTAGTGTACTACGTTTCGCTGTCTTCCATAATTTTGATTAATTTAATTAAAATTTAAAAAGGATTAGGGATACTCCTTGATCCTAGATTTAAAAAGCCGGCATTTAGACTAGAAAACAATTATAAGAACGCCGTAAACATTTTAACAAATGAATTAACGAGCGTTTTAATTGGGAAAAAAATACAGATAGAACAAACTCCAGGCCCATCGCAGAATAAATCTGAAGAACTCTCTGAAAATAGTGAAACTCTATCGGAAAATATAGGACAAACAAAACAAGTATCTGAAAAGGATGGATTACTTACTTTTCATTTAGATCCAACCGATAAGGGGATTAGTCGACACCCAAAACAGATGCCATTATCACCATTCGGCAATATTTAGAACGTCCTACAATACCAATAGATAAAGATCCGTTAAATTATTGCCAAACAAACGAAGGTGCATTTGAAGGCTTAATGACCTTGGTCAAAACGTATGGATGTATTCCAGCTACCTCAGTTCCATCGGGGCGAGTATTTTCAACTGGGGGAGAGATATTATCGGAGAAGAGAAACCGTCTAAAAGCAGAAAATTTGGACATGCTTATCTTTTTGCAGCATAATAAATATTTAGTTTAAATTTTTAAAATTTTCTCTCTTTTTCGTTTGTGTTTATTCGCTTATTATTAAGATCATTATTAGTTAATCTTGTTTGATCATTTGTTCCTATATTTATTTTTTGTTTTTTATACTTATATGTATATTTTTTTATTTCAAATATTATTATGTTTTTTTTTTCAATAAAAAGCAGGTATAAAGTCCGTTTTGTTGCAGTTGATAGCTCATATCGAGGGTTGAAGCCATAAAACAACCGTAAACCATAGGCGTTGCCAATAGTAATTACCTTATTTAATAAGAAAATTGGCCTCTGTCCATTGTTAAGTAGGATTAGGGTTAAAGTAGGTACAACAGGGGTAATTAATTTACCTATTTTTGCCTGCTTTAGGATGTTATTACGCCATTTGATGTGCGTTTGTCAAACTATGTATTTAGTTTTATTTAGATACTGCATTATCTCAAAGTTGAATTATTTCCTATACTTGTAACAATGGCTTCAAGTTTTTCGCCAACGTGTCTTCGTCAAATTAGCAAGAGTGCATATTCTCTCCGAGAAAAGACATTAATATTAAACGTGCATGATGCTCTAGTGTACCAGAAACCTGCAAGTGATGTTCGTAGCATCATTGCAGAGTGTGCCAATATGGTAGGAGTTGGAGAGGCTACTATATATAGGTTCTTGCGTGAAAGAAAATCTAAGAACCTCAGTGAGCCAAAACCACTCCCAGGAAAGAAACCGTTAGAAATTGACAATTTCATTAAAAATGGTATTAGAAGAAAAGTACATAGTTTTTATTTTGCCAAGGAAATACCAACTATAGACAAAATTTTACAAGCCATTAACTACGACGAGGACTTACCACAGCTATCACGAACGAAACTATGGAAAATACTTCATGATATGAACTTTCGATGGGAGAAGCAAAACAGAAAATCTTTTCTTATTGATAGAGCAGATATTATTTGCTGGAGACGTCAATACTTAAGGTCCATCCGAAAATACCGCAGCGAAGGCAAAAACATTTTCTATTTGGATGAAACTTTGCTGAACGAAGGGCACACCGTATCTAAAGTTTGGCAAGATAAAAATGTCCTAAGTTCTCGACAAGCTGTCATGGAAGGCTGGTCAACAGGACTTAGACCACCATCTGGAAAGGGACGCAGACTTATTATAACTCATATAGGAAGTTCAAATGGCTTTTTGGATCAAGGATTATTACAATTCCAGTCGAATTCTACTAAAGACTATCATGAAGAAATGACTGCTGATGTTTTCGAGGAATATTTTAAGCAAATGATAGAATACATTCCCGCTAATTCTGTAATAGTGATGGATAATGCCAGCTATCACTCTAGGCTAAAAGAGAATCTTCCCACAACTTCATGGAAAAAGGCGGAAATCGTAAACTGGTTACAACGAAAGGAATTGAGTTACGATAATACCATGGTAAAAAAAGAACTTTTGGATATTGTTAGGCTACATAAATCACAGTATAAAAAGTATGTTATTGACGAGATGGCAAGAGATCGAGGTATTATAGTGCTCCGTTTACCACCTTACCATTGTGAGCTAAATCCTATCGAATTAATATGGGCTCAAGTAAAAGGATATGTTGCTAGAAATAACAAAACTTTTAAAATGCAAGAAGTGCGACACCTCTTGCTTCATTCTTTAGCAAATGTGTCATCAGAAAATTGGCAAAACGCCATAAAACATGCTATAGTAGAGGAACAAAAAATGTGGGAACTTGACAACGTAATTGACACAACTATGGAAATTGAGCCTTTAGTAATAAGCGTAGGACATGATGACTCTTCAGATTCTTCTGAGGACCATTTTATCGAGTTATAATTATTGAAATTGGCAATATTTTTTGATCTGTAAATAAATTAGTTTTCTTGTAAATAAATTCATAAAATCATAAAATCTATTACATTTAAATAAAATAATAAGCGGTTACATTAAAAACCCAACTCTCCGACCATGATGGGCCGTTTTAATCATTATCCTTTCATTTCATTTTATGGCTCTATTGTTACTTTATCTGTTACCCGGTGGAATAGGTCAAAATTTCTTCATCTTTATGCTAGATGTACGTAAAAAGACCATTTTATAGGTAAAATATTTTAGGCCACCGGGCCCTTGTTTTGAATCTTTAATGAGGGTATCGAGCTATCAACGGCAACGAAACAGACTTTAGGTGGGAACTTAATATGTCAACCATAAGTAAAATGTATTACTCAACAACTCTACCAAGTATCAAGGTTGGTATAGTTTCGATAGTACTATCGATACTATCGATAGTAACTCTTTAGACTATCGGAAACTATCGATAGGGCTGACTATCGATAGTATTCCACCACTACTTATTAGAGGTGTTCGTTATGAGAGGTTTCACTGTATATCAATTCAAATATGATTTATTATTTAAAATATAATAATATTTTTTGGCAAAGGTAATCAATTACTGACAATATAAGAAAGTGTTTCGCTCTCCTGGGAATAGATTCATGTTCCATCTAGAAAAATGATTTGACGTTTATGAATACTATTGCGATTTTCAAAATATCTTCGTCCTTATCGATGAGGCATTAGACACTCCCGGTACGCTGCACTGGTTATTCAAATAAAATACAATTTTTATAACGAAATATACAATGTTTAACACTAGTTACGGGAAAGGAAACAAATTTCTAACTAATTGTTCTTATAAACTGATTTTGATGATTAAATTCTATATAGCAAAGTACTTTCGTTTAGAAACTTGAACAATTTATGAATCACACGAAACGCAAAATATAAGTATCAATAAGGACATGTCAATATTTTAATTTTGCTATTTCCGTCTAATACACTGGAATTGCATTTCATCTAAAAAAAATTAACGTTTCTTATTTTATCCTGTTTTAGTAAAGGGTTTTCCAATAAGAGGTGTTATTTTGAATAGCCCGCTATTTCGGTAGATGTCACTTTTGGAGCTGTGATTTTTTTGTCATTTGACAAGTAGAAACTCCGCCATTAATAAAAATGGAACGATACACGCTTCAACAACGCATTGAAATTATTAAAATTCACTATAAAAATGGTGAAAATTTGGCAGAGACGGTTCGTAAAACTCGAACATTTTTGGGTCGTCGTGAAGCACCTTGTCGGACCGCAATACAGAAGTTGGTGGGAAAATTCGAGCTGTTGGGACAAGTTAGTGATGTGAAGAATAAAACCCGTGCACGTCGCTCAAGAACAGCCGAGAATATTGCTGCTGTAGCCGAAAATGTTAAAGAAAACCCAGGTTTGTCCATTCCTCGTCGTTCTTTGGAATTAAACATTCCACAAACATCATTACATCGTATTTTGCATAAAGATTTGGGTCTTAAGCATTATAAAGTTCAGTTAACACAAGAACTCAAGCTGGCCGATCATCAACAACGGCGTGTCTTTGCCGATTGGGTCCTTGAAATGCATGAAAATGATCCGGAATTCCATCGAAAAATCATCTGGACTGATGAGGCCCATTTCCACCTCGGTGGCTTCATCAACAAACAAAATTGTCGCATCTGGGGCTCGGAAAACCCAAGAGTTATTGTTGAAAAGCCTCTCTATCCTCAACGTGTGATTGTTTGGTACGGTTTATGGTCCGGCGGGGTCATTGGACCTTACTTTTTCGAAAATGAGGCTGGAGCACAAGTTACGGTGAATGGATTGCGCTATCGAGAGATGATTAATTATTTTTTATGGCCGGAATTGGATGGTATTGATCTGGACAACGTTTACTTTCAACAAGACGGCGCTACGTGCCACACAAGCAACGAAACCATTGATCTTTTACGGGAAAAGTTTCCGGATCATGTTATCTCTCGAAGAGGTGATCACAATTGGCCACCGAGATCTTGTGACTTAACACCTTGCGACTTCTTCCTTTGGGGCCACGTGAAAGAGAAGGTCTACGCTACGCCAACAGCCCAGGGTCGATTCAAGACCTCAAAGATGGAATTCGTGAGGCTATGGAGGACATACGGCAGCCACTTGGTTATGGAAAATTTCATGAAAAGGATATGGTCCTGTAGACATGGTCGTGGTGGTTATTTGGCAGATGTTATTTTCCATTATTAACGGCATACCTTCCTCTGTATAATGAAATAAACATCCGATCATTTATCTCAAAAAATGGCATTTTCCTTTCAATATCAAAATAACACCTCTTATTGGAGAACCCTGTATCTGATAAAAAAAGGGATTAAAAATTACAGATCTTTGATATTATTGTAAACTTATTCTTTCCCGAGCCCAACTGTATGTTATGCTTAAATATGGCGCCGCGGCTCCATTCCTCTGTGCCACTGTGATCGATTGTTTAAACGTTGGAGACCTTGCACCATCTTGTTGTTGTAGATAACCAAAAATGTAGCGAGAAGAAAAAATACAAAGAAATTTAATACAGTAATGTGAATTGGCAGAAAGTTTTAATTCAATAATTAACTAACAAGACAACTGTGACTGTGACATTGGCAGAAATGATTTTCTCACAATCTAAGCAGCCCCGTTAACTAAGTGTTAATTTCCTTCTCAACCAGATAACTTTCAATGTGAGCGTATTCTGCCAATGATAGTAATGTCACATTCAAGGTTGTCTGGTTAGTTTAAATGTTGTAAAAATCATTTTGCAACCTGACATAGTAGTAGAGCTTTGACTAGGACTTGCTTTGGGAAATGATTGTTGTTTCTGATTGTGTGATTACAATTCTTGCCAAATATGTATGCTTAAAAACATGATAAGGCGCCGTAAAGTCGCCAATAATTTTACTCATTATTCATTATGTTAAACAGTCTAATATTAGAATCTGTCACGAATTTTATACTGGTGATATTTCCGAACGGGCATAGTAATTTTAGTGATCTTTGGATTATGAAAAGTACCAAAAATACCACATATTTTAGTAATTAGAATGTGTGAACAGGTTTACCAGGGGCTTGCATCCCTGGTAAACCTGTTAACGTGGTTATAATAATGTTTAACAAAAAATAGGTTTGACATTGACTTTTTCACATTCTGATGGCACAAAGAAGTTAGAAATTTAACTTACTAATTAAAAACATCTTGAATGATAGAAGAGTTTTGGACTTGCATTGTCTTTATTCGTTATAAATCACAACGTTTCTGCTGGTAAGTATCTCCAGTCGTCTTCAGGTGAATACTGAAAAAACATCTTAATATTTATTTTAAATCGGCTTCGTTTACAATATTAGGTAATTGTTGATATGAAATGTCACAGAAAATATTGTTAAAATTTTTGCTACTTTAGGTACTTTTCATAACCCAAATTTGACTAAAATTACGAAAGCCGTTTCGGAAATATCTTGAAAATATCAAAAAAAATTTTAAATGTGTATGTTTCAATCAAAGTTTTTTGAAACATTCTGTATAATTTATGCATAGAGGATGTTCCTTAATGACAGGCTAATATCTCAGAGTATGATTATTTTACGAAGAATTAATGTTCATATTATGAGGATGTTAAATTGTTTGCTACAAATTTTTTTAAATCGTTATTCTTTAATAAAAGTTTTATTAAAATATGATCTACTTTATGTAATAAGCGTATTTTAGTGATTATGATGAATGACAAATGTTTTTTCCAGGACACCCGAACAAAACACAATTTTAAAGTCCATACATACTCATCTCCTGCATTTTGTGATCATTGTGGATCTTTACTCTACGGTGTCATCCACCAAGGGATGAAATGCACAGGTAAAGTTTTATTATAATGTAATTTATTAAGGTTATTAGTTATTTATGTATCAAGGGTACTAAGTAGATGATTATGCCCTGAGGGCGACAGTCTTAGCCTCTGGCCCGAAGGTATATATTAGTACCCGTGGTGCATACAAACTTTTATGTCATACCAGTGTTCGTTTTAAATAATAAATTTTTTTTTAAATTTAATTTTATTTACCAATTTTTTATTTTTATCTGCGACATTACCTTGACAATATTATAGCCTGCGTTTTTGTTGCTAGGGAGATAAGTATTCAAATGTTTAATGTGTCAAAGTCAAAAATCAAAAATAGAACAAGGTTTTGAAATTCGCGACGAATTTGGAAAAAATGCTGAAAAGACAACACAAAACCTGTTACCGAGAAAATCCAGAGACTCATAGGACAAAGAATATGACCAATTTTTGAAGTGGATGTCAGAAAATGCTGTAGAAAACATTAACGAAAACTGTTTTTCGCGTCTTAATGCCAGCACGGGCCATAATGTGTACTTTATGCCCGCACGGGCATAAAGTAATCCATTATATAGATGGCATCTAAAGTATAAAAACACAAAAATGTACTGGTATGACATAAAATAATAAAATATAGATGAAAGTTTTTTGTTAATTTCAACATCGGTCATCTCCAAGAAAGAATTAAGTGTGCATATTTTACTATAATCATGTGTGTATATAGCATACACCTGTTCAATTTTATTTAGTAATTTAAAATTAATTTTCGTGAGGGAGCACGGTCGTCGATTGTAAATAGTGCTTAAATATTAGTGATTATTATTGTTTTGATAAATACAATGGATTTGAATATAACATCTGAAACTCCAGAGCTGGCAAGAAAAAGGGCGAAAAATGTACATGTTTTGTTATTTTCTACGACTCAAATATACGTTAAGAAATTTTCAAAATCGGCCATCCCCACTCACTTAGTTTCAAAACCGGCCAATTTCATAAGTTGCTTTCATATCCATCCATAAATATAATTTTTTTATCTTCGACTTGAATCTCTGAACATTCTCAGATACAAGATAAACTAGTATCTATCGAATACATAATTTATTCTTCATTCATTATTTTTATCGCAATAGTTTCGTGCGTTTTTCTTAAAATAATCTTCAAAGAAGTTGGCCGCTTTTGCAACTAGACGACTCAAATATCAATTCAATACTTAATCAAGCAAGGTCTTCTAAATATCGAAAAAAATTCAGATATTTAAAAACAATTCACGAGAAAATCCATCATTCTATTGAATATTTCTTTTACTGAAAGAACTTATTTTAATCGCATCATTCCTCGCTCGCATATTTCTTTGAAACACTTTTTCGTCTTCTTTGACAAACAACTTTATAGACGTTCATAAAATCAGATAAAATAAATGCTCAAAATGGACCTTTTGGCGGCAGGAGTCTCTGGAAAGCGACATATAAAGCCAAGTAAAATAATTGTATTTGTATTGGATAACCGGAAACTGAATACTTAAAATAGCATTAATATTTTACCAAATAATTGGCTTGTATTTTTTCGTTTTTGTTTTTGAAATATTGCGGTTTATATAGAAATAGATGTACTATCTTTAGTATTTCTTATGATGAGTTGTTATTTGCTACAGAAAATCGTAGACCTATTATCAGATAGGTTTCGAAAATCTAATAGGGAAATAATAGATTGACAACAACAAATTGCCTATTTCTTTATAAAGGAATCTATTTTCTATATGTTTTGATAATTTGCAAGATTACAGGTTTTTGTGTGTTAATTATTACATAATTTCTTAGCTATATTGACAAATTTATAAAAATGCTTACACGAATTTCCAGAGGCTACGTGTCAGCAGTTATATAGCTGCTAAATTAATATCATCTCCTTGATCTTAAATATAAGTGTGCGCCAGGTTTAGTAAAATTTCACTACATCTAGTGATTTAAGGAAAACTTTTTAAAAACGTTATTTTCTATTGATTTCTTTATTCACATCCAAAATGTAATTATTATTTTAGAACTGAAAGATGAGCCATCTTTCCTAAGAGTTTTTTTCCAAAACAAATTGGTATGCCACTGGCATTTTTTCATATGGATATTTTTTCTGATTAACTTGTTCAATTCTACATGAAAACGGTCCATCGCATTTTGATTGTCAGACACACCGTTCTTGATTAAAGCAATTAAATTCAAATTGCAACCCATTTCTTCACTCATTATTTCGTGAGGTAGATACCAAAAGAGGAAACTAATTTTTATAGAATTTGTACGTCATATACATGACAATTGAATTAAAGTAACAGGAAGTGTGAGTTATATATTCACAAGTTGTTATGAATGACAATAAATAAATTTAAAAAACAATTATCTAACTAAAAAGGTAACTAAATACATTAGGAGCCGTTCTTTTTGACCTAAATTACAGACAAACCAAGCACAGATTGAAAGATGAAAGGTATTTCTGTGAAACTGACACGTAGAAAAAAAAAATAAAAAACATAATATAAGGAATCAGAACCCACAAAGTGTTAGTAAGCTCCATTCTCTTGTGAAAAATACTTAAACTTGTTAATATCCCTTTACCAGTGGTTCTTTGTACCTTATTAGCTTATCGTTAACTACACGCATCGTTGAAGTTTCTTATTACATACGAGACTTATGAGCCTTCTCAACATTAGTTTTTAACGTCTGTTCACAAAAGGGTAAAATTAAGGGTAGAATTTTCGTGTGAACTCTTATTTCTGCCTAGATTATCCAATAACATTATATATATTTAAATTATGGTTTCAGTATTATTTGAAATAAAACTTTATGAAATATCACTTTCCACCTAGATGAATGTTAAAGTTAAAAATATAGAAAGTTTAAAACTTAAACCTTTAAACAGTTTTCTCGAAAACTTTAAAAAAGTCTGAAATGTCAACATTACATGCACGGGTGTAAGTAAATAGTATTTTCCAATTTTTCACAATAGATGAGGTTCGAAATATGTCCTAAGAAAACTCTTCTGCAAAGAATAACACGCGTTATTTTTCAAGAGGAATAGAACTTGACGCCACTCCTTTTAGTCACTTTTCTCTTCGGTAATGATGGTGGTATCTTGTTTCCTTTTAGCAATGTCATTACAGCCTTTTTCTTAATACTGTTTGCTTTAGAAATAGCTTAACCATCAGCAATTAAGCTTGTTCAGGACTTAAATAAGATTTAATTGCAGCATACAAGGTGTTCTGCAAGTATAGGGTAAAATAATATCATCAGTTCATATAAGCATATCCCTATATCCGTATATTTACATAGTCTTTACTTCAGAGGTCCCAGGGCACTGTCAATTTATGTAACTTTCTTGTGTTTCCTTTTGCCGAATACAGAAGGAAATCGGCTACAAAAGGTGTAGCGGGGGCGGGTGTTCACTTGTTTTCCCAGGGCACTGTCACGATTCAGAAATGTTTGCTGTCCATAAGTTGCTGACCAACTAACCATTTTGGCTGACCGATTACATTTTTCTGTTCGCAAAGATTTTTTCCTAACCTGTTCAATGATACCCATTTAATAATAATCTTTGATAATAATATTTTATTTTCATAACATAAAAGGACACAACCTAAGGAACAAAATTATAAGATTTCGAAAAATACATTATTTACTTAAGTTTCCGGTTATGCCACTGGTTTATGTAGTGTACATTGAAGACTCAGCAATACAACACAAAGAAATTAAATGACAAAGCAATAGATTTAAATTTTAAAATAATACATTTTGGAGGTGATAAAAAAATTCGTAGAAAATAGCATTTTTTTAAAAGTTTTCACTGAATCACTAGATCGAAAGAAAAAATCACTAGATCTAGTGAAATTTTACTAAACCTGGCAATACTGTATCGCCAGCTCGCCTTGTAGAGTCTGCGATAGAAGAGATCGGAACGGCCCCTACCGTGGTAGAGGGGGAAAGCAAGCTAATTGGGATACGACAAGGACATCTGCTTCTTGTCTATTTAATTTATAGCGTGTATATCACGTTTTCTTTTCTGCCCGTTAGGCGTTTATTTAAATAGTTGTTTGCCAAACCTGTATATGGCTATTGTATTTTAAGTAAGTCAAAAAGCAGCCAAATACCTACCTACCCTCCACGAGTTTAACATTCCTGGATGGAATTAAAGGCGATACGGGGACTATCTATAATCTAGCTACTTTCTGCGAAGTAATAAATTTTAAGGTGCTAAATTGAATGCCAAAAGACATTACCGTTATCGTGCACACCTGCATTGAAATGTTTCTGGCACCGCGCCATTGCTGATACGAGGTTAAAGTCTTGAACAGTATAGCCAGGGTTTCTCATTGTAATTTTTATAACGCGATTACTTGCGCCTATAAATCTTATCGTACTGACTGGTTTAAAAATTAACTTTAATATGTTTTTAACGATAAAACGAGAGCAGATCGTGAAAATAATGGGCTTTAACTAATAACATAGTTGGAGGGCATTAGGAAAGGTGTTTCCCTGACAATCAATTAGAAGATTTTTGATTTTACCGACGAACAGACGCGAACAAAATTCCTTGAACCGGTGAAAGTATGAACATTCGTCATCACCTTTAACATGATTCAAATCGACAGTAAGTATATCAAATAAGACGAAACCACATCAGCAGCTAATGGACGTTTTTTTATGATCAAACACAAGCACTATAGGAAAAATCCTTTAGGGCACTCTGGGAGTGGTGTGTGTGCGAATAAAGCGATTCATGCTGGTTTTGAATCGCTAGAGGTTATATTCATTGGGAAAAATGACCTAAAAAAGGTCGTTCCATAAGGATGAAGTCCTCCAGATGAAAGAGTTCTTAAATAATGAAGTTCGATGAGTACTAAGCTTAACCACATATGGATGGGCGGTAGTGGTTCGTCGTGTATTTCTGCTATTCGACGCTCTGGTCGGAATTAACAGGGCAAGGTCAGCCGAGCACTTTCCATGAAAATATCTGTAAAAGAGAGTCAAATCCCCAACCTGTCTTCGATGTTCTAGGCTGTCGAGTGTTCTTTGTCAGCTCGTGGTCTCCGATCAAACGAATGGCCCTCCTTTCGATGGAATCCAGTAGCCGAAGAGTATGTTTGGGTGCAGAGGTCCAGACATGAGAGCAGTACTCTAGTGATTGTCGAATCTGGGCTTTGTATAGTGTCAAAAGTTGTTGAAGTGTGTACAACTTTTTGGTTCTGAAGAGTACCCCAAGTTTCTGAGAAGCTACCTTGGCGATTGCCACAACAGATTGACGCCCAGCAAATTAATAGATGAAACCAGTGGAATTGCGTGTCCTGCCATGACTATATCCGCTTCTGTAATGTTAACCTTTTTAGAGAAAACTACTGCCTGGGTTTTTTTAGCGTTAGATTCGACTTGGTTACTGTCACCCCAAGCCAAAATTTCTTCCAGGTCTTTGTTAAGGCGTGATACTTCATGCTGTCTGCGAAGATGTACGTCGGCAGCCGATGTTTGTGCATTCCAAGAGTAAGATGAAATAAGTGTGCTATCGTCAGCAAACACTAAATATCGAATTTTTAGTTTTCACTAGAAGGTCGTTAATGTAGAGTAAGAAGAGGGCGGGAGACAATATGGTCCCTGAAGGAACACCGGAGAGGAATCCGTCAATCGCCACTTGAAGAGAGCGGTCCTTAAGAAAGCTAGACAACCATGCACAGTGATTAACATTATGACGGTCATAGATATAAAATACTTCTTTATTGTACTAAAGTAAAAAATTACATTTGAAAATGGTGGTTGATGCAATTAAAACATGATTTATTATTTAAAATAAATCTCGATAAAGGTGTTTTTACAAACATGCAAAAAAATATTTCCACGCCCTTCGAATTCTCCAGTCCCCTTCACAATAAAATTGCCGTGCACGGAAAGGAAACTTAGTTAAATTTACTATAAAAAAATAAAACTAACCGTAATTTATGGCTTCAGATGTGACTGGATTTTGTTAAGAAATGCCATTAAAGTATAGCAAAATTTTAACCTAAACTTTTAGTAATAATTACAAAAGTATTTAGTAAACCACTTATTTGAAAGGTTTTTGTAAAATTTACTAAAAGCGGTTACCCATCCCAGTGACAAATTTGCATTGTATGGCTTGACTTCTTCGATCGGATGGTATGATCAGTGAATAAGTTCTCCATCAATTATTTGTTACAAAGATCGAAATTCCAGGGATCCGTTGCATCTGATTTAAGCCTTTTATTCTTGTAAAAAAGCATTAACTTCGTCGTAAAATTAAAAATAAATTTTAATAGTCACTTGATTGTACAAAATTTGTTAGAAATACTAACTATACTTTTTTATAAATTATGTGTATCTACAATATTATTTTGGTACGAATTATTAATAAAAAATTAAATTAATACTATATTTTATAGGAAATCGTACAATAAAATATTTACTATAATAATTTTAATATAGTGTTGGTTCCGTTGTAAAATTTAAAATATTATTTTGCATTTATTTGATTATACACATAGATTCAAAAGTTTTGCATCACTCTGATTCTCGAATAAGTAATTACGTCATGGTGAAAATAGACTAAAAATTAGTTCAAGTTTAAAATAAAAATCAATGAGTTTAAAATTTTTTTATATTACCACAACATTTTAGACCTACAAAAAAAAATTAAAAAAAATTTATTTATAATTTGTGAAATTTAAAAAGATAAAGTGTATTTCCTTCTCTGACCTCAATGCAAGCTTGAAGACAACGCCGCATGCTGTGCGTAAGGTTAGCAATCCGTTCTTGTGGAATAGCCTGCCATTCCTCGGTAGCAGTGTCGTCCATAAACACAAAATTATTACCAACAGCCCCTCTCCACGTTCTAACATCAGGATGTAGAATATCCCTAATGTACCTGTCGCCAGTCATTGTGCCTTGAACGTGGACTCACTACGCTCGTCAGATCTAATACCTGCCCAAAACATGGCGCTCCTCCCGCGAATGAAGGCAAAGAGCAAGTTGTTGGTTCTTTCCAAACACGAATCCGGCGACTATAGTTTACTAGACAAATCCTGGTCTCGTCGGAAAATAGGACAGAATTCCAAAATTCTTCGGGTAAACGAACGTGCGTTTCAGCCCACTGCAGGGGTCGAACTCGGTGGTCGCCAACATCTTTAATCGATTTCAAGAATTCGTCTTCTTAGTGTAGAGACGCATACGCGAACTCCAATTGAATGCGTAACATCTCTCTGAAGTTGTGAGACTGCTGGCATAGTACGATTTCTCCGAATTGTTAACGTAATATAGCGGTTCTGCTGTTCGTTAGTAACACGCCTTCTACCATTTCGTGGTCTGTCTCGCACAGAATTGGTCTCTAGATAGCGATTCCATATGCGAGAGACATCACTTGGAAAAATCAGTATTCTTTCAGCAACAAATCTTTAGGAATGACCTTCTTCAACTAAAGCCACTATTTCTTGCATGATCAATTTCAGATATTACTCGGCGATTCGTTTTTACACACTGGACCGAAAAATTTAACTTGCCAGCGCCGACAAAATACAACACTGAAAATGTTATCTTAAACAAATGTCTTGATAATAGTTTTTTTTGCTACAAAAAATGGTATCGTTTTAAATGATAAACATAAATAAATTAGTGTTGTGATCACTCGAGCGAAAAACCGCTTGATCACTCGATTATTGAAATAACCGACATCGCTCGATTATTAAAAAAACCGCTCGAATTATCTATTCAGGCGAAAACCGTCGCCCGTAACTTATTATCTTTCACTCGATACCAGCGCTTCGTTTGCCGCCGACGGAATTGTACCGCTGTAGCGTGCTTGTATATTCAAACAGTTTTTCGCTCGATAGGAAATACTCTAGTTAAAGATTCAGGCGAAAAACCGAAAAATATCGCCGGTTATCTGATAGACGACCTCCGGTCTAAGCGCCGCGCGATCCGATTGGCGACGTTCGAGATTGACGCTGAGCAAGTACACGACATACGTCTTTCTTAAGGGCACATAAACGAGAAGGTGCATATAAAAAAGTAGGCTGAATCCCTTAGCGGAGTCATCGAGACATGATTTGGTAAAGTTTTGTTTTAACTGGCTAGCCAGCGGCGTAGTTTAGGTCTCCGAGTGTAAATATTAAAAAATTAAAGGATATAATTTTTAAATTTTTATTTATTATAAACTCGAGAAAACTTCTCAAAAATAACATAATAATAGAAATTGTAAATAAAAATAACAAAACGAACAAAATGGTTAACAAAATATATAGAAAAATTCGTTGGTAATCTTATAGTAAACATTTTTAAATCTAAGCAGGAACTTTTTATTATTAAACTCAAGAAGACTTCTCAAAAATAACATACATTATAGAAAATAGTTAACAAAACATAGATATCGACAAATTTTTTGGTAATTAAAAGTAAGCATTCTTAAATTTAAACAGGAACTTTTAGGTAACTATGAATACATGAGTACATGAATTTAAAAAAATAATAACCAATTTTCTTATTTTGCCAGTCGCGTAACTAAGCCTAAATTTTTGAAGTGCACACAGTGGGCACCTGATAATTTAAAGTGGAAGAATTTGACAAGCTATTTTAAATATCTACTTATTTTATGGTCGTAGATTGAGAAAGATGTGAAGGAAAATAACTCTTGGTAATACTTTTTGTTCGGGTTAAAATGCACAATAATAAACCCGAACAATAAATACATATTTGTGTGATTTTTTGCAGTTTTTTGTTTGGTATCGAGACACGTGGTAAAAATTCATTATTCACAAATAAATAAATTTCTGGAATTTTTTTGGTGACACTATAATTTTTTAGCTAAACCTGTACCCACCCGTAGTTACGTGCCTGCTAAATACCCGACCTGATCACATGTAAAGGGCTAGGCAGCCCGTTAAGCAGTCGGTGACGTCATCGCTTGGTAAATTGGAATTTCAGGCGATTCACTCGATTATTAAAATCGCTCGAGTCTCAAGTACTCGATTATTAAAATCATCGGTTTTTTCCAACACTAAAATAAATTTAGAAAAAAAAATCATTCCTGAAATTATCTTAACATGCCAAAATCAGAGTGATGCAAAACGTTTGAATCTATGTGTACCAAATTGATTAGGAATACTAAATATAGTTTTTTTTAAATTATGTGCAAAATATTATTTTGGTACGGATTATTAATAAAAAAAATATTAAAAAATTATTAATATAGAAAAACAATAAAATAATTATTATAATAATTTTACTAGTCTTTTTCCGTGTATCTCCCATTTTTAATATTATTTACTGGAAGCGAAATATTAAGGGTGACAACTTTTCAAATTGTATTAAAAGGATAGTCTTCCCAGTTACGCTGTGTATTAATTGATCTGCTCCTAAATAGGTTATGTTTTAATTTGCTTAAAGTGCATTTGATAAATTAGAAATGTGGTCTCAGCGCCCTATCAGGCAGGCAATATTATTCACCTCCACAAGCCAGATAAATTCCAGTATTAAATATAGAACCACTTACGTTAATGAATTAAATTAAACGAATTAAATTATTTTTATCGGTCCAACAAATTTACATATTTTTGGTATCGCTTAAATTATGTAGGTATGTGTTTATCTCCCTTTATTTATGTGTTTAAGCTAATTAGACTATTTTATGTTGTGTTATTTTATATTAAGTTTAAGCATTTATTCAATTATGAATTGAAAAATTAAAATATGAAAATGTTTCGGTTAAACTATCATAAAGATATAAATAAGTACGGGGTATCCCAGTAGGAACCGCTTCGATCTACCAGCATGTGTGAAAATATTGACGCCATGTAATAATAATAATAGACGTTTATTTAGATCACACTGTATAAAAATCAAATATACTAAAAACACACTTATTTCTTATTTTAATTTTTTTTTATGATCAAACTCAAGCACTACAGGAAAAATCCTTTAGGGCATTCTGGGAGTGGTGCGTATGCGCCAAAAGCGATTCACGTTGGTTTTGAATCGTTGGGAAAAACGACCTCGGGAACGTCGTTCCATAAGGATGAAGTCCTCCAGAAATTTTTAAATAATGAAGTTCGAGGAGTACTATACTTTTTCTGCCACTTCATATTTACTTTCATGTTAAATTATCGAAATATGCTAGTAAAACATTTTCTGAGTCGGTCTTCTTCTTCCAGTGCCTATCCGTTACCGAATGTTGGCAATCATTCTAGCAATGATAACTTTATTTGCCGCAGCTCTAAATAGTCCTGTGGTGGATGCCTCAAACCAGGTTCTCAAGTTCTTTAGCCAGGATATTCGTCTTCTGCCGATGCTTCTCTTACCCTGAACTTTCCCTTGCAGAATGCATTTCTGTAACTCATATTTGGTTTCGTTCCTCATGATATGACCTAGATATTCCAATTTTCTACGCTTTACTGTGAACATTATTTCTTTTTCTTTATTAAGTCTTTGGAGTACTTTGGTGTTTGATACTTTGTCCTTCCATGATATTTTGAGGATTCTTCTATATGTCCACAACTCGAATGCTTCTAGTCTCTTTGTTGTTGCCTCAGTCAAGGTCCAAGACTCTACTCCATATAACAAGATGGAAAATATGTAGCATCGGAGCAGTCTGAGTTTTAATTTTAAGTTCAGATTATGTGTTTTGAACAATTTGGACATTTGAATGAAAGCTGCTCTTGCTTTCTCAATTCTTGACTTTATTTCTTGGGAATGGTCCCACTGTTCATTTAGTACTGTGCCAAGATATGTGTAAGTTGACACTCGTTCTACCACTTTTTCGTTGATGGTAAACTGCATTCCTCCAATTCTTTCTTTGCTAATTATCATGACTTTTGTTTTACTGGTGTTTACTTCTAAGCCATATTTCTTACTACTTTCAACTACCCTGTTCATTAAAAGCTGTAGTCCCTCTGCCGTGTCGGCAAAAATAACGGTGTCATCAGCATATCTAAAATTGTTCATTCGTTCGCCATTTAATAGTACTCCTGCTTCCGTGTATTCTAGGGCTTCTTGGAAGATTGCCTCTGAGTACATATTGAATATAAGAGGTGACAGTATACATCCTTGCCGTACTCCTCGTAAAATTTTCACTTCGTCTGTTTTCTCATTGTTGATTCTAACAGAAGCTGACTGATTCCAGTATAAGTTCCTGATTATGCGTAAGTCTTTGCCATCGACTCCATTATCTTGCAGGACTTCCATCATTTTGTTGTGTTGAACTTTATCAAATGCCTTTTGATAATCAATGAAACAGGCATATACATTACAATTCATATCTCTGCAACGTTGGAAAAGCACCTGTACACTGAACAACGCATCTCTCGTTCCAAGACCCCTCATAAAACCAAACTGTGTTGGTGATACTTGTTCTTCACAGAGTTTGTACAGCCTCCGATGCATGATCTTTAAAAATATTTTCAACAAGTGACTCATGAGGCTTATTGTTCTGTAATCACTGCACCTTTTGGCTCCCTGCTTTTTTGGCAGAACTATAAACTCCGATCTCAACCATTCTTTGGGTATTTTTCCGCTGTTGTATATTTCATTGAAAATGACAGTCAATTCTTTCTTGAAATCCTCATCGAAGCATTTAATGATCTCTGACTGTACTTCATCTGGACCAGCAGCTTTTCCATCTTTGAGTGATAGTATTGCTGCCTCAACTTCATCTAAAAGGATGTCCGGTCCTGTTATGTCGTTCGGTATTTGTTGTTCTGCTCTTATGTCTGAGAACAGTTCTTTTACATAATTTGACCATGTTAATTTTATTTGTTCGATGTCTACAATTATTTCTCCTTGGTCATTTTCCATTTTTCCTATTGATTTCTTTTTGAATTTTCCTGTTATTTCCTTGACCTTCTTATATACCCCAAATGTGTCGTGCTTTGCTTGTGATATTTCAATCTCTATGCATTTGTTTTTGAGTTCTTGTTCTTTTGCTTCTCTGATTTTACTCCTGATCTGGTTGTTGATGGACCTATATCTGCTCATGTCATTATTTATTTTGTTCTTTCTTCTTTCCTCCATCAATCTCAGGATCTCCTCTGTCATCCAGGGTTTCTTCTTGTCTACATTTGCTGTTAGTATTTCTTTCTTTACTGTTTTCGTGACCTCGACTATTTTATTTATTTTTTCCTCAACTTCTGAGCTATTTTTTACATCACGTAAAGCGTTACTTAGCATGTCCATGACTTGATTTCTCACCTCTGGTTCATTGATTTTTCTTCTATCATAACTAGTTGCATTTTGTTTCATTTTCAGTTTCTTCCATTGTACCCTAAATTCGGCTACCAACAAATTGTGATCAGAGTCTATATCTGCCCCCGGATATGTTTTGGCCACCTTACAGCTATTTTTATATATTTGATTCACCATTATGTAGTCGATTTGGTTTCGCATGACTGTACCATCTTTTCCATCTTTTGGGGCTTTCCAGGTATACAATCTTCGCCGAGGCAGTTCGAAAAATGTGTTCACTATAACCAGATAATTCTCTTCCGCAAAAGTACAAAGTTTTTCTCCACTGGTATTTCTTTCTCCCAGGCCATGGGGTCCAATATGGTTTCCTGATCTTCCTCTTCCCACTTTTGCATTAAAATCGCCCATTATTATAAGTAATTCTTTTTTAGGGATTTCTTTGATTAGGTTAGTCAATTCAGTATAAAAATCGTTTATATCCTCTTCTTCATGTTCACTTGTGGGTGCATACACCTGTATGATGTTGACATTCGCTGGAATTGCTTTTATTTGGATCAGCATTATTCTTTCATTGATGGGCACAAAGTTTGAGACATTTTGTGCAACTGATTTATGCAGTATGATACCCACTCCATATTCATGTTTGGTGGAGCATCCTGAGTAGTATATTCTATGTTCTTCAATATCACAGTAATTTGCATTCGGCCATCTCATTTCACTTATTCCCAAAATTCTGATCTTTAACCGTTCCATTTCTTTGATGGCGTTTTGTATTTTACCTGTTTGGGCCATGGTTCTCACATTCCAGGTACCCAGTTTTGTACGTTGTTGACAGAATTTTTGTGACTTCACATCATTGTTCGCACTTGCTCCCCCCGGAGATCCGATTGGGGTGCTTACTCCGGAATCTTTATTTAGTTTGAACATTGCCATGTGAATGAATACTAGGGTTGCTTAGGAAGCCTTTAATGCAGTGGTTACCCATGATGCCTTCTGCATCCCAATGCCGTTGACTAATTGTTATAGTTCATCCGCCTTTCTGAGTCGGTACTCACATATTATCAGTACACCAGTCAATACATTTTTAACTGGCACTTCTTCATATGGCTAGCTGGATTTTCCTAGTAATAAATTATGCGGAAGCAGCTTGTAATATAATTTTTTTTACATGTGCCCCGAAAGTGCCTCTTTTCATGCATGGCGCTTTCCAAGACAGCGGGCGGGAAAGATTTTTCCCGTCCGCTTCGAGTCACCATGTGCTCATAAATAAATAAAACCGGTGGGATTGGAACCCGCGACCCTCAGATCGCCAGGCGGACACTCTACCCACCGAGCCATACTACAAGCGATAATAAATAGCGGATTATATATAAATTAAATTGGCAGTTAATTTTTTAAAGATGTCTTAGAAAAATGTCTGAAGAATTTCTTTATTTATATGGCCTCAAAGATACGGGCAATTGTAAAAAAAATAAATAAAACCAGAGATGCCGAGTGCGGGATTTGAACCCGCGACTCTCAGATCACAAGGCGTAAGCTATACTACTAGGCCACCGAGTCTATTTGTGAAAAATAATAAATAGATATTTACATTCTCCATGCGCGAGTGTTTTCATGTCATGTAGACAGGAGAACTGTCTGAAGAATTTCTATATTTATTTGGCATCAAAGCTTCGGAGCACTTGTAAAAAAAATACGGTACATATCTCGGGCCGTCGGAGGCTTTTCCGGACTCGTGCGGTGGCCTCCCTCCTCTTTTCGGCCCTTGATACGTAATGTACTATTCCCGTGGCGTTCCCTCATTCTGAATATCGTTGTCACTCATACTTTACTAATATACCCACATATAAAATTCAAATAAAAAATGTTGACGTTTAAAATTAACTGTCATTTACGTTGTCAAGGCGACCCGATGGATTTCGCAGTCAACTTTGCTTAAAATTTATTGGAAATATTGACGGTTTTGACATATAAAGGGTAATGTGATTTGTGGAACTGTTACGTAATATATACAGGGTGTCCGATAATTAATGGGACATGGAAAAACCACAGGCTCCTTACGTAAAAATATTAGAATTTAATTATACCTACTTACCTATATCCGAAAGTTGATATTAACTGATATACAGGGTGTTAAAGTTAAAACTTAAATTATGTTTTTCTCTAATAACTTTAAGAGAAACTAACGTTTTTCACAAAGTTTGGCAATTATAGTTTTTTTAGGACGAGAAATTGATTTCTTTGTGAAATTTTACTGTACAATATAGGAGGCGCTGTCTGCAGCATTTTTCGCACATACATACGGTCATAACTTCTTTGTGCCTCAGTGTATTTAAGTTTTTAATAAAAATAATACTTTTCTCATATTTATTACGTAAAAAAGGTATACTAAGTTCAGCTCACCCAGAGTTATCGTTTCGGAGATATTTGCATTTAAATTGTTAGCACGTTAACTCATGCAAGCAAATAATATTTTGTTATCTCTTACCAATTAACTTTTACATGATAATTAATGTTCTAATAATTGTAATTGGGAATAATAAATACAACAATTGGATTGTTCTTTAACTTACTTTAATTAACATAACTTTGACCCTGAAAATATCGTGTCGAAAGAAACAAACAGCAATGAAAACCCAAACTTACGATAAACTCAAAAATTAAACATTTTCTGTTCCATAGCATTTGCATCTCTAAATTTCATTTGTTTTCTCATAGGTTACTTTGAGAAAAAAAAATTGTTTGTAAATTAATTATAATTGGACAGGGTGCACTAAACAATTTAAATGCAAATATCTCCGAAACGGTAACTCTGGGCGACCTGAACTTAGTATACCTTTTTTACGTAATAAATATGAAAATAGTATTATTTTCATTAAAAACTTAAATACACTAAGGCACAAAAAAGTTATGACCTAATAAATGTGCAAATAATGCCGTCCCCTACATTGTACATTAAAATTTCATAAAAAATCAATTTATCGGCCTAAAAAACCATAATTGCCAAATTTCGTAAAAAAACGTTGGTTTCCTGCAAAGTTATTAGAGAGAAACAAAAATGAAGTTTTAACTTTAACACCCTGTATCGCAGTTAATATCAACTTTCGGATATAGTAGGTCAGCATAATTAAATCCTAATATTTTTATGTAAGGAGTATGTGGTTTTTCCATGTCCCATTAATTAGCGGACACCCTGTATAATGATTGAATGGAGATATTGATGCTTATTTTGCAATATTTTTCTTTTTAAACGCATCATATCTTTACAGAACAACGAAAGCGCGTTGAAATTATTTATATTGCAAAAAAATAAGAAGATTTTGTTCCTTGTGAGCTAAAATATTTAAATTGATTTTGTAGTAAGGAAACATCAGTTAATCTAACATTTTTCTCTTATTTTAGCATGTGATATGAACGTTCACAAAAAATGTGAAATCAGTGTGCCCAATCTATGTGGTTGTGATCATACGGAGCGCAGAGGGCGAATGCAACTAAAAATAAATTGCGTCGGCAACAAACTAACAGTTGAAGGTAAGAAATAAGAATTTTTACTGGATATCTGTGTTCAGCACAGTGTAGTGTATTTCAAATCATTTAAAAGATCATAAAGAAATAATTATTGTCCCGAGAGTATGAAACGCGAATAACTTTACAATATAATTTATAGTAATCCAAGGTAGGAACCTCATTCCAATGGACCCGAACGGTCTTAGCGATCCATATGTAAAAATAAAACTAATTCCTGGTGATTCGGAAAATGTGAAGAAAAAGACGAAAACTATAAAGGCATGTCTAAACCCAGTATGGAACGAAATCCTCCCATTGTAAGTATTTCGAATTGAATTGTGATTAACCGATTGAATGTTTGTTCGGTCTGATGATGTCCGCCTGGAGCGAAACATGTAACAAGAAATAATTTTCAGACTTTTAAATTTAAATTAATTATACACGGTGTCCCAGAATATGTGGGAAGAAAAATGTATATGAACTTCTCCTGTTATTTTTAAGAGTTCTATCTGAACCAGGGAGATTGCCCACATATTCTGGGACACACTGTATAGTGTCACCATTACAGTTGGAACCCTATGGGGAAAATATTTATTTCTTTTTTTTAAAGCACTTCATGTAGGTAAAATTTAAATTTATCGTAAGTTTTTGCTTCAATAAGGACCAAAATTACATAATTAAATGCGACCCCATGCGGCTTTTGTTAACTGTCAAATTTGACATTTTGTCCACGGTATACCTAAAAATAGCATTTACATCGAAATTTAAAAAAATATATTTGGAAAAGTTGTTTTTATCGTAATTTTATGCCTACATACCAAATTTGAATCACTTATGATAATTTTTGTTTTATATCTATTATTCTAATATGTCCATTTTTTAACGTATTTCTTATTCAAAAAAGAAGTATCTCCTCTTCGTTGGTTAAATCTTTAAAGTTATGAGGAGTTTACTCCACAGATGGCAACTTTTGGTATAAAGAATGAATTTAGACGATGATTATTGTATAAATAAATAAATTTACGGTGGTAGGGTCGACTTCCGTTGTCAATGAAAATAGATATTGGTGAAAAATGGATAGAAAACAAAAATGACCATAACTGATTCAAATTTGCTAAGTGGGGATAAAATTACAATACACATAACTTTTCCAAATAATTTTGTGTTAAATTCGATCAATAAATGCAATTTTTCGAAATTTTGTGGAGAAAATGTCAAATTAGACAGTTAACAAAAGCCGCATTTTTTTTATGATCAAACATAAGCACTATAGGAAAAATTCTTCGTTGGAGGTTATATTCGTTGGGAAAAAACGATCTTGGGAAGGTCATTCCATAAGGATGAAGTCCTCCAGATGAAAGAATTCTTAAATAATGAAGTTCGAGGAGTACTAAGCTTAACCACATATGGATGGGCGGCAGTGGTTTGTCGTCTATTTCTGCGATTCACCGCTCTGGGCGGAATTAAGAGGGCAAGGTCAGTCGAGCACTTTCCATGAAAATATCTGTAAAAGAGAGTCAAATCCCCAACCTGTCTTCGATGTTCTAGGCTGTCGAGGTTCTTCGTCAGCTCGTGGTCTGCAATCAGCCGAATGGCCCTCCTTTCGATGGAATACAGTAGCCGAAGAGTCTGTTTGGGTGCAGAGCTCCAGACATGAGAGCAGTGATGGTCGAATCTGGGCTTTGTATAGTGTCAAAAGTTGTTGAGGTGTGTACAACTTTCTGGTTCGGAAGAGTACCCCAAGCTTCTGAGAAGCTATCTTGGCGATTGCCACAACGTGGTTATGCCAAGACATATTTCCTCCCAGATTGACGCCCAGCAAATTAATAGATGAAGCCAGTGGGTCATGGTCATGGCGCATGGTCATTTAATTATGGCATTCTAGGTCTTTATTGAATCAAAAGCTTATGGTGAAGTCAAATTTAAATGAATCGAACAATACATCTTTTCCCCATACGATTCCAACTTTAATGGTGACTGTATGTATTTATTGTTTCTTTTTTTAGTGACCTAAAAGCTGAAGATAAAGATCGAAGACTTCTGATAGAAGTATGGGATTGGGATCGCACTTCCCGTAATGACTTTATGGGTTCCTTTTCCTTCGGTATATCTGAAATATTGAAAGCACCAGCCGATGGCTGGTTCAAGTTGCTCACACAAGAAGAAGGGGAATTTTATAATGTTCCTGTACCAGAAGAGGGAGCGGATTTGGCTCAAATTAAGACCGCCATGAGGGTAAGGTACATTGTAGATACTACTAGTTAGTCTAGGAATATTTTAATTAGTTAAATAATAATAATAATATGTAAATTGTCTATTATTATTATCAAATAAACTGTTTAAACCCCTGCAGACGTGCTTGTAGTGGTCAAATCTACTTTTTTATTATTATGTTGAAACAACTTCTGTTGGGGTTTGAGACAAAAAAAGAACAAGTGAACTGTATATGCTATTGCTTGAGGAGGTAATATGAGGGGGCATTTGAATGTATAAAATAGAGAAGCACAATGCAGCGGCAACAAAACTCAGAGACAGAATGGCATACGTTTGGTTCCTAGGTGGCCACCACTGGTCCTGTAGACAACCCACCGCACACACTGGTATTGATCAATGACTTTTGCAAAAAAGCACCATGCACTTGTGTCCTTTCATCTTAAACAATACAAGTTACTAACCTAACAAACAACAAGCCTCTCGTTAATAACCTTCCTAGTCACAATGAGAGTAAATAAAATTTCCTACAATAGTACATTACGTATCAAGGGCCGAAAAGAGGCTTTTACGGACGAGATGCGGAAAAGCCTCCGACGGCCCGAAATATGTACCGTATTTTTTTTTACAAGGGCTCCGAAGCTTTGATGCCAAATAAATAAATTAATTCTTCAGACAGTTTTCCTGTCTACATGACATGTAAACACTCGCGCATGGAGAATGTAAATATCTATTTATTCTTTTTGACAAATAGGCTCGGTGGCCTAGTGGTATAGCGTACGCCTTGTGATCTAAGAGTAGTGGTGGAATACTATCGATGGCACTATCGATACTATCGATAGTTTGTTACTATCGAAAACTATCGATTGTTTTAAGTAATCATCGATAGTTTAAACTCGCATGTTATTAGTATTTCTTAAATTTAAGTTCACGGAATTCGATTTAAAAAACTAAAATTAAAAATAACCCAAAATCAGCACTAGATCATAAATCTGTTTTAAAGGTTGTCTCTTTTTTAATCACATACGCACTCTACTTGCTGTTGGTGCTGCCATCTATTGCTTTATGAACAAATTAAAGAAAAATCCTACAGGGAATCCCCGGCCCGGATCTATTAATTCAGTATTATGTGTGCTTTTTTGTTGTAGTGTACTACGTTTCGCTGTCTTCCATAATTTTGATTAATTTAATTAAAATTTAAAAAATGAGTAAACGCGGGAAGTCATACGTTTGGGAGTATTTTATAAAAAGTGTATGTCAACCGTAAGGTCCATAAGTAAAATGTATTTCTCACTCTACCACGTATCAAGGTTGGTATAGTTTCGATAGTACTATCGATACTATCGATAGTAACTCTTTAGACTATCGGAAACTATCGATAGGGCTGACTATCGATAGTATTCCACCACTATCTAAGAGTTGCGGGTTCAAATCCCGCACTCGGCATCTCTGGTTTTATTTATTTTTTTACAAGTGCCCGAGTCTTTGAGGCCATATAAATAAAGTAATTGTTCAGACATTTTTCTAAAACATTTTTGAAAAATTAACTGCTAATTTAATTTATATATAATCCGCTATTTATTATCGCTTGTAGTATGGCTCGGTGGCTCGAGTGTCAGCCTGGCGATCTGAGGGTCGCGGGTTCAAATCCCGCACCGACAATTCTGGTTTCATTTATTTATGAGCACATGGTGACTCGAAGCGGGCGGGAAAAATCTTTCCCGCCCGCTTCGATACTTTCCCGCCCGCTCTCTTGGAAAACGCCACTTTCGGTGAAGAGAACATGCAAAAATTACTATATTATTTAAGTTTTTTCTTGGACCAACCATTCGGGCTCAAATGATAGTTGAAACGTATTTCGGATATCTCGGCAATAACTCAATTTTTACACTCCAAAACTCGAATAATGAAATTGGTAGAAAATTGTATGTCCTTTCCTTTCGAATAGGAATGTTATTTACGAAAAGTTTCCCAGTTTGTTCGGGTTTGTTCGAAGCTTTTTTACCTTTTTTGCATATTTTTAATGTTGCGTCACGAAATTTTGTTAGAAAACAGATACACCCCAGAACTTTCCCGGTAGGGGCACAAATTTACTATATTATACATGGTGTGTAAAAAGAGTGTGTATTTGTGTGACTAAGGCCGGTATTAGACTATCAAATATATTTGACAAAGATATTTTATAAAATAAATTTTATATAATATTTGAAGTGTAATATCAGTTCTTTTATAAAATATTTATTTTATAAAAGATATTTTATAAAAGATAACAACAGACGATTATCTTTGATAAAAGATGTTATAGTTGATTGGTAACGGTGGTAACCTCATTTTCTGACAATAAGGCATAAATTTGACATTGACTGCGACTGGTATTGGTATATAATACCATGGCGGAAAATAAGTTTGTCTGGTGCATTTCAACAACAAAATTGCTAATTTCGGAGTATGAAAGGTTCCAAATATTGTACAACCATCAACACCCGGATGACAACAACCGAAATAAAAGACTGGATATATTTATTTATTTATTTTCATTTTTTGCCTTGCAAGTTTCTGGAATTATGCCTGAAAGGGTACATTGAGGTATCCGACTGCTGTACTGTAAACTAGCATAACTCTCTCCTGTTGCCATAAACCGAAGGCGTTCCTCAACGCTGATACAATTCCTTAAATTTGTATTCTGTCGGGCTATCAATGGTGATATCTTTAAAACAATAAAGTTAAATGTTTCCTCGTCCATTCTTAAATAGTTTTTATAACTCCTAATACCTTCAACTCGTAACTCCCGAAGGAGATTGTGGTGGACACCCCTTAAATTACGTCTTGCCACCTAGGGCCTTACCCAAAGGCGCCTCCCTCTTTTTTTTTGTTTTTTAATACTCAACACATTATAATCACGGCAGCACTTAACGCTAGACAAGCTAATGCACGTCTATCGTTCATTTTTAATTGTCAAGTTTTTACAATTAAAAACTTGACAAGTCCCTTCAAAAATTGTCAAAGTTCTTTGACAGTGTAATATTAGTAAAAACTTTTATAAAAGAAATATTATCAAAGAAATGCTACAAAATATGTTATAAAAGATCTTTGTCAACCCCAAATATATTTGATAGTCTAATACCGGCCTAAGAACGTGTAAAAATGTGCAATTTGTCCAGCCAATTATGAAATTTTACACATTCATATTGGCAACACTGCACCAGCAGCGCTTATTAAATGAAATTCACTCTTACTACTCTAAATCCTCTATATCCTGGTTTATTATCGCATCGAAAGACCTAGTAAAATTTGAACCGGCTTTAGAGTTGTATAAAAATCCTAACGAGTACAAATGCCCCACATAACCTTTTTTATGGTTAAGTAGTAAACAAGATTTCAAGTTACCTAACGCACTTGGAAATTTTAGTAGAAATAAACATTTTATTAATGTGATAAAGCATGAACGTCAAAACTGAAGTTTTATGTATTCCAATAATACTCGTATAACTCCAGATATAGTTTCCTCATAATAGGTGTAAAATTATACCGGGTATCCCAAGGGTGCGACAAAGGAAAATAACTCCTTTGTGGTTATACAGAATAAGCCGGCGGGGAAAGGACCAAACTCCAGAAGTTTATTTATTGTATAATCCGAAATAATATAGAAAATTTCATATTTCCTTATCCGATTTTGATTTGTTTTCAAGTTTCAATGTTTCATACTGCATGTCTTCTTTTAGTATCGGCTGCAGTATTTCTAATACTTCGAACTAGTCCATCGCAGTATCCACTTTTGTAATCTTCATTTTTTAACCAGTCCCATAAACAAAAATCTCGTGATGTGAGGTATAGAGATCTTGGAGGGCAACGAAGAACTGGACCACCCGCGACCAATCCAAATAGATAAAAAATTTTAATTACCCTGTAACTTTAAAACACGATCGAATCAGCCCCCCCCCCCCCGCTTGATCCAGGGCCACCCACTGTTCCCCCCGTTCCACTGAAATATTTTTGAATATACAGGAAGTCCCAGTAAAGTGTGATGTCATGATGGTATATTTTTTTTAGAATATATGCCATATATTTTTGTGCTTATTTGGGTGTATCTTATGGTCACTTACATACACCCAACATTTGATTAAACTCGGTTTAATGGGAAAAAAAATAAGAACCAAAAAATTAGTTTTTCACCACTTGTTTTAAAAATTAATAAAAACTAGAAATAGTGCATCGTTAATGAATTTATACAAACTATAGTTGCTAAACAAGGTCTAACAGGCTCGTTAACTAAGTCTGATGGATACGGTCTGATGGATACGGATTGTACAGGCCGTCCAAAATTTAGTATTTAACTTTTCGAATTTTAAAGCACTCAATTTTTCTTATTTTCAATCGTAGCTCCTGTAATATATTTTTATGTAATTTCATGCGGAATTAAAAACAAACAGTTTTCTAATTACAACCCTATTGCAGTTGCTAATCCATTAACGTTATTTACAAGAAACTCATTTCATCAACTATTCCTATAGCCATTTCAATGAATAAATGATTTTTCAAAACAGCCTTCCATTTTTATTAGCATTGGAATAGGTGCTAAAGTTAGTTTTCTGCGAATAACCCAGTTTAAGATATTTATACTTATAAAAATGATTTATTCTTCTTAATTCCGCATGGAATGATAATAATATACAGAAGCAACAAGTGAAATTAAGAACAAACACATTCGAGAAGTTTCACAATAAATTTTGGACACACTGTAAAATTCGTATCAATCAAACTTCTTTCTACCTCATTCATTAAGTTTCTTGTGAATTTTTTCGCGGACAGAAAAATGTAATCGGTCAGCCAAAATGGCTAGTTGGTCAGCAACTTATGGACAGCAAACATTTCTGAATCGTGACAGTGCCCCCCTGGGAAAACAAGTGAAAACCCGCCCCCGCTACACCTTTTGTAGCCGATTTCCTTCTGTATTCGGCAAAAGAAAACACAAGAAAGTTACATAAATTGACAGTGCCCTGGGACCTCTGAAGTAAACTGCTTCTAGACATGTTTTCTTCTACTGACCAATTGTAAAATCTTGCTAACCAAGTAATCATTTCGCAGCTCGAGTTTTAATAACGGCAAACCATTTAATTACTTCTCTAACGAGTCACTATTTTTATTTTTTAAAATAAGTATCAAACCCGAACAAAACTGAATTTTTATTGTAATTATTTTTTTCGCTATATCAAAAATTATAAGAGTATGTAAGCAATGATAAGAAACACCTACATTTGTCCGCTATCCGTTTTCCTTTTATCTGATTTATTATTGCGGATATTAGAATTTTTGAAAATTATATTTTACGGTTTTAATGATAGATTTTTATATTTTAGAAAACTTCCATTACCAAAAAGCCGTCTTTAACTCAAGATAAGGATGTTCCTCACAATATGGGTAAAAAGGACATTATACGAGCTACTGATTTTAATTTCCTTATGGTGCTCGGGAAAGGATCTTTCGGGAAGGTAAAAAAATATAATATAAAGAATATCTGGCATATTGTGTATGAAGACTAAATTTTAATGGAATTTTTATAAACGTTGACAGGTAGTCACTAAATAATCAGCAACATAATTGTATTGTTTCAATGGAATGATTATTGGGATCTGATGATTTTTTATAATTTGGTTACAGAAAATAATCAAAAAAGACTAAATTTTTTAAATTTAAATTCGACAAAAAGAATAATCAAAAAAATGGCGCAAAATAATATTCATTTCATTACATATTATTTTATTATAGCTCTTCAAATAGTATATTATAGTATAAGGTTTATAAAGCATCACATTATAGCACGCGTCCATGACTGATGACGAGCCCTTTGGGGCGAGTTTTCTAAGGGGATAAGTGCTTTATAAAATATCCTGTATTCTGTCCTGCATTAGTGCGTCGGGCATCCATAGCGTCCTTATCTACAACAGTAGAAAAAAAAGTTTAATGCAAAAGATGTAGGATGTGGGTTGATGCATATTTTAAAAATATTTGTAAATATACAGGATGGTCCAAAACAGTGTGACGTCATAAAATATATATTTTTTAAATGACACACCCTGTATTTTTTGGCACATTTAGGTTCCTTTTGGTGTTCTCTCTTATGTGCAGAAATGATTTTTTACTTGCTTCGATATTTTAGGAGCAATAAATAAAAAAAGATAAAAAGATCGTTTTGCACGCTTGGAAAAATTAGAATAAAAATCTTGTTAGATCTATTTGTTCCAGCTAAATAGTGTGAACAGTAATGCTAGAGGTCTAATAATACTCTGACAATAAACAGGTTTTTCTGGGAAAATATCATAGACAGCCATGGAAAAACAATATATAGATGTTTATTTATCACTTCACAGACTTTAACAGGAACTATTGGCAATTCATTTTAACAAATGTTCAAATTGTTTGCTACAAACATTTGTTTATTCTCACTTGTAAGCTCCTATCCACATCGCCCAGCATCGCTGGGGTAATTGTCGCAAATGCGTTAATTATTCCTGCCGCATGTTCTCGTCGGTAGTTGGCCGTTCCTTATAAACTAGATCTTTTTTGTCATACGTGCGCCGTAAGCGCCTCTTACGCGACCTCTTTTCGTGACCGTAAGTAGCTCTTTTCAAGCCTCTCGGAGACAGGGCTGTAATATACCTAGAAACAGGGCTGTAATGTTTTCATTACAGCCCTCTCGCGTTCACGCTGGAAGCACACACAAACACACGGGAGAGCGAGAAGCGCTATCGTCGCCCAGTGCTTGGTTTCACGACCAACACTCTTTTTAGTGGCAGAAGGACTCGGCGCACTTTTGACAAAAAGTACGGTACGAACCTCGGGCAGTGAAGGCCTTCTTACTGCCCTCGGTACGTAATGTACTATTACATACCCCCACAGAAAAAAATCTAATTTGGTTAAGTCGGGCGACCTCGGAGGCCATATGACAAAGTTTATAAATGCCACGTAATTTTATTGTGAAATAGTTTTGTCGAATATCATTGCAGAGAAAATTTTGTATCGGCAAAATTTTGTCTCTTATGATATCATATACGAACATTCAAGAACTTTCTTAAAAATTAAACAATATGAACCGAAATGATTTTCGCGTAACTCCTCCTGAGTTAAGGGCAATTGTAAAGCTTTAAAATGATATATTTATAAAATATAGATCTGTGTTCAGCTTTAAAAGAAAGTAAACTTGATAGATGTGAAGTTAGTAATTAGGTGCATTCTGTAGAACCAATCAATTTATAAGCGATTAGTAATTATCTGCTGAATGCACAAAAAAAAATCGATTCCACAAATCGATGGGAAATCGGACGCCATTTTTGCCATCGAATTTAAAAAGCGATTTGTGATTTTACAGCGATTTATGTCAGGTGTGTTTGTCAGGTTGAGGAGTAATATTATTAAATAATAAATTATATAATTATTAAAATATATTATAAACGATCTCCGCTAGTGAAGAGAAGAAATTTAATATTTGATGAAAATATTTAGAAGGGATCCTAACCAAACAAAAAACTGACAATAAAATTGCATTCAGCAGAACTACAAATCGATGCGCATCGTGACGTCACCGATTAAAACTACCTTATAAATCCAACCAACCTTTAAAAAAGAAAGAAGCGACACTGAAAAGCTAAATAGCGGAATAACTTTGATATGAACCCAAAATAGAAAATGATCTTTAAACGTCAACTTAAATAATTTTAGTTACGTGTCCTATTTTTAGTTGTCTCTGTAAGAGAAAAAAATCATACCTAAACTGTTATGGATATTAGGTTTTCACATAAGAATTAAAATTCGCTTATTTTTTTGTAGGTAATGTTAGCTGAAAGGAAAGGAACTGATGAATTATATGCAATAAAGATATTAAAAAAAGACATTATCATTCAAGACGATGATGTTGAATGTACGATGGTTGAAAAACGTGTCTTGGCCTTATCTAATAAACCGCCATTTTTGGTTCAACTGCATTCATGTTTTCAAACCATGGTAAGATGTTATTAATATAAAAAAAAAATTATAACACGAGATATGAGAGAAGTATCGCTTGATTTGAGCTACGGCATTAGTGATGACTGACACATACCAATGATCCCCTTAAGATGTTTTTCTAATTGCACTTCTCACGACTATCCCTGGCTATATTAAGGCGGGACTGTATCACATACTAAGGCATCTTTTAACGTACTTTTGAGTATCTATTTGGATACGCAGGCCTTTTATTTGGATACCCAGTAAACATTAAATGGATCCAGAATTTTTTCAATTACTTAGTAATTTAAAACTACTGAACTGATACCACCTAAAAATGCTTTAAAATATCAGTCAGAAAAAATATTTAAAAAAATAGAGCTGTTTAAAAGACATGGATACGCAGTAAAAAATCACTAAAAGATGCCTTATCACATACGAGCATATATTAGCTGCCATTTCATCAAAAGAATGTTTCCCTTCAAAATTTTTAGGCTAGAGTGTTTAACTTGTTTTCTTTTAAACACTAGCATCATATGAAAAATCCTATAAGGTACTGATGTTTGTGCAATCAAAGCAATTCACGGTTGTTTTAAATCATTGATATTATATTCGTTAGGAAACATGACCTCAGGAAGGTCGTTCCATAAAGATGACGGATTTAAAAAAAATTAAGTTCGAGGAGTACTAAGCTGAACCACAAATGGATGGACGGCAGCGGTCCGTTTTATATTTCTGCTATTCATCGCTTGAGGTGGAATAAAGCGAGCAATGTCAGTCGAGCATTTGACTTGGAAATATCCGTAAAAAAGAGTCAAATCACCAACATGTCTTAGATGTTTTAGGCTGTCGAGCTTCTTTGTCAGCTCCTGGTCTCCAATCAGATGAATAGCTTTTCTTTCGATGGAATCCAGTAGCCGAAGAGTATGTTTGGGTGCAGAGCTCCAGACATGAGAGCAGTACTTTAGTGATGGTCGAATCTGGGCTTTGTATAGTATCAAAAGTTGTTGTTGTGTATATACAACTTTTTGGTACGGAAGAGTACACCAAGTTTCTGCGAAGCCATCTTGGCGATTGCCACAACATGGTTATGCCAAGACATACTTCTTCCCAGATTGACGCTGATGACGCTGATGTTCTAGGCTGTCGAGGTTCTTTATCAGTTCGTGGTCTCCGATCAGACGAATGACACTCCTAATAATTAAAATGATTAATACCATTGGCCGTTTTTCTAACCAGTTTGTTATTTATTTTTAGGATAGGTTATATTTCGTCATGGAATATGTCAATGGAGGTGATCTGATGTTTCAAATTCAGCAGTGTGGAAAATTTAAAGAACCAGTTGCCGTGTAAGTTTTTCTATTCCAACATATTTCTGTTTTTAACCTAAAACTCAAATAGGTATACGAAATGTGCAAAAAGTCCCCAGTAGAGGTGATATGTTTAATGTCACACCTAGCCCCGGAGCCCTCCAACGGCATATGCCTAGGGCACTTAGAGTTTACCACCTATATCAGTGTAGTTTACCTCAGTATGAATAGTATTTGTAACTGCCTTAAAACAACTTAAACATATATCTTTTTCGGTCTTTGTTCTTTTTGTGGTTCTAAAGAAATCTTAGTTGAACGGCTTAAATATCTAGAACCGCAGAAAGGTGCTTTTACTATTTCATTCGTTTAGCTCTGTTTAAAATAACTGCAGGATCAAAATAATAGCAAATACCGCAAAAAAGGAGCTGCTTAAGTCTAGCTTAGAGTCCTCTAGAACCACAATAACAGTACACCACAAACTTCTTTAAGCTATTTGAGACGTTTACTATGACTGATTCCTTAATAGTTAATATTTTGTATTCTCTGATCGAATTCCTGTAGATATAAAAATATAAAGATATTATTAGATGCGCCGGCAACGGCTTCTTTACAGTCAGACACCGCACGGCGCCGTCGCGTCAGAATTCGATCAGAGAATGAACTATAGGTTTGTTTTGGTTGTAAAATAAGGATTGATTCTAGACAGTTCGAGAACTGCGCAGAACTGTATGTGCAATAAAATAAATCCTCGAACTGTTTTAGAATCAGTTCGCAGTAGAAGAAACCAAAACAGCTTATTGAAAAAGAAGAAGAGGAGAATTACCCATAACCTCAAAATTTCAAAAATTGACGAAGTTGTTATTTTTCCTTATTTATGTACAGAAAATACAGATATTTAAGTGTATATTATATGATACCAATAATTCTAAGCCTGCACTATTTAAAAGCTGATCCTACAAAAAATACTCAAATAATTTTCCAATACTCTTGAAAAATGAAATTATATGTTGCATTTAACTTCTTTACAGAAACTTCTACCTACCATAACTATGGGATTATTATCCTTCATTCTATAGTATTTTACTTTTAACAAAAAAAATAGCTGAACTAAGATTCAAAACGCAAGACACGAGATACGAGTACAAAAGGGACACAAGCCACGCAAAAACAATTTAAAATAGTGATTAGCTGGGGAAATGCCTTCTTTTTATTACACTCCGCATGCGGCAACGAAAAATCCCGAATCGGTTCCATCAAAAAGCTAGAACTGCATTGACAGTTCGAGAACGGTTACGAACCGGTTCGAAATATAACCAAAACGCTTAAATTTTAAGTTCGGAATCGGTTCTAACTAAACCAAAACAGAAATATGTCACTGCGCATGTGCGGACTGTTCTAGAACGGTTCTAAGTTTGAACCAAAACAAAGCTTATAACTTTGCTGACATTAGAACTATGGGCTCATGGGCCAGAGACACCTTTGATCTGTAATTTACTTTCACATTGAACTGCGGACCGAAGACAGCTATGTGCTGCATTATTGTGGAAAAGAGCGTTACTTTTCCCACTTGTTAGATAAATAAGTGTTGTGTTAAAACAATCTCCTATCTTTTACAGATTTTATTCAGCCGAAATTGCCATAGGTCTATTTTATCTCCATTCGCGGGGTATAGTCTACAGAGATCTAAAGTTAGATAATGTGTTATTGGATCAAGATGGCCATATTAAAATCGCTGATTTTGGCATGTGTAAAGAAGGGATAACCGGAGATAAAACAACAAAAACTTTTTGTGGAACACCAGATTATATTGCACCAGAGGTAAGATAATTGAACAATGATTTTTCTTCTTTTATATATTTATGTGAAATTTATTTTATTTTTCGTTTATAGATAATCTTATACCAGCCATATGGTAAATCGGTTGACTGGTGGGCGTACGGAGTTTTATTATATGAAATGTTAGTTGGGCAACCACCATTCGATGGTGAAGATGAAGAGGAACTTTTTGCTTCAATCACTGATCACAATGTTAGTTATCCCAAAGGTTTGTCGAAGGAGTCTAAGGATGTTTGCAAAGGAGTAAGTCTTAGTTTATTCTCATAATACAATCGATTCTGAGCAAAAACATACTAAAACACAAAGTAAAACTCTCCAGTAGCTTAATAAAAACCTAATGCTGGCTTAAATTGCAACTATACATGTTTCGGAAGGAAAAAACATCTTCAGGAGTCAATGCTAAAAGAACAATATTGTTTACTAAGTATATCTGTTGGTCCAGCCAACCCAGTCGGGTTGGAGTTTTAATTAGGTAAGAGTTCTACCCATGTGTGAGTTCTCTCTCTCTCTCTCTCTCTCTCTCTCTCTCTCTCTCTCTCTCTCTCTCTTCTCTCTCTTTCTCCTATACTTCCCTCCACTGCGAGATAAAGATTAAAAGTTCTAATAACTATAATTTTTATATTTGTTCGGATATTACTACAAGATCTACCGGGAGGTGCGTTCGAACAGGACACATGGGATTTCCCATGTAACTTGCGTGGTGGTCAAATATTCGCTCCCGTATTGATTTTAAAAATAACTGTTATTAAGACTTTTTAAAGAGAATAATAAGAATGAGAAGTTCCCCACATTTGAACTTTTTTCCACATACCGTTTTTAAGATATTAAGAGAATTCTGCATTCAAACTAGCTTAAATCTGAAGTACGATTCTGGTTAATTTTAATTCAGGTTAAAATGAATATACCAGTCAGTAATCACTTTTATAATCAGGTTTACACTTGTCAATATTTGACAGCGTTTTTAGGTTTTCTCAAGTAATTTTCCTGTACAATTAGACATATTAGAACATAAACTACTCTGCCCTACACTTTAGAATCTGTATTCTATTAGTTAAAACCGAAATAATTAATATTGGTTCATTATTAACGAAATGCTTATTAATTAAATTAATTTTTTGAATATTCGATAATAAATTAGCGTAGTACAGATTGTTTCACGAAAAATGGATATAACTTAATGACTGCAGTAAAAGTACCTGGGGCCATCCCATTATTTATGACCGTTTGTTATTATTATGTGGAAAGGACCGGATTGTAATAATTATAATTAAATATAGGCACATCAGGTAGGTTAGGTTGCTTAACTTATATTTAAATATCTTTTTGTGGTAAAATTTGTTAGTTTTTGAGGAATGCTTCAAGAATTGTCTTTTACCAAACATTCCTCAGAATAGCGTGATAGTAATGGACAATGCGCGCTATCACAGTCGCCAATTACATAAAGCTCCAAGCTGAAATAATACAAAATTGGAGATTCAGAACTACATGGCGGTGAATGATATATATTTTGAAGAAAGTTATAAAAAAAGTGATCTTTTAGAAGATTTAAAGACATTTTGTATAAAAAATATATGTTTGTGAGACATTGGCAGAAGAAATTGGACATACAGTGCTACGGCTCCCACCCTATTATTGCATTTTTAACCCCATAGAGCATATGTGGCACCAGTTAAAATCACTGGTTAGGTCTGAAAATATTTCTCCAACTTTAAGTTCTAGTGTTGTAGAATTAATACGAAAATGCTTTAATGATATTCCCCCAGGTCGTTGGAAAAATTCAGTCCGTCACGTAATAACTGTAGAAAATTCGTATATTAGTCTGGATCGTATAATTAATCCAATTATAATTAATTTTGATTAGGGCAGCGATAGCGAAACAGAACTATCTATAGAATGACATTATAAATGTAAATAAATATGACTAGTAATATTTAAAAGAAATGTTATTTCATTTGATTACATTAATATAATCATATCATTACTTGTTTTCCTTAGTCCGTCCCTTCATACTTCACTTGTTTATTGCCAAGCTCTTGTCGACACAATTGGACCGACCCAGGAAATCATTAAATCGTATCCATTTTTCGTGAAACAATCTTTACCTATACATTTTTTTAGTTTCTCACTAAAAATCCAAGTAAAAGGTTAGGCTGTGGCAATAGAGGAGAGGAAGATGTAAGAGGTCACGCTTTCTTTCGGCGAATCGACTGGGAGAAGATTGAAAATAGAGAAGTGCAACCACCGTTTAAACCTAAGATCGTAAGTTATTTATAAAGTTTAAATATTTAAAGGATTCTTGTAAATATGTTACTGTAAAAGACCGAAATCTGACGAATGTCGACATTCTCCGGTGAATGTCGCTATTCTCTGAGTTGTTTGGCGAATGTCGATATTCAGCATGCTCCAATGGTGCTGTTGAAAAGAAACAATTTTTATTAAATAAAAATTAACCGGTACAATTGTCTTCTCATTTACTGCCCATTAAGGCCTTTATGTCACTTTTCACGGTTCACTGCGGTAATACCCAAAATGACATAATTTTGATAAAATTTGTCATATTTTTCTAGACATTTGACGATTTGGAACCTTAAATGCTCATTCTAATTTAATAGTAAAGGCATATGGTAAATAATTACAAATTGTAAAAAAGTTACGTGTATCATAAACAAATAGGGTAAGATGTAAGCATATCATAGAAATAAAATACATACAAGAATATACACCATATATCAGCCAAATGGAATAAATTCATCGGCTCGGACACGGGGATTGGTATTTCTAATCGCGCATTTTTTTCAATAAATACTTTTCATACAGGGTATGTCATGTAACAGTGGCCAATATCAACTTTCTTATTTTAAATGTAACACCCTATATATTAATTGATTTTTGGATCCCTAAGAAAATTTTAGACATATTTAATGTACAATATCCTATACCTATCTTCAACTGTTCCAGAAATATTAAGTGTTTTCAGATATAATAATATTGCAAAAATTAACAACACACTCAAAAACTAATAAGTAATACTGTTTATTTCTTGATAATATAAATAACAAAAAAAATATTAATATAGGAGATGTTGAAACTGCCCGCCGCGAACGTCTTGGCAACATCCCAATCTTAAATAATATCTATAAGTTTATTAAAGTTGACAAGGCATTATTTTTAAGCAGAGCTAAATAATTATCGCCATTTAAATTGTCATTAATGAAAAAGGGACCTGTAATGTGTCCAACAATTCCTGCCCAAACATTAACCCTTTCAGGATATTGCGTATATTCTTCTCTAATCCAGGGAGAATTTTCCCTGGACCAATAGCGGCAATTCTGACGATTAGCATGGCCGTGAAGTGTAAAGGTACACTCATCAGAAACAAAACATATTCTAATTGGATCACATTGTTATCTAACATTGCCATCATTTGTTCACAAAAATACATTCTCCTATCAAAATCGTCTTCCATGAGCTCATGAGTAGGTATCATTGTATAGGGATACGTTTTATTTTCTTGTTATGTTCGAAAAATCGATGAATGGTTAAAATGGGGTTGCTTCTCGACTAGAAGTATTTGAGTTTTCCTCAAACTCAAGCATAATATCTAATTTTGTATCATCAGTTATTCCGCAGCTAATTTTTTAATCTACTTTCTATGTCCAAGCTGACGAAACTGTTTTTCTATTTTACTAATTCTCCCTTGAGTTATAGACGGCAAATTTGGAACTTTTTCATGAAATAAGCTAGCAACTTCAATTTGTGTCCGAATTTTATCTCCATTACCAATCATCGGTAGAATTGTTATTTTGTCCATTTCTGTTAAATAAACCGATTTTCTGATATGCAGTTAACGAAATTCAAACGACTATAACACTGACAACTACTCTCATGCAGGTCACGCGTTTTAAACATAAGTAAATAAAACTATTTATGCCTTTTTTAATTCATATCAGTAAAAAGAAACGCAAATGCAATAAATCTGAAAACACTTAATATTTCCGAAACAGTTGAAGAAATGTACCTATAGGCTATTGTACATTAAATAGGTCTAAACTTTTCTGAGGGATCCAAAAATTGAATAATATAAGGGTGTTGCATTTATAATAAGAAAGTTGACACATGACACACCCTGTATGAAAAGGTTTTATTGAAAAAAATGCGCAACTAGTAAACGACGACTAAACGACGTGTCCGAGCGTTTTTTCGCACGCGACCCTATTTATTTATTAGAGAATTTATTCCATTTGACTGATACATGCTGTATATCTAAGTCGAGAAACAAATAAAAAATATTTTTTATATATTGTTATATGTTTTTAAATAATGGCTACATTATGGAATGCAAAAAAATTGAATAACTTGCCACTTTATGGAACTGAAATTTTATTTCTTTTCATGTTGGCAACAAGTAGGGTTCGAATTTTATGTCTACTGCGATTTAGTTGAAATTAGTTTTCTATGCATTATGGATTCGATAGAAATTCTTTATAGAAAACTTTAAAATACTAACCTTTAACCTTGCAAATAGATTATTTTATTAGATATTTATCCGAAATACCTATACTCGGAAATATATAACATACTGATGGTGTCCGTCAACTAATTTCTAGTCACAACTATAAGACAACGTAACCTAAAAATAATAAAAATATCTTCCAGTTTATGCTCTATTTCTAATGTTTTATTCAATAAAGTACTATTTTTATTTTTAATTCAATATAGTATTATACATATTACTTTATATATACATATTTATAGTTACTGTAGACATTTCCTGGGCATTAATAATTGTTATTCCTGTCAGATTCTGCGTCGACCCAATATTTTGTTCAATAGTATTATTTAGTATTTTGTTCAATATTTTGAACTTTGTTCTGCTCGCACCATAACTCAAAGTTTTGTATATTCTTTTTAAAAGTTTTTCTAGATTATTTTCTGCAATTTCTCGTATTTCTGACGGAGTACAACTTTCTTCCTGACTCATTTTTATTAACTTTAATAATATATTTATTTTTAATTCTGACGGAAGAAGCTTTGTTGTGTTCAATTGTTTCTATAATGGCATATTTGATACTTGTAATATTTTATCAAATTGTAAAAGTATAGCCAACCCAAAAAGAAAATATTAATTCAAGTGGAAAAATTTACTATATTTTTTTAAGTTTTTCAGACTTTAAAGACCCAAATAGAGAAAGTGTTATAAGATACACGGTTCATAAGACAATTAGAGCACTTGTACTTTAGAAAACTACCCGCGTGCTCCAAGATAATGTCTTATGAAACTTGTATCTTAATATACTATTATTAAACATTAAACATACATTCATCTGCGAATGTCGACATTCACTTATTGTGATCTTTTACGGTAACATGTTAAATTATCTGTTATTAATAATTATAGCCATAGCTCGGAACCATATTATATTATGTAATTTTTAGAAACATCGGAAGGATGTTAGTAATTTCGATAAACAATTTACTTCAGAAAAGACCGATCTCACCCCGACTGATAAGCTGTTCATGATGAATCTCGACCAAACAGAATTCATGGGTTTCTCGTTCTTAAACCCCGAATTTGTTCAACATGTTTAAGAAGTAAAAGTGTTTTATCAGGGTAAGGATTATTCTTTAGATTTTACTCAACATTGATTCTTGCAGCATAATGTTCTTCACGTTATCATATCAACCGCATTAGGTACGCTTACAGGCGCGGAACTACTACTACAGCAAATGGACGCAACGCGGGGGGCCCAGACGTAGGTCTGGGTCCCCTGTAGAGGGGTTGGGGCCGTTGGTCCCCTGTAGAGGGGACCAACGGCCCAGGGTATCTGTCGTTCATGCACGTCACATAAGGGTGTATTTCTTGTTGTAGTCAGTTTAAGGAAATTTTGAGAAACAGTTATAGAACTGTCTACGAATTATGATTCTAATAAGTTGATAAAGATCAATAACTATGCAGCTGTAGGGATGGACTAGCTGTGATACTCATGAGCCCTTTTTTCAACGTCCTGTATGATAAGAACTTTAGACAATGTTTTTTACATACGTTTAACTGTTGACTCAAAATTAACTAGGTACCTACTCTTCATTTATTTTTTACATATACTATTTATATTTTTTTAATGAGTTATATAATAATGTAACATATATTTTTTAAATTTCAGGATCAAAGATGATGTAATTTTGACTATGGATTAAGTCTATAAACCAGTACTCGAAAAAGAATAAGCTGACATTATTCTAGCCAAAAAACCAAACATATCTCTCTTTGGAAAAATACTCTCTTCTACGGTTTTAGCCTCAAGTGTTCTTCTACAAACTGCATTCTCTCAACAATGTGTTTGAGAACTGTATATTGCGAGTGTCAAGTCCTTTTACCGATAGTTATACATTCCTGTAAGCTAAACCTTTCTATAAAATGGTATGCGTGTAACTTTCCTAAGTCTTATCACAATACGAAAGAGATTACATACAACTTAAGAAATAAATCTAGGCTTTGGGCATTGAACATATAGCGAGTCTGTGGCTATATTTTCCCCGTTTTAGGTTAAGGTATAAGCAAAATGATGCCTGTTGTAAGGGACCGATTTGATGTTTGTTAGATTTAGTGCACATTACGTCGAACGCACTTACGGAAAATAATGTATTTTCTAAAATAACACACCGTCAAATATTAATTACTTATTTAATTTCAAAGTAAATCAGAATCACATTAAATTTCGCGCCACTATTTTCTGACGTATCAAAAGATTTCATTTTGAATCATAACCATGGCAACGAGAAACAAGTCCGAAAATATTCATCCTCCTAACACTCTCGGAAATTTCATTTATTTTTATTTTAAATATCTAAATGATGATGCGACAATTGCAGTTATTTGTAGAACTAATTTCTTTAAGATAGCTATTAAAGGGCAATATAACTAAAGTTGGAAAATTGCATCTTATTTCACTAAGGGTTTATCAGTGCACGGCTAAAAGTTTCGGTCTCATAGCTTAACAGTTTGACGTCAAGATGACCAGCAGCTAACACTTGACCAACAGCTAAAGTACATAACCACGCATTGATAAACCCATCCCAAGAAGGATGGTATTTATATCCTTCAAGTAATTACTAAAGATAAATGATGTTCCACCCATTAGTAAATACAAATTGATAAAAGATGAAAATTAGATGTCTTTAAATAATCTATACAAGTTTAATATAAAGTAATTACACGAAATTTCCTGTAATAATTTTTCCATTTAGTGTAAAACGTCAGTCAAAGTGGACGAAGAACCAAAATACCTATGCTCCTGGAGGTAAGGTGCTTGCTTAGCCATCAGTTTTAAACGTTATTCTTCGAGAGCTTCTCATAATTGGTATTATAGAGAGTATCGAAGAAAGTCGCTAGGTACTTCTGAACCTAGAAATCAACGTCAAAAATATGCATTTTTAACTGTCTATTCTATTCAGATATCAAGATAGAACCACTGGTCTAAATTTAAATATTTACTCGATCAATTTTTATTTGGTATTGTGAATCAATACCTTCCTAGTATTTAAATTTAATAAATGAAGGAACCCGCTCGGCAGAAATTATCTTTAAATAATAAAACAATTAAGTTGTGTGAAATCTCACTAATACTAATTCTGAATATTTAGTGGTAACCGGTTTTACTAAGGGTATCGAGACGAAGTAATATTTAATAACTATGATTACTTTAGTAATCTAAAGTTATGAGATATTATAAATGGTGTTTAAAATCTTTCAGTGCAAACAGTGTTAAAAATAACTTAATTTTTGACGAGCTGATTTATTTCATTTGACGTTGTTTGTCTCTGTATCATTTTTTCATCCTTAGATGGAATTCGTTACCCTAATTTCTGACATTTTTGATATAATTAGACAAAATCTTCTTAATAATAAAATATTTGCCAATAATTTATTAAAAGATTTAGCAATAAACATTCCATAAGTTAATTAGTTTTAGAGTATGAACGTATTAAATTTAGTTATTTGCTAAATATACCAAAAACTGGTGGCAATTGGTTGATCTATTCTTGTGATATCTGATCATGAATATAAGTCTGCCATACCCGTGCCGGTCCATTTACTTTTTATAAACCATCAATACAGGTTTAATTAATAGAGGAAGCAAAATAAAATTTCTTTTAGGATCCAGCATTTTTAACCTAATGAAGTTTAACTATTGTTTAATAATTAATTAATTATAAGATTATCTACGTGGCCCAGGATTGTTCGATTATTTAAACCTGTCCTGTTCACTTCTTTTCGAGTTTGTTCCATGTTCACATAATTTTGAGACTTTATTCAACTGCAATAAACTTGAAGAAATGCATGCGCATTAAAGAGGCAGCTTATTGCATTTTGCAATATTCTCACAACGTCCCAGAGTTGCCAGAAAATGGGTCTGCTCGATTTTTGTTGCAGTTTCTGCTGCACGTCTAGTGAAAACACAGTGATTTTTACCATACCAACCAAAAATAAAAGTTACTAAATAGTAACCTTAAAATACACGTCTCGTGTGTTTATTGTTGATCGTGTATTCGTATTTGTTTATATTCTTTGTGGAGTTTAAGCGTAGTATTGTTATACAGTGAAACCTCTCATAACGGACACCTCTGATAAGCGGACATCTCTATTAAGCGGACATTTCTTCATAGCCCGGAACTAGGTATATGACATTCCGTCAAAATCAACCTCTCTTGGGCGGACTCTCCTTTGGGCGGACGCGGACAGGCTGTTTTCATACAAAGAGTGCGAAAATCCTCCTTTAAACGGACAAAAAAATTTTTTATTTGGGAGACGAATAAGTTCGGTGCAAAAACTCTCTGAAGATACCCCGGAAACCAATCGCCTATGCGTGGCAGGGCGAAAGGACCTCACCAAAAGAAAGTATGTGTGATTCCCCGAAGCAGTCCGCCGTTTATTTGTAAGTTGTACGGTTAAAATCGTAAACAATGGCAGAAAAATGTCGCGTTTTGAGTCTGAGAAAGAAAATTGATGTTGTGGAAGTTTTTAATTTGATAACAATGATTTGGGCGAGTTCATTAACATTGATAGCCATGTGCTATTAGAAGATGATAATGACCCCATTCGTACCTATTATGTAGCCCAAACTGAAACCACATCAATATCTGACGACTCTGATGAAGAAGTTGAATGCAGTAATCAAACAAATATCACTAATTATCAACAAGCCATTAGTATGGTAAAGGAATTACAAGACTATGCAAAGAATAGAGGTGACTCTACAGTAATGGATTGTTATCAGACTTTGAATTACATTTTCTAGAATGCAAGTTTAAAACGCAAACACGTCAAACTACGTTATTACATTTTTTTTAGTATTATAGCCTAACTAAAACTAGTGTATTTTTGTTATGTTATGGTATTACATACATATACATAGTAATAATTTTGTATTTACGTATTACCTAATAACAAGTTTTCCATTGGCGGACACCTCTATTAGGCGGCCACATTTAGACAGTCCCGTAGGTGTCCGATTAAGAGAGGTTTTACTGTAATTTCACGGTCCTTTTTCTTGCTGGGTTAGCAGAGCCGGCCATTGAAACCTCAACTTCGATAGAATTGCTGACTTTAGAACGATTTTGCTTGCTCCTCTCATACCAAAAATTAACTTTCAGCAACAAAATTGCAAAAGTATTGCAGACTCTAATACAGCCGTAATAACAAAGGTATTTCTTTAAACATACATACAAAAGTTTGAGAAAATGGGCCGTTACAAAAGTAACTCACTTCTTTTTAACAAATTTAATATTCTAACATTGTTTAATCTTTGTATTATTGCACACCAGTTTTTAGTCTAAATTTATAACAAATTTACGGTTAAGATTGGAAGAAAATACGTAAAAAGATAGTAAGCATTTATTTTTAGGGACTATTTTCTTTTGGAAAATTAATTTAGTTAATAATCATTATATTACTCTTTCAGTTGTAAAACATGTAAGTTATTTGATAAAAAAATTTGTTCTTTTAAGTAGAATTATTTAAGGTTGTTAATTAATTTTACGTTTTGCTGTTGGCAGATTTCCTACATATGGCTACAATATAGGTATTGACCGGTGAATTTGTCTTTCTAGGTGTTAACGAAATCTCATTTTTGTAATATACACGGTGTTGAAAAAAGTCGGTACCCCGGAATAACTCCGGTGCATCGCATTGCAGCGGAATATGTCTAGGGAAAAATTTGTTTGGTTTTAAAGGAGGAATAGTTTACAATTTAACCCCCCCCCCCCCCTCAACCCCCGGGCGCGGATGGGGGTAAGTTTAAGATTTTCAAATGGAACTCCATATTTTTATTGGCATATCGTGTTCTCCGACCAAAAATAAACATCTTTTGTCCGAAAAAATTTTTTATCTGTCTTGTACTAAAAAATGCTCGTGGAAAAAGTTGTTTGTATTCCACGGGCATTTTTTAGTACAAGACAGAGAAAAAGAGTATTTCCGGGATAAAACTTGATTTTCGCACGGTTCTGATTTTGTCTTTCTCATGGTGATTATTGGTGAAGGATGGGCCCGAATAAAAAAAATTTTCGGACAAAAGATGTGTATTTTTGGTCGGAGAACACGATACGCTAATAAAAAATATGGGGTTTTATTTTAAAATCTTAACTTACCCCCACCCGCGCCCTGGGGTTGATGGGGTGGGGGGTGGTTTAAATTGCAGACTAATCCTTCTTCAAAACCAAACAACTTTTTCCCCAGACATTTTCCGCTGCAATGCGATGCACCGGAGTTATTCCGGGGTACCGACCTTTTTTCAACACCCTATATAAGTATCTATATTTATTCACTAGGTATATACCTCCGCAGCGACTTAAATTATTGCTCATAGAACCTCCGAAAATTAGACGTGAACAAAAATATAATTAATTAAAATTACCTTTAAATCGATTATGAGCATGGTAAGTTACTGCGAAGCACCATAACCTAACTTGGCTGTTGCGATGTATATTTTTAATTTTAAATTTACTCTTATTTAAAACAATCTGTGTTATATATTTATATTAATAAATAGAGTTAAATTTAAGTAAGTCGAGTAAATAGCTCGTAACTGACGTGCGAATTATTTTACATTTTTATACTAATAAGTTTAATTTAATTATTACATTTCGGTCTCGTTTGTACTTTACGGTCCAAGTTATTTTTGAAGTTAACCTACAAGATTTGCTATATATTTGAATTTGTACGAAATGGTAGAAGGGCCACTAAAAAAACATTTTTTTAAATTTACGTAACTCGGAATTAAGCTAATCTTGAATTTATCTTATTTAAATACCATCAGCCTCCGGAAATGACGGTGTCAATTTGAAAACTTTCCACCATTAATATCGTATCGTTAATTTTATTATGAAGAAGGCGCTGTTAAAGCCTTCTCGGCTTAACCCCCCTGGAAGGGGAAGATGTTACCCTTGAAAACTTAAATGGGAAGAGGGGGGGGCGATGTCAATTTGAAACCTTCCCACTATTAATACCGTTCGCTTCCATTAAATAATATTAAAAATCGAAATAGGGCGTCAATTTTATTATGAAGAGGGGGCTTTTAAAGCCTTCCCGGCTTAACCCCCCCATGAAGGGGTAAATGTTACCCTTGAAATCTTAAATGGGAAGAGAGGGGGGTCAAGTGGCACATAATTTTAAAGTTTGTTTAAATTTTCTGTCCAATAATACCTAATTAATATTTTTCAGTAGTTTCCAAGAAGTCGCATTCTAAAAATCGACGTTATTAGGACTCAGTGCAGGTACACTGAAATTTACGAGATTAGGTTATTATTTAAAAAAACCGTTATTGCGTTAACTCCACGCTTTCCAATTTTTCACCAGAGGTAAAGTCACCTCCTAAAAATTTACATGAATAAGTTCGTTTTTGGAAAGTGATTTCTTCGAAACAACTACTCAAAAAATAATAAATTATGGCACTATTTTAAAGATAAACGATCTTTAAAATGATGTTCCACTCCACACACCCCCCCCCCCCCCCCTCCCAGTTAAGATTTTACAGGGACCAACTACCCCTCGTCTCCCTTCACAATAAATTGACGCGTCCTTCCGATTTTTTATTATTATTTTCTGGCATTCAAATTGGCACCCTTCATAAGCACGATACGTTGTTCTCAGCAAGCGTGGATCCAGGGGGATCATGGGGGTCATATCTCTCCCCCCATATAATCAACGGAACATGAAAAATAGTATATTTTTTAATAGTTCGGCAGCCTATTACTTTTCCTTATAGCATCCCCTCCCAAAATCGATGTTTGACCCCAACACAAAGTTCTTTATCCGCCCTTGGATCTAGCAGTAGCTAATAGATGATCAACTGATGTATTAAGAAAATATAAATACAATATAGCATTATCCGGTTACAAGTAGAAATGCTGTCAAATTTTGCATAAATTACGTCCAGTTTGAAGGTTATATGGTATTTAAATACATAAGATATTCAGGCCGAAATAAATTGCAAAGCCCGCTTTTTGAAGGCACTGATATTTTTTGAGAGGAGTCGTTTACTATCATCTCTTAACCGGTGAATAGATATCAATATCAGAGTGCCTATTGGGAGTTATTACGGTTTTTAAATATGGATCACATGCATTTCACAAAACAACTTCTCATCCCCCAAATTTTGTCCTGTACGCCCTTCTTCTCTTTCACGTACTGGATGTTTAATTGGGAAGCCCGCGAGCGAAACGGGAGATATGCAGTCTCAAAGAATCTCCAGAAAATGAGAAAAATACATGAGATCCATTCTGGTCGCAAGAAAAGTAAAACTTCCAAACAGCACCATTTGTTGTTAAACAGTTGTTTGTTGTTTGGAAATTTCATATTCGTTTGGTAACGATCTCTTAGGGATGTCTCTTGTTGGTGTCAAAGGTGGGGAGACGCATACCAGTATGAGTGTACGCTGCTCAGCGTCCGATTTTTCATGGAGAATAATAATAATGTAATAAATACTGTCACCACTGGCACTGGTTTAATCACATGTTTGGCACTATCACACGAACCGGAGTCATTGTTCCTTTAAGAATTCCATTCCACTTTTTAACTTCTTCTCTACATGTTTGGGACGCTCATCAGCGTCCCAACGGCCTTTAACTTCAAAAATAATTTTATTGTCATAACTTGTTAAATGAATTTTTCTTGATACTGCATATATCCAGTTTGGCCCCAGGAAGTGCCAATTGAAGAAGGCCATAGGTTACCTTGTTGAATGCAAACGAGCCACGGTATCGTCTAAATCAGGGGTGGCCAACCATTTTGGGAAAAAATTATGCGTCCACTTCCAACTTTCCCAACATACTTAAAACTAATAGGTGAAAAAATGTGATTTATTGGCCGATTATGGGATTCTTACGCAAATAGCACATTTTTTTCATGTACGGGTAAGTCTAAGTTGTGAAGAGTTAAAAAATAATATAATAAATTTAATAAAAGTACAAATTTAATTTTATTATAATAATAGATATTTATGTTATAAGGATCATAATAACGATCATTGTGGTAGTAGCCGTGAGTATTATTGGACGAGGCGTCAGCCGAGTCTAATAACACGGCGTGTACCATAATGATTGTTTATGATCCGAATTTCATACAATATTTTATATTCCGACGATTTTTGTGTTATTTTTGATGAATTTTAAGTTTTCGTCAGTAAACTAATAGCTTGATTTTAATAAAACCAGGTAACTATAGAAATATTTGTTTGTATTGTCATTGTCAGAATTGAATTTTTAATTTTAACGTTTATATAATATAATATGGATAATTTGCCATCAGAAATCGAAGAATTGGCCAATAAAGCAGTTGTTGGTTTATTGTCCGAAAAGTCTAAATGCATATATGGAAAAACATGCCAATTACAAAGCTTTGTGTTCCCAGAAAAAGGTTGTCAATATCGTACACGATAAGGTACTTTTGGCATATTTCAAGGAAGAATTTTTGCGTCTATTGTTCATTATAGTACTCAGTCCTATAATGAAATCATTATAGTACTCAGTCCTATAAAGTATGTCATTTTGACACTAACAATGAAATCCATAATAATGTCATTATGATACGTCGGAATATAAACATTTTTAAAGGTTCAGTCACTTATGTTATATATAAGATAAAAATTAATAACTTGCAACATTGAAGTCTAAATAACTATTAAACGGTGTGGCTTTTGAATTTGTAGTTTTTTACTGAGTCATCTATATTAGTAGTTCTTGAAGATGCTAATAAAATTAGGTTTCGGTTAATCCTAATTTTTTGCTTTAATTACGTTCATAATATAGCATAAACAGTTGTTCACAAAAATATGCTGTTCAACAATATTATTATTACAGCCAAATCATGTCAATTTGGAAAATTGTTTGTTGGTACAAAGGATCCCGCAGAATCTTTACGGAAAATGGGTCCCGGTCAATTTGGTCCAAACTTTCCTCACTGATAGGTGAGTAGATAAAAGTGTCCATGGGCGACCAGCGTAAAAAACTCCCTGTCGAGAGATATCATCGTCCGAAACTAGGTTCGTTTTCGTTGCCTAGTGTCCTGCAATAATGTGTCAGGCTTCTATAGTTCCTGTACGAATTAACTTAGGAATTTCATTCATATGCCGATTTATACTGTATTATAGAGTGCATTTCAGGAAAATAATTAATATACAGGGTGGCCCAAAAATGTGTGGTAACATAATGCTGTATTTTTTAAATGGGACAATCAGTATTTTATTACATAATTAGGTTCATATTAGTGTCCTTTACAATTGCCTAAAGTTTTATTTCAGTTGGTTATGTAGTTGAAGAGTAATAACTAAAAAAAAAAAAAACGTTTTGGAGTACCTATTAGAAAAAAGGAAGTAGAAATAGAAATAAGAAAACTGTAGTGCATATGAGTGAGATTCAATTTTTTTAAAGTAGCTCAAGAGTACTTTTATTTTTCATTTTAGATACAATTTTCATTTGTAGAGGTTGTTTAGAGCTAAAAGTTATGAACGTCACGGCCTTCATTCAAAAAATTTTTAAAAATACTTATTTTCTTGTCTTAAGCCGTCTTGCTAGTATTTCATCTGAAATGTTGAGGAATGTAAATAGATCATTTGAAGAGCGTATTAACTTGTGTTCAGATCAACGTGGTAGGTATTTTGAACATTTACTGTAGTTTATTATTATTAATCTAGTCGCCTATGCTTAATTTTCATAATAAAAATTATATTTAATTAACATAATTGATGGCAATTATTTCGAGAACGGCTGGAAATAATTTATATGCTTATGCCCGATTCTGTGCATGGTTGTCTAGCTTTCGTAAGGACCGCTCTCTGCAAGTGGCGATTGACGGATTTCTCTCAGACACCTTCACCATCAATGCCGGTGTTCCTCAAGGGTCCATATTGTCTCCTACTCTCTTCTTACTCTACATTAACGACCTTCTAGTGAAAACTCAAAATCCGATATTTAGTTTTGCTGATAGCATACTTATCTCATCTTTCTCTTTGAATGCGCAAACATCGGCTGCCGACACACATCTTCGCAGACAGCATGAAGTATCACGCCTCAACAAAGACCTGGAAGAAATTTTGGCTTGGGGTGACAGTAACAAAGTCGAATTTAACGCTAAAAAAACCCAGGCAGCAGTTTTCTCTAAAAAGATTAACATTATGGAACCGGAAATAGTCATGGCCGGACACGCAATCCCACTGGCTTCATCTATCAATTTACTGGGCGTCAATCTCGGAGGAAATATGTCTTGGCATAATCACGTTGTGGCAATCGCCAAGGTAGCTTCTCAGAAGCTTGGGGTACTCTTCCGAACCAGACAGTTGTACACACCTCAACAACTTTTTTACACTATACAAAGCCCAGATTCGACCATCACTAGAATACTGCTCTCATATCTGGAGCTCTGCACCCAAATATACTCTTCGGCTGCTGGATTCCATCGAAAGGAGGGCTATTCGTCTGATCGGAGACTACGAGCTCACGAAGAACCTCGACAGCCTAGAACATCGAAGACAGGTTGGGGATTTGACTCTCTTTTACAGATATTTTCATGGAAGGTGCTCGGCTGACCTTGCCCTCTTAATTCCGCCCAGAGCGACGATTGGCAGAAATACACGACGAACCACTGCCGCCCATCCATATGTGGTTAAGCTTAGTACTCCTCGAACTTCATTATTTAATAATTCTTTCATCTGGAGGACTACATCTTTGTGGAACGACCTTCCCGAGGTCGTTTTTCCCAACGAATATAACCTCCAACGATTCAAAACCAACGTGAATCGCTTTTTGCGCACACGCACCACTCCCAGAGTGCCCTAAAGGATTTCTCCTATAGTGCTTGTGTTTGAAAAAAAATGCTTACAAAAAAAAACAATGCTTATGAATTCTACATCCAATAGCTAAATAATCTGCAGGGCGTTCCATTTGAAAATCTGGAGAAAAATTATTTTGGAATGTGTCGTGTGTGAAACCTAATTATAAACACCCTGTATAAAATAGATAAATGCTATTATAATCACAGCATCGCTAGATCTATTGTCTTAAATGCCACCCAATGCCTTGGGTAAAAAAGTTATTTTGGGTAGTTTTTAAAAAAAAAATTTCTAAGATTCCAAAAAATCTTTTTAGTTTTTACTTTATTACTCTTAAACAAAATAACCAAAGGAAATAAAACTTTAGACAATTATAAAGGACATTAATATGAACCTAATTATGTAATAAAATACTGGGTGTCCCATTTAAAAAAAGACAGCATTATGGTTACCACACATTTTTGGGCTACCCTGTATGTTTAAAAATATTTTCCTGAAATGCACCTTATAATACAGTATAAATCGGCATATGAATGAAATTCCTAAGTTAATTCATATAGGAGCTATGGAAGCCTGACACACTATTGCAGGACACCAGGCAGCGAAAAAGAACGGCATCGGACGAAGATATTTCTGGACAGGGAGTTTTTTACGCTGGACGCCCATGGACACTTTTTATCTACTCACCGAATCCTATCAGTGATTAAAGTCCAATTTGACCGGGACCCTGCGGGGTCCTTTCCAAAATTCTATATAATTTGGATCCTTAGATTTATTTTTCAGTGTAGGATGGTAATGTAGGCAATTTTGGAAAGTCGTACAGAGAAATTGAAACAGGATTTGCGAAAAATTCAGCATTTTTTTATCGTTTTAAAAATCATCAAGCCTAGCACTCAGCGAAACTTTTGATATTAAATTTTTTAATCATAGTTCTGCGCATTAGTGACTTTGGTAGGTAGTTCCTACATTAATGTGAAATGTGTTAATTTTTTTCTGCAAAATCGAGACAAAACCGCATTATAATATGCATTCTGACGCTGTAGTAGCGTATCAGTAGGGTTTTACGGATTTTGAGAAAATTCCTGAAGATGAGATTATTTTTTTTCAAATTTTTCTTCGCGCGCCACTGTTAAATCCCGAGTTAGCCACCCCTGGTCTACATAAACTACGAATGTTTTTTTTTCTTTTAATTTATCATTCAATGTATTTTCACTATGCTCTAAGAATTGTAAATAAAAAGTAGTAAAAATATTTCTTGTACTATACTTTCTTGTTTATATCGTTCTTCCAGCCATTTAAAATAAATGGCGTCTTATTAAGTGAGCAAACTTTGTTAAAATTACTATAGTAATAAAGTTTTTGTAGATACTTAATTATAATGGATGCATTCAATATAGAAATAGCGTTTCTGCGTTTTAATTCATATTCGGTAAGTTTCTAGTTTATTTTAAATTTAGTCTAGCTGAAAAGCACCGAAAAATTGTGAACTATAATAGATAATTTTAAACTGAATATTATTTGACGTGATTGGTCGAGATTTGTGCAAATAAAACTAGAAATTTCAAGAATATTGCTTATTTTGTGTGTTGTGTTGTATTTTTTATGCCCTTATTGAATATAAAATTTTCCCAGATGAGTGATTTAAAAAATTAGAACATCATTTTCGAAAAACCCCTCTTAATTAATGTTGCTTTCATCTTAAAATTTAATTTTAAACAGAAAATATCTAAAATAAGTAAATATTTTAATGCTTTTTAGGATATAAGGACTTAAAATTAAATTTATTCTCGTATTATGATGACCTAATATTTAAATCCGAATATAGCATAAGGATTTTTATTTCGTATTATCGAAACAGTTATTTATGTGCCAAGGAAGATGCAATACAGAAAAAAAAATTATGCAGACATTAATATCATGTTTTTAAATGTATGAGAAGACTTAAACAATTTTTTTTTGTAGTAGTCACTAAATTCCATACATGTTTCGAAAGCCTAAATCTCCATCTTCAGTGAAAAAAATACAGTATAAACTTTAACAATGAAAATATTTCATATTTTTAATTTTATTAAGAAAATTTAATAATTTTGAAGAAAAATAAGTTTGTTCGTTGTTTCTTACGTTTGTAGAACCAAACAGAAACAGGCAATTTAAAAATCAACAATTATTACTAATTAATAAAAAACCCAATAATTGACTAATTAACATAATATTTTAGCAATTTAATTAAAAAAATTAAAAGGCCTTGTTGGATCCTCATGGTGAATAGAACTGAAAATTGAGGAATACTTATACGATACAAGTGTCCATGTCAAAACTAACAAGTTAACTGAAAGGAGTTAATTATTGCTTTGTTCTTTTGCTATTGTTACATTGAGGATCCAAATGGCTTTTTAAATTTTTTCAAAATATATCCAAAAATTAAATTTAAATGCTAAAATGTTATTTTATTATTTGGCCAATTATCGGATTATTGTTATTTAATTATTAATTTTTAAATAAAAATAAAAAGTGTATTTACTTTTTAAGTGGTATTAATATCAAATCCAATGTATGGAAAAATTAATATTTTCCAGACCACTCGATGATACCTTATACAATAAGGGCGTATTTTTGTCTACACAGTAGCACTTTAAAATACTAATTCAGATTGAATGGTACTACCAAGAAAAGGATGTCACCACCTGCACACCGGTTTCGAACTCTTTTGTTCTCGTCAGTACAGGATAAGTGTACATAACTATCATCAGAGAAGACTCTATACTTCACGCTGTATTATCAAAGGTAGTCGAGAAAATACCACGCGCGATGTTAGGTATATACCCTGTACTGACGAGAACAAAAGAGTTCGAAACCGGTCTGCAGGTGGTGACATCGTTTCAATGGAATAGGCTTCCTTTTCTTGGTAGTACCATTCAATCTGAAATAGTATTTTAAAGTGCTACTGTGTAGACAAAAATACGCCCTTATTGTACAGTGTGTACATAAAGTAAGGAACAAATTCATTACCTAGGAATCTAAAAATATTTCGGAAAAATCCTTGGACACGTGTATAATAATTTTTAATGGCGCATTTTTTCCCATACAAACTTAATATACAAGGTGGCTCATGTAGTAGATATGACATTATCGACGATTTTTTTAAATGGGAACCCCTATATTTTAGTTCAGATCTGTAATCTCCAAGAACCGCTGATTTCAAAAACATAACACACTTAGGGCCTAAAATTTATAGTTTCGTTACTACAGGGTAAAACAAATAATTTTATTTAAGATATTTTTTTTGGCTTGGGAGGCACCAATTAATTACGTGAGGCGTTTTTAGCGATTTTTCAACCCCCCTTCCCCCAATAAAAGATTTCGTGACATTTGGCTCAATCCCTTCCGCCATCACCCAATTTTACCTGAAAGCCTTACGTAATTAATGGACGCACCATCATTTGCTGTTACTTATGTTTTTTCTCAAGTAGGCTTATTTGCTGTTATGTAACTATGGTATTTAGATAATGTCATTGTCATTACATTGTATTTTTCTAGTAAGTTTATTAGAAGTAATAAATTTTATTTTAAAACATATTGAGTTACTATGCGTTTATCTTTAACACAAAGAATAGAAATTCTTATGATGATTGGATATGGTGATAGGATCCGTACTCAACTCAACAAGAAGTTTGCATTTTGTTTAACACTAAGTATCCAGCAAGACCAATTACTAGATCAACTGTGAGTATAAAAATAAAATTTCGGGAAACGGGTTCAGTGGAAGATATTCCTAGAAAAGTCCGTCCAACTATTCCGGATGATAAGAAATTAGATAGTTTATTGGCTATGGAAGAAGATCCCCACAACAGCGTCCGCCAGTTTAGCATTGATCATGGGGCGGCTGCTATGACCGTTCATAACCTATTGACGGTAGAAAAATGGCACCCGTTTAAAATCCGATTGGTTCATGAATTGAATGAAGATGATCCAGATCGTAGGATGGAGTTTTGTCAAATATTAATGGAAAGATGTAACTTAGCTCCTTTGTTTGTTGAAAATATCCTATTTTCGGATGAATCTACCTTTAAATTAAATGGAGAAGTGAACCGGCAAAACTGTAGATACTGGGCAAAAGAAAATCCCAGGTGGATGCGTGAGCACCATACTCAATATCCTCAAAAAATTAATGTTTGGGCTGGTATTGTGAAAAACAAAATTATTGGGCCATATTTTTTTGACAACAATGTAAACGGGCTAAATTATCTTCATTTTCTTCAGAACTTTCTTATCCCTACGCTAGTTAACTTATACCCTAGTAGAAATAATCCAGGAATGAATGAAAATTTGTGGTACCAACAAGACGGCGCACCTCCACATTATGCAGCAGTAGTGCGCCATTACATAAACCAAGTTTTTCCGAACAAGTGGATTGGAAGACGTGGGCCTGTTGAATGGCCGCCTAGATCTCCAGACCTTACACCATTGGACTTTTTCTTGTGGGGTCACCTGAAAAATGTTGTTTATAAAGTCAGACCTGCCAATATTGAAGATTTAAAAAATCGAATAACAACAGAATGCAGGAACATTTCAGAAGAAACCATAAGAAAAGTCCAACAAGAATTTATTGATCGCTTGGGGTACTGTCAGGCAGTAGAAGGAGGACAATTTCAACACTTAATTAAATAGCTTATTTAATTTTTTTACATTTTTTTAAATTAAAAATATCTTAAATAAAATTATTTGTTTTACCCTGTAGTAACGAAACTATGAATTTTAGGCCCTAAGTGTGTTATGTTTTTGAAATCAGCTGTTCTTGGAGATTACAGATCTGAACTAAAATATAGGGGTTCCCATTTAAAGAAATCGTCGATAATGTCATATCTACTACATGAGCCACCTTGTATATTAAGTTTGTATGGGAAAAAATGCGCCATTAAAAATTATTATACACGTGTCCGAGGATTTTTCCGAAATATTTTTAGATTCCTAGATAATGAATTTGTTCCTTACTTTATGTACACACTGTATAAGGTATCATCGGGTGGTATGGGAAATAATAATTTTTCCATACATTGGTATTTGATATTAATTTTTAATTTTCCTTTTTTTTCGGCTACAAAGTTAAAAAATTTTGACTTATTAAAATTATTTTTCTACCAAACAAATCCGAACGAACTATTTTTTTTTTAAACTTTCATTAGTATTGAAAGTTTTTTTCGAAAATCAATTTTTTTCAAGAAATTAGACATTAAAATGTTTTCATTGTCAGAGTTTTTGGCAATGTCAAGTTTCTCCTGTGTTTTTTTCACTGACGATGAAGGTTTATGCCTTCGAAACATGTATAGAATTGGAATTCAATTTTAGCGGAGTTGATTTTCTACATCTTCATACTTAATATTGTTATAATCATTTTAACAAGTAAAGTGTACAAAATTCAAATCCGTTCAATATTTGGCGGTTGCACTATAATATTAAACATTAGGTCACCATTAACAATAAAAAAGTGCCAACATTATATTTTACTTAAACAAGTATTAAATACTATCACTCGGCAAGTAACATTTTTTAAAATTATTCATTTTGTATTTTGCAGCTTTAATACTTGATGGAAATTATCGATTTCTTACCTAATCTAAAAGCCACAAGTTCAGCTAATTTTGTACAAGATTCAAGGCTAGGGATCTCAAAATCAACCAATAGGGTTTAATCTATATTAAGTAAAGCTTGTACAATCAAGTTATTCTGACCATTCAGGATACGTTTTTAAGATTGGCAACATTAATGCATATTTATACGTTCCTCCCGTAAACTAAACCTAGAACTAAAATTTAATATTTTTGATTAGAGTTTCGATTTACTATTTAACAATAATGTAAGTAAATTATTATCTTTATATCGCAGTACAACTCTGTACACATTTAGGAAAGTGTTTATAACTTTTTGACATTTAGGCAATCTTTACATTATTTTTAAAAACATTGATTTTTTTCTTTTAGGTAAACTAGGCAACAAAAACATAGGCAACCGAGTTTTATTTTTAAAACTCTATAGCTCAGCCGATTTGAATAAAGTTTTCTGATTGTTAAAGGTGATTTCGTGCGAATTGAGCGGCGGGGGACGCTTTTGACCAGGAACGACTTTTCAATATTATACAGGGTGAAGAAAAGAAAGTCATATCAAAAGACAAAAATTTAATTTGTTGGCATTTTGTTAAAAACACGCAAAAGTAAAATAGGCTTTTAAAGCTTCCCAAATTCTAATCTCAAAACACGTTAGTCAGTTTTTTGATTAATGCACTGCGGCAAAAGTTATCGAATTTACAAAAAAAATTTAATTTTCAAAATCAGACAGTAGCAATCTATGCCCTTGTACAGCCACATTTGTATTCCAAACATTATTCATGGTTTATTGTTGAATAATTTCTTTTAGAAATAACTATTCAATTGGTAACGGGGTTCCCAAAATATACACTCTAACGCAGAATACGTTCTTCATTGAAAAATCGACCACAATTTTTACTATAACGATAAGATTAAAAAGTCATCGTCACCTAAATGTAATCCTCTAAAACGTTAAAACTATACGTGGCAAGTCGGAAACAGATTTGATATCTTAAAATTATGGTTCTAAGATTTTTTAAAAATACTAATATGTAGGGTGTTTCCTAACCTCTCTGAAAAAAAAAATGATGAAGGTGAATCCTCGTCCTTATTTTAAGTCGAAAATGTGGTATAAAAGTTTTTCGCATATCGCTTCGTTTTCGAAATACAGGGTGTTAAAAAATATTGTATTTTTCATTTTATTAATTAATGCCAAACGATATTCTAATGATATTTGTTGTAACATAAAGGATTAGCACATTCTACTTTGGGTCAATTTTAAATTTTACAAATAATTCATTTGCGAGGATCTGGGTAAAAGAGTACATTAATTTTTTAGTTATTTTCGAAATTTTCGAACACGTAAGAGACAATTTAGCACGTCGTGTACATGGGTGTTTACTGGCTCATGGAGGACTTTTGCAGTAATTTATTTGCTTTTGTTCATATGAGTTCAATATTCGAAGTTTTAAAATCATATGCATTATCAAATCATAGGCATTAATAAATTAGTGTTTTTTTTTATGATCAAACACAAGCACTATAGGAAAAATCCTTTAGAGCACTCTGGGAGTGGTGCGTGTACGCATAAAGCGATTCACGTTGGTTTTGAATCGTTGGAGATTATATTCGTTGGGAAAAACGACCTCGGGAAGGATGAAGTCCTCCAGATGAAAGAATTCTTAAATAATGAAGTCAGAGGAGTATCAAACTTAACCACATATGAATGAAAATGAAAATGAATAATAAAATATTTTTTTAACACTTTGTATTTCGAAAACGAAACGATATGTCTTAAAATATGGTGAGAATTCACCTCCTTCATTTTTTCAGAGAGGTTAGGAAACACCCTGTATATAAGTAATATTTTTGAGAAGGGACAAGTTCTATCGCAATTAAGTATCTATAATATGCCCTATATGATTTAAAAAGTAGTGACAAGATTAAATTTAGTCTACACATGTTTTTAATTAAGTAAGTATTTTCCATGAATATTCTGCTTTTTGGTCATACTTTAGGACACTCGATATCAATTATTGAATTAAAAATCTGAAAATTGTATTCAAATTGGTTGATCTTGTTTCAATCTTAGGGTGGCCAGTTTATTTGAAAAAAATAATTAACTGCTTTTGTATAAGCTACAAAAGTTTTTCCGATTATTTATAGTTTTGCCTAAATTTTAAGGTTAACACCTTCCTTTATACTTAAACAATTTAATATATCTACTGCTTCAAGCCTTCATAATAGTGAAAAGTTTTAATAATAAACTAGAACGATAGTTTTCATGAATATAGAATTTTAACGATAAGTAATATAAAGACTCTCTATTTAGGTATAATATTACACTTACCTAAGTTTAAAATATTGTAGTTTTTTACCTTTGGAAGTAGTTTTAATTTTACGTAGCTATATTATTATTAATGATTTAATGGTACATATAAAAGCTACCTCAAAAACTATTTCGAAATTTCTATATAATATATATGATTATACATATACATTATGCAATGTGGGTAGAAATGAAGAAAATTATGTACTACATTCAAATAAATATAATATGACAAGTTTTACAGGATAAGATTTTTTTTTAAATCGTTCTAAAATTTTTAACTTAACCCGAGGATTTCTTCTAGGGATCATTTTACACCGCAAGACTATAAAAGTGAATTTTTAAATATTCGATAATTAATTGGTGTAGTGTATGTTTTAGTATTAATGGTCAATTGCCCTCCACACTGACCTAGATGGCCAACATGGGGATGGATGGGGGTATATTTGCCCATTAACTACATGTCAGTTTGGTGGCCATAGAGCGATTAATTCAATGTTAAGATGTTGCGATGTCATTATAATATGATCCTGGGCTGGGGATGGCATATTGTTCCCCATTATTCATTATTATCCCCTGATCAGAGAAATATTTTAACATGGCGAAGTCAAGTAAGAGAGTAATATTTCCTCCACGTTACATAATATATTACTTAAATACTAACAACGTTATTTAGAAGAGAAATGATTGGAGAGAATATAAAATATGGCGATCTAGAATTGAGGTAGTTTTTATTGGCATGACAGGCAGTGTAGAGTCAGCAGAAAGTTTTCAAAAGGAGGCCAAACAATAGCCGGCTACCCAAAAAGGAGCTTTTATTTTTTAGGACGAGTAGAAATCAATACTAATTTTATATGACCTGAATAGAAGTTGGACCTAATTTAATAATCTCTAATTTTCTAGTGAATAATCTTATTGGACATATCTGGGTTGTTAAATTATAAACGTTTCTTTTTTATGAATAATACATGCCCAGCCCAAAATTTTACCAAGTACACTGAAACCTCTCATAACGGACACCTCTGATAAGCGGACATCTTTATTGAGCGGACATTTTTCATAGTCCGGAACTAGGTATATGAAATTCCATGAAAATCAACCTCTCTTGGGCGGACTCTCCTTTGGGCGGACGCGGACAGGCTGCTTTCATACAAAGAGTGCGAAAACTCTCCTTTAAACGGAAGGAAATTTTTTAAAAAGTATTTGGGAGACGATTAAGTACGGTACAAAAACTCTCTAAAGACAGACCGGCAACTAACCGCGTATGCGTGGCAGAGCGAAAGGACTTCGCCGAATGAAAGTATGTGTGATTCCCCGACAGCGCTCCGCCGTTTATTTGTGAGTTGTAAGGTTAAAATCGTAAACAATGGCTGAGGAACGTCGGGTTTGGGTCTGAAAGAAAAAATTGATGTTTTTAATTTGATAATAATGATTTGGGCGAGTTCATTAACATTGATAGGAATGTGCTATTAGAAGATGATACTGACCACATTCCTACCGATTATGTAGCCCGAAGAAGTTGAATGCACTAATCAAACAAATGTCACCAATTATCAACAAGCCACTAGTATGGTAAAGGAATTACAAGAGTATGCAAAGAATAGAGGTGACTCTACAGCAATGGAATTGTTATCAGACTTGGAATTACATTTTCTAGATTGCAAGTAAAAACGCAAATACGTCAAACTACGTTATTAGATTTTTGTAGTACTACATCCTAACTAAAAATATACATAGTAATAATTTTGCATTTACATATTACCTAATAACAAATTTCCCATGGGCGGACACCTTCATTAGGCGGACACATTTAAACGGTTCCGTAGATGTTCGCCTAAGAGAGGTTTCACTGTATTTCATATAAAATATTATGTATTAACATTTTTTTAGGAGATATGCATTTTTCCGTAAATAAATTTACAATAAAATTTCAAAATGTTATTTCTAGTGAAGCCGTTAAATTAAGTCCAAATTTTAGGGTGACGGTTTTTTCAGATTACCAATCCAAACGTGGTACGGACCATGGAAGACGTAAATGTAGTTCTTATTTCACTAATTTTAGTTCAATTTTTATCGTTCATATCTCAAAACCGTACGACCAATATATTAATTTGCTGTCTCGTCATTTTTGAAAACTTGGGATATGGGTATAAATAATAAAGGCAAACTGTGTAGCATCATATCGCTCTTAACGCGCCTTAAAGTTTAAATGCTCTTATAACTCTGTTTCTCATGAAGCGTTGGTAGTTTAATTATATAGAGCTCTCATTATAGGCTTAAATATCTAAATTAGAATAGTAAAATAAATATATTATTAAATATAAACAAACGTTTGTCAAAAATTAAATATATCCTATATTAATGTATTTGTTCGGATTGCTAAGCAAACAAAACGATCGTTAATTCTTGTATTTAAGTTTTATGTTCCTTGCTTTAGTTTCTACTACTAAACAAACTGTATATCTAAATAACGATATCAAAAGTGCAAATTTACGGTCGTGTCGAGCCGAGTGAGGGAAACAGCCGAGTTTGTGAAAATCACTTTCTCATAAGTAATGTCCACAATTTTTCCTATGACCACAAATACAATGCCCAATTATTTCAACATTTTAGCTTACGTATCTGGTAACCTTCTATAAAAAAAATAATAACTTTTCTCCTAACAATTAATCTAATCTAAACTAAACTTTGAATAAATACATCGTTTCAACAAAATAATAAAACTCATAACATAACGTCAATATTTATAGAGATGGAGTTAGATATCGTTAATTTATCAACTATGAAACAAATATAATCATATAAATCACTTTTACTTACCCTGTATCGATATTCTATCTTCGATAATTGTAAAAATCGAAAATAAATCGGTACATTTCTACTGTACCTAAGTAGTTTAATCAATGGGTTGTCTAACAGTTCTCCGTTATATATTTATTTTATATATTTATTATGAAAACTTAAAAGCATCCCCACAATTAAAAAGAAATATATGTAATTTTTTTTAATGTGCATTATTGCTCTAGATTAACTGTCATATTGGCGCCATCTGTCATCTGTTTAAATAGAGTTATTTGAAAAGTATTTTTCAACACTCGTGGTGTAACGTTAGTTTAACATGTCTGTGATTTAAGGCATTTTCTACCCTAGTTATCCGTGCTTTTTTCTCATTTTCCTAGGTGCTCGTAGCAAAATTATATTTTCTTACTTTAAACTATACTTAAAAAACGTTATAATGACTTTAGATATCAAATATATTCACTAATAAAAGATAAAGACCTGTAACTTCTTCTGATCTTTGGTGCTCACTAATTTTTATCTAAATATACAAATGTTGATTTTTTGATTCGTAAACTATAAATTTTGCCGCCGACCCGATGTTTTCTATTTGTCCATAGTGAGTTTTTCTTATTTTTGTCAGACCAAAATACTTGGTAGATGCAAAAAGTATCTTCTCTTCGCGCGCAATTTAAAAACAAAACAATTCGCCTTTTTGGTTCTCTAATTACTTCTGGTCATTTAATTAGGAGGAATATTAATGTATTAAAGTAAAATGTAAAACTTCTCTTCTTTAGGGTTACTTAGCAAAGACTGAAATTAAAACCAAAAACATGGGGGAGAGATGGAGGAATAACGAACAATTTTTCTAATTGGTACTTAGTAGGGATGATAGTTGTCTATAAATAAATTCAGGCAATTTTGTTCCCCAATTTATATCTCTTGGAAAAAAAAGTGTTAAGCTATACTTAGTAAAAATGTAGGTCTATACAGGGTGTCTCTTAATAAAAGGCTAATATTTAAGGCCATTCTTGGGTCCATGTTTAGAAAAAACTTAATATGAATATATGTCCTGAACGTCCTAGGTTGGTTGGTTAAAGGCGGGGGTCGGTTTAAAAGCCCGAACTTCTATCACTGCAGCCTTTCAGCTTATTGTGTACCCCGATCTTGTTAGAAGATGTTTGTTCCTTCTATGCGGTCCAGTAACCTTCTACCAAGCTTGTCATGTGGGAGGATCACCACGTTGTATGTTCCCGAAGATGTTTTGTCTTCTACGAGACAGCGCTACGCAGCAGTATATTATTCGCCGCCGTTGTTTATACCTATCCGTTGAAGTTGTTTTCGCAAGTGGCAATGGTCTGTTAACAGACCCATCACTTGTTTCAACTGGGGCCGCGTCAGGGTTAGCATCCCATTCGATAATATTTTCTAAACGTCCTAACTTTTTACGTACAGAGTGTTAAAGATTTTCATGTTCTTTTAATAATTTGTTAACTAGGACTAGACTAGGTAGACAACTGTCAACATGTTTACAAAACAATATCTGCTTCTTATCTACTAGATCCTTTTTATAATCTTTGTTAATACCTATATTTCATAACAGAGTGCAAATAAATTCATTTCATTTTTTTATACGCAAACTGTACGTCAAGCGACAAAATATCAAGAGACGACATTTGCTCAGCAAGGAATGGGAATTTCAAAAATAATTTTTACTTAGAAAAAAAGAAGTGGCGTACCATTCTTTTCTTCAAAAATACCGATGGAAATTCCCTCACGAACGCCACTGGTCGGAATAAAATAACATGTTTACATCACAGAATGCCTCTTGATGAATAGAAAGTGTGTACCAAATTTCACAAAAATATCTAGAGCAGTATCACAGATATTAATAAAAAAGGAGATTTTTTGAAAATCTTTAACACCCTGTATCTCAAAAGTTAATACGTTTAGGGCATATGTTCGGGTTTGTTGAACTTTGTTTCTACAAATGGACCCAAGAATAACCTCCTTAAATATTAGCATGTTATTAAGAAACACCCTGTATACTCTGTATAATTGCAGTATTCATTTTAGGAATTATGTTCATAATCTTTACCTGGAAAATCGTGCCTGTTTTTCAGAATAAATTTTATGTTTCTCCGTTACAGAAAAAATATTTGTAAAGAAAAAAATCTTCATTCTTCGTATTTTTTAAAAGGTTCTCCCTCTCTGTTGATGTTGGTACGTTATATATTTTGTTAATTACCTATTGAGTAATATTTGTATTGACTTAAACATATGTTATAATATATAAGAGTTAAATGCTATATGATCAACAGCCAAACGCGACACATTCTCAGCTCTATAATTTAAGTTGTCATTGACATGTGTTTTCTGTGAATGTTCTGATCTGGACTACACAACAGCTCTCGAGGTTGTACGTCCAAAGCGCTACTTTCAGAGCCATGGATATACTATATTATTTTTTCCTTTTATCAATTAAACTATCGTTACGATATAAATCACGCCAGAGGCTAAGAAGTGACACTTCCATTATGTTCTCTGAATAGTCGCCACTGAACCAGTCAAGTAAGAAACTTGATTTATTAGAATAGCGGTTGTTTGTTGAATAAAAACAATAAATTCTTATAATCTTAATAAAACTGGTCTTAACTCAATCAGATTGTTCATTGCCTCAACCAAAATTGTTCATAGTTTATTAGTGTCCTTTGTATAACGTATAACAAGGGATGAGTATGTATATTAACGTAGTAAGAATAAATTATATTTAAAACTTTAGCATTTTCTTAATTATGAGAAACAGAGTTTGCTCCTTCCGATAAAAGAAGCAATGATTCTATGAGCCCAGAATTATATTGCTAAAAAAATAGAAACAATTTCTGAAAACGATATGAAAACCCAGTTTGCTGTTATTTGACAAGTATGGTTCTAGTCGCTATTATTTTGTAAATTTTGTTACCTACTCCAGTACTTTTACTCAAGCAAAAAGGGCCTTCCTATTCATTTCTTTTAGATAGTGTTAATAGGTACCGCGTACCTTCCTATCTATTTGTTTGCCTAAATCTAATTGTAATAGTTTATTTAATAAATAGAAGCTAAAAAATAAATGTCGATTATTTATCATTGTCCCTGTTTTGATACTAAATCATGTATCTAAGTAAATTGGACGGCACTTAAGTCGATCCATTTTCGAAACAGTCTTACACTGGCTAAAAAATTGGAGAAATCATTTCCTTTGTAACGGTTCAAGTGTTGTCCAGTTTAGTACACAGCTTAACGGCCCAGTTTTGCTTGAAGTCTATGTTAAGGAATCTCTTTTATATCTTATAGGTATTTCTTATTGTTGTAGTCATACTATTATTGTATTTATAAAATAAAAATATACATCTTCATCAATATTGTTTCTATTTCGGAGATAAATGTAATTTTATTATAATAGGCATTATCCATTGGTAGTTCATGCCAGTGAGTAATAGTTCGTTATTCATGGGCTACATCTTTAAATACAAGTACTAAATTAATGGTTACTTATCTGTATTCTTCATGGCATACTAGGCGTACCAAATGTGAAGCAATTCGGCATTTTGATCAAGCAATTTTTTGGATGACATAGTCCTTGAATCAATATATATATATTGTATATAGCCCCTAAGTGCAATTGTTTTCATAACACACTTGAACAAATAGTATTTTCGGAATAAAATTGGATTTTTTGAGAAAACTCTTTGATATAGGTATAGGACAGTAAATACTATTTATAAAGAACAACTAATTTGCCATCAAATTAAATAAAAATATACAGGGTGTTCCATTTAAAATAAGAAAGTTTTTAATGGTTGAATTCTTTCACAATGAGGCTTGAATTGTGACCACCCTGTACATTTTATGCCGAATTTGAAATGTTTTTGAGACTTAATGATCTTCTAGCTATTCGGTGAGAAAAAAATTTTAGTCCAAGCGCTAAGGTAAAAAAATTATATGGATTATTTCAACGTTATGCATTTGCCAAATAATTAAAAAAAGTCCAGATATCTCAAAAACTAATAGAGTCTGACAAAAACATTTTCTATAAAATGTGCTTAGTATTTAATGCTTAATCGAAAAATGTAATAAAAATTAACATGTTGTATTTAAAAAACGAAAGTTGGCAGCTACTTCCGGTATAACCGGAAATGACAGAAACAAGTCAATATTTTAGTTAAAGAGAGCATATCGATAAACCCAAATCCCCAAAGTTTCAGAAACATATATTCAGTAGTTCTCCATAAAGTTCTAATGCACGCTCGTCGTGAATCACCCTGTATATAATTACTTTCTTTATCTAATTGCTCAAGTAAGTAAGTAAAAAAATTGACTTGTACTTATTTATTATATTAATCCAGAACGGTATATTTTTTAAAATACCCTATATAAAAAACATCTAGTTGTTTTATGAAATAAAAAGACCAGGTGTAAATTTTCTCAAATTTTTAAATCTCTAACTATATTAGTAGCAAAGGAAGGTCAAATTACCTTTAACAGGTTTTTTATAAAAATTTATTAATGCCTTTTATCTTAGAAACGGTTGGAGATGGGTATAGGAAATTGTTAGCAAAAGTTACTTGGATTTCTACATAGAATCGAAAAATCCCCTAATACAGAGTGTTCTTTAATGCCGTGCTAATATTTCAGGGTGTGATTCCTTAGGTCAATTTATAAAGAAAAGTTGATATGAACATATATGTCCGCAACGGCTTAAATATTTTGCTACAGGGTGTTTTTTATTTTTTAAATGGTTATTTTTTAATATCTCCGAAAGTACTTTAGATATTATTTTCAATTTTGGTATGTGTTAATAGAATATAGAACCACAAGTTTTAGTTAAAAAATATATTCAATTGTTTCACCAGTGGCGTCCCTGCAAACATGTTCTCTGATATTTTTTACAAAAAAGATTGTACGCCAGTGACATTTTTCTCTGTGGATATTTTTTCTGATTAGCCTGGTCAATTCTACATGAAAACGGTCTAATAAGTTTTTCTCGTCAGACGTTCTTGATTAAATCCACTAAATGCATATCGAAACTCATTATTATTAACATTGATAAAATAATTAATGATAAATTTTGTTTTATAAAAATTATTGGAGTGGGCAATTCGATGCAAAGACAGACTGAAGCATGCCTTTTAGTGAACGTCGCCATTTCCAATGATTTTTATAAAACAAAATTTATCATTAATTATGTTATCAATGTTAATAATAATGAGTTTCAAGAAGAATTTAGTGGTTTTAATCAAGAACCAATTGAATAACTTTTCATCATTGAGGAACACACTGTATAAAGGGTATTATAATATATTTAAAATATTAATATTAAGCCTTACTTCCGATATAATCGAATATACGTCAAAATATCGTCATTAAAAGGATCGGAATATTCTATAAGGAGGAGCAATATTTCAACCAAATATCTTTTTAATTCCCCGAGATATTTTAATATTCCACTCATCGTTAAGGAGCCTGTATAAGTGAGGTCATTACTTCGCTATTAAGAAGTTAAAATCTTCAGGCCATAGGAAACTGTGCTTTTGGACAAGTAATTTCTCGCCCATAAACTAATATTTCTTTTCAAAAATAATTTGGTTCCTAACTAGGTAAAAATTGTTTCTATTAATTTCTGCTAAAGAAAGCGTCGATAATTTACATTTTTGAAAAATGTCAAACCGAAAATCTTTTATAATAAAGTTTTGGATAAGAACTAATACGATAAATTTACAATAACTTGTATTTATTTCTAATAAATCGAGCTGTGAGAAATAAATCTGTACACAACAAAATTTTAATTATAAACTTCACTGGAAATTTCATAGATTGGTCGAATACTAAAAGCATTGAATTAATTTAGATATTTTTCAAGAAACATGTTTTAGGCCCAGTTTTATGACCGACTGTTAAACCGCTTGTTAGGATAAAGTTAACGCAAGCCTAAAGAAGGCGTTTTTAAATCTTGCTGTTATGTTTACCCCGTGGGATAAAAAGTGTTTTTTAATATAATACCTACATGCTGCATTATTCGTAGTTATCTTATCAAAATAATAGAAACAAACATTAAAAAAAAATATATATATATAACACAGTTTTTAACGATACAGTGGGTAGGTTAACAAGACCATAAAAATTAAGACAGTGTATTTTATACAAAAATAGATTTAACAACTACCTATATTATGTGTTCGTATATTTACAGTTTTTAACATTGGATGTCCTTCACGTCCATAAAATATTTAATCATTCTCAAAATTAAAAATATTTGCACACATCTTCAAATTTACAATTATTTGCACATAGTACAGTACAACATATTATGAAAAAGAAATAGAACACAATTTTTGTAAGACAAAAAAGAGGAATTCTTGAGCAAGTAGAACATATATTAATTATGTAGAACGTTTCCAGGGTACAAGGCATCTTTGAACGTACTTTTGAGTATGCATTTGGATAGGCAGGCCTTTTATTTGGATACCCAGTAAACATCAAATGGATCCAGAATTTTTTTAATTACTTAGTAATTTAACAACTACTGAACTAATACCAGTGATGACTGATACCTAAAAATGCTTTAAAATGGTCAGAACAAATATTAAAAAATAGGGCTGTTTAAAAGACATGGATACGAAGCGAAAATTCACTAAAGACATGGTACGCAGTAAAAAATCACTTGCCACGGTAGAAGAAATCCATTACATGAAAGAAAAAATTTTCTATTAAAAGAGCATTTTTCACCTATTACTGTATGCATATACAGTGACCGGCAAAAAGTTTGCCACATATGGGAAACTTTTTTATTATTGAAACATTAAAAGAAACTTTTTAGGCCTATTACCTCTGCATGATTGGTATTATTTTAACATTTATCACGTGACTACTCGTTTGGCTGGAAAATAATGCTCTTTTGCAAAGTTTTGAGCCAAAATTATATTTTTCAGAAAAATATCCATTATTAGTGTCATAGCTTTCATATTTCCCAGAAATATAATGGAAATATGTTAAGTGATCAAAAACCACGGCAACAATTTCTTATTTACACAAAACAATTTTTTAGTAAAAAAAAATTATTTCTTAAAATTTTAAATTTAGCTTTTTATCATGTAACTGGGTGTGGTCAGGCCCTGTATCTGGCAATCATATTTACTATATTTTATAGTTATTTCTGGAACAATATGTCTTCGGAAGTCCATTTTTTCTAACTTTGAACAACAACGGACTTTCATAAAACTAAATGTGATTATACGACTTCCCAATGTATAGGTTCCGGAAAAACTAGTTTTTAATTTTTATTTCGGCCTTGCCAGAAAGAACTATAAATGGTAAATATGGTTGCCAGATACAGTGCCTGCAGGTCATACCCAGTTACATGGTAGGAAGCAAAATTTTAAAAATAATAAAAATGTTTAAATAATAGATTGCTACCTGGTTTTCGATCATTTCACTAAATAACTAAAAAACTAATACTGGATGTTGTTCTGAAAAATATAATTTTCAAAATTTTAACTCCAAACTTGATGTAATATAAAATTTTAATATCTAAACACGTTGTTCAAATAATTTTTTTCGATATCTCGTCATCTATAAAAGTTTTCCATGACAAAATATATTTTTTCAATTTTTCAGCCAAACGAGTAGTCACATGACAAATGTCAAAATAAGTTTTTAGATTACCAATCATACAGACGCAATCGACATAATTTTTTTTTAATATTTCAATAATGAAAGAATCGTCCGTATACTTTAGTTTTTCAAATTTACTTACATAATTATCAAATTAAATTAATTGAATTTAAAATTCCTCAATATTTTTAGTAGACGTTATAACATTTTAAATATTACGAGAAATAAAACATACTATAAAACTAGTTCAATAAATATCATTCCTCAGAAGTCCATCCTGTGTAACATGCAACGGAAAATTCTATAAAACTATTTAATACTATACCTAATAATCTAAAAATCACAATATTTTTCCTGCCTTAATAATGCTGTTTAAAGAATTTTTAATGTTATGTGCATAGAAAATTTCGAAATTTCTTGTACTTATACTGCACAATCACAGTTGAACTATGCTTGATGATAACGGCTGTATTTAAACTCAAAACAGTCAAATAATTATTATTACAAGTATCGTCTAAACAAATAACTTCAATGAAAACTTTTAAACTAAATATAATAATAGATTATTATGTCATATAATGCCCAATTAATTTCTTCCAAAACGCCATGAAAGGCGTACAAATTTAATAGAATAGCAAAACTTTGTATGCACATAGATATTTTTACAAATAAAGATATAGATAACCTATGCCTGTGTCGTTACAACTGTAGGCTCTTCAGTTTTATTTGCTTCTCTCTTCTTCTTCTCCTCTTCTTCGTTTTCTACTGCAGGTTGGTCCCAGGGTTGCCTAACACCCGAACTGAATATCACATAGAATGAGCAACAGGCTGCATATACACATGCAGCTGTAATGAAAACTTTCCTCCATTTAACAATGCTAGGCTGAAAATCAAATTATAGTATTAGGATACTTGTAGAGGTGATTATACATTTTAAAATAAAGGCTGTAAGCCATATAACAAATAGTCGAAAAGTCAATAATTTTCTCTTCCATAGAAAAACTGATTTTACTGTTAACCAAAAAAAATGTAACTCGCGTTTTGAGTACCTTTTTTATTTGGTATGCTTTTATCTGTATGCTGTGTAAAGCCCTGGTTTTTATTACATTTGGTTACGAAATATTTCGGTGGATTGGAACGGAAAAGTTCGTCGTTGGTCATTTGGTCACATGTGTGGTTTTTACTGCGTTACAAGTGCGTTATTAAAAATGGACGATATTAGTAGGGTAATCACGTATTATATCCTCCCATCTTAACCTATTTATTTTACGTACTTGAGAAAAAATAAAACGATTGGTATACAAGGTTTTTAAAGTAGTATTTGAAATGGGAATAAATTTCATTTAGATCTGTTGATTTACAAGTAAGGTTAGTTTTACTCAACATGATGTTGAGGCCCTTTGTTAGACACCTATTTTATAATATGCAACCAAGTAATTTACGAAATAACCTTCAGAGTTATGTACAGGATATATCTATAAAACGACACTAACGTGTGATCGTATGATATTAGTAAATCATAATCAATTACTTTTACATAACTTATTAACAACAGAAAACATTTTTTGAAGTTATAAGGGACCCCGAATTGCGTAACGGGCATAGGCCCCCTATAAACAAAAATAGGCACATTGTATATTCCGATTTATTAATAATAATAAAGTCGGTAAAAATAATGAGCGCGTTTAGTTACGCCGATTCTTTATTCTGTTGTAGATTTTCTTGCCCTGTTGCCAGTTTGAGGCACCGATCGCCTAATTTAATTTATCAATTTAAAATCGTATTTTTTATTTTAAACTCTTTTATTTTTTGGTTCTTTTCGTGGCCCCTTTAAATACGAGGCTGTAGGCTAGAGCCTAGTATGCCTAGTGATATATCCGAAATCAAAGAACCGATAACCTATGTCACTTAATAATGACACACGTCAAGTGGAATAACTTTTCGTTGACGAAATTTCGTCGGTATCCAACCTTTTGGATTTGAACGGAGTTTTTCGGCGGCAGATTATTATTGTGGAAAATCGTGATTGGTATGGAAATAAGGAAGCGATAACCTGTGTCACTTAATAATGACACACGTCAAGTGGAATAACTTTTCGTTGACGAAATTTCGTCGGTATCCAACTTTTGGATTTGAACGGAGTTTTTCGGCGGCAGATTATTATTGTGGAAAATCGTGATTGCTATGGAAACAAGGAAGCGATAACCTGTGTCACTTAATAATGACACACATCAAGCGGAATAACTTTTCGTTGACGAAATTTCGTCTGTATCCAACCTGTTGGATTTGAACGGAGTTTTTCGGCGGCAGATTATTATTGTGGAAAATCGTGATTGCTATGGAAACAAGGAACCGATAACCTGTGTCACTTAATAATGACACACGTCAAGTGGAATAACTTTTCGTTGACGAAATTTCGTCGGTATCCAACCTTTTGGATTTGAACGGAGTTTTTCGGCTGCAGATTATTATTTTTGTGAACTGTTATTTTATTAACTATGAGTGTAAAATACCATAAACTAGAGTTTAGTGCCTTAGAAGATGAATTGTTGATAGAAAGTAAAAGTAGATAGATAGAGGGTAAAATAAAATCCACCCATATATGCAAAAAACTAAAAACATTTAAAAGACATACAAATGAAGGATAATATTTGGAAAAAATAGCGATAGAATTTGGATCAAATAAAACAGGTATGTTCAGCCCTGCTTGTAAATCAACAGACCTAAATGATATTTGTTCCCATTGCAAATACTACTTTAAAAACTTTGTATACCAATCGTTTTAATTTTTCCGAAGAACGTAAAATAAAAAGGTTAAGATGGGGGGACATAATACGTGATCACCCTGTACAAATGAATGTATTAATATCGTCCATTTTTAACCACGAACTTGTACTACAGTAAAAACAACACATGTGACCAAATGACCAACGACGAACTTTTCCGTTCCAACCCACCGAAATATTTCGTAACGAAATATAATAAAAACCAGGGCTCAATGTAACTTCTATGTCAGCTCCCTGAGATGCCAAGAAGGGTACGCAGGGGCGCCATAGCTGAAGGGCGCAAGTCACGGAGTAACCTTTTCTTATTGTTCAGTCTAGTTGGGGCCCCATTTGAAAGTAGCGACTTTTTTTGAGTACTCTTATTACTCTCGTAACTTTGTTTTACCATTGTCTGATGTTTTTCTATCTGGTGGGGTTTGTTCGGGCGTATGAAAGTAGCGACCTTTTTTTTTTGGTAACTGCGTAAGTAACTGTAAAAGGTTGGAAACCCCCTGTTCTATATTGATGTTCTTACAACTATATCAAAAGTAATAAACTAACCGTTCCTTTCACCATATAACCAGCATAGATGGGAGCCAGCAAACCAGCTAAATTGGCCAAACAATTGGTAAATGACATCAAAATTCCAGCAAACTGCGGACTAATATCTAAATGATTAACTTTGAAACCGGAGTAGATGCCACCATTGAGACCGACTCCAATGGTTAAGATTGCTACTGTTAACCATCGATCGCAACCAGTAAATGCAGCGGCGAATAGAGCTACTGCTGGACCAAACTGACCTGGAAAGGACATTAATTACATTAAGAACTTCAGCTTCTTCAATTCTTTGATTCTTAATCAACGCAACAACAACACACAACAAACTTACCAATTCCATTGATAATTTTTCGCACAATAGTGATGGTGATGAAGGGTTTGGTCAACATCCAATCGGCGACATGACTGATAAAGATGGAGAATAGCCACATTGCTAAATATGGAAGGGCGGATAACAATCCATTCTAAAATATTGTTTAGTATTATTATTAATTAACTATCATTATTATTAATTAAGTAATTTTTGTTAAAAAGTAAAAACTATGCTGCACGAAATCTTCATTTAAGAACACCGCGCTTATTTGGTGTGCTAATTTCTATTAAAAACCCACATGGGTCATCAATTTTTTACAGGCAACTTTCAGTCCTTAGCATAATATAACTTACTAAAATAAACTACTTGCCTGTAGAAACGATTATAATTTGCGAAATATATGTTACTTCCTGCATTAGAAAGCAGTTTTAAAAGTTTCTTTTACGATTATAGCTGCAGTATTCAAATTTGAATTTAGAAATGTATCGCCGGTCACGTGTCCCCATTCAATAATTTCTTACTTTGCCCTTTTATATTTCACATCATTTTACTAAAGTTACTTTTTTATATAAAAATGTACACTACTACTACATACAATTTGTATTGAAAAAATAATGTTCAAAGACCAACAGTTTAGTTTATCTAACGCAATTATTAACCAGAGGTTCCGTTCCCGCAGCTGCATGTATCGCCGGTCACGGCAGAAATTGCTTATAAATAACGCCACTACAGAGGTCGGCCTAATAGTTTTACAAATATGGCGTTATGTGTTTGAATTTGTGTAAAGCGTGCTCCTGTTTAGGTAAGTTCCTTATTATGTTTATCTAGGTATAAACTAGAAGATTGCCTACTTTTTACCAGGCGTATGTTTTTATGTTGTATCGCCGGTCACAGGGTTAACTCAGACCTAGTGGTCTAAATTAAAGAAAACTAATACACGAAGTCATTATCTTGAGTACAGATACTCATTTCAGTCTAAAAAAAAGTTTAAGAAATAGCTTGTATTAGCTGTTATCCACGAATTTGTGCATTTTTTTATCGCCGGTCACGCATGAAAATGTTACCGGAGATACATTGATGTGACGGCTATATAAAATATTTTTTTATTAACCATGTATAAACCAACAAGGAAAAATATATTTTGATGTGCAAGTTTCGTTTACACCTTAGATAGATTAAAAATATGACTAATTTTCTTAGTATTTTAACATTCTATAAGGAACATTCCAAAACTTTAAGCCAATATAAGACAGGGCTGTTATAAATAATAGGAAAATGGTTATAGTGACTGATTAGAATAACTCAGTTACAAATATTGGCGTTATATGATTCAGAAGAGTAAAATTAGCCATGTGACGGGCGTTAAGTTATTAAAAAATCGATGCTATAGACCAAGTTCTTTGTGACGATGATCTTTTGTGCGGACGTATATAATTCCTCTAATTAGATGCTATACCTTTAACAGGTGTTTTCGAGATTATTTATTTAAATCCGATTTACCGAAAGTTGCCTGTAACCCCATGGCAAAATCTGGCACCGCCACAATGAAGAAAATGAAGATGAACAAGAGAAAAAAGTAATTGAACGGAACAAACCGAATAGTCCGGTTTATAAATTTTACTTACATCTTTAATACTGAAATGTAAAACTTGTTTCATGTAAGTGGGAAGTTCAGTCATTAATGTTTCATAGCCATAGTTGTGGCCCATATGAGCAAGTAGTATAGCCCAGAATGGTACCGACTTAATGATGGAGGTCCATGGTATTGGTGGAATCTAAAAGGAATAATTATTTACATTTCTTTTATATTGGCTAAAATATTAGATATATATAAATAAATTATACCGGGTGGTGCGTCGGAACAGGACACATAGGATTTCACATGTAAATTTCACGGTTTCCGTATTGATTTTAAAAAAAACTTTTATTAAGATTTTTTACAAAGAATAATGAGAAAAAGTAAGCCATATTTCAACTTTTTTACGCATACCGTTTTTAAGATATCATAGTTACAGTTTTACAAAGCCGAGGGCCTCTGGCCCAAGGGTTCGTAAGTCGCCCGAGGGTATATATCTATTAGTACCCGTGGTACATACAAACTTTTATGTCATACCAGTTCGTTTTAAATAATAAATATTTTTTTTAAATTTAATTTGATTTGCCAATTTTTTATTTTTACTTGCGACATTACCTTGACATTATTATAGCGTGCGTTTTTGTTGCTAGGGAGATAAGTATTCAAATGTTTAATGTGACAAAGTCAAAAATCAAGAATGAGACAAGGTTTTGAAATGCGCGACGAAATTTAAAAAAAAGGCTGAAAAGGCAACGCAAAACCTGTTGCTGTAGAAAACATGATCTATGTGGAAAATTTTCCCCGAGCTCTATGTGGGCTAAATATTCGATGATAAAGAAGACTTTAATGGTAAATAAGAATATTAATATATGTAATTTTCACAAATTATGCACGTATTTAAAGCAAAGGTCATAAGGATACCAACCAAAAAATCCAGTGAGTTACCTAGAGAAAATGTCCTACAATTTATTCATGAGGCACCAAATGAAACGTTTTTAATGAACAAGGTCAAATTATTATTTGGTGGATGTCGGCGGCAAGAACTTGTAGATATACACTGCTTGCTCAAGGATATTTAGAGGATAGCATATCCTCAAAAAATTAGGTTTCAAGGATGTTGGTAGGCGTACCATCTGGATCTCGCAATTCCTTACAGAAACTAGAGACCCACACAATGAATCGTGAGTCAACCTTTGCTGCAGGAAATTTAGCTATCAGCGGAATCTTCCAGAATTTCCAGTTCTATGTAAATACAACCAAATAATATATAAACGTAAATTTATATTTTCTTATTTTATTAATAAAGAATTAGGTAATCGAAAAGTGTTTTTTGCATCTTAATGCCAGCGCGGGCCATAATGTGTACTTTATGCCCGCACGATTTTTCAAATAATTTTTGGCTTTGAATATTTCTATCGCAATGAGCAATTCAGTTCAGGAAAAAGTTACAATGATTAAATGGTACCACGGCGAAAATAGTGTCTATAATATTGACTTTGCCATATTTTTAATCCTTTATTTGTCAATAAAGAAACTGACAGAAAAAGAAGTCAGGTCCGTAGTTTCTAGTTCATCATTTTAAAAATACAGGGTGTAATGGAAATGACATTATATTTAAATGGGTGACTCCTAGGGTGTCCTAGATAAAGTCTCCACACTTTTTTTTTAATAGAATATCTAAATACTAAGGTAAAAACCCTTTTTACCCACATACTGTCGCGCCGTTCCATCTGGATTCAGTTAGCAACAATGTGGATCACTAGAGTATACAAACAGTGTTGTTAGATCACACCGCATGTTTCGCCCTTGCTGGATACCTGCCGCGCGCGACTATCGTTTCCTCAGTATGTTTCGAGACTCGGGAATGGGATGACGCTGTCGATTGTTCCACGTGCTTGATGTATACGAATTTTAAACGTTTTGTTAGTTGTAGCATTACCCGATTTTTTTCTGTTGTGAAATAATTGATAATAAGAAATATTGTGATATGATTTCAAATTTGTGTGATATTACCAATTGTTGGTTCTGTTGCAAAACATACTTTTTGTGTTTTATTTTTTTATAGAGTTTAATTATAAAACGTATTATAAGATCGAAGGTAAGAGAGTATGTACCTTAAAATCGTAGTATTTTTTAAAAGAAATGATAAAGCGGGTGAAAGACGTCTTGTTGTCAAAAACTGAACACGTGCGTTTACAATTCTGTGTTCCAATATATTACAACACCGTCTCAATAAACTATTGATTGCGACCGTCGTCAGTAGCGGCCACGTAAATTTTCAGATTTCATATAAAGTGTATATTTCGTACAATAATTCATAGCGCCATTTAAGGTTATTTTTCTTCAATTTATTTTCATCTCAGGATTTGCCGGTTTAAATTTAATAAGTCATTTTCATAACACCCTGTATATTTTGTTAAATAACTCTTAAATTACTAGAAAAACATTGAACAACATTTTTCTTATTGTAGTCTTTTTTTCGTAAAAACTTATGGCATAAAGTTAGAGAACGAAAATATAACAGAATCAACAGCAGACGCGTCACAAAGAATGTACCAAAAATATTTAAAAAGGAATGAAACTGTGGTTATAAAATTCCACACATTCTTACAGGTTGCCCGACAACTCTTCCCAAGGACTTTTGAATGTACATTCTCTCATCTGGATTGATTTTCTTGTGGGATTCTGGATCTTCGTACACCCAAATCAGGAAGGCCACACACCACACGGCTCCAACGCAACCGAACACATAGAAGACCGATGGCCAGCCCGCTGAGGACGCTGATAAGATTCCACTAAGCGGCATTGAGATGACTGTACCAAATTGGGCACCTATAAGAGGAAAACACATTAAAAAAGTTTTTGGTAAGTATACATTATTCCAATTTTTGGTCAAAACTAGCCCGTTATGTGAAATAGAATATTTGAATGGTCCACCTCGTTTAAGGAAGTATATTATTATCCCGTATACAGGGTGGTATCTATTTTATTAATCACTATGGGTATCTATTGAACGGCAATTGCTACAAAGTTCGTTAAATTAGAGAAAGCGTGCAACTTTTAAAGCTTTTTAGAATCCAGTATCGATGTTGCGAAATTATTTCCGATTCTAAAATTATTTTCTTTAATAACTCTATAAAGGTTTTGATTTTAGAAAAACACCCATTAAATAAAAATTTTTTGAGAGTATTTCTTGCCCCAACGATTTATCACTCAATTCTATTAGTTTCGACACAAATTATACATCATCAGAAAATATTTAGAATTTTCTCAGTACGGCCCTGATTTTTTAAATAATACGTACAGGGTGTCCATTTTTGGGTAGTTTTACGGGGTATCTCCGTTATTAGTAAAGATAGAAGGATGCGGTTTTCGCGTTTTATTTCATCAGTGTCGCGATTATCCTTGTGGTAGATTTTAGGGCGAGGTTTAGAAAATGAACCGTGTTCAATTAAATTTGATTTTATTCTTGAAAAAATTGGTTTATCCGGTTGTCGTCTTTCGGGATATCTACAAGTAATTTAAGAGAATTTATAAATTTCATAGAATTACTACATAAGGGCTTATATTTACCTATTCAAATACACTTCTAATGCTCCATTTGCATTTTCGTTGCACTGGATATAACAAACGAGCATGTCGTATTTCTCAAAGTTTATATGCTCTGCCATAATTAGGACAAACTGATTTTTCACTATTAATTAGAAATTTTAAAACAATTTAGAGAACCTGAATGCTCTGACAGAATTAGAAGATTGTAGATATTATTATGACACATAGGACTGTGTTCTTTTATTTGTTTTTAATATCCGTTATGTCCAACTAAAAAAAAATGGTATATTTTTGAAAAACGTGTATTTCGGGCCTAATACTAAGACTAAAAATAAAGTGTTAAGTATGTATTTTTTAGAAGCTTGTTGTAAACTAAATTATATTATTAAAAAATATATAGGGTGACCCATTTAAAAAAAGCAAATTTGTTTATTTTTCTTGAAAACTATTGAATGTAGAAAAAATCTGAGTACGTCACTGGACTCTACGTAAAAAACTACAAAAGGAACATTTTATTTCTTTTTGATACGTTACGGGGTAACCGAGATATGGGGGGTGTCCGAAAATGCACAATTCTCAAAAACATCACGTATATCAAAAACAAGGCGGCCAAGAAAAATTCTGAGTACGGCATCTTCTGTTTGACAAAAAAAGTAGAACAGTGCTGCAAAGACCGCATCCTTCTATCTTTACTAATAACGGAGATACCCCGTAAAACTACCCAAAAATGGACACCCTGTACATGATATCTTCATTTGACTTAGCTGTATTTCCAAACAAATAGCATCTTAAAATTGCAGAACTTAAAACATTCATTAGCATTAGCTTGGAAAGGCTCCAATAACTTTACTCATTGGCTCTGGAGAATGACAAAAATCAGTTCAAACACCTTTTGGGGAAATAATTTCTAATAATCTACTGTTAATTTTACTTTAATTAATGTTTTTTTTTATGTTGTACCTATTTGTTGTTTACTTACTATTTTGTTATTGTTAATAAATTATCTTGTTTTATGATTATCATCATGTAGTGCATTATTATAAAAGTATTTTAAAAATATTCATTTTAGTACTTACTGTATTGAACTGTTTTTACAAAATTATGGAAAATACATGTCCGTATCCTGAAAATTTCATGATAATTGATAATCAAAAAGACTCGAAACGTAATTAAACGATAATGTGTAGTACATCATTGAATTTATAATAAGAAATGGCTTAAAAATTGATATTATAAAATCAGGGCCGTATTAGAACTAATGATGTTGATGATGATTGCTTGAAAACGAAACGTCGTATTAAAAAAAATTGTTATGGAATCTTTGAGTTCGCTAAAAGTTACTGTGAGAATGATTCGCCAGTTTTGCTTTAACTTTAATATTAACGTCGAAAAAAAATTAAATCAAGTATTCAAAATTTCAGTTTTTTTAAATAACTAAAAACATAAAAATCTTACCAAAACTTATTCGACGGCATATTATTAACGCTTTGATTGCTGTGCGTTTCCCCATTTAATCGAAATTGTATCTTTTACCATTAACGAGACCCCATACAGGCCCCCTCTTTATCTTGGACACCCTGTATAGGGAGGTCAAAAATATAAAAAAAATTGATTTCAGAGCACACTATCTTAATTTTTCATTAGTAATAAATAATATTCCTTATTTACCTTTTTCGGCATAATTCAAGATTTAAAGAAAATTAATTTTTTGTACACAGTGAGATCAATATCATATTTTTGTGTTTTAAAACATAAATTCTGTGTAGTAGGTATTAATAATTGAACTAGCATCTTATTTAAAAAGTTTTTATTCAACGTGAAATTTAAACACTTTTCTATAATCTCACTATAAACAGAATAAATCATCTGTTGATTTATAAGATAAAAAATAATTATCCTTTAAATCTTGAATTATGAGGAGAAGAGCATTTCAACGAATATTTCCTAACCGCAATTTTCTTAAAAATAAAAATTAAGGTAGTTTGCTCTTATATAAACAATATTTTTTAAAATTTTGACCTTCCTGTATACAAAAACTAAATTTTCTAATGACAAATCTTCATTTTTTAGAAGCAAAGTTAATTATAAAGAATGACTTTTTGTCGAGAAATTAAAACTTAGGTCCATTTGTGGTATAGGTAATCCAGAGACACCCTGTATACATATTAGTACGTCATTAAGGAATACCCTGTATTATAAAGTAAATACGTATAAAATCAAAAAATAAATAAATATTTTGTTCTTAAAACCCAAATAAACAAGCTTTAATCGGGCTTCAAATCGCAAATAGGTGGGCACTATTAATTTGGGATAAGTAGTTTTTAATTTGAGTTTTTTCTGTTAGTGAAACCTTCTTGACATGAACTAATTACTTTTAGTCTGGAAATATTTTTAGAACATCGTTTTCTATCTAGTTACCTAATTATACACGGCTCAGACATTTCGTACAATGAGTGTTCAGGAAGTCGAATAAATACTGGTTTTTAAAAGGGAACAGTGTTGTTAAAATAAATATAAAATAATTTTCCAGCGATTAATATTATTAACCGTCTTTTCTGCTAACGCAAAATACACAGAACAAGCTCCTGATCAATTTGCTTTGGTTTATTTTGACAATTTTATAAGATGCCAACATTATGCTTTTTTTAATAAATTCAGGTCTCTTCACTCTCTCACAAATGAACTATTTCTTTGAATTATTTGTTGTTTGTGATCGCTTTATTACCACGTTCAGTAACAGCATGGACCTATCATTCTTCTGCGTTACCAAAAAAGTCTAAAGCTGGGTACTGACTTGAGCAAATTTACTCGCACGAATTGCGTTACCCAGAAAAAATATGTACGCGCAAAGATGTTTGTTCGCAAAAATTATTTGTTCAGGTTCTGGCGGATGTCGGTATTCTGCAAAGATCAAAGAGTTTTCGTGTGCATCAAATGCTCAGTGTGGACGTAGTTGCATCCAGTTATTGTTGTGCGTCGTAAACTAAATTGAAATGGAATAACGAATTGTCACTCAAGAGAATGCCGAAGTCAGTCGAAATCTCCAATTTGACCCCTGTTCGTGTCACGGGTTTGAAGGCACGAGGCGAATTGGATCTTTCCTTGCAGTTAGAAGAATACGTCGAGCGTCCGCCCGTAATCGGTACGCCGACAGAAACAACGATAATCGGAAGAAAGAGACTGCGCGTGATCGGGGTCTATATTCAATTTTCTACGCTGAAAAAAGGAGTTCCCGCTCCCTATGAAAACGGTACATTTAAAAAAAAAATTTTAACGAAAGATGTCTAAATTTTGTTAACAACTCGAGGAAAGTCCATCATTTTTTTCTATATGGAGCAGTAAAAAAAATTAAATTATAAAAATAAAATAAAAATTTTACGAAACAAAAAAATATAGACTTTCCGCGAGTTCTAGTTCTATTACAATTTTTTTTTCCTTTGACATTTTTTTCCTAAAATAGGAATAAATGCTTGAGGCGAAAACTCGTTTACAGGTACTGGAATCCTGTTTAATTGATAGATGAGTACGAAAAATGTAGCGTGTTATGGGATCCAAAAAATGCCTTGTATTTTAACAGACAAAAGAAGGTACATCTTTTTCTCTACGTACGCAATTCATGCGAGTCAATTTTCTCAAGTCAGTACCCAGCATATAACGTTCTCAGATTGTGCACAAAAAATTATTTAGAAATATACAACGTTGTGCAAAAATTTCGAGGTGGTTTAACTGAAAACTTTATGAAACCGAGTTTAAATCATACTGGTACAACCAGGCACTTCATATCCAAGTACCTATTTAACTATTTATTAATTTACAGGTCGAAACTGTCACAACTACACAACCACAATCAACTATCGAATATTAAAAAATTCACGTCCAACGTTGTTATTTCGTTAATAGTGAACCAAGTTTAATCAATCATTTTTATTTTAACTGATAGAAAACAGATTCTAGAATGTAGGGCAGAATAGTTTATGTCCTTCATTGTACGGAGTATCGCATAAAAACTAGATGCATGTAAATTTAAATTTGACGTAAAAATTGAATTTAATTTATTTTTTAAACTAAACTAGTTAGAGATGTATTTTGGGTTAGCTACGGGCCCAAAAGTCTCATGCCAGTCGAAGTAACAAAAAATTACTATTACTTCTAAATACGTTATATTGTGGAAAAATATATCGATATATTTTTAATATCGTTAAATGCTTACGACTGATTTCGGTTCTGGACGGTCATCGTTGGTTCACGTCGTTTGGTTGGCAACCAAACCGGCACCAATACCGGCGGGGTTGCCTATATGATGCCCACAACATTGTTCGCAAGACAACCGACGAGCAACCTTTAAAATTATGACCGGTAAACCGCACCAACCCATTTTTTCACTCATAAAATTTAACTTTTTACTGCGCATCCCATAAGTTTCACGTATCCATGGCTATAGGTCGGTGATCAGGACGTAAAGTACTCTACCTTAAAAGGCTAAAGAATCTGTTCTCTATCGTTAAAAAATTACTTATTAAAATTGGTTCATTATTAAGGAAGTTGAAACCAGAAATTGTATATCATTAGATATGACAGTAAAAATAGTTGAAACAACTCATATTTGGGACCTTACCATTTCGGTTTTAAATGACAATATAACTTGAGGTCACAAACTATTATAGTAACAGTCATTTACAGAAATAATGATCATTATCAAAATTTCGGCAAATCGGCCTACTAAAATCGTCCATTTAGACAAGAACCCTTGTATGTATTAAGTTACAAACTGGTTCTAATCTACGTGGTGGTAAACTATGTGGGTACTTCCGAGCTAATAGGATATTTTCAACTAGAGATGTAATAAAAAAGTTCAATTCACAATGAACAGTTAATAGAATAATTAATTACGAAATTAGTGTGCGGCAATTAAAATCACACCGTCTACCATTTAACACTTAAAAATATTGTATGTTATTCTCTTATTTGTTATTTAATAATCCCTGTCATAGAAAGTAAATAAAATAAAAATTTTCGGATTTTTAACCATGCATGGTTTTGTGCGTATTTAGTGGCGGGGAACGCATTTTTTTTGATAATTCGATATTTTAAGTAAATACAATGAAACCTCTCATAACGGACACCTCTAATAAGCGGACATCTCTATTAAGCGGACATTTTTTCATAGTCCGGAACTAGGTATATGAAATTCCATGAAAATCAACTTCTCTTGGGCGGACTCTCCTTTAGGCGGACGCGGATAGGTTCTTTTCATACAATGAGTGCAACCAATCGCGTATGCGTGGCTGCGCGAAAGGACCTCGCCGAATAAAAGTATGTGTGATTCCAAGACAGCAGTCCGCCGTTTATTTGTGAGTTGTAAGGTTAAAATCGTAAACAAGAGAGAAAGAGAGAACGAGAATATTGATGTTGTGGAAGTTTGCAATTTGATAACAATGATTTTGGCGAGTTCATTAACATTGATAGCAATGTGCTATTAGAAGATGATAGTGACCCCATTCCTACCGATTATGTAGTCCAAACTGAAACCACATCACTATCTGACGACTCTGATGAAGAAGTTGAAGGCAGTAATCAAACAGATGCCACCAATTATCAACAAGCCATTAGTATGGTAAAGGAATTATAAGAGTATGCAAAGAATAGTGGTGGCAGCAATGGAATTGTTATCAGACATTTTCTAGATTGCAAGTATAAAACGCAAACACGTCAAACTACGTTATTAGATTTTTTTAGTACTACATCCTAACTAAAACTAGTGTATTTTTGTCATGTTATGTTTACTTGTACATACATATACATAGTAATAATTTTGCATTTACATATTACCTAATAACAAATTTCCCATGGGCGGACACCTCTATTAGGCGGACACATTAAGACGGTCCCGTAGGTGTCCGCCTAAGGGAGGTTTCACTGTATTGCAAAAATATGGATTATTTCTTTATATTATCTGAATTTCTGTAAACACACCTACAACGATTACCTATTTATGACTAATGTTAGATCGAAATTATCTAAACGCGTAAAGATTGTTTAACGAAAAATGGATATAACTTAATGACTGCAGTAAAAGTACCTGGGGGCAATCCCATTATTTATGACCGTTTGTTATTATTATGTGGAAAGGACCGGATTGTAATAATTATAATTAAATATAGGCACATCAGGTAGGTTAGGTTGCTTAATTTATATTTAAATATTTTTTTGTGGTAAAATTTGTTAGTTTTTGAGGAATGGTTCAAGAATTGTCTTTTACCAAACATTCCTCAGAATAGCGTGATAGTAATGGACAATGCGAGCTATCACAGTCGCCAATTACATAAAGCTCCAAGCTCAAATAATACAAAATTGGAGATTCAGACTGCATGGCGGCGAATGATAATATACAGGGTCCGCAAACGAAGCGTGGACGGAAGATTAAATCGTTATCGAAGAACTTATCAACAATACTGAAACAGCTTGAGATATTGGATTAAAAGCGGCATGTTTTAAAAATATTTTACATTATACAGGGTGGCCCAAAAATGTGTGACAGCATAAAATTATATTTTTTTAAATGGGACACCCAGTATTTTATTGCATATTTAGGTTCGTATTACTATCGTTTATAAGTGCCTCAAATTTTATTTAATTTGGTTTTGTAGTTTCGGAGAAACAAATTAAAAACAAAAAAAAAAAGTTTTGCAGTCCTGAATAAAAAAATCAAAAAAAACAATCCAGAACTATTTTTTTAACCTCGGCATTGAGTGAAATTTATGACAAGAGGTCTAGAGATACATGAATGTAATTGCGTTTATTTATTTTATACAGGGTGTTCATAATAAGCTTTCAAAAACACCACATTTTAAAATAATTTTTCTCAAGTTTTTCAAATGGAACACCCTGTATATTATTTGGCTATTTGACGTAGAATTCATAGACAATTTTTTTTTGTAATACAAGCATATAAGTTATATCCAGCCGTTTTCGAAATAATTATAAATATCATAAATTATGTTGTTTAAATAGAGTTTTTATTGGGAAATTTTGTTATAGGCGACTAGACTAATAATTGTAAACTAAAGTAAAAGTTCAAAATAGATTCCTTTTACTCTTAGAGTTTATCGTAGCTTAGTTATTTCGATATAAATTTTAAAAGCATACATTTTTGCTACTTTTATTATTTAATTTTATTTTTTATTCTTAATCGAGTTGCCATAATTTATTTTTGTTTAGATTGTCACTATGACAGTTAAATAAAATTATTTACATTTGTTCAGTCGTCGAAATTAAGTACTAACTTACACAAAATGTCGAATTTTAGAAATGGTAAATATGATTTTTATACTGGATGAATATGCAAGAAATTGCCTTCTCGCGAGCCGAGTGTATGCTGAAAGATATCCAGATATTGAGAGAAAGCCGATAGCAAAAACCTTCGAGAAGTTGTTGCAAAAATTTGTAGCAACAGGAAGCACTGCGTACACAAAAAGGATAATAATCAATAAACCCGTTATTAATGAAGAAAATGAATTAAGAGTTCTGTTGGCAGTAGAGGAAAATCATTAAATTAAGTAAAAGGATGCTATTTTGAACATTTACTTTAGTTTACAATTATTAGTCTAGTCGCCTATAACAAAATTTCCCAATAAAAACTCTATTTAAACAACATAATTTATGATATTTATAATTATTTCGAAAACGGCTGGATATAACTTATATGCTTGTATTACAAAAAAAAATTGTCTACGAATTCTACGTCAAATAGCCAAATAATATACAGGGTGTTCCATTTGAAAAACTTGAGAAAAATTATTTTAAAATATGGGGTTTTTGAAAGCTTATTATGAACACCCTGTATAAAATAAATAAACGCAATTACATTCATAGTATCTCTAGACCTCTTGTCATAAATTTTACTCAATGCCAGGTCAAAAAAAAAAGTTCTGGATTGTTTTTTTGATTTTTTTATTCAGGACTGCAAAACTTTTTTTTTTAGTTTTTAATTCATTTCTCCGAAACTACAAAACCAAATTAAATAAAATTTGAGGCACTTATAAACGATAGTAATACGAACCTAAATATGCAATAAAATACTGGGTGTCCCATTTAAAAAAATATAACTTTATGCTGTCACACTTTTTTGGGCCACCCTGTATAATGTAAAATATTTTTAAAACATGCCGCTTTTAATCCAATATCTCAAGCTGTTTCAGTATTGTTGATAAGTTCTTCGATGACGATTTAATCTTCCGTCCACGCTTCGTTTGCGGACCCTGTATATTTTGAAGAAAGTTATAAAAAAAGTGATCTTTTAGAAGTTTTAAAGGCATTTTGTATAAAAAAAGTATATGTTTGTGACACATTGGCAGAAGAAATTGGACATACAGTGCTACGGCTCCGACCTGCATTTTTAACCCCATAGAGCATATGTGACACCAGTTAAAATCACTGGTTAGGTCTGAAAATATTTCTCCGACTTTAAGTTCTAGTGTTGTAGAATTAATACGAAAATGCTTTAATGATATTCCCCCAGGTAGTTGGAAAAATTCAGTCCGTCACGTAATAACTGTAGAAAATTCGTATATTAGTCTGGATCGTATAATTAATCCAATTATAATTAATTTTGATGAGGATAGCGATAGCGAAACAGAACTATCTATAGAATGACATTATAAATGTAAATAAATATGACTAGTAATATTCAAAAAAATGTTATTTCATTTGATTACATTAATATAATCATATCATTACTTGTTTTCCTTAGTCGGTCCCTTCATACTTCACTTATTTATTGCCAAGCTCTTGTCGACACAATGGGACCGACCCAGGAAATCATTAAGTCGTATCCATTTTTCGTGAAACAATCTTTACCTTATTACAGCGTTGCAAATGTTTTAAAGCCATCTTCTTCTAACTTATTTGAAACTGTAGAACTGTGTATGATTGTAAATAAATGGTGTTTTATGAATGGAATGTTGTTGTCTAACCTTTTATATCATATGTAAAAGTATTAATCAACGAAAGGAACATAAGATGTCATATTAGCTCGGACTAACCCGTATAATAAATTCATATTAGTACCTGCATAAACAAACGCACCCATTCGGCTTCTCTCGTTTGGGGGGATCCATTTTGCCAACAGAGCGTGCGTGCATGGAACAATCGGACCCTGCCCGAGAATAGGAACATTTCAAAAACCTATATGGGTCGTTTGGGAGAGAGGCCTACTACATCTTTGTAATATAGTGACGATATCTGAAGAACAAGACGGGATATGTGCCGTCACGAAAATGCGAAAAAAGTATAAATGCCGTTTTACATGCTATAAGATATTCTGTAAGACACAAGAGATCTTGCGCGGCGACCCGGCGAGAATATCTCAGATGGATCGCAACTGCGCATGCCTCTGAGTAAGGAGATTTCTTGCGTCTCGCAGATAATTTTGCATGCACCATGAAAAACGGCTTTTTGCCTTGCCTTTTAGAAAAAATATAAAATTCCCAAGGATATGAGATCACTATAACCCCTTCATACTTAGAAGATGTTAAATTTATTCCGAAAGAAAAGGATTTTCCTATTTCCTGGATATGTCTTATACAATGCATATTCCGTTTTGCTAGCGAGCGCCTCATCTATTGTTGTTATGTCTGCTTGTGGAACAATTAATATTGATTAAATTTTAGTATTGCCGGATTCAGTCAGCCAATCCTACCTTGATGTTAATTGACTTGGGAATAACTGGAAACCGCTACAAAATCAACGATTTTTCTTCAATTTAAGACGATTCCTAGATGGAACACTTATCGTTTTAATAACCTCATAATTATCGATTGCAATTACAATCAGGATCTAAATGATCCAGAACATTACCGATGCAGTAGTTTCACTTTGTAATATCAGACAAATTAGTGGATTATTTTCTCTTTACTGTGTTCTTATTGAAACTTTTGAGAATTTATATTTAAAAAATAAGCCTCAGATTCCATTGAATTGTCTAATAGTTAGAGAGACGGTGACAATAGGGGATCCGTGAACTGGAATATCAGTAATTTGGTTTTTCGTGGAGTTCAGGTCCCCCTCTACAACTTTTATATTTGATAAAATGCCGTAGAGCGTTGCTGAGAGACGCTGTACCGCTTTAGATAGGAAACTCTTAATAAATTCAAAATTATATCGAGCCATGTCTGAAAATGAATTTACAGCATCTGCGTGACCCTAAAGTCACGGGAAACACATTCTCTGACAAGTCAACCATTGCATACACTTTTACGAGCGTGTCAAAAAAAATGAATGGAAAAATTATAAAGTCTCAAGTGGCATGGATCCAAGTGGGCTTAATCGATTTGTATTCCCATGGAGATGAGTCGTAAACAATTTTCTGATAAAAAGAATATTGCGAAAATGCGGTATTTTTTCACAAAAAACGATAGCTTCCTTCCGGTATCTCTGCGTAATGTTGTCAAAATTCCGCCTACTAGGTGCGATTCGTATTATTTTCTTTTCCACAATATTTGGGTATCAAGGAATGTAGTGTGACAATCTTCTGACATGTCACGATCGTTTTCCGAATTTCCTCCGAGGAGATTTTTAAAAAATTCCAATAATGAAATGGCGAGACCTGGATCGATAAAAAAATTTTCTTTCTTTAACATATAATGTTCCATTCTAGAAAGTTACAACTTCAAATTCGCATTTTTAATTTTTTTTAAATTTTCATTTTTTTGACACGCTCACAAAAGTATTCAAGAGTGACTTTGGGGGTCACGCAGATGCTGTAAATTCATTTTCAGACATGGCTCGATATAATTTTGAATTTATTGAGAATTTCCTATTTAAAGCGGTACAGTGCCTCTCAACAACGCTTTACGGCATTTCATCAAATGAAAAAGTTGTAGAGGGGGACCTAAACTCCACGAAAAACCAAATTACTGATATTCCACTTCACGGACCCCATATTGTCACCGTCTCCCTAACTATAACTGAGACTTATTGATCAATAATTATCATACTAGAATATGATTTTCATTCCCAGCAAAAATAACATTCCGATAAAAAAAAGTTCCAAAAAAGCAAAACAGCAGGCGGCATTATGTTCCATTGACAACCACGTTCTTCAACAAAGATGCTTCTAGTCCCATTTCAGCCCCTCTCCCGTCACGCCTCTTATATTCTAACTTACCTCTCCCAATCCTTGAATAAACCTAACGACGATTAACCACCAAATACCCATATGAGCTGCGACGGGCACCAACAAACCAAACACGGAATTGATCATCATTCCAACGCCCAGAAAGTATATGTTCCCGTACTTTTTCGCCAGGATTCCGAAGGGTATTTGGGTGATGACGTAACCGTAGAAGAACGAGGAGAGTACGTAGCCCTGGATGTCGGTTTCCCAGACGAAGGTGCCATCGGTTTCAGTGGAACTTGATGTCTGGAAGGAGAAAGTAATAATTTTTTTCTCGTGTCTATAATACACTGGTAAAAAGAAATTTATTCTATTGGCATATTTCTCGGTGTGGATAAAACTTTTAATCTATGTCGATATAGAATCATGAAAATTTTGTATAACTTACTGATGAAGAGTTAACTTCCGACACTCCACATTCTGTGTCGACTCCTTCAGTAGCAGTAGACTCGGCACCGATAGCAGTATGATTAACCATGGCTACAATGGCTACAGACATGTTGGTTCGCATGATGTAAGCGTTGGCCATTCCGAGAAAGAGCATGAAGGTAACGAAGTGTCTGGTTCCAAGCCCTCCTGTAACAGAAACAATAGTATTATGTTCTGAAATTATTAATATGAAAAATAGTATTAGAACTTTCTGTCGCCTATCGTTTTAGGAGTAAATAAAGAGTTCTCGTTCGTCCTTAGTATTGTCGCCTAATTTGAAAAATATGAAATTTATTAGCGGAACTTACGTATATTATACAATGATATAAGTGGAGTACGTAGCTCGAAACGTCCGTCCGTTTTGCGCTTAAAAAATGATAGGCAACTCTAAGCGTTCTCCTTATCTGCGCTTTTCACGTAAGACGTTTTTTTGATAACCCCTGTATAACCTATTTACCCCTTGACTTTATTTTTGAATTTAAATTTACATTGATCTGATTATTAGCTAGATGGAAATTTATGGAATTTTAATTTTGTCCCCTGTTGGCTTCTATCCAGAAGGTGTAATCCCCCACCCAGGATTTATTTATTAATGCCAATCTAACTTTTGAATCTTTAAAATTTGGAATATGTATTTAAGAACTGGTCGACATTATCCGTAATGTTGCCAGTCTTAGTACTTAATGAAAAATCCATCGCAATATGAATGTCGTTCCTACTTAACTAATTTTTTAACTTTTCGGACGCTATTGTTTCATTTACGATTTCTTTGTTTCGATTTCGATTTGTTTGTCAGGGATGCCAGCCGACGACAATGGTCTGTCAACTGAAAGCTGTTAGCAGTCCACCAGCGTAGCTGAAGAGATGAGGGCAAAATTTTGAGTCTTAGAATAATAAATGACTGATTTTAATTTATAAAGTATAGTTAAAGGACGAATATAACAAGGCAAGTTTGTTATATTGAACACGGGAGGGCTTTTAATTTGTTTAATTCTGTGTCTTTTGTCAATGAGAGTTGCTTTAGGGGTTTTGTCTTACGTCAGTCGAGTAACGCGACCCGAAGTACTAGTGCGATAATTATTTACATTTTATATTTACAATAAAAATTATCCTACACCAAAATTCTGCGTTTCAAACCAACCTATCACTCACTCTGTCACGAACTCTCAATTTAAATTTTAGTATTTACATTTTATACAACATAAAATTAACCTAAGCTAATATATTGTTATTTCTCAAATAAAGAGAATCAAACTAACCTCCAATTTCAGAAATTATAGACACGCGGGGTATGGTTAAAATTAACTTAAGTAATTTCAACTTAATGAGATTATTTTTGCACTGATTTTTTTTTCACAATTGGGAATAATTTTAGTTATTGACTTGGAAAAGTTCGTACTGATCGGTACTTGTTTATGGTCTTATTTACACTCGCGCCAGAAACAAGTATTCGTAGATCAATTTTAGTTATTATTTAGACTCGCACTAAAATACGCGAGTGTTCGAAGATGATTTTAGGTTTTATTTATACTCGCACCAAAGCACGAGTGTTTGAAGATATTTCAGCGTTATTTATACTCGCACTGAAACATACAAGTGTTTGAAAATAAAATTTACTGAGGGAAAGATCCGCGGTTGGTTGTTCTCGGAATTTTCGGTCACGAACACTCTAAAACCTGTAGCCGAAATACGGACCCTCCGTGAAAAAGAATTTAAAAAAAAACGAATTTGAGTACGACTCTGGGAACCTCAAGTTGGCGGCCGACCGCATGCCTGAAGAACCGAAAACATCGACTGCCTTTAGTGCCTTTACTGTACTTTTCTACATCTTATATAGTTTGCGTCTAAACCATCTAATCTCCTGCTGATACGATGCCTTTTTACGATAAGAAAGAGCAGGAAGCAAGCAGCTGACATTGCAAAATTATGAAATTGGTCTGATTTTCTATCCAAATCTCACATTCATTAAAAAATATTATTATTTTATGAAATATAAAAGTAATCCTTTTTGGACAACATATAGGAAAATATGATCCTATGTAAAGATTGTTTCACGAAAAATGGATACGACTTAATGATTTCCTGGGTAGCTCCCATTGTGTCGACAAGAGCTTGGCAATAAACAAGTGAAGTATGAAGGGACAGACTAAGGAAAACAAGTAATGATATGATTATATTAATTTAATCAAATCAAATAATATTTTTTTTAAATATTACTAGTCATATTTATTTACATTTATCTTCATCAAAATTAATTATAATTGGATTGATTATACGATCCAGATTAATATACGAATTTTCTATAGTTATTACGTGACGGACTGAATTTTTCCGACTACCTGGGGAAATATCATTAAAGCATTTTCCTATTAATTCTACAACACTAGAACTTAAAGTCGGAGAAATATTTTCAGACCTAACCAGTGATTTTAACTGATGCCACATATGCTCTATGGGGTTAAAAATGCAATAATAGGGTGGGAGCCGTAGCACTGTATGTCCAATTTCTTCTGCCAATGTGTCACAAACATATACTTTTTTTATACAAAATGTCTTTAAAACTTCTAAAAGATCACTTTTTTATAACTTTGTTCAAAATATATATCATTCGCCGCCATGTAGTTCTGAATCTCCAATTGTGTATTATTTGAGCTTGGAGCTTTATGTAATTGGCGACTGTGATAGCTCGCATTGTCCATTACTATCATTCTATTCTGAGGAATGTTTGGTAAAAGACAATTCTTGAACCATTCCACAAAAACTAACAAATTTTACCAAAAAAAGATATTTAAATATAAATTAAGCAATCTAACCTACCTGATGTGCCTATATTTAATTATAATTATTACAATCCGGTCCTTTCCACATAATAATAACAAAGGGTCATAAATAATGGGATGGCCCCAGGTACTTTTACTGCAGTCATTAAGTTATATCCATTTTTCGTGAAACAATCTTTACATGTTAAATTATTAAAAAATAATCTAACGTAAAAACCCTCATGATTTTCTTAAATTGGAAAAAGCCAGCTTTACAACAGTATAAGCCCCCTGAACCTTACAATTGGATATCGTCTTTTGACACTATACAAAGCCCAGATTCGACCATCACTAGAGTACTGCTCTCATGTCTGGAGCTCTGCACCCAAACATACTCTTCGGCTACTGGACTCCATCGATAGGAGGGCCATTCGTCTGATTGGAGACGAAGAACCTCGACAGCCTAGAACATCGAAGACAGGTTGGGGGTTTGACACTCTTTTACAGATATTTTCATGGAAAGTGCTCGGCTGGCCTTGCCCTCTTAATTCCGCCCAGAGCGGCTAATATCAGTAATACACGACGAACCACTGCCGCCCATCCATATGTGGTTAAGCTTAGTACTCCTCGAACTTCATTATTTAAGAATTGTTTCATCTGGAGTACTTCATCGTTATGGAACGACCTTCCCGAGGTCGTTTTTCCCAACGAATATAACCTCCAACGATTCAAAACCAACGTGAATCGCTCTTTGCGCACACGCACCGCTCTCGGAGTGCCCTAAAGGATTTTTCCTATAGTGCTTGTGTTTGATCATAAAATCATAAAAAAAAAGGAGAAAAAAGTTCAAGTTTTACTTTAGTAGTCCGCAATCTCTTAAAAGTTAAGAACCGCTGATCTATAGGGACAAAAACGCACTAACCGGAAGTCCGTTATAATCCATCTAGGTACGTTACAGCCGGAATACATTGTACATCTATTTGACCACTGACTAATAGGTGTAGTTAATCAAAAATGCACGATTCATTAGTGTAAGCTACCTGCGGATAAATAAAACCTGCTAAGATTTAAAAAAAAAGTTGCTGAAATTAGAGTCACGAAAACAGAATTGGATATATGCATATTTTTTCTATTTTTTGCAAGCTCACGTTTTGTTCACGTTTTCACATTAGCATATTATATTAGCCAGGGCCAGATTTATTATTATTTTATCAATTGTTTATACCTTTTCCCGTACCGTTTTCAGTACCAGTATCGACGTTCGGAAAATATTGTCACAATTTCAACATTGAAAAACAAGTCTCCTTTCAGCAGCTATTTTTTGGTGTTAAAGCTTTGAATTTCGAACTATAAGAAAGACGGATAGATATGACCAACTAATAAGGCGATGAACTCCCAAATCAACACGACTTCAGCGAACGTTTCGATTTGTAGCGCACGGATAACCAACGAGATATGTCTGTTGTCTGAGATCGAAAGAAATCCATGTAAACGAGGCGTTTGTCTCCCAATATAATTTGTATACATCGATCCGTTTTTCTTTAACCCTCGATATTCAAAGGTTGAAGTCATGTTAGACGAATAATTATCTACCATTTTAGTGTTTTATCGACTTAAAAGTTTTAAGAAATACTTTGAATGGCTCAGGTTTGTTCTATAGAATATTGGATCTAATCATAAGAATTCCTATGTATCGATAATAAATAATAACTTTAAACAGGTAACTTAAACTCTTTTATGTTCCATAGCCATGAAATATTCCGTTTTCCACTTTGATTTAGATCATTTTAATAACTAACGGGTAAGTACTTCTTTATAACCCCAGTAAAGAGCAGACTAAATTCAGGAATATTCAGGAATCTAACGCTCCTATCTACGCGAGTTCTTGGTTTCTCCACCACCGGCTATTGGGTCGCCACACCCTACCTTTATATCCTTTCTATCCCAAAGATCTCCTTCATACCTCACAACCCGAAAAGGACGTACTTCAAGGCTCGGAAGATGAACGTCAGAATGCATCGTATTGATGTCCACATGCACACACTAAATGAGACGCCAGTTGCCGAGAAACTGACATGAAATTTCAACATGAAAAAAATTATGTTGGGCTGCAGAAAGATTTTAGTCAACTAACTAACCAGAAAACTTACGACAGCGACTAAACTTAATAGTTTGCAGAGGCTGCCAAAGTCATACTAGGACTAACATCCCCATATATATTTATATCAGAATGGAGGCTAACTGCAGCTCCTCAAAGATGAACACAAATGGGGAGTGGACATAACACCACGTGAATATTGGGTACACAAAAGTTGCGGTTATAATCAACGACGAGCTCTTGTAGATGCGAACTGATCGCAGGAATACGATCTACAACGTTATAAAACCATTCAACGTTAGCTGTGAGTCTGATTTATAGACAAATATAACACCCCACTCGATAACTACGCCACAGTATACCAAGCGAAAGTTCATACCACACAAGGGTGCATACAAAAGAATCTTGAAAGGGGCTACCACTATCGGACAAGCTGTTCTTAAGCCTCTGAACTCCAATCGGTTTACATCAAAACACACCTGGAGTAGGTACCTCAAAAACCTGCAAGAACTAGCGGCCAACATTAGATAAGGAATTGGATTGGGAAGCCTCGACTATCGAATGATATGCTACTCCTAACGCGGCCCCAGTTGAATCAGGTTTGATAATAGGTCACTATCACGTAAGAAGGCACCTTCAACGTATAAAAATCTAGAATAGACCCATTGAATGCAGACTCTGCGGCGAAGAGCATGAAACTGATGACAACTTCCGCATGACCATCTTGGTAGAAGGCTATTAGACCTCATAGAAGGAACAAATATTCTCTAACAAAATCGGGGTGCGCAATAGGCCAGAAGACTGCATGAATAGAAGTTCGGGTCACACACCCGACTCATGCCTTTAACCCGCCCAACCAGAAAACTTGTGACATAAATTACATTGGCATAAATGATTTGCCCACACGCAAAGCAACCTCATTAGCTCATTATTGATTTACTAACCAGGCAACTTGTAATGGGAGTGAATCATTTTTGCTAATGATGCCATTAATGTCCCAAACCAAGTTGTCTATCTAGTAATTGATTGTAAATTTTTCTGTAATCCAACATTCGTTTTATTATATTAATTATTTCAGCCAAATACAAATGGTTCAGTCCGACACTGAAACTTTATTGTAAGTATTTTGGCATTATAATTTAGGTCTCAAAAACGAGTTTTTGAACGTCTATACAGAAGTGGAAAACCGCGCCCCAGTAATTACAAAAACCGTTTTACGAAAATTTAATCATTGGAAATTGTTTGGAAGTCAAAGACACTTATTAGGGTCAAGGTGAGCTCAGAAGTTATTGCTATTTCAATTAGCTATCGATTAATAGACAACGTTTATTTAATCAAACCTTATCAATCTCATTATCGTCAGGAACACCGCCCTTAAAATCAAGCCATAGATAAAAACGTTCGTATATATTTTGATTAACTTCTGCATAAATAAACATGGCAAGCAAAAATGATAATAGCAAACGAACAGCAAACAGCAGCAAATACTAAGTTGTTGTTGACATTATTTGAAGAATCACAGTCAGCATATTTCTTTAAATTCCTAAATGAATAACATGATCGATGATTCCAGATGTGCTTTGTACATTTATTGTTATAATAACGATGAATAAAATAAATACCGTCATATGTCATAAATATGTCATGCAAATCGTTTTACAGTCGGAAATTCTATGGCAATTACGGTTTCAACTAGGGTTGCCAGGTGTCCTGGATTTCGCAGCATGTCCTGGATTTGAGGCTCGAATATAAGCGTCCTGTGGAGACCGTAAAACTATCAAAATACGACGCTTAACTCCGTAAAACGCAACTAAAAACTTCTGTTGATTCGGGATTTAAAAGAAAAGTAGGCGCTCGAAACAACAAAATTAAGATGGTGACGCGTGATTTGTTTCTCTTGACATTCCCATGACATGATCGTTTGAGAGCGTTTTACGAGGTTTCCTATTTTCCAGAAAATATGGAACATAAATTTACAAATGCTGAAAAGTTTGATATTCTATCGCATGTTTTATTTTCGACTTCGTATCTCTTACGGTTTCCGAGATCCCTCTACTGGCCCTCATTATCTTGGACACGGTGTATATATAAGTATAAAAATGAAACTTTACTCGTAATATTTTTTCTCCGATTATCCAAAAAGCGAAAGATCAAAATTTTTCAACGGTTGGTTGGTGAAAAAATAGTCTTGGATTGATGAATTAATAATTTTGGCAGGACTCGATTGACCTTTTTTATGTAACACTTTTTTAATTTTAAATCATGAATCCTCATTTCCATTTACGTCACGAGGATGCTTCAAACCTATTAATAGTGAAGTTCAATTTCGATAAATTTGTATTTTTGTATAAGTAAACGGATAAGTTGTAATATGTAATTAGAATATTATTATATTAACTTAAAATGTTAGGTATCGTGTTAAGTAATGTGTAAGTTCTATTTTTTCAGGCTTTATATTATCAGTTATAGATATACGAGGGAGACTAGAAAATATATTCCTTTTTGTTTAAGACGATATATTAAACAAGCTGACTGATGGTATGTACTTTAACGACTTCCTTCAATCACAAAAAATGGACGTAAGTAGAACTTGCACTTATATTTGTAGTTTTTAGATTTTTATTAAATAGGGTATTATTGGAAAGATATTTAAACCTTAAAAATGATGTATCACTTGACCCATCTTCCCATTTAAGATTTTAAGGGTAACATCTACTCGTTCTAGAGAGAGCGTCACATGATGAAAGGTGACACTTTCCGCATTCTTTGGGAAAACACTACTTCATGCTGTCCCGACATAAAGTCTGCACGTTATATCTTTACACATATGTAATAGATGTAAGATCAAGGACCATCATGAATAATGATTTATAACCATCAAATATTTGCCAGCTGTTAATTCATAGTTGCTAGTTTGATTGACACATCAAGTTTCAATGTTAATTGATTTTTATAAGTTTTTTGTGCCTTCAAGTGGAATTTAATTCCAAAGGCAGTTCTTTTCAGAGCTATTTCATCGTACTTTTGTATTTCTGTAAGTATTTATGGACATCTATTACTAATACAACAGTGTTTTGTAATGTCATGTTATAACATGTCGAAAATTTATTGGTAAATGGACGTATTCATGACTTTTAAGTGGATTATGAAAACATCGAATTTTTCGATATTTTGAAACGTCACAATGAAGTATACTTCTAGAACGCTAGCTGATGACATAATTTTTTTTTAATTCTAAATTATTTTTCGGAATACATACGTATATCGGAATGATAGGCCTATTATTTGAAAGCAGACTTTGTCTTGATATTTTGCTTGCACCAAATTTTTATTGATTCGGAGGGTTTTAATGACGTGTCAGTGACGGGAATAGGACGAGATGCGGAGGTTTTAAGGACCGATATATACCGTACTTTTTTTTACAAGTGCTCCGAGCCCAAATATATAAAGAAATTCTTCAGACATTTTTCTAAAACATCTTTGAAAAATTAACTGCAAATTCAATTTATATATATTCCGCTATTTATTATAGCTTGTATGTATGGCTCGGTGGCCTAATGGCAGAGTGTACGCCTGGCGATCTGAGAGTCGCGGGTTCAAATCCCGCACTCTACATCTCTGCATTTATTTATCAGTTAAAAAACTATGAGGAGTACATGGTGACTCGACTTCAATACTTTCCCGCCAGCTCTCTCGAAGAGGTCTGGAAAGCGCCACTTTCGGTAAAGAGAACAAGCATAAAAGAGGCACTTTCGAGGCACTTGTAAAAAAAGATATAACGTACAGACTTTATGCATAAAGGCAGATAATGTGTTCTAATAAGGTCACCTTCCTTTATTTTTAACTGTATGTAGGTATTATTAAAGAACGTATTGTCAAGTAAATTGCAATTCTCAAAAGTAAACCCTTTTTGCACAGGTAAATATATAGGTACAACTAAAACATTTCTAAAGCTATTCAGAAGCAACCGGTTTAAAAAGTAAGGATTTAACGGCCTTGTTCAGATGGGCCTCCAAACTTAACTGCTGAAGCCATCTATGTTCTATAAATCAAAATAAAAATAGACGGATTAGAAAGAGGCGTAGAGGCATTATGCGATTATTATTTTTCAAACTCAGTTTAAATTTTTTTTTTATAATTAATAATTAATAGATAATTTAGTCAATTATTTATCACAAATTTAGAATGCTACAAACCGAGGTCAGAAAAAGCGTTCGCTGTTTATGTTACATCGGGGTCTAATTTTCGTCCAGTTTTAGGATGGGAAGGTGTAACGAAATATAAGGTGATTAATTCAAAATTTGGTTTGATTTTTAATTAAAAAAAAAGTTTTTACAATGCAATTATGATGATGTTACGGTTTTGTTGATATCTGATTTACATTAATATTGGGATACATCCCGCAATTTAAGACAATAAATACTCTGAATGGTATCCATTTACAACAATAAGCTGCCTCGGATCAGGTGAAGTATTTGAATTGAAGGCATTTGCAATAACAAAACCGGTGATCATATTGAACAATACTTCAAACATTTTTTTTGGAAATTATTATTACTAGTAAGCTATTCTTAGGATGTTAGTAATGTTTTTCACATATCCTTTGACACACTAAAGATGAAATACATTATTTATTTCATCCAAATATCAATTCTATTTAATTTTATAAAATTTAATCCAAAGGTCAACTGACTAAAAAGTGATATTCAGCTATTAACTGCTTAGAAACATTTGGTCAGAAAATGAATCATAAATGCTGAACCAAATAAAATATCAAAAAATCTCAAAGAATGTTTGATATAAGATGATTTAATAACTCCCGATCATTGGAAAAAAGAAAGAACTTATTTTTGCGACTTGTTTAAAGTAACTTTTTATTTCAACCTGCCCTGTATGATATTTTAATTCGATCTTATTACTTTTTTTTATTAATTTTACGGGATCTTATACTTGCAATTTGCAAGGCATCTTTTAACGTAGTTTTGGGTCTCCATTTGGATACGCAAGCCTTTTATTTGGATACCCAGTAAACATCAAATGGATCTAGAAATTTGTTAATTACTTAGTAATTTAAAAACTACTAAACTGATACCAGTGATGACTGATACCTAAAAATGCTTTAAAATGATCAGAGTTAGAAAAAATATTTAAAAAATAGGGCTGTTTAAAAGACATGGACACGCAGCAAAAATTCATTAAAGACATGGATACCCAGTAAAAAATCACTAAAAGATGCCGTGGAAATTTGGTTTAAGAATGATTTTAAACAATTAAGTTATTAAGAAACGAACAATGTGGTCACTTTTTTGGCCTACCGTGTAGGTTTGATTACCCTGTACAAAACTGTATAGGTACTGTGTATACCCAAGAAATAATTTTTGACATAAGTATATTTTGGTTTTACAAATATGGTTACGTCTACAAAATAAAGAACTGATTTAATGGAAGATTACTTACCAATGGGTTTTTGTTTCTTTGGCAAACCTTCAGTTTCGAATACGGCGATATAATGAGTGTTCGGGTAAGAATTTACATTTCTAACTGCCCCGTTCATGATTCGATTTTTAACTATTTTAGTTATGATGTCTTTGATATAACTTTGTTTCGAGATAACGTTACAGAGTAAAAAACAACATAAATATCAACAATAACAATAATTTCAATAAATAAACTTAGATTCTAATAGTTGTACTTTTTGGCTTAATTTGCGAGGCAAAAACGAAGTAAAAAACGATCGGTTTACTATGTCTTGAGCCTTTTCCGTTTTCTTATAAGCGCGAGAGTGAAAAAGTTATTGGTAGGTAACTTCAAAATAATACTCATAGTCGAACATTGAATTGGATTTAGTGTTGGTGTAAAAATCGCGAACTGTTCAAAATGTTATAATAAGGAAATTACTTGAAATACTCAAATTTTGACACTTTTCCGACTTATGTCTTACTGACTCACTTCACTTTGGCGAAACAGTTTTTGTGCCGGTATATTTATAACTAATCAAATTGGACACCCCTTCGGGCTTCTGGCGGTAAAATTCGTAAAAACGTCAGAGAAAACGAGACCGAAACGTGAATCGTAAAGATTAGATTAGAATGAATTCCCCTTCCAATCTCCGTGGAGTTTGAACGAGCTACGACATACCTTCCTTCTTTTTTTAGCACGAAATAAGACCCAGCACCAGACTTATGGCGGCCTACTGTATTTCTCATACCGGCCGGAATCTCAGATTTCCCCGCCAGTTTGTTCCAAATGTGTTTTTATTGAACATAAGTAGTGATGCCAACGGAACTGGATCCGGTATCCGTCGAATCCGGCATTATTTTTTAATATCCGGTTCGGCCGGATTTTTACCGGATCCAGCTCGAATGAATTTTGGAAAACTGTGTTGTAGAAATTATTAGTGTTGTGATCGCTCGAGCGAAAAACCGTTTAAGCACTCGATTATTGAAATAACTGACATCGCTCGATTACTAAAAAAGCCGCTCGAGTTATACGACGTATATTCGAGCAGTTTTTCGCTCGACAGGAAACATTCTAGTTATAAATTCAAGCCAAAAATCTCATCGTTGCGTTTCACTTGATCCCCGATCTTCGCGCGCCACCCGACTTACTTACTTTTTCGAGTCCAGATCCAAAATTTCTCTTTACAATCTTTCTGCCCAGTATCGGGGTACGTTTACGGCTTCCATGTTAGCATACCATAAGTCATCAAGGGTGCATTCGTATATATACATGTTCTTAGGGGGTCGCAGGTCATCTCGTCATCATTTCCCATGTTCCACCTTGTCAGGTTAGACTTGACGGAGACAACACCAGTCCTAATGCGATTCAGGGTTCGCTATTCCAGTATACTAGTGGTTATATTCCTGTGTTGCGCATGAATCTTTTTCTAGATTTTAGGCGACCGGTTTCGTGGGGTTCCTCAAGGTTATGGAGAAGGTGTCTTTCATCATGAACCTTTCAACATATTGAGCTGCCTCGCGTCGATCTTCTGGAGAGGCAAAGTCCGCAGCCTAGTACAGCAGGGCACAGGTGTAGGCTTCATACAGCCAGTTACAATTCGTCATGTCTCGTTCAGTGCGATTGTGACCTGTCAGCATGTTTAGATCTACTCCACACTGGACAATCGATCGTATTCTGCTGTCGAGAAATACAAGGCTTCCACCGTCGTCCTCAGGACGCTCGGGTTTGCACCCCATTTGCTCTCTGCGAGTTTCCTCAGGAGATCATTTCGGGTCGTGACCTTGTGTTTGGTATTTTTGCAGTGGTCTATATATATTAGTGACCTGTCAAGGACGACACCCAAGTATCTTGCCCTCTCAGTGTGCTCCAGGCTCTGTCCGAACAAACCCGAACAAACCCAGGATACATTGAGTTTTCTATGTTCTAGGTGCGTGTTTAGGTGAACGGCACATACCTGGGTTTTGGCAGGGTTCGGTTTTAGAGCGTTTTCTTTATAGTATTTGCCCATTGTATTCAGAGCTTCCTCCAGTTTTCTCTCGATCTCTTCGAAGGTTTTTCCTTTTACCCCGATACCAACATCGTCAGCATAGACAAAATGTTCAGCTTGGGGGTGGGTGGGCTGGTCATTGGTGGAGACGTTGAAGAATAATGGGGCTAGAACACTTCCCTGGGGTAAGCCGTTTTTCTGCTTTTGCCACCTGCTCTTCCTCCCATTCAGCATCACATAGAACCTTCTATTAGATAGGAGTGACTCAAATATTTTTATTACATTATAACCTAGGAGGACCGGCTTCTCCCACCACCCGAAATGTGCCGATTGGCGACGTTCGAGTTTGACGCTCAGAAGGCTGACACGACATACGTCTTTCTTGAAGGCACATAAACGAGAAGGTGCATACAAAAAAGTATGCCAAATCCCTTAGTGGATTCATCGCGACATGGGTTTTGTTTTGACTGGGACTGGCTAGCCAGCGGCGATTGTAAATTCTTAAAAGATTAGAGAATGTAATTTCTTGTAAAATCAGAATCAACTGTTCTTCCTTAATAAAAACTCTAGACTAAACTTCTAAAACTTACAACAACAACCCCTTGTGTTTCATCAACACATTCTGCTTAGTCATAAAAATTTCAAGTGATTCGCGTGAAGCGATTCACTCGATTATTAAAATCGCTCGAGTATAAAGTACTCGATTATTAAGATCATCGATTTCCCAACACTAGAAATTATGAACATTAAAATAATATATCAAAAATAACGCCCGAACAAACGCGATTGTCGCAGACAATAAAGAATCCCGCGTTATTAAAGCCAATGAACTTATTTATTCAATAATTTTCTGTAACCTTTAATTATTTAAATAATTAGTTAACTTTATTCAAGCCGGGTCGTTAAAAGTTTTATTTATTATCTAATAACTAGATTTATAGACCTCACCTAGGTTTAAATCTAAAATTAGATTATTCCATTAAATAGACGCGCAAATCTTTAATTAATATTATATCACTTTTAAATAGTGTTGGCAACAACCGATGATTTTAATAATCGAGTACTTGATACTCGAGCGATTTTAATAATCGAGTGAATCGCTCGAGCGATTAATCACTTGAAATTCTTATGACTAAGAAGAATGTGTTGATAAAACACCAGAGGTTGTTGTTTAGTCTAGAGTTTTTATTAAGGAAGAACAGTTGATTCTGATTTTTTTTTTAAATTTACAATCGCCGCTGGTTAGCCAGTCAAAAAACCATTGTCGCTATGAGTCCACTAAGGGATTTGGCATACTTTTTCTTATGTCTTCTCGTTTATGCATGTGCCTTAAGAAAGACGCATGTCGTGTCAGCCTCCTGAGCGTCAAACTCGAAAGTCGCGCGCGAATATCGGGTATCAAGTGAAAGGCAATAAGTCGATTTTTCGAATTCATAACTAGAGTATTTCCTATCGAGCGAAAAACTGCTCGAATATACGTCGGCGTCAAGCGAAGCTCGGGTACCTAGTGAAAGGTAATAAGTAACAAGCGAGGATTTTCGCTTGAATTTATAACTCGAGCGGTTTTTTTTATAATCGAGCGATGTCCATTATTTCAATAATCGAGTACTCAAGCGGTTTTCGCTCGAGCGATCACAACACTAGTTTTAAGTAATGTAATGAACAAAACGTAGGTTGAATAGATATTTAATTTACGCGAATTTTATGATTAAGCTGTGTCCAGACATGAGATTTTACCTGATGTTTTAGGTCTTCAAGTAAGACTGTAAGTGTAAATGTACCTTAAACTAAAATGTCCGTTATGCTGACCACAGGCAATGATTAAACTGATACGGTTTACTTGAACATGTAAAACGTAAGGTAAAACCTTATGTTAGACCCTGTCCACACCATAAGAAGTTATTATATTAGAAACCAGAAACAGCATGAGTAGCACGAATGCTTTTTTTTGCTCTAAACCGCATGAATCCTTAGCTTATTTTGTAAATGTTATAGTAGGCAGGCCTACCTATTTGCTTGTCCGCAGTTTACCTCTGATCCGGAATGGAATGTTTCTATGAATTGACTTTAAATAAACTATACTACAAATTTAAATAGCACATATCATGTGGTTTCAACTTACTTTTTTAGAGTTTTATAATGTTAGCGAATTTTTATCGATTTAGTAAAATATCTGCCACAAAAGGTATCAATTTGACAGTAAAACTGTTTATTTGAAAAATAACAAACTTTCGGGGCCCTCGGAGTGAATTGGGCTGCTGGGTGCACTGCCGTATAATAATAATAATAATAAATGCATTTTATTAAATAAGTGAAATACAAGTAAGTACATATAAATAATATTGAGTCAATTCGAGGCGCAGTCTAGCCAAAGGCTACTCTACTGAACCCCAAATAACCCAAACCAAAAAGGAAAAAAAAAGAAAAAAAAAACACCTGAATACAATAAAAATAAAAAAATATATAGGAATAGTAAAAGTTCAGATCAAAGTTGTTATATAATTTAATACAATTATAAGTGAATGTTCTCTGAAACATGGCACTATGATAATGAGGAAGAGTAATTTTATTAGAAAATCTTATGTTACGTGAATGTATATCATCGCGAAATTGGAACTTATTTTTTCTAGATAGAGGTAAAACAGGGTTACTCAAAATCCCATGAAAGAAATTACCCAAATGGAGAGATCGGCGATTGTGCATTTTGAGCCATCCAAGATCTTTAAATGGATGTGAAACATGATCAAATTTTCTTAGACCAAAAATAAGACGAGAACAAGTATTTTGAACTTTCTGTATCCTATTCCTATTCAAAATACCCAAACACGGACCATAAATAAAATCACAGTAAATAAAGTTAGATAGAACAAGAGATTCACAAAGCATTTTACTCAAACCCTAATTAAGAAAATGACGGTTGCTATACAAAATTTTTTAAAGTCAAATAGGACTTTTGAATTAACTTTTTAATATATATTCCTTGAATATTAATTCTGTATCCCTGACATATCCAAATTATTTGCCGACTTAACACTAGGAAGATTAATACCATCAAGAGTTATATTGATATTTTCAATTAAGAAAGATATATTGTTTTTGTCTCCAAAAAACATCAAACATGACTTTAATGGGCTTAACTTCAAATTATGTTCTGAAGAAAGCTTTTTTAATGTAGACAGATCTTCATTAATTAAATTAGACACGGCTAAATGAACGTAAACCTGCGTATGTCCGTACGGGCTTACCAGGCACGCGCCCGGAGCGCGTGGGCCCGTCATAACTATTTAACTATTAGGGTAACATTTCTTTTTTGTTACCGTTGACCACCTTTATTGGTCAACATTTTGGTGGGGCCCATTCTATTAGGGACGCCCGGAGCCAGGAACACCACTGGAACACTCCTGGAGTACTGAATAAGTGGGGTTAAAAAAATTACTTATATTTGGTTTATTTCTTAATTGTGGGTTTCCTTTGTGATAAATATAAAAAATAAGTAACAGAGAATTGTTAGGCAACCTATTAAACATAATAACCGCTTGGGTAAAGTAGAAATGGGATAAGTACCGATTTATTTTGGATTTTTACAATTATCAAGGATATAATATCTATACAGGGTAAGTAAGCGCGATTTATATAATTATATTTGTTTCAATAATAATTTGACTATTGTTTTAAGCAAATCCTATGTAAATCTTTGATAATTAAGAAATTAACGATATCTAACTCAACCTCTACAAATATTGGGGTTTTGTTATTTTCTTGGAACGATGTATTTATTCAAAGTTAAGATTAGTTTCATTAATCTGATTAAACAATTAGAAACTATAAAGTTTAGTACACAGTACCAACATAATAATTAACGTAAGCAAAGAGGAGAATAGCTATAATTTGTATAATCAGTGCAGTGTGCATGTTTATTTTCTATTACTCTCTCTAAGGAACGCAGAGAAAGACAGAGATAGGATTACTTACTTCTCTCGATATTATCGTTCTCCTAAGTCTAGAATAGATACACAGGTAAGTAAGTTATCCCTTAAGTACTGACGTATCGTTCAGCAGGCTACTCGTAATTTTAAAATCAGTCATCAATCAATTTATTTATTACGTTTAATAATTTTCTGTCAGTGTACTCTCAAGTAGAGGTTAGTGTATGCCCACAACGGCGCACCGACCCTCGCTCATTACCTTGCCTGTCGATCAGTTTGTCTCTCTACATCGAGATATAAACATGGACGGTGCATTGTCATCTTCTTCCGATGAAGAAGATATTATTTCAGACGCTAATATAAGCAAGTGGCATATGTTTAAACAGAAATCAAGATTACCAGTGCATCCTATTAACGCAAAGCGAAGATTCTATGGAGAATTTTATCACCTTTATAAAGTTCTAAGGAAAGATCCCCAACGCATTTGAGAATATATTATGAGAATGCATATAAATACTAGAATTTTGTTTAAACAGATAACAACGCACAGTCCATGTTTATATCTCGATGTCGAGGGACTACTGTGCGAGGCTGTGCGGTGCTATGATACAAGGCTATGGGTGAGGGGCGGTGCGCCGTTGTGAACACAGACTTAGTCAAGTATGCTGCCTAGTCAAGAGTAGCCTAGGTCGAGTGTAACCGACATTTTCCGACTTAGAAAATGCAGCGTCGTCCAGTAGACTACGCGTGAGTACGAATGTAACTCTATCTTGGCATTGAAGAGGAATCTATCTTGGATCCTGCTCCTAGTAGAAAAAGAAGAATGACGAAATATCTTTGTCATTCATGCAATAAGCCAATTTGTCTCCAGTATGGGAAGAAAATATGTCTTCGGTGTGCCGAAGACCGGTGAAAAACTTTTCGCTATTATAATAGCTGCTTTATTTAGAATTTTATATGTTTTTTTGCAGTTCATTTGTTGGAGTAGAGCCGTTGTAGCCATTCAGAGGATGATTAATATAGATAATGGTATTAGTTGTGTTTCAGTTTCGCGGAGTTTGATAATATGATTTTTTTGTCTTTTAGCTACATGCCTAATAAAAATGTAATTTCCGAAATAATGTTTTTTTAGATTTTATTTCGTTCAGAGGATTTTTTCAATCTCAACATCTATGTGACATGAATAAAAAGATAACAAATTTTTTAATTTTTTTTATGTATTTTGCTAAAAAACATTACCAATTTATGGCGTCGTATCACAGACGACATGTCAGTGACTACGTCCTAGAACTTGTACGGGGTTAAAACAATTGAGCATTGTCTACCAATACCACTTTTAACACTCGTTAATGTAATAATGTAAAGATTGTTTCACGAAAAATGGATATAACTTAATGACTGCAATAAAAGTACCTGTGGCCATCCCATTATTTATTACCGTTTGTTATTATTATGTGGAAAGGACCGGATTGTAATAATTATAATTAAATATAGGCATATCAGGTAGGTTAGGTTGCTTAATTTATATTTAAATATCTTTTTGTGGTAAAATTTGTTAGTTTTTGAGGAATGGTTCAAGAATTATCTTTTACCAAACATTCCTCAGAATAGCGTGATCGTAATGGACAATGCGAGCTATCACAGTCGCCAATTACATAAAGCTCCAAGCTCAAATAATACAAAATTGGAGATTCAGAACTACATGGCGGCGAATGATATATATTTTGAAGAAAGTTATAAAAAAAGTGATATTTTAGAAGTTTTAAAGACAATATATTTTGAAGAAAGATATAAAAAAAGTGATCTTTTAGAAGTTTTAAAGACATTTTGTATAAAAAAAGTATATGTTTGTGACACATTGGCAGAAGAAATTGGACATACAGTGCTACGGCTCCCATCCTATTATTGCATTTTTAACCCCATAGAGTATATGTGGCACCAGTTAAAATCTCTGGTTAGGTCTGAAAATATTTCTCCGGCTTTAAGTTCTAGTGTTGTAGATTTAATACGAAAATGCTTTAATGATATTCCCCCAGGTAGTTGGAAAAATTCAGTCCGTCACGTAATAACTGTAGAAAATTCGTATATTAGTCTAGATCGTATAATTAATTCAATTATAATTAATTTTGATGAGGATAGCGATAGCGAAACAGAACTATCTATAGAATGACATTATAAATGTAAATAAATATGACTAGTAATATTTAAAAAAAATGTTATTTCATTTGATTACATTAATATAATCATATCATTACTTGTTTTCCTTAGTCCTTCCCTTCATACTTCACTTGTTTATTGCCAAGCTCTTGTCGACACAATGGGACCGACCCAGGAAATCATTAAGTCGTATCCATTTTTCGTGAAACGTACTGTACTGATACCTACCTATTTTCAGACTCACCGTCAAAGATATTTTAAAATTATCTATCGCATTCACCAATTAACAAACTCGGGAACTAATTCTTGACATCAAGAAATTCTTATGATGTGTTATACAATGAAAGACAAAAATCAAGAGATTTATATAACAAAATTTTTTTAATTTAAATTATTCAATTCACTACGACTTATTAAATATTGTTAAAGAAGAAAGAAAACAAGACGGTGGAAATTAATTTTAGACGATTAATCACTATAATAACTTAATTGACCTTCACCAAAAAAAAAAAAAAAAGCTCGAGACATGCGTCAGGAATAATTAAATTATTATTATTTTTTTTAATAAAGAAACTGTTCAAACTGTATATAACTATTTTTAGAGGAGGAATATCGGACAGCGGACAAGTGTGTATACTGCCTCTTGCTTTAAGGAATGTCAAGCCTGGGGCAGGTAATTGTTTCGTCCTTTACAGTTTGCCATAACCTGTACAATTTCAACAACAGAGACATAGCATATTGAACATAAATTATCCATAATAATTAGTGTTGAATATACCCTATCACAATCTAGCGGAAATCTAATTGAACACAAACGGCAATACTCCAGAAAAGTGAACACATGTTAGGCAGAATCATCAAAAAATACACTAAACGGTGCAGAGTTGCGGAGTTCAAATTAGGAAGGACAAGATTTAAAATAAAGCTGATAATTTTATTCCTGCAAATAAGATTCAAAAAGTAGCAGGAACAATTATTTTTATAAGTCTTGTTTTTGCAATTCGCCTCGTAAAATAAATATTAATTTTTGCGATGAACCCTAAAGAAGCCGTCGATGGCTGAATATAGCTAATACGGTAGTCCGATACTTCTTTAGTTCTCGAAACAACATATTTTCTTTCCGAAGATACTTTTTATTTCTATTTAATTCGAACACCGAATACAAATTTTGCTTTATATTGCTTTGTTATTTAATTAAAAAATTAAAGTTTATAACAATTCATGATTATTTTACAAATGCTTTCTAAGGAATAAAATCTTATTTTAAAGTTTTATTTAATAGGAATAGTGTAGAAAAATTACTGTTTGCGTTGCCCACTTACCGTGCTCCTAAAACGAACCCTCGTCCCTATCGAATTCTTTTCATGTCGATATTTTCCCTTACCTGCAAAAAAGAAAAATTTATTTAATTAGATAAAGAGTTATTAAAAGTTCAATTTTATAAAATTATATTTTTACAAGTCTCCAATTCATGTGGTTCAGTCAACTATTGTCATATGTATGGAAAAGAAACGCTTTATACTTTCTTCAACAATACATATACGGTTGAACCGGGAAAAAAAATGAACGAGCGTCATCACCTATTTTTTTGAATTGACCAACATTCACTCACGTCTTTTGAGGCTTGAACTACCCTATTAGATTATTGACATTTCTCCCCAGTGCCTATCACGTGGCTTTTGGGGTACTGTCACATATATAAACAGTATATTGCCAATACCAACGTTCGAAAATACAAAAAGTGTCCCCGCTATGGCCTATTGAGTTTGCGCAGTAGGGTGGAAATTTTATCGATCGCGTCAGAGCCGGCCCGACATTATTTGTTTGTTGTTATTCGTCGCAATCTTTGGTTCAGGATGATTTTTCAAATTACAGAATAAAAAGTGGTTCATACACATTGTTGTCGGTATATTAGTGCTTATAACCTTTCATGACCTAACAACAATTTTTGTAAAGGAGTTTTTAATTTGTGGTAATTCGATTCGCTGTTTGGTAGGTTAGTGGCTTGTTTTGTTTAAGATGAAAGGACACAAGTGCATGGTGCTTTTTTGCTAAAGTCGTGGATCAATACCAGGTATAAAGTATTCTTAATTTTTGGTGTGAGGTTAAGAAACATACGATGTCGGATGAAAGTTAAAATAAAGCTCATCGTGTTACAAATATTCGGACGGAATTTGGCACTAAAAGTTTACACCAATCAGTGCACCGTCGGATCATCATATCATCAGAAATCGTATGAATGGAACGCTGTCTTAAATCGAACTAATCGAAATTTTGATTGTAATATTTTTCCGAACTAACCAGTGAAATTCACATTAAAAAAGTTGAAATCCGGTCCTGCCGAATGTTTACTTCCACAAGGAAATTTCCGATCTGCGCAAACTCACAACGACCCATTCGATACACTTAGCGTGGACATAATTGCAGATGGTACTAGCAATATACTGTTTATATATATGTGGGTACTGCCCCCACTACCCCCCCCCCCCCTTATCGACGGTGTTAGAAAAGAGGAAAGTGCAACCTTCCTCCCGGATAGTGTATGGAAATGGTACTTCATGACTTCATGCCGCCCCACTGGAATGCTGCATACAATTAAAATTGTATGTGTGTTTTAACTTAAAATTAAAAATATGTTTTTCACTTGTGTCTATTTTTATTTAGGTATTTTAGGATTAGGACTGAAAATATTTAGTGTGCATTTATTATACTTGTATATCTAAGTACTTTTCCTCAATGACGAAATTGAAATATATTATGCATGAGTAACAAATGCAATTTTATAATTTAATTGTTTTAATGAACGATTTAATTACAATTTATTAATGTTATTACCGATTCGTAGTATTTATAGCAAATAGTAGGTAATAAAATATTATTACATTTTTTTCTTGTCGTTAATTTCCGTCCTGGAAAATATTGCGCTAATAGTATATTCTAAAGCAAATTAAGAAAGTAGTAGACACATGCAAAATTATATTTTTTAATGATAGTAATGGTTTGTTTAATGGTAAATTTGCTAAATTACGAGCGCATCCACCTAGCTGTCAAGTTTAAATTATTAGTAGTTATTTCAACTAATACTTTATTCACTAAATAGGGTTAAATTTAATCTTTCAAAAATGTTTAGATCTTATAGTCGCCCAGTTGTGTTTTTTACCGTGTTGTGTTTTTGACAAAAATACTTTTAGTTATATTTATGACAGCAACAAACAACAACTCGAACAAACCCAAGTAAATATAAATTGTCCATGGGATGTCTCATTTAGGTAGGAATAACTTCTCACCACGACATATCTTCGGTCTAATATGAACAATGTAAATTCCAAATTTATCAAATTAGCGATTTTTGCGGTATCTGGTAGACAGTGGCCGAAGTTTGATTAGGTTGCCAAGCAAGCACTATTTTATGCGAACGTTTAGCCAAATATACTTAGTTTTTTTCTAATCTAAAACTGGATTCGTAAAGTTAAAGGATTGGAAAACGGTAAGAGAAAATTTCGTTAAAAAATATAATGTTATAAGAATAATAATAACAATTTCAAATATGAACAATTTTCAAATTTTTGTCACAGATCTTCCTGAAACTTGCTGATACCCCAATCGACATGTCAGACAATCTAAATATCAATAAATTAACTAAAAAACTTTATTATTAACGGCTAAAACTTCACGAAAAGAAATATTTATCAGCTGATGACTCTCGTTTCTTTCTAACCTGCCAAAAAGCGGCATATTTTTTTATTTCACGTCAAGAAAGCTTCTGGTCCAGACGAAATTCCTGTTATAGTTCTCAAGAGATGCGCCGATGAACGAGCATCAGTATTTTGTAGACTTTTAACTTATCCTACAAACAAGGAATATTTCCATCGTGCTGGAAGACGGCGCGAGTCCAGCCTATACCAAAGAGGTAAGAGAACTCTGCCTACCAACTATCGACCAGTCGCATTGCTCAGTTATATCAAAAGTAATGGAGAAAGATATTAATCAACATCCTCTAAAGTACCTGGAAGGCTTCAATATTATCAGCGATCATCAATATGTTTTTCGGAAGTCCAGATCAACTGGAGATCTTCTAGCCTATGTCACACATCTTTGGAATAACGCAATCGAACATCATGGGTCGAACATCATGGGGAGTCTCGGGCTGTTGCACTGGATATTTCTAAAGCCCTTGATCGTGTTTGGCATGAGGGACTTCTAAGTAAACTGCGATCATATGGTATGCCCAGTCGATTCTGTGCATGGTTGTCTAGCTATCTTAAGGACCGCTCTCTGCAAGTTGCGATTGACGGATTTCTCTTCACCATCAATGCCGGTGTTCCTCAAGGGTCCATATTGTCTCCCACTCTCTTCTTACTCTACATTAACGACCTTCTAGTGAAAATGAAAAATTCGATATTTAGTTTTGAATGCACAAACATCGGCTGCCGACGCACATCATCGCGGACAGCGACAACAAAGACCTGGAAGAAATTTTGGCTTGGGGTGACCGTAACCAAGTAGAATTTAACACTAAAAGAAACCCAGGCAGCAGTTTTCTTTAAAAAGATTAACATTACAGAACCGGATATAGTCATGGACGGACACGCAATCCCACTGGCTTCATCTATTAATTTGCTGGGCGTCAATCTGGGAGGAAATATGTCTTGGCATAACCACGTTGTGGCAATCGCCACGATAGCTTCTCAGGAACTTGGTGTACTCTTCCGAACCAGAAAGTTGTACACACCTCAACAACTTTTGACACTATACAAAGCCCAAATTCGACGATCACTAGAGTAACTGCTCTTATGTCTGGAGCTCTGCACCTAAACATACTCTACGGCTACTGGATTCAATCGAAACGAGGGTCATTCGTTTGATTGGAGACCACGAGCTGACGAATAGCCTCGACAGCCTAGAACATCGAAGACAGATTGGGGATTTGACTCTCTTTTACAGATATTTTCATGGAAAGTGCTCGACTGACCTAGCCCTCTTAATTCCGCCCAGAGCGGCGAACACCAGAAAACCATTTAGTAGTCGTGTTTTATAAAAAAATTGTTAAAAATAACGCAAAGGTAAGCCTGCCTATAGTTATATTAAATAGTTAATGGTTAATGCAAAATTACTCCATGAACCGCGTTTACATTTTGAATGGAGTTGTGCAATTTTAATATCAATTTTATTCTGCCTAATATTAGGAGTTATATTTCAAAACGTTTTTTTCTATTAATCAGAAGAAGTTTTTTTTTAGATTAGTTAGATACTAAAATATTGTTGCCAGTTTAAATTTTGTGAAATAAAAGTGATCAAAACGAGCTATTCTTTCGTGAATCTCGCACAAGTCCAAGTTGATTTTAATTTAGACAATGATTTTTACATCAGCCCACCATTTATTATGGATGTGGCCCACTATTTAAGGTTTATTTAACTACATTTTTATTTTAAGCCATAAATCACTTTTTGGTCCTCCCGTAAAGTTGTTAATTTCGGACTTGTTCAATTTTTATTTTAGTTTTAGGGACGTTCATGTAATATCATGAAGGGTGGACAAAATATCGATATATCGATCAAAATCTGGATATATCGAGTACCTATTTAAAAAATAAAATATCGATATATTGAATATGTCGATATGTCGAATACATTTTTTTCAACACCTATAAACTAAAAGAATTCAGAAATTATAGTTTTAAAAGTCTTAAATTGTTAATCATACACCGATTACATATAATGTAGTTCATGATGACGAAGCATAAAATAAATAACTATACAGGGTACACCAAGTAAAGTGGCCTATTAGAAGTATCTCGAGAACTAAATGAAATGTTATTTTGAAAATTTGGCTGTAGCTATAAGAGATGGTTTTCTATGTTTATAAAATATTTTGGATGGTGCGGTGTTTCTGCATCATACCGGAAGTGGTAGCAGCTTCGGAATTTTAAATGAATAATTACCCTATATATTATATTTTTTTTTTGGAATCTAGGTAAAAATCTAGAACAGTTTTCTGTATAATATCATATACCTATCTTTAAGGGTTTTTGGATTATAAATAATCTTGTGATTTTTTAACGTCGTATCGGGGCCTGAAAAGAAAATCATATCCTTTTTAGCGGTTACAGCTATAAAGCTTCTTTTTTTTTAGATGGGACATCATGTATTTGATATGTTTTGCTAATGGAGGATCGAATTTTCTATCTAATGATATTAAGTGTCCCTATACCTATTTTCAATATTTTCGGACTTATAGCGAAATTTATAAATTATCTATAAAAATATATTTTTTAATATATATAATATTAAATTTATTTTATATTCGTGGGGAGTGCGGTAGAGTTTTATCTAGAACTTGCAGAAAATTTAATGAACTTCCTGATGTAGTTCCTATGACTCCCAAAGTTGATTCCATTCCACAGTCGACTACCAAAAAATATATTTTTATAAGATAATTTATAAACTTCGCTATAAGTCCGAAAATATTGAAGATAGGTATAGGAACACTTGATATGATTAGATAGAAAATTCGATCTTCCATTAGCCAAACATATCAAATACCATTTAAAAAAAAGAAAATGTTTGCAATAATTCATCTCTTTCAGAAATATTGTCAAAATTTCAGCTTTCTAGCTGTAACCGCTAAAAAGATAGGATTTTCTTTTCAGGTCCCGATACGACGTTAAAAAATCACAAGATTATTTATAATTCAAAAACTCTTAAAGATAGGTATATGATATTATACAGAAAACTGTTCTAGATTTTTACCTAGATTCCAAAAAAAATATAATATATGATAAGTCATTTAAAATTCCGAAGTTCACTTTCGGTATGATCCGGCAACACAGCACCATCCAAAATATTTTACAAACGTAGAAAACCATCTCTTATAGCCACCGTCAAATTTTCAAAATAAAATCTTATTTAGTTCTCGAGATACTTCTAATACGCCACTTTACTTGGTGTACCCTGTATAGTGGTCAAAGTAGATATGCTTTTATTATTGTTGCGATTGTCAGTGATTAAAATACATTTTCATTAAATAGCTGTTATTTATTTGACGTTTTTAACGTCAACAACACGATTTTTAATTATATTTCAACATTTAACGAATAATAATCAGTAACCAAAGGTAATAAAAATACCAATCATAACCTTAAATATTTTGCAACAATGGCGATTCTCAATGATTAAAACATTTTTTTATTATCGGCATTCTAGGTCTGTACAGTTTCAAAAAGTTTTATTGATGCGGAACGTGCATTACAATAGATGCAATTGAAATAGTACAGCAGACAATAAACGGTTTAAGAGCACGCAATCAAAATAATTATCTTCAAAAACATGTAATTTATGTTATTTAGGCAAATTGAATAATTTGACGTTTCTTCCCAATATTTATAATTACATATTTGTCATCTGTTTCCAAAGCGTTCTTATTTTTTATAATACATGTAATTACTGGGGCGATTAATAATAATAAGTAGTAATTATGTAAATTCATTTTTCATCGATATCTCCGGTTAAAGAAAAATAGGAACTTGCGGTTTTCACAGTTTGCTCTGTCTGGCCTTTACTCCTCCTTGTAATACTGTAAACATCTTTACCATCGCATTTAAGTTTTTCGAGAAAAAAACTCTGTAGAAATCACCATCTAGCGACTACAGTAAAAATAACATAGACATCGCTTGAAGTGTAGCTAATAGAGACAGAAGAACCCTTTTAAATCACGCTAAATTTAATATTTTCTGATCAGGCATTCCTGAGCTATTGAATTTTTTACAATTTGCGTGACCCCCACCACTTCATTTGAAAGGTCAGAGAAAAAATAATGTAAGCAAAGTTGTTCATGATACATGAGTATTTTCAATATATCTTATCTAAGCAAATTGTAGCGAAACATACGGTTAGCAAATTAGTATTAGAGTTACGCCCTCTAACGGCCGTCCTAGAAGTTTACAAGTAATTTCCAGCCATTTCTTTTGGCAAATTATCCTATAAATATTTTTTCCGAAAGCTGTACTGTAATAATGTTTTTTTTACAGGTGCCTCGAAAATGCTCCTTTTTATGCTTGTTCTCTTCACCGAAAGTGGCGCTTTCCACACCTCTCCGAGAGAGCGGGTTTGTTCGAGTCACCATGTACTCCTCATAGTTTTTTCACTGATAAATAAATAAAACCAGAGATGTCGAGTGCGGGATTTGAACACGCGACTCTCAGATCGCCAGGCGTACACTCTGCCACTAGGTCACCGAGCCATACATACAAGCGATAATAAATAGCGGAATATATATCTATAAATTGAATTTGCAGTTAATTTTTCAAAGATGTTTTAGAAACCTGTCTGAAGAATATTTTTATTTATTTGGCCTCGGAACACGTGTAAAAAAAGTACGGTACATATCGGAGGCTTTACGGACTCGTTCGTAAAAGCCTCTTTTCGGCCATTGATACGTAATGTACTATTTCCGATATACAAACGCCTTTTCGGCTTAGTTGGCCACCTTGGACAACGTAAATAGCAGAAAAATTTAAAATTCAGTCGAAGCGGGATCCGATGCGATGGAGAGAAGGGAAACATAATCTACCTATTTGTGTTTACTTTGGAATACTTCATATTTTTATTTTAATATTCTAACTTATTATATGACCAGACAACGCATTCTCAGACCTGAGAGAAGTTTAATTTCATTGTAAATGCGATCAAAGAATAATAATTCAACATTAACAAAAATCAAGTATCGATGTGTCGACGAAGAAGAAATATTTGTGATCGATTTAAGAGACTGAAAAAATTACGTCATCAACCCGACTATCGTCCTAATTGTTATACTCCATACCAATTCAGGAATTTGCGAAAGTTATTTTTATTTAAATAACTGCTGGATTTTATCGCGGTTGTCAATGTCGCGCTTTAAATCACAAAAGCGACAAGCCTTGATATCGTTCGAACTTTTTTTATTATGTCATTGTTCACTAGTTCATTTTCATTTAAAACAGGCGCTCCTAAATACCTGACTTTATGTTATCTATTTTATGACATCCTCACTTCCTTGTTAGATCGAATGGAAAGCAGCGACAAGTTTTCTGTTTGTCATTGCGTGGAATTTCTAAAATATTAAAATAAGACAAAATCACGTCAGAAACTAATGGACATGATTGACATTATGAAGGTACATACCCATTGTTTTATTTTACCATATTAATTCAAATATTATTTATTGTTTAAAATATAATAAGACTTCTTGACAAAATTGTCACCTTGCTTACGAAACATTTTTTTTTTTTTTTTTTTTTTTTTATGATGTCTTCCTTGCCCATGAAATATGTATTGGGATTTTCAAAGGATTTTCGTCGATACCAAGCTCTTAGAGATGAAATGTTTGTCCTTACCGATTGAATTTTAGACACTCCCGGTTCCCAGAACTGGTTGTTATAGGTTGTTCAAACAAAATTAGTGATTGGCCGATACCGATATAAATTTAGGTACATCGGTATTTTATCGGCATATCGGCAAATTTTGCCGATAATCGGTATCGGCAAAATTTTGACGATATATACAGGGTGTCCCAGAATATGTGGGCAATCTCCCGGATTCAGATAGAACACTTAAAAATAACAGGAGAAGTTCTTATAAATTTTTCTTCCTACGGCCTCCCCTACGGAGATACGGGCCCATAACGGACGTCCCAGGAAATCGTTGTTTTTTAAATAATTTATTAAGTACTAGGTGTATTTTAATAGTTTTTTAGTATAATCGTTAGTAGATGAGTCTCCTTAAAATTCGCCCTTTTAAATACATTTGGCTTATTTAGTTTGCCAGGAACGGACTAGACGTAACACAAAAATGTTTTTTTTGTACACCTCGTATGATGAAGGAACGACAATAATATTTTTGGATACTCTAAACCTTAAGCTGAAAAAACGGTACTCTTGATCAATGTCGATAAAGTGAAAGTCACGATGCGCATCGATTTGTAGTTCTGCTGAATGCATTTTGTTATCGACCTTTTGTTTGGTTAGGATCCCAACATGACAAATAAAATTCACATAAATCGCTGTCAAATCACAAATAGCTTTTTAAATTCGATGGAAAAAATGGCGTCCGATTTCCCATCGATTTGTGAAATCGGTTTTTTAGAGCGCATTCAAATCGATGGGCTCTGCTGAATGGCCCATTCTTAAACTCTCACACCTATGCGAGATTTTCGATAAATTTACCTACAATACAACGTGTCCAAGATAAGGAGGGCCAGTACCGGGATCTCGGAAACCGTAAGAGATACGAAGTCGGTTAAATGGAGGTAAAGTTGCACATTTACGTGCCTAATAATATGCCGTTTAGAGAGAGTAATTCCGGAGATATCCGGAAAAAAACGAAATTCTGAAAAATCGTTTTATGTTTTCCTGGGTTTTTTTGAGATCGAATTGTAAAGTAAATTGCACTTTTACATTGCCACTTTTTCCGCTCTATCTAACAGCGTTAATTGTTTTGTAATCCGACGAGTCGTCTTCTTAGGGCCATTATCAGCTGTCTTTTTTCGACGAGTCATCTTCGAAGGGACATTATCAACTATATTTTTTTAAATACGGTCCTATTTTTCTGATATTAGAATTTGAGAGCTTATTATCTTCCGAACGCAACGATGTATGACACATTGTGGTTTAATGACGTTTCGATTGTTTGTTGAACAACATCAGGAAATTGTGGGATACGGTCCTGTAATTCTCCTAATTTTATAAATATTATCTCATAAGTAAACTCTAAATTTTTTACTTATGTTTGACTAGTTCAATAAATAACAAATAATATAATAATAAACCACAAATAAGTGAATACAGTACAGAAACATTACTTCAAACTTCTGTTGATTTAAAAGAAAAGTAGGCGTTTGAAACAAAAAAATGGTGAAGAGTGATTTGTTTCAGTTGACAGGCCCATTGTGATCGTTGTCAACATTTGAAAGTGTTTTAAGAGGTTTTGCATTTTCCAGAAAATATATAACATAATTTTACAAATGCTGAAAATATTGATATTCTATCTCATGTTTCATTTTATCTAAAAAAAAACTGTTATGTGGCAGTTAGAAAATGTTATTTGTGCTTAGAGAATAACGGAAATCATTTTGATCACCTGATTATGTAGTTCCTTACTTTTTTCGTTGTTCGTTTTATTACTGTTTCGGTATGATTTTTGTTCACTTACTTGTGGTTTATTATTAAGTTATTTATTATTTATTGAACTAGTTCAACATGAGTAAAAAATTTCGAGCTTACTTATGAGATATTATTTATAAAATTAGGAGAATACAGAACCGTATTCCAAAATTTCCTGATGTTGTTCAAAAAACCCTCCAAACGTCATTAAACCACAATGTGTCATACATCGTTGCATTCGGAAGAAAAAAAGCTCTCAAATTCCAATATCAGAAAAACAAGACCGTATTTAAAAAAAAAGTTGATAATGGCCCTTCGAAGACGACTATAGTAGGATTACAAACCAATTAACGCTGTTAGATAGAGCGGAAAAAGTGGCAATGCAAAAGTGCAATTTACTTTAGAATTCGATCTCAAAAAAAAAACAGGAAAACAATAAAACGATTTCTCAGAATTTAGGTTTTTTCCGAATATCTCCGGAACTACTCGGAATTTTAAAACTTTCTAAGCGGCATATTATTAGGCAAGTAAATGCGCAACCTTATTACCTCTATTTAACCGACTTCGTATCTCTTACGGTTTCCGAGATCCCTGTACTGGCCCTCATTATCTTGGACACGTTGTATAAAAAAAGAATAATAAAAATCAGACTTAAAATAAGACAATTATTCACGATCAAAATCCATCAAAATATTGCGTGGATCGATTTATTTTTACTGTGAGTGTAGTTTGGCTAACATTCCTAGTAAGTTTTGTCGCGAATCACCACTTATATATTTTTGAATATTATCGGTATTTTTTTAATTTTCCATTCTATTCAGACATGACCTAATTATGTATGTACAAAACAACGTTATTATAGATAATAACTTAAACAAATAATTATAGAGGTGTTAATTTCGTGTGGAACGTGCAAAATTGATTTTAACATTTCGACACAACATTTGTGTATTTAATTAAAATACTTCCTAATGAGAAAAAGCTACAAAAGAAAGTGCGACACCAGAAACAAGCACGTCAAATGACGTCAATATTATATTTCATCATCAGTCCGGAAATAAAGAGTTTTGCGTGCGGGCATAACTAAAACAAAACATGCCAACACTAAAGAAAATCAAGCGAATCGCTAAAAACAACAAGTCAACAGTAAACAAGCCAATCGAGCAAATGCGCAGAATCTTAACCCACAATTCCGTAACAGTGCGCGGACTATTCTGACGATTGCAAATCAGTTGACAATCCAAACATTCTGCTGTACGAACATCGAATTTCAGTGGTCAAGATTGTGCTTATGTAAAACTCTTATAGTTAATGTAAAAGTTTATAATTCGCCTTATACAGGGTGTTTCTAAGTATCATGCTAATATTTAAGGAGGTTATTCTTGGGTTCATTTTCAGAAAAAAACTTCATATGAACATTTGTCCTAAACGTCTTAACTTTTGCGTTATAAGGTGGTAAAGATTCTCATGTTTTTTTAATAATTTGTTAAGGTTAATGACTTAAATATGTGACAACTAGACTAGGTAGACAACTGTCAAAACTGTTTATGCTTACAAAACAAAATCTTACCTACTAGATCCTTTTTAATCTTTGTTAATAAAGGGTTCTCCAATAAGAGGTGTTATTTTGATATTGAAAGGAAAATGCCATTTTTTGAGATAAATGATCGGATGTTTATTTCATTATACAGAGGAAGGTATGCCGTTAATAATGGAAAATAACATCTGCCAAATGACCACCACGACCACGCCTACAGGACCATATCCTTTTCATGAAATTTTCCATAACCAAGTCGCAAAGTGGCTGCCGTATGTCCTCCATAGCCTCACGAATTCCATCTTTGAGGTCTTGAATCGACGCTGGGCTGTTGGCGTAGACCTTCTCTTTCACGTGGCCCCAAAGGAAGAAGTCGCAAGGTGTTAAGTCACAAGATCTCGGTGACCAATTGTGATCACCTCTTCGAGAGATAACACGGTCCGGAAACTTTTCCCGTAAAAGATCAATGGTTTCGTTGCTTGTGTGGCACGTAGCGCCGTCTTGTTGAAAGTAAACGTTGTCCAGATCAATACCATCCAATTCCGGCCATAAAAAATCATTAATCATCTCTCGATAGCGCAATCCATTCACCGTAACTGGTGCCCCAGCCTCATTTTCGAAAAAGTAAGGTCCAATGACCCCGCCGGACCATAAACCGCACCAAACAGTAACGCGTTGAGGATAGAGAGGCTTTTCAACAATAACTCTTGGGTTTTCCGAGCCCCAGAAACAATTTTGTTTGTTGACGAAGCCACCGAGGTGGAAATGGGCCTCATCAGTCCAGATGATTTTGATTGAATTCCGGATCATTTTCATGCATTTCAAGGACCCAATCGGCAAAGACACGCCGTTGTTGATGATCGGCCGGCTTGAGTTCTTGTGTTAACTGAACTTTATAAGCCTTAAGACCCAAATCCTTATGCAAAATACGGTGTAATGATGTTTGTGGAATGTTTAATTCCAAAGAACGACGAGGAATGGACAAACCTGGGTTTTCTTCAACATTTTCGGCTACAGCAGCAATATTCTCGGCTGTTCTTGAGCGACGTGCACGAGTTTTTATTCTTCACATCACTAACTTGTCCGCTCGAATTTTCCCACCAACTTCTGTATTGCGGCCTGACAAGGTGCTTCACGACAACCCAAAAATGTTCGAGTTTTACGAAGAACCGTCTCTGCCAAATTTTCACCATTTTTATAGTGAATTTTAATAATTTCAATGCGTTGTTGAAGCGTGTATCGTTCCATTTTTGTTAATGGCGTAGTTTCTACTTGTCAATGTCAATCTACCGAAATAGCGGGCTATTGAAAATAACACATCTTATTGGAAAACCTTTTACCTAACGTCAAGCGACAAAATATCAAGAAACGACATTCGCTCAGCAAGGAATGAGAACTTCAAAAATAATTTAGAAGAAAAGAAGTAGCGTACCATTATTTTCTTCACAAATACCGAGGGCAATTCCCTCACGAACGTCACTGGTCCGAATAAAAACAAAATGTCATACATCATAAAATGCTACTTGATGAATGCAAAGTGTGTACCAAATTTGAAAAAATATCCAGAGCAGTAGCACAGATATTAAGAAAAAAGGAGATATTTTGAAAATTTCCCTGTATCCCAAAAGTTAAGACGTTTAGGACATAATATGTTCATAAGATTTTTTTTTTCTGAAAATGGATCCGAGAACAACCTCCTTAAATATTAGCATGTTATTAAGAAACACCCTGTATTTTATTGTGTCAAACATTCATTTTAAAAAATCTAATTTGTACAAAATGTTACTATATCAATGTCGTTTTATGGCAATGATATTTTAAAAATTTGCACGATAATGTCACATATTTCCATAAGGTTATACCTTATATATTTTAACAACACTAACAACAATAAGTTTGAAAAGCTAATTAAATTATATAATTTTTTAGAACTTTCTAATCCAATGTCGAAATAATAAAGACATTTTTTAAAATTTTCTTTTGTTCAATTTTCCCTCTTCCGTATCTTCCGTGGGAAAATTATACTGTATTATACAGGGTGTCCGCTAATTAATGGTACATGGAGAAACTACAGACTCCTTAAGTAAAATTATTAGGATTTAATTATACTTACATATCCGAAAGTTGATATTAACTGAGATACAGGGTGTTAAAACAACATTTTTGTTTTTCTCTAATAACTTTGAGAGGAACTAGCGTTTTTTACAAAATTTGGCATTTACGATTTTTTTAGGACGAGAAATTGATTTTTTATGAAATTTTCGCACATTCATACGGTCATAACTTTTTTGTGCCTCAGTGTATTTAAGTTTTTAATAATACTTTTCTCATATTTATAACGTAAAGAAGGTTCAAGGCGCCCAGAGTTACCGTTTCGGAGATATTTGCCTTTTACCCCATCAAACGTCCCAATTTACCCCGAGAGGTTGCTCGGGTTTGTTCCGGTATTATGTGCATTGAAATGTACTATTTCAACTCTAGAGTTTAAATGAATTTTTCCAACACGCGTGTGATATAAGACATAAGACTATAATATAATAGGAAGATGCAGCCGTATAGCGTAGGAACGGAGAAACCGGAACTGTCCGGTATTGGGAACTGACCGACATTGGGGCAATCTCTCCTATGTATAACTTTTCTCCACTGAAGATGAGGATATGCGCCGTCAAAACATGCATGCAAATAAAAAGCTTATGTTTTATTAAACTAGTTGAACAGACTTATTTGATTTGGGGTTCGGTAAAATTTCCGCACACAGAGCCGTGGCTGCTTAGATTTCATGGTATGATCTAGCAATATAACAAAACTATTGTTGTGAGAATATTAAACTCCTTGGGCCTATGCTTCGATAATTTTAATAATATTTGCCCATATATTAACAAAACGTCAATTATATAATAAAATATATTATATCATTGTTTTTGAAAATATGCAATCATTACACAATTATTTTCACATTAGAGTTATGCCAAAAACGTTTTAACCCACAAATCGTAAACAGCTCCATTAGTAAGGAAAAATTAATAAAGAACCACACAAATTAAACAAGTTGAAATTACATAAAAATATAAACAACTGTGCTTTCAGTGAACACGCGTTCATATTATTTTTATTCATTTATAGCCTTCTCTCAAAACTTTACATGTAGTCCCCGTCATCCGTTGGTCCACAGAAGCAAAGCTGGCCAAAAATTCGGTGTTCGTATCGACTGTCAACTGATTTGCCACCAAGATAATAATACGCGTACTGGCACTGAATTGTGGAGTCGGATTTTGCGAATTGACTCGAACAACTTCTGTTTAGTTTTGGCATGTATTGGTTAAAGTTACTTTCCATTATTCTTTAAATATCCATTCCGGCTAACGTTAGCTCTAAACAAAGCAGAAATGAACAAGAATACTTGTAGGTTAGGTTAAGAAGTCAATTCTCAAATTTGACAGTTGACGGTTTGACATTTCAACGGCGAGGTCTGCCAACCCAGTAAAAAAAAGTACCGTGGAACTATCAAAATACAACGCTTAAACGCCGCAAAACACAACTAAAAACTCAATAAGAATATAATAATGGGTATCATTTAACTAACTGGTTAGCAAAATATTCTTATTTTTACGAACAATGTAATCGGTCAGCCAAAATGGCTAGTTGGTCAGCAACTTATGGACAGCAAACATTTCTGAATCGTGACAGTGCCCTGGGAAAACAAGTGAAAACCTGCCCCCGCTACACCTTTTGTAGCCGATTTCCTTCCGTATTCGGCAAAAGGAAACACAAGAAAGTTACATAAATTGACAGTGCCCTGGGACCTCTGAAGTAAACTGCTTCTAGACATGTTTGTTTCTACTGACCAATTGTAAACTCTTGCTGGCCAAGTAATCATTTCAAAGCTCGACTGTTAATAACGGCAAACCATTTAATTACTTCTCTATGATAATATATAAAACACTAATACAATGTCAACAATAAATACGCGAGACGTATTTTAAAGTTAATATTTAGTAACTTTTATGTTTGGTTGGTAATGTAAAAATCACTATGTTTTCCGCCAGACTTGCAGCAGAAACTGCAACAAAAATCGAGCAGATCCGTTTTAAGACACGTCTTGCAAGCTCTTGCAAGAATATTATTTAAAGAATCAGCTGGCAACTTAATGCGCGTACCTTCTTTCGTTTACTGCAATGACTTGGCGACTGCAATGTGGCCTTTACATCTATGTTTCGATCAAGAATGTTCTGAGCCCAAGTAACTATTTTTTTTTAATCTCTTTTTAAGTATTTAGCAAGATACAATTAAATACAATTCGATGTTCTAGGCTGCTGAGGCTCTTGTTCAGTCTCCGATCGGAGGAATTGCTCTCCTTTCGATGGAATCTAGTAGGCGAAGTATATACCTGGATGCAGAGCTCCAGACATGGGAGCGATTAGTATTCCAGTGAAGGACGAATCTGGGATTTGTATAGTGTCAAAAATTCTTAAGGCGTATACACCTGTTTTATTCGAAAACTAAACCAATTTTCTGCGACGGTGTCTTTGCGATTGCCACAACGTGATTATACCAATACATATTTCCTCCTGGCACTAAATACCTTGGAAACAAGAAATTTGCGATCAAAAATTGGTTGTGAATTATAAAATATCACTACACGGATGGACTCCTAGTTTGAATGCTAATTTCTAGGATATTCCGATATCAAAATTAGTGTTCTTGTACGCCCGGTATATTCATTGCTCATGTTAAGTAAGGTGCATAAAAATACATAACCTTAGCCTTCATGCTACGTTCGCCAAAGGTTTTCTACGCAGGCCGACAGGTTTTGCATGGCAAAATCTTTGGTTTTTCTCGTAACGTGCAATAAGGAAACACGGTTTATATTTACCGATCGTAACGCAAATTAATGTCAAGTGCATTAAATTAAAATTGTATTCTATTTGCAAACATCAACGACTAATAAATTCACCACGTTATTGTATAAAAAATTAGCGTGGATCCGAGAAACCATTCGATGAATTATTAATTTTTGAATAGTCGTGTACCGCAATCCCAGTTTATTGAAAAAATAATTATAAATAATGTATCTAGTAATATTTTACTTGCAGCAGACGTACCAGGTACATGACGCTGTTAGAAAGAGACGAGAGTCATTAGCTGATCAATATTTCTTTTCGTGAAGTTTTAGCCGTTAATAATAAAGTTTTGAGTTAATTTATTGATATTTAGATTGTCTGACATGTCGATTGGGATATCAACAAGTTTCGGAAAGATCTGTGACAAGAATTTCAAAATTGTTCATATTTGAAATTGTTATTATTATTCTTATAACATTATATTTTTTAACGCAATTTTCTCATACCGTTTTCCAAACCTTTAACTTTACGATTCCAGTTTTAGATTAGAAAGAAGAAGATTTTAGAGAAAAAATAAGTATATTTGGCTAAACGTTCGCATAAAATAGTGCCTGCTTGGCGATCTGTGATTAAACGCAGCTCTTAAATAAAACAACTCAAATATACAGGGTGTCCGGGAACATGTGGGAAATCTCCCGGATATGAAGAAAACACGTCAAAAGAATACTATAGTTTCATATAAACTTCTTTCGTATCGGCCTCCTCTTCGGAGATATGGGTCCGTCCCAGCAGCTGTGAGTAATTCACAACAGTTTCTTGGGTAGTAGTTTGACGAGTCTTACCTGGTATACATCATATTAAAAAATAATTGAAATATACCAGGTGGTTCAATAATTATGTGTAAAAAACTTGATTCCATTGTTGCTCTTTGGGAGCCCATGTCTCCGAAGAAGAGGCCGATACGAAAGAAGTTTATATGAACCTATAGTATTCTTTTCACGTGTTTTCTTCATATCCGGGAGATTTCCCACATGTTCCCGGACACCCTGTATATCTGTGATTCTGTTCATAATTTCTGCAACATATTTTAATAAATTCAATCAGGATCAGGTATAAAATCCGACAGAAACAAACTGGACAAGACTACTCTAGTTATAAATTCAAGCAAAAAATCGTTGCCTTTCACTTAATACCCGATTTTCGCTGGACTCTGCCGATTGGCGACGTTGGAGTTTGACGCTCAGAAGGCTGACACGACATACGTCTTTGTTAAAGGCACATAAACGAAAAGGTGCATACAAAAAAATTATGCCAAATCCCTTAGTGGATTCATCGCGACATGGGTTTTGTTTTGACTGGCTAGCCAGCGGCGATTGTAAATTTTTTAAAAATTAAAGGATACAATTTTTTTTAAAATAAGAATCAACTGTTCGTCCTTAATACAGACTCTAGACAAACTTCTAAAATTTACACAAACAACCTCTGGCGTTTTATCAACACATTATTCTTAGTCATAATAATTTCAAATGATTAATCGCTCGAGCGATTCACTCGATTATTAAAATCGCTCGAGTATCAAGTACTCGATTAATAAAATCATCGGTTTTTCCCAACACTAATCTGAGGAGCGAAGTCACACCACTGAGGAGTTGGTTGGTTGATGGTTTTCCAGGTGTTGTTTTTTCGATCATCAATTTAATGTTGTTTTTGTTGCCTGTTTTGATATCCTAAAGGCCGGTTCTGGACCCCTGAGACTTTGAGCGCATCCGGCTCTCGCTAGTTCATCCGCTTTTTCATTACCTAATATCCTAGAGTGACCAGGGACCCACAAGAGCTACTATATTGTTCCCCCTGACCGCCAGTACGTTTAGGTTGGTATGGCACTCCAGTGTAAGTTTTGAAGTAAACCGATTGGAGTTCAGAACCGTAAGAGCAGCTTGGATGTCCGACAGGATATAAATCGTTTGGTTGTGGTGGCCCTTTTCAAGATTTTGTAGTACGCATGCTTGTATGGCATAAACTTGCGCTTGGTATACTGTGGCGTAGTTCCCCAGAGAAATGCTGATGACCATCCTTGGTCTTTCCCCAAATATAAAAACAATATGAATACCTGCGCCCACACCGTTGGCGGTATTTGATCCATTGGTGTTCCAAACTAGACCCTTGTCAAACGACGGGGGTGCACTGTTCGTCCAATCAAAGTTCCAGTCAATCTTGAAATGCTTTGTGAAATCGTATGTTGCGGTCATACGATCAGTTTGCATATCCAAGAGCTCATCGTTGATTAGATCCGTGGCTCCGGTATGTCCAATTTTTACGGGGTGTTGTGTCCATTCCCCATTTGTGATCATCCTTGAGGCGCTACAGTTAACCTCCATTTTGATGTGAATGTCTAGGGGTATTAGTCCTAGTATGACTTCCATTGCTGCAATAGATCATCGGTTTTTCCCAACAATAATCTGAGGAGCGAAGTCACACAACTGGAGAGTGATTCGATCACGCTTTTTTGCGTGATATCGTGGGACATGCCACTCTAAAACCGGATACCAACGAACGAATCGTGTGAACGGAGCGTAAAATTACCTAACTCACTAAAAAGTGCCTTCGCATTGTCATAATTGATTATTTTCGTAAACACACCGTTTTAGTAAATTGAACAAAATAGTTCGTGCAACGAGGTACGTGTCATAATGCGAAAATTAGTTACCCAAAAGGAAATGGTTCAGTAAACATAACAAGGTCGCGAATTAAGAATCATAATATCTTAATTCCTAGTTTGGATGTTTTTATATTTATATTTGCAATCATTAAAATCGTTCGTACGAAGGTTCCTCTAGACCAGGGGTGGCCAATCCGCGGCACGCGTGCCACCGTGTGGCACGCCGGGTTTTGACAATGGCACGCGAAGACAACATTAAAAGATTTGAAAATAAAAAAATGTCATCTTCGGGAACTGTATTGAATTGATATTTGAGTCGTCTAGTTGCAAAAGCGGCCAACTTCTTTGAAGATCATTTTAAGAAAAACGCACAAAACTATTGCGATAAAAGTATCTAATGAATGAAGAATAAATTATACAGGGTGTCCGAGAATATGTGGGCACTCTCCCGGGTTCAGATAGAACACTTAAAAGTAACAGGAGAAGTTCATCCTACTTAATCCTACCATGTATGTATCAACAAAAATATTATTTTTTCGAAAGCAGTTCATTTTATCGATATTGATCAAGAGTACCTTTTTTCACCTTAAGGTTTAGAGTTTAGAGTACCAAAAAAAAAATTGTCGTGCCTTCACCATACAGGGTGTAAAAATAAAGCATTCTTGTGTTACGTCTAGTCCGTCCCTGTCAAAGTAAATAAGCCAAATGTGTTTAAAAGGGCGAATATTAATGAGACTCATCTAAAACATTATACTATTTAAAAATCAACGATTTCCAGAGACATCCGTTACGGGCCCGTATCTCCGTTGGGGGGGGGGGGGGGGGGTCGTAGGAAGAAAAATGTATTTCAACTTCACCTATTATTTTAAGTGTTCTATCTGAACCCGGGAAATTGCCCAGATATTCTGGGACACCCTGTATATTCGATAGATACTAGTTTATCTTGAATCTGAGAATATTTTTTTACAAAATAAATAATTAAACTCAAGTTGAAGATAAAAAAATTACATTTAAAATGCAGATGGCCGAATTTGAAAGTAACTTATGAAGTTGGTCCGTTTTGAAACTAATCGAGTGAGAGATGGCCGATTTTGAATTTCTTAACGGATATTTGAGTCGTAGAAAATAACAAAACATGCCCATTTTTCGCTCTTTTTGCCAGCTCTGGAGTTTCAGATGTTATATTCAAATCCATTGTATTTATCAAAACAATAATAATCACTAATATTTTAGCACTATTTAAAATCGCCGACCGTGCACCTTGACGAAAATTAATTGTTGTTCTATATGCTCTATAGGGTGTTTCGTAATAATATGTTAATATTTAAGGATGTTATTCTTGGGGCTATTTTCAGAAAAAGAACTTCATATGGGCATATGTCTTATACGTATTAAAGTTTCAAAAAATCTCCCTTTTTGTTGTTCTTAGTGTATGTCCACAACGGAGCGCCGACCCTCGCCCTCGACCATAGCCTGGTACCATAGCATCGCACAGTAGTGTCCACAACGGCGCTCCGACCCTCGCTCATTGCCTTGCCTGTCGATAAGTTTGTCTCTCGACATCGAGATATAAACATGGACTGTGCGTAATTTGTCAATTTAAAATCGTATTTTTTATTTTAAACTTTGCTATTGTTTGGTTCTTTTCGAAGCCCCTTTAAATACGAGGCCCTAGGCTAGCTCCTAGTGATAAATCCGACCCGGCTTAAAGGATTTTTTCATGTGACGTCCTGTGATGATTTCATAATTTTACGTCAAATGATCAACGTTATTTATGTAATATACCCTAAAGTAATGACACTTTCTTATATTAGAGTCTAAAATAATATCTTTTTCATCGGAAGAAGATGACAACGCACAGTCCATGTATATATCTCGATGCCGAGGGACTAGTGTGCGAAGCTCAAGCGATGGCTGTGCCGTGCTTAGACACCTAGATACAGAATCAAAGAAAAGGTCCATTTTCTCCAAGAGACCTGGTTGGTAACTAACAAGGGGTGAAAGTCAGGATCTCACAAATGAATTTCTGAGACCGTGTTAGTTACCTAGATACAAGGTGTGCAAGTGAAAATTTTATTTTCTAATTTCCTAATTCACTTACTATTTAACTAATATTTTCGAATACAATTTTTGATTTTGGAGGCTGTTATGGGGCAAGAAATTTTCATGTAGATTGTAGAGGACGCTCGCGGCGGCAGCATCTTAGTTTTTATTAAAGATATCGATTTTCTCGTCACTTTTACCAAAGAATGGTGTGTGTATCTTGTCAATGTCGCTCGGAGCAATTGCTTATTGATGTAAATATGAAATGTTTATTTAACTTATAAATATTTTTCATTATTGGTCTTTTAATTTCTTTGCAGGCTGGACTTTTCAGAATATTTTAAATGTTAATGATACTTTAAAAAAATATATGTTATGTTGGAACTCCTGTTGTAACCTGAATTATTTGCAGTTAAATTCTATTACCTATAATGTAATAATAAGCCCGGTATGGTAGCTCAGTAAACAGAACTACCGCATTCGGCCGTGGCGACCCGGGTTCGATTCCCGTTCAAACCCCAGGTGTACGTCAGTACACAAAATTTTAGTAGGCAAGAATGCAGCATGTTGCTAGTTTAGTCCTGAATAAGACCCACTGACTGGAGCGGATAATCCTGCTCCTTTGGGGACTGATGGACAGACTGGGGGTTTAGTCCTGAATAAGACCTGACTGGAGCGGATAATCGTACTCCTTTGGGGACTGATGGACAGACTGGGGGCATGCGCGTGGTTCGGATCCCACGTCAAAAGCTGTAGGTCCCGTCTGGCTGACATTTCCCAGACGTTAAAGAAAAGGGATACAACAAGCCGTTCGGCTGCAATATAATGGCAACATGCCAGCCCTCATTCAACCAACCAACCAATAATAACAATGTGTTACGTATTTCAATATTTTAAAAAGCGTACTGGACATTAAAAGTGCAAAAATTTCGAAACAAGTTGTTCAGAGCGGCATTGATAAGGTAGGTACACACACCATTTTTGAATAAAAGCGATGAGAAAATTGATATTTTTAATAGGAACATAAATACACTAAAGCGCATGTTTTAATCTATCTTTAACATGGTACAAGGTTCCATATTCCATATTCTTCTCCAATGTTCTCTTCTTCAGATAGGAACAAATGTCTTAATCTTCAGTGCCGCATCATTATTTTTGAGGTTATCTTTAATACCTGATTTTTCGGTTATAGCGTTTTCCCTATATACGTCAAATCAAACAATATGAATTTCCTCGCGGTGGTGAAAGATAAAATAATAATAATAAATACCTTTTATTAAATAAGTGAAATACAAGTAAATTCATATAGATACTATGGAGTCAAATCGAGGCGCAGTCTAGCCAAAGGCTACTCTACTGAATCCCAAAAAACCCAAACGTTAAAGAATAAGGAAGAAAACAAACAGTTGAATACAATAAAAACAAAAGAAAATATAGGAATAGTCAAAGTTAAGATCAAAGTTCTGATATACCCAAACAAATTAAAACTGGCCCACATAGAGGCAAATACTGAACTAACGCAGATATCGCATAACTATAAAAAAAAGAAAAATAATTATAAAAAAGTAATAATACAAAAAATCAATGAGGAATTTTGGAGATTGAGAAAATATTTCTTATACAAAATTTTAAATTTGTTAGAGTTGAGAAAAGGAAGATAATCCTGTAAATTATTATATAATTTAATACAATTATAAGTGAATGTTCTCTGAAACATGGCACTATGATAATGAGGAAGAGTAATTTTATTAGAAAATCTTATATTGCATGAATGTATATCATCGCGAAATTGGAACTTATTTTTTATAGACAGAGATAAAACAGGGTTACTCAAAATCCCATGAAAGAAATTTCCCAAATGGAGAGATCGGCGATTGTGCATTTTGAGCCATCCAAGATCTTTAAAAGTATGTGAAACATAGTAAAATTTTCTTAGACCAAAAAAAAAGACGCGAACAAGTATTTTGAACTTTCTGTATCCTATTCCTATCCAAAATACCCGAACACGGACCATAAATAAAATCATAGTAATTAAAGCTAGACAGAACAAGAGACTCACAAAGTATTTTACGCAACCCATAATTAAGAAAATGACGGTTGCTATACAAAATTTTTAAAGTCAAATAGGACTGTTGAGTTAACTTTTTAATATGTTCCTTGAATCTTAATTATTCTGTATCAATAATTATACCCAAATTTTTTGCCGACTTAACAATATTAAGATTAATACCATCAAGAGTTATATTAATATTTTCAATTAAGAAAGATATATTATTTTTGTTACCAAAAAACTTCAAACATGACTTTAATGGGTTTAACTTCAAATTATGTTCTGAAGAAAGCTTTTTTTAATGTAGACAGATATTCATTAATTAAATTAGACACGGCAAGATAATCATTATGGTCAAAATGAACGTAAACCTGCGTATCATCCGCGTAAGCCTGGACTTTACAAAATTTAAAAGATTTTAAGATATCAGATGTATAAATTATAAAAAGAAGCGGTCCAAGGATAGATCCCTGTGGCACACCTGAGAGAACTTGAACTTGATCTGAGAAATTATTATTGCAGGAAATTTTTTGATAACGGTTTAGTGAAATATGATTTGATAAGATTAAGAGAATGATCTGAGAAGCCATAATATTTAAGTTTAGCAAATAAAAGTTCATGATTAATGGTATCGAAAGCCTTTGAAAAATGCTATCAAATCAGATCCAATAATTCAACGAACTGTCCATTCATCGGATTGACTGGTTATTGTTCAACCGGAAATTGATGATATTGGATAGAGAATTGAAAACGTTATTGTTTCCTATAACAGTGCGATGCATCATGAGCATGTATGTGCTGACAATGTTAAAATACTTAGTTGAGTATCAATGACCCATATTTTCAAGAAGATATCACCACAGATCAAGGTGAATGTAAGGCAATGTCAATACGATGGCCGCCTTGCAAAGTTTTATCACCGACTGTCGGTCGTAACAAAACCGGAATGTTAACATGGAAACTTTTTAAGAAACAAACCCGAATAAACCAGAACCTTTTACCACCCATTTATTGTTTGCAACCAAGGCGGATCTTAACCCATACGTAACCAGTGAAATGTGTCTTGACCAAAATTCAAAAAACCCTAAAAAACCGGAATTGCCAACATTAATAAGGTACCGGTGCAAGACCACAAATAAGACAGCTAAATGTTTCCACCGCATGACCTTAACTTTCGATGATGTCCCGCGGCAGTCTTGCAATGTCGTTAAAGACAACAAACAGGTGACCTGGCTGTCTGAGGTAAGTCTGCTTATGAAACGTAGTTATGTTCTCAACATATACAGAGTGTTGACTCTTATACAATGATACATGTGGACAACAAGAAGTATTTACGATTATTTCCATCACCTGTCACATTTACTATTTCGACTAATCAAATTGTTTCATTTACACCAATTACAGTACGTTTCACGAAATTTGGATACGACTTAATGATTTCCTGGGTCGGTCCATTGTGTCGACAAGAGCTTGGCAATAAACAAGTGAAGTAGGAAGGGACGGACTAAGGAAAAACAAGTAATGATATGATTATATTAATGTAATCAAATGAAATAACATTTTTTTAAAATATTACTAGTCATATTTATTTACATTTATAATGTCATTCTCTAGATAGTTCTGTTTCGCTATCGCTATCCTCATCAAAATTAATTATAATTGGCTTAATTTACGATCCAGACTAATATACGAATTTTCTACAGTTATTACGTGACGGACTGAATTTTTCCAACTACCTGGGGGAATATCATTAAAGCATTTTCGTATTAATTGTACAACACTAGAACTTATAGTCGGAGAAATATTTTCAGACCTAACCAGTGATCTTAACGGGTGCAACATATGCTCTATGGGGTTAAAAATGCAATAATAGGGTGGGAGCCGTAGCACTGTACGTCCAATTTCTTCTGCCAATGTGTCACAAACATATACTTTTTTTATACAAAATGTCTTTAAAACTTCTAAAAGATCACTTTTTTATAACTTTCTTCAAAATATATATCATTCGCCGCCATGTAGTTCTGAATCTCCAATTTTGTATTATTTGAGCTTGGAGCTTTATGTAATTGGCGACTGTGATAGCTCGCATTGTCCATTACTATCACGCTATTCTGAGGAATGTTTGGAACCATTCCTCAAAACTAACAAATTTTACCACAAAAAGATATTTAAATATAAATTAAGCAACCTAACCTACCTGATGTGCCTATATTTAATTATAACTTACTACTTACTTTTTAGTAGACCCGGCAACACTGCATGGCTGAAAATATTTTTAAAATAGAGAGCATATCCATTTATACATATAACCAAATTTTCAAAGTGATCAGTTGACTAAGTTTTCATAGACCAAACCAATTTTGTACTAAATTTCAGCAAAAGTCAATCAAGCGAATGAAATGTCGCACGAAAAAAGCTCACATTAAATTTACTACAGTCAAACTATTCGATAGTGTCAATAATTGACCTCCAGGCTCAAGGCATTTACCCACTAAATCTGAATTCCTTTGTTTCGTTTTTGCTAACACAGAGTTTAATACAATTAAGTACAGTTTTCCCATGCAATTTCATACTGAAAGGTAATTAAATCCAAACGTTGTAAAATATGTCTTCAATCTAAATATAATTATCAATAATAAATGTTTGAATGTAGATAGTTTTATCTAGTGCACCAATTTTTATAAACAATAACTTCATTTATAGGTTTTATTTTTCACATATATCTCGAGTTCAGTTATTGTTATATTCAATCACAATCATACCTATATATTTAATTTTATCTAAATCTAACCGGTTTGAAAAATAAATTTTACATCAATGTGCACTGCAGGTATCGATAATAAATAAAGATAAAAAAGAAGTTTTCATAATGGCTACATTATGAAATGCAAAAAAATTGAATAACCTGCCACTTTATGAAACTGAAGTTTTATTTTTTTTTTGTTGGTGGCAAGTGGGGTTCGAATTTTAGGCTTACTTCGATTTCGTTAAAATTAGTTTTTAGGCATTATGGATTCGACAAAAAATGTTTATAGAAAACTTTAAAATACTAACCTTTAACCTTGCAAATAGATCATTTTTACTAGATATTTATCTGAAATATCTATACTTGGAAATATATAACATGCCAACGGTGTCCGTCAACTAATTTCTAGTCACAATTATAAAACAACATAACCTAAAAATAATAGAAATATCTTCCAGTTTATTTTCTATTTTTAAAGTTTTATTCAATAAAGTACAATTTTTATTTTTAATTCAATATAGTATTATACATATTACTTTATATATACATATTTATAGTTACTGTAGACGTTTCCTGGGCATTAATTGTTATTCCTGTCAGATTCTGTATCGACACAATATTTTGTTCAATAGTATTATTTATTATTTTGTTCAATATTTTTAACTTTGTTCTGCTCGCACCATAACTCAAAGTTTTCATATTCTTTTTAAAAGTTTTTCTAGATTATTTTCTGCAATTGCTCGTATTTCTGACGGAGTACAACTTTCTTCCTGACTCATTTTTATTAACTTTAATAATATATTTATTTTTAATTATGACGGATGGGAAGAAGCTTTGTTGTGTTCAATTGTTTGTATCATGGCATATTTGATAGTTGTAACATTTTATTAAATTGTAAAAGTATTACGAACCCAAAAGGAAAATATTAATTCGAATGAAAAAAGTCTACTATATTTTTAAAGTTTTTCAGACTTTAAAGACCGAAATATGAAAAGTATTATAAAATACACGGTTTATAAGACAATTAGAGCACTTGTACTTTAGAAAACTCCCCGCATCGCGAGTCGTTTTCTAAATTAAACGCGTACTCTAATTTTCATATATTGGTTGTTTGTGCTTTGTCAACAAGATCTGTACCTTTTATTACACAAATTTGTAGGTTTTTTTACCTCATTTTATATGATATTTTATATTAGATCCGGTTTTTAGGCCGGATTCTCTAGACTCCGCTATTGCGGGATTTCAGTTCCATCCCTAATCTTGATAATGTTTAATTATGATATTTATATCTTTTTGCTCTGTATTTGTTGCTTTTTAGTAGACGCATTTTGTCTTAAATAGTTTTATATTTTTTATTTTAATTTATTATTTTATATCTAGTGTTATTCAAATATTATGATTGTTTTTGCTTTGTCAACAAGATTTATTTCTTTAGACAATAAAGCCTTTTGAGTTTGAGTTTGAGTTTGAGTTAAGATAATGTCTTATGAAACTTGTATCTTAATATACTATTACGCTTCAAAGATCGTAATGATTGTTGTGAGTATTCAAAGTCGGATACTCTTTAGAAAGGTCATTTGTTAGAGTTTATGTAGATATTTATTAGATGAATACAAGACCAGATGCGATCAAATACTTACTTGGTCGGAGGCGATATTAATAAAGACGCAGAATACACAGATATTATCAATAAACAAAGAGTGAGCGAATGAGCACATTCTTCTAGTTGATCAAAGAAATCGAAACAAGGTTGTCGAAAGTATGAAACAGTCCAAATATCCGGTTTCCTCCTCTAATTCCAGTAATCGTGCACCTTGCGACGAAACAACAGAAGAAGATGACCAAAAGAAGCTGCCAGGATAAGCCACTAGTCCAAAAATATTCAATCAAGAATAAAACTTGTACTTGAAGCTAAGGAAAAGAGACGGAATATTGTCGAATGAGTCGATCGAGGAGTACTATAAAATATTGATATTATATTATGGTGAGAATTACAACCAGTTTGTATAATTTTTAAAAATAGACCATAACAAGGAATTATTTTAAAACAATTACCATAAAGAAGTCAACCATAACAGTGTATTTTTATTTATATTTTTTTTTTAGAATGATATTGAAATACGTGTAATATTTACTGCTATTGCAATCAAGGAAAACAGTTGATTGGTGTAATACGACAATGGTAATTATCGTGAACGACCACGATAACAAGGAAAAACTTTTAAATAAATATTTGTGGCGGAAAAATAGTTTTTGAAGGATTAAGTGGAAAAAAAGTGTAAGAACAAATTAACAAAAATCATATTGGGTAAAAAATACCTTTGTCGTTCCTTAATAAACTGATTCCTGATAATGGAAACAAAATTACCTCTCTTTAAAAAAAGCGGGAGTTGAAAAATTGTCATTTTTGCAATTACAGCATAAAATGTTACCTCTTCTTAGGAATGGGAATTTTTGCAACACCAGACGGAGTGAGTGCCATCAATTCGATTTGTTAGAATCTAGTATTAGGCAATCAAAATAGATAATACAAAAAATCAATGGAATCACTACGCAGGTGACTGGCGGCTCGCGGTCAATCTCATCGGGGGGGAATTGTTCGGGTTTGTTCGGGTTTGGCGGGGGGGGGGGGGGGTCATTATGAAAAGCGCCACTTCTTTGGTCACGCCCTAATTTTGCTTTATTTCTGGTTTTCTAAATACGATACAAAAGAACTCTTTTTTAAGCTGTTTTGAATTTTAGATCAACTCTTTGCTCTTTAACGTTTGAAAAATGAGCTATAACAGGTGGTCTGCAGATGTAACATCTTATTTCATTTTGTCGTTAAAATGCCTTCAACACCGTTTTTACACCATGGTTGGTTGAAGGCGGGGGTCGGTTTAAAGGCTCGAACTTCTATCACTGCAGCCTGCCGGCTTATTGTGTACCCCGATCTTGTTAGAATATGTTTGTTCCATCTATGAGATCCAGTAACCTTCTACCAAGCCTGTCATGTGAGAGGTTGTCACCACTGTGTATGTTCCCGAAGATAGTTTGTCTTCTACGAGACAGTGCTACGCAGCGGTATATTATGTGTGAGTCTGCATTCAATGGATCCGTTGTTTATACCTATCCGTTGAAGGTATTTTCGCAGGGGGCAGTGGCCTGTTAGCAGACCCATCACTTATTTCAACTAGGGCCGCGTCAGGGTTAGCATCCCATTGGATAGTATTGTCGATGGTTTTCCAATTACGTCCCCTGCGTGTATTTGACCAGGTAACCCTTGCCATCGAGATAGGTGTTGTTTTTTCGACCATCTATCTAATGTTATTCTTGTGGCCTGTTTTGATATTCCAAAGGCCGGTTCGGGGCCCCTGAGACTTTGAGCGGATGATTCGTCTCTCGCTAGTTCATCCGCTTTTTCATTTCCTAATATCCCAGAGTGACCAGGGACCCACAAGAGCTCTACCTTGTTCCCCCTAGCCGTCAGTGCTTTTAGGTTGGTATACGCCATAGTGTCATTGACAAAAATAATGCATACAAAACAGTAAAATGCACAGCTAAAATTAAAATAGAACTTACGTCCAACCTGGAACCTGCCATCTCTTTTCCAAGCATTTAATAATTACGATAATGATGAGACGACGTCAGTCGTCAGCCCCTGCTAACTTCGGGATTCTTTTGCCCGCTTGCCGTAAATCGTCAGAGTTCGGATAAATCCCGTATGCATTTAACGCATTGAGGACATTCACGGGTCCCAGCCCGATTTCCAATTGCACTGGACCCTTGATAGGGATCGAGTACGCGTTTACGGAGATCGATTAAAATATGTATAGGTAAATTATTATAGTAGGTACACTTGTAGTAAATTCCAATTTAAAAAGAAAGGTTTATTTTTTAAATTTGTATTGGAAAGTCGTTGGCCTAATGGAGAAGCCGCCGACGAAAAAGGTACTACAAAAAAATCGGGTCTATTCGGGTTATGTTATTTATAAAATTCCAAAAACATCACGATGCACCAAAAAAATCAAAGTAAAAATGGAAATAACTCGAAAACGGTTAGAGATTTAAGATCGAGCAAGTATACCTTTTTAGTTTAGAAATTGCTGTTCTTTGAGGATCTTGAACTAAAATATTGAATTACAGTAAGAAAAAATCATAGATTTATGAAACGCAGTGTATGTAACTATCGCCCTCTAATGTAGAACTTAAAAATTTCTACAAATTCTTATTCTTACCTTATTCAACAAACTTACACTGGAGTGCCATACCAACCAAAAAGAACTGGCTGCCAGGGAGAACAAGGTGGAACTCTTGTGGGTCCCTGGTCACTCTGGGATATTAGGTAATCAGAAAGCGGATGATCTAGTGAGAGCCGGATCCGCTCAAAGTCACAGGGGCCCCGAACCGGCCTTTGGAATATCAAAACAGGTCACAATAACAACATTAGATATCTCGATGGCAAGGGTTACCTGGTCAAATACACGCATGGGCGGTAATTGTAAAACCATCGAAGATACTATCGAATGGGATGCTAACCCTGACGCGGCTCCAGCTGCCCCTGCGAAAACACCTTCAACGGATAGGTAAACAACGGATCCATTGAATGCAGACTCTGCGGCGAAGAGGATGAAACCGCCTCGCACATAATATACCGCTGCGTAGCGCTGTCTCGTAGAAGACAAAACATCTTCGGGAACATACAACGTGGTGATAACCTCCCACATAACAAGCTTGGTAGAAGATTACTGGACCGCATAGAAGGAGTAAACATCTTCTAACATGATCGGGGTACACAATAAGCCGGCAGGCTGCAGTGATAGAAGTTCGGGCCTTTAAACCGACCCCGCCTTTAACCAACCAACCAACCAACCGCCAACTTTCAATCCGATACATTAACCGATTTCCAATTAATTGGCTTATTTTCGAAAAACAGGTCTCGTGCAGCTTACACAATAAGTTGAGCATCTATATTAATTCAACCAATTAATATAAGTTATCTTTTTATTTGCTAGATTATATCTATGTATGTATAAAGTATTATGGTGGTAGTAATAAAATGTCTGCTACGTGAACTTTTTGCAATCTAATTCATTATTGTCATATTTAAATTTTAATTGCGCTAATATAATCATTACATTTTATATGTTTCGACAGTACTTATCAAACAAAAATAGCTTATTTGCCAGGAAAATACTCAACATTAGTAATAGGGTGCACGAGATTATCACGAGATGTTTGACATGTGCAAGCACGTAAACTGATGTTTATTGTATCTATATTCAGCATATTAACCTTAAGAGGTGTAAAAATTGATTAAAAGTTTATTTTATATTGTACTTAAGTAGTTACCTACTTTATAGATTAAAGATAATAGTGTCGAATACTATAACAACAGTATTATGATATAATAGATCATATTCCTTAATTGAAGATGTTAAATTGTTTTGTACGTTTTGACGTTGACATCTTCAAGACGCTCACATGAGAGTGAACCCGAACTAAGTTCATATGTATACACTTGCTACAAAGTAACGGACGAGTCAATCGTTTTTTTTAAATTTATTACTTTAATCCATTTTCAGAAAGAAATTTCTCGTTCTATAATAACAATAACGTAAATGAAGGTTTAATAATTAAATTATTGATTGTTCTAGTTTTAAATTTTAAACCCTTATAACTCGGAGAGTAGCGATCAAAGCATGAGGTCCAATGCTTTACGTGACGCTTGTATAGCCACTCTATTCCTGCAATCCTGCCTATTTGTGGTGACAGCGTATCCGGCTTGGCCATTTTATACATAGAAAACGAGGAGAATCTATGGATACATATTAAATTTAAATAATTCGATGACACCAAATGTCAAAAAGTTAAAATTTATAGTTCCGCTACAAATTATGCCCGGGTTTGTTATTTTTTTTTTCAATACTGGTATTGACAGTGGCGTAACTATATAAACGGGGGCCCCAGACAATTTCTCAGAAGGGGGCCCTTACCATGGAAATATGTTACACGATCGAACGGGAATTTCGGGGACATTGATTTTTTCGGTATTCAAGTTCACGGTAATTTGGTGCTGTACGAGATCCGAGGTATGGATACGGAAACGTTCGAAAAAAAATTGATCTATGTTAAACTTTTTATTTTGATGGTACAATACGAAAATGAAAAACAATCCATAACACGCCAAGTTTTCGAAATTTTCATATTCAATTTTAGAATTTTATACGCCTCACTTTTGCATCAGCAAACATGGGAATAATTTGATCAAGGTTACTTCTCAAACGATTGGCTATTCTATGTTCGATAGACAAAATACTCGAGCAACTTAAACGATCCTGGCCCATTGTACTTCGCAGGTAAGTTTTAAGAATTTTTTATTTCGAAAACGATCTTTCAGCCGTAGCAACTGTGACCGGAATGGTTAAGAACAAAATCAGAGCGGTGCAAACTTCTTGAAAACTCGTAGATAAAGCAACATTTTCTATAATCAATAAATCATCAAGCTGCTTGACAGAATTCAGTTCCTCAATTTGGGTTTTGAGACACGATCGGAGGAATAACAACCGTTCAGGAAATTTGTCACTGATCTCTTCAACATAAGTACCTGCAAGATTTACAGCTTCCGTGTACAGTTCTTGATCTGTCAGTTTTGTCAGTTCTTTGGGTTGGAGTAAAACATTTGCTTGAGAAAGGTCGACGTCTGGCTGTTGAAGAACTTTCGTAACTAGGTTTGTTGTCGTCAGAACTTTCGTGTGCGAAACAACTTGAAGAACGAATTCAAAATTTTCCATTTCTTTACGTAAATGGATTGCTTCATTTCGCTCTGTTTTCGAATTACTAGTTGCATTGGATATTTCTAAAGCTTTTGATCGTGTTTGGCATGAGGGACTTCTAAGTAAACTGCGATCCTATGGTATACCCAGTCGATTCTGTGCATGGTTGTCTAGCTTTCTTAAGGACCGCTCTCTGCAAGTGGCGATTGACGGATTTCTCTCAGACACCTTCACCATCAATGCCGGTATTCCTCAAGGGTCCATATTGTCTCCCACTCTCTTCTTACTCTACATTAACGACCTTCTAGTGAAAACAAAAATCCGATATTTAGTGTTGCTGACGATAGCACACTTATCTCATCTTTCTCTTTGAATGCGCAAACATCGGCTGCCGACGCACATATTCGCAGACAGCATGAAGTATCACGCCTCAACAAAGAGCTGGAAGAAATTTTGGCTTGGGGTGACAGTAACCAAGTGGAATTTAATGCTAAAAAACCCAGGCAGCAGTTTTCTCTAAAAAGGTTAACATTACAGAACCGGATATAGTCATGGACGGGCACGCAATCCCACTGGCTTCATCTATTAATTTGCTGGGCGTCAATCTGGGAGGAAATATGTCTTGGCATAACCACGTTGTGGCAATCGCCAAGATAGCTTCTCAGAAGCTTGGGGTACTCTTCCGAACCAGAAAGTTGTACACACCTCAACAACTTTTGACACTATACAAAGCCCAGATTCGACCATCACTAGAGTACTGCTCTCATGTCTGGAGCTCTGCACCCAAACATACTCTTCGGCTACTGGATTCCATCAAAAGGAGAGCTATTCGTCTGATCGGAGATCACGAGCTGACGAAGAACCTCGACAGCCTAGAACATCGAAGAGAGGTTGGGGATTTGACTCTCTTTTACAGATATTTTCATGGAAGGTGCTCGGCTGACCTTGCCCTCTTAATTCCGCCCAGAGCGACGAATTGCAGAAATACACGACGAACCACTGCCGCCCATACATATGTGTTTAAGCTTAGTACTCCTTGAACTTCATTATTTAAGAATTATTGCATCTGGAGGACTTCATCCTGGTGGAACGACCTTCCCGAGGTCGTTTTTCCCAACGAATATAACCTCCAACGATTCAAAACCAACGTGAATCGCTTTTTGCGCATACGCACCACTCCCAGAGTGCCCTAAAGGACTTTCCTATAGTGCTTGTGTTTGATCATAAAAAAAAAATAGTTACGCCACTGGGTATTGAGTCTGAGTCTGAGATAAACCGAAATCCGTATAAGTTAAGCGTTTGTCTTCAACTATAAGTCGTTAGAGTTTTACATTGATCCGTTTTTCTTTAAGAGTATGCCGGAGTCAGTCGAAATCTCCGATTTGACCCCTGTTCGTTTCGCGCTTTGTAGGCACGAGGCAAATTGGATCTTCCCTTGTCGTTAGAACAATACGTGGAAGATTAAAATAAACCCGGACAAAACCCAGGAAATTTACTTTTCAAAGACGCACTGCAAATTTCCAGAAGGAAAAGTCACTGTAGGAAACAAACAAATAGACTGGAAACCAAGTGTCAAATATCTAGGTCTACACTTTGACAAGAGGCTCAATTGGAAAGTAAATACAGCCACCATAATAAAGAAAGCCAACCAACAACTCGGCGCAATATACAGCTTGCTGAACAAACGGAGCAAGCTAAACCTAAGAACAAAGGTCACCTTATATAAAACGTTCATCGGACCAGCGATGACATATGGAGCTCCAGCATGTTGTACCATCAGCAAATCTGACCTAACACGTATACAAGTGATGCAAAACAAGGTATTTAAAAATCATTGTAAACATGCCACGCTACACAAGAAACGACATTATACATAGAGATCTCGAAATTGAAACAATTTCAGAGTTTATAGCCAAAACCATAAACAAATACCACACTAAGGCTAACCTAGCCAACAATAGAAAGACACTTTTATCGCACATACACTCACTGTCCAACACCACATACAAACTACCTAAAGACTGGATCAATCACAACCGCGATTGATTCAAAAACATAACTGATTCAAAACACTTAAGACCTTGTTTGCATAACATTCAAAAACCGAAAACACGTAAAGAAACAGCCTACCCACTACCTACTACCCTCTACCTCAATACATTAGGAGCTCTTAAATTTTGCTCATTCGATTAAGTTCGAATGGGAAAGATGCAAGAGCGGGCACCAAACATAAATGTATAGCTTAAAAGATAAAAACTAAGCATCATAAATGATGCAATAATAACACACGCTATTGAAAAAAAGCTAAAGGCCTCTCTAGCCTGACTTACACGGGGAGTTTAGTCGGTCGGCAATATCTCCTTCAGAGGATTGCCAACCCGACACTACCTTATAGCCTCGTCTGTAAGGTGTCTGTAAGCAGATTCTCCTCGGCTGTCCGTATTCGGTACGCTGACAGAAATAACGATAGTCGGAGAAAAGAGACCGAACGTGATCGGGGTCAGGACTTCAATTTTTATCATTGAAAAGCGTAGTTATCTCTTTTTATGAAAACGTTGCATCTTTAAAAAAAATGTCGAACAAAAGATGTCTAAATTTTATTAATAATTGGAGAAAAGTCCATAATTTCTTCCTACATGGAACAGTAAATAAAATGAAATCTAAAAATCTTTCGAAATAAAGAAATATATACTTTCCTCAAATTTTAGTAGCATTACAAAGTATGCTTCCCTTGAACCTTTTCTCTTTCCTCAAACAGAAATAAACGTTTGGGGAGAAAACTCGTTTAGAGGTATAGGTACTCCGGAATCCACTTAACCTTTGATATTCAAAGCTTAAAGGTACATAAAACTTTACTAATGTAAGTAATTTAAAACAATTCCAACTTTATGATCTTCCTATGTTAGTTTTTTGCAATATGTTTAATCTTTTTATTACATACCTATATAATTAAGTTTGGGTATACTTAAAATACTCGGTCATTGAATCGTCCTTTGTTAAGAATGTTTAGTATAAACAACGTCGTTTTTCTTGAGAAACTGGTTCTAGATTTAATTGTTTAAATGTTTAAAAAATTTTTTTAATGAAAATATAAATCTTTAATAAATCATCTCTATTAAATGGACATTTTTTCATAGTCCGTAACTAGGTATATGAAATTCCATGAAAATCAACCTCTCTTGGGCGGACTCTCCTTTGGGCGAACGCGGACAGGCTGTTTTCATACAAAGAGTGCGAAAACCCTCCTTTAAACGGACAAAAGAAATTTTTAAGTATTTGGGAGACGAATAAGGACGGTGCAAAAACTCTCTGAAGACAGACCGGCAACTATGCGTGGCAGAGCGAAAGTACTTCGCCGAATGAAAGTATGTGTGATTCCCCGATAGCAGTCCGCCGTTTATTTGTGAGTTGTAAGGTTGAAATCGTAAACAATGGCAGAAAAATGTCGCGTTTTGAGTCTGAAAGAGAATATTGATGTTTTGGAAGTTTGTAATTTAATAACAATGATTTGGGCGAGTTCATTTACATTAATAGCAATGTGCTATTAGAAGATGATAGTGACCCCATTCCTACCGATTATGTAGCCCAAACTGAAACAACATCACTATCTGACGAATTTGATGAAGAACTTGAATGCAGTAATCAAACAAATGTCACAAGCCATTAGTATGGTAAAGGAATTATAAGAGTAGCTAGCTAACGGCCATAGATTCCGAGAAATCGTCGTTGTCACAACTCTACTCTGTTGCACCTCGGTCTCCCCTACTTCCGTCCATATTATCACATCTTGTATAGTTGGTGTCGATGCACGTCAATGTCATTATACTTTCTTCTTTTGCATTTTTATAAATACACGCGTAGAACAGTAAAAATACAAAGGGGATACTTCTTCAAAAATGCCGTCGACAGGCAAGACGATTTAGAAAACAAATTTCTAATGACGGATGGAAGAAAAATAAAAAGGAAACAGAAAAAGCGACTAACTAGCTTACTATCAAAACCTATTTCCTTGCAAATATTTTTTTCAATGAATAAAAGATCATTAATGATTTATATATTAACCTGTTCATGATCTTGTTTCTGAATCATTTGTAAAGTTTTTTAAAAAACACACAATATTATTTTTCTATTTGGGTTTCATAATGGCTACATTATGAAATGCAAAAAACTTGAATAATCTGTCACTTTATGAAACTGAAATTTTATTTTTTTATGTTGGCAGCAAGTAGGGTTCGAATTTTAGGCTTTCATCGATTTCGTTAAAATTAGTTTTCTAGGCATTATGGATTCGACAAAAAATTTATATAGGAAACTTTAAAATACTAACCTTTAACCTTGCAAATAGATCATGTTTACTAGATATTTTTCTGAAATACCTATACTCGGAAATATATTACATGCTGACGGTGTCCGTCAACTAATTTCTAGTCACAACTATAAAACAACATAGCCTAAAAATAATAAAATATCTTCCAGCTCTATTTCTAAAGTTTTATTCGATAAAGTAATATTTTTATTTTTAATTCAATATAGTATTATACATATTACTTTATATATATGTACATATTTATAATTACTGTGGACATTTCCTGGGCATTAATTGTTATTCCTGTCAGATTCTGTGTCGACACAATATTTTGTTCAATAGTATTATTTATTATTTTGTTCAATATTTTGAACTTTGTTCTGCTTGAACCATAACTCAAAGTTTTGCCTATTCTTTTTTAAAGTTTTTCTAGGTTATTATGTGCAATTTCTCGTATTTCTGAAGGAGTACAACTTTCTTCCTGACTCATTTTTATTAACTTTATTAATATATTTATTTTTAATTATGATGGATGGGAAGAAGCTATGTTGTGTTAAATTGTTTCTATCATGGCATTTTTGATCCTTGTAACATTTTATTAAATTGTAAAAGTATTGCCAACCCAAAAAGAAAATATTAATTCAAATGGAAAGAATCTACTAAGTTTTTTAGACTTTAAAGACCCAAATAGAAAAAAGTATTATAAAATACACGATTCATAAGACAATTAGAGCACTTGTACTTCAGAAAACTCCCCGCTTCGCGGGTCGTTTTGAAAATTGAGCGCGTGCTCTAAGATAATGTCTTATGAAACTTGTTTCTTAATATACTATTAATTTGCATGTCTAATTGTCTGTACGTATAAGGATAATATTAATATCATAGAGGAAATCACAGATTATTCTAATATTTAAATAAATATAATGACACTGCATTCAAGTTATATTATATTAAATAATTTCGTACCCAACGCAGAGTATTATATAATTACCTTACAAACCCGAACAAACTATAACTACAATCATTAGTGGAAGTTAAATGTATTATTTTATTAAAAATATGCCATATAAATTATTTCTAGTGTTGGAAAAAACCGACGATTTTAATAATCGAGTACTTGATACTCGAGCGATTTCAACAATCGAGAGAATCGCTCGAAATTCATATTCATCAAGAGATTACGTTTACAGGTTTTTTAGCTAGGGTTGTCAGGTACAAAGGGATATTCCCACAATTTTTCGCTGATCCCGGATTGCTGTGTATAATCTCGGAATTTATTACGTTAAAAAAAAGTATGATTTATTTTCTCTTACTTTTTTTGTGTTAAATTATAATAATAGGAAGACAATCATAATTGTCGGGCACCTTCGGCGACGATTTTCGCTTGCATCTATAACTCGAGTAGGCTTTCCAATAATAGCTTGGGTTTTTAAAATCACTTGAAACTCAGATTCATCGGGCGATGATGTCACGGGGTGCTCGAACGGCAGCAATCGCTTAAATTTATAACTCGAGCAGTTTTATCGATAACACTGGGGAACAGCAAAAATGTTTCCGAGACCAAAATAGCAAAATCTTACTTATTTTATTATACTAATTAACAATCTGTCTTGCAAAAGGCTCAGTTGGCTCCGGTTTTATAGATCCATCCCAATTATGATAATTTACCTACCTGCCCTTAATATATGGGAAAATTTCACCATTAAATGAGAAATACCTGGATTTATTATAACAGGTGTACTTTATAAGGGGTTTAAATACATATAATATAAATCCTAAATTGTTAGTTAGTTGTATTTCAACCACCAGTTGATCGAGAGCTGTTCGTATTTGAGAAATTAGAGAGTTTTGAGCAACATGTCGCGAGTTTGTGTAAATAAGCCGGATCATTTTTGTTATATATGTGGTGAAATGACTTTTGTGAAACAAAAACGTACGCTTAGCCCTTTAATAAAAAAGGCTTACCACTTGTATTTTGGCTGCAAAGTTGGAGACCAGGATAAAAATTGGGCTCCCCATATCTGCTGCTACAAATGTGCGTCCAACATTCGCGGCTGGCTAAGTGGAAAAAACCGTAAGATGCCCTTCGCTGTTCCTATGATCTGGCGAGAACCGAAAGACCACGTTACTGACTGTTACTTTTGTTTGACACCTCCCATCAAAAAAGGCTTTTCAGAGAAAAAAAGGTCTGCGATACAGTATCCAAATTTACAATCCGCCATACGCCCGGTGCCTCATAGTGACGAGTTGCCTATACCTAATCCACCTCAGGAATATACCCTTCATTCTGATGATGATCAAGAGGATTCAAACGGTAGTGTACCGGAAAATGTCGCCGGCCCATCAACCTCGCAAGACTCCGATTTTGTCTGTGAACTTCCAAGTAAAAAGCCTCACAAAATAAGTCAAAGTGAATTAAGTGACCTTATAAGGGATTTGGAACTGCCCAAGACAAAAGCAGAACTATTGGCCTCTCGATTGCAACAATGGAATTTACTTGAAGATGAAGTAAAAGTTTCTGTGTACCGAAGCCGTCAGAAAAACCTAACACCATTTTTTAACATGGATAACAATTTGGTAGCCTGTAGGGACATTGAGGGATTAATGGCAGCTTTAAATCTGGACTATGATCCAAAAGACTGGAGACTTTTCATTGATTCCTCAAAAGTAAGTCTTAAAGCTGTGTTACTCCATAATGGAAACAAATTGCCTTCAGTCCCAATTGGTCATGCAGTCCATATGAAAGAAACATATAGCAATTTGAAATTGTTACTTGAGACCATACAATATGAAAGATATAAATGGCAAATTTGTGGGGATTTAAAAGTTGTGGCGATCTTGCTTGGAATGCAGCTAGGTTATACCAAATACTGCTGCTTCCTCTGCGAATGGGACAGTCGAGCACGATCGGATCACTACAGAAAGAAAATTTGGCCACCGAGAGAGTCTTTTGAGCCAGGAAAGAAAAATGTGACCAGCGCGCCATTAGTTGCCCCAGAAAAGATTTTTCTACCGCCCCTTCATATAAAATTGGGACTTATGAAAAATTTTGTGAAGGCAATGGACAAAGAAGGCCGTGCTTTTAGTTATTTAAAAGAAAAGTTCCCTAGAATCAGTGACGCTAAAATTAAAGAGGGAATATTTGTGGGTCCCCAGATTAGGAAACTTTTCGGAGATGCGCAATTCGATTCCATACTTGAAGGCAAGGAAAAAGACGCTTGGGATGCCTTTAAAATGGTTGCAAAAAATTTCTTGGGAAACATAAAAGCAGAAAATTATAAAGACCTGGTTGCCCAACTTCTTTTGTGTTACCAAAACCTAGGGTGTAATATGTCGTTGAAAATTCATTTCCTGGATTCTCATCTGGATTACTTTCCGGAAAATTGTGGTGCTGTAAGTGACGAACACGGTGAGAGGTTCCACCAGGATATTTCGAACATGGAAAGAAGATATCAGGGAAAATGGAACTGTGAGATGTTAGCCGACTACTGCTGGACTATTACGAGAGATGCCCCAGAGGCTGCTTTCAAAAGGCAAGCTAAGAAGCGCAAAATGAGTGTCTAAACTTTGGATTCAATGATAAAAATGTGCTATTTAGTTGCTTTTGTTGAACCAACAATATATTGTTATCTGTATTTTGTATGTCCATTGTATATGCCTATGAATTAAAATTTTGTAACAAATAATTGAGATTTTTTTTTTGCGAGCCAACTAAAATCTTTAATAGGTATTTTTTAGTTACTTGGGTACAGTTGAATCCAAAAAAATAGGTTTTGTTCAGGAAACAAAAAAAAAGTTGAAATTTGTTTCCCAGTGATAATCGAGCGATGTCGGTTATTTCTATAATCGAGTACTCGAGCGGTTCTTCACTCGAGCGATCCCAACACTGATTATTTCCTATAATGTTTTCAGTTGACTACGATAATTAATTGACGTAGGGTATAATAAAATATACAAGAATAACTATAGTAGTTTATAAACCACGATAAAACTCATTCAAATTACTTTTCAAATACTCACTAAGTATAAATATCCGGAAGGAAAAGTCATTGTAGGTAACAAACAGATGGACTAGAGACCAAGCGTCAAATACCAATAGATCTACACTTTGACAAGAGGCTCAATCAACAAAATAGATATACGCGGATGATACGGCCATCGCAGCGACATCAAAGACCCCTAGGATAATAATGTCCAGACTCAAAAAGAACATAGCCATTCTACATAAATGGCTAAGCAAATGGAAGATCAAAATTAACCCTGACAAGACCAAGGCAATTTTCTTTTTAAAATCGTGCCGTAAATACCCAGAAGGGAAAATCAAAGTTGGAAACAAAGAAACAGACTAGAGACAAAGTGTCAAATACCTAGGTCTACACTTTGATAGAAGGCTCAATTGGAAAGTGAATACAGCCAACATACTAAAGAAAGCCAATAAACAACTCGGCGCAATCTACAGTTTGTTTAATAAGCGCAGCAAACTCAACCTAACGACAAAGGTCATCCTATACAAAACCTTCATCGGATCAGCGATGACATATTATGGAGCACCAGCATAGTGCACTATGAGCAAGTGGGGCCTGAAGCGGGTCCAAGTGATGCAAAACAAGGTACTAAAAATCATAGTAAACACTCCACGATACACTAGAAACGACATAGTACACAGAGATCTCGAAATTGAAACAATTTCCTAGTTTCTCGACAAAACTATCGCTGAATACCACACTAAGGCTAACATAGCCAACAACAGTAAGATTCTTTTATCTCACATACATGTATTGCCAAACACAACATACACACTACCTAAAGACTGGATCAATCGCTTTCATGATTGATCCTAAAACAATTCTGACCCAAAAACACTAATACCTTGTCTAGCATAACTAAAATAACACGCAACAAACCAATAAGACAACCTACGCCTACCCTCTACCCTATACGTCAGGAGCTCTTAAATTTTGTTCATTCGATTAAGTTCGTTTGGGAAAGATTCAAGAACTGGCACCCAACATAAATGTATAGCTTAAAAGCTAAATCACTCATACATGATGCAAAAATATCACACTCTAGTGAAAAGGAGTCAAAGGTTTCTAGCCTGACTCACACGGTGAGTTTAGTCGGTCGGCCCGTCCTCCTTCAGAGGCGGTTCTTTTCCCTCAGTAAGCAGATTCTCCTCGGTTATCCAAAAAAAAAATAATTGTTTCTACTAACTAACAGGGATGTTAATGTTTCAGAAAAATTGAATTTACTACATTGTTACATTTGCTACGTCGCGTCGCAAACGTAGTAAATGTAATAAATGTATTTATTATTTTGATTGGCTGAAAGTGTCAAAAACGTAACATAACCTCAACTTTATTATTATAAATTTGATGTTAAAAGTTGGTAATTCGTGGAAATAGTAGATTTTGGATATTGTTCTTTTGTTGCCTTTTGCTCTATCTAGTTAGAGAAACGGTGACAATAGGGGGCCGTGAAGTGGAATATCAGTAATTTAGTTTTTCGTGGAGTTTAGCTCCCCTTCTACAACTTTCATATCTGATGAAATGCCGTAGAGCGTTGCTGAGAGGCGCTGTACCGCTTTATATAGGAAATTCTCAATAAATTCAAAATTATATCGAGCCATGTCTGAAAATGAATTTGCAGCATCTGCGTAACCCCAAAGTCACGGGAACACAAAACAATTTTGTCGTTCCAGGTCTCGCCATTTCATTATTGGAATTTTTTAAAAATCTCTTCGGAGGAAATTCGGAAAACGATCGTGACATGTCAGAAAATTGTCACACTACATTCCTTGACACCCAAATATTGTGGAAAAGAAAATTTCAGAAGAATCGTACCTAGCCAGGCGGAATTCTGACAATATTACGCAGAAATACCGGAAGGCATTTATCGTTCAGTTGTATGACGGGAAAAATGATTCTCAATATTCTTTTTATCAGAAAATTGTTTACGAGTCATATCCATGTGAATGCAAATCGATTAAGCCCACTTGGACCCATGTCACTTGAGACTTTGTAATTTTTTCATTCATTTTTTTACACGCTCGGAAAAGTATATGCAAGGGTTGACTTGTCAGAAAATGTGTTTCCCGTGACTTTGGAGTCACACAGATGCTGTAAATTCATTTTCAGACATGGCTCGATATAATTTTGAATTTATTGAGAATTTCCTATCTAAAGCGGTACAGCGCTTCTCAGCAACGCTCTAAGGCATTTCATCAGATATAAAAGTTGTAGAGGGGGACCTAAACTCCACGAGAAACCAAATTACTGATATTCCACTTCACGGACCCCCTATTGCGACCGTCTCTCTAACTAAAAATGAAAGGTGAATAGTAAATGCAGTAAATGTAACAAAATACATAGTAAGAGCAAGTAGCAAATTACATTTACTAAGTTAATCAATTACTTAGTAAATGTTACATTAACTACTTTAACAACTCTGCTAATTGATCCTCGTGTTCCCCAACGAATGTAACCTCCAACGATTCAAAACCAACATGAATCGCTTTATTTGTACACGCACCACACCCAGAGTGTCCTATTTTTTCCCTATTATGTTTGATGATAAAAAAAGTTTATAATAATCTCATAATTTTCTACAATAAATCATAAATCAATGTATTTTGTATTGGCACTCAATATATTTTTAACATCTTATAATTATCAAATTTTATTGTTTTATTTTTATATCGAAAAGTCTGAACTTGACGCGACAATAAAAATATATTGTTTATTTGTAATAAATTGGCGAACGTGATTTTTTTTAAACCAATTTAATTGAGTGATGAAACGTGATTTTGAAGTGTGTGCTTTAAAACCAGTCTACTGATAATTTAGCTAATTTAGATAAGAATACAGAAATTAACATCATTATTATAATCTGATTTTGAGAAATGGATATGTTTATATTATAAAATTTACACAGACATAAAGAAACTGGTTTCCTTAATAGATTTATACATAGTTAATGATATTAAAAATGTCTTATATTATAAACATATTAGGGCCGTGTACTAGAAGTAATAAAATGTTATTTTTGACAACAGAAACAATTCTAAAAATTTTTTTCTATTTGGGTTTCATAATGGCTGCATTATGAATGCAAAAAATTGAATAACCTGTCACTTTATGAAATTGAAATTTTATTTTTTTTATGTTGGCAGCAAGTAGGGTTCGAATTTTAGGCTTACTTGGATTTCATTGAAATTAGTTTTCTAGGCATTATGGTTTCGACAAACATTTTTTATAGAAAGCTTTAAAATATTAACCTTTAACTATGCAAATAGATCATTTTTACTAGATATTTATCTGAAATACCTATACTCGGAAATAAATAACATGGTGACGGTGTCGGTCAATTAATTACTAGCCACGACTATAAAACAACATAACCAAAAAATAATAGAAATATCTTCCAGTTTATGCTCTATTTCTAAAGTTTTCTTCAATAAAGTACTATTTTTATTTTTAATTCAATATAGTATTACACCTACATAGTACTTTATATATTATACATATTTATAGTTACTGTAGACATTTCCTGGGCATTAATTGTCATTCCTGTCAGATTCTTTGTCGACACAATATTTTGTTCAATAGTATTATATATTATTTTGTTCAATATTTTGAACTTTGTTCTGCTCGCACCATGAAGCAAAGTTTTGCATATTCTTTTAAAAGTTTGTCTAGATTATTTTCTGCAATTCCTCGTATTTCGGACGGAGTGCAACTTTCTTCCTGACTCCTTTTTATTAACTTTAATAATATATTTATTTTTAATTGTGAAGGATGAGAAGAAGTTTTGTTGTGTTCAATTGTTTCTATCATGACATATTTGACAATTGTAACATTTTATTAAATTGTAAAAGTATTGCCAACCCAAAAAGAAAATATTAGTTCAAATGGAAAAATTCTACTATATTTTTTAAAGTTTTTCATTGTATTATAAAATACACGGTTCATAAGACAATTAAAGCACTGGTACTTTAGAAGACTCCCCGCTTCGCGGGTCGGTTCTGAATTAAACGCGTGCTCTAAGATAATGTCTTATGAAACTTGTACCTTAATATAGGTACTATTAAATAAGCAGTATATCCACCTCTTTCTGTTAGTTCATAAGTTCTGGCTGTTGCAACATTTTAATTTATCTAGTGGAAAATTTAGCAGCAAAATTGAAAAACTGGGAGTGTAACAATAAGACTCATCGTGGCAAGACAATGGCAAAATTGACCAGAATTTTATGTTTTGTGTGACCGCAGTATTATTTATATTTCTTTTATGACGTATAGACATGTTGCGTAGGAACTAAATTCTACCTCACCCCGGAGTCTTCCACTGACACATATAAGGAAAAAGAATAGTTGAATGAAGGCAAAAATTCTTAAATTAAACTAAGATTTGATTTGTATATGTGCAAGGACATATCAGTTTTAATGAGAACGTAATGTATTCGATATAATATGTAGGTACTCACACTAAGATCTTAATAGTTTCTGCCAAATACTCGCCATTTTGCTTTAAGATATATTAATATAATAATTAATCAATAAAAGTATTCCTACTTCAGCTTTTAGTCCTCTCCATTTTAAAATTAATACTCGGGATATAATAACAAAAAAAAACCCAGCGGCTATAAGAAAACAATCACATTAAATTTAGAAGGCCATTATAGTAATTACTTTTTTACAATACGACATAAGGAATTCGCATAAAAATTTCTTCAACCGAGTTCTGTATAAATTCAGTGACTAGGCTTCCTTTAATCGGTCATATTTCGATTAATAAAAAATCAGTTTAATTGATAAATGTACATGGTATGCGGTAAGTACAGCCTAATATCTCGGGAGCATGCAGAGAAGGTCAAAATAAACCGAATTTGAAAACTGATTTAATAAATATTTTAGTCATTCCTCTTTAAAAAAGGGACTCTTAATTTAGTGCGATAAAACCGGCTGTTTTCGAGATAAATCGGTCTTTATGCGAAACTCATAAGTTGCTAATGCTAAATCCAAACAGGTAAAAATTAAATTTTGCATTAGAGCGTTTTAAAAGTCTAAAGTTTGGCAAGTATTTTTTAATAATAAACATACAATATATTGCTCGTATATTATTGCTAAAATATTAATTTTACCGATGAATTAAATTTTCGACTTTTTTAATTAATTTTTGTTAATGCTATGTTTAACATAAACCCCCGGTAGTGGATTATATAAGCTTAAGTAAGCTGTATGACATAACTTGCTTGTAGATGTCACTACGAGTACGAACTCTCATTCTAGAAGGAAAAACAATGTCTGTCTAAACCACAAATATATATTTCTTGCCGTTCTCTTTTCGTCACACCCATCCTTAGACGCGTTTCGCCGTATCACAGCTCGTCAATAAGGCTAGAGTCCGACGATCTATTAACTACCCAGAAAGAAGGTATACGGCCGTATATAACTCACCGCGACATCTAACGATCTAACGGTGAACTATTCTCCTTTCATCGGTCTCTAACCTTACTGACGAGCCGTGACACGGCGAAACGCGTCTAAAGATGAGTCTGACGAAAGGAGAACGGCAAAAAATATATTTTTGTGGTTTAGACATTACTTTTCCTTTTAATACACTTAGCAGCAAAAAATTATGCTCAATTTCAAACTTGGTTTTCTCGCGAACCGATCGTTTCCGCAAATTTTTCTTCTTTTGAACTGTAGCTCTTTTCTTTGGTAATTGCCCTGTGATACAATTTTTATTCAGATTTCAGTTTTAGGCTGATACAGGTGCAAAAATGAGAATAGTTTTGTACGTTAAATTTGAGACACCCTGTAGGGTGCATTAGCAGCAACAACAGGTGTATGATGAAATCATACTGTAGCCTCATGTTTTCTAAACTTTCTTTAATTTCTCTAATATCTGTAATATCAAAGAAAATACACATGGTTTTTTAAATTAAAATAACATTTTGACAACATTAAACTAAGAATAACATTAACAATAAATAGCAAAAAAAAGTAGTGCGTGATCCCACCTCTGCTTCTTATGGCTGCTTCACATTGCCTCGGCATACTCGATATTATTTTATTTTGGTCAAGTCCATTCCAAATATCGGTAACCATTATATGGACATCTTGCAGGTTGGCAGGAGGGGGTTGATGCTGTATCAGTGCCCTACCAATAATATCCCGTAAGTGCTCTATAGGATTCATATCGGGACTGCGCGGTGCCCAATTTATAGTTCGAATATTTACTTCATGTAAATATTCATTGACGATGTCTTGCGTTATCGTGCATTAGTCAAAAATTATTTCCAATGTACGGAGCGAAAGGGACAACGTGCTCAGACACAATGTCACTGATATACCTCGTTATTTAAAGAACCCCCACGTGAAGGTACGATATCCGTCCGTGCTGTTAAGGAAATCCCAGCTCAAAACATCATAGAGTCTCCATTAAATAAAGTTGTTTCACGTATGTTGCATTTTGCATAACATCTTCTGGTATAAAACTCTGTATGTTCTTTGATATTATAGATGTCAGAGAAATTAAAGGAACAAAATATTTAGAAAAAGTTACAGTTTATTGGCACGCGAGAAAATCAAGTTTGAAATTGAGCATAATTTTCGGTTGTGCGTTATTTTTGCTGCTAAGCGTATTTTAACCATTGTAAGATTGACTACTACATCAACCGCATTCTAGAGTTCCCAGCGGCTTTAACCACCAAAAAGACCTAATAAATTGTAATGTAGATCGAATTGGTTGGTAAATGTATTTAAGATAATTCATATTTTAACAGAACATATACTCTAAGAGCGAACAAACCTATATCTGTAAAGATATATTATGTATTATACAGAGCGTTCCTTAATGACGTGCTAATATTTCAGGGTGTGATTCCTTAGGGCATTTTATAAAGGAAAGTTCATATGAACATATGTCCGCAACGGCTTAAATTTTTTGCTACAGGGTGTTGAATTTTTATTTTTTAAATGGTTATTTTTTAATATCTCCCAAAGTACTTTAGATATTATTTTCAGTTTTGGTATGTGTTAATAGGATATAGAACCACAAATTTTAGTTAGAAAAGTTATTGAATTGTTCCACCAGTGTCATCCCTGCAAATATGTCCGCTGATATTTTTTACAAGAAAGATGGTACGCCACTGACATTTTTCTATGTGAATATTTTTTTTGATTAGCCTCGTCAATTCTACATGAAAACGGTCTCTTGAGTTTTTCTCGTCAGACGCACCCCGTTCTGGATTAAAACCACTAAATTCATATTGAAATTCATTATTATTAACATAAAATGATTAATGATAAATTTTATTTTATAAAAATTGTTGGAGCGGGCAATTCGAGCGAAGCCCATCTTCGAAGCATACATTTTAACTGAAGGTGGCTATTTCCAACAATTTTTAGAAAACAAAATTTTTCATTAATTATTTTATCAATGTTAATAATCATGAGTTTCAATATTAATTTAGTGGTTTAAATATATAGAACAAGAATCTGACGAGAAAAACTCAAGAGATCGTTGTCATGCAGAATTGACCAGGCTAATCAGAAAAAATATCCATATGGAAAAATGTCAGTGGCGTACCATCTTTTTTGTAACAAATGTCAGAGGACATGTTTGCAGGGACGCCAGTGGTTAAACAATTGAATATCTTTCCTTACTAAAATTTGTGGTTCTATATCCTATTAACACATACCAAAATTTAAAATAATATCTAAAGTACTTTCGGAGATATTAAAAAATAACCATTTAAAAATACAAATTCAACACCCTGTAGCAAAAAATTTAAGCCGTTGCGGACATATGTTCATATGAACTTTTCTTTATAAAATTAGCTAAGGAATCACACCTTGAAATATTAGCACGTCATTAAGGAACACCCTGTATAGATATATTATCTTAATTTATTTTCATCTTATTTTAGTTATCGAAAAGGATATTGATTTCGTACCGAATTCTGTCCGATTTCCAACAAATTGCACTACAAAAATTATAAATTTCTTAACTCAAGGGCGATGTGGTTGAGTAATTATGTATCGATTTCATTAGGTACATTGTACTTTCTTTCACTTAATAGGCATAATAATGACTTTCAATTTGAATTTAACTGTTTCAATCAAGAACGGTACGCCTACGCGCCTCTGAGGAGAAAATCCATGAGACCATTTTCATGTAGAATTGACCAAGCTAATCAGAAAAAATATCCACATGGAAAAATGTTTTTTGTAAAAATTTCTTCTTCTCCTGTGTGATTGTTTTTTAACAAATTTGCAGTTATTCTTTCTATTTTTTTGATATTTTACTTTTTATTTGTGTTCATGTGTTTTTCGTTCTATTTTTGGATGATATTTTTTCATTAAATTATTACTTTTTTGAATTTCTTATTTATTAATTTGTTTTCCATAGTTTCAACGTTTCAGGAAACATTTTCCAATTACTGGAAAACGATGACATATACAGTAAAAACGTAGGGTATCAAAAGAAGTGAGAAAAGAACGGGGAGTCACAATATATATATGTAATATGTATTTATACAGGGTATCAAAAAAAATCATGAGAGTGAAACTAATAAGTATGGGTCAAAATTTTTTTACAGGCAACTTTCAGTTCTTAGCATATAACTTACCAAAATAAACTATTTGCCTGTAGAACGATTATAATTTCCGAAATATACGTTACTTCCTGCATTAGAAAGCAATTTTAAAAGTTTTTTTTAGATTATAGCCGCAGTATTCAAATTTGAATTTAAAAATGTATCGCCGGTCACGTGTCCCCAGTCAATAATTGCTTGCTTTATCCTTTAATATTTCTCGTCATTTTACTAAAGTTACTTTTATATATAAATAATTTACACTCCTACTACAATTTGTATTGAAAAAATAATATTCAAAGATCAACAGTTTAGTTTCTCTAACGCAATTATTAACCAGAAGTTCCGTCACGCAGTTGCATGTATCGCCGGTCACGGCAAAAATTGCTTGTAAATAACGCCAGTACAGGTCGGCCTAATAGTTTTACAAATATGACGGTATGTGTTTGAATTTGCGTAAAGCGTGCTCCTGTTTAGGTAAGTTCCTTATTATGTTTATTTAGGTATAAACTAGAACATTGCCTACATTTTAACAAGCGTATATTTTTATGTTGTATCGCCGGTCACAGGGTTAACTCAGACCTAGTAGTCTTAATTAAGGGAAAAATACTACACGAAGTCATTCTCTTGAGTACAGATGCTCATTTCAGTCTAAAAAAGTTTAAGAAATAGATTGTATTCGCTGTTATCCACAAATATGCGCATTTTTGTATCGCCGGTCACAGTAACACCGGTCACGCATGAAAATGTTATCGGAGATAAATTGATGTGACGGTTTGTTCCGAAAAAATATTTTTTTATTAACCATTTATAAACCATTAAGAAAAAATATATTTTGATGTGCTAGTTTCGTTTACACCTTAGGTAGATTAAAAATATTACTAATTTTCTTATTATTTTAACATTCTATAAGAAACATTCCAAAACTTTAAGCCAATATAAGACAGGACTGTTATAAATAATAGGAAAATGGTTATAGTGACTGATTAAAACAATTCAGTTCCAAATATTGGCGTCATATGATTCAGAAGAGTAAAATTAGCCATGTGACGGGCGTTAAATTATTTAAAAATCGATGCTATAGACCAAGATCTTTGTGACGATGATCTTTTGCGCGGACATATATAATTCCTCTAACTAGATACTCTAAGAAACCTATTAAAAAATTAACAGGTGTTTTTGAGATTATTTATTTTTAAAATCCGATTTACGGAAAGTTGCGTGTAAAAACATTATGACCCTTATATTAAATTTTAAATAATTATCTGCGAAAATATTGAAGAAAACCGAAAAAAAACTAAAACTATTTTGACGAGCGCTATCACTTAAACATCTACGTAACATCCTAAGTGTAAAACCCTAGATTTGCTACAGCAAAAAGCACGATAAACACCAAAACTGTTTTATTTCTATCTAGTAAAGTCGGATTCCGCCTGCAACAAAAGCGACGACAGAAGAAAGTGAATCTTTCGCAAGCCAAATATTCTAGGTCCAGTGAAATAATTTACTCCAATCGTGGTTTTTAGATTTTCGAATATGTATTTCCTTAATAAAAACTATGCCTGAAAAATGTCCCGAAATGGTAAACATTTAAAAGGATTTATCACATTATTTTTAAGTTTTCTTAGCGTAGCAATTAATATTAGGGCAAAAGAAACTCGCAGTATCCACATATAATTCCTTAATAATTCAAAAAAAAAACATTTGAAATTTTTTGAAAATAAAAAAATTATGTATTAACGACTTACCTGCTGGAGGAAGATCATGATAATCTGGTGGAGGAGATCGCTTCTCCCTGTCCAATATGTTCAATTCGACGTTCTTGAAAGCCATCTTCACAACCGTTTATCGTCAAGTTTTAATTCAAAATACGCTCCAAAAAATACTTCAAAAAACACTTTACGGATACAATTTAAATTAGTTTCTAAATTTAAATTATTAATTCAATTATGCCTATTCCATAAGTTACAAAAAATTTAAAACGAAAATAAGCGGAACAAATTAAATTTTTAAGCGTGCGTCTGTTTTGACAAGAAAAATTGGCGCGCGTGCCTTTGAAACAAACGAATTAGTGGACGCGCGGCTTTCCGCGCTCTTGCTGAAGCTAAGCGGTCACTGGCTCAAGACAGCGCGCGTCCGCCTATGTGCTTTTAATTTCGCGGTCACGTGACACAGTCGGTACAGCAAAGGTACCTTGATTTTTGTTTGTTTACTAAAGTGACTTAAGTAAATGTAGTTAATAAATGATCAATCTACATTCGGCACAGGTGTAATTTTTGTGCAATTAATATTTATGGGGGGAAATGGTTCATCGGGTGACGCACATATATAGGTTCCAGTTGTAAATGTGGCTTGACAATTATGAAATTACTGATTTATAAATGATGGGATCTGTTATTTGTTAGTTACTGTTAAAAAACACCGCTGCACAATACAGTCACCTATAAACAAGAAGGGGACATACAGCTTAACGTAGGGGCCGAACCATGATCCTTCATACGATGCACCCCCGGGGGCATTTAACTTCTAGTTGGTGATATGACACAGATTATGTACATAATATATATACCGCCTCCCACACCCCTCTGTCGGCGTCCCTTAAGGCACGCCATGCGGGTATGCCACCTCCCCCTCCCCCTATCCCTGTTTCTGAGATAAAATTCATTAAATAATTTTTTTATGAAAAGGAAGGTCAAAAGTAATTTTACCTTACTTTGTAACTAATGCAGTTAAAGATTTAAAATTTAGGAAAAGGTGGGTCTCTTTATTTTAGGAAAATACTAGACATTTTTTATACAGGGTATTTCAAAAATTATGCCTTACTAGAAAAAAGTCAATTTTTTCAAATTGAACCCCTGTATTGTGCAATTTACTACGTGTAAACTTAATTTCTTTCAAATTGCTCAGTATCTACGTACCCTACGTATTCCTATCTTAAGTAGTTTTTAAGTAAAAAATAGACTTACGAGTATTTATTATACAGGGTGTTATGGAAATGACGTATTATATTTAAATGGGTGACTCCTGGGGTGTCCTAGAGAAGCGCTACATATTTTTTTTTCAAATCGAACGTTTAAAAAGTGTGGTAACACACCCTCTTAGTCACAGGTGACTCCGCGGTCATGAATCATATTACAGTGCCCAGCTGTGTAATAAACACATGTTACGGCGCAATGTTTCCAACTGTGTAAAAATGTAAAACTTTAGTTCCTTATAAAAATAAATATTTAGCTTACTTAGAAATTAAATTCAGGCCGCCGACACGAGTTAGGAATCCAGGGCACAGACACCTTCAGTTCTTTTTTCTATGGGAAGAGGTTTATTCTAATCACGTGTCCTGATGCTAGTATGGGACTGCATAATACGCTTATACCCACTAAACCCCATTCAGTCTCTTATTTCCAAACTCGGAACATAACCGGTATATCATCGAGAGAAAAAAATACATAGTGAAACAGAACAAATTACACTAAATCACTTAAAGAAACACACAGACACCCACGAGTTTCAAATTAGTTTTTTTGAAGATATGCACCTATTATCAGATTACACAAAAGCACTAAACACTAACGCATAATTACACTATCGTACACATAGAACAACAGCACACACAGTAGATAGGATACAAATTATTTCGCAATAGAAAGTCAGAAATAGTAAAAAACGCTAATTTCTAATGGGCCTAAAACAATTTTTAACCCATTAATGAAGAATGATGAAATAATTATGCTGACAACAACAGGACCTCCCCTTCTGTCTTAACATAGACGAGTCCAACCAAGGGTCGAGTGCTTCGTACACGCGGTTGCCATTTCCGAGACAATAATTATACAGGAAAGTAATATTGGTAACACTGTATTTTTAGATATTTCCAAATATGCAATATCGATCGACCGAGTAAGCCCGAAACAGACTGAAATGTGTAGTTACTAGAAATTTTTAGATGTTAAAAACAATGTATGAAAGAATTATATTATTTCCCAGACCGCCGGATGAAACTTTATACAATAAGGGTGTATTTTTGTCTACACAGTAGCACTTTAAAATACTAATTCAGATTGAATCGTACTTAAGTGTGTTCATGAGATGCATACAAATTTACGCGAAAACTAATGTGAATTTGTGCTTTTGTTTTTGTGTTTTGTGAGGTTATTGTGCCGGTTTTTGTTTATATTACCTACTTGGTGTTTTTTTATAAATTAAGTTGGTTTTAAATAAGGCCGAAAAGGTAAAGATTGTTTCACGAAAAATGGATATAACTTAATGACTGCAGTAAAAGTACCTGTGGCCATCCCATTATTTATGACCGTTTGTTATTATTATGTGGAAAGGACCGGATTGTAATAATTATAATTAAATATAGGCACATCAGGTAGGTTAGGTTGCTTAATTTATATTTAAATATCTTTTTGTGGTAAAATTTGTTAGTTTTTGAGGAATGGTTCAAGAATTGTCTTTTACCAAACATTCCTCAGAATAGCGTGATAGTAATGGACAATGCGAGCTATCACAGTCGCCAATTACATAAAGCTCCAAGCTCAAATAATACAAAATTGGAGATTTAGAACTACATGGCGGCGAATGATATATATTTTGAAGAAAGTTATAAAAAAAGTGATCTTTTAGACGTTTTAAAGACATTTTGTATAAAAAAAGTATATGTTTGTGACACATTGGCAGAAGAAATTGGACATACAGTGCTACTGCTCCCACCAAATTATTACATTTTTAACCCCATAGAGCATATGTGGCACCAGTTAAAATCACTGGTTAGGTCTGAAAATATTTCTCCGACTTTAAGTTCTAGTGTTGTAGAATTAATACGAAAATGCTTTAATGATATTTCCCCAGGTAGTTGGAAAAATTCAGTCCGTCACGTAATAACTGTAGAAAACTCGTAGTCTGGATCGTATAATTAATCCAATTATAATTAATTTTGATGAGGATAGCGATAGCGAAACAGAACTATCTATAGAATGACATTATAAATGTAAATAAATATGACTAGTAATATTTTAAAAAAATGTTATTTCATTTGATTACATTAATATAATCATATCATTACTTCTTTTCCTTAGTCCGTCCCTTCATACTTCACTTGTTTATTGCCAAGCTCTTGTCGACACAATGGGACCGACCCAGGAAATCATTAAGTCGTATCCATTTTTCGTGAAACAATCTTTAAATAAAATTGAATTTTTTTTTTAAGGGTTAAAGTGGTATTTAAGTTGTTCTGTTCCAACGGGTGTCGTTCGAATTGAACAAATGAGACCATACCTTCGAGCCAGTTCAAGTTTATAAATCAGAGATTGTTTCCCAGCGAACTGAACCGAACGTAAAAGTTTATAATAAGATACCCTGAAAAATAAACAACTTCCAATCTGTCAAACGGTTATTGACTTTCTAAAGAGTGACTACACTGCTCAAAATTCACTGACTTTTTCCGCCATATGTTGTTTTGTTTATCTTTTTCCCAGTGTCACCACGTGCTTAATTTTGGTTTGACGTCAGGTCATGTACAGGACATTTTTCTTCAATTTGTTCTCATCTCAGGCATTGCCGGTTTAAATATAATGCGTCATTTCCATAGCACCCTGTATATTATACCAGGAAGATATAATATTTCCTATACAAAAAATATCTAATATTTTTATGAAATTAAAAAACCCGTACCTTCCTAAATTTTCTCAATTTTTTAAATTTTTAAGTGCATAAAGCGGCGCCCACGCATAGGTTTTACCTGACGTCTTACCTTACGTTTAACCTGCCGTCTTAATAGCGGCGTCCACACATAAGGTTTTACCTGACGTCTTAATAGTGGCGTCCATACATAAGGTTTTATCTGACGTCTTACCTGACGTTTTACCTGACAGTCTAACAGTGTTCCAAGCCTGGTGATATTTCATCAGATCGGATAATTTATGAATAATCTGGCGATTGGTGAAAAACTTTTTAAGAAAACCCGATTTCTGGTGTCTATAGTCTAACTTGAATACCTAATACGTCTGGTAAGATGTCAGGTAAAACGTCAGGTAAGACGTCAGGTAAAACTTCAGGTAAGACTTCAGGTAAAACCTTATGTGTGGACGCCACTATTAAGACGTCAGGTAAAGCGTCAAGTAAGACGACAGGTAAAACGTCAGGTAAAACGTCAGGTAAGATGTCAGGTAAGACGTCAGGTAAAACCTTATGTGTGGACGCCACTATTAAGACGTCAGGTAAAGCGTCAGGTAAGACGTCAGGTAAAACTTTATGTGTGGACGCCACTATTAAGACGTCAGGTAAACGTCAGGTAAGACGTCAGGTAAAACTTTATGTGTGGACGCCGCTTTAGACAAAGTTAAGTTTAACGAATTTTATCCGCAGTGATGCAGATAGGTATAGGAAATAATTGTTAACAAAAGTTATTTGAATTATTACATAGGATTGGAAAATGCTAAAATATGTAGGGCATTCTATTTAAAATAACAATATTAATAATCAAATCAAAATATCTTCATAGAAAAACCTTTTATAGCGAGTACCAATATTCATATATATTTTAGGTCCCGAGATTTTTTAATAGGTTCCTCACCCTGAATGACCCTGTATTTAATCTAAACAGTGACTAATGTTCAAATTTCATCAATTACATTTTTCGCTAATTTCCGAAGAAATTGCATATTTTTAATATTGGGTAGATTTTAATTGCATATTTTGCTCCTTCATCTAGATTACTCAGACATTGTAATAAATTTTACAAATTTTGACCTGCTAGATTTCGTAATTAGAACCTGTGTGTCACGTAACGTTTCTTCGATGTTCCTCATTCTCTAGACAGACTACAGAGGAAGGAAAATGAAGAAAAGAACGAACTGGAAGTTTCGGTTGTCGACGAAGAGAAAGTTCTGCGTTCTTCATCGTGTCGTCTAACAGTCTAAGACAATCTGCATAATCTATAGTAATGATGATTCATGCTTTCCTGGCATACTAGACGCAGTAAATCTTTTTCTCCCTGAAATCTTTCACATTCCTCTGATTGGTTTTGTATCCAGAACTGGATACCATACGATCACATTATACAGGATCACTCACAAGTCCAGCATAAAATGTATATGAATTATATGGTATATGGACATACTCTCTCTTTTTTTTTCTCAGCGTGCAACTTTTCCCCACGATATTTGAAATGATCGATTTTCAGTTAATACATTGATTTCAAGTTAATACCTTGTTTTCATGTGTTTTCAGAGTAGTTAGAAAACGTTAGAAAAATATTTTAAAAACAAAGAAGTATACTTTGTCTGTGAGGCTATAATCCATATCTCGAAGAATAGCTTTATTTGCATTATTTGTTAATTCCTTATTGTGATCTTCAGATGATTAGATTTATGTAAAAAATATTTTAATTACACATTCCTTTCGTTATTTACATTGTCTATAATTATTATTACCTGTGTGAAAATCGCATAAATTACAAAATAATATTGTAGATATTTAAAAATGCAACAAAATTGCAGGAAGAATATAACAAGGAAGTGACACACTTATTCAATTTGTTTATTTGCTCTTATTAATTCATTTAGTAAGAATAAACAACAGAGATTCGTTTTATTTTTAATGACAGACGACGGATCAGGGCCGGCTAAACCCGGGTGCAGCGGATTCAAAGAACCCGGGCGGCAAAATATGAGGGGCGGCAAAATATGAGGGGCGGCAAAACGAAGCTGAACTCGAAAATTGGCATCAATCAGTAAAAGTAAAAAATGAGCACACCATGCCTTCAACCTTCACTATTCTATTTGTTGATTGCAATTTCTTATTTAAATATAATATATGTCGGGTGCGCGGCGATCGTTTTTGCAAGTGTAAACGAACAAACTTCAATAGTGAATATTTTCTGTACTGATTAAATTTTTTATGAAAGTGTAACGGATCTTGAAAATGTAGGTAAGAACACATATATTTTAAGTATTTTTGATTTGTTTATTATATTTGTAATAATATTTTAGCTGTGTGAAAGTAATGGTATATTTTTGTCATTTCGTCTGTCTTTTTTGACAATCATAAAGGTATTTGTTGTACTTCAGGGTGCTTCCCGGTTATTTCTTTTGCTGTAATATAAAGATAAAAGGTCATATAAACGAGCCATTCAAAAATTAGCCGCGGATAGCCGCGGATGCCAATAATTTTTAGTCCTCAAATAAAATAGTAGTAGATAATGAAAATTTTAGTTTGATATTATTTGGGTTACAAATAGATTATAATTTATTTTAGGAGTACCGGGAAGCTCACGCACTTGAATCGTGACTCGAAGAACTTTTGTTTGATAAAATGAAACAGCAAAATTTACCTAGTTTTGACAAAAAATTGGAGTACCTACCTCGAAAATTACCTTTTATCATGTGAAGACTACTCAGAAGACCAAATGAAGGGCATAAAGCGCCAGTTTTCATATATTAAATCACAATTCAAGGAAAGGTGGGTGATAACATACAAAAAGCTTCGGTTTTCATTAAAGAAAATTCTGAATGGCTCCAAGGAACATTCGAAACACCGAAAGTAGTGCAGCGGGGTTCAGGTAGACCACCCAAGACATTTAATCAATCGAGTGAGGGGGTCTAAAAGAAGAAAGACAGAAAACCTGCGCAATGCTTCTAATGAAGACGTACCAATGCATGCTGCACATATAAAATTTCGAACTTCTGGGAACAGAGATGTTTCTGAAGTGCTGAAAGAAATTACTAGTACACCAACGCGGGCAGGCAAGGTCAAGAGAGCATACAAGAGAGCATTCAAGACTATATGACAAAATAGGACACTGCTGACGACCTTAGAGGCACTTCCGGTTATACCTCCAAAACTTTGCAAGAAAGTTTTCTAAGGAGTCATGCAACTTAGACGTCATTAACAGGCTACTTTTAAGCTCAGACCCGCTTATCACAAGCATGAAACCCTCTTGAAGAAAAAAAGGTAACCATTTTTACAAGGGACCCTGGAATTATTAATACCAGCAGAGCCGAACCCATTCAATGAAGAATCGGAAAAATCCTCGGAAGAAGTGGATGATCAGTCTTCTGATAAAGAACTATAATAACTAAATAATTATTATATTAAATGTTATAATTCCTTGTCAAAAATAATTATTTATTTATATTATTACAGTGTACCTAGTTTGATTTATAGAGATTAAAGTTTAGTATCGCTATCGTCTAAATATTTGATTTAAATATATGTTTTACGTTTCTGAGCACTTAAAATAAAACGTACAAATAGAAAAATTCAATTTGAAGATTAATAAAGCACTTTTTAGCAATCCTTTTTTTTTTGGAAATCATGAACGTAAATATATGGAATTGAAATCATGTTGCCTTAGCATTCTACTCGTTAAGGCATTAAGTAAGCTAGAATAACCTAAGGTGTTTAATATAAATTAGATTTTGTGAAATAAGTAACGCACATTTAGAAAAAATTTAATTTTGTTTTCCATGGTAAGAAATTTTAGTTTTGCTTTAAACTGTCTTTCAATGCTTTCAACGTACAATTTTCTTAGTAGCGAAATTCATACTTAGTTCAAAAAAGTCATCGTTTTGAATTAAAATAGCATTTTTAATGGTGCGTCTTATATTTGTTTATGTACAAGGTGTTTCATTTTTCAGTCATGCTGTAAGTTGCGACATATAGTTTTTGTTTTTGAAAATACCTGGGAAGGCCATCAAAACATAAAAAAGTGTTGTTACTATAATAATAAAACGTCAATGCTAAATTTCTATATACATAAGCATAACATCATAATACTTTGCTAATATTAGTTGTGTCCTATGCTAATATAAAAGCGTGTAGTAAAAAACTGAAAAACTGTCACACCTGGGCGGAAAATTTTGACTTGCACCCGGGCGCCATATGTATCCGAGCCGGCCCTGCGACGGATTGACATATAAAGCCGCGTTCTCAGAGCTTCGACTTATCGCAGCGACAGTCCCCCACTCCTTCTGTAGGGGGTGACGTCTGTCACTCGTCATTCGGATGAAACCTAACCTTACAATAATTTGTTATTGTTTTTTAAATGAAAACAATTTGTTTTGTACAAATTTCGTTTTGAATAATTTATCATACTGACTGAGACTTTGATAATGAAGAAAATGAAAGCGGCGAAGCAATGAAATCTTTGATTAATGTCTGGCAGTGTATTTTAATATGATTATTCTTCCAGACTAAAGAGCTAATTTCGTTAAAAAATGTTACAAGAAGCCACAAAAACAGACAAAATTTGTGCATTTTAGAGCTCAAAATATAAATTTAATGAAAACAGCCCAGTTTTATTCTTGTATTTATTTTATCATAAACTTGAAATAGTAGAGCAGCACACGCGTGCACTATATCGAGACTACGTATTTAGGACTACGATGCGCTAGAAAAACAAATACATTTACACATCTTATTAGATAGTTTTTATTAACCACTGTTAAGTAGGTGGGAGAACCATTTCATTCTAATATAATTTTCTCCAATAAGGAAGTCTAAAATCATAGACATGGTCCTTCTGACAGTGTCTCCTCATCATTCATATTCCACACCCTAGGTCTCATGGTACTAATTATAATAAACAGGCTTTCGATAGCTTGGCTACTATCGTCACTAGCTTGTGTCTCCTCTATATCTTCATTCCAAGCTGATACAAAGCCATCTTCGTGCAGAGCATACTTGCCCTATCTACAATAATTTAAAAATATTTATATTATAAGATTTAGGGATCTATAGAGCTACGAAACTAATTTTTATATAACATTACGAAAATGCCAACAGTAGGGCTAACAAAATACCTTGTGACTTTAAAAACAGTTTACAATTTTAATTCAAAATGATGTTTTACCAGTACTATTAACTCTTGCACTTTCTTCTGCATTCTTCCTCTAAATTCAGCTTCAGAGCGGTGAAGAATTTCCACAGGAATATAATTTGAATTTGTGTCCACATCCATTATGGTTTTCGTTTAACCTAAAATTTAATGTTTTAAACTTAAACTTGTCACATTTCTTTAAAAAACTTACAGTATAGTTGATAATCTCCTCCGATTGCAGCAGGCCAATATTTATGTTTTTTTAGGTTGTGATTATGTGGACCATCTCGGAGGTTATAGGTTTGTTTTTTAAAAGATTTTTTTCGATGACAGCGTCAAATTTGATTTTTATTTTCGTATTCTACTCCTCAAAATATGTATATTTATTCAGGTTACTAAAAAAAGGAACCAATGTAATGAAAAAGACCAATGTAATTTAAAATTATTTAAATATTTTGTGGGATTTAGGTAGTTATTGATCAAATAAACTTTTAGAAGCAAAAGTACATCCTATTCACAATTTCACAATTTTTAGAACAAAATAATTGGGGATAAGGGGTAATGACGTAAACGGTTCTGATTGGTTAGGTTGGTGTCGCCGGCGACAGTACGTAGTCTGAGAACGCGGCTTAATGACGTTCCAGTAGTAGTACAAAACCGGGCATATCTAAATTAGGCGAAACTTGAGTGTTTCGTAATTTTTCTTCTTGGAAGACATTTAATTTTCTATAACGCCGATTTGCAGCCTATTTTTATTAAGAAAAACAAACACTAGGTTATCGATTAGTGCAGCACGCTACCATATTTTTTGGTAATACTTAGGCATGTCTTTGCCTTTTGGCACTGGTATACGTATTTTATTAATATTTGTTGGCGCCACAAAATTTATTTTTATTACAGTTTTGCAGAGTCCTATATTGTTGTTTATTTAAAAAGTGGTACAACAATAAAGAGGCAACTGAAGTGGCTACTTGATACCTTTGGCAAGACCTACTAATTTATTTTTTGACACAAACACTTCAAATAATCTAATAAATTTCATGAAATTTTCCTTAAATGGTCCTTTCTTGTCCTCCAAAGATGTGATAATTGTTTTTATACACTGCTGTGTCAATGAACTTCTTATTACTTACTCAATAGTATTGCTATTATTATTAAAAATAACGTAATTGTTTAGTAATACAGTGAAACCTCTCATAACGGACACATCTAATAAGCGGACATTTTTTCATAGTCCGGAACTAGGTATATGAAATTCCATGAAAATCAACCTCTGTTGGGCGGACTTTCCTTTGGGCGGGCGCGGACAGGCTGTTTTCATACAAAGAGTGCGAAAACCCTCCTTTAAACGGACAAAAAAATTTTAAAGTATTTGAGAGACGAATAAGTACGGTGCAAAAACTCTCTGAAGACAGACAGGCAGCCAATCGCGTATGCGTGGCAGCGCGAAAGGAGTTCGCCGAATGAAACTATGTGTGATTCCCCGACAGCAATCCGCCGTATATTTGTGAGTTGTAAGGTTAAAATCGTAAACAATGGCACAAAAATGTCGCGTTTTGAGTCTGAAAGAGAATATCGATTTTGTGGAAGTTTATAATTTGATAAGAATGATTTGGGCGAGTTCATTAACATTCATAGCAATGTGCTCTTCGAAGATGATAGTGACCACATTCCTATCGATTATGTACCCAAACTGAAACCACATCACTATCTGACGACTCTGATGAAGAAGTTGAATGCAGTAATCAAACAAATGTCACCAATTATCAACAAGAGTATGCAAAGAATATAGGCGACTCTACAGCAATGGAATTGTTATCAGATTTGGAATTACATTTTCTAGATTGCAAGTGTAAAACGGAAACATGTCAAACTACGTTATTAGATTTTTTTAGTACTACATCCTAACTAAAACTAGTGTTTTTTGTTATGTTTAATAAATGTTTATTTGTATATACATAGTAATAATTTCACATTTACATATAACCTAATAACAAATTTCCCATGGGCGGACACCTCTATTAGGCGGCCACATTTAGACAGTCCCGTAGGTGTCCGCCTAAGAGAGGTTTCACTGTACTTACTTTAGTATGTTCCTATAGGACACTAGCAATGGAAAAGAAAAATTATCTTAAGAGGCATTTTTATGTGCTAAAAGATAAGAATATACATGAAATTATGGAAATGGTTTAATATTTTTAAACGGGGTGTTCTAGAAAAAAAATACATAATCTTGTCTAAATCTTTAAGTAAAAAACCCGAACAAACCCCATATTACTCCCACGTGCCGTTTTTGTATACGAATTTCAAACATTAAGGTATTTCGGTGTTAATAAATAAGTTTCCAAGAGGGTTAACTCGTTGGATACAAGTCAGTAGAACAAACTTAAAAATCAAATTTTGTATTTTGGCTTACGTGTCGGCCTCCATGAGGTCATCTGCAGGGCTATACAGATAAGATCCCCCATGTAACACTTCTTACCTCTATCAATACTATACAGAACATGAAAATTTTTCATAGTAGAGTACACTATTAGGGTTCCAACTTTTTTTGAAACGTTGGATGTAACTAATTTTAATTTGGATATTTATACACTACTAAGCAGTAAATTATAAAGTTTAACAATTGTATCACTATTACATAATATTCGTTAGATTGTAACAAACAATATTCTTAAAATTTGTTTATGTTTCTAGGAATATACTGAATATGTATTTTTAAAATAAAATACCTGTTTTTCAATAACAAACAGCCAATGTGTCATCCATAATTTTATAATAATATATGGAGTAGACGCGTAGCCGTTGAATGTTTTAGTAGCCATTGTTGTTATAAATATTTACTTACAGAATCATTACATTAAGATATACACGTCAATGTAATTTTATGGAACAATGAAAATATGGTTTTTTATGATATTTATTAGATGATAATGATTATCATCTGTGCACCAACACTCATAGACGCGCCGCAACGTCCAGGTGGGCATCATCGTGCGGGGCACCACCGCGCCAAGGTCTTAAAGGATCAGTATTTCGCACGACGGAACCGAAAATACGAAAATATTTGTATTGATCAATATTTATCGTATATACAGGGTGGCCCATCGAGAACAGTCCAGCAAGGTTTACGGCTGTGTACGTAGATGTCCGCCTAAGAGAGGTTTCACTGTAGTTGCTGATACAAATCTTTTGTTTTGGCCTAGGCCCATCGAAAACAGTCCAGCAAGGTTTACGGCTGTGTCCGTGAAAATTAAAAAAAAAAACATCGTACCCTTAAACTTGTGTTTTCAGGGGGACACGTTTCACTATTAATTTCATCCCTGTAACCTCAACCCCCCTAGCGGGGGCGGCTACTGCCCTTGTTTTTGCAAATGGGAATGGGTATGTTGTGATACATCTTTTTAAAGAGCATTAAATTCTCTTTAAAATGGCGCTTCTTCTTGTAAATTTCAGCTACGCGCCGCCGAGCAACGGAATTTGAAACATTTCACTGCACCTCTTATAGTACACAGGTTTGTGCGTAAACAATTAAGCAATAAGTATCAGTCAATTCAACTTTATCTTCAGTAAAGTGGTTGATCCAGATCTACATACGTTATTTCTGCGCTATTATTTTCTTTTGATTTGATCGTGACATAAAAAATGGTTATTCTATTGAGGAGAGAGTGAAAATTATTGAAAACGCAATTTCTCGGCAGCGCGTAGCTCAAATTTACAAAACAAAGCGCCATTTTAAAGATAATTTGATGCCCTTTAAAAAGATGTATCACAACATACCCATTACCATTTGAAAAAACAAGGGCAGTAGCCGCCCCCGCTAGGGAGGTTGAGGTTACAGGGCTGAAATTAATAGTGAAACGTGTCCCCCTGAAAACACAAGTTTAATGGTCCGATGTTTTTTTTTTAATTTTCACGGACACAGCCGTAAACCTTGCTGGACTGTTTTCGATGGGCCACCCTGTATTTTAGGATGAAGCCTAGGCCAAAACAAAAGATTTGTATCAGCAACTACAGTGAAACCTCTCTTAGGCGGACATCTACGGGACCGTCTAAATGTATCATACTAATAGAGGTGCCCGCCCATGGGAAATTTGTTATTAGGTAATATGTAAATGTAAAATTATTACTATGTATATGTATATTCAAATAAACATAACATAACAAAAATACACTAGTTTTAGTTAGGGTGTAGTACTAAAAAATCTAATTACGTAGTTTAACGTGTTTGCGTTTTATACTTACAATCTAGAAAATGTAATTCCAAGTCTGATAACAATTCCATTGCTATAGAGTCACCCCTATTCTTTGCATACTCTTATAATTCCTTTGCCATACTAATGGCTTGTTGGTAATTGGTAACATTTGTTTGATTACTGCATTCAACTTCTTCATCAGAGTCGTCAGATAGTGATGTGGTTTCAGTTAGGGCTACATAATCGGTAGGAATGGGGTCACTATCATCTTGCTATCAATGTTAACGAACTCGCCCAAATCATTGTTATCAAATTACAAACTTCCACAACATCGATATTCTCTTTCAGACTCAAAACACGACATTTTTGTGCCATTGTTTACGATTTTAACCTTACTCACAAATAAACGGCGTGTCGGGGAATCACACATACTTTCATTCGGCGAAGTCCTTTCGCTCTGTCGCGCATACGCGATTGTTTGCCGGACTGTCTTCAGAGAGTTTTTGCATCGTACTTATTCGTCTCCCAAATACTTTTAAAAAATGCTTGTCCGTTTAAAGGAGGGTTTTCGCACTCTTTGTATGAAAACAGCCTGTCCGCGTCCGCCCAAAGGAGAGTCATCCCAAGAGAGGTTGATTTTCATGGAATTTCATATACCTAGTTCCGGACTATGAAAAAATGTCCGCTTAATAGAGGTGTCCGCTTATTAGAGGTGTCCGTTATGAGAGGTTTCACTGTATATTCAATAATACATTATAATAAATTGGTCATTTTGGATAAATGCAAGGCTTATGAAAAATCACTATAGGAGAGTTTTAGGAAAGAAGTAAATAAAGATAAGTAAATCGTGTATAAAGTAGGCACCTAACTACTTATTATTTATATAAATTTGCAGTTTTCTTGCGTTATGCCTTGATTCCTTCAAATTATATGACTCAACCACCGACATGGACCCGGTATCTGCTTTGTACACGTCAATATGACGCCTGTTATTACGAACATAAATACATAAAAAAAAAGATATATAGGGATTCTATCTGTAGAATCCCCATCTCTTTGTATCTTCTGTCTGTTTCTGTTTTCATATGTTTTGATTAGGAAAATCAAACAATCAACGGACGTGACTCAAAAGTTGATATTTTTATCCAGTTTACGGCAGATTTAGCACAGTCTTAACATATTGAGTTAAGAATTACTATTTTTTTCCGCAGACAATTTAGAACAAACCCTAACCCAATTTAGCAAGAACCGAATCATAACCTCATTAAACTAAAATTTTAAACAATCCTGAATAGTCTACCAAACCACGAGAAAATTTACACAGATGCGTCAAAACAGTTGATAGAACGGTAGCGGCTGTAGTCACTCCCCTCTCAATATTAAAATGCAAACTGTCCGAATAATCTAGCTTCACTGCTGTGCTATATGCTATACGGCAAGAACTCAACCAAACTCAGCAAAACAATTATAAATTCTCAGCCATATCCGAACTCTTTCGGCTCGATATTTGCCATCCAGCAAATATTTTCCTGTTACCCCATTGTCCAACATATTAAAAAGGTGTTATACCATCCATATAATGCTGGAAACGACATAGTATTTATATGGGTGGCTTCTCATATCGGAATCGGAAAGGGCAGATGAAGCAGCACGATCAGCGATCACAGACAACAACCCAGTGATAGTCCAAAAGACGGTTACCAATGATTTTAAAGTTTACATCAAAACTAAACTATTAAACATGTGGCAAACTGAATGGAGTAGCTCGTAATGCAAGCTTCATGAAGTGAAACCATCTATAAAACCATGGAAACAGTTTTTCGGTACCCGCAGAGCTCAAGTGATACTGAGTCGGCTTAAAATCGGTCATACCAGAAGAAAAAAATACTTAAATTTAACATGCAAACACTGAAAAACAACAAAGATTTTTTTTAACAGTAACAAATATGATAGTTGTTAATCGGATAGTGTCAAGCGTGAAAGCACTTATGAAAGATGGGTGTTCCAATAAGGGTTTTATAAAAAGTGCGTTCCGAACGCTCGAAGGAGACATATGGTGTAAAAGTCCCGGAACAGTCAATAATTTCAAAAATGGTGCACAATATAAAAAAACTTTCTGTATAAAAGTTGTTGGTCTTAAAGAAATTTATTAAATTTAGATCCCTGTAATTATACAGGGTTGCCCAAAAAGTCGTGGTAACCGAAACTTCATTTTTTTTAAATGGAATGACCCTATTTTGATCACATTTTCTGATTCCTCTAAACATTCTAAACAACAATTATAGAACATGTCATATGGCTAAACCTATTAGTTTTAGAAATAATTTGAGTTGAAGGACATAAATGCGATAGGTACGATATTACCTTTTGCATTTTTATAAGCTGGTACTAGAATTTTTTGCGTCACTGTCAAAGTAAATTCTCAAAATGTCGCTCAGCGAAAGGGAACGTATAACTTTACTAATAATAAGAGGTTTTGGAGACCGACAAAGATCAGTTATCGAGACAAAGGAATTATTTAATACAACTTTTCCAAACCGAGAGCCTATATCAAAATCTACAGTTGTGAGAACAGTTCAAAGGTTCGAGGTAACCGGTTGTTGCAGAGATAAACTTCGTTCCGGAAGACCAAAGTCGGCAAGTAGTGATGAAAAAAAATTAGAGACATTACTTCATTTTGTTCAGAATCCACATTTGTCACTCAGAAAAGCTATGTTGCTGTTTGTTTTAAATCAATTGACAATATTTTAAAAACCAGTAATTTTCATCACTATAAAATAACTCTTGTCCAGGAATTATCAGAAGACGATTTTGATCGTAGATTGGAATTTTGCGAAGTAATGATGCAAAAACATGAAGAAAATAACAATTTTTTTAATCAAATAGTTTTTACGGATGAGGCAACATTCATGTTGAACGGGTCTCTCAATCGCCATAATTGTCGTTACTGGGCTGATCAGAATCCACATTGGATGAGAGAAACACATACTCAACACCCCCAGAAAGTAAATGTGTGGGCTGGAATTATTGGCAACAGATTAGTGGGGCCTTTCTTTATAGAGGGGAATTTGAATGCCGAAATGTATCTCCACATGCTGCAAAATGAAATTGTGCCAGCAATAAACAATGAAGTAGGACCACTATTACGCAATACGTGGTTTCAGCAGGATGGAGCTCCTCCTCATTTTGGGCTAGCTGTTAGAAATTATTTAAACAACACTTTTCCTAACCGCTGGATAGGACGAAGAGGCCCCATAGAATGGCCTGCTAGGTCGCCAGACTTAACGCCCCTTGAGTATTTTCTTTGGGGACACCTAAAAAATAAAGTATTTGTGACAATACCTGCAGATCTGAATGAATTAAGAGGAAGAATTATTGAAGAATGGGCATCTATTAACCAAGAAATGATACAAAACGTCATCGACAAATTTTATTATAACCTAGCCCATTGTCAAACTGTGGGAGAAGGACATTTTCAGCATTTAATTAAATAACGACTTACACTTAATTTTATTTTTGTTCTTTTCAAGTTATTGTTAATTTTACTGCTTGTATTTAATAATTTAGTTGTTATTAAAATTTTGACACAACTTGAGTGAGGTTCATTTTACACGAGTTTAATGTTTTTCTTTTAATTTTAACGTAAAACATTTGAGCCGACTCGAAACAATGCAAAAGGTAATAAATATCGTACCTATCGCATTTATATCCTTCAACTCAAATTATTTCTAAAACTAATAGGTTTAGCCATATGACATGTTCTATAATTGTTGTTTAGAATGTTTAGAGGAATCAGAAAATGTGATCAAAAAAGGGTCATTCCATTTAAAAAAAATGAAGTTTCGGTTACCACGACTTTTTGGGCAACCCTGTATAATTACAGGGATCTAAGTTTAATAAATTTCTTTAAGACCAACAACTTTTATACAGAAAGTTTTTTTATATTGTGCACCATTTTTGAAATAATTGACTGTTCCGGGACTTTTTACACACTGTGTAGTGTGTATATTATGTCTAATTAACAAAATACGACAAGTATTTCAGAGCTCCCCGATTGTTTCTCTGGGAAGTTGTTTACAACCTACCTAAGAATGTGAATTGTGTATTCTTTAAAGACTGTGAACCAACGCCGTATTCTCCTTGGACTCAACTCTACTAAATATTACTGCATATTTATGTCATACCTACAGTGAGAACGTAAAGTAAGGAATAAATTCATTATCACGCAAACTACAATTTTTTTAAAAAATCGCTCGGACCCTTCGATTTTGTTTTTCGAACGCGCATATTCTGACATAAAATGTAGATATACAGGGTGTTGCAAATAATAGTGACACAAAAAAAAATTTTTCTTAAATAGAACCCACTGTATATTATTGCATGTACGGATTCTTCGGAAAATCCTAAACATTTTTCATGTAGCATGTGCTATACCTTAGCCCAAGCGTTTTGGAGTTATTCTCATTCAAAATTTGAAAATCAGATATTTCGCAATCAATCAAGACTTGCATTGATTCATGCACGCTGAGGAAAACCTGTAGTCAGCATGCGTGAAGCGCAAGAAAAGTCAAGTAGGCTTTGGAGTTATGATGCAAGAACCAAAAGAATTAATGTCAATAGTTACTGTTATTGTCAGTTTTATGTGTATTTTCCTAACGTTTTACTAGTTTTCAAAAGACTCATTTCGTTTTTTCATAACTAAATTAAATTAAAATGCGGCTCACTGAGAAACAGCGCATAGAGGTTTTGATGATGATGGGCTACGGTGATAGGGTTAGAACACAGCAAGAAACGTGTAAGTTATTTAATCAAAAATACCCCAATCGTCCGTCAATATCACAATCAACAGTAAGCAAAATTGAGTACAAGTTAGGCAATTCGGTCATGTAAGAGATGTCCCTAGATTTGGTCGTCCTCAAGTTGATGAAAATCAACAATTAGAAGTCTTCTGGCAGTTCAAGATAACCAGCATGTGGTGTCTAGGCAGGTAGCAAGTGACGTGGATATTGGAAAAACAACATTTCTTAAAATACTGCATACAAATAAATACCATCCTTATAAAATGCAAGTTCTCCAAGAACTTTTGGAAAGGGACTTTGAGAGGCGCCTTGAATTTTGTGAGCGTTTACAGGATATGTGTTTCGTAAACAGAAATTTTGTAAAAAATATAATTTTTTCCGATGAGTCCACATTTTGCTTAAATGGTGACGTAAATACCCAAAATTATCGATATTGGTCCGATGTAAATCCACACTGGATGAGGGAAGGACACACACAATTTAATCAAAAGATCAATGTGTTGGCTGGCGTTGTCGATGACATTGTTATAGGGCCTTTCTTTTTTGACAGGCGAGAAATACTTGAGTTTTTTAGAACAAGAACTTGTTCCAGCCCTGGCCACCCTTTTTCCTGAGTTAGAACGTCCCGATTTGCCACATCATAATATCTGGTTGCAACAAGATGATGCTCCCCCACATTTCGCTGTGGGAGTTCGTACATATTTGGACGATACTTTTCCAAATAGGTGGATTGGAAGAGGTGGTTTTATTGAGTGGCCGCCAAGGTCACCCGATTTAACACCACTCGACTTTTTTTATGGGGATACCTTAAGGGAAAAGTATTCAAAAGCCAGCCTGCAAATTTAGATGATTTAAAAGATCGCATCCGGCAAGAAATTCGGCAAATTACACCCCAAATGGTTCGAAATGTTCAGCGAGAATTTGTAGATCGGTTAGGCTATTGTCAGTTGACCAACGGAAGACACTTCGAACATTTACTTTAGAAAAATTATTTTTAAGTTCACCTAACTGTTTTTTCAATAAATAAGACATTTTTAAAATAATTTTATTCTTTGTTTTCTCCATGACTTTTTCCACTTTTCAAATTTTGAATGAGAATAACTCCAAAACGCTTGGGCTAAGGTATAGCACATGCTACATGAAAGATGTTTAGGATTTTCCGAAGAATCCGTACATGCAATAATATACAGTGGGTTCTATTTAAGAAAAAAAAAAATTTTGTGTCACTCTTATTTGCAACACCCTTTATATCTAAATTTTATGTCAGAATATGCGCGTTCGAAAAACAAAATCGACTTTACGTCCTCACTATATGTACTCGTTTATTCATTCCATTACTTCAAAAAATTAAAAATGTACCCTAACAAAAATTTCTTTGTTGTATTAAATATAACTTTCAGAAGATACTCTAATTTCAATGCTTCCATTTTTTATTTTGTTTTTCGATATAGAAAAATTTGACTTTTCACACATCAAAACTCTAGCTCACTTCGTTGTTATAATAACGATAAGCTCACTTCGTTGCTATAATAATAATTCATCGCGCTAGGATGTTCGCTAATTTCATAATTTGCTATACTCTATTCATTTTACCGATTCGGGAGCATAAACAAACATCAACGCGTGATAGACACATGCTCGATGCATATGCATTGCTATTGGTCAAACGGCGATGGATGCTGGCGAGAACAGGGTCGTTGTTCAGTGTAGGCTATTATTTCAGGTCTATTCATGCGTGGCTCGAGATTGCACTGTTACTGCACTGTTCTTAATGCGGCCCTGTATTTGTCTTTGTCTACTGAGTTGGGAAAATGAATTTACAAGGTGTAAATTTGACAGCGTTCCACCCTCAATATTTCGCTTCCAATAAATAATATTAAAAGTCGTATATATCTTATAATCTTACAAACTTAAACTAAATTAGCATATATTTATATATCTTTATCACATATCCCTTGAATGCAAAAAGTATGGCATTAACGTGAGTATTTAATAATTATAATATTCAGTCGTGTGCAAACCTAATATTCTTAACCTTTAAACGTTATATAACATAAAATATACTGTAGGGGAGTTCAGGGTAAGGCGGTCCCTGGGGGCAATGCGGTTTTCTACAATATTTTCTGTATCGTAAGGACATCTATGGGTGGCCAACTTAGTGAGGTACGCGGCGGTATTTCGGAAACCTTTCACCGTACAGCTTCCGGAAAAAAATATTTTTAGCAAAAGTTGCAAAGAGAAATTATTTGCAAGTTTGTCCGACCGCCGCTAGTGGGCGTACCACTAATAGTAATTGGTTAACAGTCGATTTCGCTTCGATTTGCTTAGATAAGGTGTATAATGTGTCCCATTTTCGACACTTTTATAGGGTATCTCCGTAATTGTTAGTGCTGTCAAAAAAGTAATGTAGGTGGCATGTGCTCTACTTGGGTCAAACTTAAAATGGTAAAATCAAAAATTGAAAATTTTCGCTCGTTTAAGAGATACGGGGGAAAATCAAAAAATTGACAATTTCAAAATTACCCTTAATTTCTTAGTTAAAAGAGATACAGAAAAATATTGTATACAGAAGTTTATTTATATTGATTGTTGAATAATTTGAAGTTTTGAGAATAAGTATACGGGGTCAGGTAAAAAAGTTATCGGACCTAATCTCATTTTTTTTAAATGGAACACCCTGTATATTTTAATCTAATAAGATAGCATTCTAAATTCTCTTTTTAAATATTATTGGTTTCCTAGGCGATTTGTTAATCTTTATTACCACAGACCAGGAATCAAAAGCTAATATCCTAGAAACAACTATTTACATTTAACGTCAATTCATTTTTACATATTCATTTGCGAAGATGACCTATTTTGAAAAATTTTATATGATATCAGTGAAAAGGAAAAACCTAGTAAGTGACGTTTGATGGTTTCTCAGGAAACATAAAATAAGTTAATATTATATTAAAATTTGCATTTGACTAGGTTCTTCCATTTAAAATAAATCGTTTAAATATTCGATTTTTAAAAACTGTTTATACCAGTCGATAGAGGGAGTGGAGAGCTTTTATAAAATCCATGCTAAGCAACAACCTAGCAAGGCGCTCTACTAGGTTTTTCCTTTTCTCGGGAGATTTTACAATGGAAGTGGAAAAAACGAAGAAATGGCGCTAAATGTATATTTTGTTCGCTATCCGGAAAGACGGTAACCATTTAAGAACATATTCCGAACATTTGCGATGTCAGTCAATAAGAAGAAACTTCTGCACAAAACATTTTTCTGTATCTCTTTTAACTAAGCAAATATACGGTAATTTTGAAATTGTCAATTTTTTGATTTTCCCCCGTATCTCTTAAGCGAGCGAAAATTTTCAAATTTTGATTTTATCATTTTAAGTTTGACCCAAAAAGAGCACATGACACCTACATTACTTTTTTGATAGCACTAACAATTACGGAGATGCCCAATAAAAGTGTCGAAAATGGGACACCTTGTACTGAAAATACTTGACTACTTAAAATGATCAACTTTGCTTATATTACTTTATTCTCTAACCTTCAAATAAAGTTGTGGGGGTAACGCATACAGTGATTTGGAAAAAATTCAACATCTCAGGAACATCTTATGGGAAACTATTAAGATTAGTGATATTTAAAACAGTTCTTCTTGCTCTATCAGCTACACTACAGGCGATGTCTATGGCATTTTTATTGTAGTCGCTAGATGACGCTTTTTACAGATTTAATAAATTTTATATTTTTTCTCGAAATCCTTAAAAGCGATGGCAAAGATGTTATTATACCATTACAAAGAGAAAAAAAAGTCGGAGAAAACGGTAGAAGCCGCAAGTTCCTATCTTTCTTCTAACCGGAGATACAGATGAAAAATGAAATTACATAATTATTACTTATTAGCCGCCCCTGTAATTACATATACAGGGTGTTATGGAAATGACGTATTATATTTAAATGGGTGACTCCTGGGGTGTCCTAGAGAAGCGCTACATATTTTTTTTTTCAAATCGAACGTTTAAAAAGTGGGGTAAATCACCCATAAACCCACACACAACTCCTCGGCACAGTCACATTACACTGAGCAGCTGTGTAATAAACAGATGTTCTAGCGCAATGTTGCCAAATTGTTCGTGTAAAACTTTAGATTCTTATAAAAATAAATATTTAGCTACCTAGTATCCAAATAGAAGTGAATCCAGGTGCCAGTATACTAGCAAGTAATCCAGGGCACATAAATCTTCAGTTTTTTTGGTTTTAGTGGGTAAAGCTTATAACCCACCACTAAAACCCCTTCGGCGTTTTTCTTCCAATCTCAGAACATTACCCTGTATATCGTCAGAGACACAGAACAAATAGTCAAACACTGAACAAATTACCATAAATCACTTAAAGAAACACACGTTTCAAATTAGTTTTTTAAGATAGGCCCTTGTCACACAAAATCGCTACATACTAATGCATTCTTTAACAAACACACAAATAGGACATAGGACACAATTGGCACTTTATAAACTAAAACGTTCAGCAATTATTTTATCTGCTGCATCCAATATCTTATATCGCAACTGATCCATGTCTTCGACTTTATCAACTATTTCTTTATTCATCGTACCCCATAGAAAACATTGCATGATGTAAGATCCGGTGACCTTGCGATTTCCAGTCTCTTACTAAAGGAACATTGTCTAATATGCCTTCGACTTGATTTTTCTGTATGTACTAAACATTTTCCCACTTATTCGCACTGTACAGTTGATTAAATATCCCGAAAAAACTCTTTCGCGCGAAGCCGCTTGTTTTCAAGCAAATGTCAACTTTTAACCTGTCGATTTATACTAGAGATGTGTTAATCTTGGGATTTAAAATCCCGCTGTGAAACGATCGATTTAATTTTTTTAAGCTTTTAGAATGAAATAAAGCACCAGAGCAGCGATTAACAAGTTTTTTAATCTTTATTGGTATCTACAGCAGTGAAGGAAAAAAACAATAAATAAGTGCTGTAGATTATTATAATTATTTATTTCAACCTTTTTTGGTGAATGCGCAGGAATCTACCGGAAAAGATGCATTGCATTAATATACATTTCTAGTTTTTGACAGTTCGTGTTTTAAATGCGTCATTTTTAGTTCAAATAAATGTTATTTAGGTTATTTACATTTTACAATGTGTTTTATAATTAAAAACAAAAGTTCATACAAATCTAGGCGAGACAACCCAATGTTAATAAAAAACGATATCTCCAAGTGAATTTTGTGTGTGTTTTGGACAGTGTTCATGTGAAGTTTTCCGATTAAGGGTTATGTGATGTGCCGGTTTCTTTACTAAAACGCTGTATAAGTTTTTATAGAAGTTGACATTAATCTTTAAATAAGACCGACAAGGTAAGGGTATGTGTGTGGCCTAAATAAAATTACATTAAAAATTCAATCAGCCAATCAAAAGTCAAAAGGTCATTGACATTTGACCTAGTTACGTAGTTGGGTATTTCAAACTTAAAGAGTGTAAGGTGTAATAATTCTGACAACACCGGTGATAATTCGGATGTGCCGCAGTGCGGTACAGAGGTATTCCTGGTTTGACGTCAGGTCATTTTTACCGCTAAATGAATTGAAAGCGCCATTTAAGGATATTTTTCTTCAATTTGTATTCATCTCAGGAATTGCCGGTTTAAATATAATACGTCATTTCCATAACACCCTGTATTGTAAAACATAAGAATATATTATATTTTATGATAATAAACTTTCATATGCCCATTTAAAATATTTTGAATGGTACTTCATGATACTTCCAAATCAAAAGACAACGTCTAAAGTTCTTTAATGAGACAACTATCGTTCTTTCTTTTTCACTAAGAAATTTCTCCTTGTTTCAACAGGAAGTATACCTGCTCTTTTAAATAAAGTGTTGTTTATGAAAATTGTTTTCTTGTATATGATCATTGATGTTCACTTTGCCCCCCATACGTATCCACTTTGCCTCTTATATGGGTCAACGCAGATATTTTGCAATAACTCACTTTTTCCTATATTATGACATTGTTCTGCTCTAGAATCAATAGATATGTTGGAAATTTACAGCCAAATCATGAAACAATATAATATATAAATCATCCCAAACTGCCATCTTCGTTATTAAATAATACTTCTAGATTTTTTTTGTTAAGGTAGCCAGTTTGCCCGAAACTCCCCTACTGCTAATTTAAATAAAAAAAAAAAATTTTAATCTTACTATTATGTTCTTCTTTTTAATGGGATTTTTTGTGAAGATAAACAGAAGATTCCCTGGTAAAATCCAGTAAGATATGTATATGTACAATGTTCACCTTTATACAGGGTGGTCCAGCGAAAACTTAACACCTCGATTTTCCTGCTTTAAAATGAAAATGTAGAAAATCGCTCGGACCCGTCGATTTCTGATTCGAGGGGGAATAACTTTTCCGCTTTCTTCATCTCCGAAACTTCAACCCCCTAACGGGGGTGAACACAACCCCCTGATTTTGAATAGGGATGAGGGGTGTTGCGATACCTCATTTTGAAGATCTTATCGAGTACTATCTGACCCTAAAATTTCGCTTCAAAATTTTCATCTTTAACGAAATGACAGCTAAAATAGTGGAAGACTACTTACTTTTGTGATTAGTTCATTAAGTGCTGAAAATGGCCACCATTCACTTCCATGCAGTAAAGAACGCTGGTGTATGAGTGGAGAATGTGGAATTTACCTCGAGGATATTATTCATATCAGACGCAGTTGAATTTGTTTATTTATTTGTTAATTTTTTGTCCAAAAAATGTTTTTGGTTTACCTACCTTAGTCTATCGTAAATTTTTAAGAACGTTAAAACTGTGTCAATTCGATTGTACCTTTATAGTAGAATTAAAATGGTGTATTCCGTAGAAGAAAGGGTGGAAATTATAAAATTATTTTTTAGAAATAACGACTCTGCGCGAGTAACAGCGGCTTTATTTAACGAACGGCATCCTGAAAAAAATGTATCCGCTGCTTACGTTGTGCAACTGGTTGCCAAATTTGACGCTACTGGTTCAGTCGGATGATAATTAACTAAACTTCTTTCTTAGTCTAAGAACTAATCAGACCGGCGGTGAGGATCAGCTGTGATTTTTACAGAGAATGGTCATAAAAACGTACCAACTTTGCGTCCCTTGTGCATCGGCAACAAACAGTGCAAAATTAACGGCTGCGCACAAAATCGATCCCAACAGTTTCGTGACGGTTCTAGAACGATACAAAAATAATGTGTTGGAACAAACCTAATATATCCTCTAAAAAGACATAGCACGACCCGCCAACAATGCATTCTTGTCAAAAATAAAATTCAATGATAGTCTGCAATTTACTAACAATAAATAATTTAATTAGATACATACATAATATTTATTTTCTATTAATACACTTAATTATAACAGTTTCAGGACAAAAATAGACAAAAATTTAGTTTCCTTAACTTAGACTATATAATACTTAACTACAGAATATAATAAATAAACTGTTACATGTATATTACCATAAAAAATCAATTTTGAACTCTTTGCGTTTAGTTCTATGAGGCATAGTAACTGCGGTGGATGTGGATATGGCGGATGATGCATCGTTAAGTTGAAATCACTTGTAATTGATATGGCTGACTATTGGCTCCCCTGTAGCCATGTGCCGAATACATTTTGGTCAGCCGATCCTAAGCTATTCAATTAAACGTGATGGCAAAAGCAGGAAACTCTAATAGTGCAGATAACACAGCAAACACCATTAAATTAAATTTTGGAAATTACGAAGCGAAAATTAGTGCCAGTGACTATAGTTTCATTATTCGTTATGGTCATCTTTACGAAATTATTTGCTGATGTTTGCTATATTACCTGAACTATGAGAGTTTCGAGGTATTGCAATCACGTTTAATTGAATAGCGTAGGATGGGCTCACCAAAATGTATTCAAACTTTGCACATGGGTTTACCAAATAGGCCTATTCAAGACAAGTTATAATATACAGGGTGCCCCAAGTAAAGTGGCCTATTAGAAGTATCTCGAGAACTAAAGGAGATTTTATTTTGAAAATTTTGCTGTGGCTTTAAGAGATGGTTTTCTACGTTTATAAAATATTTTCGATTGTGTGGTGTTGCCGGATAATACCGAAAGTAGTAGCAACTTTAACAAATTTTAAATGAATTTCCCTATATATCATATTTTTTTTTGGAAACTAGGTAAAAATCTAGAACAGTTTTCTGTATAATATCATATACCTATCTTTAAGAGTTTGTGAATTATAAATAATTTTGTGATTTTTTAACGCCGTATCGGGACCTGAAAAGAAAATCGTATCTTTTTAGCGGTTACAGCTAGAAAGCTGAAAATTTGACAAGTGTTCCTGTACCTATCTTCAGTATTTTCGGAGTTATAGCGAGATTTAAAAATTATCTTATAAAAATATAGTTTTTTGTTAGTTGGCTGTGCATTCATAGAAACAAAATAATGAAAAATCCATGTGACGTTATGTCTGAGTTATTGTAATAAAAATGACTAATTCACATTATTCGAGCTTAGATATTTTAAGTTAATTTTATATTCATGGGGAGTGTGGTAGAGTTTTATCTAGAACTTGCAGAAAATTTAATAAACTGCATCCTGATGCAACTCCTATGACTCCAAAAAAGTTGATTGGCCGAGGCGGTCCATGGAAATGGCCCCAAGGTCTCCGGATCTTACCCCCCTAGATTTATATCTATGGGGTAGGATTAAAGAAATAGATAACAAGGGAAGATTTAGAAAATCGACTACGAATAGCTTTGGGGTCTCTAGAAGGGAACGAAATGAAAAAGGTGACAAATGAATATGTTATAACCACAATTTATGAATGTTTACGAGCCAAGCATTTTAAACAATTTAGTTATTAGTTATTTTATTGGTGTTGTTGCGTAATTTTCATTTTCAACAACACAGATATAACGTCACATGGATTTTTCATTATTTTGTTTCTATGAATCCACAGCCAACTACCAAAAAATATATATTTATAAGATAATTTTTAAATTTCGCTATAACTCCGAAAATACTGAAGATAGGTATAGGAACACTTAATATCATTAGATAGAAAATTCGATCCTCTATTAGCACAACATTCAAATACAGGGTGTCCCATTTAAAAAAAAAGAAGATTTTTGCAATAATTCATGTGCCTCAGAAATATTGATTTGGAGACGCCCTGTATAAAACTAATTAAATACTGTTCCAAATTATAAAATTTCAATGGTCTTGTGAAACTATTGTCAAAATTTCAGCTTTCTAGCTGTAACCGCTAAAAAATACGATTTTCTTTCCAGGTCCCGATACGGCGTTAAAAAATCACAAGATTATTTATAATTCAAAAACTCTTAAAGATATGATATGATATTATACAGAAAACTGTTCTAGATTTTTACCTAGATTCCGAAAAATATATAATATATAAGGTAATTCATTTAAAATTCCGAAGTTGCTATCACTTTCGGTATGATCCGGTAACACCGCACCATCGAAAATATTTTATAAAGGTAGAAAACCATCACTTATAGCCACAGCCAAATTTTCAAAATTAAATCTCATTTAGTTCTCCAGATACTTCTAATAGGCCACTTTACTTGGGGCACCCTGTAGATTTTCTGTAAAATGTACAGGACAGACAATATTTAACTGCTCCAAAAATTACAAGGGATTTCCTATGTTCAACTTAACGATTTATAACAGTGATATCTATTAAGTTAATTAATTTGGAAGTAGTCCATTTCACATAGTGGACTTGTATTAGCCGCGGTCTGTTTTTTGTTAAGGGGCGAAACCATACAAGATTCTTCCATAGCCTTTCATTAAGCCCAACAAGAAGTAATTAGGCCTAAACCCAAGTAGCATTTTTAGACACATTATGGCAAATGTATCGTAATTATCGTTTTTGTTTTCGATTAAAATTGGAAACTGTTGGCAACAAAAATGGAAATATTTTCGAAACGTTTACATTTTAAATCGCACATTTGCACGTGTTTCCAAGTGGTTGGTACTAGCTGTGACTTATGTTTCGATGCACAATCGAAACTTTTATCGAAAATGTTTCCGAAATGTTACTCTATCTGTTTAAATGACAGTATAAAGGGGCAAGGCTATGTTCAAGCATGCGCAACAAAATTGTTTCCAAGGCTGATATTGCATGTGAACATGTCAAAATGGACAAAATCAGGAAAATTAAAATATTTGTAAAATTTTATTTATTTCTTTTATAAGTCGACTTTCAAAAGATGCAGGAATTTCATTAAAACTCATTTTAATAAAATAAATTTCATTTCACAAAATGCAGCTAGAAAGCAATAAATTATTCTGGTTCAAAATGAACTCAACACACAATTTCTAGTCTTTGGCTTCTATAATGTTTCGTACATCATGTATCTATAACTTATAGAAAATGTGTCGAAACACAAACACTGTTTCGATAATGTATCGACCGAGTGCGAAACAAACGTAGCTAAAGTAAATGTTACCTTCACGTTTGTTCGGGCGCTAAACATTTCTTCGGTGTATATACATAACCTAAAACCAAAATTTATATATTTTTTTAACTATTTCTGCTAGAACCGAAACTAAAAATGTACTCCGTAGTTGAAACTAAAGAAAGACATCTGTTGTTGTTAACAGCTGTGCAAAAATTATAGGTTATTATGGCAAGGTGATGCACAGAAAAAAATAAAAGGTTTATTAGGTGATGGTGAATGCCACAGAAAAAAAAGGTTTGCTTGTAGGCACAGAAAAAGGTTAGGTATTTGTTTTTGGAAGTTTCAAAAAATATTTTCGACACAAGTTTTTTTTAAATGAATGTCGAATGAATTTTTGTTTGGTAAATATTTCCAAGCAGAAAAATCCCGATTTGTTTTGATCAACTTAATTCGAAAATGTATCGCTACGATTTGGAAGCGCATGTGTGTTACCAAAACTTTATAATTTTAACTAAAAATGTTTCGAAAAATATTTATCTTTGCGTGTCGTTAATGTATCGACACTATGGTTTGTAAAATATTTCGAAACAAACACGTCTTTAGTGTTGTTAGTAACTGGATTCGTAAATGTGTCGCAAAAGTTTTGTAACACATGTGTCTCGACACAACTTTATAATTTTAATCGAAAATGTTTCGAAACGTTTCTCAGCAAAGAATATGTGTCCAATTTGTCTCTAAAAATGCTACTTGGGAAGGTAAATGAGTTCAAGATAATTTGTTATACTGACCCTTTATAGGTTCCATAAAATATATCATGATTGAATTTAACATCCTACGCTAAAACAAAAACTTCATTGGTTTAATTTTATTTCTCATGTAGTCCCGCTCTTCGTAGCTTCGCTCGGAAGTTCGTACAGAAATTTGTCGATACAGTGGTGTGAAACGCGGGGAGAAAAGTTTGTGTTTCTTTATTATACCGGCGGTTGGCGTTTTGCTAATACTTTTTTTCTATCAATTGCGTGATGACAAAGACAAAGAATCCAGCTGCGGAATCAACACACTGTTTTTATTTATATTCCACTTAATAAATTGTTGTTTCAGCACGACTATGGTAACACGCATTGAATCATGGTTTTTCTACATTTTTCTCCCCTCGCTCTTTATACGGATACTTTCAGCAACCACTGGGCAAACAATAGGACATAATTAGGGACAAGTATCGACCTTAGTTAAGGCTATCATCACTCCATGACCATGTTAGGGCCTAAATAAACTCATGGACAAAATTAACGCAACATCACAAATTTCCCTTATTTTTTATGCTATTTTTTTTTCTGAATTTGTGATCCGAAATGAATGATTTTTTTTGCATTGTAGGTTGGTTCCTTGACAATGTCATAGTTTTCGCTGTTTATGAAAAAATTTAATTTTCGATTTATACTGGGTGTACTAAAAATGCTATGTTTTTTTCCGAAAATTCGCATCACCCTGTGGAGTATATTAGCAACCAAAACATATTACAGTTGACATTAAACGGTAGGTCCATCTTTCCCCAACATTTTCCTTTTTGGTTTACTTCTTTATCTTTGTTATTAAAGGAGATACACCGTTTTATAGCGTAACATGTTTTTTTTAATATTCAACACATTCATTGTTAATTGTTTTCAAGTAGGTTTCAAGAATAAAATACTCGTCGGGCAACTGGGCATACGAAATGAACGTTTAATAAGCAGTTTCCGAGCCGTTTTTATCAGTATGGCGAATATTATTTGATCTTTGTAACTTTAAAATACAGCATATGCTGACACATCTCTTACAATGTCAGAAAAAGTCCATAGTCTGCTTGAAAACATTTAACAATTAATGTGTTGAATATTAAAGTCTATAAAATCATGTTACGCTATAAAACGGTGTATCTCCTTTAATAATAGAGATAATGAAGTAAACCAGAAAAGAAAATGTTGAGAAAAGATGGACCTACCGTTTAATGTCAACTGCAATATGTTTCGGTTGATAATATACTCCACAGGGTGATGCGAATTTTCGGAAAAAACATAGCATTTTTAGTACACCCAGTATAAATTGAAAATTAAATTTTTATCATCAACAGCGAAAACTATGACATTATCAAGGAACCAACCTACAATGCAAAAAAAATCATTCAAATCGGATAATAAATTCAGAAAAAAATAGCATAAAAATATGGCAAATTTATGATGTTGCGTTAATTTTGTCCAGGAGTTTAGTTGACTTGGTGGTGATGGATCAAAATTACATAGAAAGTAGACCTATAAACTAGATATAATAAAGAAGAGAATAATCACTAACAAGGTATCCTAATAAACTTATGGCAAAGTTTTCTAAAGCGTGATTTATTCTGGAGTTTATTTTTTAGTAAACCAAAATACTTTTATGCTATTTTCTTAAGTACAACGTTCAGGATCACAATAAGTGTAAATATTCCTAAAATATATTCTTTGAATCGGTAGAGAGTCAATCCTCATCTAATGAAGTTTCTTCTGTCACCTCCTTGTTTCGTCGCTCAACCACATTTGAAAAGTCTCCATCGGTACTTTCAATCCTTAGTAGTCCTTTGCAATCAGTTATCACACTGTAAAGAAAAATATTGTTATAGTACAGAGTGTCCCATTTTCGACACTTATATAGGGTATCTCCGCAATTGTTAGTGCTATCAAAAAAGTAATGTAGGTGTCATGTGCTCTTTTTGGGTCAAACTTAAAATGGTAAAATCAAAATTTGAAAATTTTCACTCGCTTAAGAGATACGGGGAAAAATCAGGAAATTGTAAATTTCTAAATTACCCTATATTTTCTTAGTTAAAAGAGATACAGAACAATGTTTTATACAGAAGTTTCTTTATAATGATTATTGAATAATCTGCCGTTTTCAGAATAAGTATACGGGGCCAGGTAAAAAAGTTATCGGACCTAACCTAATTTTTTTAAATGGAACACCCTGTATATTTTTTTCTAAAAAGAAAGCATTTTAAAACCAAAAAGTTTTACTATAACAGATGACTTAAAATTGGTTAGACAGTACCTTGCATTAAGTCCTAAAAGAGTTAAGGAATGCAGATTTTTCTATACATACCGAAATGGTAAATGCATAGCTACGCCTGTGGGTAAAAATACACTGGGCATGTTCCTTCAATTATAGCAAAATTTCTTAATTTAGAAAACGCCAAGGAATATACAGGACATTGCCTACGTCGGACCTCGTCTACACTTATCGAGGCTGGTGCTTCCCTTGCAACCCTTAAGCAATACAGAAAGTGGAAGAGTAGTAGCGTAGCTGAGGGTTATATAGAGGAAAGCATCGCGTCGAAAAACCGAATAGCAAAAATGATAGCTAGCTCTGTTACCGTAAAAGAAAATATGTTAATTAAAGTTGAAATGGAGCAGGAATACGCATGCACATCGAGAAACTCATCAATGGAGTCGCAAGATTTCATACTGTTTTATCTGTAGCTACAAAAGGAATGCGGGCAAGAAAATTTCTTGGGTTAACAATGTTGTCACATATATTAAATTTTACTTTAATAACATGTTACCAAGTAAACCCTAAAATTAAATTAACCCATTTAAAGTAAATTGTCATAAGTATATAAGAAACTAATATTCTATTAGTTTCAATGTTCTTAAAACTTTCTTTTCATACTATTTATTTTAATACTTAAATGCAAAATAAAATATTTTTTTATTAAAGTACTTCTAATCTAAAAATAGGGCATATCAACGGTAACCTTGGGTAACCGGTGGCTAGAGCTGATTTGATAGATTATATCCCAGACAGAGGATGTGACACGCGTCTGGTGACACGCCTATTGTGCCGGAGTGGTTATTCGGCGATGTCCAATATGCTTCATCCAGTTGCGTAGTGATAGGGCTTGTTTTAAAACTGTGATAATGAATGAATATATCCTGGTAAAACCATTCATAGTCAAACCCGTGAAGTGATTGCCAATATGTACAGGGGGTGCGATGAGGAATCACAAATTAATACGGTTAAATTGCCACTTAAGCGAAAGCTAGAAAGGGTCGCAATGTATGCGGGAGTAAGCGTGGGTGCAGTAAACCGTCTCTCTGCTATCGGAAAGATCGAAGGCTTCGACTTTGGCATTGCTACAACAGCTGAGAAGTGACATAAACTCTCCGTTTTCCCGTGAAACTTTGAAGTGCATGTTGAAATCAAATGGATTTTATTGGCGAAAATGCCAAAATAAGCGAAAAATATTAATGGAAAGGCCATATATATATATATTGTACTGGTGATACAAATATCTTCATGGCATGAAAAAATATATATTATTACATTATTAAGATAATAATAGCACGCCCATGACTCGGCCATGTTTTAAAATATATTGCTTCCCCCTTACCGATACCGCGTAGCTATAGACTTGCTTGTTGAGCTGTAGTTGGTCCAGCTTCTTTCTTAGGAAAATTCAACAATTATACATTTAATCAAACAGAATAATGTTATGTAAAAATAACTATAAAATAAATACAAATTTTGTTCAATGCTTTCTTTAATCATAATTACCGGGCTTTATGGAAATCACCGGGCATTGTGAACTTTATAGCCCGCTAATATTCCGTATGATATTATAATGATGTTTATATCGACCGTTCCTAAGGCATTATAAGTAAATAATTGATAGATGGAAAATAAATTTATTTATTTAAGGCGTATTAACTCTAAGACAATATTTGAACCATTCACAAGAACATTGGATAAAAAAATTTAATTACACTATAAATTAAACACAAATGAAAACCAGATAAAGACATAAGGGTTTTTACCAAAGATATTACAAACTACCGATAGAGGAGTGTACATTTCTAGCCTACGCAACGAATACAGACAGTCTTTCCCACCTTTTTCGGTCATTATTGTAGCATAGCCAGATTGACATATTTATCGCAAAAGTATCTTGCTCCTAAAATCAATTTGTTTTCCAATAATTTTACTGTAAACTGTGAAACGGCGATGAGAGATTCTTTTAAAAAATATTGTTATACTTAAAAGTATCAAACGAATCTTGAACTAATCCAAATGCACTCTGGCAATATATATTTCTACGTTACTACTGCGCTACGATCCAGGAGCCAAAATATGATTGAATACTAATCTCGTAAACAATACAATATTGGCGCTGTGATCTAAGGGCTTGTTTATATATTTTGGTTGATTTGTGTTTTTTGTGATTATTGATGAAAAATCGTCTTTATTATAAACAATCATGGTGCATTCATGTGTAGTTTGTAAAAAAGTGGATCATTTAAATAAGCATCTATCTTTTCATAAAAAAGTATGGTTATGTTTCAATATTAAATCATTTGATATAACCAGACATCAACGTTGGTGCCATTCAGCCAACACACATGTAGTTCTCTCTTCCACCCATTACTGATTTTCAATAACATTTCAAACAATCACACCACCTTCACTTTCCAAGAGTTTTAGGAATGGATTATATGATCGGTAGTTTACAATACCTTTAGATTTTACATTATTTTCACGTATACAATACGATCCTGGAGTTTGATCCAATCGTCCCGACTCACCCTGTATATTTATATATGTTTTCTTCGTAAATAAGTACAGTTACCGTCACAAAAATCCGGGCCCTAATCTGACAGCTAACATTTTTTTCCTGCATTTTGGTAATTCATGCTTTTACCTGTACTACCATAGATTACTATGGCAATATAAATAAACTGAGGAGGAAATAAAACCAATAGTATTTAATATTTTATTGCCCTTCCATTACTTTGAATAACTGAAGTTAATCTTTTAGGTATTGAAGCCACCAGACCATTACAGTATTCTTGCGTTAGTTGATTCCAAGCCTCTTGCATTTTCAGTCACAATTGTTCTCTATTTTCTGGCCGAAAATCATTATATTTGTTAATTCTCTTGATCATATAACCCCTAACATTTTCCATCGGATTTCAATCTGGACTCCTATAAGGCCAGGGTAATACTTGAGTATCCCTTTGTTGCATCCAATCAGATACTGCGTGGGCAGTATGAACCTGGCAGTTATCATGTTGGTAAATGTAATTAGTATTGGGAAACCTATCATTAACCGATGGCAACATCACGTTCTCCAATATTTGTATGTAATTTTGTGCATTAAATCGACGTTCTATGCGCGTGCAAACTCCTATACCCTGTGCACTCATCCAACCCCAAGTGTAGCGTTCATCAAACCGGGTATTTGGTGGTCTATAGAACCTTACTCTCCCGCTGTAACATGATTGGAAAATCCTTTCGTCTGTGAAAATTACATTTTTCCAAGCGTTTATATCACCTCCGTAATATTGTAATGCATAACCCACTCTTTGCTCTTTGTTGGTTACCGTTAGGAAAGGCTTTTTAGCTGCAGGGTGATTGCAAAGATTTGAACCATATCTTATTCTTCGTTGTGCGGTTCTAACGGAACCCGGAAAATCAGTTTCACTGTGGGCTAAAACAGTCGTTTTAAAAGGATTTTCCTTTAGGTATTGAATTAGAGTATTATCATGTTCTTCTGCCGATGTCCTTTTAAGGCCTGTTCCTTCTATTCTTTCCAGCGAATGTGTTTCCATCCATTTTATTTTGATATCATGAACTGTACTTTTTGGCATTTGAATTCTTTGAGCCACCCGTCTCTCTGACCATCCTTCTTCTAGCAGTGTCACAATTTTGGCCTTTTCCACAGCATTTAAATGACGGGGCATATTTGTAAATTTATTTCACTAACCGTAAATAAATTTCAGTTGACAATTTTTGTCAATGTCATCAGAACAGGTCATTTTTAGGTATTCGAGATGTATAAAGGTCGGCTTATATTAGAAAAAACTGCGGCCCGGATTCTTGTGACGGTAACTATACATAAAGTTTTCATGACTTGCACAAAGAAAAATAAATCCTCTTTTTTGCAAAATCATATTTCAATATTGACACCTTCCCCAATTATCACCATATTGTAAAAAGCAAAACGACGAAACCATGTTAAATCAATTTTCCAACAAAATTGTCTAATTATAAAAGGGAATATATCACAATATTGCTAATTTTATTAAGCATTTTAAACTAGACTACTGCGAACGTTACTTGCTAGCTAAACAAGCTTCAAGTTCCAAAAAATGTGAGAATAATAAAACAAAACATAATAGTTTTTAAGGATGTCAGTAAAAAGTAAAGATATCAATCAATTCATAGTATCATTTAACAGATTAACGTTAATAAATATTACTTTGCTTTTTAATTCACAATGGTGTGAGTAGCATGCAAACAGCAAACATTGTTTTTCTGCAACAATAGTAGAGAAATAGTCAATGGAAAAATAATTCCACTTTTTAAAATTAATATTCAGTATCAACTGATGGTTCCTGACCGAGAGTAACGATTCATTGTTTTGCTTTTAACCCTATAAGTTCCTGATAGATACCGGGAGCTTATTAAAAATGGTCGGAGCATAGTGCAGGGTCGCATTCCATGATCTTCCCAATCGCAGGAAATCGACATGCAGATTATCCCTGCCACGTGTGTTGTAATGGTGACTGTCACCAACCGGCCGATAGTTACCAGAGCTTTTAGCGTGCAACAAGCATTCATAGACATAACGGGAGTGAATGGTAAGTATCCCCAGATCTCTGTAAACGTTCCTGACATCAGCACGGTAATCAAGCCCAGCGAGAACTCTTACTACTCTGCGCTGAAGCGCAAACACTCTGCCCATATGGGCAGAATGACCCCACGTCAGCAAAGCATAGCAGCAGAGGGGTCTGTACGAGAGCGTGGAAGGCAATCATACACACAAAAGGCCTCTCGAAAGTTGCGTTCATAAATGTACCGCTCTCGAAACCCTGGAACAAACTGAGTCAATGTGGATGTCAAATTTTAATATGGGATCCATTTGCACATCAAGAAATTTTACTGCCGCAGGGTTCTCTATATTGTGGGGTCTAAGGCCAAACACCATGTCTTCGGTCTTGTCAGCGTTTAGGCTCAATCGATTTGATGCGAAACAGTCACTCAGCGACCTGCGATTACCCTCCATTTTTAGCAACAATGCAGCGACGTCAGAGTCATCATCGGTAGCCGTCGTGTCATCCGCGTACAGAAAGGCGTATGATCCAACGACCTATGAACTATTGATACGTACAACTTATGGGATGCGCATTAAGAAGTTAAATTTTATGACTGAAAGAATGGGTTGATGCGCATGATTTTCCGGTCATTATGTTTAAAGGTTATCCTCGGTTGTATTGCGCACAATGTTGTCGCCGTTATATAGGCAACCCCGCCGTATTGGTGCCGGTTTGGTTGCCAACCAACGACATGAACCAACGACGACCATCAAGAACCAAAATCACTCGTAGGGATGTAACGATATTACAAATCTATCGATACGTGTTGTATACTTTATACATATACTTTATACATCTGCCGACGCACATCTTTGCAGCCAGCATGAAGTATCACGCCTTAACAAAGACCTGGAAGAAATTTTGGCTTGGGGTGACAGTAACCGAGTCGAATTTAACGCTAAAAAACCCAGGCAGCAGTTTAGAAAGGTTAACATTACAGAATCGGATATAATCATGACAGGACACGCAATCCCACTGGCTTCATCTACTAATTTGTTGGGCTTCAATCTGGGAGGAAATATGTCTTGGCATAACCACGTTGTGGCAATCGCCAAGATAGCTTCTCAGAATCTTGGTTTACTCTTCCGAATCAAGAAGTTGTACACACCTCAACAACGTTTCACACTATACAAAGCCCAGATTCGAGCATTACTAGAGTACTGCTCTCATGTCTGGAGCTCTGCAACCAAACATACTCTTCGGCTACTGGATTCCATCGAGAGGAGGGTCATTCGTCTGATCGGAGACCACGAGCTGACGAAGAACCTCGACAGCCTAGAACATCGACGACAGTTTGGGGGTTTGACTTTCTTTTACAGATATTTTCATGGAAAGTGCTCGGCTGACCTTGCCCTCTTAATTCCGCCTAGAGTGGCGAATAGCAGAAGTACACGACGAACCAAGTGGTTAAGCTTAGTACTCCTCGAACTTCATTATTTAAGAATTATTTCATCTGGAGAACTTCATCCTTATGGAACGACCTTCCCGAGGTCGGTTTTCCCAACGACTATAACCTCCAACGATTCAAAACCAACGTGAATCGCTGTATTCGCACACGCACCACTCCCAGAGTGCCCTAAAGGATTTTTCCTATAGTGCTTGTGTTTGTTCATAAAAAAGAAAAAAATACTATAATTTAGTGAATATAAAATTATATAACTTTGTTGATCTCTTGATTGTTGTATTTTAAAAAAATACACTCTTAAAAATAGTTGGTTTTGTATCCAATATTCACGTTTTTGTGGCAGGAAGGAAGATTAGGTTAAAATTTTCATAACCCGTAATTCTTCAAAGTGTATTTACTTATTGTTATTTTCCAAAATAGAAAAACTGAAACTTATTATTTTGATCGAAATAGACAATCTAACTTTTATAAAATTCTTTACTCGCATAACAATCCGAATAGATTTTTATAAAGAAAAGTTCAAGCTATCGTAACACATGCTTTCAATTTTTATTGAAAGACAAATTTTATTTTAGAATTCTCGGTTTCGAATACTATGTTCCTTCCAGGAGAAAATGCTCCAACTTTTCTTTCTGTTCCTTAATATGGCGTTCCTGTTTTTTCTCTAAAATTTTATCTTTATGCCTTTAAATTTCACAATTTGCCATATTTATTTCATATGAACATCATCTTCGATTTCTTTCACTCTTTTCGTTCCAACGAGCTAATTAGTATTGTTTAGAGTCGGTATTAAATTCACAGAAAAAAATAAAAATTATCGTAACTTAAACTTCGTTTTTGAAAAGCTATGTCACTTCTAGGAATTCGATATTTATTTTAAATACATTAATTTTAAAATGATTTAAGATCCGCGTAATAGGTCGGCATGAGTTTTTCATAAATTCCGGGACCGGACTACACCATTTTTAATTTGTAACGTTTAGTTGAAACAATATACTTTAAGGTATTGATAATATAAACGTTCCCATTAAAGTACCTATAAAGGTAAAAAAAAAGAAAAAGAGCTGATAAAATGGGTGTTTCTTCTACAGTAAAATTAAATATCCATCAAAATTTTGCAGATCGCAGTAGAAATGAGATGATGGAATGAATCAAGGAACGAAATGTTTAGAATACATCAAAGATGACGAGAAACAGTATGTACATGTATGTAGTTCACAAATGGAAGATGTTGGCCCACCCGGCATCGCCTGGTGAGATACCATTGCATCGGTTTAGGTGGCGTGAAGTTTGCTCCTTGAGTTAACTTTTGCTCATTGAGTTGACGTTTCGTCACTGTGCCGATGTTTCCGGTTACCAGGGTGGGACCCCCCCCCAAAGAAAATAGCATGATGGAAGCTCCAGGCCCAAAATACTCCGGAGGTAAACTCGCAAGTTCCACAACAACCATTTCCGACAATTTACTGGGATCTAACAACACTCAACATGGTGTGGCACCTGCAGTTGCTAACGAACCCAGAACTAGCAACTTCAAAATTGATTTCTGCAATATTAGAGGGCTTAACACGAACATCAATTCAGTCCACCAGCACTTACAATCTACCAAGCCTCACGTGCTCGCACTGACCGAGACAAAGGTCAGATCGTCAACAAACACCGTCAGCTATTTATACCCTGGATACGATTTTCATTTCCGATTCCGACGCAACTTCGGCATATGTATTTTTATTCGAGATGATCTCTACTGCCAACGAGAAGCTACACTGGAACCGAAAGACTTTGATGTAATGTGGTTTAAAATATCAACGCCGAAAATCACCAAGTTTATCTGCTGCCTTTACAGTCCTCCAAGTGATACCCATTACAGAGACCTTTCCTCACCACTAGCCAATAAAATCGACTTCTTGCAAACCAACCATCCAAATGCCGAGATTGCTATCCTTGGCGACTTTAACGTCCACAATGTCAACTGGCTTAAATATTCAAATACAGACGATGAGCAAGACCGCGAGGCCGAATCCTTCGTGATCAGTTCTGGTCTAACTTAACTCGTAGAAGAACCAACGCGGATTCCAGACCGAGCTGGAGATTTTGCTAGTCTTTTGGATCTTTTCTTAATATCAAATCCTGATCTATATACAGTCACCGTACAGCCTCCGTTAGGATCTTCCGATCACAAAGTTATTTCAACTCGAAGCGAACTACCAATTAATTCTGAACAACCTCCTAAACCTCGCAAGATATGGCATTACAGATCGGCCAAGTGGGAAGACCAGAAAGACCATTTTCGCACTTTTCTTTGGATGAGCTTATGCTTATGCTTCTCTTCTGATGATCCATCCGTCTGTGCTGGGGAGGTCTCCGACGTCATTCTAACGAGCATGGAAGCATTTATCCCCTCCTCCCAAAAACGCCCTTCCAACGGCAAGCCCTGGTTTAGCAAGGATTGTGAGTGTGCTGTCAGAACAAAAAATCTGTCTTACCGATAGTGGCGTAAAAACCCTAGCCCTGAGAATAATACCATCTTTGTTACCGCTCGAAACCAATGTAAGCTAACAATAGATCAAAGCAAAGAAGCCCATAACGTAAGGATCAAAAACAAACTTCTTGACTGTCCAAACGGATCAGGGTCCTTTTGGTCAGTCACAAAGGCCGTCAGCCAAAATTTCACAAAATCAACTATTCCACCTCTAACACGTCCCGATGGTACAATAGCATCCACAGCCGGAGACAAAGCAAACTTACTTGCTGAACTATTTTCTTCTCATTCCACTGTAGATTTCCAGTGAAGAACACCACACGACATTCCTGCAGTTCAATCCGAAATGACCGAAATCGTGTTCCGTCAGCGTCCCGTCAAACGAATCCTGAAAGGACTCGACGTCAAAAAAGCTACTGGTCCAGACGAAATTCCTAATATAGTTCTCAAAAGATGCGCCGATGAACTAACACCAGTATTTTGTAGACTTTTCAACTTATCCTACAAAAAAGGAATATTTCCATCTTGCTGGAAGATGGCGCGAGTCCAGCCTATTCCAAAGAAAGGTAAGAGAACCCTGCCTAACAACTATCGACCAGTCGCATTGCTTTCAGTTATATCAAAAGTAATGGAGAAAGATATTAACCAACATCTTCTAAAGTACCTCGAAGGCTTCTGTAATATAAGTATAACCACTAGTAGTCTGATTCCGAACGGATACTAGGTGAGGATGAAATAGTTAATTTTGTCAATTAACGATTTTGTCAGTGTTATGCTTAGTAGACTTATTGTGACATCAAAAGGCGATTGCTCGTAACACTTTTGGATTTGGCTGTAATTGTAAAATTAAAAATGATTTAGATTAAAGTAAGAGTTTGAACTAGAACCGTCCTTTTATTAAATGAAGATCCTAGACGATTAGTAATACCAAAGAGGGAGGTTATTACATGGCGATCCTGCCAACGGCCTGATTTAAGGAAAATATTATAGTACAGAATATGGTAATGGTTCCATACGAAAATGGGTAATAAGGAAAGCAAAGAAGAGATTATTATTAGAGATTATGGTTTGCTTGGCTATAAATGTTTTATTATGGATTGGATACAGAAGATGCAAACAGAGTACTGACGAAAATTTATATAATTATGGTATATATGGTATTAGGGTTAAGTTGTTATGGGAAGTAATTAAAAAATGATATGGAATGCCGAAAGAAGTATATGAATTTAGGTATTTATTGGAAGAATTAAGAGTATTTAATAGAAATGTTGGAAAAGATAATCAAGAGCGAAGAAATAGTTCTAAGGTACTAGAATATTATGTTAAGAAATTAGAAAAATTTAAATTGCAATTTAGTGAAATTAGGGATAAATTTAAGAGTAAGTCGTATATAGGAGAATTGGTAGATAAAGCTAAACTATATGTAAACGATATAAATAGTTATCTAGAGCATATAGACAAAAGTTTACAAGAAAGGCGTACAGAAATCCAATTGCTGAAGTTACCATCTGCGATAGAGCTTGATTCTAATTCTTCAGATAGTGAAACGGAAGGTAAAATGTCTCAAAAATTCGAATTGAAGACCGCAGCGGGGTTAATTCCGGTAATGGACGGCTCTGAAGCTTCCACAAAACACCTTATTGATGCTATAGAGTTGTACGATTCTTTATTGGATACTGAGGGCAAAAAACTTTTAACCACGTATGTTTTAAAAACTAGACTGACTGAAAGCGCAAAAATTAGACTTAAACAATCCTACTTAACAAATGCACTTTTAGTTACCGATTTAAAATCTTATTTTATTTCAAAAAAATCAGTTTCTGCATTGTCATTTAAATTAAACAACTCAGTTAAACTCAAAATCAATCGAAGATTTTGGGAGGTCGCTGGAAAAATTATTAGTTGATCTTACTTTGACACAAGCGGACGGAAATAACAAAAATGTGACGATTTTGAGACCAATCAATGAAAAAATCGCGGTGAATTCATTTGCAAACGGACTTAATAATCATGACCTAAGAACGATTATAAAAGCACGAAATTATTTAAATCTCAATGACGCGATTAGGGGTGCTAAGGACGAGGAGTTAACACTAAACAACTCGAGACCATTTTTTTCTATGCGTTCGAATTTCCATAACGCGAATAATACAGGCACGAATCATAGACGTTTTAATAACAATTTTACGAAGGGTTTTAATAACAATTTTACAAGGGGTGTTAATAACAATTTTACAAGGGGTTCTTTCAGGAGGTCAACTCAAGGAACTAACAATAACAGACAATACAATGCTAATAACAATATTCCGCAACCATCTTACAGACAACCACCACGTTTTCAAAATCCATCAACATTTAATAACAGGGGGAATAGTTTTAGTAACAGGGGGAACAGTAATCGATACGGACAGCGAGGATATTTTATGCAAAATACAGACCAGAGGTATCTAAATACGAACAATTCTAATACTGTATCACACCCAAATAGAATGTTTTTTCGAGGCTTCTAAGCCACAAATTTTATTACATTCAAATGGTTTAAATTTTATTAGCGTAAAGTAGGTGCATCTGTAAGCGTAATTTTCAAAAACTATGTAAGTAAGTTAGAAAAAATAAAATTTTCAGATAATATAACAATTAATGGAATATCTGGGTCAATAGTTTCACAAAGTTCAGCAAACTTAAATTTAAAGGTAAACAATATAAATATAATTCATAAATTTTTGCTGATTGACAGTTTTGACGATAGTTGTCACGGTGTAATAGGATCGGATTTTTGCTACAAATATTTAGCAACGATAAACTACGAGAAGTTTTGTTTTTCATTTAATTTTAACAATAACAAAATAACAACACCTCTGCATTCTAAAAGCGAATTGTTTACGTTTATTCCTAAACGCAGCGAAATAATTAAATATTTTCATGTAAAAACAGATAAAGATTGTGTTATTTTAGCTGACGAAGAAGGTGAAGGTATTTTCACTGCCGGAGCGGTAGTCCGACCTACCTCAAATATGATACCTATAAAGTTTCTTAATGTACGTGATCAGGATGTTAGTTTAAAAAATTTTCAACCAAAAATCGAATTATTCGAAAATTACGAATTCGGTCATTTCGACGTTACTGACAACGATTCAGTTAATAGGGTAGAAAAGTTACTAAATTTATTAGAATTTACACATATGAACGATAAAGAGACATTTTCTATACAGAAAATATGCGCAAAGTATTCTGATATTTTTCTTTTAGAAAATGATCCTTTAACAACAACTAACATTTATAACCAAAAAATTTACTTAAAACACAATGTATCACCAGTTTACGTCAAACAATATCGATTACCTCATTCTCAAAAGGAAGAAATAAACAAACAAATTGATAAAATGCTACAAGATGGAATAATAGAAGAAGCTAGATCTGAATGGTCTTCTCCACTTTTGATTGTTCCAAAGAGAGTTGATAATAATGGTAATAGAAAGTTTAGGGTAGTACTAGATTATACGCTTCTGAATTCGAGGGTTATTTCAGACGATAGATGGCCTTTACCATGTATCAATGAAATTTTAGATTCGTTAGGAGGCGCAACTTATTTTTCACATTTAGATTTATCACAAAGTTACTATCAAATAGAACTGGACAAGTCTAGCAGACCTATAACAGCCTTTACAGTAGGTAGCAAGGGACAATTTCAAATGACTCGCCTTCCTATGGGGCTAAAGATAAGTCCAAATTCTTTTTCGCGTGCCATGACAATTGCAATATCAGGCCTTAATTATGAAAATTGTTTTATTTATTTGGATGATCTCATTGTCTTTGGAAATAATTTACTAAATCACAATAAAAATTTGGTTTTTCAAAGATTACGGGAAGTAAATTTGCAGCACTAGTTAATTTTGAGTTAAAAAATTATTATCAGCGATCATCAATATGGTTTTCGGAAGTCCAGATCAACTGGAGATCTTCTAGCCTATGTCACCCATATTTGGAACAACGCAATCGAACATCATGGGGAGTCTCGGGCTGTTGCACTGGATATTTCTAAAGCTTTTGATAGTGTTTGGCATGAGGGGCTTCTAAGTAAACTGCGATCCTATGGTATGCCCAGTCGATTCTGTGCATGGTTGTCTAGCTTTCTTAAGGACCGCTCTCTGCAAGTGGCGATTGACGGATTTCTCTCAGACACCTTCACCATCAATGCCGGTGTTCCTCAAGGGTCCATATTGTCTCCCACTCTCTTCTTACTCTACATTAACGACCTTCTAGTGAAAACTAAAAATCCGATATTTAGTTTTGCTGACGAAAGCACACTTATCTCATCTTTCTCTTTGACGCACATCTTCGCAGACAGCATGAAGTATCACGCCTCAACAAAGACCTGGAAGAAATTTTGGCTTGGGGTGACAGTAACCAAGTCGAATTTAACGCTAAAAAACCCAGGCAGCAGTTTTCTCTAAAAAGGTTAATGGGGTTAAGGTCTATTTAACTCAAAATTTTGATGATATTCGAAGCAAAAGAAAGTCGTAAAGATTTTTTTTAAAAAAGAGTTTATAAGGAAAAGGATAATCTGTAATAGTTACAGTTCTAAGAGTTTTAAACTCGCGTTAAAAAGTAATTACGCGAACTAGTTTCATACAAAAAGTTAGTTATTAGTAGTTAATGTTTTTTGAGCAGTTAATTAGAAAGTAATTACCTGACACATTGCGCCCACAAAGTAAGTGCTGCGAATTTTAAAGAGTATTATGTTTTTTTCGTTTTAATTTAAAGGTTATAACGTTATAACATGTCGGTGGCACTCATTGGTGGCACCATATTCTTATTTTTTCAATATATAAGTGTTATCTAACTAGTAAATTATGTGTTTACTTAACCTTTGTCACTATCCGTTACCTACAAACAATTAGTGTAAGCAAAAAGACTTATTGGAAATTATATGTTTACTTGACCTGTGTCACTATCCATTACCTACAAACAATTAGTGTAAGCAAAAAGACTTATTGGAAATATCTGTAAGAACTTCAAGTTGTAAGTAACTTTAAAAAAAAAACGTGTAATCCAGAGGCAAGCTAATATAACCACCAGGTTAGTAATAATAAATTGTAAAGGTCCCTTCGAGAATTAATAAACCCAGAATAATTTGTAACCTACCCTGTTAGCGCTAACCTGATTGCTCCCTGAAGTAAAGAAATTAACGGTGGGCCTCACAGAATATTTTAAAATAAGCAAGACGGTGGTTTATTTTAAGTGACACTAGGTCAGCTCTGGATTAAGGTAAGGTCTGAGGAGGCTATAGTCCCTGCCACGTCATTCATATGCCCTGAACCCTGAATTATGCCTTCAAGGTTTTCAGCGGCGTCGCCGGCAAAAAATTATATTTAAAATAAATAATTTATAAAGATTTTTATTCCCATTGGAATTCGATCAGAGAATAAATATGAACTATATCTCCCTTTAACACAGTGGTGACCTTATATTATATTGAAATTGAGGAAAAGTGAAAAGCAAAAACCTTATTTTGGAATGTAGTTTAAGTTTATAGTCTGTAAATAGTATACAATTGGAGTCTTATTGAACAGAATCCAATTAACCCAAAAATTTGAAGTTGAAAAATTTGTGTATGTTAACCTACAAAAGATGGAATGTGATGTCTGTAAACAATCCAGAACAGCCACCTTTAAGTGTGATATATGTAAATCACGAAGTTGTAAACCATGTGGACAGTTAACATCATCCGAAGTACGAGTGTTGGAATTGGGTTCCCGTGTTATGAAATTTTATTGTACAAGATGCCGAGAACATGAGCCAGGGTCGATGTTTCAACTTTTGGTGCAATGTAAGGATGAATTAATTAACACCAAAGAAGAAGTAATTTCCACAAAAGATCAGTTGATAAATAGCTTGGAAGAACAGATAGTACAATTAAAAAAAGAAATCAAAGAAGCGGATAGGACTAGTCAAGTAGTCGAACAAGGTCGATTAAAATATAACGAGGTGGCAAGAAAAAATAATAATGAAGTTCTAGTAGTCAAACCAAAGAATGCTCAAGAAAGTAAAGTAACAAAAACACATATTGAAGAAATGATTGATCCAGGGAAAATCAAGGCTGGGGTCTCAAGAATGAAGTTCCTTAGGGATGGGGCAGTTACAATAAGTTGTGAAAGAAAAGAAGATTTAATGAATGTATCAAACAGTATTCAAAAGCAACTTGGTGAAAATTATGAGGTAAAAATCCCAGAAAGAAAGTCTCCAAAGATAAAAATTATCAACGTAGAAGAAAAATTATTGGAAAATAAAGATGATTTTATAGAGAAAATTATTTTGCAAAATACGATTACTACTACAGAAGCCGAGAGAAATATATCAGTTATAACACACTTCAAAGGTAAAAGGGGTAAAGAAAGTGTGATTTTGGAGGTGGACTCTAGTACATATACCCTAATACAAAAGAAAGGAAAACTGTCAATTGGGTGGAGATCTTACACATATTTTGATCATATAAATATAGTGCAGTGCTTTAAATGTTATAAGTTTGGACATATGGCAAAGGAGTGTAAATCTGAAAAGAAAGTGTGTCCAAAATGCACAGAAGATCATAAAATGGACATATGTCGGTCTCAACAAATTGTCTGTGCAAATTGTAAATATGCAGCAGATGTATTAAAAGTACCAAATATTAATTACAATCATCTCGCATTTGATAAAAATTGTGAAACGTATAAGAGAATATTCAGAGAACTGGAGCAGAAAGTTGGGTACACAAATATTTATCCTTCACAAAAATAGCAACCAAAGGGAAAGTTAATGTATCTAAATATACAGAGTTTGTTGGCACATAAGACTGAACTCAGTTTAATAAGTAATAGCTGGAAACCATTGGTAATATGTTTATCTGAGACATGTATAACAGATCAAATTCTGGATCATGAAATTCATATGGAAGGATATTACCTTATAAATACAATATCACATAGTAGGCACACTGGTGGAACAATTGTGTACATAAAAGAAGAAGTACAGTCAAAAGTATTATTAAGAATATCACATTTAAAAAATGTATGGATCACAGGTGTGGAACTCTCAATAAATGATCAAAAATTATTTATATTTTGTATATATCATTCACCAGCAAGCAGTGACGCTGAATTTTTATCATATATGGAAGACCTTTTTGAAGAATATGCATCTAAGGATGGAACTCTTGTATTTGTTGGTGATTACAATATTGACATGTCAAAAAACACTTTTTATTCGGAGAAATTAAGAAAACTGATATTACAAAATGGATTGTATCAAAAGATAAATAACTTCACAAGGGTGTCAAACAGGACGTCGACAATAATAGATTTATTAATCACAAATGACAAAAATTTGAAACCCCGAGTACATACTACACCAAAAATTACAGACCATAGCATATTGACTGTTGATATAATAGAAAATTACATTGACAAGGAGAGTATCACTGAGGTATATAGGGATTACAAAAATTTTGAGGAATTAAAATTTCAAATGGATCTAATGGATACAGATTGGGACAGAAATTGTACAGACATAGACAAAATAGCAGACAGTTTGGTAGAGTCCATCGCCACAGTATTACATAGATATGCTCCTGTAAAACAAAAAGTTATCAAAAAGAAATGGGCTGATAAAAAATGGTGGACACTGGATATCGAGTTAAATATGCAAAGAAGGGACCAATTATATCGAAAAGCTATAATAACTAAGAACAACAATGACTTTCATGAATATAGGACTCAAAGAAATAAGGTAGTAGAGATGATTAGACAACAGAAAAGTACATATTATAATTCAAAAATAGATCTAAATAAAAATAACTCAACAGAAATGTGGAAGACCATTAAAAAACTAGTAGGAGGAAGGGTAAAAACTAAAAAAGAAGGAATATACTTTGAGGGCAGCATTGAGAGAGAAGGGAGTGTAATAGCCGATAAATTTAACAACTATTTTATAGAAAGTATAGAGGCGATAACCATGAAAATATGTAACCAAGATATTATGGAGGTAGTAGGAAAAATGGAACGCTGTAACACAAGCATGGATAAATTTAGACGAATATCACTAACAGAATTAAAAATTATAGTTCGAAACCTAAAAAAGAAAAACAGTAGTGTAGATGGAATAACAACAAACATACTGCAAAAGGCATTTGAAGTTACTGGTGACAGATTCTTACAGATAATAAACAGCAGTTTAGAATATGGAACATTTCCAAAACATTGGAGGAATACTACAATCATCCCCATAGAAAAAAAGACCAACACAAACAAAAGTGAAGAATTCCGACCCATCAACATGGTTCCTGTTTACGAAAAGTTGCTGGAGGTTGTAGTTAATAAACAACTTATAGAATATTTTGAGAGGAACAAATTACTTAGTGACTACCAAGCGGGCTTCCGTAAAAATAATTCCTGTGAGAGTGCACTTCAAACTGTCCTAATGAATTGGAAAAGTGCTATAAGTGAAAAAAGGTCATAGGTGTGGTCTTTTTAGATTTTCGTAGGGCCTTTGAAACTATAGACAGATGTATGCTCCTAGAAAAATTAAAAAAGTATGGTATTCAAGATGTTGTGCTCAAATGGTTTAAAAATTATCTATCAAATCGTACTCAAGAAACAAAATATTTAAATAATACATCAAGGCAGAGAGAAAACCTTTTTGGTGTTCCCCAGGGGACAGTGTTGGGCCCAAATCTGTTTATTATTTACATCAATGACATTATCAGAAACTTAAAGAGGTGTAAACTTCAACTTTTCGCTGACGACACATTACTGTATTTTGTGGGTGAAGATGTTGATTTAATTTTGCAAACCATAAATGAAGAGCTAGAAGTACTGTTTAAATGGCTAACACAAAATGGGTTAAGTCTAAATACTGAAAAAACGAAATTTATAATAATTAAAGGCAAATTTAATGATATACCAACTAGAAGCCACACAGGAATTTATATAAATAACCAAAGGATAGAACAGGTTGAACAATGCAAATATTTGGGAGTTATAGTGGATGAAAACTTAACATTTTCTCCACATGCAGAATATGTAACTAGTAAAATTGCAAAGAAGATAAATCTACTAAAAAGAATGAGTACATATCTCAGTGAGTGGTCGAAATTAACAATCTATAAATCAATTATCTTGCCACATTTTGTCTACTGTTCATCTATACTGTTTTTGTTGAGCATAACAGAGAAAAGTGTACTCCAAAAAAAACAGAATCAAGCCATGCGTTGCATTATAGGTTGTAATCGTTATACAAGTATTGGAACCATGCTACAAGCTACAGGATTACTGAGTGTTAATCAAATAATATTTCTCAATACAATGACTTTTATATATAAAATGAAACACAATTTGCTTCCTGAACATTTATTAAAAAACACAAGATTTATAACAGATGTGCATAACTATCCTACTCGAGCCAGAGAAGACTTTTATATTTCAACAGTTAACACCAACTACAGTCAGAATGATCTTTTCCATAAGGGGCTTGTTCAGTATAACAATTTACCTCAAAGTGTGAAGAATTCAAATACCATCCAGATTTTTAAAAAAAGGTGTACTTTATACTGTAAGGACAATATTAACTTATAGTCACATTATTGTAGAAATTATTTAATAATAAGATGTGTAATTATTTACTGATTTATCACACAAAAGCTAAATGTAACTTATTAGCATTAAGCTATTAATCATTAATAAATAAAAATATTCTTCAATTATAAAATTACACTTGCAGCGTTATACATTTTGAGCAAGTATATCTATTCTTACTTACAGACTCCAAATAAAAAACCAAAAAAACAGATTTCTGGATAAGGTTACATTTTCTGTCTTTATTAGGATAAATTGGTTGTGCTTCTGCTTTGTGTGTAGTGGAGTACACCTGATTCTTAATAAGCAAATAGAAAAGTAAAGCAATAATTGTAAATTTATTTAAGAAACTATGTCAAATAACAGAAAAGATCTCAAACATCTCTTAAATTAGATTTTAAAAAATTATGGTAGGGAAACATAGATAAAAAGAAAAACATATTTATGGTTTATAACTTATTTCTTCAAACTTTGTAAAACACTGACACATATGTACAGGGTGTCCCATTTTCGACACTTTTATAGGGTATCTTCGAAATTTTCAGTGCTATCAAAAAAGTAAATAGGTGTAATGTGCTCTTTTTGGGTCAAACTTAAAATGGTAAAATCAAAATTTGAAAATTTTCGTTTGCTTAAGAGATACAGGGGAAAATCAAAAAATTGACAATTTCAAAATTACCCTATACATGGTGATTCACGGTGGATGGAACGTTAGACGTTTCTGGAGAACGGGAGATCAGTTTGTTTTGAAAATTTGGTTTTCCAGATAACCGACCATGGTCTACAGTTCTAAAATATTTTCAACAATGCGGCGTTACCGCTTCTACCTAAAACCGGTGGAAACATCGTTATTTTAAATGGAACTCCCTATATATTTATACATTTTTAGTTTCTACATCTATTTCTGAGCCACTTTTATTAATACTTTCCTATACCTATCTGTTGCCGTTTTTTAGTTATTAATTAATTTTCATTTTTTTAACGAAAACATGACTTCTAATAAATATGGTTTTCTCCAAACTCTAAAACATTCCTAAGTTGAAATATTGCGTACGGTTTAAAAATGCTTTTGGGTATTTGCTTTTTTAGTCATATCTGAGTTCAAGCATACAAAGTGCTTCAAAAATAATTGTTTGAAGGTTACTTGAAAAAATGCCCGAAACTTGATTTTTTCAAATGGGACATCCTGTATATCAATACTGATTTGGAAGGATGATGAAAGTAGCTTTCTAAAAATATATACTTATACATATTTAACTCTTTCTCTTAAGCAAATGTTCAAAAGGTAGGCCATTAACGTCTAAACACTTTAATATACGTGTATTGACACCATCACATGTAGCGCGTCTGATAACATGGGGATCGATATCTTCAAAGGCTTGATGCACTCGACGCTCTAATTCTTCTCTGGTATTTACAGGAGTCTTGTAAACCTTTTCCTTTAGTGTACCCCATAAATAACAATCTAAAGGAGTAATATCTGGCGATCATCGGTATTCGAAAATTCGATCCAGCTTTACAGTCACGTCTGCGGAGCAATGAGCTGGAGCCCCATCCAGTTGATACCAACAGCTACGGTACTCTTCAAGTGAAAGACTGTCTGTAAAATCTTCGACCACTGTTGTTAAAATATCCAAGTACTTCCTGGAATTGAGGTTTTCCTCGTATATCAGATACCTAATTTGATTGTCCATTAGCAAACAAAAAACATTAAAACTAAATTTTTCAAGAAATCCTCTCTCTTTTGTAGCATGCGGATTTTCACTGGCCTAATAGTGATTATTACGTCGATTAAAAATACCTTCTCTCGCAAATTTTGACTCGTCGGTCCATATAATTTTGCTTAAAAAATTTGGATCCTCCTGTGTATGTGTTAGTAACATTTCGCAAAACTCGACTCTTTGCATAAAATCTTGACGTTTAAGAGCTTGAACGGTAGGAAACTTATAGTCGTGCATATTATATTTTTTTTAAATTCTTAGCACAGATGAAAATGTAATGCCCAAATCTTCTTCGGCCCCACGTATGGAAGAGTGGGGATATGCATGAAAGTATGCCAAAACCGTAATTTCGTTGTCTTCATTAGAAGTCACTGGTCTGGGCAAATTTCTTGGTGCTTTTAATGTTGAACCAAAATCTCTGAAATTGTTCAGGATTCGATTAAATTTCTTGATATTCATTTTTGATAAATCTGGATATATTTCATTAAATTTTCTACACGTTCTGCCTATAATCTTATCACACTGTCCATGTATAATAAATAAATTCATTATAATTGCATTTGAGTAACTATTAATATCTCCCATTATACCGCCAAGTTAAAATTACAAATGAAGGAATGACGCTTGAACTAAAAATATAGTTGTCATGGAGACTAACAATTGTTTTCATGGCCTCCTACTACTAAAGTCGTTGAAATTTACATGTTTTGCAAAATTTCGCAAAGGAATGCTTATATAAATCAAAAACTTGAAGAGTTAAATATGTATAAGTATATATTTTTAGAAAGCTACTTTCATGATCTTTCCAAATCAGTATTGATATACAGGATGTCCCATTTGAAAAAATCAAGTTTCGGGCATTTTTTCAAGTAACCTTCAAACAATTATTTTTGAAGCACTCTGTATGCTTGAACTCACATATGACTAAAAAAGCAAATACCCAAAGGCATTTTTAAATCGTACGCAATAATTCAACTTAGGATTGTTTTAGAGTTTGGAGAAAACCATATTTATTAGAAGCCATGTTTTCGTTAAAAAAATGAAAATTAATTAATAACTAAAAAACGGCAACAGATAGGTATAGGAAAGTATTAATAAAAGTTGCTCAGAAATAGATGTAGAATCTGAAAATGTATAAATATATAGGGAGTTCCATTTAAAATAACGATGTTGCCACCGGCTTTAGGTAGAAGCGGCAACGCCGCATTGTTGAAAATATTTTAGAACTATAGACCATGGTCGGTTATCTGGAAAACCAAATTTTCAAAACAAACTGATCTCCCGTTCTCCAGAAACGTCTAACGTTCCATCCACCGTCAATCACCCTGTATTCTCTTAGTTAAAAGATATACAGAAAAGTGTTTTATGCAGAAGTTTCTTTATATTGATTGTTGAATAATCTGCCGTTTTCAGAATAAGTATACGGGGTCAGGTAAAAACGTTATCGGACCTAACCTCATTTTTTTTAAATGGAACACCCTATACAGGGTGTCCCATAACTAATGGTACACAGGAAAACTGCAGATTCCTTGGGTAAAAATACTGCGATTTGGCTATACTTAGTTTAGTTCAATAGCTGGTAATAACCGAGATACAGGGTGTCCAAATAAAAATTTAATTTTCAATTTTCCTAAATAACTTATTTCTGAATCAATATTTTTGCACAAAATTTTGTGACTAGGGTTTTTTTGGGGAAAGGAATTTGAATTTATTAATAATTTTGATGTAGATTGTAGGGGGCGCTCTTTGCGGTACTCTGGATACATAAAAAGAAGTGTAACTTTCTTGGAGCTTAGTATAATTATGTTTTTATTAAAAATATCAGTTTTTCCGTCATTTTTAAGCAATAAAGGTATACTTTGTAAATGTCGCTCCGACTAACCGTTTTCGAGATATTTTCAATTACAATTTCTAATGCGCCCGTTTAAATTTTGATTTGTAAATGTGAAATTCGTCACAGTAGGCTTTGTAAAAATAAATACAATGAATGCACTTTGAAACCTCATTTATGCCAAAGTTTATTTTCATTTGTCAGCATTGTGGGTGTTTTTAAGGAGTTTTTGAAGATACCGTTATCAAAAATTAAAGTAAAAATGCCGCGACATAACTGTTTTCTAACGGAGAAATGCGAGACATGGGATGTTTATACGCGTCCAAAACGTAATAGTGGAGGATCCTGTTTCTCCCAGTCTGTCGTATAGGTTTCTAAAAATTTTAAAATCTGGCTGCCTTCTATTTGGATACATTTCCAAATACCGCCGATGTTCCCCGCGTATGTTAAAATTTTCTTGTGCGTATAAACATCCAATGTCTCGCATTTTTCCGTTAGAAAACAGTAAACAATAATACAAACTTTGACAGAAATGAGGTTTCAAAGTGCATTCATTGTATTTGTTTTTACCAAAACCTACTGTGACAAATTTCACATTTACAAATCAAAATTTAAACGGGCGCATTAGAAATTGTAATTAAAAATATCTCGCAAACCGTTAGTCGGAGCGATATTTACAAAGTATGATATTTTTAATAAAAATATAATTATACTAAGGCACAAAAAAGTTACAATTATTTTTATGTATCCAGAGTACCGCAGAGAGCGCCCCCTATAATCTGCATCAAAATTATTAACAAATTCAAATTCCTTTCCCCAAAAGAAACCTAGTCACAAAATTTTGTGCAAAAATATTGATTCAGAAATAAGTTATTTAGGAAAATTGAAAATTAAAATTTTACTTGGACACCCTGTATCTCGGTTATTACCAGCTATTGAACTAAACTAACTATGGCCAAATCGCAGTATTTTTACCCAAGGAATCTGCAGTTTTCCTGTGTACCATTAGTTATGGGAGACCGTGTATATAGATAGCATTTTAAATTATCTTTTCAAATATATAACCCACTATGGATAATATTGGTTTCCTAGACTCTGACTGATGGACTTGTTAATCGGTGGGAATAATATCGGGTTAGCCGAAATATTATAAATGTAATAAAAGTACGTTTCTCTGTTATTACTATGGCCCAAGGGATTGCTTATAATAGATCGGGCCCTGTCGTGGCACATTAGCTGGTTAACTATTTTCAAAAAAATTAAATTATATAGAAAAAGTGTCAGGCACTTAGCGTTATGACCAGGAAATAGACATTGCAATTTCATAAGAAGCAATTTATTTAATTTCTATATTTTTCGGCTGTTTGTTGACCTTTTCACTTTTGTCGCAAAAAGAAAAGTGTTGTAATCGCAGAAGAAAAGCCCTTTCGAAAATCTTATTAGACCTTGAAATTTAAGGGTATGTGGGTCCTAATGAGGCATATAGCCAAGAGATAGGTATTTATACAGTGATAAATGTTAAAAAAAGTATATCCTCCTTTTGGAATTTAAAGTATATTTTTGAGGAAAATATTTACTTGCATTACCTTTTTAAATTTGAATAATCTAGGATTAATCCCTAAAAATATATACATGGTGTTATGGAAATGACTTATTATATTTAAATGGGCGACTCCTAGGGTGTCCTAGAGAAAGTCAACAAACTTTTTTTTTAATCGAATATCTAAATACTAAGGTAAAAACCGTTTTTACCCATATATGGGTGCGCCGTTCCATTTGGATTCAGTTAGCAACAATGTGGATCACTGGAGTATACTAACAGTGTTGTCACATCACACCGCATGTTTCGCCCTTGCTTGGTTACCTGCCGTGCGCGACTTCAGTATGTTTCGAGACTCGGGGGTGGAATGACGCTGTCGAGGGTTCCATCACGTGTTTGATGTATACGAATTTTAAACATTTTGTATTGGTAGCATTACCCGATTTTTTTTTCTGTTGTGAAATAATTCATAATAAGAAATATTGATGTGATTTCAAATTTGTGTGATATTACCTATTATTGGTTCTGTCGCAAAAAGAACATTTTGTGTTATATTTTTTTATGGAATTTAATTATAAAACGGATTATAAGATCGAAGGTAAGAGAGTATGTACTTTAAAATTGTAATATTTTTTTTCTAAAAAGTTGGAAAAAGACGTGATAACGCTTCTTCTTCTATTTGTTTTCATCTCAGGATTTGCCGGTTAAATATAATAAGTCATTTCCATAACACCCTGTATACAAGGCCTTATGAAACTGCTTTATAATAGTTAAACCCACAAATCCTAATGAAAAGTATATTATTGTCATAGAAATCTGCAGGCACTACTGAGCATTAAACGGCACTACTGAAGCCACTGGCGTAACTAGCGGTGTGCAATGTGTGCCATGCACACGGGCCCGGGCCCCGTGGGGGCCCGGTGGTGAGGAGACATAATTTTATTATAGGTATTACGCAAAAAAAAATTGAAGGCAACCATCTTTTACTAATTATTTATTAAGTTTTGAATAGATACTGCAAAGATTTATATTACGGCTACTTCACAATATTTATCGCACTTCGGTAAAAACGTACGTATGAATTTGAACCGGTTTTTCTGATTGTTTTTCAAACAAAAATTTTGAAAAATATTGACACTGTGTCTAAGGTTTTGCAAAATAAAGAGCAAAATATTGAGCAAGCATCAAAATTGTTTACAACTTCGTACGAAAATTTAAAAAAAATGCGTGATGATTTTAATTTAATTATCACGGAAACAACTAATTTAGCGGGAGAATGGGGTACTACCACTGAATTTACAAAAAAAAAGAATATTTCGTCCAAAAATATTCTTTGATGAAATAAGTAACCATTACCTAATACAAACAAATAAAGATTGGTTTAAAATAAACGTTAGATATACTTATAGTTCAGTTAAAAACTCGAACTTCTGGACTAAACGAGGTTTACTCAAAATTTCGTGTGTTATCCCCAGAAGTATTATGTAATCCTCGTCTTACTGATAAGGAATTATATGAAATGGGCCAGGCATTATACATGAACTATCCCGAAGAAATTTCAAATACAATTTCTTCCCAATTACTTTCTTTTAGGGAATGTTTTCGAACTAATTTAGATAAAATTAGTTCCATTTTTGAATTAAATGAATTCATTTTGATTAAAAATTTTTCTTCCTGCTGTAGTTTTAGCGAAATTTTGACTGCATGCAACATATTTCTTACTATACCTGTTACTGTGGCCTCAGCTGAAAGATCATTTTCGAAATTAAAGTTAATTAAAAATTATTTAAGAAGCACTATGGGTGAGGAAAGATTATCGGCATTGGCAATTATTTCTATTGAAAATGAAGTTGCTCAATCATTGGACATTGATAATTTAGTGTCAACTTTTGCACATTCTAAAGCAAGAAAAAAGAAGTTTTAACTCTACTTTACTCAATGTTTGATGATTGATTGGTTTTCTCCATACTTGTTTATTTTATTACATTAGATACATACATAATATTATGTATTTATTTATATTGTGTTTTTATTTTATGATTTATGTTAATTATGTTATACATATTTTGTTTGGCTAGTTTATTTTCTGGTTTTTTTTATGTTTTGTAAAAATATAAATTAAAAAAAAAATGTTGTGCTTTGTGCTAAGGCGGGTGGCTATAGACTCTCTAAACAAGAACCAAGAACCTCATATATCCCCAAGAATTACATTTTGTATGAGTAAGCCATGGCCCATGGACCCGTATTCCATATTAATTGGATTCGGCATCGCTGCTGTCTCGTGTTCCCAAAATATTTAGCCACTCCCCCCTCAAAAATTAAATCCTGGATCCACCCTTGTCATGTACTGGATATTTTATTAAATATGTGCAGGGGCCCGGCAAAACTTTTGCACACAGGCCCGGGGCTGCATTGTTACGCCAGTGACTGAAGCTATAAACAAAGGTACACTAATTTAAAATAAAAATTACACGAAAACAACTCATTTCACAACAGAAATTAAGCAAAAATTTTATAGGTTTTGGTATAGTTATGAATCTGAAAATTGACTTTAGCAACACTGTATGGTATGCTGTTCCTACCTACCTATGAGGCATTCTGTGAAAAGATGTTAAGAAATAATATGTTTATTTTCTAACGCCAGTTCATTTTTAATAAGTTAATCGCAAATAAACTAACAAAAAGCGTTTGACAGCTTTAAATTTGATTGTAACAATAGCGCATTCAGCAAATCCCTCAAGTTGTAACCGATTAGTAATCATCTGCTTAATTCAGTCTAAAAAATATCGATTTAACAAATCGATGGGAAATCGGACGCCATTTTTTCCATTGAATTTAAAAAGCGATTTGTATTTGTGATTGGGCAGCGATTTATGTCAGTTTTGTTAATCAGGTTATGTCCGAAGTTAATTATAATTATAAAATCATATTATACATGGTTTCCGCCAGTGAGGAGGAGCATTAAAAATAAAGTTATCCATTTCGTTCAGAAAAAATGTAATATTTCATGAAAATATATACAATATCGATATTTGTCGATATCGATACTAGTCTACATTTCAAACCTTCTGACGTTTCGTAAGTTTAAGGTTATGTGACTCAAATGTCGAAAGAAAACAAATCAACAATGTACATAAATAGGAGAATACACTACAAAGAATAGTAAGTACATATTTTCTTACTTAAATCCTACCTTTAAAGTAGTTTTTCGCGTGTCACGGATAAATAATAATGAAAATCTTAAAAAATATTCATATATTTAAAGAAAAAGTCATTCAAACTTGACATTTATTAAAAGTAATTTTCTAGTACACGGCTTACTTAGAAACGCCTTTTAAAAATGTTTTTGACACAGTTTTATCACTTGTAAAGAAGATGAAATCTTTATCGAAATAATTACGTGTTTGATTGAATAATTTGATTAGTCGAAACAGTATATTTGACAGGTAATGGAAATAGTCGCTGTAAAAAAGGATGCACCTGTTTTATCGATGTCAAAGTGACAAAAATTACATATTTAAATAGACACTTTATTACATGAGTGGATTTATCAAAGTAAAAAATACAGGGTGTTATGGAAATGACGTATTATATTTAAACCGGCAATTCCTGAGATGACAACAAATTGAAGAAAAATATCCAAAAATGGTGCTTTAATATAATATGCCCTGTACATAACCTTATGTCAAACCAAAAATTACCACGTGGTGCCCCTATTCGGAAGGTAAACACAGCAACATATGGCAGTGAATCTTGTAAACTCTTTAGAAAGTCAATAACCGTTTGACAGATTTCAAGTTGTTTATTTTTCAGGGTACATTATTATAAACTTTTACGTTCAGTTCACTGGGAAACAATCTCTGATTCATAAACTTGAACTGACTCGAACGAACCGCCGCGGAGTTTATAAATGGTCAGGTATGTTCTCATTTGTTCAATTCGAACAACACCCGTCAGATCTGGACAACTTAAAAGTTTATAAATGCCACATACCCTTTAGAAAAAAAATGCAATTTTATTTACCTTCTCGGACTTATTTAAAACCAACTTAATTTATAAAAAACACCAAGTACTCACATCACAAAATCACATTAGTTTTCGCGTCACAACACATCTAAGTACCGTTCAATCTGCATTAGTATTTTAAAGTGCTACTGTGTAGACAAAAATACGCCCTTATTGTCTGGGAAATAATGTATTTAACATCTAAAAATTTAAAAAATAAATATCACGTTGGTTCTCTCGATCGATATCGGATGGCTTCTTTAAACAGCTGATTATGGACAATCGAGCTAATATTTAAAAATACAGCGTTGCCGCTTTCGATGTTTTATAAGCGCCTATTATAAATTGCCGAATTTCTTTCTAGAATATTACTTTCCTGTATAATTATAGTCTCGGAAATGGCAACCGCGCTGGCTGTACTAGCGGAGAGTTCTCGGAAAGAAAGTTCGACTGGTCCGAAGATGGACCAGACCATTCATTTCAAAGGGTAGTCCTGTCAATTGTTAACATAATAATTGTTTCATTTTATCTTTAGTAAAGGGTTAATAGCCCATAGAAATTAGCGTTTTTATTATTTCTACTGCGAAATTATTAATTGCTCTTGTTCTATGTGTGTTATTGTAAAGTGTAATTATGCGTTAGTGTTGGGGTTTAGTGATAAGCTTATTATGCACTCCCACGGTATCATCAGGACACGCGATGAGCATAAAGTTTTTCCCATTGAAAAAAGAACTGAAAGTGTCTGTGCCCTGGATTCCTTATCGCGTCCTGGATTTACTTTCTAAGTAAGCTAAATATTTATTTTTATAAGAAACTAAAGTTTTACACTTTTAAACATTTTGGCAACATTGTGCCTGAACATCTGTTGATTACCCAGCTGGGCAATGTAATATGTTCATATATGAATGTGCCGAGGAGTTGTGTGTGGGTTTATGGGTGAATTACCCCACTTTTTAAACGTTCGATTTAAAAAAAAAGTATGAGCGCTTCTCTAGGACAGCCCAGGAGTCACCCATTTAAATATAATACGTCATTTCCATAATAGCCTGTATTAATTTAAGTTATAATCGACAGCCCCTCCATAGAATACCCAGTATAATATGTCATGACACATTATCATAAGGTAAAGTGCATCTTCCCATGTATACCTAAAACCTAATTATCACGCCATAGTAAATGCCATTATTGTTTTGGTTTCCCTTAATGTCATGGGCCAGTGGCATATTGTATTATTGTCGAGTTATATATCAAAGCAATAAGCAAATAAATCTTGCACTAATCTGAGAACACTTAAGAGAGTAATTAACATTGACAATATACCCGAACTGATGAAATTTCGTGTAAAATAATGTGCAAATTAGCGTTGCCGTTATGAAAATGGTTTATTATACAGGGTGTCCGGTAAGTACCTCCTAATTTCTCGAAGTATACAGAGGAGGTCAAAATAAACCTAATTTGTCATAGAAGAAAAATTCCTAAAACATCCCTGAAGGAAGAGACAGAGCCCTAAAGGGGTACCTAGCGATTTACCTTTTGGCTCTAACTTTTAAAACAACATGTATAATTTAATGAGAGTTTAATATTTTATTGAGGCCATAAAGAGTCATTAAATCATACTAACGCAGAATACCAACAGTTAAAAATAATATTTAGCATATAGGGTGTTTTAAAATTCTAAACTTGAGAGGTAATTTTACTCATATACAACGTGTCTAAGATAAGGAGGGCCAGTACAGGGATCTCGGAAACCGTAAGAGATACGAAGTCGGTTAAATGGAGGTAAAGTTGTGCATTTACGTGTATAATAAAATGCCGTTTAGAGAGTTAAAAATCCCGAGTAGTTCCGGAGATATCCGGAAAAAAACGAAATTCTGAGAAAACGATTTACTGTTTTCCTGGGTTTTTTTTAGATCGAATTCTAAAGTAAATTGCACTTTTACATTGCCACTTTTTCCGCTCTATCTAATAGCGTTAATTGTTTTGTAATCCGATGAGTCGTCTTCGAATGGCCATTATCAACTTTCTTTTTTTAAATACGGTCCTATTTTCCTTATATTGGAATTTGAGAGCTCTTTTTCTCCCGAACGCAACGATGTCTGACACATTTAATGACGTTTCGAGGGTTTTTTGAACAGTATCAGCAAATTTTAGGATACGGTCCTGTATTTCTCCTAATTCTATAAATAATATATCATAAGTAAGCTCTAAATTTTTACTTATGTTGGGCTAAATAATAAATAACAAATAATTTAATAATAAATCACAAATAAGTGAACAAAATACAGAAACATTATTTCAAACTTCTGTTGATTCGGGATTTAAAAGAAAAGTCGGCGTTTGAAACCAAAAAATTAAGATGGTGACGTGTGATTTGTTTCACTTGACATTCCTATTGTGATCGTTTGAGAGCGTTTTAATAGGTTTTCTATTTTCCAGAAAATATGGAACATAAATTTACAAATGCTGAAAAGTTTGATATTCTATCGCATGTTTTAGTTTATCTCAAAAAACTGGTATGTGACAGTTAGAAGTTGTTATTTGTGCTTAGAGAAAACGGAAATCATTTTGAACACCTGATTATGTAGTTACTTACTTTTTTCGTTGTTCGTTTTATTATTGTTTTGGAATGATTTTTGTTCACTTATTTGTGGCTTATTATTAAATTATTTGTTATTTATTGAACTATTCCAACATAAGTAAAAAATTTAGAGTTTACTTATGAGATATTATTTATAAAATTAGGAGAAATACAGGACCGTTTATCAAAATTTCCTGATGCTGTTCAAAAACATTCGAAACTTCATTAAACCACAATGAGTCATGCATCGTTGCATTCGGAAGAAAAAAAGTTCTCAAATTCCAATATCAGGAAAACAGGACCGTATTTAAAAAAAGAAAGTTGATAATGGCCCTTCGAAGACGACTCGTCGAATTACAAAACAATTAATGATGTTACATAGAGCGGAAAAAGTGGCAATGCAAAAGTGCAATTTACTTTAGAATTCGATCTCAAAAAAACCCAGGAAAACAATAAAACGATTTTTCAGAATTTCAGTTTTTTCCGGATATTTCCGGAACTACTCTGAATTTTAAAACTTTCTAAACGACATATTATTAGGCACGTAAATACGCAACTTTACCTTCATTTAACCGACTTCGTACTTCTTACGGTTTCCGAGATCCCTGCACTAGCCCTCCTTATCTTGGACACGTTGTATTATTGCTAAAATATTAATTTTGGCCGCCAAATTTATCGCAATAAATTAATAGTACCTTTTTCAAAGAGGAATGACCAAAGTATTCAAAAAATCAGTTTTGACTGACTTTCCTGACGATGTAAAACATCTACTGTAGTATAGTTTAATGGCTCCTTATAGCCTCTATAAAATATTAAAATTTCATTAAATTATACATGTCGGTTCAAAAGCCAAAAAAGAAAATCGCTGTAAAACCCTTTGAGGCTCGGTATCACCGTTAAGAGGCTAGAATTTTTTTTCTATGGCAACTGTGTTAAAAAAAACAATATTTTTTCTTATTTTTATATAAACGCGCGGACCTGTTCGATATATTTTAACCAACTAAGTTTTGGCGCTATAGAAATCAAACGACACGAATGGGGTGCGTCCGAAATGAATATTTTTTTTAAATAATGAATTGGTACAATTTAACAAATGGTACAATTAACCCGACTTTACCCTACCATAGGTGTGTGTTCAAAGAGATACAGCAAATGGGGCACCTCCGCGGCCTCGGCGTCTTTCCCACATATACAGGGTGTTATGGAAATGACATAATATATTTAAATGGGTGACTCCTGGGGTGTCCTAGAGAAGCGCTACATATTTTTTTTTTAAATTGAATGTTTAAAAAGTGGGGTAATTCACCCCTAAACCCACCCGGTTACTCCTCGGCACATTCATATATGATCATATTACATTGCCAAGCTGTGTAATCAACAGATGTTCAAGCCCAATGTTGCCAACTGTGTAAAAAATGTAAAACTTTAGATTCTTATAAAAATAATATTTAGTTTTTCTTATAAAAGTAATATTTAGTTTACCTAGAATCCAAATAGAAGTGAATCCAGGTACCAGTACACTAGCAAGTAATCCAGGGCACAGACATCTTCAGGTTTTTGTTTTTTTTTTCTCTGGGAAAACCTTTATGCTCATCACGTACCCTGATCATAATGTGGAATTGCATAATAAGCTTATACCCACTGAACCCCATTCGGCCTTTTATTTCCAATCTCTCGGAACATTTGCACTAAATCACTTAAAGAAACACCCAGACACCCACGAGTTTCCAATTAGTTTTTTTGAAGATATGCACTTATTATTAGATTACACAAAAGCAATAAATACTAATGCATAATTACACTTTACAATAACCTACCGTACACATAAAACAACAGCACTATAGGATACAAATTATTTCGCAATTGAAATTCGGAAATAATAAAAACGCTAATTTCTAATGGGCTAATTAAATTTATTAATCCTTTACTGAAGAAAAATGATGAAATAATTATGTTGATAGACCCTTCCTTCCCATCGTTCCATCCCTTTAAAAAAAAACATAAAACATAAAACAACAGCACTATAGGATACAAATTATTTCGCAATAGAAATTCGGAAATAATAAAAACGCTAATTTCTAATGGGCTAATTAAATTTATTAATCCTTTACTGAAGAAAAATGATGAAATAATTATGTTGATAGACCCTTCCTTCCCATCGTTCCATCCCTTTAAAATAAATAGTCTCGTCTAACTAGCGCGGTTGCCACTTTCGAGACTATCATTATACAGAAAAGTATTACAGAAGGAAATTCTTCATTTTATGAATATAACCTTATAAAACATCGAAAGTTGCAACGCTGTATTTTTAAGTATTAACCCCAGCCGCTGCAGTCGCGTAAAGAATAGGCAACCCGATTGTCCAAGATCAGCTGTTTATAGAAGCCGGCCGGTTTCCTACTGTTTTTTCAAGCAGATTTGTGTGTTAATACTTAAACCCGAGTTTAAATTATTAAGTTATTTGTTCTTTTCGCGACGGTAGTGCCCCAGTCCAGCAGTTCAATATCGATCGACGGAACCAACGTGTTATTTATTTTAAAAATTTTTAGATTTTTACCAGACCACTAAGAAAATAAGGGCGTATTTTTGTCTACACAGTAGCACTTTAAAATACTAGTTCAGATTGAATGGTACTTAGATATGTTCATGAGACGCGATTTTGTGAGATTATTGTTCCGGTTTGTTTTTGTTCGGGTTACCTAGGTACTTGGTGTTTTTTATAAATTAAGTTGGTTTTAAATAAGTCCGAAAAGCTAAATAAAATTGCATTTTTTTTCTAAAGGGTAAGTGGCATTTATAAACTTTTAAGTTGTCCAGATCTGACGGGTGTCGTTCGAATTGAACAAATAATGAGAACATACCTGACCATTTATAAATTCCGCGGTGGTTCGTTGGAGTCAGTTCAAGTTTATAAATCAGAGATTGTTTCCCAGCGAACTGAACGGAACGTAAAAGTTTATAATAATGTACCCTGAAAAATAAACAACTTGCAATCTGTCAAACGGTTATTGACTTTCTAAAGACATTACCCTGAAGATATGACAACACTGTTGACATATGTTGCTTTGTTTACTACCTTCCTGACAGGGGCACCACGTGGTCATTTTTGGTTTGACATAAGGTCATGTACAGGGCATATTAAATTAAAGCGCCATTTTTGGATATTTTTCTTCAATTTGTTTTCATCTCAGGAATTGCCGATTTAAATAAACTCCTAGACAAAATTAACGCGACATCATAAATTTGCCATATTTTTGATGCTATTTTTTTTCTGAATTTATGATCCGAATTGAATGATTTTTTTTGCATTGTAGGTTGGTTCCTTGACAATGTCATAGCTTTCGCTGTTTATGATAAAAATTTAATTTTCGAGTTATACTGGGTGTACTAAAAATGCTATGTTTTTTTCCGAAAATTCGCATAACCCTGTGGAGTATATTAGCAACCGAAACATATTGCAGTTGACATTAAACGGTAGGTCCATCTTTCCCCAACATTTTCTTTTTGGTTTACTTCATTATCTCTCTTATTAAAGGAGATACACCGCTTTATAGCGTAACATGTTTTTATAGACTTTAATATTCAACACATTCATTGTTAAATGTTTTCAAGTAGATTATGGACTTTTTCTGACATTGCAAGCGATGTGTCAGCAGATGTTGTGTTTTAAAGTTACAAAGGTCAAACAAAATTCGTCATACTTATAAAAACTGTTCGGAAACTGCTTATTAAACGTTCATATCGTATGCCCAGTTGCCCGACGAGTATTTTAATCTTGAAACCTACTTGAAAACATTTAATAATGAATGTGGTGGATATTGAAGTCTATAAAAACATGTTATGCTATAAAACGGTGTATCTCCTTTAATAACAGAGTAAACCAAAAAAGAAAATGTTGGGGAAAGATGGACCTATGCAATATGTTTCGGTTGCTAATATACTCCACAGGGTGATGCGAATTTTCGGAAAAAAACATAGCATTTTTAGTACACCCAGTATAAATCGAAAATTAAATTTTTATCATAAACAGCTAAAACTATGACATTGTCAAGGAACCAACCTACAATGCAAAAAAAAATCATTCAAATCGGATCATAAATTCAGAAAAAAAATAGCATCAAAAATATGGGAAATTTATGATGTTGCGTTAATTTTGTTTGAGTTTATGATACGTCATTTCCATAACACCCTGTATATAAACAGTATATTGCCAATACGAACGTTTCAAAACACAAAAAATGTCCTACCTACCTAACAATAATTTTTGTAAAGGAGTTTTTAATTTGTGGTGATTCGATTCGCTGTTTGGTAGGTTAGTAGCTTGTTCTGTTTAAGATGAAAGGACACAAGTGCATGGTGCTTTTTTGCAAAAGTCGTGGATCAATACCAGGTATAAAGTATTTCAGATATGTTCATACATATATACGAAAATATTTTGCTTATCACATTATCCGATCTTCGGAACCGAATATCACTAAAAAGCTTGTAAAAAAAGAAGAGAGTGTCACTTGTATACAATATAATATATATGTTGTCACAACCTAACCTTACTTGCTTGTAAAAAAAGAAAAGAGTGTCACTCGTATACAATATAATATATATGTGGTCACTACCTAACCTTAAAATTAATGTATTTTTAATTTGGTGCATTAGTAGCTGATAATAATTCCGAAAATAGTCAATATAGTCATTCATTCTTAATTTTTGGTTTAGAAAAAAGTGAGGTTAAGAAACATACGACGTCGGATGAAAGTTAAAATAAAGCTCATCGTGTCGATTGTTACCAATATACGAACGGAATTCGGCACCAAAAGTTTACACCAATCAGGGCACCGTCGGATCATCATATCGTCAGAAATCGTATGCATGAAACGCCGTCTTAGTTCGAACTAATCGAAATTTTGATTGCAATATTTTTCCTAACCAACCAATGAAATTTACATTAAAAAAGTTTAAATCCGGTCCTGTCGAATGTTTACTTTCACAAGGAAATTTCCGAACTGCGCAAACTCACAACGCCCCCTTCGATGCCCATGTGTGGTAAACCTGATGTTCAAAGAGATACAACAAATGTGGCATCTCTGCGGCCTCGGCGCTTTCCCAGCTTTACCATAGATAAATAATAGCATTTTTTTCTATTTGGCTGAACATATTTTTGACTATTCTGCCGACGGACCATATTTCCACTCCTATGTTTTCGCTAACACGAAATTATTAAATTTACATTGTATTTAAATGTTTGGATCAGCCCTAACTTTTATCATTGTCTGGGACGGAAGTACATATTTTATCGAAAAATAGACCTTTATTTACATGTTTGCCAAAATATTCAACACGCCACAACAATGAGAAAGTTTTAATGGACAGAAGTCGTAGAGTGCAAAATATATGTTATTTAGCTCCAGGTTCTGGCGTAGGACGACGTTGTCAAACTTAAATAAGGAACAAATATTTTCTGGTTTCTCAATATATAACTTAAAAGTTAAAAGAAAAAACAAATAGAGAAACAATATCGACACTGCTGAAAGGAAAAATGCATAACACGTCGTTAAATCTCCAGGAAGAAAATGATGTCGTAAATAATATCACAATATGTATGATAAGAAAGCAAAGAAAATTAAACGATATTTTTTAAATAATTAAAAAGTTATTAAATTGATAGCCCTCGAGTTATGTAGAATTTTTTTTATCATATTTTATCAGAAAAGTAACATCCGTTGGTAAATTCTTTACGAGAATAATTTGCATTTGAACATAATTTACGATCGCATCATATTAATTTATATTTTACACAAAAGTTGTCCGACTATAATAAAAATATAATAAAAATTAATTAGTCAGAATTAATTATGATGATTCTCAAGGTAATTTATTCTGGTGCAAGTATGTTTTAAATGCAGTGAGTTTTAATACATACATTTGAAGTTGCCTTGAAGAACTCTTTAAAAATATAAAATTAAAAATAAATGGTTTTAATGTAGTTTTAAAATTTAGTCTTTTTGGCTAGAAGCTGCTTTATGGTAGTCCCAGTGGCGGAACTTCAAAATTTGCCCCCCCCCCCCCCCCCCCGCAAAATTATTTATTAAGCCCTATAAAATTATTTATTTAGTTAAGCTAGAATAACTTAACTTGGTAAATTATAGATTATAGAGTATTGCATTCAATAAAGAATACCTACGGTGACATAATAACTTTAAAACGTTGTAGTTGTTAATTCCTTGTTACTATAAACATTATCCAGGACCTATTTTCCTACTAGGCTACGTGGGTCTGGGCCTAGGGCCCCCCTTTCAGAGGAGCTCAGCACTTGGCTTGCGCGACACTATACTTATTCAACACAAACAAGACAAGAACTTTCCTTATTTGCAAAACGAATAGGTATGCTTTTAAAAAAATTGTAAAGGTTCTTAAAATCTAAGACGATCGACAGATGTGTAGGAACTCCTTTGGTATCATAACTTGGTTTAGTATATTGCAATATAATGGTACATTGAGCCTTCCCTACACTATTTGACAAACTCCTAGGCCCCTTGCACTAAAACAGCCCCAAACGTTTATAGAAAAGAGTCCACTTTGGTCTTATGTGTATATCTTTGATCGTATCTCGAACCTGAGGCCTGTAAACGCGGATTATCCCATTGTTGTAGGTTTTTTCATCGGAAAATATTACAGTTTCCCACATATTATCTCAATTTATGTATTCATGAGCAAATTCTAATCTTCTCTGCTTGTTTGCTCCGGTCAAAAATATTTTATTTGCAGCACAACAACTTTTTATATCCGAATTACGAATTCTACTACGAGCTGTTTTAGCCAAACCAGGAAAATGTGTCTCTTCTTTAGCCCTTATTGCTGTTTCGAATGGAGCATCTCTTAAAAAATTAATTAATTATATACAATGTGTCCAAGATAAGGATGGGCAGTACAGGGATCTAGGAAATCGTAAGAGATACGAAGTCGGTTAAATAGACGTAAAGTTGCGCATTTACGTGCCTAATAATATGCCGTTTAGAACGTTTTAAAATTCCGAGTAGTTCCGGAGATATCCGGAAAAAACCGAAATTCTGAAAAATCGTTTTATTTTTTTCCTGTTTTTTTAGATCGAATTCTAAAGTAAATGGCACTTTTACATTGCCACTTTTTCCGCTCTATATAATAGCGTTAATTCTTTTGTAATCCGACGAGTCGTCTTCGAAGGGCCGTTATCAACTTTCTTTTTTTAAATACGATCCTGTTTTCCTGATATTGGAATTTGAGAGCTTTTTTTCTTCCGAATGTAACGATGTATGACACATTGTGGTTTATGACGTTTCGAGGGTTTTCAGAACAACATCAGGAAATTTTGGGTCCTGTATTTTTCCTAATTTTATAAATAATATCTCATAAGTAAGCTCTAAATTTTTACTTATGTTGGACTAGTTCAATGAATAACAAATAAATAATCTAATAATAAACCACAAATAAGTGAACAAAAAATAATTCAATAATAAGTGAAGTGAAGTAATATATAAGTGAACAAGAAACATACCAAAACAGAAATAAAACGAAAAACGAAAAAAGTAAGGAACTATGTATCAGGTGTTCAAAATGATTTCCGTTATTTTCTAAGCACAAATAACATGTTCTAACTCTCGATTCTAAAACATTTGACAACATTTCTGGCGTAATACTTTGAAAGGCTTCAAGCACCAAAAACTTAAAACGCTTTCAAATGTTGACAACGATCACAATGGGAATGATTTTTTTTTCTTTCAAACGCCTACTTTTCTTTTAAAATCAACAGAAATTTGAAATAATGTTTCTATATTTTGTTCACTTATTTGTTATTTATTGAACTAGTCCAACATAAGTAAAAATTTAGAGCTTACTTATGAGATATTATTTATAAAATTAGGAGAAATACAGGACCGTATCCCAAAATTTCCTGATGTTGTTCAGAAAACCCTCGAAACGCTATTAAACCACAATGTGTCATACATCGTTGCATTCGGAAGAAAAAAAGCTCTCAAATTCAAATATCAGGAAAACAGGACCGTATTTAAAAAAAGAAACTTGATAATGGCCCTTCGAAGACGACTCGTCGGATTACAAAACAATTAACGCTGTTAGATAGAGCGGAAAAAGTGGCAATGTAAAAGTGCAGTTTACTTTAGAATTCGATCTCAAAAAACCCAGGAAAAAAATAACACGATTTTTCAGAATTTCGGTTTTTTCCGGATATCTCCGGAACTACTCGGAATTTTAAAACTTTCTAAACCACATATTATTAGGCACGTAAATGCGCAACTTTACCTCCATTTAACCGACTTCGTATCTCTTACGGTTTCCGAGATCCCTATACTGGCCCTCCTTATCTTGGACACGGTGTATATTGGCCTTCATTCGAAATTTTGGAGCGCCCAGTATCTGTTTTTCTTACGATACTTACTTCCATATTATCCATATTATGCAATTTTGTGCTTAGTCAACAGTACGGTATATTTGCTAATTCCTAATTCATCTGCGATGTGTCTTATTTGATGCCCATGCCCATCTCTCAATCGCATGGAAATGATCGCTTTTTGCTGGGCGCTTAACGAGGGCATTTTTTTTTTAAATATTTCGTTAGACACGTTAGTCACAAAATTAAATCAAACTCACAACTTCAAGACAAACTAATAGTCTGGGAGATTAAACTACATTTTGCCGTCACCGTTTTATTTCGGCACGATGGTACATGTTACCCCCCCATAGAAACACGCCGCAAGTGCACGTTTTTAAATTTTTACTTTAATATTCTATTTTCTAATAATTAAATTTAAAAGACATAATATAAAATCTTTTAATGCGTTTCCTGTATTAGTGGCGTATATTTTTTGGGTATCATTTTACTGGTTAGCAAAATATTCTTATTTTTGACAGAAAAATGTAATCGGTCAGCCAAAATGGCTAGTTGGTCAGCAACTTATGAACAGCAAACATTTCTGAATCGTGACAGTGCCCTGGGAAAACAAGTGAAAACCCGCCGATTTGCTTCTGTATTCGGCAAAAGAAAACACAAGAAAGTTGACAGTGCCCAGTGACCTCTGAACTAAACTGCTTCTAGACATGTTTGTTTCTACTGATCAATTGTATACTCTTGCTGACCAAGTAATCATTTCGCAGCTCGACTGTTAATAACGGCAAACGATTTAATTACTTCTCATATTTTTTTACATATCATAGGAGAGTGTTTTTAACGATTTAATTTCCCATAAGATAATTCCGTACGTATTGTTGTCGAAATAATAATTTTGTTTGCTTCCATATTTTTAAAAGATACATGACGTAAATGTTGGCACATATAATGTATTAATTGACGCTAATAAAATAATATTGTATAAACCTTAACAAACATAATCCCTAAGCTGCAACAAGAACAATGTTTAATTTTTGTGATAATTAACCCAAAAGTATTTACGATATTAAATTAGAACCTGTTGTGTTTACCATTTTACATGTGAAAACTTTATTAGCTCTACTAAAAAGCAACATCCGACGCCATTACTTATTTAATAACTACACCTCTTTTTGCGCGACATCCAAAGTTTAAGCACTCTAGTATACAGGGTGTTATGGAAATGGCCTATTATATTTTGATTGAATAAAAATCCCCATAAATTGCTCTCTCAATTAATGACCGGATTATATCACCTTATGTCAAATCAGACAAACACATGTGGGGCACTGGCGTAATATGTAAACAATCAACACTGAGGTATGCAGGGCCAAAAGACGTCAGCGCCTTTCGGCCGGTGTTGTCATATCTACAAGGCAAAATCTTAAGAAAAAAAATTTATAATTTTAACAATTTTTTATTCTCGTTTATGAACAAATATGATTCCAGAAAACCGCCGGCGAAAGATGTTTTGGAAAACAAATGGTAATATCACACACAAATTTCAAATTCGTTGCAAGCACAGGAAAGTAAATAGGTCAAACGTCATTGACCTTTAAAAAAATAATTATCGTTCAAACTCTTTTAAAAAAATGCAATTTTATTTAAGACACGTGCTTTCTTACCTTTACTTATTTAAATACAATTGTTAGTTCATAATTTCACACAAACCACGCAGAATCTAAGTTTTAGGAAAAAACCTCTAACATAACCTCAAAAATAGCAGCTATTCACATGGAAAGAATACACGCGAACACTGTTTTAATATTGGTCCTTTTTTTCTCGCGTAGATTTATTTATTTAACTAATTTAAAACACACACATTTTAAATACACACCATGCAATCCTTCAATTTAAAAACGACATTTTATCTACGAACCATAAAACAGTTAACCTACGAACGAGCGAAATAGATACCTTCAAAACTCGGGATAGAGATGGGCAATATTTGACAGTTTGATATTTCACGAGATTCTTCTCTATTACTTGACTATTACCGCGAGATCTCTTGCAAGGAGTTTAATTGATATGGCGTTAATGGAATTTCTTTTGAGAAGCTTAAAAAATTAAATTAGCCAGCTCTACTCCAAATGACATCTCCATCTCTTTCACACAATCCACTCGGCGCCGGGCCGACGTAGGTCTATTGATACAAGCGTGCGACTTGCAAGTTGCAAGTGTCAGTAATAGAAGAACAGCGTTAGGGTGCGGTCGCTTCTGTTGATAACCATTTACATTCTCGGCTATCCGCTTTGTTTTCAGAAGGTACGCGTATAATAGCTGTAATGCTTTTCGGGCTACGCGTCCAAACTTTGTATATTATTTGACATTGTTTTTATAGACCAGCCTAAGTTGCTCAGTTAAAACGAGTAGTTTGTTTAGGACGTTTGACTTGACAGAAAAATGGAATGCCGCCGACGAATAAGTCAAGTTTCGTTGCGTCGCGTGTAATAAAATCTAATGATCTGATCTGAGTGTATTTTTAAAAAACTTGTGCCTGGAGGTAAGGATAAATACAAGTAGGCAAATAAATAATTTATTTTTATAATTTTATATGGAATTTCAGTTTTGCATTAAGTTTGGCAACATTGCACGGAACACCTGTTTCCTGATATGCCACCACAGGGTGACATGACGAACAAACCCGAACAAATGCCGGATGATGTGTGGGTTTATGGGGCTGGACCCCACTTTTAAAACTGTTGATTTAAAAAAAAAATATGTAGCGTTTCTCTAGGACACCCAAGGACTCACCCATTTAAATATAATACGTAATTTCCATAACACCCTGTATATAAAATAATTTGTCTCGTTCAGGCTAATAAACATAGGATTATAATTTTTTTTAAATAAATTAGTAAATCTTATTTTTTTGAAGTAGTCCATCTCAAAGTGGAGTGAAATGATGAACGGGATGAAATAATTTTTTCCGCGAAGCTTCTCCTTAAAATAACAAAAAACAATAGAGCACCTTCTACACTCTGAATTTTTCCAATATTTCTGTATATTGTTCTTTCCATTACTTACCACATGAGTTTGTTAAATTTTTCTGGCTCCCTCTTTCCAAATCGTCTTGCGCTAAATAATGCCATCTCCTTCTTGCACAGTCCCAACGTACACTTGTTCGACCGTTTACCATACCCTCGGGCTGTAAAGAGATCTAAGTTGCCTCCTACTCTGGTAGCTCGTGGTCGGAGAATTTTTCTTGGGGATCTTAAAAAAATTACGGTTAGGAATGGTTTTACTAGTATTTTATTTTCTTTTTATAACATTGCATGCACTGTGTCCAACATAAGAATGGACTAGGAATATTCAATATACCAGTGGTCTACAACCTTTTATTTCGACGAACTGGTATATAATTGATGATTTTTCGCGGACCGCTTACACTAAAGAAGAAAATTAAAACTTTATTCTACACTGAAGGCCATAGTCCGTTCTCCTGTACAGTGTTCAGGCATGCACGTTGAAGGCAACAAACATTAACAAAAAGAAGCCTTCAAATGTGGATCTTACGACGAATGTTGACGAAAAATAGGTTATCTCCGACACATACTGCAAGACATCGTTACCACTTTCAGCGTCTCCTTCTTCAAGGTAAAATTTAGGGAGGATGAAGAGAAGTGGGCAGAAAGAAGTTATCATGGCTCAATATACGTCAATGGAAAGAGATAACGGACTTCCGAACATTGAAGAGTGCTGCAGCAAATAGAGACATATGATGGGAGTAGGAGGGGATGAACGCCTAAGCAGGAATCTGCACTGCACTTGGAGGAAGAAGAAGAAGAAGGCCATACGAAACGACTCACTATAGTTTTAAGTATTCTTTATTTGAAATTACATCTTTTGATCCGCTTAATGGATTTTGATAAACTTTTCACTGGCGCGTAACCCCACTATTTAGCTACACATTAGCGTAGCAACGTTTTATTGTTCCGGTCATTTAATTTAATTATTAATGACCAAATAAAAAGTGCTATTTTTTTACTAAAATTTAAACTGCGACAAGGGGTTTTCAGGTATATCTAAACTACTCATATGCTCATGAGAATAAAGGTTGGTCTTTTCTCTACATTTTATTTTATTTGTCTTTTTATCTTTAACAGTTTTAAAGCTATATCGCTTTTTCCAGAATATTTACCTACCTACTCATACCAGTGGCGGTTCTTCCAAAGGAGCACATGCATACGTGCACCCCCAAAACAAAACGAATAAAAAATATTAATTTATATTCATTGAATATTATTTATCGTATAAAGTCCGACCCTCCCTAATATTTTATCGTACCGTCAAACTATAAAAGTCCGACCCTCCCTAATATTTTATCATCCCGTCAAACCAAACTGTATAGATCCGGCAACAGTGCCTCGGTCGAGGTAACTGACCATTATGACGAGACTTGCTCGCACGTGCGATTAAGTAGTATAGTTTCTCTGTAGTAACAGGAAGCGGGTGGCAGCGGGAGATAGGTGTACAGTTTTTGTGTGCACCGCGCTCTTGTCTGTTTGTGCATCTAGTTAGAAATTCGAGCGTGTATGTTTTAATATTTTAATATAATATATTTATTAAGTTAAAATGAATAGTTGACGGTGGACTATTTAAGAAATAACTTTAGCTCTTTGAGTTTGGAGCAAAAAATTGAATTGAAGAATTTGGGGGATCACCTAAACCCGAAATTAATTTAACGCATACCACAAAGAGTAAATCTAGTGACTTTATTACAATCATCCAAATAGAATAGTTTTCATTTTCACCTTTAGTGTAAGCGTTCCGCAAAAAAGTATCATGAATACGTCTTAAAATGCTCCTTATTGGATAGTGATCAACGAAAAAAGCATTATTTTTGTCTTATGAATATAGGTTACTAGGTAAATACTAAGGAGATGAGTGAATTGACATAAGACAAAAATAAAATATACCTTCCCACGTAAAAAAACATTTCCTTTACATAACTTTATAAAAACATACAGCAAATAAAAATAAACTCATAATTTTCTGCCTAGTTTCCAGTTGGCCGGCTTTTAAATCAAACAAGATAAATTGGGAATTTTAGTGTAAGAAATATAACATACTATATTAAAATATTTTATTTTAAAGATCGTAAAGGTTTCCCGCTCGAGTATCTTTTTGTACTTTCTCTATTGTGGCAAATACATGTTTTATATATACAGGGTGAGTTGGGACGAACAGACCCAAATCCAGGAGCTTATTGTATATGTGAGAATAATGTAAAAAAATACATTCTGTTACAAACTGTACACTTTTTAACCTTAACATTTTAGGATCGTCCGAAAAACGTATAAGTTAGTTGATACGTATTTCAGGATTTTGCTGATAAAAAGTTATTTTCCCAAATATCCACACATGAATTTTTGGTAATTTACTGGATTATCTCCAATTTTCTCATATTCGAAATTTAATATCTCCAGTTGTACTGATCGTATCAATGTCCGCCCTTTTTATTTAACACTTTGTTTGTTATGTTAGCTTTCGAAATGTATTAAAATAAATTGTCATTGTTAGGAAATGCAAAATAATAACAATTTAATTATTTAAATAGTTTTAACATGCTCGCCCCACCTTAAATTAATTTTAAAAATTTACCGTTTTATCTGCAAAATCCATTTTACGAAAAAGTTATCAATTCAAAATCAACTTCTTAGTATAATTTTTCTTCTTCGTTTTCTGTTAATCAGACATTACTTCGTCTACAAGTGCTCGGAACGTACTTTTTATAAAGCCTTTATTGGAACGACCGTCTTTCATACCTGTCATATTTGTCGTTATTGTTGAATAAAAATTCTTTGTTTCTTTGTTGTTTTTCAGTGTTCGTGTGTTAAATTTAAGTATTATTTGTGGACAAAGTAATCATTCTTAACTCAATATAGTGAGATTGTGCCAAGTCTTCCGTAAACTGGATAAAAATATAAACTTTTGAGTCACGTCCGTTGATTGTTTGTTTTTCCTAACCAAGATATATCAAACCGATCAGCTGCTATAATAAGAACAGAAACAGGCAGGCAGTTTATTTTTGTAATAACAGGCGTCACTTACAGTGTGTCCCATTTTCGACACTCTTATAGGGTATCTCCGTAATTGTTAGTGCTATCAAAAAAGTAATGTAGGTGTCATGTGCTCTTTTTGGGTCAAACTTAAAATGGTAAAATCAAAATTAGAAAATTTTCGCTCGCTTAAGAGATACGGGGGAAAATCAAAAAATTGATAATATAAAACTTACCCTATATTTTCTTAGTTAAAAGAGATACAGAAAAATGTTTTATACAGAAGTTTCTTTATATTGATTGTTAACTAATCTGCCGTTTTCAGAATAAGTATACGGGGTCAGGTAAAAAAGTGATCGGACCTAACCTTATTTTTTTAAATGGAATGTATGTTTTAATCTAAAAAGATATTATTTAAAATTCTCCACCCTATAAAAGTGTCGAAAATGGGACACCCTGTACAAAGCAGATAGAAAGACCGGGTTCGTGTTTTTGGTAGCTACATTCATAATATAACCAAGCGCGGATCCGAATAAACCCGAACAAACAATTTAACACGAAAAATACCATATAGGTATACCCGGTTTGACTAACGACGCATTACTTTTCTTTGTATGACCCCCCACCCCCCTAAACGAAGTTTGACCCCCTAGACCGATTTCAGGTTTGTTCTGCAAAATTCTGCTCTCAATAGCCTGAGCATCTACGGGGTGTAAATGAGATCAATAAAATAATCTAATTTCCTACCGTATTCAGTGAAGCAACTTCCGTAACTTTCCGCATAGTTTCTATAATGTATTACATTTTTTTTCTCATATTGGATGCCTAATTTACCTCTAAATTTCAGAAGTCTACCGAGCCAAAATGTAACTTTTTGCTTAACTTTATTCAAAATATTTATTTACCTGTAAGGCCTGTCGAATTCTAAACTTGGCACGTATTCATCCGATGAAAATATTTTTTTATAATTAACTTCTGAAGGAAAATCGACTGCAATGAAGTTTCCTGGGTGGTCTGAGATTAATCGTGCTTTAGTTGCTAAAAACCAGGTGAAGATCAGTGTGAAGAATATGGCCATATGATGGAAGAAGATCGCCATACCTGAAAATGAAGATAAGATATATTTTAGATCAAACAAACGTAACATAACTTCTCTGATGAGACTTAAGAGCAGTTATCAGTGACTTCCATTAAGGTAAAAAGGTGTGACAAACAACAAGAAAACTATTGGATAGAATTTGTTAAAATTTTTAATTTAGATTCGCAATATGATACTACATGACGACTAGTATGTCCACGGATGGGGTTTACAAGAGGACAAATGGACTAAAAATTGAAAGATGCGAAAAAAAGTCACTCTTAATAAACGTTTTTGCTTGTCTAGAAAATACGATTCATCATAAGAAACTTTTTTTATACAGGGCGGGTAAAAAGTGCAAAAATGTTATTTTTCTTAGTAAACATATTTTATTTTGAAAGATACGAAAAAAATCACTCTTAATAAACGTTTTTACTTGATGATAATGAATAGGTGATACTTGTTGTCAATGTCTTTGTTTAATGAAGTAATTATAATAATAATAATAATAATAATACGAACATTTTTATTAACATGAAAAGAATACGATAACGATTTCATAATTCAAAAACGCCACCCCCATACTCGACACATTTTTCTAATTGCTTTCTCAAATAAGTGAAAGGATTTCTGATTTTTTTCTGAGATATCGATTGGACAGCCTGAATAATTCTGCCCTTCAGCACTTCAATATCATTTGGTATTGCGGTTGCAAAAACAATTTGTTTTAAACGGCCCCATAAAAAAAATTAGCAAAGGTTAAGTCGGGACTTCTTGGAGGCCACAAAACTGGGCCATTTCTGCCAATCCACCTTGGACCAAATCTGCGGTCAAGCCATTCACTAACCTCACGGGCGAAATGGGCTGGACAACCATCTTGCTGAAAATACATATTTTGTCGAAAATTTAATGGTAGATTTTCGAGTTCATCATTGAAAAATGTATCCAGCATTTCTAAATATGATAATCTATTGCACGTGTTATCAAAAAAATATGGCCCTATAATGCCATGGATGGATATCGCACATCACACGTTCACTTTTGTGAAATATTGTCTTCTCGTCATAATTCTGAATTCGGGATTTTCTAAAGACCAGTACCTAACGTGCTGGGTTGCAATGGTGTGTTGAAAATGTACTTTCATCAGAAAACATGATATATTTATAAAAATCAACATTTCCACTTAAAATTTTGTCTCCTATCCACAGGCAAAAATTAAGTCGTTCCGCGTCGTCTCCCTCTTCCAATCTTTGATAAAAATGCGGTTTATACGGATACAATTTAATTGCTTTAAGGATCTTCTGAATTTGACTTTTATTCACAACTTCCAACTGAGTAAAACGATTTCTAAGGGACGTCATAGGATTTTCTTCAACAGAATGAAGAACTAAGACTATAGCAGCATCATCATGGTCGTATTTCTTCTTTTTTTTTTGAGGTCCAAAACCGAACCAGTTCTCTTGAACTTTTTTATGAACTTGCAGATTGCCATCCTAGTTATTGGGATTCCTACAAATTTCTCGATAAATTGTTCCATGACGTAGCGGTATGAAACTTGACCATCCCCATAACATTGTATTATACAAACTGTTTGTTCAGTAGATAGCATTTCTACTTAAATAATAACTTAATTATTAAATAATAAAATAAAGACATTGTGTCATTATTATTTTAGCTAGGTTCACCAGTCAGAGGTGTGCCAGAGAATACTTTTTTAGAAATAATTTTTACATAGGTAAACCTTTTAATGAATTGTTCTACTTTGGTTTGTTCTATAGAAAACACATTCATTAAGAGTGACTTTTTTCGTATCTTTCAAAATAAAGTATGTTTGCTCTTAAGCTAAATAACATTTTTGCAGTTTTTACCCACCCTGTATAAAAAAAGTTTCTTATGATGAATCGTATTTTCTAGACAAGCAGAAACGTTTATTAAGAGTGACTTTTTTTCGTATCTTTCAATTTTTAGTCCATTTGTCCTCTTGTAAACCCCATCCGTGGACATACTGTATATGATCTTGAATTTTTCGAAAAAAAAATGTATTTTTTTCAAAACGGTAAATAACGTTTAAATTGAAAAAATATGGCCGTCATTTTTGAAAGTATTGCATGCACTATTAATAATCTGAATTAATTTCATAGTTTAGTTTTAATGCAAAAAATGTCACACCGAGGTTTTCGAGAAAAAATATCTAAAATCGCAACTATCTAAAGTGATTTGGCAACGCTTCGGGTGATCTAAGGCAGAAGAATAAGGAAAAGTCTCCTACTCCCTCGATACAGCCGGCCAGCGCGCTGGCTCGTCATGTCTTGGAATGGCGACGTTGTCTCATTGTTCAATAACAATGACTTATGATGTTCCGCGGCGAAATCTCAAATCGGATCACGCGATCCTCTGATAATTACTCTTAAGCAGGCGTAACTGGTTCGTGGACTGGTTATCTCGCAAAGTAAGTACGACCTCTTCATATTTTGACAAATTTGATAATTGTTGGTATAAATATATTTTCATAAACTAAGATATCCACAAACAAACAGTAGGTCAACCAATAAATTACGAATATGCCTGAAAAATTAAATAATTAATTCATGGTTTACTGATTTTTTTAATGGGTGAAGAAATTAGAGTGTGTGTCATGAGAGTTAATATTATTTATGTGCGTGAGATTTTTTGCTTGCAATTTCAGCAAACAATAAAATATATGAATCACACAATGCTCCATATTATGCCATCTCTTTTATATCAATATTGCTAATAATAAGTAGTTATCCAGACTTTAGATATATTTAGTAGTTATTTTGTTGGATATTTATTTATATCAATTTTAAAAAGGCTTAAAAATATATTAAAAAAAAAATTATACCAAACAAGTGTATTAATTAAAAAACTCTTTTTTAGCAACTTAATAACAACATTCAGTTTTGTTTATGTTCTTTAAAAAAAGAGAGTATTTTTAAAACCAATATTTTCTATCCTGAAGCGTAAAATGAAAATTTATAAAATAAATTTGTTTTTATATGGGCAAGATAAATATCAATAAAGTGGAATAAGAAAGAGTTTAAAATATAATTTATGTGTTTTTTCAATTTCGGGAAAATTGTATGTAATTTTAAAAATGTTATTAAGTTTTTCAGTTAAATATATTTTTCCTACGTCCACGTACGAAAATTAGGAAAAAAGGCACTAGAAAGTGTCTTATACCACACAAGTGTTTAAACAGTGTATTAAGATACAAGTTTCATAAGACATTATCTTAGAGCACGCCTTTAATCCAGAAAATGACCCGCGAAGCAGGGAGTTTTCTAAAGTACTAGCTACACTAGCTCTAATTGTCTTATGAACCGTGTATTTTATAATACTTTTTCTATTTGGGCCTTTAAAGTCTGAAAAACTAAAATCTAGAAAATACAGTAGATTTTTTCCATTTGAATTAATATTTTCTTTTTGGGTGGGCAATACTTTCACAATTTAATAAAATGTATCAAATATGTCATGATAGAAACAATTGAACACAACAAAGCTTCTTCCCATCCGTCATAATTAAAAATAAAAGTTAATAAAAATTAGTCAGGAAGAACGTTGTACTCCGTCAGAAATACAAGAAATTGCAGGAAATAATCTAGAAAAACTTTTAAAAAGAATATGCAAAACTTTGAGTTATGGTGCGAGCAGAACAAAGTTCAAAATATTGAACAAAATAATAAATAATAATATTGAACAAAATATTGTGTCGACACAAAATCTGACAGGAATGACAATTAATGCCCAGGAAATGTTTACATAAATATGTATACAGGGTGGCCCATCGAAAACGAAACAGAGACATTTACTGGCAGCTCAGTTCATTTTTGGAAAAACGCTCAGACCCGTCGATTTTGTTTTCGAGGGGGGCACAAAATTGGAAAAAAATCACGTCAACAAGTGCAGCCCCCTGGACGGGGGTGGCACCACCCCTAAAATCTTAAATGGAAAGGAGGTCTTTAAATTCCCTTTATAATGATGTCAAATTCACAATACTTCAGTTCAGTAGTTTTGGAGATTTATTGATTTTAAGCATACAGTACACTTTAATAGGTACATCTGATTAGTTTGTACTACTTTCAGAATAAATTTGAGTAAAGGCAGTTACTTATTAATTTAATGCTTTTCTTCACTACGCCCATGGTTTGTTTATCATTTTGGTATTCAAAATAGCGATTGGAGCGGTTTTTGTCGCGAAAAAAGTGGTTTATTGAAGAAAGATAAGCAGGGAATGTCTCGTACTTATTTTAAATAGGAATTTGTACATAGTTTGCGATTGATTCGACCAAACTTTGTTGTTAAAATACCTTTTACCGCTTTATTTATAAATTAACCATGGTATATTCCACGGCAGAAAGGATTGAAATTATCGAAATATTTTTCGGAAATAATCAGTGCGCTAATAGAACAGCACACATATTTAATGAGCGACATGAGAACAGTATATGTCCTAGAACTTATAGCTAAATTGAAACATTGAAAATCCCATAAGGAACGAAACAATAGAAGTGGGGGTTTTAGGGCAAGTTTATGTAGATCCTACGTTAAGTACCCGCAAATTGGATACTGTGTGTGGTGTTAGTCGATGTAGTATCCAACGGGTTTGTTGGAATGAGTGAACGAATTATAAACGATGAACATTTTCTATTCAACACTTGCTTTTCCGACGAATGTTCATTTTTCTTACATGGCCTAGTAAACCGTCATAACTGCCGATATTGGTCAGATTCTAATCCCAGAGTTTATCATGAGGTATACACACAGCAGCCACAAAAATTAAATGTTTGGGCTGGTATTTTTGACGATCATTTAGTTGGTCCTTTTTTCTTGCCTGGAAATTTAACCGGTGAAATGTATTTGGAATTACTGCAAGACGCCATAGATCCTGCATTAACAGCCATAATTGAAAATGGGAATGATCGGCGGTACATTGCGAATAGGTTGATGTTCCAACAGGATGGTGCCCCACCACATTACGCATTACGTGTTCGACAATATTTAGATCAGACGTTTCCAGGTCGATGGATTGGTAGAAGAGGTGCCATTGAATGGCCCCCAAGATCGCCAGACTTATCACCTTTGGATTTCTTTCTGTGGGGTCACTTAAAAAGCAAAATCTATGCTACTCAACCAACATCGTTAGAAGATTTGCGACAAAGAATTGTGAATGAGTGCCTTCAAATTACTCCTCAAATATTGCAAAATGTGCGGCAACGTTTTGAGCAAAATCTTTATTACTGCATGGAGAATCATGGTGGTCCTTTCCAACATTTACTTGGCTGACGGGTCAGTTCATTCTTAATTTTTAAAGTACTTTGCTACCAAATGTATTGATTTCCACTAATGATGTATTAAAGTTTTATTTAAGTTTAAAATCAATAAATCTCCAAAACTACTGAACTGAAGTATTATGAATTTTAGATCATTATAAAGGGAATTGAAAGACCTTTAAAATAAGGTATCACTCGACCCCCCCTTTTCATTTAAGATTTTAGGGGTGGTGCCACCCCCGCCCAGGGAGCTGCACTTGTTGACGTGATTTTGTTCCAATTTTGTGTCCCCCTCGAAAACAAAATCGACGGGTCTGAGCGTTTTTCCAAAAAAGAACTGAGCTGCCAGTAAACGTCTCTGTTTCGTTTTCGATGGGCCACCCTGTATATAAAGTAATATGTATAATACTATATTAATTTAAAAATAAACATAGTATTTTATTGAATAAAACTTTAGAAATAGAGCATAAACTGGAAAATATTTCTATTATTTTTAGGTGATGTTGTTTGATTGTTGTGACTAGAAATTAGTTGACGGACGCCTTCAGCATGTTATATATTTCCGAGTATAGGTATTTCAGATAAATATCTAGTAAAAATGTATTATTTGCAAGGTTAAAGGTTAGTATTTTAAAGTTTTAAAAAAAATTTGTCGAATTCATAATGCCTAGAAAACTAATTTTAACGAAATCGAAGTAAGACTAAAATTCGAACCCTATTTGCTGCCAACATAAAAAAATGAAATTTCAGTTTCATAAAGTGGCAGGTTATTAAATTTTTTTGCATTTCATAATGTAGCCATTATGAAACCCAAATAGAAAAACTATTTACCTTAACCGACGAACAGGACCGTACTTCGCCCTTAATGAAAATGATACACGGCAATATTTTGGCACATCAAGACCTTATTTACTGGCAAATAAACAATCTATTTTTTCGCATAAAAGAAGGCCCTGTGGCCATCATTGAAGAGCCACATTTAAAACTAATTTTGATATCACCCGAACCCGAACAATCCCGTATCGATAGATTTTTAATGTCGTTACGTCCCTACGACTGATTTCCATTGTGGACGGCCGTTGTTGGTTAACGTCGTTTGTTGGCAACCACACCGGCACCAATACGGCGGGGTTGCCTATATGACGGCGACACCATTGTGCGCAAGACAACCGAAGAGCAACCTTTAAAAATATGACCGGAAAACCGTAATAATTAAATAATCAAACACTTTAAAATTTTCTATATGGTACATAATAACAGGCTTAAGCAAATAGAAGAAAAACTATTATTTTTATGTACAATCAATTCTTTAGACAAGAATTATTATCCATAATTAAGTTGTCCAGTGTTTGAGCTGAAACCAATACTCTAGTGTGGCAACAATCCACATATATATATACACTATATTGCTAATACCATCTGCAATTATGTCCCCGCTATGGACATCGAAGGGGGCGTTGTGAGTTTGCGCAGTTCGGAAATTTCCTTGTGAAAGTAAACATTCGACAGGACCAAATGTCAACTTTTTTAATGTGTAAATTTCACTGGTTAGTTAGAAAAAATATTGCAATCAAAATTTCGATTAGTTCGATTTAAGACAGCGTTTCGTGCATACGATTTCTGACGATATGATGATCCGACGGTGCCCTGATTGGTGTAAACTTTTGGTGCCAAATTCCGTCCGAATATTTGTAACAAAATCGACACGATGAGCTTTATTTTAACTTTCATCCGACGTCGTATATTTCTTAACCTCACTTTTTTCTAAACCAAAAATTAAGAATAAATGACTATATTGAATATTTTGGGAATTATTATCAGCTACTAATGCACAAAATTAAAATACATTAATTTTTAGGTTAGGTAGTGACCACATATATATTATATTGTATACGAGTGACACTCTCTTCTTCTTTTACAAGCTTTTTAGTGAAATTCGGGTCCGAAGATCGGATAATGTGATAAGCAAAATATTTTCGTATATATACCTGAAATTCTTTATAACGATTGTTTCACGAAAAATTAATATAACTTAATGACTGCAGTAAAAGTACCCGGGGCCATCCCATTATTTTTGATTTGTTATTATTATGTGGAAAGGACCGGATTGTAATAATTATAATTAAATATAGGCACATCAGGTAGGTTAGGTTGGTTAATTTATATTTAAATATCTTTTTGTGGTAAAATGTGTTAGTTTTTGAGGAATGGTTCATGAATTGTCTTTTACCAAACATTCCTCAGAATAGCGTGATAGTACAATGTGAGCTATCACAGTCGCCAATTGCATAAAGCTCCAGGCTCAAAGAATACAAAATTGGAGATTCAGAACTACATGGCGTCGAATGATATACATTTTGAAGAAAGTTATAAAAAAGTGATCTTTTAGAAGTTTTAAAGATATTTTGTATAAAAAAAGTATATGTTTGTGACACATTGGCAGAAGAAATTGGACATACAGTGCTACGGCTTCCACCCTATTATTGCATTTTTAACCCCATAGAGCATATGTGGCACCAGTTAAAATCACTGGTTAGGTCTAAAAATATTTCTCCGACTTGAAGTTCTAGTATTGTAGAATTAATACGAAAATGCTTTAATGATATTCCCCCAGGTAGTTGAAAAAATTCAGTCCGACACGTAACAACTGTAGAAAATTCGTATATTAGTCTGGATCGTATAATTAATCCAATTATAATTAATTTTGATGAGGATAGCGATAGCGAAACAGAACTATCTATAGAATGACATTATAAATGTAAATAGATATGACTAGTAATATTTAAAAAAAATGTTATTTCATTTGATTACATTAATATTATCATATCATTACTAGTTTTCCTTAGTCCGTCCCTTCATACTTCACTTGTTTATTGCCAAGCTCTTGTCGACACAATGGGACCGACCCAGGAAATCATTAAGTCGTATATAAATTTCGTGAAACGTACTGTACCTGATATTGATCCACTTTTGCAAAAAACCACCATGCACTTGTTTCCTTTCATCTTAAACAAAACAAGTCCCTAACCTACCCAACAGCGAATCGAATCACCACAAATTAAAAACTCCTTTACAAGAATTGAATGAACAATGTGGATGAACCACTTTTTATTCTGTAATTTGAAAAATCATCCAGAACCAAAGATGGCGACGAATAACAACAAACAAATAATGTCGGGCCAGCTCTGACGCGATCGATAAAATTATCACCCTACTGCGCAAACTCAATAGGCCCGCGCCATCTCCCATAGCGGGGACACTTTTTGTATTTTGTAACGTTCGAATTGACAATATACTGTTTATATATATGTGCAACAGTCACGGTATCGGTTCACTTACACTGCAGTTTTAATTATATTTGTTCAAGTTTCAAGACCATGTATACTATAATAATATAGCTACATTATCCACATTATGCAGTTACCTACCTAAACTTGTAATATATGTTTATACTTTTATCAATTTGTTTGTTTATGTGACCGACGCGATGTAGACCTAGAAATGTTGCGGTTTGAAATTCTTCACTATGATAGTACATACTATTCTATAAAAATTTCTGTATAAAATTTTTTTACTGGGACAGTAAAATAATTTGTTCGAAAATTATCCTCATACATTAAGCTAGAGGTGTTGTTTTCGATTGATTACATCGAAAACAACCCCTCTAGCTATCGAAAACAACTCGCCAAGTTTTTATTGTTTATTGACAAAGATAATGACACTTTTTGACGTTTAAAAAAATAAATCGATTTTCCAGCTACAAACTCAAATATTAAATATTATTACAATTGCGTTATTAATAATTACTAATTTTTTTAGTCCTTTATTTAAAAGTTGTAATATAAAGTTGTTTTAACCATTATTCGAGTAATTTTCTTCCTAAATTACACTCGTGCATAAAAATTCTCAGATAATTTTGCATTTAAGCGTATTTCCTTTGAAAAACAACATTCGTTCATTTTCAAATTTTGTAAAATAGCCCTCCTCCTTCGGAGTCGGGCTATTTCGCCAAAATATGAAAATGAACTCTTGTTGTTTTTAGGCAATACGCTTTCATGCAAAAATATCGAAAATTTTTAGGCACTAGTGTAATTACCTCCGAAAAGCGACCTTGCCCGTCGGCAGATCGACTTTTAACTAATAAAATGTAAAAGGTGAATCACGTGATATTGACAGGTCTTGGGGTGACGTCTGTTTTTTTTTTGGTTATAAATTCATTACCTTCCTCACGCAGAGAGTACAGAGTTGATTTTGTGCTAATTTAATAAGTGCTGTGTTTTATTTTGAACTGGTATACATCATATTAAAAAAAATTAAATATACCTGGTGGTTCAATAATTATGTTTAAAAAACTTGATTCCATATCTCCGAGGAAGAGGCCTATACAAAAAAAGTTTATATGAACTTGTAGTTCACTTGTTTTCTTCATATCCGTTAGATTTGCCACATTTTCCCGGAAACCCGTTTATGACGAAACTCCTACGTTGTGTACTATGTATACAGGGTGTTATGGAAATGACGTATTATATTTAAATCGGCAATTCCTGAGATGAAAACAAATTGAAGAAAAATATCCAAAAATGGCGCTTTAATTTAATATGCCCTGTACATGACCTTATGTCAAACCAAAAATAAGCACATTGTGCCCCTGTCAGGAAGGTAAACAAAGCAACATATGTCAACAGTGTTGTCACATCTTCAGGGTAAACTCTTTAGAAAGTCAATAACCGTTTGACAGATTGCAAGTTGTTTATTTTTCAGGGTACATTATTATAAACTTTTACGTTCAGTTCAGTTCGCTGGGAAACAATCTCTGATTTATAAACTTGAACTGACTGAGTTTATAAATCCCACTTACCCTTTAGAAAAAAAATGCAATTTTATTTACCTTTTCGGACTTATTTAAAACCAACTTAATTTATAAAAAACACCAAGTACTCACATAACAAAATCACATAGTTTTCGCGTCACAACACATCTAAGTACCGTTCAATCTGAATTAATATTTTAAAGTGCTACTGTGTAGACAAAAGTACGCCCTTATTGTCTACATAACACGTTGGTTCCGTCGTTCAGTATGAAAATGGCGGTCTAATTTTGGAAGAACATGGGAATGACGTATTATTAACCTCATCTGCAAAACGATTGCATATTAGTGCTGGGCGATGTTCATCGATGTTTTTGAAACATCGATGTTCTGGTACCGATGTTCGATGTTTTCGACATCGATGTTAGAGGTCAAACATCGATGTCGACATCGATGTTTACCTTTCGATGTTCAATGTTATAACAAAACAAGAAAACTAGGTTGTAATCTTAAACTCAATTTTCCCAGCACAAGAAAATAAGAGCGAAAACTTTTGATTTCATTTGCTAAAAGCCTTATTAGAGTCGACAATAAAAATTTCCGGTGCAATGGCAATTATAATTGCACGAATTCATGCGCAGTAAACCGTTTTCCATCAACTGGCGCCTTGCTAACAGTCGTTTTGACTGGCAGTTAAAGCAGCTACTGCTACTTACAAATGGCAGTAGCCATTAGCTGTTCATAGGTGCTTCGTCCAATTAATAAACATTTAAAAGTAACAGAATAATCCATCTCTACCCAGACTTGCACCGGCAATGGCAATGAAAGTGGCGCGTGCCCCATTTCTGGCAATGCGAGACAGCTGTGAACGGTATACTGCGCATGAATCCGTGCAATTTTAATTGACAGAAGGCTAGAATTGCCGACTGTAATACGGATTCCATTCTCGCGGCGCACTTGCGAGAACGAAATTTTTTTTTCCAAAGCCGGCGAAACTATGGCCCCAAAAACGAAATAGCTTGCAAGGAATCATCATTAATCTAGTTTTACAAAAAAAAAAATAGTTTACAAGTTGTTAGTGACTGGAATTCATGCAGTTTTAAAATATTATGTTTTAATTATTGCTTTATTTTTTTGTTTATATTATTTTTTAAAATTTTTGTTATTTTGTTTTTTGACGTTTCATAATTTTTCAATTCTTTCTAATAACAAGTTTATTTTTATTTTTTATAATCTAATTTATTCCTAATCGCAAATATACTTTTTTAAATGTCGATGTTTTACAACCGATGTTTCTACGCCATCGATGGTCAACATCGATGTTCCGTTTCGATGTCCCAGCCCAGCACTATTGCATATTTGTCTGGACGAGTCTATATTTATTTTAAAGGGGTAGTAGCTAGCTTAGACTGAATCAACAACATAATTATGTCATCATTCTTCTTCAGTAAAGGATTAATAAATTAGCGTTTTTATTATTTCTGAATTTCTATTGCGAAATAATTTGTATCCTATAGTGCTGTTGTTTTATGTGTACGGTAGGTTATTGTAAAGTGTAATTATGCTTTAGTATTTATTGCTTTTGTGTAATCTAATAATAAGTGTATCTCTTCAAAAAAATAATTGGAAACTCGTGCGTGTTTGTGTGTTTCTTTAAGTGATTTAGTGCAAATGTTCCGAGAGATTGGAAATAAGAGGCCGAATGGGGTTTAGTGGATATAAGCTTATTATGCAGTTCCACATTTTCATCAGGGTACGTGATGAGCATGAAGCTTTTCCCATAGAAAAAAAAAACAAAAATCTGAAGATGTCTGTGCCCTGGATTATTTGCTAGTGTACTGGCACCTGGATTCACTTCTATTTGGATACTAGGTAAACTAAATATTATTTTTATAAGAATCTATAGTTATTTTCTACACAGTTGGCAACATTGGGCTTGAACATCTGTTGATTACACAGCTTGGCAATGTAATATGATCGTATATGAATGTGCTGAGGAGTAACCGGGTGGGTTTATGGGTGAATTACCCCACTTTTTAAACGTTCGATTTAAAAAAAAAAAATATGTAGCGCTTCTCTAGGACACCCCAGGAGTCACCCATTTAAATATAATACGTCATTTCCATAACACCCTGTATTTTACAAATATTTTATATTTTATTAACAGTTACCTATAATGTTTTTCTTACGTCTCCGACATGATGCAATAAATCCCATCCGACCTAGCTTAAAATAACTACAAGTTTTGTGAATTATCCTCTTTTATTGGGTTTCATGGAAGGCTAAAGTTCAGCAAAATCCAAAGTTCTAAATACAGTCGGAAATGCTGTAACGGACTCGGGCCAAACAAAAAACAAAGAAAATGATAGGTGTTGTGGAATTTTTCTCAGCTTGTGGCTTTCTTTTAAGGCCAATTTAGGGGTATAAAGGGCTTTCCAAATCCGCAAGCTTTTCTTATTATATAGTTTTAAAAATTATTCTTACTGTCTTTATGCGATGAAACTAAAATATGTGTGAAATAATTGTAGTCAAACAGCTGGCGCTGGTAACTGAAATCAGAAGCCCATGTTTGAGCTGAAATTTATTCTCTTTTATTTTTTTTATGATCAAACACTATAGGGAACATCTTTAAACCATCCTGGGAGTGGTGCGTATGCGAATAAAGCGATTCACGTTGGTTTTGAATCGTTGGAGGTTATATTCGCTGGGAAAAACGACCTCGAAAAGGTCGTTCCATAAAGATGAAATAATTCTTACAAAATGAAGCTAGAGGAGTACTAAGCTAAGCTTAACCACATATGGATGGGCGGAAGTGGTTCGCCGTGTATTTCTGATATTCGCCGCTCTGGGCGGAATTAAGAGGGCAAGGTCAGCCGAGCACTTTCCAAGGAAATATCTGTAAAAGAGTCAAATCCACAACCTGTCCTCGATGCTCTAGGCTATCGAGGCTTTTTGTCAGCTCGTGGTTTCCGATCAGACGAGTGGCCCTCCTTTCGATGAAACTCAGTAGCCGAAGAATATGTTTGTGTGCAGAGCTCCAGATATGAGAGCAGTATTCTAGTGATGGTAGAATCTGGGCTTTGTATAGTGTAAAAAGTTGTTGAGGTGTGTACAACTTGTTGGCTCGGAAGAGTATACCAAGTTTCTGAGAAGCTATCTTGGCGATTGCCACAACGTGGTTATGCCAAGACATATTTCCTACCAGATTGACGCCCAGCAAATTAATAGATGAAGCCAGTGGAATTGCGTGTCCTGTCATGACTATATCCGGTTAAACCGGTTAAACCATTTTATTTAAGGATTTAAACTAAAAAACACTGAAAATATGAAGATTGACAACTTGTCAGTCTCGTGGCTCGATTCGTCACTGGTCATGGCTCTTTTTGTTTTTAATCTGCAGTGTGATTTTGACATTCTTTACCTTTTAGAAAGCATTCGTATTGCCGTTACTGTCGCCGAAATAACGATATCTTTCCGCTTTTGTTATCGTTGGAAGCGCGGTTGTCTCGCCTGCGGCGCGTTGTTCATCATTACCCATTTTTCCCCTTGCTTATTTATCGCCAGGTCGCTGCTTTTTTCGCTATTTTTGTCCCACTGGAATTCTAGGCCCGAAGGCGGTGATTCCCCACCCAGAGTTGTTTTTAAAGCCAACAACATACGCTGGCGAGCAGCGGACCTAACATTTGGGTCATTGTACGGAACATTAAGGTACTGGTCGACACTACCAGTGAGGTCGACAGTCCGATAAAGTTCATTAAAGTCAGCGCTAGATGTCGAACTTATATCACGATTATTATTCGCCTTTTTTTTTCGAATTTCGTTTACGCTTTTCGTTAATAGTCAGGGATGCCAGCCGACAGGGGTCTGTCGGTCTTAGTGGGCCCACCACCTTTCCCCGCTAACAGGAAGTCGTCAGCAGTCCACCAATTAAGATGAAGATGAGGGCAAGAATTTTGTCTTAGAATTTAAAAGGATTGATTTTACTGTTACAAGTATAGTTGTTGGAACGTAGGACGAAGCCTAACTATTGTTCGAACTATACTTTTGAGTTTATTGGCACGGGCACGTCCAATTGAATATAACAAGGCAAGTTTGTTATATTGAACACGGAGGGCTTTTTGCTTATTTAATTTTAAGTCTTTTGTCTTGAGGGTTATTTATGGGTTAGTCTTACGTATGTCGAGTCTCACGACCGGGGCGATTCTCGATTAATTAATTTTATTTTCTTTACAATAAAAAAATTAACCTAAGCTAGCAATGGTCCTCTACTAAGAGGGAATTAACCAACCTAACTAACTGTCTTCTAAGACCCTACACGCGAATCCTAGCTTAGCCTTAAATATATCAACTTAAAATTTTTTAAGAACCCTTACTTCGCGCCGGACTTAGAAAAAATCCTAATAACCGTTACTTATTATTCCTAGCGCAAGGCGTCTATAAAGGAATAAATCGGTAAAAACGAATATTTTTTATTAAGTTATTTCGGGCGCTAATGTCTATAACGAAATACTTATTGATTAACGCAATATTCCTCTCAATCTGCGGTTTTTTTAGAAACTTATGCGTGTCGCAAATTTAAGAAGTTTTTTCGAATTTTTACGCCACGCCGGCCGACGATGCCCTCAGTGCAGGGACAACGATGCCTTAATGACCGAACAGAAATGACTATTCCGTTTGTCTCTCTACCTTAGCTTCCATCTTATAAAAAGGACGCTATTTTAACGAACGCTTAAGAGACAAACTAGTCCTACTCCGACCGAATTTATCTACTTCTTCTTTGCTTCAAAGATGTCTTCTTTTTTGGCCTTTTCACTTGACAAATATTAGCGATATTTGCCAAGGCGGGCGACTCAATTCACTTCGTTAGGAGGGATCGACTTATTAGGAGGTATTCTCCCGATCGAAATAATATTGAGCCTGTGCAACACCGTCTAGATTAATCCGCCGGTATATAGATGATACCTTGCGAGGAAGAATCTATAAAGCTCACACTGAAATCGCGGGGGACCGAGCCAGGTTACGCACTGGCCTGCTGTTCCACCGGTGGACGCTGAATTAGAAAGTTTATACTCCGCGTTAAAAAACACAGAGTGTTAAATCCCTCGTTGTACGGGTTTCTTCAAAGTTTAAACTCTGTATTCAAAAATACGAGTGTTCGTGAAGACTGTACTGGACTTTTTCCCAGCGAACGATCTCGCGGAGATTGGTCTCTCAAAGCAACCAGAACCAGAATTCAACTGCCGTATTCGATTTTTTTACATATAGTTTTCGTCATTCCATCTAATCTCGTGCCGACGAAGCGTTTCGATAACCGACAGCAGGAACCACCGCTGTTGACGTTGCAGAAATATAAAAAGCCTCTGATTTTGCATGTTGAAAGATTATATTATAACCTTGTTAAATAAATCGTGCTATAAAAATAATCCTTTTTTGGTAACATATAGGAAAATATGTTAAATTATTAAAAAATAATCCAACGTAAAAATCCTCCTTATTTTCTTAATTTGAAAAAAGCCATTTTTACAACATTACGCGGTAACGTATCAAAAAGGTAAAAACTGATCTTGTTAGAGATGTTAGAGATTAGAGAAGTTTAGTAGCGTAACCAGTTTTTCTCTAAAAAGTTTAGTTTGCGAGATATTAACAGAAGCAACATTTTGAAAATCAATATAAACAACTTTACATTCTTATAAAGTTCAAAGTATGCTCAATTTATTAAAAAAATAATACACAGGGTGTCCCATATAAATTGTTTTTACTTTTGTTAATATCTAAAATTTAAACCTCTTAGAGAACATATGGCTACGCCTTTGAACTTTACATAAAAATCTCTAACAGGATCGGTTTTACCTACCCAAAGAAAGTATCGAAAATGGGACATTCTATAGATTGTAAATTTATCTGACAATAAATAAATAATTTAAATAGATTATATGAAAACTATTCGCCAAAAATTACCTCTATTAATAATAATTGCAAATTGTCTTATTTGACTTTACAATGGACCCCATTTGCTGTTGTCATTCTATCCATCGATAAATAATTACATTAACTAATTATTGATATTATGGAAATTAATAAACAATTCTATGTATGTACTAATTACATAATGTTACATAATAAATTATATAACTTATGGGTTTCTTATTACTTATGAATTAAAACCGCCAGGGACTTGTCGATAATAATCGTATTGAAATAATTAATACAGACCGAGACTGTAGAAAATTATGTTTTATTCGACTATACATACAGTAAGTATCACCATTAAAGTTGAAATCATATAGGGAAAATATTTATTTTTCGAATTAGGTAAAATTTTAATTTACCGTAAGTTTTTGCTTCAAAAAAGTCCAAAAATTACATAATTAAATGAGATCGTGCAGCTTTTGTTAACTGCCAGATTTGACATTTCCTCCACAAAATATCGAAAAATGGCATTTACTGATCGAATTAATAGTACATTACGTATCAAGGGCCGAAAAGCCTCCGACGGCCCGAGATATGTACCGTAGTTTTTTTACAAGTACTCCGAAGCTTTGATGCCAAATAAATAAAGAAATTCTTCCGACAGTTTTCCTGTCTACATGACATGAAAACACTCGCGCATGGAGAATGTAAATATCTATTTATTATTTTTGACAAATAGGCTCGGTGGCCTAGTGGTATAGCGTACGCCTTGTGATCTGAGAGTCGCGGGTTCAAATCCTGCACTCGGCATCTCTGGTTTTATTTATTTTTTTACAAGTGCCCGAGTCTTTGAGGCCATATAAATAAAGAAATTCTTCAGATATTTTTCTAAAACATCTTTGAAAAATTAACTGCCAATTTAATTTATATTAATCCGCTATTTATTATCGCTTGTAGTACGGCTCGGTGGGTAGAGTGTCCGCCTGGCGATCGCGGGTTCAAATCACGCACCAACAATTCTGGTTTTATTTATTTATGAGCACATGGTGACTCGAAGCGGGCGGGAAAAATCTTTCCCGCCCGCTTCGATACGTGCCCGCCCGCTCTCTTGGAAAACGCCACTTTCGGCGAAGAGAACATGCACGAAAAGAGGCACTTTCGGGGCACATGTAAAAAAAAATTATTTGGAAAAGTTGTTTATTTACAACCATGCATGTAATAATGACATTTCATCTATCTTTGAAAGGTGGAAAGTTTACGTTTTTCTACTTTTACTTTCCACCCGGGTGGAAAGTAAATTATTTTTTTGTAATTTTAAAAAAAAATCGATATCTCAAAATAATATACGAACACACTTTTTTGAAAATGCTAATAGCTTTGCGTGTTTAGATATGTCTACTATTTCCCTAATTGATAGAGTGGTCCTCAGCATTGAATATTGTGACCAAATCGTTGATGTCTTCTTTGTCTTGGCATTTTCACTGAAATAAGCTAGTAGCACCGACTCAGAACCAGGATTTTGAACTTTGTTTCCCGTACACCATTCTTTGAAACAGTTATATGCCTTGTCATTTCCCGGGCGGCTTTCAGTTTGCTGAAGATCTTCTTCTACTATTTTTGCTGCTTCTCGAATTTCTGATGGAGTAGCAGCAAAATCAAATTCCTCATCTTATAGCATATTATTTCTGTTGTTAAAATAATATATTGTTTAGTGACATGGAAACCATATTCAAAAAATGATATTTGCCATCTTAATGTGTATTATTACCTACGTTATTTTACCACCTGCGGTTATTTGAAATTTCTGTCTACTTTTTCAATGGGAAAGTCAAAATGACATTTATCTTTTATTAATAATTTTAATTCAAAATAATAAGAAGTGGATGTTAGATGTGGTTGTAAATAAAATAGTATACAAACCTCGGTGAAAAGTTTCATTACTCTCTCGAGATTTAGTTTCTAACGACTCTCTCGACAGGAATGAAACACTTTCCACTTCTGTAAGTAATATACTATTGTATTATCATTTTATGTCCACATGCCAAGTTGGAATCACTTATGATAATTTTTGTTTTCTATCTATTTTTGGCCAATATCTATTTTCATTGAAAACGGACGGCTGTTCCCCTATGGCCACGCCACTGGGAAAGACCGGGCGCAGCCCTTGTATGGGTTCCGCGCCCGTTACTTTTTGGTCAGCAATTTGGTTGGGGCCGTTCTATTAGGGTAACGCCCGGGGCCCGACAACACCAACAGCCTGCACTGGTTGCCACACCAGAAACCACGACATCATAATCTCTCATGTCAAAAAAAGTATCTTTGAAGAAGTTTTCAGTTCCTGCTTAGAAATTTTCAACGCAGCTAGCTCAATATTTTCCGAAATCAAACAATTATACTTCGCAGGAAATCCAAGACTTTGAGTTTGCCGAATTACAATCGACGATATGGAAATTTACGGATTTTAAGGATTCACCTAGTCTGCAGCCTCAATTTAATAATTTTGTTTGAATTTGGCTACCATAATTATGTAACTTGAAAGTAAATTTAATTATTTTTGTTACAGCCTTCCTGGATTTCGACGTGAAAATGTGCTCTAATCAAGGGATGACATTTTTGATATTATATAAGCAATTAATATTTTTTCTTGTCTTAAGCTTCTCATGCATAACACATACAGACATTGAACTTAAGGTTAATGGTATAATTTGAATAAAAGGCCAAAATACGTATGTTTTGCAGTCGTTTTAAAGCGTAGCTAAGGAAAGGTCAGTAAGGTAAAACCCCCAATGATTGACAGTTTTTAGAAATTTCTTTTTATCAAATTGATCATCCAGAGTTTTTGATTTTATATGCAGTATTTAACAACGTTATGCCAATCATAGAAGGTATTAAAGCCGTCGAAACACCAATTCAAAGAAAAAATTCAATTAAAGAAAAAAGATTAGTTATTGTTTTCTAAAATCCTTAAATTGACAGGCCGAAACAAAGACTGTCCCAAAATCTGACAACCCACTGATTGACGCAATTTATTGTTTTCTTCTCTTTTCTTCTCAAAGCGTTGATTCATTTAACTTTTAGGCCAGATGTAAGGATTTCTGCGTTTTACCTTAAGGCTAACAAAATAAAGTATACTTTATTAAATTTCTTGCTACAGGGTGTTGAATTTTTATTTTTTAAATGGTTATTTTTTAATATCTCCGAAAGCAGTTCAGATATTATTTTTAATTTCGTTATGTGTTAATTGGATATAGAACCACAAATTTTGGTTAGAAAAGTTATTCAATTGGTTCACCAGCGGCGTCCCTGCAAACATGTCCTAGGATATATTTTACAAGAAAGATGGTACGCCACTGACATTTTTCCATGCGGATATTTTTTCTGATTAGCCTGGTCAATTCTACATGAAAACGGTCTCTTGAGTTTTTCTCGTCAGACGCACACGTTCTTTATTAAAACCACTAAATTCATATTGAAACTCATTATTATTAACATTGATAAAATAATTAATGATACATTTTGTTTTATAAAAATTGTTGGAAATGGCCACCTTCGCTTAAAAGGCATGGTTCCGTCCGTCTTCGCATCGAATTGCCCACTCCAACAATTTTTATAAAATAAAATTTATCATTAATTATTTTATCAATGTTAATAATAATGAGTTTCAATATGAATTTAGTGGTTTTAATCAAGAACGAGAAAAACTCAAGAGACCGTTTTTATATAGAATTGACCAGGCTAATCAGAAAAAATGTGTGGCGTACCATCTTTTTTGTAAAAAATATCAGTGGTGGAACAATTGAATAACTTTTCTAACTGAAATTTGTGGTTCTATATTCTATTAACACATACCAAAATTTAAAATAATATATTATAATATTTTAAAAAATAAAAATTAAACACCTTGTAGCAAAAAATTTAAGCCGTTGCGGACATATATTAATATGAACTTTTCTTTATAAAATAACCTAAGGAATCATACCCTGAAATTTTAGCACGTCATTAAGGAATACCCTGTATAAAACAGAAATGACCAACACTGTATTTTAATTTTTATCATTACCTAAGTGTAGAATTATATTCTTTAGTTAATTGCTGGTATTATTTTTTGGGTGTGAATAGAGAAGTAATGTTATGGCAATGAAAAGTACGCGATAGTACCTTCAAAATAATGTATCGTATGACTCCTATTCCCATTTAATTTTCTTTACCAAGATGGTGCCCATCGGTCATTTTGACAGTTAGAACTGTTATTCTTACTTCAAAAGGTAGTGTACCTTCCCCTAAAGGACCGCACTGTATAGAATCATCTAAGCTACAATATAAACTTACTAATAGCTATACAGGTAGACAGGGCCGGCCCTAGACATTTTGGCGCTCCGGGCAAAACCTTCATTTTGCGCCCCCCCTTTTTTTTAAGTAAATCTCATGCGACCATATCAGAGAGTCAAGGAAACATTGAAAAAAAAAGATAACAAAAAAACGTTTTATTAAAAAGTCAATCATCAGATAACAAGATAAGCAATTTAGCACTTAAGGCAAAATAACAAAAATTAAAATGTAGTAATGCTAACTAAACTAATATCCCATATGATAAATAAATTCTAACCAACCAAAGTAATTAAAATGCCCTTTTTCTAACTTTTCTTTCGGCAAACTCACGAACCAGTGATTTCAAGTCTAATTTGTCACTAATTTGGTGTTCTATAGCTATCATTCCCAATCCATTGAGACGATTTTGCGTCTGCATCGTTCTGAGATAATTTTTTATTATTTTTAGTTTTGAAAATCTTCTTTCCCCTGAAGCCACAGTGACTGGCAATGTAAGTAGGATTCTTAATGCTATGCTGAGGTTTGGTGCGAATTTAAGTGTAGCGATAAACTTGAGAAACTTCAACAGGGGTTTCCTTTTTTGTTAATAATGACGAAACAATGCTTATTTCATCGGCTAGTTCCAGGGCGTTAAGATCGCTTGAATTTCCATCAGTTAAAACTACTTCCAAATCTTTGCAATGAGCCAGTAGCTCATTTCTGGGCATGTCTTTTAGACCAAAAATATTATACAAAAAGCTGAAATAATTACTGTGAGTATCTAGCAAATTATATCTGGTTTCCAAGGCATTTATTGCTTGATCTATAGTGTGAAAAAAAAATCTATTTTATATTTTTGTTTGAGGTCTTGAACGGGTTCATCTGGGCCCTCATACAAAAACGTTCTTGTTTTGCTTCTGACACGATGACGTGGCGTGGTGGTTTCGAAATTAGCTTCCACGTCAATCTCTGAACCGATTCAATGAAATTTGGTATACTTACAAGGGTCCGATGACAATGCAATATTATGAAAAATAATTTATTGATATGATATCGGAATGATAAAAAATATTCTTTAATTTTCATTTTCCATGATTTTGCGCTCAAGTAAAGTATCAAAAACCATATTAATCGATTTCAAAAAGTTGAATCTCACTATTGCAGGAAAGATACGTCCCGAGAATACCTGCATAGTGATTTGACAATTACAAAAATGTATTCGATGTTTATAGACGAACTGGGACCAAAAGCAAATAAACATTGCCTTACAACATATCGTTCCGTCTTTAACACAATGAATCTCTCATTTCTAAGACCCAAAAAAGACATGTGCGGATTGTGTAAAACCTATTACGATGGAGCTCCAGAAACAAAATTAAGATTGCAAGAAGTTTATTAGCAACATACCCAATCACAAATGCTATACGAGAAATAAAAAACTCTTGCAGAATGATCCCAAAGTAATGTGTTGCTGTTTTGATTTAAAGCAAGTTATTTACCTACCAATGTCTAGCGATGGTGCAGTTTTCTACAAGAGAAGATTTGCGGTATATAATCTTACTTTCTATGATGTTGCTTCTCGTTAGTGTTATTGTTGTACTTGGAACGAATGTGACAGTGGCCGAGGAGCCTCGGAAATATCAACCGCCCTATTAAAAATTTTGCAAATTTATGACGAAAAAGAAACAAACATTGTCTATTTATTTGCAGACGGTTGTGGGGGACAGAACAAAAATTCCATAGTTGCCGGAGCTCTTATGTATATTTTGTCGACACTAAAGCACATACAGGAAATAGGTCTAAGGTTTTTCACACCTAATCATGGGCAAAGTGAGGGGGACTCGGCACATAGTGCAATATCTAACTTAGGGTGCCCTCCCAGCTTACACCAATTTTCCGCCTTGCGAGACGGGCAAAACCTTACAATGTTTTTTCTTTTACATACAGTGATTTCTTAGATTTTAAAAAATTTAGCGAAAATCTTAGATTGCGATCAATTCGGATCGATGATGAGGGAAACCAATTCAAGTGGACCGATATACTTGAGTTTATGGTAATTAAAAAAGATTCCTATAAACTGTTTTTCAAAACCAGTAATTTAAATAAAAACTATAAAGCAATGTCCTTAAAGCGGCAAGTCGGTCCCTTGCAAAAAATAAGTCTTCAACAGTTGAATAAAGAAACCCGTCCAATAACTTTAGAAAAATACAATAATCTAATGGCACTATGTGCTGGAGCTAACCCGGTAATAAGCCTACCAGAACACGTGCAGTTTTATAAAAATTTACCCCATACTACAACTTCTAAATAATTTTGTAGTTTACATTTTTTATTACTTTTTTTGTTATCTTCGACGAAGTTACCTAACTTTAAGGTAGAATATAATTAATCAACAATCACTTTTAAGCCGTTTTATGTTATACATGCTAATAGTTCTTGTTTTGTAGCCTATTTTTATTATTATTCTTATAACTGCTGGACTATTACTATAGCTTCCTGTTGTTCACTTGCTGTATAGTTCTTTAAAAAAATAAATACTATGTTCATAAGAAATTAATTGTCTAAGATCCAACACTTCTTTACATTCGATAAGGGCGTATCTCATACGTAGAGGCAAATGCAATTGTTAATCGCGTAACTTAAAGGCGTATCTTGAATAAATGTTAAAATAGTATACTTATATTAAATATATCGACAACTTGGTTTGTGCACCTTACTGACCTTACTTTGTATCAAATAACCTCCAGAAACTAAACCTCTAAGTTTATTACTTTTTAACTTGCATTTAAGATAGTAAAGCCAAATTTCTTTAAATCGCTCTCCTGAAAAGTTGTCAAAAACGAGATACGCCTTTGCGTATTTTCAACGGCGAAATAAGCGGGACATAATGCCCTTCCTCTCTAGTATCAGGTGCCGGGGGATATGGCGATTTTACATGTCGCACAATTTTGGAGTGCGCCTTTGTCTGTGCGTGGATGTTTCAATATTTTAATATCAAGTACGTATTTATTAAGTTTAAATGAATAGTTTGACGGTGGACCATTTAAAAAATAACTTTAGCTCTTTGAGTGTAGAGCAAAAAATTGAAGTGAAGAGTGCGGGAGAACCTAAACCCGAAATTAATTTAACGCAGGCCACAAAGGGCAAATCTAGGAACTTTATTAGGAAGTTAAAAAATGAAATAGACGACAAAAAAATTAACTGGATTTGTGGATGCAGTTTGTTTTGTTTTTCCTGTTTGTTGTTTGGTCGCGGCGTTGTAGAGCCTGCCTGGATAAAAAATGGAATAGAAAATAATCTTCAGAGCATATTTTCTGCCACCTTTGTACTTTTACAAATAATTGTTACCATACCTATGACCACCGCCGATGGTGAACGATGTTTATCAACATTAAAACGAATAAAAACATTTTTCGCAGTTCTCTGAATGACGAAATGCTGCCCTAGCAATGCTATCTATTAAAAAAAAAAAAAATGTATAGATGGTATTCCAAACTTTAATGAGGCTGTTATTGATACATTTTCTACAATTAAGAACCGAAGAATGGACTTTCCGTTTAAGCACTATACATTAAGAAAACCTTTCTTATTGTCCAAAAATTGTATTTCCTGTGTAAAATAAAAAAATTAATGAAAACATGTTTTACCTAACGTATTTTCTTATTGCTTTTTTTCTTCCTACGTTTAAAACGCCGAAGAATATAATTATTTGACCGTTACAGAAAAATAAAGTTTTTAAAATAATTTAATGATACTTACGAACCCCCCTCTATCATAGGTCACGAACCGCAACTGATTTGAATATAATATCATTTACAGTGTTGGGATCGCTCCAGTGAAAAACCGCTCGAGTACTTGATTATTGAAATCACCGATATCGCTCGATTACAGAAAAATCTGTTTTAGTTATAAATTCAAGCGTTAATCGTCACTTATAACTTTACAATCGATACTCCGGTTCGAGCGCTCGATGAATCGGAGTTTCAAGTGATTGTTTTTTAAAAAACACTCGAGCGATTATTGGAAATACTACTCGAGTTATAAATTCAAGCGAAAATCTTCGCCGAGGGCATCCGATAAATATGGTGGTTGCCAGATTGTCTTTTGAATTGAATTGAATTTTTGGGTATACATTTTGTTTTCATCGGGAGCATTGAGGATGATCTTTGGGATTTCTTGCTTATTATTATAATGTAGCAAAGTAAAATAAAATAAAAAGGTAATTATACACAGCAATCCGGGACCCGCGAAAAATTGCGGGAATATCCCGGCAACCTGGCAACTCCAGCTATAATACCTGTAGACGTCATCGCTTGATGAATATGAATTTCGAGTGAAATCATTGGAGGGATTACTGAAATCGCTCGAGTATCTATTACTCAATTATTAAAATCATCGGTTTTTCCAACACCAACTATTTACATCAAAATACGTTCTAGAATCTAGAGGTACTGAAGTAGCACTTTTACTGCCTAGCTAGGTTCTAGAAATTTAAACTTAATGTTTCCTTCCCAATAATTATTTACCCTAAATTATTAAGTAATACCATTATTCCTTAAATACGAAATGACAATAGTTATTTTATCAAATAATCATAAAGAGCTAAAGTTCTCTGAACTTTTCCTAACGTAAAAAGTAGAATCATTTACACATACGTGAGATCTAAATATATTATGCTAAAAATATGGGGAAGCCGAGAACGAGGGGGAATATAAAGTAATTTAATTATGTAATTAATAATCGTTTCCACGAAACCCAGTCGGTATTAAAACTACATGTTATGGTGGATAACTGAATGTAGGCAGATAGCTTTATTCGTTTTAATTAAATGGTGATTATTTAACATTTATTTGTTATTATAATTTTTTTGTGGGAAATCAAATACAAGCACTATAGGAAATAGCATGTTACATACCAGGAGTGGTAAGAAGCCACACGATTTTCGTACCGTACTTCGAAATTGTGTTTAATAGGCTAACCATTCGAGTTCTGTACTATACCTTTTCTATGACTTTTTATGTTAAATTATCGAAATGCCAATAAAACATTTTCTGAGTAGGTTATTGTGTTATTCACATGGTTATTGCCAGTACACCAGTCAAATTTTTGATACACTTATTGTTAAGACCTCTCCCTGGATTTTTCTACCAATAAATTATTGGCTGTAATTTCCGATGGCGTTCCTTCAATCTGAATATCGTACTCACTACTCAAAAATAATTTCCAAATTAATAATGTTGGCGTTTAAAATTGCAAATTGACACTTACTCACACTCAAAGCGACGCGATGCTACACAGCCAACTTTGAGCAAAATCTATTGGAAACACTCATAGTTTTGGCATATTGTGGAACTGTCACGTAATATATACAGGGTATCCGTTAATTAATGGTACATGGAAAAACCACAGACTCATTACGTAAAAATATTAGGATTTAATTATACTTACCTATATCCGAAAGTTGATATTAACTGAGATACAGGGTGTTAAAGTTAAAACATTTTTTTTTCCTCTAATAACTTTGAGAGAAACCAACGTTTTTTTTACAAATTTTGCAATTATGGTTTTTTTAGGACGAGAAATTGATTTTTTTATGAAATTTTAATGTACAATGTACTGCGGCATTTTTCGCACATTTATTAGGTCATAACCTTTTTGTGCTTCAGTGTATTTAAGGTTTTAATGAAAATAATACTTTTATCATATTTATTACGCAGAAAAGGTATACTAAGTTCAGATAGCTCAGAATTACGGTTTGAGAAATAATTGTATTTAACTTGTTTAGTGCACCCTGCCCAATTACTATTAATTTGCAAACAACATTTTTTTCTTAAAGTAACCTATAAGAAAACAAATGAAATTTAAAGATGCAGATGCTATGAAGCATCCATGTTGTTATTTGTTTGTTGATTATTGTAAGATAGCTTTGTCAGAAAATGTTTCATTTTTGAGTTTATCGTAAGTTAAGTAACAATGCCGAGACACAATTTGTTTTCAATCGCAGAAATGCGGGATACGTTGTGTGTATACGCACAGGAAGATTTTAATGGACGAGGTGCCCAAACACGATATTCGGAACGCTATCCAAATCGAAGACAACCTAATTTTAAGATCTTCAAAAATATTTACAACCCATTAGGCGAAACAGGTACCTTTCGTCTTAAACGGAATTCCAAAGGGCGCCCGAAGACTTTGCTCCGGAAAAAGAAGAAGAAATTCCGGTCTCCGCACTATGGAATCCCGTTTAGGACCATCGGTAAAAGAGAGTCCTCAGACGGATGGCTCTCCTTTCGATGGAATCCAGTGGCCGAAGAGTATGCTTATCATTGCTTATGTGCAGAGCTCCAGACATCAGAGCAGTATTTTGGTGATTGTAGAATCTGGGGAAAAATTGTTTCAATGGTATGATTGTTAAAATAAATCATGTTAATGAAAAATTCTAATTGTTTTTCAGTTTTATTTTTTGGGGAAGAACTATTCATATAAGCATGTGAACGTTTCCCAACAAGTCCTACAAGCTCAATCTTATAGTAGGTAGCAATTATATTGATATCGCTGTTCTACTAGGCAAGAACTGAGGAATTGTAATTTCGTAACTTCCCTGGTTTATTCAACCCCGATCCCTCTTACGACCGCTATTCCCTGGTGAAATATTTACAACAATGGTCCGAAGGAGTGGCGCTACACCATTAACATAAACCATTAAAGTATATTTTTATATTTAGTTTAGTATTTTATTCATTATTATTAATATAGAATTTTTTGACCAAATGTTTCTCTGAATATCACTGTTTTAAGCCAGCTGGCCATAGAAATAATTTATAAAATGAAACAGAATTGATATATGGATGAAAAAAATGTATGTTATCTTTAATTTGTTAAAAAATATTTGAAAAATTGTTCAATATGATCTCTGGCTTGTTCAATGTATTTCTGTAAACGTTTTTCCTATTAAACAATTTATTCATTTATTTATTTTGGTAGATTTTTTCATTTTTCATGCGATTTTCATGATTTTCTTATTACTTTGTAGATCCATCTATTGTGTTTTTCCTTAATTATTTTATAAAATAACATTTTTCGATTAGGCTATATTATACAGGAGTAAATCAAACTATTGTTTTTTGTCCTAATTTCAAGACACCCTGTAGGAGAATTGAAGTGAATAATTTTATTTACATACTATTTCCTGTAATCTTTGATGTATTCTAAACGTTTCATTTTTTGATTCATTCTATTATCTCATTTCTGCTGCGATCTGCAAAATTTTAAATGAAACGCCGATTTGAAGCCTAAACACTATAGGTATATCATAAAGTTAATTAACGAAAACAGTTTTAATATCGTGTATTTCCTCCTTTCTCAGCTATCATAGCTTCCAATCTTCGTGGCATCCAATGAATAAGGTTACTTATCCTTTCTTGAGGGATAGCCTGATATTCTTCGGTCAGCGCCAGACTTGCAAGGTTTGTGGTTATACAAGACGACGACGAATGGTCCTTTGAAGTTGATCCCAAAGATGTTCGATTGGGTTGAGATCCGGGCCATATGCGGGTCATTCCAATTTTTTAAGTCCAACTTCATCCAGATATTCGCTCACTACATGTTCAACGTGAGGTCTAGCATTATCATGCATTAATGTAAATTGGTTCCCAATTAAAAGAGCGAATGGAACAACAACTTCTTTCCTCGGTGGGCGGTTAGAGCTCCAATTTCAACAAATACAAGATTGGTGCGTACCCGCCCAAATCATGACTGAACCGCCATGATATGAGTTTCGTTCTGATATGGTGTAGTCAGCAAATCAATCATTTCTACGTCTGTCTCACGATCATCCGGCGACCTTAAACATATCCTGGATTTATCAGTGAATAGTAGGTGTCATCAATGTTCTAGAGTCCAGTCAGAATGCGATCATGCAAACGTCAGTCGGCGTTGTAGATGCCGAGGAAGTAATTGTGGATATATTGCTGGCCTTCGTGAATGAAGCCCAGCTTCTGCCAATCATCTACTTTTTGTGCTTTTGACTTACATTTACTCGACGAATCATTTGCAAGTCATTTTTTAGATTTCTTAAAGAACTAAGGGTGACAAAGGAATCAGTGATCATCAGCTGCAGTGCTCATTCTCCTTTTGCCAGAGCCTTGCCGTCCAGTAATTATTGCCGGGGAGTAGATTTGAAAAAAACCAACTTATTCTTGCGACTTGTTTTAAAATAACTTCTTATTTTAACCTGCCCGGTATAATATTCTAATTGGATCTTATTACTTTGCACTTTACCAGAACTTATACTTTTGTAAATATTTCCTGCAAATTTGGTTCAAAAATAATTTTAAACAAGAAAGTTCAGGAAATAATAATGTGGTAACTGTTTTTTTGGTCCGCCGTATAAATATCCATTAACCATCTAAAATTTTTCAAAAAAAAAACATAATTTTTTGTTTGTATTTTCATAATATATTTCAAAATCATTAAACCCGAACGAAAGAAAATTAGTGCGTATACCATAAACAAATTGTATTTACTTTTCAGTTATTGTTTAACAACTTAAAATATGCGTTCGAAAGGTGAATTATAAATTAATAAATATAAAATAGCACGCGATCAACTAATGCATGTTTAAATATAGTGTTTACAGGTATTTACAGCCACCTTACTATATTCCATGGTTCAAATTGACATGACGATAATTAAAAATGATAATATTATTTACTAATAAAATTTAATAGCCCGTAATAACTAGATTAGCTTAAATTAAATTTTTCCGAAAATTGAAATAATATATTTTGCCTTTATTTATAGGACATTTTTAGTGGAAAAGTACACACTGTCGTGTGTTACAGAGTATCTCAAAAATAAGGAAACTCTCAGATGTGCAAGCAAAGAAAGACAGCGCTATTTACATTTGACTCTTATCTCCAATTTCACTAAATTTTCCTGTTATTGAGACTAAGATCTTGGTATCCTAAACTAGACCATTTTTTAGAGTGAAATTTAACTTTTTACTGCGCAGCCCATATACGTATCCATAGTTGGGCGGTGGTATTACCATACTAACCATTGTAGATCTTTGTTTCCAACTATACGTAATATATTTTATTATTATTATTTTACAATAAACTTTACATCGGCATTTGAAGTAGCGATTGAACACACGTATGTATTTTTTCTAAATATATTAATCGATGCAAATCATATTGTTCGATAATTTGATATTTGAAATTATTCTATTGTTATAAAATAATTAAAATATATTGGAATGTACAGTTTACTTTAATACCATTAAATCATTCATAATTCTATTGTTCCATATATATCATTTTAGTTGTTATAACAATTATTGTTAATTGCTGTATTATTTCGATTCAAATAAAATTATTTATAGAAAAATTTCCAGATAATAATTTCCTCACTGTTATGTTCACCTAAATGCCACCAGGGTTAAATAAGAAGTAATTTCTTGTATTTAACGTATATGGAACTGCTTACGCCTGTAATAATACTTTCAGGTCTAGTAATGTAGCTAAATAGCAATTTACTGTACTTAACAGAATCATAAGAAAATTATTTACTTTATGTAGTTACGTATTAATATATTACATAACAAGTATTGAAAGTGATAGAATTTAAAGCAGGCGGGATTCAACACTAAACGACAGTCGAGTGCGGAAATCCGCATAGTTTGCGAAAAACAGTTTCACACCAGTAGTATACACAATTCCTCCTACTACTACAAATACTAACAAAAGTGTATAACCTTAAATATTTTTTGAAAATGAATTTTACTTACCGCCAATTTATTAATTATGCCATAAGAAATTATTCAATAAAAGTACAGCACTAAAACCATCCGAAAAACAGATGAAAACTATAAAAAAAAAGCTGCTGAAATCGGCCGAGTCCGTCTTTTTACATACCTGGGGAATTTAGGAAATTGTTTATCAGCTGTTTGATCTGTCATGTCTGGGTTTCAAATGTCGAAAATCCGAGCCCTACCATTATTCGGACTCTATACAGGGTCATCCAACCAGGACTGAACAGGGGTCTATTTTTTGAGTTTTCCTGATAGTCTATAGCAGTGGTGCGCAAACTGTGGATCGCGACCCTCCGAGGGGTCGCGAAAAAATTTTTGGGGGTCGCCAAATTCAAAGAAATTCACGCCTACTGTCTAGTCAAGGGTCGTGACAAAAAATTTTACACAAAATAAGGGGTCGCAAATGAAAATAGTTTGCGCACCACTGATAGAGTCTATTTGGAGGAAAAGCATGGTGGACGGAAATAAATTTGACTAATTTATTTTTAAAACTTCTAATCTTCTAACAAACCCGCATTTCTATATACCATGTTATATGCCATGCGAGCGAGGTCGCGGGTGAAATCTAGTTTACCGATAAGTTTAAAATGAAGAATTAATTCGCCATTAAAAAAGACATATTAAGCCGAGTTAGACTGTTTACCACAAACTTAATTGTTGGATTTGAGCCGAAATCGTTTACTTAATCAACTCTAAATCCTTAATTATTGCAATTTTAGAAGACAAACGAAATCTTCATTATAAGGGTATATTTCGCTAAAGAAACTTTCTTATTTATAGTGTTTACATTATAGAGCCACTTAACACTTTCACTTCGCAACACTTAATGAATTATTTAAATTACACAGAGAAGTTCATTTCAGTTGAATGTATAAACTCGAAAGGTCATATAGGGTAGAGTGGGGGAATACCGGCCATGCGGGACCGGTCGGCAAGTTTCTCCCACCCTGATATAGAATTTGAAGAGGCTTATGTGTACCTATCAAGCATGTCAGCAAAACAAACGGTTAGTATCGCTTCATGGTGTATCGCTTAGGCAGAATAAGAAGCAGCTTTGTAACTTTTATAGAGAATTTAAAAAAAAACACGTGGTACTATAAGAGACATATGTTTAAGGCTGTATATTTCAATAACGGTAAGTTGTAAAAATAGTTAATATATATACAAATGAACTAAATTATGTTTTCTTTCACTCGGTTTACTTAAAAACCAGGTATCTTTAGGCATTTCTAAATAATATGGTACATTTTAGTTGATTGCTTTAGGGGTAATTTCGGCCACCTTTATGTAGGTAGTATCGGCATGGCCGATATTACCCCATAGAGATTTGTTTTAAGTGTTCGGTTGCCGTTTTACATGCCGCGGACTTATAGACGAAAAATTACAAGAGCGTTTTGGACTTCCGAGACTCTTCAGGCAGCTCTTGCAGCAATAGAGAACGGGCGTCATCTTCGAGAAGTTTCAAGAAGTTTTGGCATTCCAAGAGCAACTCTTCAAGATCGACGTAGAAATGGCAAAGTATCTAAGTCTCATTTGGGACGACGCCCAGTATTTTCTCAAGAACAAGAGCGTGAATTACCTATCGAAGCAAATAATTAATCTTCCAAACCCTTTTTTGGAGTCACGGCGGCACAAATTCAGCAAAGCGCTTACACTTTTGCAAAACACGAAAAGCTGAAAAAGTCAAAAATAAAAGGAATAAAAAAACAGGTTTTCGGGAACTTTGATGACACCACCGTTTTAGTGCATAAGAGCACCAACATAATACGACAGAAACCTAAGCTTAGGAATAAAACTAAGGTAGCCTACCATGACTGCGATGAGAAAGAAAGGAATTCAGACGCCGAAGTTACCGAGGACATTTGCGTTATTTGCGGAGAATTTGGAAAAAATAGGGAACCCTGGCTAAGATGTGTAAGTTGTTCTGGATGGGCTCACAAGGAATGTACCAATTGAAAAAGAAAGAAAACTTATGTGTGCGATTTTTGCCAGCGATTACAATTTTGGGTATCTAACTGCGGCCCCTGGCTGGTATTACCCCCAAGCCGTGGGGTTATTCCGGCCAACTCATATATTTTTTAAAATTCTATGTTTTTTAAAACTATTTATCTTCATTTATAATTACTATATATTTTGTTCACGTACATGTTATCTTTTATTTAAACCTCTCAGTTCTCCTTTAAATCATAAAATCTTCGAGATATTCAATACTTTCCTTAAGGGGCCGGTGTTCCCCCACTCTACTCTACAGTATGAATATAAGTTAAACGCCTAAATGTTACCAGCATTAGTAGTATTCAATTGAAATAGCCTTTACTGTACAACCACACTGTGTAGACTGTGTAGACTGTGTAGAACTCTTCAGCACTAAATTTCGAAATTTCGTGGATATACAGGATGTGTCGGGAGAACAGGGAAATATTTTAATTAGGTATTCTAGTCAATATAAGAAACAAATAGGTCATCTAAATGTAGATTTGGATATGCTTTCTTTGCAGTCTTTCCGAAACTGTCGACACTCTACAAAGCCCATATTGGACCATCACTAGAATACTGCTGTCATCCAACCATACTATTCGGCTACTGAATTCCATCGAAAGAGAGCCATTCATCTGATCCAGTGGCGGTTCTTCAACAGGAGCACATGCGCACGTGCACCCCCAACACGAATAAGAAATATTAATTTATATTCATTGAATAATATTTATCGTATAAAGTCCGACCCTCCCTAATATTTTATCTTACCGTCAACCAAACAGTATATTATAGGATTTCGATCCGGCAACCCTGCCTCGGTCGAGGTTAATGACGATTATGACGAGACTTGCTCGCATGTGCGATTAAGTAGGCGGGGCATAATGCAGTTTCTCTGTAGTAACAGGTGGCGGGAGACAGCGGGGAATAGCGGGGCTATGGCGATTTAACATGGGAAAGGCGCACAATTTTAGTGTGCGCCGCACCGTTGTCTGTTCGCGCATCTAGTTAGAAATTCGAGCGTGTATGTTTTAATATTTTAATATTATATAATTATTAAGTTATAATGAATAGTTTGACGGTGGACTATTTAAAAAATAACTTTAGCTCTTTGAGTTTGGAGCAAAAAATTGAAGTGAAGAATGCGGGAAGACCTAAACCCGAAATTAATTTAACGCAGGCCACAAAGGGTAAATCTAGAGAATTTATAAGAAAGTTTAAAAGTTAAATATATGAAAAAAAATTTATAGAGGTTATTCCAAACTTTAATGAGGCTGTTATTCATCAATTTTCTACAATTAAGAACCGAAGAACGGACTTTACGTTTAAGCACTATTGTGTAGGGTCGATAAATGTTGTGTATTTCGATAAATGATACTCGATATGATTTTAAACCATTTTATTTAAGGATTTAAACTAAAAAACACTGAAAATATGAAGAACGTCAACTTGTCAGTCTCGTGGCTCGATTCTTTCTCATCATAAAACAGTTAACTATTGTTCTCGTCTTGGTTGCGCCTAATGACGTAGCCGTAGATGGCGGTAGTAGTATTGGACATCATTAAAATTTCTTTATAGCTCGTAAATGGCTTTAGTAGTATTAGTAGTGGACTGTATAAATATTGTTACGAGGGTTGCATACACGATAAGAAAACCTTTGTTATTTTCCAAAAGTTGAATTTCCTTGTGTAAAATTAAAAAATAAATAAAAATATGTTTTACCTAACGCATTTTCTTATTACTTTTTTTCTTTCTACATTTAAAACGCCTAGAAAGTAATTGTTTGGTCGTTACACAAAAATAAAATTTTAAAAATAATTTCACCTTACTTGTGAACCCCCTCTATCATAGGTCACGAGCCACCACTGGTTCCGATCCCGGGATCACGGGACTAATCCCAAAAAAAAATTACATGAGCAAAGTTGTGTTTACTAAATACACTAAATAGAAATCTTACCTAATGTGAACAAAATGAACAACATGAAAAAATACCATAAATAATTTCTAAACAGAAGAACGTAAAAAAATCAATTCATCCAGTGTGTAGTCTCGTAAACTTGATCGTAACTTATTGCAAGCATAACCTGCTGACGAGAAGCAGCGTTCTGTGTCTACACTTAAACCCTCAAAATAAGGGATTAAGAAATCGATATCTAATCCCTAAAGGATAAAAATTGAATCTTTGAGTGATTGAAAAGATTTAATCCTCAAAAGTAAATTTGTTGGCAGTTAAATAAAATTTAGTTTTTTTTTAAATTATTTTAGAACCCAATTTTCCCTATCTTAAAGTGCATAAAATAGTATATAAACCACGTGACTAAAGGGTTTTTTAGTCCCTACGTTTATCATGTACTATTAAAAGCCCGGAAAAAATGCTCGACGTTAAATAATACTCTTTTTTCGTGATCTCTGAAAATCGGCTCCAAAAAATTCCATTATTTTGTAAATTGTATATTTGTATTAGGGGCTATCGAAACATGTTTGCCAAGTTAGAGATTTATTAATAAAATATATTCAAGAAATAAAAGTCTATGCTCGTCAGGTGGTATTAATATCGAATATCATTTTGGAAAATTATTATTTCCCAGACCACCCGATGATCCTTATACAATAAGGGCGTATTTTTGTCTACACAGTAGCACTTTAAAATACCGTGGTTGCATCCTATCAATGGAGAGGGCTTCATTTTCTTGGTAGTACCATTCAATCTGAAGTAGTATTTTAAAGTGCTCATGTGGAGACAATAATACGCCCTTATTGTATAAGGTATCATCGGGTGATCTGGGAAATAATAATTTTCCATATTGGTATTTGACATTAATACCATCTGACAAGCATAGACTTTTTTGTCTTAAATAGATTTTTAAAATTTGATTTAATCAAATAACGTCTGTTCACATTGTGTGGGAATACTAAGAGATGGCGCTGCACGCTGTGTTTTCTCGACTGCCGATGATAATACAGCGTTAAGTTAGAGTCCTTCTGATGATAGGTATGTACACCTACCCTGTACTGACGAGAACAAATGAGTTCGAAACCGGTCTGCAGGTGGTTGCATCCTATCAATGGAGAGGGCTTCCTTTTCTTGGTAGTACCATTCAATCTAAAATAGTATTTTAAAGTGCTACTGGGTAGACAAAAATACGCCCTTATTGTATAAGGTATCCTCGGGTGGTCTGGGAAATAATAATTTTCCATATTGGTATTTGATAATAAAATATAATTTACAATAAAATTATTAGTTTTAAAATAAATATTTAAAAACTTAATTTTTAATAATTTGTCCCTGGATTCGAGGGCTAAATCCCGGGATTTTCGCGTTTGATTTTTCCTCGAGAGCCCAGGATTGGCAGCCCTACTGACAACATGAATTGGTACTATAATTTTTCTAAATCAATTGTTCTATTAAATAGGTAGTCGAAAATGAACATTTAAATAAATGCGAAAAATTTTTAATTAAAATCTCTTAATACCAGCAAATTAGATTTCTATCGATTTTATCGTTTAATAGCTACTTTCTAATTATCCTATCCAAACCTCTCCCTACAGATCATTGTTTCAATGTTTTATGCCCTATGAAAGTGAAAGTGAAGGATTAAAGTCTTTAATTGATTGTAACCAGATTTTAGAACATGTATGAAGTGTTTATTAAGATAGAGTTGTCTTTATTATGGGATAAAGTAAACGGACAGCCTGTTGAATTTGGTATATTCTACATTTGGAGGTTTTGTTCCAAATACAGGAAAGGACTTTATTCGCCTTCACCTTTTTATTTGCAATTAAATTTGTTATCACTATGTGTTTTATTTCACACCATCGACCAAAAGTAGACGAACACCTCAAAAAAGGTTGGATTTAGATAGATTTAAGATCGAGCAAGTATATCTTTTAGATTTTTTTTATGATCAAACACGAGCTCCATAGTAAAAATCCTTTAAGGCACTCTGGGAGTGGTGCGTGTGCGCAAAAAGCGATTCACGTTTGTTTTGAATCGTTGGAGGTTATATTCGTTGGGAAAAATGACCTCGGGAAGGTCGTTCCATAAGGATGAAGTCCTCCAGATGAAAGAATTATTAAATAATGAAGTTCGAGGAATACTAAGTTTAACCACTTTCCATGAAAATATCTGTAAAAGAAAGTCAAATCCCCAACCTGTCTTCGATGTTCTAGGCTGTCGACGTTCTTCGTCACCTCGTGGTCTCCAATCAGACGAATGGCCCTCCTTTCGATGGAATCCAGTACCCGAAGTGTATGTTATGGTGCAGAGCTCCAGACATGAGAGCAGTACTCTAGTGATGGTGAAATCTGGGCTTTGTATAGTGTCAAAAGTTGTTGAGGTGTGTACAACTTTCTGGTTCCGAAGAGTATACCAAGTTTCTGAGAAGCTATCTTGGCGATTGCCACAACGTGGTTATGCCAAGACACATTTCCGCCCAGATTGACGCCCAGCAAATTAATAGATGAAGCCAGTGGGATTGCATGTCCGTCCATGACTATATCCGGTTCTGTAATGTTAACCTTTTTAGAGAAAACTGCTGCCTGGGTTTTTTTAGCATTAAATTCGACTTGGTTACTGTCACCCCAAGCCAAAATTTCATCAAGGTCTTTGTTGGGGCGTGATACTTCATGCTGTCTACGAAGATGTGCGTCAGCAGCCGATGCTTGTATATTCAAAGAGAAAGATGAGATAAGTGTGCTATCGTCAGCAAAACTAAATATCGGATTTTTTGTTCTCACTAGAAGGCCGTTAATGTAGAGTAAGAAGAGAGTGGGAGACAATATGGACCCTTGAGGAACACCGGCATTGATGGTGAAGGTGTCTCAGAGAAATTGCCCTTCTTTGAGAATCTTTGATTAAAAATAATTAATAACATGTAAGAAAAAAATCATTGATTCATTAAACACCGGTGTATGTAACTAGCACCCTCTAATGTCAAATTTTACAAAGAATTCTACAAACTCTTATTTCTTACTAATAAAAACATCATACGGCCAACTTTCAACCCAGATATAACTTAATCGGTCTAGTTTAATGTTTAGTATCTCCAGTTGCTCTATGGCCTCGAAGTTATAGGACACACTGTATATTGTTCTACTTACTAACATTCGGTTTATCCACTCTACACCAAAACATGCGTTTCACGTTGCAAGGAAATGTGACAATAATAATCAAGAGAATGATTTTATTTGTGTGTTTTCTCGACATTTACTTGTTAATTAAGTAATGAATAATTAATTTTACATTATTATCAAACCTTCATTTGAAGTCTTAAATTTATTGATTTCGGAAATATTCGGTAATTAACTGTGGTAACCTTAATAGGGCTATGGAAGGGCGCAGTTGTGCTCATTTATAGGTTGGTTGCAATTTAAAGACGTTAAGCAGTTTTAGTTACGTCATACATTAAGAGCATCGAACTTAAATTTATTTTGTTGTGGTAAACCTTTTAATGCATTGATGGGATTCAACTATCCGCTGCGATGTGTTACAGAAAACTGTATAGTTGATATTTAATCCTCTGATCGAATTTCTATCCAAATTAAAATAAAAGAGAATTATCTCTTAAAATGAAATCTATTTTACCAACGATTAGAACACTGGTCAACACATAATTTGGTGCCGGCAATTTGGTTACTGTCTCTGGGTAATATGGGTGTGCTAAACCTAAAAATAACTTCAGATCGTTTCCAAAAACTAGGGCCAGGGCCGGCAAGGGGCGGATCTAGAACTTCGGTATGGGGGGGGGGGGTCATGCATGGAAAAATTACGAAAAGTAATACCCTACCGCGTTAGTCAACTATTTTATATCGCATACAATGAAACCTCTCATAACGGACACCTCTAATAAGCCGTTATCTCTATTAAGCGGACATTTTTTCATAATGAGGAACTAGGTATATGAAATTCCATGAAAATCAACCTCTCTTGGGCGGACTCTCCTTTTGGCGGACGCGGACAGGCTGTTATACAAGGAGTGAGAACCCTCTTTTAAACGGAAAAATTTTTTTAAAGTATTTGGGATACGAATAAGTACGGTGCATAAACTCTCTGAAGACAGACTGGCAACCAATCGCGTATGCTTGGCAGGCAGAGCGAAAGGACTTCGCCGAATGAAAGTATATGTGATTCCCCGACAGCAGTCCGCCGTTTATTTGTGAGTTGTAAGGTTAAAATCGTCAACAATGGCACAAAATGTCGCGTTTTGAGTCTGACAGAGAATATTGATGTTGTGGAAGTTTATAATTTGATAACAGTGATTTGGGCGGATTCATTAACATTGATAGCAATGTGCTATTAGAAGATGATGGTGACTGCATTCCTACCGATTATGTTGTCCAAACTGAAACCACATCACTATCTGACGACTCTGATGAAGAAGTTGAATGCAGTAATCAAACAAATGTCACCAATTATCAACAAGCCATTAGTATGGTAAAGGAATTATAAGAGTAATCAAAGAATAGAGGTGACTCTACAGCAATGGAATTGTTATCAGACTTAGAATTACATTTTCTAGATTGCAAGTATAAAACGCAAGCACGTCAAACTACGTTATTAGATTTTTTTAGTACTACATCCTAACTAAAACTAGTGTATTTTTGTTATGTTATGTTTATTTATACATACATATACAAAGTAATAATTTTGCATTTACATATTACCTAATAACAAATTTCCCATGGGCGGGCACCTCTATTAGGCGGACACATTTAAACATTCCCGTAGCTGTCGGCCTAAGAGAGGTTTCACTGTAGTTAAGTATATGTACTGCTACCACCAAAAAAAAAACTAAAAAACAACTCAGGAATGGAAGAAAAATGTTTATTGTGCACCACAACAAATACAAAAATCATCATCTGTCAATAACATCAACAATATTAACTTACTAGTTATTCATTTAAATTAACCTAAACTAATAAATAAAAATGAGCTAAGCTGCATCATCTAAAAACTTCCTTTTATTAGATTTTCTAGCATGAGATTTAAAAGGACAGTCTCGTTGAAGACTCCAACCGTAATCGGAAATCATGTGAATATCCCATCTACCCTGATATCTCTCTTCCATAGTTTCTATATCCTGGTGGTATCGTGCCCCTTGTTCTTCACTAAGGTCGCCAAGATTTTCTGGGAATCGTTCCAAGTGGCTGTGTAGATAATGAATTTTAATGCTCATATGACACCCATATTAGTTAAAGCATATCGGTAATTTTCCGTTTCTTTATTTCCGGGAAAATTTTGCACAACTTTAACAAAAGAGCACCATGTACTAAATTCAATTTCGGTCATCGATTCTGTAAAATGTGAATCTTTTATGAGCTCTCTGATCTGAGGTCCATCAAATATTCCTACTTGTAGAAGCCATGTTTAAATACGATTTTTCAAAAAACACACTCTTACAATGAAACTCAAGTTTCAACTAAATTTTTTCCACATGCATGCAGGCAATATTATGAGTAGGTGTCTTAGCCACATGTATATAAACAATATATTGCTAATACCATCTGCAATTATATCCCCGCTATGGGCATCGAAGGGGCATTGTGAGTTTGCGCAGTTCGGAAATTTCCTTGTGAAAGTAAACATTCGACAGGACCGGATTTCAACTTTTTTTAATGTAAATATCACTGGTTGGTTAGGAAAAATATAGCAATCAAAATTTCGGTTAGTTCGATTTAAGACAGCGTTCCATGCATACGATTTCTGACGATATAATGATCGCGATCGATGTACACTTTTGGTGCCAAATTCCGTCCGAATATTTGTAACAATCGACACGATTAGCTTTATTTTAACTTTCATCCGACTTCGTATGTTTCTTAACATCACTTTTTTCTAAACCAAAAATTAAGAATGAATGACTATATTGACTATTTTGGGAATTATTATCAGCTACTAATGCACCAAGTTAAAAAAAAAATTTAAGGTTAGGTAGTGACCACATATTATTATATATTATATTGTATACGAGTGACACTCTCTTCTATTTTTACAAGCTCTTTAGTGAAATTCGGTTCCGAAGATCGGATAAGCAAAATATTTTCGTGTATATGTACACACCTGAAATACCTGGTATTGATCCACGACTTTTGCAAAAAAGCACCACGCACTTGTATCGTTTCATCTTAAACAAAACAAGAAACTAACCTACCAAACAGCGAATCGGATCACCACAAATTGAAAAATCTTCTGTAATTTTTAAAAGCATCCAGAACCAAAAATGGCGACAACAAACAAATAATGTCGGGCCGGCTCTGACGCGATCGATAAAATTCCCACCCTACTGCGCAAGATCAACAGTCCCGCGCCATCTCCCATAGCGGGGACATTTTTTGTATTTTGGAACGTTCGTATTGGCAATATACTGTTTATATATATATACCTATGTGATCTTAGCAGGGGCAAGGGGGGAAGTCAGGTTCTTAAGAGTCTTAATTGTGACAAATCGTACGTGCAATTAAGTTTGAGTTGAGTTTTTTCAACACTCGTTACTATTTAGCTAATAACTGAAAATATTCTAATTAATAAATTATATCGTTAAAATATATCATTTCTAACCGATTGAAGAATAGTAATTTTATCGTATCTCATATCGCTTGAACTGTCCTACCCTAATATTGTAATTTAATAACTAATCGTATACATTAGGGATAAACAAAAAATGCACATCGACGGGGCCATCGTATTGCATGCAAAAAGTACCTTATTTAAGCCTGACGCTGACGACCCACCAGATCTATGTATTTTAATATAATGTTATGTAGTTTGCATGGTCAAATTAAGCACGCAACGCATCATGAAATATATTCAGAATGTCCAAAATATTTCAAAAACTACTGAACATATTTTATTTCTATACAGGGTGTATCCGAAAATATCGGCACTATTGCTAAGTGAGTTATTATAGTTAAATTAGTAAACTAATAACGTTTTTTCCTCTGATTAAAATATCAAAAGCGAAAGGGATTTTATATTTTATAGTAATTTAACTTAACTTGTTTTATTAGTGCTACAGAAGTGCAGGTAGAGTCAATACGTAGCAGGATAGTGTAGTGCAGTGGGCTTCAACCGTCTGTCCGCAATGGTTCATCGGTCCACAAAAATATGTTTCTTTTAAGAAACCCATCCAGATACACTGATGGGCATACGAAACGACTCACTATAATTAGAAGTACTTTTAGAGACATCATATCTTTTGGTCCCCTTAATGGATTTTGATACATTTTTCACTGGCGGGTAGCCCCACAATTTAGTTGTACATTGGCGTAGCAAAGTTTAATTTTTTCGTTGAGCTAATTCAATATAGGTACATTACAATATAAACTTTAATTTACAATACGGGGGTTTTCAGGTATACCTAAGTACTTACTTACTCACGAGTAGGGAATCCAATCCCGCACCCAAACTATAATCCCGCAAACCTGCGGGATTGAGCCCATCGATACCGCGGATCCGCGGGATTTGCGGGATATCAAACAATGAACTGCTGTATTTTTGGTCGACGCGTCGGGAATTCCCCGCCATGCTGGGCTATTGAAAATACGTTAAACAGAACAGTTTTCTTGCGTATATGCGAAAGCAAAGGCGTTGTTCTACTAGTATCTAGTGACATTTATCAAGCGATTGAATATAATACATGGAATTTAAACAGCAATCACAAAAATGAGTGTCAGTGTAGTTTACAAAGATGATAAAGGTTCAAGTTTAGTTTGGAATTAGTTTTTAAAGTCTGAAGATGGTCTTACAGCTAAATGTAAGTTATGCCCTAGCATTATCAAAATCTTTGCTCGTTCCACCAAAGGTCTTTACACCCATTTACAAACAAAGCATAATATTAATTTGAAAGTCCACAGCAGCAGCGTAGTGTTTATATTGATAAAATAACACAGGAAATGAAAGCTAGTACCAGCAGTTCGAGTAGTTCATTTAGTTCTATTGCTAAGTGCTCAGATGTTAGTGGTTCTACCTTAAGAAAATGAAAATAACAGATTTTTTTTCATTTGAGAAAAAAGTTTCGATGGAGGAAAGAGTGTCTCGAATGGTAGCTAAAGACTGGAAAGTTTATCACATCGACTGATATGCGCCAACTATTCGAATCAGAGGACCACAAATTGTGTAAAATCTATTCCGCCGACTTGTGTATCGAAGCTGAACGTGCGTTTTCAGCCGCAGGATACATGTGCAATAAAATAAGATCAAATCTAAAAGATGAAACATTAAACATGTTATCTTTTCTCCGAAAATACTTTCAAAATCAATGTAACATGTAACCGTTAAACTAGTCGTACTATTGTATTGTACCCATATGCAATAAATATTTTTCTCTGTTTCTAATTGCATAAAACAACTTTTTATTAACATACAGCACTCACATCGAGTCCCGCAAATCCCGCACGTTTAAGCCCGCAATGTCACTCCCGCGAAATCACCGCGGGATTCCGCATTTACGGGATCCAGAATTTGCGGGATTGGATTCGCTACTGACGAGAGTAAAGGTTAGTCTATTTTCCACATTTTTCTTCTTTATGTATGTAACTAAAATCTGTGGTTCTATATCCTATTATTCGGAAATATTAAAAAATAAAAATTCAACACCCTGTAGCAAAAAATTTAAGCCGTTGCGGACATAGGTTCATATGAACTTTTCTTTATAAAATGACCTAAGGAATCACACCCTGACATATTAGCACGTCATTACGGAACACCCTGTATATATTTTTTTTAATGTAGCAGTATAGCTCTTTACCTCACCCAGCATCCCAATTCACTTCAAGAGTCCCGAAACTTTATTATGTTATTTTTAAACGAACAGTTTTACTATCAAATTGTCACTATCTGTCATTTGTTCAAACACAGTTGTTTAAAAAACATTTTTTCTAGACGCGTGTGATATGACACTTTCCAGCCAAGTCTACTAATGTTCGTAGGTGGTCGTATGAAAATATTATTTATTAATATTTTAAAATAGAAACTATCTACACCTCTATAGGAACCAATTCTTTGTGAAAACACACCACCAAACATTACGCAAACACTGAAATTTAATTTAAAAAATTCAGCGTATCCACATACGGTACATAATATTGATATCGATAGGAAATAAGAATTGTAAACCAACATACGCGAAAGTGTGCTGTGAAAACATCAGTAGATGTCATAGTTTCGAAACCGATGTTTATTATTATAGATGTTTCTAGAGTACCGTATAGTGGGTCAAAATAATAGTTTATTATTAACCAACGTTTAGAAGTAGGCTATTATTAATTTATTAATTTTACTCCCTTCCATTATCGGCTCTATTAATCGGTTCAGTCAAGTTGACGTTCCGCAGAATTTTTGCCGTCACTTTATTATAATTTGCAGTAATCGGGTTGCTTGCTTTCAAGAGTTTGACAGTTTGTTTTGCCAGATGCCTCTATTATTGACCTAGGACAATAATGGAGGTAGATAATAATGATCATCAATATCATCTAATGTTATCTGACTGATTTCACAAATTCGGCAAGTCCTGCAATCGCAAATAAAACAACAACCTTGGCCATTAAATATACTTCATGGGGAGCATTACTTAAAAAATCACTAATATCTGTAATTGTAAAAATAGCAGATTTGTTGGGCGTGTAACATTTCCTATTTTGTTTCAAAATGTAATTAGTTTGAAATATTTTGAAATTTCTACATTATTATTGGATTGTAACATAATCATTGAATAATTCGACCACACTGTTAATGGCTTTTGTCGTTGTGCTAATTCCAAAAAATAGGCCAATAACACCGTATCTGACAAAGAACTGCATGTCTTTTTCATCTTCCATTCCATAAATCTTGAATACGAGGTTTCGTAAATTTTGAGCGATTTAGCTGACAATAATTTTTGTGACGCTACTTTCGCTGCTTCTACCAATTCTGGTGTAGTCAGAGAAGACTCGGAATTAGACATTTTTAACTTTATAATATTCAAAATAATTAATAAGCAACAACTAAGTCTTTATACGAACCGCATTAAGCGTGTTGTGTTTTTATATTTTTCCAGTTTGATTGGTGCTAATTAGTTTTAAAAGTGTCGTTTTATTATAGTGTATTTAGTTTTGAAAACTTGTAAACCACAGTAAGCACTGATCACGTAACGAAAAATTTATAGGTTAATATTTTATTTGTCTGTTTTTAGGCGAAAATAATTATTATGGAGCATAACTGCCTTCAGCTGAAGCCACCGTTAGAGAAACTAAGGTGAATTTTAATATTAATAAAAAAATTTCTAGATGTTTAATTTCTTTCCGAGTGAGTTGAGATTTATTTCAGTTAAATATCAGGTAATACTTTTGTGTGGCGACAGTTTGGTTAGCTGGGAAAGTAGGAAATATCTGCATGATATTTCTAATAGTTAGGTCAGAATTCAAGTGCAATTATTGATCATGTAGTGTGTAATAATATGTTTATCTAAGTTCAGTATTTTTAGAACTTTACAGCTGATGATAATCGCCGAGCTCTAATGGAAAAGCCTTGTGTTGCTCAGAAGAGACGCAGATTTTTTGAAATATATATGGCCAATGAGCAACTTGGTGTCGAAAAAAATTGTCCCAATTTAACCGACTTCGTATCTCTTTACTCTTATACCTTTCCCGAAATCCCAATGGGGAAGGCCAAAATCCCCATTTCATTAGTTTTTTGCATATATGACTTACGTAACCTACGTATTTGCAATATACATAGCCTACGTATACAGAAGAAGGGTGCATATAGAATTTGCTTGTTATGATACTATACACTTGTAAGTTACTATTGAACATTAAAGTTAAAACAGAGGTAACAACATATTTAGTTTTTTAATACAATAACCTTTCCTTAGAAAAGGTCCATAGCTATTTTCAGAAATTTTTTTTTGTGCATCCGGTACAAAAACATAGAAATTATTCCACATGATTTGTATTTATATAACAGGGAAAAGAAATGATCAAGGATGACTTTTTAGAAAAATTGAAGATATAATTTATTACAGGTATAGTTAAGTCCATGTGTAGACACATTGTATAAAGTTTACAGTAGGTAAAGACATCTATGCAGATACGTACTTCCTATCTTTTTGTGAATATAGAGGTACCTACTAGACATGTAATTATAGATAATTACTTCATTTTATATATTTGAGTAAATAAATAACAAAAAAATACAATGTGTATGTGTGTTTTATTTCCTAAAATAAATAATAAAAAATGCATTTAAAAATATAAATAGACTCGTCTCATTTTTAAAATAAATGTAGTACGGTCCTGGAAGGTCCTGGAATGTCATACAAACCTAGACAAAATAAATAACCAGAAATAAGCAGGCAAGTCATTAATGTCATGTGACACTTGACATATCTGGCGCGAGGGTTCGCTGCAACGACTATAGCAACGCAGGTCTAATTGTCGCTACAAGTAAAACAGCCTACTAGTTGAAAAATTCTAATTTTACATCGATACTTTTCTGATATTATATTGTTTTTCAATATTAAATCGTCGTTTTTTTCCGTCACAGAAAAAAAATAATGTATTATACACGGGAAAAATAATATATTTTAGCTCTCGAGCTAACACTTTTTTCCCTTGCATAATAAATAACTATTATTGGCTTACTTTCTAGTCGGGTGGAGTTGTAAAACCTTTCTTTTTAAATAATATAGACCATCGTATTGTCAAAAACAGTTTTTTCCTGTCTAGTAGTTATCTAATCAATTATTCCATTTAATCTTATTTGGCACAGATTATTAACGGGAAACGCTGTTAATGACAGGTATTAGACAAGAAGAAAAAATATGTTAATTAACGTTTATTTGAAAAAACCTTATTTGTCACCATGTCATGTACCTATTTTAAGGTAATTCTCGCGAATTTGTTATCCATGTCATTTCTGTTGGTATTTTTGTCCCTTTCTAAAAAGATTTGTTTGCATTAGCAAAAATTTAATTCCAGCTTTTATTTGAGATTTCATATTTACTCAAAGTTTTATTAGATATTTTATGTTATTTTATTTTTTTTACAAAATCTCGGTGTGGCTTATAGCGGAATGTAAACTTTTTGACCGAAGAATGGCAGTTCTGTCAAAATGGCAGATCGGTTCCATCTTGGTGAAGAAGATTAAATAGGAAGAGGGGGTCTTGCAATACATCATTTTTTCTATTTGGGTTTCATAATGGCTACATATAATACACAGCTTATACCCACTAAACCCCATTCGGCCTCTTATTTCCAATCTCTCGGAACATTTGCACTAAATCACCTAAAGACACACACGAGTTTCAAATTCGAAGATATGCATTTATTATTAGATTACACAAAAGCAATAAATACTAACGCATAATTACACTTTACAAGAACCTACCGTACACATAAAACAACAGCACTATAGGATACAAATTATTTCGCAATAGAAATTCAGAAATAATAAAAACGGTAATTTCTAATGGGCTAATCAAATTTATTAATCCTCCACTGAAGAAGAATGATGAAATAATTATGTTGATAGACCCTTCCTTTCCATCCTTCCATCCCTTTAAAATAAATAGTCTCGTCTAACTAGCGCGGTTGCCATTTCCGAGACTATCATTATACAGAAAAGTATTACAGAAGGAGATTCTGCATGTTATGAATATAACCTTATAAAACATCGAAAGTGGCAACGCTGTATTTTTAAGTATTAACCCCAGCCACTGCAGTCGCGTAAAGAATAGGCACCCCGATTGTCCAAGATCAGCTGTTTAAAGAAGCCGGCCGGTTTCCTACTGTTTTTTCCAGCAGATTTGTATGTTAAATCGTGTGTTAATACTTAAACCCGAGTTTAAATTATTAAGTTATTTGTTTTTTTCGCGACGGCAGTGCCCCAGTCCAGCAGTTCAATATCGATCGACGGAACCAACCTGTTATTTATTTTTAAAATTTTTAGATGTTAAATACATTATTTCCCAGACCACTCAGACAATAAGGGCGTATTTTTGTCTACACAGTAGTACTTTAAAATACTAATTTAGTTTGAATGGTACTTAGATGTGTTCATGAGACGCGATATTGTGAGATTATTGTGCCGGTTTGTTTTTGTTCGGGTTACCTAGGTACTTGGTGTTTTTTTATAAATTAAGTTGGTTTTAAATAAGTCCGAAAAGCTAAATTAAATTGCATTTTTTTCTAAAAGGTAAGTGCCATTTATAAACTTTTAAGTTGTCCAGATCTGACGGGTGTCGTTCGAATTGAACAAATGAGAACATACCTGACCATTAATAAACTCCGCGGCGGTTCGTTCGAGTCAGTTCAAATTTATAAATCAGAGATTGTTTCCCAGCGAAATGAACTGAACGTAAAAGTTTATAATAATGTACCCTGAAAAATAAACAACTTGCAACCTGTCAAACGGTTATTGACTTTCTAAAGAGTTTACCCTGAAGATATGACAACACTGTTGACATATGTTGCTTTGTTTACCTTCCTGACAGGGGCACCACGTGGTCATTTTTGGTTTGACATAAGGTCATGTACAGGGCATATTAAATTATAGCGCCATTTTTGGATATTTCTCTTCAATTTGTTTTCATATCAGGAATTACTGATTTAAATATAATACGTCATTTCCATAACACCCTGTATACACATATTTATAGTTACTGTAAACATTTCCTGGGCATTAATTGTTTTTCCTGTCAGATTCTGTGTCGACACAATATTTTGTTCTTCTACTAAGTATTATTTATTATTTTGTTCAATATTTTGAACTTTGTTCTGCTCGCACCATAATCCAAAGTTAATAATATATTTATTTTTAATTATGGCGGATGGGAAGAAGCTTTGTTGTGTTCAATTGTTTCTATCATGGGATATTTGATACTAGTAACATTTTATGAAATTGTAAAAGTATTGCCAACCCAAAAAGAAAATATTAATTCAAATGGAAAAAATCTACTATATTTTTTTAAGTTTTCAGACTTTAAAGACCCAAATAGAAAAAATATTATAGATTACACGGTTCATAAGACAATTAGAGCACTTGTACTTTAGAAAACTCGCTTCGCGGGTCGTTTCCTAAATTAAACGCGGGCTCTAAAATGTATTATGAAACTTAAAATTCGAACCATACTTGCTGTCAACATAAAAAAAAACATCATTTCAGATTCATAAAGTACCAGATTATTCAATTTTTTTGCATTTGATAATGTGGCCATTATGAAACCCAAATAGAAAAAGATATTATTCTGCAATTTGTGTTCTTTTCAGGATATCCGGATTTAAATATAATAAGTCATTTCCATAACACCTTGTATTTTATAGCTTACATGCATGCTTACATAAGTTGATTAAATTCAACCTTTAATAAAACAAAGATTTAAAAATTAAAACTGATATTTGAAATAGTTTACTGTCTGAAGAAGTAAACAACTTAATAATGGGTTCACTAGACAGCAGGAATGCTACTCCCATCGTTACAACTATCTATAAAAACTTTTTGAATCATTTTCTACTTGCAATCGCATCGAAATGTAAAAAGTTCTTTAGGAGAGATGTATAAAACTTATATTATTAAATATTATTGCAAAAATCGACTTTAAATTGACAACAGTAACTAACTACTAAAATACTTCTAAATTGTCGTAATTTATTATTTCTTAAGTAATACTGTCCTTAGGTAGTCACTCCAGGTGATACCCTTTCGATTTCTCTACCAAGAACAAAGTCACCGCCTAAAGAATTACTAATTACTCCCATTTTTGGAAACCGATTTCTTGGAAAGCTATACTCAAAAATAATAAATTAATGTATTATCGGTAAAGGATTTAGAATGGCCTTTGATGTACCACTACACCACCACCCTTTTAAACACATTAGGCTTATTTAGTTTGCCAGGGACGGACTAGACGTAACACGTTTCTTCATCATACAAGGTGAGAGAAAAAAGAGCATTTTTGTGTTACGTCTAGTCCGTCCCTGGCAAACTAAATAAGCCTAATGTGTTTAAAAGGGTGGTGGTGTAGTGGTACATCAAAGGCCATTCTAAATCCTTTACCGATAATACATTAATTTATTATTTTTGAGTATAGCTTTCCAAGAAATCGGTTTCCAAAAATGGGAGTAATTAGTAATTCTTTAGGCGGTGACTTTGTTCTTGGTAGAGAAATCGAAAGGGTATCACCTGGAGTGACTACCTAAGGACAGTATTACTTAAGAAATAATAAATTACGACAATTTAGAAGTATTTTAGTAGTTAGTTACTGTTGTCAATTTAAAGTCGATTTTTGCAATAATATTTAATAATATAAGTTTTATACATCTCTCCTAAAGAACTTTTTACATTTCGATGCGATTGCAAGTAGAAAATGATTCAAAAAGTTTTTATAGATAGTTGTAACGATGGGAGTAGCATTCCTGCTGTCTAGTGAACCCATTATTAAGTTGTTTACTTCTTCAGACAGTAAACTATTTCAAATATCAGTTTTAATTTTTAAATCTTTGTTTTATTAAAGGTTGAATTTAATCAACTTATGTAAGCATGCATGTAAGCTATAAAATACAAGGTGTTATGGAAATGACTTATTATATTTAAATCCGGATATCCTGAAAAGAACACAAATTGCAGAATAATATCTTTTTCTATTTGGGTTTCATAATGGCCACATTATCAAATGCAAAAAAATTGAATAATCTGGTACTTTATGAATCTGAAATGATGTTTTTTTTTATGTTGACAGCAAGTATGGTTCGAATTTTAAGTTTCATAATACATTTTAGAGCCCGCGTTTAATTTAGGAAACGACCCGCGAAGCGAGTTTTCTAAAGTACAAGTGCTCTAATTGTCTTATGAACCGTGTAATCTATAATATTTTTTCTATTTGGGTCTTTAAAGTCTGAAAACTTAAAAAAATATAGTAGATTTTTTCCATTTGAATTAATATTTTCTTTTTGGGTTGGCAATACTTTTACAATTTCATAAAATGTTACTAGTATCAAACATCCCAGTAACTAACTACTAAAATACTTCTAAATTGTCGTAATTTATTATTTCTTAAGTAATACTGTCCTTAGGTAGTCACTCCAGGTGATACCCTTTCGATTTCTCTACCAAGAACAAAGTCACCGCCTAAAGAATTACTAATTACTCCCATTTTTGGAAACCGATTTCTTGGAAAGCTATACTCAAAAATAATAAATTAATGTATTATCGGTAAAGGATTTAGAATGGCCTTTGATGTACCACTACACCACCACCCTTTTAAACACATTAGGCTTATTTAGTTTGCCAGGGACGGACTAGACGTAACACGTTTCTTCATCATACAAGGTGAGAGAAAAAAGAGCATTTTTGTGTTACGTCTAGTCCGTCCCTGGCAAACTAAATAAGCCAAATGTGTTTAAAAGGGCGAATATTAAGGAGACTCATCTAGTAACCATTATACTAAAAAATTATTAATTTACACCTAGTACTTAAAAAATTATTTAGAAAACAACGATTTCCAGGGACGTCTGTTATGGGCCCGTATCTCCGTAGGAGAGGCCATAGGAAGAAAAATTTATAGGAGCTTCTCCTGTTATTTTTAAGTGTTCTATCTGAACCCGGGAGATTGCCCACATATTCATTCACTCATTCTTATCCCTGAAACCAGGTGCTATACTACCGGGAGCTAATATGTGTAGACCAGAGGTGGCCAACCTTTTGAGAAAGAGTGGCACTATTTAAAAAAAAATTATGCGTGCCCCTTCCAACTTCTTCTACATACTAAAATAATATAACGGTAAAAAAATGTTATTTATACTGATTATGGGATTTTCACGCAAATAGCACATGTATTTCACGTAAGTCTGAGTTGGAGTGGAGATTTAAAAATAATATAGTTAATAAAAAGAGAAGAAATTTAATTTTATTATAATAAACATAAACTGTATAAAATAAAAATAAAAGATGTTAACATTGCTTGTTGACAAATTTTCCAAATTCAATATAATTTAGATCATTTACGGTTGAAATCAGTTCCTTACATTTGTTTCTCAGTGAAGTATGGTGCTGAGGTCAATAATTTCGATTTCAGGTGGATAACAATTAAAGCCTTGCAGAGAACTTTAATAACGATTTATGAAAAGATCAGCATTTCTTTTATCATCTTGAAAATGATCAAACCTGAATGAATCTTGCAAAATGGATATTAAACTTGTAATTCATCGTTCGTAGCCATTCCAAAATCGAGATAGTTGTACTTTGCTTTCTGGTGCTATTGTATTCAGTATTTTACTGATTTTGAGAAAGTTCCTGAAAACGACATTATTATTTTTTTGAATTTTTCAATTTTGTCTTCGCGTGCCACTGTCAAAACCAAGCGTGCCACATCGTAGCACACATGCCGCAGGTTGGCCACCCCTGGTCTAAACGTATTTAAATTTTGCAATAGCTTATTAACTGACCACAATTACTTTAACAGGATTATGCACTATTAATTGACATGTAGAAACGAATAGTTATCTAGGTACGTATCGCTGTGATTGGTCATTTTCAAATCCTAACTAGGATGAGGGAAACGGGGTCAAATTTTTTTATAGGCCACTTTCAGTAAATCGGATTTTAAAAATAAATAATCTCAAAAACACCTGTTAATTTTTTAATAGGTTTCTTATAGTATCTAATTAGAGGAATTATATATGTCCGCGCAAAATATCATCGTCACAAAGATTTTGGTCTATAGCATCGATTTTTTAATAATTTAACGCCCGTCACAAAGGTAATTTTACTCTTCTGAATCATATAAAGGCAATATTTGCAACTGAGTTATTTTAATCAGTCACTATAACGATTTTCCTATTATTTATAACAGCCCTGCTTATATTGGCTTACAGTTTTGGAATGTTCCTTATGGAATGTTAAAATACTAAAAAAATTAGTCATATTTTTAATCTACCTAAGGTGTAAACTAAACTTGCACATTAAAATATATTTTTCCTTAATGGTTTATAAATGTTTAATAAAAAAATATTGTATATAGCTTCGGATAACAAACCGTCGCATCAATTTATCTCAGGTAACATTTTCATGCATGTGGATAACAGCTAATACAAGCTATTTCTTAAACTTTTTTACACTGAAATGAGTATATGTACTCAAGAGAATGACTTCGGGTAGTATTTTTCCCTTAATTAAGACTACTAGGTCTGAGTTAACCCTGTGACCGGCGATACAACATAAAAACATACGCCTGGTAAAAAGTAGGCAATGTTCTAGTGTATACCTAAATAAACATAATAAGGAACTTACCTAAACAGGAGCACTCTTTACACAAATTCAATCGCATACCGTCATATTTGTAAAACTAGTAGGCCGACCTGTAGTGGCGTTAATTATAAGCAATTTCTGCCATGACCGGCCATAAACTGTTGATCTTTGAACATTATTTTTCAATAGAAATTGTAGTAGGAGTGTAAATTATTTATATATAAAAGTAATAGTAAAATGACGTGAAATATAAAAGGGTAAAGTAAGAAATTATTGACTGGGGACACGTGACCGGCGATACATTTTTAAATTCAAATTTGAATACTGCAGCTATAATCTAAAAAAAAAACTTTTAAAATTGCTTTCTAATGCTGGAAGTAACATATATTTCGCAAATTATAATCGTTTCTACAGGCAAATAGTTTATTTTAGTAAGATATATGCTAAGGACTGAAAGTTGCCTGTAAAAAAATGTTGACACTCTAAACAATTTCGAATTATGAATTTAAGTAATGTTGCCCATTTAATAATGCTTTATTTATAATAAATTATTTTGTAATAAATTCATATCATACTATCTTAAAGGGTATATATAATTAAACGAAATGAATATTATTATTTTCGATTGTAGCATTCAAATTGTAGGATAAAAATAGGTTTCATATGTGTATTTTTGTAGCTTGACCCATTATTATAATTATTATCCAACTGAAATATTTAAATGTATTGCCAATAAGTAAGACTTTTAAATGTCGTTCAATAAATCGGGCCTTATATTGTAAAACCAAAATATTGTATGTGTATTTTTGTAGCTTGACCCATTATTATAATTATTATCCAACTGAAATATTTAAATGTATTGCCAATAAGTAAGACTTTTAAATGTCGTTCAATAAATCGGGCCTTATATTGTGTACGCACAGGGGATCTTTACCCTGACGTCATCGCTTACACGTCATAAAAATCGTATGAATCAAATCAAAATTACGTGGAAGAAAAGTTCTCAAAACAAAAACTAATTTCATAACATTTTAATTGACGTAAATAACGTTCCCATATACGGATTTTTAAAAATTTCTTTAAAACTCCGAATCAAAATTTTGAGTCGGTCTTACATAAAATAGATTGTTAGGAATATGTAGGTATAAATCTGATATTCTTGAATTTTTACTGGCAGTTATGTACCTACTTCTTATTTGACAAAATGATAAACTCGGTTTGAATGTGACATTTTGATTACACAGATTAAAAAGCTCCGCCCATTCATCCCCTACAGGAATCACTCCAAAAAGTCAAGAGTTTTTTTCATTAGAATTGAAGATAAATGGTAATTTATGTCGTAAAACATGAAAAAAAAAATCAATTTACGAAAAAATGCAAGCTAATAGGCATTGCCTTGGAAATTTAAATAAATTATTCTATTGAACTGTCATATTTGTATTTTTCGACCAATTTTTACCACATTTTGAGACGTGATTGTGAACTTAATTTGGCGATTTCAGATTTGATTTTGCCCGAAATACGTTCTGTGAACCTTCTAGTTTCGATACATATACAGAGCGTTTGGAAATTCGGGCGATTTTACTTATTTTTTTCGAAACTAAAAAGACGTGTTTTTACGTTTTTGGGATGGCAAAATAGCGGAGCGGAGACTTATCCACAATTTTTAGGGTTAGGAATACTTTATTACAATAAATAAATAACAATAAATATCAATATGTACTTACCACTAACACAAAAAAGCGATACCAAAACTCTGAAAAGAACTGTTTGCAGGAGTAAATGAAGTTTTAATGCACAAAAATGTATAAAAACGAAAAAATTGTGAATCAATTGTCACAATGACGTTTTTGCAATTTGTAGTACTGCGTAAGTCAAAATAATTATTTGGCAACTCTTCTTTATAATTATTTCTCTGTCTAACACGTTTAATTCCGGACGACGTATAATACAATTTTTATTCGCCTTTATGTCTGTACCAAACAAAGATGCAGAAATATGTCGGGATATCTATTTGTTAGCGATGACGTCAGGGTAAAGATCCCCTGTGCGTACTTTATGTGTGTATGTCATAGAACTATCACTTGTGCATACACTGCAAAACTTTTTTTTTTGAAGATAATAATATGCAGGGTGTCCTAAAGCTTTTCGGTCATAGAGCAACTGGAGATAGGTAAACATCAAACTAAACCGATATAATATTTTTCGAAATGCGTGAAACATACAGGGTGTTGAAGAGTTTATTTTAGAAAATAAGCAGTAATTTGAGAACGGTTCAACGTATCGGATTGAAAGTGGGCGGTATGATGTTTTATGAGTTATAAATAAGAATTTATAGAAAGTTTTAAGTTTAGGGCGCTAATTACATACGCTGGGTTGACTAAATCTATGATTTTTTTCTTACCTGTTATTAAGTATTTTTGGCTAGTTCTTAATATCTCTAACCATTTTCCAGATATGTCCATTTAAACATAAGAATAGGTACATAAAAAAAAGTAGTATAAATGGAAATATCCCGAAAACGGATAGAGATTTAAGACCGAGTACACCTTTCTAGTTTATAGGTACAGGGTGTCCCATTTTCGACATTTTATTGTTAGAACAATCAAAAAAGTAATGTAGGTGTCATGTGCTCTTTTTGGGTCACACTTAAATGGTAAAATCAAAATTCCAAAATTTTCGCTCGCTTAAGAGATACGGGGGAAAATCAAAAAAATTACCATTTCTAAATTACCCTATATTTTCTTAGTTCAAAGAGATACAGAAAAATGTTTTATACAGAAGCTTATTTATAATGATTGTTGAATAATCTGCCATTTTCAGAATAAGTATACGGGGTCAGGTAAGAAAGTTATCTCACCTAACCTCACTTTTTAAATGGAACACCCTGTATATTTTAATCTAAAAAGATTGCAATTTAAACTCTCTGTTCAAATGTATAACACACCATGGATGATAGATGTCATATCAAATTTTTCAAAATGTTGCTAAGTCATTTTCACAAATTAATATGTAAAAATTAAATTGACGTTAAATTTTATTAGCAACTAGAATGTCAACCTAGTTGTCTCTAGTATATTAGCTTTTGTTTCATGGCCTACTGTGGTTTAAAGTAATAAAGTTTAAATAAATCGCCTAGGAAACCAATTTCATGCATGGTGTGTATATATTTTATTAAAAAAATTAGGTTAGGTCCGATAACTTTCCTACCTGATCCCGTATACTTATTCTGAAAACGACAGATTATTCAACAACCATTATAATTAAACTTCTGTATAAAACATTTTTCTGTATCTCTTTTAACTAAGAAAATATAGGGTAATTTTGAAACTGTAAATTTTTTGATTTTCCCCCGTATCTCTTTAGGGAGCGAAAATTTTCTAATTTTGATTTTATCATTTTAAGTTTGACCCAAAAAGAGTTAATGACACCTACATTACTTTTTTGATAGCACTATCAGTTACGGAGATACCCTATAAAAGTATTGAAAATACTTCCCTTCTTTGAGATTCTTGTATTAAAGATACTTTTTTAAACCCAGTGTATGTAACTAACTAATGCGAGAAAATTCTACAAATTCGTATTCCTTACCAAAAAAATATCAATCTAATACATTGAACCATTTTCAAATTATGGCTGATTTCCGAAAATAACTTTCACTTTCAACACCCTGTATTTTTAGACCTGATGAGGTTTAAATACGATGCACTTATTTTTTCACAGTATGATTCCTCTTAATGTAATTTTGATACTTCACTGACCGAGTAGATATTCAAAGTAGGTCTATACTATGTTTCTAAATTTTTAACGGTTTGAGACAAGACCCTTAAACAATTTGTTTATAACGGTGGTAATTAGGGCTTGATCCCTAAATACCCTCTCAAATTATGTAACGTTTGTAGCACTAAATATGAGTTTATAATTAAGTAAACATGCTGTCAGCGACGAATTATCCCGTTCACACAAAACCGCAGATTATACGGCGCATTTTTATCAATACACTTTCAAAATGCTTATAAATTTCTTTAATTTTATGACAAAATACATTCATGGGACGATTCTGTAATGAACTTACAACGCCATAAGCATACAGTGGCAAAAGAATGTTGTAATTTTCGTCCTACTGTTTTGAACACCAAAGAATTCGTGTAAAATAATGTGAAATGCATATCCAACTGTCAAGGTATTATTGAATTCCCTTATTCAACCCCCAAATCCTGAGATAAAAATAAATGGCGATTGAATCTAGTAGCGGTATAAGTGTGTTACACCACGAATAGCGGCAGTTGCTCGAGCATAGTAAAATTTTATGTCGTTTGAATGTTAAGATTATCACAATTTAACGGATGATATTTTAAACTGGTTTAGTGCACTTTTTCAGGGAACCACTTTTTTATCATTTATAATCAGGAAAGTTATTGTCTTATCAAGATTTGCGGGCTTATCTAAATACAGGGTGTTAAAATAATGCAGTTTTGCGCATAAACGGTGTATTTTATCGAATTGACTAAAGAGTACGTTTTTATTAGTAGGCATTCTTTGTCTTTAAAATTGCTTACTTTTTTCTAATAACTGATTGACATACAGGGTGTTATGGAAATGACGTATTATATTTAAACCGGCAATTCCTGATATGAAAACAAATTATAAGAAAAATATCCAAAAATGGCGCTTTAATTTAATATGCCCTTTACATGACCTTATGTCAAACCAAACATGGCCACGTGGTGCCCTTGCCAGGAAGGTAAAGTAACACATGGCGAAAAACGTCAATGAATCTGGAACAGTGTTGTCATATATTCAGGGTCAGGTCAGAAAGTCTAACCGTTTGACAGATTCCAAGTTGTTTATTTTTCAGGATACATTATTATAAACTTTTACGTTCAGTTCAGTTCACTGGGAAACAATCTCTGATTTATAAACTTGAACTGACTCGAACAAACCGCCGCGGAGTTTATAATGGTCAGGTATGTTCTCACTTGTTCAATTCGAACGACACCCGTCGGATCTGACCAACTGAAATGCCACTTTACCCTTTAGAAGAAAGAAATGCAAATTTATTTACCTTTTCGGCCTTATTTAAAACCAACTTAATTTATAAAAAACACCAGGTAACCCGAACAAAAACCGTCACAAAACACCAAAACAAAGTCACATAAATTAACATTAGTTATCGCGGATCTCATGAACACATCTAAGTACCATTCAATCTGAATTAGTATTTTAAAGTGCTACTGTGTAGACAAAAATACGCCCTTATTGTATAAGATTTCATCAATAATATAATTTTTCCACACATTTATTTGACATCTAAAAATGTTGAAACTAAATAACACATTTGGGCCTGTTGGTGTCTTGACGTTGTCTGTTAGGGTTTATTATATTAAGCTCATCATAATATTACTTTTCTGTATAATTATAGTCCCGGAAATGGCAACCGCGCTAGAAGTTTTCGGAGAAAGAAAGCACCTTGGACTCGACCATTTATTTCAAAGGGTAGTTCCTATGTCCATATAATTGTTTCATTTTATGTTTAGTAAAGGGTTAATGGCCCATAGAAATTAGCGTTCTTATTATTTCTATTGCGAAATAATTAAGTGCTGTTGTTTTATGTGTGCGATAGAGTTATTGTAAAGTGTAATTATGCGTTAGCGTTTAGTGCTTTCGTGTAATCTGATAATAGGTGCATATCTTCAAAAAAACGAATTTGAAACTCGTAGGTGTCTGTGTGTTTCTTTAAGTGATTTAGTGCAATTTGTTGTGTTTCACTGTGTGTTTCTTTCTCTCGACGATATTCCGGTTATGTTCCGAGCAATTGGAAAGAATAGGCCGTATGGAGTTTAGTGGGTATAAGCTTATTATGCAGTTCCACACTATCATCAGGGCACGTGATGAGAATAAAGCTTTTCCCATAGAAAAAAAAACTGAAAATGTCTGGATTTCTTACTCCTGTCAGCATGGATTTACTTTCTAAGTAAGCTAAATATTTATTTTTATAAGAAACTAAAGTTTTACATTTTTTACACAGTTTGGCAACATTGCACGCAACACCTGTTTTCTGATATGCCACTATAGGGTGACATGATGAACAAACCCGAACAAACGCCGGATGAGGTGTGGGTTTATGGGGCTAGACCCCACTTTTAAAACGGTCGATTTAAAAAAATATGTAGCGCTTCTCCAGGAGACCCAAGGATTCACCCATTTAAAAATAATACGTTATTTCCATAACACCCTGTATATTACAAACTACAGATAAAGAAATGTGCATTTATAGCCTATGCAACGAATGCAAACAGTCTTTCCAACCTCTTTCGGTCATTATTGCATCATAGCCAGATTGACATATTTATCGCAAAGGTATCCTGCAAAATCCCAATTAAAAATTTATTAATTTGGCAATTACAACTAGCAATTGCTCTTAAAATAAATTTATTTCCCAATAATTTTACTATAAACTGTGAAAAAGCGATGAGAGATTCTCTCTCTCCTAAACATTACGACGTTATCGCTATGATCTTTTTGTGATTGTTGGTGAAAAGGCGTCTTTATTATAAACAATCATGGTGCATTCATGTGTAGTTTGTAAAAGATTGAATCATTTAAATAATTATAATTATCTTTTCATCGGTAAGTATGGTTATGTTTTAATATTTAACCATCTTATATAACCAGACTTCAACATTGTTGCCACTCAGCCAACAAACACGTAGTTCTCTCTTCCATCCATTACTGATTTTCAATAACATTTCACCCAATCACAGCTGCACTTTCCAAGAGTTTTATGAATGGATTATGGGATCTGATGGTTTACAACTAACTAACTTTATTTTAAAATCTAGAATCACATGTCCAAGTATCTTGATCCACTATCCGAACATCGTGTACAATAAACCATATAACACCCTGTATGTGTATTGTAAACGTTTGTTTTTTTTTTGTATGGGCGTCCATAGACAAAAGGTTAATTTTAGGCCTAGTAACTTTTGACAATGCATATTTATTTGAAGATGGGAATAGAACTAATGTTTTATACAGTATGAAAAACAATTGATAGTGTGTACTAATGTGTAGGTATATTTAATAATTGATAATATTATATTTACTAGATTAACAGCAAAATATTACACCAACAATAGCCCATTTACTTTAAAAGTTAATTGACAGAATATAGCGCTCCCTAATGTATCATTTTGTCGAAACGAAATCTACCATTAATTTTTCTTAACTGAAGGGACATACATAATTAAAATGTCTTTATATCGGGTTCAGTAACAGAAGGAACAATACAAACGACTAACTTCAATATTTATATCTTTAGAGAACTTTCAATTTGTATGATACTGAAAATTAAGATTTTTTTCCTCGTGGAGAAACTTTTGTTGTTAAGGTTTGAAGCATTTTTGAATAAGTAATTTACTATTCATTAGGAACAAGTGATGCTAGAGACCCACAGACAAACGTAAGTCCTTTGCCGCTGACGTAATTAATTATAAAATAATAATAATATGTCTTTGTACTACAGAGTTATAATAATTATAGTAAGGCGAGCTTAAATGTAATGTTTTACAGGAAGACTATTATTTTTGGTATACCCTGTATAATCCACGAACACGTAGAAATGACATCCATGCAAATGTTATTGCCTTATCACTATATCCAAGCTTTAATAAATCATTGGTTATTAAACTATACAGGGTGTTATGGAAATGACGTATTTATAATATTTAAAACCGCAATTCCTGAGATGAAACAAATTGAAGATACATAACCATAAATGGCGCTTTAAATTAATAAGCGACATAAGCCACCTTGTGACATTATGTTAACAACAATGTGGGTCACTAGAGTAGGTATACTAACAGTGTTGTCAGATCACGCCGCATGTCTCGCCCTAGCTTGGATACCTGCCGCGCGCGACTATCGTTGCTTTAGTATGTTTCGCGGGGACGGAATGACGCTGTCTAGGGTTTCACGTACTTGATTTATACGAATTTTAACGTTTTGCTAGTTGTCGCATTACTCGATTTTTGTTCTGTTGTGAAATAATTCATAATAAGATATATTGTGATGTGATTTCAAATTTGTGTGATGTTACCTACTGTTGGTTCTGTTGCAAAACATACTTTTTGTGTTTTATTTTTTTATGGAATTTAATTATAAAACGGATTATAAGATCGAAGATAAGAGAGAATGTACCTTGAAATTGTAGTATATTTTTTCTAAAAAGTTTGAAAAAGATGTGATAACGCGGGTCAAAGACGTCTTATTGTCAAAAATTGAACACGTGCGTTACAATATGACAACACCGCCTCAATAAACTATTGATTGCGAACGTCCTCAGTAGCGGCCACGTAAATTTTGATATTTCATATAAAGTGTATATTTCGTACAATAATTCAAAGCGCCATTTAGAGTTATTTTTCTTCAATTTATTTTCATCTCATGATTTACCGGTTTAAATATAATAAGTCATTTCCATAACACCCTGTATACTTGCTAACTAATAACAGATGTGTATGGCGTTGCACGTGGAAGCACATCGAGTAATATAAGAGAGGTTTTTACCTAGGTATTTGGACATCGATTTAAAAAAAGGATGCAGGGATTCTCTAGGACACCCAAGGAGCCACCCCTTTGAATATAATAAGTAATTTCCATAACACCCTGTATATTAAGGATGAAATGATACAATAAAATTTGCAAACTGGCTCAAATGGATTCTAAATTAGACACACCAAAGTAATGTTATTGTTGAAAATTTATAGCTAACCTTTTAAAGGTAACATCAGGTTTCATATGAATGTTAGAGTGCATAATTTTTAAATGCAGAAGTAGCGAACTGTTACAGTGTATAGCGATATTTTAAGCGCACATACGAGTATGCCTAGACACATAAAAGAAATGATATTATTACATTAAGTTAAAAACTAACATTATGCGAACTAATCAAATCCCTGGAAAATGAAAACGATATTAGCAAAAAGGCACCGTAATATGAAAATGTGTGTGGACTGGTTAATGCCCGTTACTTTTAATAGTAGTAGATTATATAGGGTGTCCGAAAAAATGTGGAAAATGAAACAAGCAAGTGAGAAGAGTACTACAAGTCAATCATACAGGCCATGAGTGTCACAGCTAGTCCGTCCCTGCAGCTGTGAGTAATTCACAACACTTTCTGGGATAGTTTGAAGGGTCCCATCATATTAAAAAAAAATTTAAATATACCTGGTATAAAAACTTGATTCCATTGGAGCTTGTTGGGAGCCCATATCTTCGAAGAGGAGGCTTATACGAAAAAAGTTTATATGAACTTGTAGTACTCTTTTCACTTGTTTTTTCATACCCGGGAGATTTTTCTCAATTTCCCGGACACCCTGTATACTTGCAGCTAACTTAACGCACGCTCTTTAACCTTGCCATTTTAGAATCGATTTTTTTTACAACTTATATACATAAAATTAGTGACACGTATTTCAGGATTTTGCTGAAAAAAAAGTTTTTTTCGAAACACATAAATTTTTGATAATTTGCTGGATTTTCTTGTCATTGTGAACAAACTGAAAATAATAACAATTTAATTGTTTCAATAGTTTTAACATGCTCTTAACCCATATTAAATGAATTTTAAAAAATACCATTTTGTTCTTTATCTCCTTATCTACAAAACCCATTTTACGAAAAAATGGTACCTCCTATAGTTCGGAAGTTATTAAATATTTTCAATCGCAAGACACCAGCGCGAGGGGTCGGTCGAAAGCGTAGTTCTGACACTCTTCAAACCGTCGCGCGTCGCGCGCTATGTGGTTTCCGATCGAAAATATTTAATAACTTCCGAACTAAAAGAGTTACTACTTTGTCGTAAAATGGGTTTTGTAGATAAGAGGATGAAGAACAAAATGGTATTTTTTAAAATTAATTTAAGTGAGTTAAAAGCATGCTAAAACTACTATTTAAACTATTAAATTGTTATTATTTTATTACAATTTTTTTAATGCACTTCGAAAGCTAATGTAACAAAGTGTAAAATAAAAAAAGACCGATATGGATCAGATCACCTGAAGATATTAAATTTAATATATGAATATTGAGGAAAATCCAGCAAATTATCAAAGATTTATTTGCGGATATTTAATAAATGTTTTTAGGAAAATCCTAAAATACGTGCGCCTAGGAAACCAATATCATCCATGGTATGTTATATATTTGAACAGAGACTTTAAAATGGTATCTTTTTAGATTAAAATATACAGGGTATTCCATTTAAAAAAATGCGGTTAGGTCCGATAACTATTTTACCTGACCCCGTATACTTATTAAGAAGCGTGCTTATTATGTTTATTTAGGTATAAACTAGAACATTGCCTATTTTTACCAGGCGTGTGTTTTTATGTTGTATCGCCGGTCACAAGGTTTACTCGGACCTAGTAGTCTTAATTAAGGGAAAAATACTACACGAAGTCATTCTCTCGAGTACAGATACTCATTTCAGTCTAAAAAAGTTTAAGAAATAGCTCATATTAGCTGTTATCCACAAATTTGTGCATTGTTGTATCGGCGGCCACAGTAACACCGGTCACTCATGAAAATGTTACCGGAGATAAATTGATGTGACGGTTTGTTTTCCGAAGCTATATAGAATATTTTTTTATGAACCATTTATAAACCATTAAGGAAAAATATATTTTGATGTGTAAGTTTTGTTTACACCTTAGGTAGATTAAAAATATGACTAATTTTCTTAGTATTTTAACATTCTATAAGGAACATTCCAAAACTTTAAGCCAATATAAGACAGGGCTGTTATAAATAATAAGAAAATGGTTAGAGTGACTGATTAAAATAACTCAGTTCCAAATATTGGCGTTATATGATTCAGAAGAGTAAAATTAGCCATGTGACGGGCGTTAAATTATTAAAAAATCGTTGCTATAGACCAAGATCTTTGTGACGAGGATATTTTGCGCGGGCATATGTATATAATTCCTCTAATTAGATTCTATAGGAAATATATTAAAAAATGAACAGGTGATTTTGAGATTATTATGTTTAAAATCCGATTTACTGAAAGTTGCCTGTAAAAAAATGTTGACTCGGTTAATTAGAAGAAAATATTAGATATATAGAAAAACTTTATGACATAATCGTAACATCCGCTAATTATTGTTAATTAAGAATCCACAAAGGCAAAGTCTTTGGTAAATGCTAGTATTTTTAAAATATTTTGTTTACTACTTACTATTCAGCTAAATAATCGTAAACTCAAACGCTTCGTTAAAACACACAGTTTGATGTCACTGATAAGTTCCCATTTCTACAGTATAAAATATACTGGCATATAAGGATAATAACATAAACCTAGATATTATGAAAGTCCTATTTTTAAAAAGACTTCTTGTATTATTTCTATATATTCGGGTAAGAGATATAAAACAAAAAATAATAAAGAGCGTGGGTTGCATATTTTGGCGACAGAAATATTTGACGATATTTGTATTGGTACTAAGTTGTGCTTTTTTACACGCAGTGATTTTCATTCATCAAAAGGTGAAATAAAATATCATATTCAACTTAAAATTTAATTTTTGACATATTTTTTTTTTATTTTGCCAGTTATTGGAAAAAAATCATTTCAAAGACAAAAGAATGCGCAATAAAAAAGTACTCTTTATTTGAGTTGATATTCCTCATCGTTTAGGCGCAAAACTGGAATTAAAGTTTTTGTTGCAGTAAAATGAGTTTTTCAAATCGAAGAAGAAAACACGTATTAAGATTTCGATTTTTTGTTATATAACTTACTATCTTCATTTTAACGTGTAGAATCACTTTTTCAAGTATTCTGATGAATTATTCGAAGATCCTGTATAACTGTTAATTTAAGTGCATAAATTTTTCAAGTTTCTAAACGAAAGTACTTTACTATATAGAATTTAATCTTCAAAATGAGTTCTTATAAGGGCTATTAGTTAGAAAATAAGTGGAGAGAGTACTACAAGTTCATGGTTTTCGTATAGGCCTTCTGGTCGGAGATATGGGCTTCCAAAGAGCTCCAATGGAATCAAGTTTTTTACACATAATTATTGAACCACCAGGTATATTTCAATTTCTTTTTAATATGATGTATACCAGGTAAGACCTTTCAAATTAATATCCAAGAAAGTGTTGTAAATTAATCACAGCTGCAGGGAGAGTCTAGCTGTGACACTCATGACCCCTTTTATTTAACGCCCTGTATGATAAGAACCTTGGGCCAACAGTTTTTACAAACCTATTGACTAACAATTAAGTACTTTTTATTCATGTCGCTAATCCTAACCGTTTTCGAAAAAATTATATTTTAATTACATCATGTATATATATGACGTATCTCGGTAAGGGATAAATCTTTGTTCCTATCAAATGTTCAACCTCAAAAGTCCGCTTTTTCATATTTAACTCGTGAGAAGCTGGGGAGTGTAAAAACGTTTTTTCGAAAACGGTTAGGATTAACCGCATGAATGAAAAGGGGTATCATTTATTTCGCAAAATATTCTTATTTTTGCGAACAGAAAAATCGGTCAGCCAAAATGGCTAGTTGGCCAGCAACTTATGGAGAACAAATTTTTCTGAATCTGTCAGTAATTAATGTCATACTAGAGTGCTCTCTAAATAATTTTGGTACGCAAATTAAATATATAAGCTGCTATGAGCGATCCACTTTTAATCACATATTGGTAAGCAATCAGCGAATAAGCAAAATATTTAATCTTGGTCTTAAAAAAAAAAGCAATAAAACGTGAAATAGTGACAGTGCCCTGGGAAAACAAGTGAAACCCCGCCCCCGCTACACCTTTTGTAGCCGATTTCCTTGTTTATTTGGCAAAAGAAAACACAAGAAAGTTACATAAATTGACAGTGCCCTGGGACCTCTGAAATAAACTGCTTCTAGACATGTTTGTTTCTACTGGCCAATTGTAAAATCTTGCTGACCAACTAATCATTTCGCAGCTCGACTGTTAATTAAGCGAACACATGATATTGCAAGCGGACTGATATCGGTTAAATTGTTGACAGTTTGTAGCATTTTCTGCAGAACAAGTGTTGCAGCCCGATTTTTATTTATTGCAAGCAAAATCTTTTTATGCTGATCAAATGATTTAATGGCTATTTTTTGCTGCGACACAATTTTAATAACGACAAACCATTTAATTACTTATTCTCAATGAAAATACTTAATTTTTAGTCAATAGGTAAAAGTATGAAAAAAAGTTGTCCAAATTCTTGTCATACGGGGTGTTTAAAAAAGGGACCATGAGTGTCGCAGCTGGGAGTAATTCACAACACTTTCTTGGATAGTTATTTGGTATACATCATGTTAAAAAAAATTTAAATATACCGGGTCGTTCAATAATTATGTGTAAAAAACTTGATTCCATTGGAGCTCTTTGCGAGAGCCCATATCTCCGACGAGGAGGCCTATACGAAAAAGTTTATATGAACTTGTAGTATCTACTCTTTTTACTTATTTTCTTCATATCCGAGAGATTTCTCACATTTTCGCGGACACCCTGTATATAAGGTATTTTGAAAATTATACCTTCCTGATATAAAATAAATTCTCATAATATAAGTAAAAAATTTTATGTTAAAAACTACTTAAGATAGAAACATGCATATACTGGACAATTATTAGATAAATAATGTACTATAATTCTGTACGTAATGATAAGTAAAATAAGGGTATTCTATTTAAAAACAAATTACTTTGCATAAACAATGTCTAGAATTTATATGAAATAAAAACAACCCATACTTCCATACCTTTTGAGCTAAATTTTCTAAAATTTTTAAATCTTTAAATGCATGAATTACAAAGTAACGTCAACTTACCTTCGACATGTTTTTTATAAAAAGAATCTTTTCGAGAATTTTTCCTCGAAAACAGTTGAAGATGGAAAGTGTTTAACAAGAATAACTTGTGTTTTTACAAGGAATCAGAAAATTACAAAATATACAGAGCATTGTATTTAAAATAACAATGTTAAGTCTAACTTCCGGTATAACCGGAAGTGAAAGATACGTCAAAATATATTCATTAACAAAACGGACGTATTTTATAGCGAGACCAATATTTCAAACAAATATCTATGTTAGGTCACTAGATCTTTTTATAGGCCCCTCACCGTAAATGACCCTGCATTTTGTGGTAATCAATTTCTTGATATATGAATGATATATTTATAAATATACTGGGTGTTTCAGGCGGAACACTCACCACTATAACTTTTTTATTATTTAAATTACAGAAATAAAATATGGTGGGTTTGCATTTGATATTATTTGGCATTTTATGACATGACGGACTCCATTTTGTTACTTCCGGTTTAACCGGAAATGATAACTTTGGATTTATAACACCCAGGATATTTTGGCAGAATTCCAGCATTCCAAATTCAATGACACCTCATACATAATTTTTTGATACTTTGACACACACAAATCATTTTTCTTCTTATTTATTTTTTTTATCTAGATTGCTATGAACTCCCTACGATGGTTTAGGTACTTCTAAGCCATATTATGGCAGATTTTAAGTTTATAATTATATTCATTTGTTTGTTAGCCTTATGGCGTCATAGGTACCATACTCCCTAAGATGGTGTAGGTACCTACTTCTAAGAAATATTATGGCAGATTTCAAATATAATTATATTCATTTGTTTGTCAGAATTATGGCGTCATTGGTACCTAGATCAATGCAAACCCGTTTGAGCTTCTTGTTGAATTTCTTTTCATCAATTGGCTTTTTAATAAATTATCACTCGTTTCTTAACTTGACATAAGGGTGTATGATATCAAATTGTTGGAAAAAAAGCTTTTGCTTTTTGCCCGAGTGGCCCAATATGTTTCAATTTGAAAAAATTTAGGTTTCTGAGAAAGTAAGGCCTTCAAAAATGTAAACCACGGTAAAACTTGAAATTTGCATTTTTATCAAAAATTTGGCTTAGAGGTAAACCATTTTAGGGACTTCCTAGCAATCTAGATGAAAAAGGAAACAATTATTTAAAGTGTCAAAAAGTGAGACATGGTGTGTAGCTGAATTTGGAATGGTATTCGGAATCGATATAGCCAAAAATATACTTGGTATTCCATTCAAAAGTTTCAAAGTTGAGGTAATTTCCGGATAGTCACGGAAGTGACAAAATGGAGTCCGACATATCATTAAATGCAAAATAATATCACATACAATCCGACCAAATTTTATTTCTGTAATTTAAACAATAAAGTAGCTATCGGGGTGAGTGTTTCTCCTGAAACACCCGATACAAGATAATATACAGGGTGTCCCAGAAGATGTGGGCAATCTCTCGGGATCAGATAGAACACTTAAAAGTAACAGGAGAAGTTCCTATAAAGTTTTCTTCCTACGGCCCTCCTACGGAGATACGGGCCCCCGACGGACGTCTCTGGAAATCGTTGTTTTTAAATAATTTTTTGAATTTTAAGTGTAATTTAATATTTTTTTAGTATAATGGTTAGTAGATGAGTCTCCTTAAAATTCGCCCTTTTAAACAAATTTGGCTTATTTAGTTTGTCAGGGACGGGCTTTAGTCTATGCCAATCGAATTGACAATAGAGAAAGCTTATTACAAATGATTAATTTTCATTGTCGCCAAATAAGGACTAATGTTGAGGCATTGTGGAGGGTTCATTTTATGGACATTGATCAAGAGTACCTTTTTTCAGCTTAAGGTTTAGAGTGTCCAAAAATATTATTGTCGTACAGGGTGTAAAAAAAGCATTTTTGTGTTACGTCTAGTCCGTCCCTAGCAAACTAAATAAGCAAAATGTGTTTAAAAGGGCGAATTTTAAAGAGACTCATCTAGTAACCATTATACTAAAAAATTATTAAATTACACCTAGTACTCAAAAGATTATTTAAAAGACAACGATTTCCAGGGACGTCCGTTATGGGCCCGTATCTCCGTAGGTGAGGCCGTAGGAAGAAAAATTTATAGGTACTTCTCCTGTTATTTTTAAGTGTTCTATCTGAACCCCGGAGATTGCCCACATATTCTGAGACACCCTGTATAATCCGCCGGATTAATTGTTTGTACGGTATTTTCACAAATTATGTAAAAATATTAATAATGTATTGAGAAAAATACAACTTTTTGTTGTCAGTAACAACGGTACTTTAAAAAATATTTTCATGTGTAAAGTATTAACTTTACTTCATTAATTGTAGGGAAATAGTTCATTTTATTGATAATTCAAGGAAGAAAAACTATTTACTAATTTTTTTGATGAAATTCTCAAACATTTTTGATTTTGAAATATTACCTGAAAAATACCAAAGTTTAAACGCACTTTTTTTTAATTTTTTTCTTACGCATATCGAATTTAAATCTCAATATTTTGAAATCCACCGTATCATAGAATATATTTCTAGTTAAGAAATACAAAAACCCGTAAACAACAACTAAAACAACAACAATTCCTTCAAACTTACCTGGTCTACGACTCGACAAGTCAGCAACGAACTGTTGGACGCGCTCCAAAACTTTCGAAGTTGTTGGTTCGCCGGGAGTTTGAGGACATGCGCCCGTTCCGTTGCGAACGAAGATGCGTGAAGATCGTGCGGGGGTGTTATAGAACAAAGTTATATTTTCATAAAATTCGATTTGCTAGGCATTTATTATATATAGTTAAAATTGGTGTAAGTTTAGGAATAATTTTACATTTGTTGACGGCGTCGCTCCCTTTCACATTGAGGAAACTTAGTCGAGTAATATTTGGAGAATTGACCCGCATTTGAACGGAATTATTGAGATTCTATGCAGGGTACTACTTGATGATATGTACTTATTTTAATTGGTGATTCTCGGATCAATTTTAAGTCGAAAAGTTCATATACACGTATGTCCTAAAATGGTTTGCTTTCGATATACGGGCGTTAAAGTTATTATTTTTTTTTTTTTTGATTTTCCTCAAAAATCAAAAATCTCGAATACAGTTTGAGATATTTTCGTAATAACCGACATCACATTATCGTGTACAGCTCCATGTTTGTTTCAAGTGATTTTCGGGACAATTATTTTATTATTAATTATCATTCAATTTTAAACAAAAAATGTTCATTGGTCAACCAAATTTAGATATATTTGTATAGCAAATGTTCGACTGATCACTTAATTCTACCTAGAGCGACGAATAGCATACCACCGCTCCCCATTCATTTGTGGTTCAGCTTAGTACTTCTCGAACTTCGTTATTTAAGAATGTCTTCATCTGGATGGGTCATGTTTCGAAACGCATACAACCTACTTTTCCTACAGTGTTTAATCATAAGAAAGTTTTCATTTTTGCGTTTAATTTTTGTCGGCCATTTTTTGTTGATCTCTATAGCTTTATTTTTTCGAATAACAGTGTGGGTAGAAGACACGTAGTCGCTTCCCACACTACTGTTAGTGCGAGAAAATTTATTTGTGACACTTATTGCCTTTTAACAATATTAGTAAAATCATTTTTTTGGGGAAGCTGAATTACAAAGATTTTAATTAATTGAAATGTAAGTGGCAATAAAATAATACGCTGTTTGTGTCCAGGTCTTTTATGGCGATAATATTTTATGTACTACTTTTATATACTAAATATGTGTGTATGTTTTAATTTTCTACTCGTAAAGTTATTTATAGTTTCCCAACAACATCAAATTGCAATATTTTAGGGAAATGACAGTGGCAACGCCTTATGTTCCTTTTACTTTATATAGTACACATGACCCTGAAGTTTATGATTATCATTCATTTTCTCGGCGGCGGTGTTGTTCACGCTTATTCGCTACTGCTTTAGCAGTGTGATCTATTGTGTTTTTGGATTAATTTTTTGTGTTTTTTTGGAACTAAATCTATTTAGAGCTATTTATTAGCTATCTTCAGTGCGTGGTGTGTAAGAAATTCGACTATTCTAACCCCATCGGTAAGGCCGGTGTTAGACTATAAAATATATTTGACAAGGATATTTTATAAAAGATAACAACAGACGATTATCTTTGATAAAAGATTTTATAGTTGATTGTTAGTAACGGTAGTAACCTTATTTTCTAACAATAAGGCATATATTTGACATTAACTGCGGCTGGTATCAAAATAATATGACGGAAAGCATGTTTGTCTGCTGCATTTCAACAACAAAATTGTTAATTTCGGAGTATGAAAGTTACAAAATCTTGTGCAACTATCAACACTCGGATTATAAAAACCGAAATAAAAGACCAGATATATATACAAATATTTGTGAAGTTATAACGGCATTCAGAAGTGGATTCAAGGTGGGGGATACACTGGCATAACTCTCGTCTGTTGCCAGAAATTGAACGGTAACCATATGCGTTCCTCAACGCTGATAGAATTCCTCAAATGTGCATTCTGTCGGGATATAAATGGTGCTATCTTTAAGACAATAAACTTAAATGTTTCCTCATCCATAGCTTTTATAACTTCTAATATCTTCAGATTGTAACTCCCGAAGGAGATTGTGGAGGACACCTCTTAAATTACATCTTGCCACACAGGGCCTTATCCAAAGTCGCCCGGTTCTTTTTTTTTCTTTTTTAACACTAAAGACTTGGTAATGATGGCAACGTTGCGCAAGCGTGCACTAGCCTTTCATTCATTTTAAATTATAAACACATGGCAAGGTCCTTCAAAAATTGACAAAGTTCTTTGACAGTGTAATACTACTTATACTGGTCATAAACTTTTATAAAAGAAATATCATCGAAGAAATGGTTACAAAATACTTTATAAAAGATATTTGTCAAATATATTTTATAGTCTATTACCGGCCTAAGGCCGGTATTAGACTATCAAATTTATTTGACAAAGATATTTTATAAAAGAAATTTTATAAAATATTTGAAGTGTAATATCAGTTCTTTTATAAAATATTTATTTTATAGAAGATATTTTATAAAAGATAACAACAGACGATTATCTTTGATAAAAGATTTTATAGTTGATTGGTAACGGTAGTAACCTCATTTTCTGACAATAAGGCATAGATTTGACATTGACTGCGACTGGTATTGGTATATAATACCATGGCGGAAAATAAGTTTGTCTGGTGCATTTCAACAACCAAATTGCTAATTTCGGAGTATGAAAGGTTCGAAATATTGTACAACCATCAACACCCGGATTACAAAAACTGAAATAAAAGACTGGATATATTTATTTATTTTCATTTTTTGGCTTGCAAGTTTCTGGGATTATGCCTGAAAGGGTACATTGAGGTATGCGACTGCTGTACTGTAAACTAGCATAACTCTGTCCTGTTGCCATAAACCGAAGGGTAACCATAAGGCGATCATCAACGCTGATACAATTCCTTAAATGTGTATTCTGTCGCGATATCAATAGTGATATATTTATAACAATAAAGTTAAATATGTCCTCGTTCATTCTTAAATAGTTTTTATAACTCCTAATACATTCAACTCGTAACTTCCGAAGGATATTGTGGTGGACACCCCTTAAATTACGTCTTGCCACCCAGGGCCTTACCCAAAGGCGCCTGGCTCTTTTTTTTTTGTTTTTTAATACTAAACACATTGTAATTACGGCAGCACTTAACACTAGACAAGCTAATGCACGTCTATCGTTCATTTTAATTGTAAGAACGTGACAAATTCCTTCAAAAATTGTCAAAGTTCTTTGACAGTGTAATACTAGTATAAACTTTTATAAAATAAATATTATCAAAGAAATGCTACAAAATATTTTATAAAAGTTCTTTGTCAAATATATTTGATAGTCTAATACCGGCCTAAGTGAGAATAATGAGTTATGTTTTTTAGGTTAAGCAGTGGTGTTGCTAATTCTATATTTTAAGTAAATATGTTTATATTATCTGAATTTCTGTAAAAGATGCCTACAACAATTCTCTATTTATGACTAATTTTAGATCGACGCGTACCTTATTACAGCGTTGCCATTTTTTAAAGCCCTCTTCTTCTAACTTATTTGAAACTGTAGAACTGTGTACAATTGTAAATAAATGGTGTTAAAGGCCGTTATTAGACTATCAAATATATTTGACAAAGAACTTTTATAAAATATTTTGTAGCATTTCTTTGATAATATTTCTTTTATAAAAGTTTTTACTAGCATTACACTGTCAAAGAACTTTGACAATTTTTGAAGGAACTTGTCACGTTTTTACAATTAAACATGAACGATAGACGTGCATTAGCTTGTCTAGCGTTAAGTGCTGCCGTCATTACAATGTGTTTAGTATTAAAAAACCAAAAAAAAGAGCCAGGCGCCTTTGGGTAAGGCCCTGGGTGGCCAGACGTAATTTAAGGGGTATCCACCACAATATCCTTCGGAAGTTACGAGTTGAAGGTATTAGGAGTTATAAAAACTATTTAAGAATGGACGAGGACACATTTAACTTTATTGTTATAAAGATAGCACCATTGATATCCCGACAGAATATACATTTAAGGAATTGTATCAGCGTTGAGAAACGCCTTATGGTTACCCTTCGGTTTATGGCAACAGGAGAGAGTTATGCTAGTTTACAGTACAGCAGTCGTATACCTCAATGTACCCTTTCAGGCATAATCCCAGAAACTTGCAAGGCAAAAAATGAAAATAAATAAATAAATATATCCAGTCTTTTATTTCGGTTTTTGTAATCCGGGTGTTGATGGTTGTACAATATTTCGAACCTTCCATACTCCGAACTTAGCAATTTTGTTGTTGAAATGCACCAGACAAACTTATTTTCCGCCATGGTATTATATACCAATACCAGTCGCAGTCAATGTCACATTTATGCCTTATTATCAGAAAATGAGGTTACTACTGTTACCAATCAACTATAAAATCTTTTATCAAAGATAATCGTCTGTTGTTAACTTTTTAAAAAATATCTTTTATAAAATAAATATTTTATAAAAGAACTGATATTACACTTCAAATATTTTATAAACTTTCGTTTATAAAATATCTTTGTCAAATATATTTGATAGTCTAATACCGGCCTAATGAATGGAATGTTTTATCTCCCCGTTTATATTATATATGTCTATGGTTCATACCATCACGGAACCTCCTCCTCCTTGTCAAAGAAAATACTGAATTCATTTTGCATTACAAATTATTGAAAAATTTTAATTATTGATATCCAAGGCATTTGTTTGAGAATAAATGCATGTATTGACATGTATCAAAAAACCTAAGGTAAAGTGTAGATGACTCTGAATGAAAACAGGTATTTTCAAATAACCTTGCTACTACTATTACACAGGGTGTGTTGAACTTACAAAAAATATTTTGAATAGTTAAAGTTTGTAAAAGGCACACTAAAACTGATAGGTACAAGGTATCCATTTTTGGGTAGTTTTACGGGGTATCTCCGTTATTAATAAAGATAGAATTACTACATAAGGGCTTATACATATTTACCTATTCAAATACACTTCTAATGCTCCATCTGCATTTTCGTTATACTGAATATAATAAACAAGCCTGTATTCTGAAAGTTTACATGCTCTGCCATAATTAGGACAAACTGATTTTTCACTATTAGTTAGAAATTTTAAAACAACTTAGAGAACCTGAATGCTCTGACAGAATTTGAAGATTTTATTATTATGACACATAGGACTGTGTTCTTTTCTTTGTTTTAAATACTCGTCATGACCTACTAAAAAAAAAAATGGTATATTTTTGAAAAACGTATATCGGGTCTAATACTAACACTAAAAATAAAGTGTTATAGATTTTTGAGAAGCTTGTTACAAACAAAATTATATTATTAAAAAATATAGGGTGACCCATTTAAAAAAGCAAATTTGTTTATTTCCCTTGAAAACCATTGAATGTAGAAAAAATCTGAGTACGTCACTGGATTCTACGTAAAAAACTACAAAAGCAACATTTTATTTCTTTTTGATACGTTACAGGGTAACCGAGATATGTGAGGTGTCCTAAAATGCACAATTCTCAAAAACATCCCGTATATCAAAAACAAGGCGGCCTAGAAAAATTCTTTACTTTATTACGGCATCTTCTGTTTGACAAAAAATGTAGCACAGTGCTGCGAAAACGGCATCCTTCTATCTTTACTAATAACGGAGATACCCCGTAAAACTACACAAACTCAAAAATGGACACCCTGTACAGTTGTATAAAAAAATTCACTAAAATAAAACTAAAAATAAAAAAGTTGTCAAACCTAAAACATTAATCAACATTTTGTAATGACCGTTCTTATTACTATACAGATTTACCTGAAGGTTCGAACGTCCACGAACAAATTGTATACTGTGCTTCCCCTTCCCCTTACTCCTCACAAGGAAAAGCAGTCCCGCCATTGCTGTAAAATAAGCCTTTGTAAAAACAAACCCAAATTTTCTTGCCTTTTTAATTAATTTCTTATAAATAACTTTAAGCTGTTATTAAATTCAAAGAGCTCCTTAACTTAAACAATCCTCAGATTATATATTTTTATTAACTTTTTCTTATTTCTATATAATTTTTATTTTTCCAATGTTGAATATCAATGAAGATAATTATTATTAACCTGGATTTAATGAGGGATCATCGCCGCAGCTCGAAATTTTTTTAAAATTTATCAATCGAAAGATAGATGTTAAATTAATATCATATAGGTGTAATGGAAATGGCTTATATATAATATATAAACTTTTGGAAATTGATACCGAAAGGAGACTGCCCAGTGATTAGTGATCTTGCATTGCAATTTTTGAGTCGATTTCGCTTAACATATTATGTGAAAAAGTGCTTTCAGCGCTACCATATGACATTATATCAAAAACAAATATCGTTCATCTCATATCTCGATCGTGTAATAGTACATTACGTATCAAGGGCCGAAAAGAGGCTTTTACGGACGACATGCGAGATATGTACCGTACTTTTTTTTACAAGTGCTCCGAGGCTTTAATGCAAAATAATTAAAGAAATTCTTCAGACAGTTTTCCTGTCTACATGACATGAGAACACTCTCGCATGGAGAATGTCAATATTTATTTATTATCGTTGATATGTATGGCTCGGTGACCTAGTGGCAGAGTGTACGCCTGGTGATCTGAGAGTCGCGGGTTCAAATCCCGTACAGACATGTCTAGTTATATTTATTTATCAGTTAAATTACTATTGAGGAGAACATAGTGACTCGAAGCGGGCGGAAAAAATCTGTGAATGAAAAGAGGCACTTTCGGGGCACATGTAAAAAAACATATTTCGAATTTGATTTTAGTATCCACGTCTGATTTGCAAGCAAATATTGCTAAATTGTTATCTCGAAAATCTCTTCAATGCTCACATTTTTCTTTAACAATAGGTATCAAATTATAATTGATTATATTTGTATTGTATTTTTATATTATTAAGTCATTTTTCAATATTTTTTACTTTGGCCCGCAGGCAGGCCACGAGTTATAATTTTACCTAATAATTGGTTGGGCAGCCTTGATATACAGGGTTGGGCAAATGTTCCGGAACGGCTTAATTACAGGAGAACGAAAAATGATATCAGATCCGGGTTTTCGACAGTCGATAGAACCAAAATTTTATTATTTGACTGTGCATTCCTTGATGATGTCATCAACTTCATCAAAGAGTGGCGTTATTATTAATTTTTTTTAATGAATCACCCTGTAGATTATTAGTTATTCGAAATTTTCAATAAATTAAAATAATTCTTACTATAAAATTTTATTGTATTTAAAAAAAAACTATAAAACTCATCCACAGTGTAATAAGCCTTTGCAACGAAGAGTCTTGTTACTTGTCTCTTAAATCTCTTGTCATACTGGATAGTGGATATGTCTGATATACAGTGGGAGAGAGTTAAAGAGTTTCTTCCCATTGTAGAAAAGAGAATTCCTTACTAGAGCTGAGTCCGGAATCGGCAAGGCCACAGTACGCAAAGGGTATGCTAGAGCAGTTCTAACTATAGACTTTCTTCTTATAAAGCAAACCGTTTCAAGAATCAGCAGACAAGCAGCCGTTAATATTTTGTGCTTAATAAATAGCGGTCTGCATGAATCTCTAGACTTAGCCCGACATAAAAATCTAATAGCTCTTTTTTGTAAGATAAACACCCTGTCGAAAAGACAGTCAGAACAAGAACCCCAAAAACAGATGCCATATCTTAAGTGAGACTCAATTAGTGCAAAATAGACATTACGAGATATTTGGAAATTTTAAATCACGCAATGCATAGCATCTATGAGCCAATTTTGCATTTATCTTGATATTTATATAAATATCATGATATTTTCGAACCCTGCTCTGGAATGACATTAGCCGGTAACGGATAGAGAGAGAAAAAGAATACTCTGTCTGCATATCGTTAAACATTTTTTCAGTAATGTTTATTGAGCAAATTTCTAAAGTCTGTAATAAAATAATGTTTATATTATTTCAACAATTTTCTATTCCCCATTAATTTTGAATTAGAATTTCTATGAAGTAAACTAAGGGGCTATAAAAGGGCCACATTAGCATAACTTTGTTTCGTTATCCAGAGAGTGACCTATGTCCATTATCTTGACTTTAAAGGTAACTTAACCGCCAATTTCAATTTCAATTTAGCCTTATCAAAAATGTTATTTTAGGTTTAATGTTTGAACTATTTTCCAGGCAGCCAGTGAGTAACAATATTTTTAGTGGTAAAAGAACTACACACTTATAGATAGCTCATTAACTCAGCACCTGATGTTCTAATCGTGCGACAAAGTAAAATAACTTCGTCGTTGGTTGGTTGGAGGCAAAAAGGTACAGGAACTGTATTCCATAGCATTTTTCATTCTAGAGACTAAGAAAAGTTAAGTTACTATAATGTTTCCGAACACTACAATACTTTTCACTATGATGTACATCTCTTAATAACAGCACAACAATGCTGACTATGGCATACATTTGTTTAATAATACCACGGTGTTTTTCACTATAATAAACATTTCTTTAATAATTATGCCACAATATTTCTGAGTTTGATGTACGTTTCCTTAACAATGCCACAATATTTCTGAATATGATATACATTTCCTTAAGAGTGTCAGATTACATTTGACTATTTCTTTAAGAGGACCACAATATTTCTGTCTGTGATATACATTTTCTTAAAAATGCTACTGTTGCTATACAGGGTGTTATGGAAATGACGTATTATATTTAAACCGGCAATTCCTGAGATGAATACAAATTGAAGAAAAATATCCTTAAATGGCGCTTTCAATTCATTTAGCGGTAAAAATGACCTGACGTCAAACCAGGAATACCTCTGTACCGCACTGCGGCACATCCGAATTCTCACCGGTGTTGTCAGAATTACACCTTACACTCTTTAAGTTTGAAATACCAAACTACGTAACTAGGTCAAATGTCAATGACCTTTTGACTTTTGATTGGCTGATTGAATTTTTAATGTAATTTTATTTAGGCCACACACATACCCTTACCTTGTCGGTCTTATTTAAAAATTAATGTCAACTTCTATAAAAACTTATACAGCGTTTTAGTAAAGAAACCGGCACATCACATAACCCTTAATCGGAAAACTTCACATGAACACTGGCCAAAACACACACAAAATTCACTTGGAGACATCGTTTTTTATTAACATTGGGTTGTCTCGCCTAGATTTGTATGAACTTTTGTTTTTAATTATAAAACACATTGTAAAATGTAAATAACATTTATTTGTTGAACAGTTGAACTAAAAATGACGCATTTAAAACACGAACTGTCAAAAACTAGAAATGATGTTTTCCGGTAGATTCCTGCGCATTCACCAAAAACGGTTGAAATAAATAATTATAATATCTATTTATTGATTTCCTTCACTGTTGTAGATACCAATAAAGATTAAAAAACTTGTTAATCGCTGCTCTGGTGCTTTATTTCATTCGAAAAGCTTAAAAAAATTAAATCGATCGTTTCACAGCGGGATTTTAAAACAAAGGTTAGCCACATCTCTAGTATAAATCGACAGGATAGAAGTTGACATTTGCTTGACAACAAGCGGCTTCGCGCGAAAGAGTTTTTTCGGGATATTTAATCAACTGTACAGTGCGAATAAGTGGGAAAATGTTTAGTACATACAGAAAAATCAACTCGAAGGCATATTAGAAAATGTTCCTTTAGTAAGAGACTGGAAATCGCAAGGTCACCGGATCTTACATCATGCAATTTTTTTCTATGGGGTACGATGAATAAAGAAATAGTTGATAAAGTCGAAAATATGGATCAGTTGCGATATAAGATATTGGATGCAGCAGATAAAACAATTGCTGAACGTTTTAGTTTATAAAGTGCCAATTGTGTCCTATTTGTGTGTTTGTTAAAGAATGCATTAGTGTGTAACGATTTTGTGTGACAAGGGCCTATCTTAAAAAAACTAATTTGAAACATGTGTGTGTTTCTTTAAGTGATTTATGGTAATTTGTTCAGTGTTTCACTATTTGTTTTGTGTCTGTGACGATATACAGGGTCATGTTCTGAGATTGGAAGGAAAATCGCCGAAGGGGTTTTAGTGGGGTATAAGCTTTACCCACTAAAACCAAAAAAACTGAAGATTTATGTGCCCTGGATTACTTGCTAGTATACTGGCACCTGGATTCACTTCTATTTGGATACTAGGTAGCTAAATATTTATTTTTAAAAGAATCTAAAGTTTTACACGAACAATTTGGCATCATTGCGCCAGAACATCTGTTTATTACACAGCTGCTCAGTGTAATGTGACTGTGCCGAGGAGTTGTGTGTGGGTTTATGGGTGAATTACCCCACTTTTTAAACGTTCGATTTGAAAAAAAAAATATGTAGCGCTTCTCTAGGACACCCCAGGAGTCACCCATTTAAATATAATACGTCATTTCCATAACACCCTGTATATTTGACTTTAATATACAATTACAAAACCAAACATCCGAATGCCGCTGCCTCAGATACTCAAATGCGATGAGATGTATTAGATATGCAGAGGTACAGTTGAAGCGGGTAAATAATAAACTGTGCGTCATTACCTGTAACAGTATAATTCAATTCGAGGTGAATCAAATAAGACAACTAAAGTCAAAAATTAGATTTGGTACTTATTAGTTTATGCTTTATATATTTTAAATTTCATTTAATCACATGAATTCAAGTATGATTAATTGTTTAAAATATAATAATAGTGGAGTCGATCCGGTTTACGAAAATCCCTTGACGAAATCGAGTAATTTTTTTTCACAATCGATACAGTAAGATCCTCTCGACATTCTGACATGATTTGTATGGGGCGCCGCATGGGGGGGGGGGGCTCGCCCCGTAAATCTAACCGACAACGGATTTTCCTAGATAACTCAGCCGGTTCTGATGCTACAAAAAAAATGTGAAGAGCAAAATTGAAGAGCGTGACAGATCGCGTAAGCTCGAATAAACCTGATCCCGATATCTCAATGAGTTCGCGAGTTATCGCGATTTTTAACTGCAAAAACAATAAAATTTAATTAAATATATCTCGAGAAGGGGCGGAGTTGGGGCATTAATTTTTCGCAAATCAATGGGTCACACCGAGTACTTTAATGGGCCGGAGGCTGTGTGTGGTGGGGCAATGAGGAGGAGAGTTATGGGAGGGAAAAAAATATTACATAAATGCTAATAAGTAGTTTATTAATCGAGCTACAGGGATCAGGCCGGATTAAATTTGTTCATTTTTTTATCAGCTACGAGGGGGAATTGGCAAAAAAAATTTATTTTCGCAAATGCGCGCTTGTCGCGGCATACAAGAAATGGCCACTATTTAATATCTCCGAAAATACTTTAGATACGTTAGTTACGTCGTTCTTGATTAACACCACTAAATTCATATTGAAATTCATTATTATTAACATTGATAAAATACTTAATGATAAATTTTGTTCCATAAAAATTGTTGAAGGGGGCAATTCGATGCGTCTGACGAGAAAAACTCAAGAGACCGTTTGTATGTAGAATTGGCCAGGCTAATCAGAAAAAAATATCCACATGGATAAATGTCAGTGGCGTACCATATTTTTTGTTAAAAATTTCAGGGGACAGGTTTTACAGGGACGCCACTGGTGGAACAATTGAATAACTTTTGTAACTAAAATGTGTGGTTCTATATCCTATTAACATATACCAAAATTGAACATAAAATCTAAAGTATTCTCGGAGATATTAAATAGTGGCCATTTCTTGTATGCCGCGACAAGCGCGCATTTGCGAAAATAAAAAATTTTCGTCAATCCCCCCTCGTAGCTGATAAAAAAATTAACAAATTGAATCCGGCCTGATCCCCGTAGCTCGATTAGTAAACTACTTATTAGCATTTATGTAATATCCCCCCCCCCCATAACTCTTCTCCTCATTGCCCCACCACACCCAGCCTCCGGCCCATCAAACTTATTGATGCCCCAACTCCGCTCATTCTCGAGATATAATTAAATTTGATTGTTTTTGATTTGATTGTTGTTAAAAATCGCGATAATTCGCGAACTCATTGAGATATCGGGATCAGGTTTGTTCGAGTTTACGCGCTCTGTCAAGCTCTTCAATTTTGCCCTTCACATCTGAACCGGCTGAGTTATTTAGGAAAATTCGTTGTCGGTTAGATTTACGGGGCGTACCCCACCCCCCAAACAAACAACAAACCCGCCAAACGCTTAGAAATTAAATGGTTGTCCGTACCAAGGGGACATACTGGTTCCTGCCACTGGCTCTTATAGGGTATTCATACAAAATACAATTTATATTAATAAATATACCATATTTAACACTATTTATAGAAAAGGAAACAAATTTCTACCTAATAGTTCTTATTAACTGATTTTGGTGTTTAAGTTTTATATAGCATATAAATTCGTTTAGAAACTTGAAAAATATATGAACCATATGAAACATCTATCAATAAATTATTGGTAGTTTGTTCCTGGGTCTCGGTAACTTCCTATGAAAATCCAATTTTCAGTCAACGTTTCGGTTCATTTTATTTAAACCATAGTCAGAACTATTTGAACATAAATAAAAAAGGCGTATAAATAAATTTAGAAAGAAGTAACATTTTTTGATGGTGTTAAAAGCAAAATTCCTATTTTATGTTAGAGTTAGTCATGTTTATAATGAAAACAAGAAAATATATAAATGACAGAATGGACATACCTTATACAATTTTCACCCACTTACACAAAGATAGCATTGAAATTAAAAACATTTTGTCACGTTGTTTAATGGATGTGAACTAAACTATTTTAGCAGTAGGGCAGGTTAATATTTAGTTACAATAAAATATAAGGTATGCATATTTAAACAATTTACATTTTGGGTTTTTGTCCTGTTTATACCTTTACAATAGGGTTTAGGAATTCCTATGTTCAAATAGTTCTTACTATGGTTTAAATAAAATGAACCGAAACATTGACTGAAAATTGGATTTTCATTTTAAAAGTGATCGAGACCCAGGAACAAACTACCTATAAATGGTTAAAAAACGGTCAAGAAAACAATACTATAATTATATCAATAATGACATGTTAATAGTTTTGCAATTTCCCTTGTCGTTTTCTTAATAATCAGTGTTTATTTTTACGATTTATTTGATTAATACTGATTAGACTGACCTTTGCAAAAATTAAAAACATAAACATTTTATTTTTTTATATTTTGTTGGATTGTGAATAAAATTGAAAAACTGTAATATTTTCTTTAAAAATTTGTATCTTCTTTTAAAAAGCGGATAATGACGTGAACCAAAAATCATTATGTTAAGAAAAGGTTACACTTCGAAGCAAAACATAATGAGGCTAAATTCTACCTTTCAGTTTTTCCACAGGGCGTTAAGAAATTAAAGGTAAATAAATAGAATCGGTTCCTGCCCGTATAATGGACAACGCATCAGTATTTTTTAAGAACTAAAATTCAAGCTAACATTCCGAGACACAAGTCAACACTTTGCTAAAAATTTCGCCAATATCAGAAACCAATTTAAAAAGTTACAGCAGGACTATAAACCGAACTAACAGTATCATTGTCCGGAATTTATTATCGAGGAGTGTATTAACAGTATATTTACAAATAAATTTCTTTTGTTCAGTAGGTATTACAAGAATCATGCAGCCTCTCCCACAGGTAATCATTCTTTATGCGGGCCACTGACTGTCACATTTACTCGCAATCATGAACACATGCTTGGCGTTATACAGTGTGTGGCAAAAAACCTACCGGTTATCATTTGTCTTGCTCCTTTACCAAGGTATAGTGCGTGCAATAACATTCGACTTTATCACAGAATTATTTCGCAATCCAAGGACTACGTTGATTTACGACCTCTATTAAAAGTACAGGATCGCTCTGTCTATCTGGATAGTCAGTGGGTCATATTGCGTTTCACATTTCCATGCAAGTTTTGCTAGACATGCATGCTTGCGAGCAAATGTGACCGTCAGTGGGCCGCATTAGAATTTGGTACATCAATTGATATCGACATATATACAAAATACGACAACTTTTTCTTCGTAATTCCTCTCCCGAATAAGCCCGGAGACCCGGCGAATAAAAATTACACTTATATTAGATATTTTTCGAATTCTAATACCGACTATTGGAAAACCCAATTCGCCACTTCTGATATTATTTTATTTTAAAAATTTGTTGCTTAGGAAAGCGTTATAGTCAGTTACACGAAAAGAATTTAAATCAAATGCAATCTAATAAGGAAGAATTTTTGATGCAATCGCTCATACGGTCAAGTTTGAAATAGTAAGTGGTCTTATATGTGTTCTAATACTCTAGCTAAAGAATTGAAATTTAAACCATTTAAAGAAGAGATCAAATAGGCGACAAAACTATTTTATATCCCATATTGTGGAGCATAAGTACCACTATAATCTTGCAGAGTAAAGGCTGATTCTCACTATCGTGCAAGGCACATGCTCTGCAACGGCAAGGCATCACATATATATAAACAGAATATTGCTAATACTATCTGCAATTATGTCCCCGCTATGGGCATCGAAGGCGGCGTTGTGAGTTTGCGCCGTTAGAAAATTTCCTTGTGAAAGTAAGCGTTCGACAGCACCAGATTTCAACTTTTTTAATGTAAATTTCACTGGTTAGTTAGGAAAAATATTGCAATCAAAATTTCGATTAGTTCGAATTAAGATGCCGTTCCATTCATACGATTTCTGACGATATGATGATTCAACGGTGCCCTAATTGGTGTAAACTTTTAGTGCAAAATTCCGTCCGAATATTTGTAACAATCGACACGATGAGCTTTTAACTTTTTTCTAAATCAAAAATGAAGAATGAATGACTATATTGACTATTTTGGGAATTATTATCAGCTACTAATGAACAAAATTAAAAATACATTCATATTAAAGTTAGATAGTGACCTCATACTATATATTATATTGTATACGAGTGACACTCTCTTCTTTTTTACAAGCTTTTTAGTGAAATTCGGTTCCGAAGATCGGATAATGTGATAGAAAAATAGTTTGGTATATATGTACATACCTGAAATACTTTATACCTGGTATTGATCCACGACTTTTGCAAAGAAGCACTATGCACTTGTGTCCTTTCATCTTAAACAAAACAAGCCACTAACATACTAACCAGCGAATCGAATCAGCACAAATTAAAAACTCCTTTACAAAAATTGTTGTTAGGTAATGAAAGTTTATAAGCACTAATATACCGACAACAATGTGGATGAACCAATATTTATTCTATAATTTGAAAGAGCATCCAGAACCAAAGATGGCGACGAATAACAACAAACAAATAATGTCGGGCCGGCTCTGACGCGATCGATAAAATTATCACCCTACTGCGCAAACTCAATAGGCCCGCGCCATCTCCCATAGCGGGGACACTTGTTGTATTTTAGAACGCTCGTATTGGCAATATACTGTTTATATATACAGGGTCCGCAAACGAAGCGTGGACGGAAGATTAAATCGTTATCGAAGAACTTATCACCAATATTGAAAGAGCTTGAGATATTGGATTAAAAGCGGAATATTTTAAAAATATTTTACATTATACAGGGTGGCCCAAAAAAGTGTGACAGCATAAAGTTATATTTTTTTAAATGGGACACCCAGTATTTTATTGCATATTTAGGTTCGTATTACTATCGTTTATAAGTGTCTCAAATTTTATTTAATTTGGTTCTGTAGTTTCGGAGAAATAAAATAAAAACTAAAAAAAAAAGTTTTGCAGTCCTGAATAAAAAAATCAAAAAAAAAAATCCAGAACAATTTTTCTAACCTCGGCATTGAGTGAAATTTATGACGAGAGGTCTAGAGATACTCTGAAGGTAATTGCGTTTATTTATTTTATACAGGGTGTTCATAATAAGCTTTCAAAAACCCCACATTTTAAAATAGTTTTTCTCAAGTTTTTCAAATGGAACACCCTCTATATTATTTGGCTATTTGACGTATAATTCATATACAATTTTTTTTTGTAATACAAGCATATAAGTTATATCCAGCCGTTTTCGAAATAATTGTAAATATTATAAATTATGTTGTTTAAATAGAGTTTTTATTGGGAAATTTTGTTATAGGCGACTAGACTAATAATTGTAAACTAAAGTTAATGTTCCAAATAGCTTGCTTTTACTTAATTTAATGATTTTCCTCTACTGCCAACAGAACTCTTAATTCATTTTCTTCATTAATAACGGGTTTATTGATTATCATCCTTTTTGTGTACGCAGTGCTTCCTGTTGCTACAAATCTTTGCAACAACTTCTCGAAAGTTTTTGGTCTCGGCTTTCTCTCAATATCTGGATATCTTTCAGCATACACTCGGCTCGCGAGGAGGCAATTTCGTGCACATTCACCCAGTATAAAAATCATATTTACCATTTCTAAAATTCGACATTTTGTGTAAGTTAGTACTTAATTTCGACGACTGAACAAATGTAAATATTTTTATTTAACTGTCATAGTGACAATCTAAACAAAAAGAAATCATGGCAACTCGATTAAGAATAAAAAATAAAATTAAATAATAAAAGTAGCAAAAATGTATGCTTTTAAAATTTATATCGAAATAACTAAAATACGGTAAACTCTAAGAGTAAAAGGAAGCTATTTTGAAATTTTACTTTAGTTTACAATTATTAGTCTAGTCGCCTATAACAAAATTTCCCAATAAAAACTCTATTTAAACAACATAATTTATAATATTTACAATTATTTCGAAAACGGCTGGATATAACTTATATGCTTGTATTACAAAAAAAAATTGTCTATGAATTCTACGTCAAATAGCCAAATAATATACAGGGTGTTCCATTTGAAAAACTTGAGAAAAATTGTTTTAAAATGTGGGGTTTTTGAAAGCTTATTATGAACACCCTGTATAAAATAAATAAACGCAATTACATTCATACTATCTCTAGACCTCTTGTCATAAATTTCACTCAATGCCGAGGTTAGAAAAATGGTTCTGGATTGTTTTTTTTGATTTTTTTATTCAGGACTGCAAAACTTTTTTTTTTAGTTTTTAATTTATTTCTCCGAAACTACAAAACCAAATTAAATAAAATTTGAGGCACTTATAAACGATAGTAATACGAACCTAAATATGCAATAAAATACTGGGTGTCCCATTTAAAAAAATATAATTTTATGCTGTCACACTTTTTTGGGCCACCCTGTATAATGTAAAATATTTTTAAAACATGCCGCTTTTAATCCAATATCTCAAGCTGTTTCAGTATTGTTGATAAGTTCTTCGATAACGATTTAATCTTCCGTCCACGCTTCGTTTGCGGACCCTGTATATATATGTTTTAGCCATTCTTAAATACTTGGGTTTTCAGGATGATGCATGTAATCTCATCAGGAGCTATTTATCAGGTAGGAAACAGGTGGTTGTTTTAAACGGTGAGGGTAGGTCGGAAGAAAGATACCTTCGATATGGGGTTCCACAGGGGTCAATTCTGGGGCCTCTGTTTTTTACTATATACACTTCCCAACTTGTGACATACCTTAGACATTGCAAGGCACACTTTTATGCGGATGATACTCAGATCTACATATGTTTTAAACCTAGTGATATTGATAATGCCGTTGAGAAGATCAATGCGGATCTGAGGATTCTTCTGCAGGTGTCTAACTTCCACTGTCTTGGTATAAATCCAAGCAAATCCTTCTTTTTGGTAGGAAAAAGGATCAGTCATTTTATCAAGATCGGGTAAGAGTTTTAATAAATAATGAGCAACTTAAACTGGTTAGTGCGGCAAGAAACATGGGTCTGGTCATTGATACCGGCCTCAGATTCTCTGAGCACGTCAGTATGTGTATTAAGAGGGCTTTTGCGAATCTTAAGTTAATATACGCTCAACGAAATATTTTAAATGAGAAACTTAAAAAAATGCTCTGTGATTCCATCGTATTGTCACATTTTAACTATGCTGATGTTGTGTACAGCCCATGTCTATTGGATGCTGATGCCCGAAGAATTCAGTTAATTCAAAATGGTTGTGTACGTTTAATAGGGGGTATAAGGAAGCGTGAAAGGGGAGTGTCTGCAAAGCTGAGAGAAATAAAATGGTAAAGAATGAATGAACGTAGGGTGCTCCATTCCTTAGTTCTTTTTAATAAAATTATTAGTAAAAAATGTCCGGACTACCTATATAGGAGTATTAAATTCCTTAGTGATGAGCACAATTTAGATTTCCGTCATAAATGTATTTTAACGACCCCAGCACATACATCTTCTTACTTTGAAAGATCATTTATTTTTAATATCGCTAAACTATACAATATGGTTCCCTTCGATATCAGATGCCTTTCTGGTTTGTAATTTAAATTATCAATTCAACATATATTACCTGTTTTTGTTTGACTCTGTCTTATTGCTTTAATGAAATTGTACTTCTAAATGAAAATTATTAAATTGAGTAACTAATGTAAATTATATTTTTTTATATAATGTTATGTATTGTGTAGGTTAAGTGAGGAAGCGTAGTCTTCAACTTCGCCCTTTGTAGCTTTTAAATGTTACAATAAAGACATAATTTATTTATTTATTTATTTATTTATTTATGTGAATTTCGATATTCATAAAGCTTCTAATATAAAAGGAAACATTGGGAAATATAAATATATGATATTTTATTCCCGCTATACCAACTTCCAACTAAATAAAAACTGAACCTCAAGTCTCAAACTAAAGGTGTAATCTAATTTCTAAGAGTTGTGCAATGCTTACATCCAATTTAATGGAAATAATGCATTTTCAGTTTCATCTCGCCCAACCGCATAAGGAATATTAGATTTTAGGTTCGAAAAAGTGTGAGATTTCACTCTGGATAAAATGTATTGAATTATTGGGTATGAATTTTCTGCAAAGTGTGATGCTATAAAAGTCGCATTAGAGTCTGCAATACTTTTGCAAATTTGTTGCTGCAAGTCGATTTTTGACATGAGAGTTGAAAGCAATATGTCATGTCGTTTTATAGTCTGCAATTATATTGCAGGTGCGGTTTCAACGGCGAGGGCTGCCAACCCAGCAAAAAAGAGTACCGTAAAAATATCAAAATATGACGCTTATACTCCGCAAACACCACTTAAATCTGAATAAGATAATTAATCACTAATCACTATCGACTACAAACAGGGCCGATCCTGGCGGGGGTGTAGCACGTGCACTCGCACAGGGCGGCCGGAATTAGGGGGCGGCCATTTCGTTAGTAAAATAAGAAGATCCTTTTAAAAGAATACATGTAGAAGTGGCAACCCGAACAAACACAACAGGAAAGATTTTCTTTAATAGAAGAATCTAATAATTTATTAAATGTTTATATGAGTTTTACGAAATGGAACCACAATTTTTGAGAAGATCATGTTTGGATCTAAAGATCTAAATCTCATATTAACAACAAGGGGATGGGGACTTCCATCAATGAGATATGGATGGAAATGAACTCTATTATGAAATTGTATGTTTTAAAGCCATTGTTACACCCTCTGAATGATCCTCGGAATTATCCAATCCCTACTTTATAATAAATTATATAATCACCAATGATCTTACCTCCTGTTTTCCTAATTTAGTCCTAGCTCTAAGAATATTTCTTACATTACCTGCGACCGTCGCCTTTGGGGAAAGAAGTTATTGAAAATCATTAAAAATGTCTTAAGTTCTACTATGTCCCAAGAAAGATTGACAAACCTTGCCATTATTTGAATTGAACACGAAATTTGTCAAAACAGACATATCAAATATAATAGACGATTTTGCATCTAAAAGTGCTCGAAGGGATTTACTTTAATGTTATTTTGAATATATTTCTATTTTCTAAGTATACATATACAGGGTGAATTTTTTAAAGTGTTACAAGGCGATATCTCGCAAACGGTTTAAAATATTTTCTTGAAATTTTAATGAGGTAATAGTGAGATGGGGGGCCATATTTAAACATATTTTTGTTATCTACCCCCTTTGCCCATTTTGAGGGCTGGGGGGTAACTTTGAAATTTTAAATGGGAATATGTACTTTTGTTTATTAAATTCGGATCTACTTAAAAAACTACGTATTTGTACAAAAAAAATGTTTGGTTAGCTCCACTGGTTACCGAATTATAATTAATTAGGTTATAAAAATTTTAAAAATATTATTTACCCTTTATCGTCTGTCATGTTTCAGAAGATGTTCGAAATGTCTCCCTTCAACTTCCAAACACTTTCTCACTCTTTTTTTTAAACGAATTTCGTACCCGCTCTAACATTTCAGGCGTCACTAATAAGCAGGCAAAGCGGATTCGGTCTTTCATATTGTCTATAGTTGTAGGTGCAGTCGCCATCACTTTGTCTTTTATAAATCCCCAGAAGAAAAAGTCAAGAGGGGTCAAATCCGGAGACCTAGCAGGCCAATTGACCGGACCAGCTCGACCAATCCACCTGTTTTGAAACCACATGTCAGGATTTATGTTTTGGTTTAATAATAGTGGTAATTCGTTCCTTAAAAAATCTGTATACATTTCTCCATTTAAATGGCGTTCAAAGAAATGCGGACCAATAACCCTATCTCCAATTATACCACACCAGACATTAACTGACCAAGGATGTTGATTTGGCACAGTTCTCATCGAGTGAGGATTTTCCTATGCCCAGTAGTGCATATTGTGTCTATTTACCTTTAAGAAAACAATAAAAAAAAATTAATTTCTACCGACAAGGGATAACTTAAAATCCTACCTGGCCACAATTCTGGAAACTAGCTTCATCAGAAAAAACAACATTCTTTAGAAACCTGTTATTTCCTTGCATTTGCCCTGTTACCCAATTGCAAAATGTAACGCGATTTTCAAAGTCTTGCCCATAAAGCTCTTGGTGGAGTGTAATGTGGTATGGATGAAATTTGTACATATGCAATATGGTCACAACCTATTTTTGGCTTATTCCAGCATCTGCAGCAAGCCGTCTGGAACCTACATGCGGGTTAATAGCTACCATTCCTAAAACTCCAACTGCCCTATCTGCATCTGTTTTAGTCCGCTTCCGAAATCGTGGTTTTGACTTCAGGCTGCCAGTAGTGCGACATCTAGTTTCCAGCCTTTTAAATGCCATGTGAGATTTCAGGTTGTTAGGAAACCTTTCCGCCCACCTTAGTGAAGCTTGTCTGTAGTTTCTTCTGCACTCCCCCAACATTAACAACATATCAACTTGAACACTAAAATTCGCTTCCATGTTCAATTGACCAAGCTGAGAAATAATCGTTGATATGTAAAAATTCCCAACTGACTGAAGTCAAAACAACGCATTTCCATGTAAACGAATAATAATTTTGAAATAAGTGAACTTGATTTATTTTAAATTTAGTTATTTTTTAAATCCAATAGAAATTTAATAATAAATTAATTATAATTCGGTAACCAGTGGAGCTAACCAAAAATTTTTTTGTACAAATACGTAGTTTTTTACTTAGATCCGAATTTAATAAACAAAAGTACATATTCCCATTTAAAATTTCAAAGTTACCCCCCACCCCTCAAAATGGGGAAAGGGGGTAGATAACAAAAATATGTTTAAATAAGGTACAAACGAACAAAGCCCCCCTATCACTATTACCTCATTAAAATTTCAAGAAAATATTTTAAACCGTTTGCGAGATATCGCCTTGTAACACTTTAAAAAACTCACCCTGTATAATCGAATGTTAGCGGATAGCAGACCAGACTTATTTTATTTTTGTGTGTAGTTTATTCATTTTTAAATTTGCTTTTTATCGCATGTAAATAAATATGATTCTCAATACAATAATATGGATCTTATTTTTTTTTTAAATAATTTTGTTTCATGAAAGTTCCTTTCCAATATCATAAAATGATAGGGTGTCGATTTTTAACGTGATTTAGTCAAATCATTATTCTTATTTCAAAATTTGATTCAAGACTAGGGCGGTAATTATTTTTTGCACGGGGCGGCAGAAGGTTCATTATCGGCCCTGACTACAAACACACAAGACGTATTTTATGGTTAATATTTAGTAACATTTATTTTTGGTTGGTAATGTAAAAATGTTACGTTTGTCCTCTCCTGGTATAGTTGTTGCAGAATTATACCGTTGATTCTTACTGCCATATATAAACGACCTGATTAAACCCTATTGTATACGCCTGAACCTCTTCAAAGCTCAATAAATGGGATCAGGGCCGGCTTGAAAATGTATACCACACCACACGATTTATTTTTATAATTTAAAATAAATAGATAGGTATTTTTAGTTTTAGGTACCTATAATAAATGTAAAATAATGATAACAATTAATGATTATTGAAAATAATTTAAAAGTATAACTATTAGGATAACAAGTACAATAAAAATTAATTAAATTCTAAGAAACTATTAATAATTTATTCAAAATGTAACTCTTTATCACTATCACCATCTTCATCTAAGCCTAAACTTATAATTAAGGGTTGAACATTTGTAATCATACAATTGTAAGAATTTTCCACCTTAAGTACATGCTGTACACAGTTTTTCCAGCTGTCTGCAGAAATTTTTCTTACTTCTTTTTTAATTAATTCTACTACAGATGCATTTAATATAGGAGAAATATTATTTCTCCTAATATTGGATTTTAATTGGTGCCATATTAGCTCAATAGGATTGAATATACAATAGTTCTGCTGCAAGTTTGTCACACTCGTATTCCTTATTTATTTTAAAAGCTTTTAATACTTCTAGCAGTTCTCGTTTTTTGTCAGTTTCTTCAAAATATAAATCATTTTCAATCATAAAATGTTGAATTTCTGCTTTTGTATTGTTAGAATTGGGAATGATTTTTGCTTGCCGAGTGTGATAACTAGCATTGTCCATTACAATGACACTATTTTCAGGTATATTTTTAAGGAGTTTATGTTTAAACCAATCTTCAAAAAGTTGTGCGTCGGTATCTTGATGGTAATCTAAAGAAGAATCTGCTATGTTTTTAGCTGAAAGCAACAGACAATTTGGAACAAACCCGTTCTCTGAACCAGCATGTAATATTGTGATTCTTTTGCCTTTATTTGATGGTGCCTTGGTTTGACATTTTTTGGAAGAATCATCCCAACCTTTTCTTGGAGTGTCATGGGTATCAAACCATGTTTCGTCAAGGTAAATAATTGGACGATTTTCTTCTCTAAATTGTTTAACAGCTGTTAAATATTTAAGTCTCCATTCCCGACACTTGAAGATGCCCCCCTATCAGCATAGTTCCAAGGACAGTACATTCTACCACTAATTAGCCTAACTAAAAATTACTCGCCGGAAAAACACTAAAGATTAAAATTATTAAAAATCACTTTGTATTTATATATGCATCAGGTATAGGTATAAATTGAATTTGTATACCTGGTCCGGCTCTGCTCGAAAAGGTTTTAAAATTTGGGATTTCCTTATTTATTTTATGGTCGAAGGGATAATGAGGTTTTATTACAGTCAAGAGATCAACGATATAATTCTGCAAAAACTATACGAGTACAGAGGCAGACCACCGACTCGATGGAGTGACGATTTAAGGCGAATAGCCGGAAATTGGATAATTATGGCCCAGAATCGAGAGACATGGAGAAATTTAGAGGAGGCCTATGTCCAACAGTGGATGATAATGGCTGCGTGATGATGATGATGAATGTAAAAATACTATGATTTCTACCAGACTTGGAGCAGAAACTCCAACATAACTCGAGCAAACTCGTTTTTGGCAAGTCTTACAAGTTGCAAGAATTTTGCAAAATAACTCAGCTGACTCTGTATGCCTTCCTTCAAATGTTTTGCAATTGCAGAAAGACTTGGTGACTGTAATGCGTCCTTAAGAAATTTTTTATTTTAAGTACAAAATTTAAAGAATTTGCAACATAATCTCTCTATTAACTAATGACAATTACCGGCCCACCCCATTTATCGGTTATTAGGCGATAAAAAAATATCTTTCAAATAGCCTAACAAGTCTGCGATTTGAGCGACATAATTTCCAGATAAGCTAATTTTTTTTTGTAATAATAAATCGTTAAGCAATTAACGATAAAAAAAATCATTCTGCATATGACTAGTTCTTTTTAGATTGACATCCTTTTAAACTGTCTGCGATCCTAAATTAACAATTCATTGCTTATAATTACAAGAGTTTTGCTTTATTAAAACAAAATAAGGGGAAGTATCTTAAAATGGGTAAATTTTCATATAGTTATTAGGGCTGGCTTATAACTTCACTTGAAGCTTAGGTAAAAATATTTAATAATTCTCGAAGTGCTGTGACGCTATACACATCTGTTTTCACTTAACAAGTGTATGTAGGCCAGTAGTTTAGCGATGATGCCAAATTATAAAGCGTGCTTCGACCTTGGTCGTTGGAAGGCGTTGAACGCTTCAATCTCGTTTGATAGGCGAGAGTATTCCTTCGTGTTTGTATACGAATTTTAGACGTAGTAGTAGTAGTAGTATTTCTGTCTTAATAAATAAGGCGTAAAATTTACCAATTGTAGCATTATCGTATTTCTATTCTGTGGAATAACTTACTGTCATGTGATTTTGATGTGCTTTCATTTATATCATATTTTTTTATGATCAAGTACAAGCACTATAGGAAAGGCAGTGCTTCGTCTTGTATTTCTGATATTCGCCGCTCTGGGCGGAATTAAGAGGGCAAGGTCAGCCGAGCACTTTCCATGAAAATATCTGTAAAAGAGAGTCAAATCCCCAACCTGTCTTCGATGTTCTAGGCTGTCGAGGTGCTTAGTCAGCTCGTGGTCTCCAATCAGACCAATGGCCCTCCTTTCGATGGAATCCAGTAGCCGAAGAGTATGTTTGGGTACAGAGCTCCAGACATGAGAGCAGTACTCTAGTGATGGTCGAATCTGGGCTTTGTATAGTGTCAAAAGTTGTTGAGGTGTGTACAACTTTCTGGTTCGGAAGAGTACACCAAGTTTCTGAGAAGCTTTCTTGGCGATTGCCACAACGTGGTTATGCCAAGACATATTTCCTACTAGATTGACGCCCAGCAAATTAATAGATAAAGCCAGTGGGATTGCTTGTCCGTCCATGACTATATCCGGTTCTGTAATGTTAACCTTTTTAGAGAAAACTGCTGCCTGGGTTTTTTAGCGTTAAATTCGACTTGGTTACTGTCACCCCAAGCCAAAATTTCTTCCAGGTCTTTGTTGAGGCGTGATACTTCATGCTGTCTGCGAAGATGTGCGTCGGCAGCCGATGTTTATGCATTCAAAAAGAAAGATGAGATAAGTGTGCTATCATCAGCAAAACTAAATATCGGATTTTTCGTTTTCACTAGAAGGTCGTTAATGTAGAGTAAGAAGAGAGTGGGAGACAATATGGACCTTTGAGGAATACCGACATTCATGGTGAATGTGTCTGAGAGAAATCCGTCAATCGCCACTTACAGAGAGCGGTCCTTAAGAAAGCTAGACAGCCATGCACAGAATGGACTGGGCATACCATAGGATCGTAGTTTACTTAGAAGTCCCTCATGCCAAACCCGATCAAAGGCTTTAGAAATATCCAGTGCAACAGCCCGAGACTCCCCATGATGTTCGATTGCGTTGTTCCAAAGATGGGTGACATAGGCTAGAAGATCTCCAGTTGATCTGGACTTCCAAAAACCATATTGATTATCGCTGATAAGGTTAAAGCCTTCCAGGTACTTTAGAAGATGTTGGTTAATAGCTTTCTCTATTACTTTTACTGAAAGCAATGCGATTGGTCGAAAGTTGCTAAGCAGGGTTCTCTTACCTTTCTTTGGTATGGGCTGGACTCGCGCCGTCTTCCAGCACGATGGAAATAGTCCTTGTTTGTAGGATAAGTTAAAAAGTCTACAAAATACTGGTGTTAGTTCATCGGCGCATCTCTTGAGAGCTATGACAAGAATTTCGTCTGGACCAGAAGCTTTCTTGACGTCGAGACCTTTCAGGATTCGTTTGACGGGACGCTGACGGAACACTATTTCGGCCATTTCTGATTGAACTGCAGGAATGTTGGATGGTGATCTTCCCTGGAAATCTACCGTGGAATGCGAAGAAAATAGTTCAGCAAGTAAATTTGCTTTGTCTCCGGCTGTGGATGCTATGATACCATCGGAACGTGTTAGATGTGGAATAGTTGATTTGATAAAATTTTGGCTGACGGCCTTTGCGACTGACCAAAAGGACCTTGATCCGTTTGGACTGTCAAGAATTTTGTTTTTGATTCTCAAGTTATGGGCTTCTTTACTTTGATCTATTGTTAGCTTACATTGGTTTCGAGCGGTAATAAAGATGGTACGATTCTCAGTGGTATGGTCTTTACGCCACTGTCGGCAAGCCAAATTTTTTGATCTGCCAGCACGCTCACAATGCTTGCTAAACCAGGGCTTGCCGTTGGAAGGGCGATTTTTGGAGGAGGGGATAAATGCTTCCATGCTAGTTAAAATGACGTCGGAGACCTCCCCAGCACAGATGGATGAACCTTCAGAAGAGACGCTTACGCTCACTCAAGGGAAAGTGCGAAAATGGTCTTTCAGGTCTTCCCACTTGGCCGATGTGTAATGCAATATCTTGCGAGGTTTAGGAGGTTGTTCAGAATTAATTGGTAGTTCGCTTAGAGTTGAAATAAGTTTTTGTGATCGGAAGATCCTAACGGAGGTTGTACGGTAACTGTATATAGATCTGGATTTGATGTCAAGAAAATATCCAAAAGACTAGCAAAATCTCCAGCTCGGTCTGGAATCCTCGTTGGTTCTTCTACGAGTTGAGTTATACCAGAACTGATCGCAAAGGATTCTGCCTCGCGCTGTATTTGAATATTTAAGCCAGTTGACATTGTGGACGTTAAAGTCGCTAAAGATATCAATCTCGGCATTTGGATGGTTTGTTTGCAAAAAGTCGATTGTATTGGCTAGTGATGAGAATAGGGCTCTGTAATGGGTATCACTTGGAGGACGATAAATGCATCACACATTACTATTACTATTCTTTGTGTTGCCAAACATTTCTCGCCGTCGTGTCCTAAGGAAAGAATTGTTCAGGAAGAAATGATAAAGAAGTGTTAAAAATAGTATTTTTTTCTAAAGACTTTGGCGTGTAAATATGACAACACTGGCCAACATTGAAACGGCCTTTGACGACCTTTGAAAGCGTAACTGACTTACGCGATTTCCCATTGATTGTTTACATTTTTCGCCAGTATTCTACTACGTAATTTCTTAGGTGTATCCCGTTTATTAATTCTAAGCGCCACTTATCGTTATCTGCATTCCATCTCTTCAACAATAAGTAAGTGGAATCATATGCCATTTTAAGAAGAATTGTGCTGTCCCGTTTTGGAATACTTTCCCCTGTCCGCGATATAATAATAAGTCTGCCGCAGAAGTAGTCTTTTCCTGCTTATTTAACAGGAAAATTACTTTAATAATTCATTCTCGGCACAATCGCAATACAGACAAACGTACGATTGGGACTCGAAAAGTTGTTTTTGCCAATCGGAGACTAGTTTTTTTGTTTGGTTGCCATGGAAATACAAAATATTTCCTAAAATATTCACTCACCCTCGACTTTCCCACGTGCTTGAATCAATAACCGGAAATTTTTTCGAGTTCACGAATGTTTTAAAAATTACTCCGATATAATTTTTTAAAAACATTCGTGAACGAGCACTATAATGAAAGAGCGGAGGGCGTCAAAAGAAATATCACGTGATCTATAAAAGTCAGAATGTTTGTGCAGAGTTGCATTAAGGGTCGGCAGCAACTTTAATAAATCTTTGATAATGTATAAGGTGCAATATTGTTGATTATATAATATAGGAATATAAACGACACGCAAGTATGTAAAAAATAATTAATAATTTAGGTTACGAATAAGAAAATAAACGATTCTTACGTCGGTAGCTGTCTAAATCCTCCTGTAATGCATAGAAGATGAAGAAGATGGCTTTTATCTTTTCTCTATAGGTTTATAAAAATATTACCGCTTCCTTCAACCCTCCGCCGGGCGCGTATGCGGCAGAATGCCGCAATTTTTAATTTTTTTCTGGCCAAATAATTTCAGGTAACTGCACGTCTTCGCGGTCTCAGGTATTTGTTATTCAAATCGTATACCCCCGTCCAAGTGCACATACCGCTTAAAGGGGACAACGGGTCAGCTGAAATTTGCCCTTGATGAGAGTAGTGCAAATTTGCGGTGTGTTTTCCGCGACGCGCCCTTCCATGTAAGTACTTTTTTTATTGGTATTGTCATTTTCAAGTCGCATAATGAGTGGAACTATATAAGTGTAGTATACATGCTATACCAGTGCCTCCTAAAACTCCGGGCCGCGAAGAGTAGTCACTCCGGAATCACTGTCGTGGGACTTTTGCGCCATTTTAGAACTGTCAAATCTCGTTGACAGCCGGGTACAAATTTTATTTTGCAGTTCATTTTAATGATATTACGAACAGTTATTTATTAAAACGTTAACAGGGTGTTTCCTGGGTTTGTGTAGAGGATATTAAAAGTGTTTGTGATACAATATCTCATATATTTCGTCCATAGTCGTGTGCTAACCGGATCGGTCTCGTAAGAAAGTCCCGCCGTGTGTGATAATTTTTCAGCGTTTTAGTGCTTATTTGCGTTAGAATTTCAGTTGAATACCGGAAAGCCGGTAATTTGAAAAGCAGTGTGTGCTCTTCTAGTTTGTCACATTTTAGAGTTTAAAATTGGATGTATTGGATTACTTACGTAAACTAGTAACGAGGTCAGTTTTTGAACATTCTACATAATGACAAAAACGTGTTGTGTTCCTGGGTGCAAATCGAATTATCCGAGTACGGAAGCTGGTGGATCTATGCTATCGACTTTTGGTTTCCCAAAAGATGAAATTTTGAAAAATATTTGGCTAAAAGCTATTCCCCGAGATAGTTGGTCACCTACCCAACATTCTGTAGTTTGTAGTAATCATTCTAAAAAAGTACCTATGCCAAGAAAATCTCCCGATGAAAGACATAATGAAAATCTAGCTCGTCATAATGAATGAAATGAATTTTTTTTTTTGAAAACAAATTTTATTTCAATTTACATAACTACATAAATATACATTTAATAATCTCTAATCAGTGTTTGAAACACTGGCCTCGAGAATAACATTTTGCACTTTATTTAAATCTAGATAATGGATTCTTTTAGCAGTTCATCATTAAAGTCGATTACAAAAAATGTCTACATTGATTATGATATGGCAATTAAACTTTGATTAGTCCCTTTAACTTTCTTACAAATAAGTTAAATGCTTGTATATCTTTGATTGTCTTTGGAAGGTTATTGTAAATTTTTGAAGCACATACAATGGGGTTATTAAGGCCTATATTCGTTCTTGTAGCAGATTGATATATATTGTATCGTCCTCTAGTTTCATGATTGTGAATGTTACTTGAATAAACCAAACTAGTATTACACTTTTGCAATCATTTGAAAACTCAGATATAATTAATAGTTTTCAAGACTTACTTTTAAACTATCTTAAAAAAATTAATATTTGTGAGTCTTGGACAGTAAAAGTAGAAGAAGATAGAAAAATTTATTTTTATATTCTAAATTTAACAGAGGACCTTATTAGCATTGTAAGTCAAATTTCAATTGATAAAAATATGGTTGTTAAGGTATTTATAAATAATACAGAATTAACTTTTAAAAACTTAAATTGGATTTTACCTTTTAATTTGAAACTAACTAGATGGTCCCAACTAGAAAATTTATTAGTTAGATAAAAAGATAAAATATCTATCGACCAATCATTCACTTTTTTAATAGAAAGGAGTATATATTTTTTGAACGAAGCTTATACCAAACTGGTTTCAGAATCAGATATATTGCAGGAGGAGAATGATTCAAAAGACAATAATAATTTAAATTTACCAATTTTAATTAATCAAGTACAATTACTCATTTTGAAAAAAAAGCACTATTCATCGGAAACTATAATTATGGCTTTTATGTTGTATACACTTTCTCCGTGTACATATGATTTAATACGGGATTATTTAAACTTGCCCACTAAAAGATATATACAATATATTTCTTCTAGTCTCAATTTTGTTCCCAATTCGTACCCAAATACCACTGATAAGGACCCAAACACCAATAATTACCTAAACTATGTCTCTGATTCCTTAGAACCTCATACATGTTATGTATTTTAAATTCCATTCCATTTTAAACTTCCCACCAAACACCATTTGGCAACAGCGCATCGCTGCTCTGTACACGGCGTTATCTGAAGTTGGCAATGGCTATACATATAAGTGTAAAGATTGTTTCACGAAAAATGGATATAACTTAATGACTGCAGTAAAAGTACCTGGGGCCATCCCATTATTTAAGACCGTTTGTTATTATTATGTGGAAAGGACCGGATTGTAATAATTATAATTAAATATAGGCACATCAGGTAGGTTAGGTTGCTTAATTTATATTTAAATATCTTTTTGTGGTAAAATTTGTTAGTTTTTGAGGAATGGTTCAAGAATTGTCTTTCACCAAACATTCCTCAGAATAGCGTGATAGTAATGGATAATGCGAGCTATCACAGTCGCCAATTACATAAAGCTCCAAGCTCAAATAATACAAAATTGGAGATTCAGAACTACATGGCGGCGAATGATATATATTTTGAAGAAAGTGATCTTTTAGAAGTTTTAAAGACATTTTGTATAAAAAAAGTATATGTTTGTGACACATTGGCAGAAGAAATTGGACATACAGTGCTACGGCTCCCACCCTATTATTGCATTTTTAACCCCATAGAGCATATGTGGTACCAGTTAAAATCACTGGTTAGGTCTGAAAATATTTCTCCGACTTTAAGTTCTAGTGTTGTAGAATTAATACGAAAATGCTTTAATGATATTCCCCCAGGTAGTTGGAAAAACTCAGTCCGTCACGTAATAACTGTAGAAAATTCGTATATTAGTCTGGATCGTATAATTAATCCAATTATAATTAATTTTGATGAGGATAGCGATAGCGAAACAGAACTATGACATTATAAATGTAAATAAATATTACTAATAATATTTTTTTTAAATGTTATTTCATTTGATTACATTAATATAATCATATCATTACTTGTTTTCCTTAGTCCGTCCCTTCATACTTCACTTGTTTATTGCCAAGCTCTTGTCGACACAATGGGACCGACCCAGGAAATCATTAAGTCGTATCCAAATTTCGTGAAACGTACTGTAGTATAAATGATGTTTACATGTGGAAGTATATTGTGGCCTATTTTTGATTATTTGTTTTAGATAAAATAAATCTAAAGTAAATTGTTCGTGTTTATTTCAGGTCACGAAAGCTACTGAGTCAAAATGAATCGGGAAATGCTGTAAATGAAATTGTGAGAGCTAGAAGATGAAAAGAGTGATGGCGAGCCAGAAGAATACGATAGGTAGATTGATAGTGACACAGATCAAGAGGGAGACGTTTTCACAAAAGATTTATATAGTAGTGAATCCGAACAATCAGAAGATGAATTGGACATAGTTGCACATGCCGACCAACAAAGTCAACAGGAAGATAATTACCGGTTTCTTATTGGATGAGGCAATGAAACTATCTGGATCAGTAACCTCTCTCCTCTGTTAAAACAAAAGCAAAGAACATCATAAAAATTTTCCCCTGTCCAAAATGTAGCGCCACAAATATTCATCAAGAAGTTGATACATTCAGTTTGTTTATTACTGACCAGAAGATTGACGACATTTCGAACAACGTCTCCCCAAAGACCTCCAGGCCTATTTGTCAAAATACAAGAACGATCAGATAACTCCTATAGAAACTGCAAAACCGGGGATATGTTACATTTGTGGTAAACATAAAAATAGTGAAACCAAGTCTGTCTGTCAACAGTGCGGAAACAATGTTTGCAAGAAACATAGTAATATAAATATTATATGCTTCGAGTGTAACGGGAAAATGGAAATGGAATAACCCTTTTTTTATAACCTTTTTTTTATGACAAAATGTATACCTTACTTTTCATTAATAAAAAATGAAAACCCCAATAGTTTAATATTTTACCAATTTCCCCCGCTCTTTAGATTTAAAACTGAAAAAATCAAATGCGATGTAAATGCCGCGACGCGCCCGCTTATTTAAAATTATTTGACGCTCCCGCCGGAGGGTTAAGAAAATATCATCATCAATCTCAAAAATATTTTGATATTTTTATTATTATCAAACACTAGAACTACAGAAAAAATCCTTTAAGGCACTCTTGCGAGCAAATCTCTAAAAGCCATATTAGATTCGGCAACTTTTGTCTCTTGCGCCAGCAATGGCATCCGTATTACAGTCGGCAATTCTACTCTTCTGGCAATTAAAATTGCACGGATTCATGCGCAGTACACCGTTCCCGATCAGCTGTCTCTCATTGCCAGACATTGGGCAAGCGCCATTTTAATTGCCATTGCCGCTGCAAGTCTGGGTAGAGATGGATTATTCTGTTATTTTTAACTGTTTATTAGTTGGTTGAAGCAGCTATGAACAGCTAATGGCTATTTAAATTAACTGGTACTAAAATTAGCAGTTCACATTATTTATTCAGCATATGTTCTGCTAATTCGTCGCAACTTTTTTGAACTGCTATTTCTAAGTACCAGTAGCTGCTTTAACTGGTAAACAAAACGAACAGGTTTGCCCATTTCTAATTCTGGGGGTATTTTAGGGATTTCGATAGTACCAACTGCTGTTCTGACTGTTGGCAATGCGCCAGCTGATCGAGAACGGTTTAGTGGGCATGAATACGTGCAATTATAATTGCCATTGCAGGCGCAAGAGATGAATTGCCCACTCTAATACGGCTTTTACAGAGGCTATATGTTCAGATCCTATCGGAAGCTATACGTTGTCCGGGTATAAATGCGGGTTTGACGTCAAAGAGACTAGAAAAAGTGTTGGATTTTCCACGAGTTAGACCAGAACTGATCGCACAGGATTCGACATCGCGGCCGCGGGGATCATTCAAATATATTATAAATAAGATCAATGGGCCCATAATACTTCCTTGAGGTACATTTTAATATTTTTTTTTATGATCGAACACAAGCACTATAGGAAAAATCCTTTTGAGGCACTCTGGGAGTGGTGTGTGTGCGCAAAAAGCGATTCACGTTGGTTTTGAATCGTTGGAGGTTATATTCCTTGGGAAAAACGACCTCGAGAAGGTCGTTCCATAAGGATGAAGTCCTCCAGATGAAAGAATTCTTAAACAATGAAGTTCGAGGAGTACTAAGCTTAACCACATATGGATGGACGGCAGTGGTTCGCCGTGTATTTCTGCTATTCGCCGCTCTTGGCGGAATTAAGAGGGCAAGGTCGGCCGAGCACTTTCCATGAAAATATCTGTAAAAGAGAGTAAAATCCCCAACCTGTCTTCGATGTTCTAGGCTGTTGAGGTTCTTCGTCAGCTCGTGGTCTCCAATCAGATCGCCCTCCTTTCGATGGAATCCAGTAGCCGAAGAGTATGTTTGGGTGCAGAGCTCCAGACATGAGAGCAGTACTCTAGTGATGGTCGAATCTGGGCTTTGTAGAGTGTCAAAAGTTGTTGAGGTGTGTAACTTTCTGGTTCGGAAGAGTGCACCAAGTTTCTGAGAAGCTATCGTGGCGATTGCCACAACGTGGTTATGCCAAGACATATTTCCTCCCAGATTGACGCCCAGCAAATTAATAGATGAAGCCAGTGGGATTGCGTGTCCGTCCATGACTATATTCGGTTCTGTAATATTAACCTTTTTAGAGAAAACTGCAAATATACGGGATATACCTCTTTGAGAGCGAACGGGAATTATTATAATATATAGTGGTAATATTGATGCAGCAACTAAGCTAATAAGATTTTTTTAACAATAAAATTAGCCCTATAGTACCCCTGCCCGTTAGTGGTTTTCTTTTTTTTCTGAAAGGTATTTCTATCCATAAAAGACTAACGCCAACTCATTTCCAAAGCGTCTCTTAAAACTTTTAATACATTACCTTTGACTGTGTTTTATTAAATGTGGCATTAAATTAACTTCGTTTTGGTTTATTTTTTACCTCGTCTCAAATTCAATTGTAAGCTTTCTTTAAAAGTTTAATTACAATTTCTCCTAATCCTAAATATAATTCTTGTTTAAGGAGTTTTTTAATTAAAATATTAGGAGATACCAAAGTTAATGTAATTTCTAAAGTTGATGGGTGTGTTCTTGATATAATATAGATTTGTACTAAAACTAAAGAGTAAGCTCGAATATATACCGGGTGACCAGAACTATATCATTTTGGGACATGGTAGAATAAGTGCAAAATTTATAGATCGGTATCGCTTAATATACGAGGTCCGCGAGTGGTAGATGTTAAAGGCCGTATTAGACTCGGCAATTTTTTCTCTTGCGCCGGCAATTATAATGGCACGTATTCATGCGCAGTAAACCGTTCTCGATCAGCTGGATCATTGTCAACGGTCAGAACAGCAGTGGGTACTGTCGAAATCCCTAAAATATCCCCAGAATTAGAGATGTGCAAACCTGTTCGTGTTGATTACCAGTTAAAGCAGCTACTGCTATTTACAAATAGGAGGTGCAAAAAGTTGCTGAATTAGCAGTCCATAACTTTAATAAAGAATGTAAACTGGTAATTTAAGTACCAGTGGGTTTACATGGCCATTACCTGTTCATACCTGGTTCGGCCAAATAATAAACAGTTAAAAATAACAGAATAATCCATGTCTACCCAATTGCGCCGGCAAGGGCAATTAAAATGACGCCTGCCCCATTTCTGGTAATGAGAGACAGCTGATCGGGAACAGTGTACTGCGCATGAATCCGTGTCATTTTAATTGTCAGAAGAGTAGAATTTCTGACTGTAGTACGGAGAACGGTGTACTGAGCCTGAATCCTTGAATTATAATTGCCATTGCTGGCGCCATAAAAATTCCCGACTGTAATACGGCCTTATTCTTAAATGGGGAGGGGGGGGATAGTTAAAGGTTATGTACTGTGATGAGAGCACGACGTTTTCAATGTCTGATTTAAAAGTTAAAAAAAGTATACATTTTATTAGAAAGAATTAAAGGAATTTGAGTTTGATTGTTCAATTTGTCTACAAAGCTATCATAGAAGCTGTGGTCAACAATACAAAGTGATTAATTCTGAAAATATCGTGGTCTATTGTGTTAATATCAAAAGTGATGTTAAAAAAGTGGAGATAATGGACAAGCAACTGCTAACAGAGATTAAATCCATGCTACAGAAGAAAATGAGAAATCTCGAAAATCACCAAAAAATTGGATGATGAAACTTAAGAGCTTAAGACAAGTTTAGAATACATGTCTCAGAAATTTTAAGAGCAACGTCAGCTGTATGAAGAAAGCATAGTTCAGAATAAGAAAATCAAGCAGGAAAATAAGAAGCTACAGGAAAAGGTTTAATATTAGTAAACAACTAGAAAAGCAAAATAACATACTAGTAACAGGAATACCCGAACAAGAGAACAAAACAACAAACAAATAGTAAATGAACTTATCATTAATATGGGTCTAAAACTTATAGAAGATGATGGTAATGGATTGTTATATGATAAATACTCAAAATGAAGACAAACCCATCATTAAATGTAAAAATATGGATATTAAAGAAAAAAATTTTAACATCGGAAGATTATAAAGAATATAAATATACAAAAGACTGCAAATTCCAGGATAGAAATAAACAAATTGTTTAAATCATGAATTAACAAAAAGCAATCAACAACTCTGCACGGCAGCACGAGAGGCGAACAGGAAAAAAATTATAAGACTGCATACTGTGTAAATGCCAAGATATATGTCGAAATACAAGAAGATAGTAAGCCAGTACGTATTTTTACATTAGGAGATCTGGAACTGCTTGATTGAGTCAAATAGTTTATGAATATCTGTATAATAAGTAATATACATAATACTATAAACTATACATACTTAAGTAGGTACATATAATATGCTAATGTTCGAAGTTTTAGAAATAAATGGGAAGAAGTGGAGATTTTAGTTAAATTACATGCAGAACCACATCATGTTTTGTTTTCACAGAGACATGGCTGTAAGAGAACGAGACGGAACTGTATAAACTTCAAGGATATAGAAAGGATCATAACTGTAGTGATGCATGAGGAGGGGGCACATCAATTTATGTCAAATCTAATATAACATATGAAGTAGATATTAATAGATCTATTAGCAACTGTGAATGGCTGAGTATAAAACTAAAATTAGATAAAAACAATCTGAAAATAATAGCAACTTATAGACCACCACTAACAGATGTAAGAAATTTAATAAATGATATGGACACCATAATTAATGAAATAACTCAAGACACACTTATTATTGGAGACATGAACATAGACATGTTTAAAAGCAATAATTATGTAACTGAATACTGTAATATGCTTATAGAAAATGGTTTCCACTTCGTAAATGATACTAAACCTACCAGAGAGAAACCTGAAACAAGAACACTTATTGACCATGTTATTAGTATTAATAGACATAATCAAATAAATATAAAATTTGTTGACCATCTTAGTATGGATCACAAAACACAAATTATAAAATTGGAAAAATATAAAATGAAGAAAGAGTCAAAACAGAGACGTCAACGAAAACAAATACAGATAGAAACAAGCACTGGTTAAATAATGAATTTATGAAAATAATTAAAGAAAGGGATAAAACATATGTGAGACATAAGAGGAATATACATAATGTAGCTATTAAAGAAGAATTTATAAGACTAAAAAATAAATGTAATAATCTGAAAAATAAACTCAAGAAGAAATTTTTAACAAAAAAGTTTGAACATGCCAAAGGTGATGTGAGAAAGACGTGGCAGACAGTGAATCAAATAATCGAAAATAACTTTTCAAGTCACTATAACAAAGACAAATTGAAAGATTTTCTGGTAATAGAAGACAGTAAGATTGAGAACGATCAGTAAAGAGCTAACAAACTAAATGAACATTTTTTGAATATTGGAAATAAAATCGGAAGACAAATGGAGTAGGAAAGGGGGAGAACAGCAAATGTAGAATTCTTGGAAGAGCGAGAAGAACGAACCATCTATTTAAAATCATGCTCTGAGCAAGAAATTGAAGAAATAAAAAACAATCATAACAAATATTCTGCGCCTGGTGCAGATGGAATCGCCACATATGATTTTATACTCCTGAAAGAAATACTTGCACCAATCCTTACAAGATTAATAAATAATATGCTAGAAATAGGTACTTTTCCAGAATGTCTAAAAGTTTCTAAAATTATCCCAATACATAAAACAGGTACTTTTTCTGAACCTGGGAATAAAAGACACATCGCATTAATATCAACATTCTCCAAAATAGCAGAAAAAATTATCAAAGAACGATTAGTAAATTTTGTTAATAACACTTTTAAATTTGACAAGCAACAATACGGATTGCAACCAAACAGCAACACTCAGTCAGCAGTAATAGATCTTATAGAATTTGTAACTAATGGACTAGACAATAACAAATATGTAGCAGCTTTATTTGTCGATCTTCAAAAGCCCTTTGATACAGTGAATATCAATATATTAATGAAGAAACTAGAAGAAATCGGAGACCGAGGTACACCATATAATTTAATCAATTCATATCTCACAAATAGAGAGCAATATGTATCAGTAAACCAAAAAGAAAGTGAAGTGAAGAAAGCAACAATAGGGGTATCTCAAGGGTCTGTTCAGGGCCCCATTTTATGTCTATTACATGTACATAGTTTATCTGAAGCAAACTTAGGATTTATACATATAACTTTTGCCGATGATACAGTCCTATTGTTCGAAGACACAGATCCAGGGGTCCTTGAAGAAAAAGTAAATAAAACCGTAACAGTATACTATAAGTGGTTATTAAAAAATAATTTGAAGATCAACATAAAAAAACTGTGTTTATGATTTTTAAACATAAAAATAGAAAAAGTGCACAATTCAATATAAAAATAAACAAGGAACAAATAAAAATGATGAACTGCTATAAATATCTAGGACTAAATATAGATGCAGAGTTAAACTTAAAAAACATATGGACCATGTCACCAAGAAATTGGCTTCTCCCTGTGGTGTTATAAGAAAGTGTACCAAACGTAATGAAAATTACAATTTGTGAGGCTTTGTTCAAGTCGCATCTACAATATATGTGTGATGTGTGGGCATTTTCAAACAATTCAATAATACAAAAATTCCAAAGATATCAAAATAGAATTCTTAAATGTTTACATAGACTACCGAGACTATATCCAACCAAACAAATATATAAAAACTATAAACTGATTAATTTTAGTGACATAATAAAGCTAGAAGAATGTAAACTGGTTCAAATCATTAAAAAACAAATAAAAACTAACATAAACCCAATAAGAAACAGTGATCTGCATCAACACAACAAGAGAGCCCGTGACAACTTATATGTGCCGAGATCAAGAACGAACATCCATCAAAACAAAATTACAATAAAGATGCTGAAGTCATATAACTCGCTTCCAGTAAACGTAAAGAATGCTACAAACGCTAAAGTTTTTGCAAAAAAAATAAAACAATTGCTTATATAACAGAGTTCAGTGCAGTTTTAGGATTGAAGATTCTATGCTCTATGACGAATTATATATTGTTCGCCTTTCCTTGCTGCGGCTGTGTGGGTGTAAAATAATTAATTAGTTTTCATCTCAAAATATGATTGTAAGATTTATATATAATATATTTATTATTAGGACTTGTTACCAGTCATAAGACATTATGTAGGTACTGTTTTTAGTTCAGAAATAAAGTGCTTTCAAAAAAAAAGTTATATTTATTAACAAATTTTGAACTAACTGTATCTTGAATTAGCCAATAAATGTATTCCTATTTTTTCATATTTAAAATTCACTTTATTATACGATTTCAGTGAGTTAATGCTCGATATTTACATCTGAAGGGATTATATAAACGCAATTTTATATATGCAAAGAATAATTACCTTCTTCCGAGATTAAACCACCCACTCTATAATATTAAAATGGCTACTATTGAAACACTATAAAACTAGCTGACCTTGTGGAAAAGTATTTTTGTATATACGTGCGAGGAAGCTGAGAAGCTGAATTTAAGTAATTCGTATTTTTCATAGGTATTTAAATATGCCCATTGTTAGACGTTTTCTTGACCCAAATTACAATACGGCTAAGAAAGTTTTCAGCAGTTTTCTTACAAACATTGAAAGATATGTCGTATTTAAGTGGATGGGTACAAGTTATTTCTATACCCATATAAAACAGTATTAGGCTAATGTAAATTGGAGAAATTTATATGCTCTATAAAATTTTAAATTTAAAAAAAGTGTGTTATTCAAGGTTAATTTTTTTAGCTGTTTCCAGCATTTGTATAAGGTTGAGTTTTATTACTTTTATTGACGTTTTGATAAAATTAATTTGTGAGGTATTTCTATGTTGATAAAGGTTAGGTCAATAATTTTAATTAAATTACTTTAATATAACCATGTATTATTTGTATTTGCTTGGTTGTTGACTATAAATTGCCTAACTTCGTATAGTTAGAGAGACGGTGACAATAGGGGGTCCGTGAAGTGGAATATCAGTAATTTGGTTTTTCTCGTGGAGTTTAGGTCCTCCTCTACAACTTTTATATCTGATGAAATGCCGTAGAGCGTTGCTGAGACGACCGCTTTAGATAGGAAATTCTCAATAAATTCAAAATTATATCGAGCCATGTCTGAAAATTGATTTACAATATCTGCGTGATCCCAAAGTCACGGGAAACAAATTTTCTGACAAGTCAACCCTTGCATATACTTTTCCGAGCGTGTCAAAAAAAATGAGTGTCAAGTGACATGGGTCCAAGTGGGCTTAATCGATTTGTATTCACATGGAGATGACTCGTAAACGATTTTCTGATAAAAATAATATTGCGAATATTGAATATACAACTGAACGATACCTGCCTTCCGGTATCTCTGCGTAATATTGTCAGAATTTCGCCTAGCTAGGTGCGATTCTTCTGAATTTTTTTTTGCACAATATTTGGGTGCCAAGGAATGTAGTATGACAATTTTCTGACATGGCACGATCGTTTTCCGAATTTCCCCAGAGGAGAATATTAAAAAATTCCAATAATGAAATGGCGAGACCTGGAACGACAAAAATTTTTTCACATAATCTTTAACATATAATCTTCCATTCTGGAAAGTTTCAACTTCAAATTCGCTTTTTTTTTTTTTAATTTTTTTTTGACACGCTCGGGAAAGTATATACAAGGGTTGACTTGTCGGAAAACCGTGACTTTGTGGTCATGCAGATGCTGTAAACTCATTTTCAGACATGGCTCGATATAATTTTGAATTTGAGGCATTGAGTTTTACATTTTTGAATTATACCGATTTTTTTTAAAGTAAATACAGGAACGTACTCTAGGGGTATTTTAATGAATATTGGTAATTTAAGGAACAAACCGTAAACCACTGAACGTAGATTTTGTTCCTCTTTCATAATTTAAACAAAAAAATCCAGGCCCGTATTTTAAAAAATTAAGTTGATTATGATGACCCAAAGAGGAAACGCCACTTTAAAGATCTGATGATGTCATCTTGTGAAGAATAAAAAGTAGCAATGAGAATATGAAATTTATTTTTGAACATCTTTTCGAACAAAGTCAGGAAAAAAATTAAAACCGAAACGCAAAATTGTACATTTTTCCAAATATTTTAAAAGCCCCTGTATTTATGTTTGATTTTTTGCGGCGTATTATTGGGCTCGTAATTACGCAACTTTGCCGCAATGCCCCCAATTTAAACGACGTCGTATCTCTTACCGTTTTCGAAATCCCAATGGTGAAAGACTATAAATTGTTACAACCTGTATATCAGACTGCCGAAAATCACACCTCTTTTCGTTTATCGCAGCTTCAACATTAACACACCCTAATGACGTAATTGCATGAACGATATTCTGGGCCGTGGCCCCCCTGAAGGCCTTAGCCCCCTGCGTCGCGTCTCTTGCTGTATAGTAATTCCGCGCCTGCCATAAGAATATATAAAAATATTATTTCAAATAAAAATAGTTTTAATTCCTAAACATTTTTTCAGAATTGCTAAATTAGTATAACTATTTAAATTGTAGACCGTAGCGAATTCTCTGCACCACACCAGTCATAAAGATAAGTCAACACTTCTAAAATGTAATAAAGTCCGCGTTCGTTAGTTGATTTTATTTTTCTTCAATAACAGTCCTATACGTAGGTAATTTTTTAAATTGGGTAATAGATTTGCAACAGTCGCTGAGGGTCTAAAATCTCTGCTATAGGTAATGATAGGGCAATTTATTTTAACGAAATACTTTCGTGGTAATTTTTCAAACGATCTCAGTGTATTAACTCCGGGATATTTTTTTACATTTTGGCTCTATCGAACTTATCAGCAGTTTTTTTTTCTGGTTCGTCATTTCTTTATATTCCACCTAGTTGAAATAACCCTTATGATTCAGGCTTAGTTCGCATTTATAAAGTCTTAATAAAAAGAAATGCAAATATTCGGATTATTTTCGAAAATATCCAAATATGAAACTCATTTAGAAGTTCAAGTTTTAAAAAAGAGGAGTTGTTATTGGTCAAATAATGTCGTTATGTTGGAAGAACAAGGGTAGTAGAGAAATAAGTGATTACAAAAGAGAATTTACCGGGAGGTAGTTAATTCTTGAGTTGGGGAAACAAAAATTAAAATTTTTTGATACGTTGATTTATTGATTATTGAATTGAAACTCGTTGCGTTGGATATATAACTGACAGCTACCCAGAGATCAACCATACAAAATATATGCTTTATCGCTGTGTTAGTGCTATATAGCGCAGACGTCTCATATTTGCCAACGCTTAAATAAAAGTTCGTTAAATGCTCCTATATCTTGTAAGATGTAGAATAAAATACATGAGTTGTTCCAATGGAAAATGTTATATGTGCACAGAGACATAATAAATTCAAAGCGAAGAAATGCCCGTTTATATCTATTCTGAACTACGTAGACATGTGGATGCCAGTGGCAGCTATTCAGAGAAGTAAGGAAAGTGACTTTGGCGTGAATTATATTGACGCGTAAAAATAGTCTGTATGTTTAAGAAAACTTTTACTTGGCTCCTGCTCAATATTTTTGCCTATAAGCAGCCACTGTTGGAATGCCTAACTATCTGATAAAGCTAATAGCATCTTATCTAGAAGATAGATCATTTCAAATATGTATCGACGATGAACTGTCTACATCCAAGAACATAAGAGCTGGCGTTCCACAAGGTTCAGCAATAGCCCCCCTGCTCATCAACATATCTATACAGCAGACATTCCTCAGTTTACTCTAAACGAAAAAGACATAAGCCGCGTTCTCAGAGCTTCGACGTGTCGCAGCGACAGTCCCCCACTCTTTTTGTAGGGGGTGACGTCTGTCACTTGTCATTCGGATGTAACCTAACCTTACAATATTTTGTTATTGTTTTGTAAATGAAAACAATTTGTTTTGTACAAATTTCGTTTTGAATACTGACTGAGACTTTGATAATGAAAGCGGCGAAGCAATGAAATATTTGAATAATATCTGGCAGTGTATTTTAATATGATTATTCTTCAAGACTAAATAGCTAGCTAGGTAGTTTTTAAGGAGAACCATTTCATTCCTCCAATAAGGAAGTCTAAAATCATAGACATGGGCGTTCTGACAGTGTCTCCTCATCATCCAATAATTTAAAAATATTTATATTATAAGATTTAGGGATCTATAGAGGTACAAAACTAATTTTTAGATAATATTACAAAAATACCAACAGGGCTAACAAAATACCATGGGACTTTAAAAACAGTTTACAATTTTAAGTCAAAATGATGTTTTACCAGTATTATTAACTCTTGCACTTTCTTCTGCAGATAACTTTTTTCTAAATTCAGCTTCAGAGCGGTGAAGAATTTCCACAGGAATATAATTTGAATTTGTGGCCACATCCATTATGGTTTTCGTTTAACCTAAAATTTAACGTTTTAAACTTGAACTCGTCACATTTCTTTAAAAAACTTATAGTATAGTCGATAACCTCTTCCGATTGCAGCTTAGGGTGTGAGTATGTGGAATGCGGATGTTGGATTAAAATTTTCCCCTCTTGGAGGTTATATTTGGGTTTGTTTTTTTAAAAGATTTTTTTCGATGACAGCGTCAAATTTTATTTTTGTATTCTAGTCCTCAAAATATGTATGTGGTTAGTAAAAAATGCACCAATGTAATTAAGAAGACCAATGTAATTAAAAATTATTTAATAATTTTGTAGGATTTAGGTAGATAATGATCAAATAAACTTTTAAAAGCAAAAGTACATACTATTCACAATTTTTTAGGACAAAATAATTTACCTTTGTTCGAAAACAACGAATACTTATTTCGGAAAACTGAGTTTCAAATTTCAAAACAAAATAAAAAATTAATACTACAGCGCAGTGTTACCAGTTATCTCATGAAATGTCAGGAGATCTGTTGAATTTTTTGTGATTTTATGAATAATCTGGTGGTCCATGAAAAACCTTTTGAAAAAGTTCGGTTTCTGGTGTTATCAGCTTCGTTTCGGGGAGGTATATTTTATAAATCACAAAAAAATCACCTAACCTTTTTCCCTCAACATTTTCTAGGGCTAAGAGGGATACCTCGACGATACAGATCTGGTGAAATTTCACCAGATACCTGGCAATACCGCTACTTCGGTACCGTTCGATGGTGGTGATAAGTGGTAATGACGTAAACGGTTATGATTGGTTAGGTTGGTGTTTGTTTTTTTTTGGACACACGATGAGAAATCTGCGCACCTTACAGACGCGGCTGCAAGGTAGTGTCGGGCTAGCAACATTGTGGGGAAAGACCATCAATATCATCCGCTCTGAAGGAGGGGATCCGCCTCAGAAGGAGACGAGCCAACCGACTAAAACTCACCGTCTGAGTCAGGCATGATACTGTCGCCGTAATAACGATATCTTTCCGCTTTTGTTATAGTTGGTAAAGCGGTAGCGTCGCCTGCGGCGCGTTGTTCATCAATCGTTATCGTGGGTCCCTCGTATACCCATTTTTCCCCTTGCTTATTTATCGCCAGGTCGCTGCTTTTTTTGCTACTTTTGTCCCATTGGAATTCTAGGCCCGAAGGCGGCGATTCCCCACCAAGATGTTTATTTAGAGCCAACGTTAAGCGTTGACGTGCAGCGGACCTAGTAATAGAGTCAGTGTAAGTAGCGTCAAGGTACTGGTCGACACTACCGGTGAGGTCAACAGTCCTATAACGGCTATCAAAGTCGGTGCTAGATATGGTATTACTTAAATTATCGTTTTCCGCCATTTTTCGATATTTCGACGTTTCGATTTTTTGATTTGGTAGTATCGTCAGGGATGCCAGCCGACGACAGGTGTCTGTCGGTCTTAGTGGGGCCCACCACCTTTCTCCGCTAACAGGAAGTCGTCAGCAGTCCACCAATTAAGATGAAGATGAGGGCAAGAATTTTGTCTTAGAATTAAAAGGATTGATTTTACTGTTATAAGTATAGTTGTTGGAACGTAGGACGAAGCCTAACTATTGTTCGAACTATACTTTTGAGTTTATTGGCACGGGCACGTCCAATGGAATATAACAAGGCAAGTTTGTTATATTGAACACGGAGGGCTTTTTTCTTATTTAATTTTAAGTCTTTTGTCTTGAGGGTTATTTATGGGTTAGTCTTACGTATGTCGAGTCTCACGACCGGGGCGATTTTCGATTAATTACTTTTATTTTCTTTACAATAAAAAAATTAACCTGAGCTAGCAATGGTCCTCTAATAAGAGGGAATTAACCAACCTAACTGTCTTCTAAGACCCTACACGCGAATCCTAGCTTTGCCTTAAATATATCAACTTAAGATTTTTTAAGAACCCTTACTACCCGCCGGACTTAGAAAAAATATCCTAATAACCGTTACTTATTATTCCTAGCGCAAGGCGTCTATAAAGGAATAAATCGGTAAAAACGAATATTTTTTATTAAGTTATTTCGGACGCAAATATCTATAACGAAATACTTATTGATTAACGCAATATTTCTCTCAACCTGCGATTTTTTGAGAAACTTATGCGTGTCGCATCTTTAAGAAGTTTTTTCGATTTTTTTAACGCCACGCTGGCCGACGCCGCCCTCAGTGCAGGGACAACGATGCCTTAATGACCGAACAGAAATGACTATTCCGTTTGTCTCTCTACCTTAGCTTCCACCTTATAAAAAGGACGCTATTTTAACGAACGCTTAAGAGACAAACTAGTCCTACTCCGACCGAATTTAGTTACTTCTTCTTTGCTTCAAAGATGTCTTCTTTTTTGGCCTTTTCACTTGACAAATATTAGCGATATTTGCCAAGGCGGGCGACTCAATACACTTCGTTAGGAGGGATCGACTTATTAGGAGGTATTCTCCCGATCGAAATAATATTGAGCCTGTGCAACACCGTCTAGATTAATCCGCCGGTATATAGATGATACCTTGCGAGGAAGAATCTATAAAGCTCACACTGAAATCGCGGGGGACCGAGCCAGGGTATACGCACTGGCCTGCTGTTCCAACGGTGGACGCTGAATTAGAAAGTTTATACTCCGCGTTAAAAAACACAGAGTGTTAAATCCCTCGTTGTACGGGTTTCTTCAAAGTTTAAACTCTGTATTCAAAAATACGAGTGTTCGTGAAGACTGTACTGGACTTTTTCCCAGCGAACGATCTCGCGGAGATTGGTCTCTCAAAGCAACCAGAATTCAACTGCCGTATTCGACTTTTTTTTACATATAGTTTTCGTCATTCCATCTAATCTCGTGCCGACGAAGCGTTTCGATAACCGACAACAGGAACCACCGCTGTTGACGTTGCAGAAATATAAAAAGCCTCTGATTTTGCATGTTGAAAGATTATATTATAACCTTGTTAAATAAATCGTGCTATAAAAATAGTCCTTTTTTGGTAACATATAGGAAAATATGTTAAATTATTAAAAAATAATCCAACGTAAAAATCCCCCGTATTTTCTTAATTTGAAAAAAGTCATTTTTACAACAATACCTGTAACTCATTTCACTTAGACGTGTTATTTTTGTTTATCATCAGTATGATTTTTTAGGTTAAGCCTTGAAGCGTTGCCTGGTGTGTTTCGGTTACAGCTCTTAACCCTTTCTTATTTGAATTTAATCAAATAAGCAAGTTTTAAGAGCTCCGTTAACATACTGGGTGCAGAGGTAGAGGGGTAGTTATTGTAATTGTTTACAGAGGCGTATAGTGTGCGCGTAGTGTGCGTGCACACTTATTTTATACAGAACAAGTTCTTAAATAATTTGGAGTGTGGATTTAGCGAGTGATCCAGTCTTTAGGTATTCTGTGTTTTTGACGCGGTAGTCTGCGTATGTGCGATGAGGCTATCTTGGCGTTGTTGGCCAAGTTAGCCTTGGCGATTATTTTATCGAGAAACTCCGAAATTGTGTCAATTTGGAGGTCTCGATGTATAACGTGAGTTCTGGTATATCTAGGTGTATTCAGTATTATTTTAAGTGCCTTGTTCTGTATTACCTGTAGTCTTTGTAAGTCCTGCTTACCCAGTGTGCACCATGTCGGTGCTCCGTATGTGAGCACCGGCCTGATGAGCACTTTGTACATCATGACTTTTGTCCTGATTGTTAGCTTGCTCCTACTGTTGAGCAGCGGGTATAGAGTGCTCAGTTGGGCGTGAGCCATCTTTCTCCTGTGGGCTGTATTTACTTTCCAATTAAGGCGTTTGTCGAAGTGAAGTCCCAAGTATTTTACGCTTGGGCTCCAATCGATTGGTTTGTTTCCTACAGTGACCCTGCCTTCCGGTCTTCTGAACCTTGATGAGTTCTTGGTAAAGTAAATTGCCTGTTTTTTTTTTCTGGATTGATTTTTATTTTCCACTTGCTGAGCCATTTTTCCAGAGTAATGATGTTTTCTTTTAGCGCCAGCATTATTTGTTTTGGATTTCTTGATGTCACTGCTATGGTTGTGTCATCAGCGTATATGAATTTTTCGCAAGACGGATGCATTGGGATATCACAAGTAAAGATATTGAAGAGTAGGGGGGCTATTACCGAACCTTGTGGGACTCCGGCCCTGATTATTTTTGACGTAGAGTAACACTCTTCAACAAAAGTTTTAAACGATCGATTTTCAAGATAGGAGGCTATAAGTTTTATCATATAGTTTGGTACTCCTAGCCTGATCATTTTGACACTTAACCCGTTATGCCATACCCTGTCAAAAGCTCTACTGATATCGAATAGGACGGCTCCCGTGCTCCTCCGTCTATTGAATCCATTGATTATGTTAGAAGCCAGTCTTGTTGTCTGTCTAACGGTGCACACGTTAGCTCTAAAGCCAAACTGCTCCACTGGTAGACAGTTGTTAGTTTCGACAAAGGTTGTGAGCCTACCCGAAATTAACCGTTCCACTATCTTGCTTATGTTAGACAGAAGACTGGGCCTGTAACTGGTCAATTTTCTTCTGTCTTGGCCTGATTTCCCTATCATAATGATTTTTGCCTGTTTCCATGGGACGGGAAAATGTCCAGTTTTCAGTATAGCATTTGCGATGTTGGCTATGTCCTTTATTGTCTTCTCCGGTAGATTTTTCAGTGATAGGTTGGTGATTCTATCTAGCCCGGGAGCTTTTTTGACCTTTACGTAACGTATGATCTTTTTGACATCTTCTGCGGTGACTTCTTGCATATTTGGTTCAGGAGGGTGATCCATGCTTTTATATATTTCGGCAGTCCTGTTGATCCGATTTTCCGGATTTTCGCTGAATTGCTCGTAGAGTGCTTCAGCGAATTTTTCCGCTTTTTCCTGAGGTTCAGTGATTACAGTGTTGCCGCTCGTTGTTATGTTGCCTGGTTTGCCTGTTGTTTGATCCTCGGATCTCCAGTTCTGTACGCTCTATTTTTGAGACGGTTCTTCGCTCTTATTTCGTTCTTTATGTCATGACTGAGATTACCATATTTAGTGTAATCAGCTGTTTTTGTTGTTGTTGCTCTAGCAAGTGCTTGCTGTATGTTCTTTGTGAGCACATTTACAGCCTCGTCGATATCTGGTTTGCCTACAAGAGGAGCGATAGATTCGCAACCCTCCAGCTGAGTCTGGAATTTTTTCCAGTCAGTTCTGGTTTTGGTTATGATGCTAAGACCCCTCCTGCGTGGGTCACCATATTCGATAATCACTGGGAGATGATCAAATGTTAGATCATTGATTACTACAGGCTGTGACATGTGATCTGTGTTTTTAATTACGAATATATCTAGTAGCTCCGGTAATCCGTTGGCACTTAGATGTGTGGCCCTCTGGTGGTAATATATGGTAATTAAAAACATCAGAATTGTTGTATAACATTAGCCCTCTGGTGTTGGTTGCTCTACAGTTCCATTCTCGATTTTTGGCATTCAGATCTCCTCCGATTATTGTTGTCCTGTTATTGTTGAAGATATTTCCTAAACACTCCCTGTTAAGACTGTCGTGAGGGAAGGGGCTGCAGTAAACGGACCCGACCACTACAGACCTGTGGTTCACTGCAATCTTAACGTATGTACCATCTATAATATTGCTACTATCCGGATTTGGCATAGAAGTTGCTTGGACGTGCCTTTTGATTTGACAAGAATCATGGTTCCGCCCATTCTAGTTTCGCGATCGTTTCGAAATACATTATAATTTGGAAAGGTGGATTTCTTGAGAGAGAGAGGACTTTAACTTAACGCCGTACCATCGACGGTAGTCGATCAAATACAGTGCGCAGCGCCATCTCTTAGTAGTCACCACATAATCTGAACAGACGTTTATTTGATTAAATCAAATTTTAAAAAAATCTATTCAAGAAATAAAAAGTCTATGCTTATCAGGAGAGGGCTTCCTTTTCTTGGTAGTACCATTCAATCTGAAATAGTATTTTAAAGTGCTACTGTATAGACAAAAATACGCGCCCTTATTGTAGGATCATCGGGTGGTCTGGAAATAATAATTTTCCATATTCGTATTTAATATAATACAGAAAAATACTAAAAAATGTAAACGAAGAAAGCCCAAGACTGAAGACTTGAGCGAAAATATTAAATGGGTAGGGAAGGGCACATCATTTTAAAGGTTTTTTTTTTTTTTTTATGATCAAACACAAGCACTATAGGAAAAATCCTTTAGGGCACTCTGGGAGTGGTGCGTGTGCGCAGAAAGCGATTCACGTTGGATTTGAATCGTTGGAGGTTATATTCGTTGGGAAAAACGACCTCGGGAAGGTCGTTCCACAAGGATGAAGTTCTCCAGATGAAAGAATTTTTAAATAATGAAGTTCGAGGAGTACTAAGCTTAACCACATACGGATGGGCGGCAGTGGTGCGTCGTGTATTTCTGCTATTCGTCGCTCTGGGCGGAATTAAGAGGGCAAGGTCAGCCGAGCACCTTCCATGAAAATATCTGTAAAAGAGAGTCAAATCCCCAACCTGTCTTCGATGTTCTAGGCTGTCGAGGTTCTTCGTCAGCTCGTGGTCTCCGATCAGACGAATAGCCTTCCTTTCGATGGAATCCAGTAGCCGAAGAGTATGTTTGGGTGCAGAGCTCCAGACATGAGAGCAGTATTCTAGTGATGGTCGAATCTGGGCTTTGTATAGTGTCAAAAGTTGTTGAGGTGTGTACAACTTTCTGGTTCGGAAGAGTACGCCAAGCTTCTGAGAAGCTATCTTGGCGATTGCCACAACGTGGTTATGCCAAGACATATTTCCTCCCAGATTGACACCCAGCAAATTAATAGATGAAGCCAGTGGGATTGCGTGTCCGGCCATGACTATTTCCGGTTCTGTAATGTTAACCTTTTTAGAGAAAACTGCTGCCTGGGTTTTTTTAGCGTCAAATTCGACTTGGTTACTGTCACCCCAAGCCAAAATTTCTTCCAGGTCGTTGTTGAGGCGTGATACTTCATGCTGTCTGCGAAGATGTGCGTCGGCAGTCGATGTTTGCGCATTCAAAGAGAAAGAATAGAATATATTTAAATATCTTTCCAATAATACCAAGATTTATCATTACGATTGGCAACGCTACAGACAATAATAAAATATTTTGTACTTATAAGGAGTAGAAGTTTCAATTCTTGATGAAATATACAGGGTGTTCCATTTGAAAATACTGAGTAAATTTAATCCAAACAAACCCGAAGTTTGGAAGTAAAATTAAAGCACCCTGTATAAAACTGTAAAATTTTATAAATAGTACTCATGTAATCCAGATAAAAAATTTTTGATCTAATTAAAATCAATAAAGAATCTGTAGCATGTTTATTACGATCGTACCAATGCAATAAAAATAGGAAAATTAATAATATCTTTGCAACACCGCAACAGATTGGGGAAAAAAATTGGGGTTACATAAACGATAAGGAGGGGCACTGATTCCGAGTAAAAATATAGGTCATTTCATTTATGACACACACTGTACAGGGTGTCCATTTTTGGGTAGTTTTACGGGGTATCTCCGTTATATTTGTTTTCACACGTACCCTATACCTATATTTTTAATAATATAATTTAGTTTGTAACAAGCTTCAAATATATAACACTTTATTTTTAGTCTTAGTATTAGGCCCGAAATATACGTTTTTCAAAAATATACCATTTTTTTATATACGGTGACCCATTTAAAGAAGCAAATTTGTTTATTTTCCTTGAAAATTATTGAATGTAGAAAAAATCTGAGTACGTCACTGTATTCTACATAAAGAGTTACAAAAAGAACATTTTTATTTCTTTTTGATACGTTACGGGGTAACCGAGATATGGGGGGGGGGTGTCCCAAAATGATTACGGCATCTTCTGTTTGACAAAAAAGTAGCAAAGTGCTGCGAAAACAGCGTCCTTCTATCTTTACTAATAAGGGAGATACCCCGTAAAACTACCCAAAAATGGACACCCTGTATACTTAAACATACTTTTAAAATATGCGTCTTCAACAGTCCGCTAATATTTATTTTTAAAGTTTCCCTTCTATCCACGATATAGGAGATATCGAAGAATTACACACTAAATGGACTCCCTGTATTAGTAAATATTTTATTTATTTCAGAAAACCCAATTTTCCGCGTTAAATTTTCCGGTAATTGTAATTTTGCTAATAAGAACGTTACGAAACACAAGTCAAATGACAAAAGGGTTACCGCCTCATACAAAACTTTAGGATCCTCCGGGACATAACGAATCGACATGAGTCATGCCGTTTTTTCTATAATGTAAGCGAGTAATCGTTAGAAAAACAAACGAATTTTTTGCACCAAAATACCTTTGCCTTGCTTTACTTTGTTAGTTTATTTGCAGTGGTCGGTTCGAAAGGAGCTCGCATATTCGCCGGTTTTATTTTTTCTGGAAAATTATCCCGCGTGATAATTCGACGTCCAGGACAGGGTGCTCCTGCCACTGCTTAAAGAGTTGTCGGAATTCCGGGTAATAGTGTCATCCTAAAACGAAGTTTTGCTCTGTTCCCTGTAAGGTGAGTCTTTAAACATTTTTTTTTTCAAAATACGTTTAGCAGCATTCACAGTTCCATAAATTAATTTATAATAGAGAAGAAGTATTTAAGTCACATCACAAGGGGCCCATGCGCTATTATGCAACGGGTTCCTCGCTTTTTACCTTCCATAACTGGGGTAGTAACTGGCGATAAATACTTATAAACTCTTTCCACAATTCTTTTTTTTTGCTCGCAAGTGTATGGGCCCCTTCAGTTTTCAGTTATGCAGGGTTTTAATTTGAAAACTACCCACCTTTAATAGGTTACTTTCGGTAAATAAAAATAAAATTTTATTGTGAAGGTCCCGCCCTTCACAAGAATTGTTGCAGCCTTCGTGGTTTAACCCCCTTGGCAGGGGTAGATGTTACCATTAAGATCTTAATTGGGAAGGGGGGGGGGGGGGGGGGGGGAAGGTCAAGTGACCCATCATTTTTAAAAATCGTTGAAATCTATTTCCAATAATAATAAAAGAGGAGTCGACACAATAAATTTTTTGTTAAATAATACCCTAAAAGGAATTTAAAAACTATTTAAAGCCTTCATGGAGTAACCCACTGGGAGAGGTAACTGTTACCCTTAAAATCGTAAATGAGAAGGGGGGGTCAAGTATATTGGGGCGGAAAAATCTGGATTCTAAGAGTCGCCGAGGACCGTTTTTGGTTCGGAGGGGCAGTGGCGTACTTGTACAAGAAATGAAATTTGTGCAAATCGACAAAATTTCGTTTCTTGCTTCCGTTAATTTATTAATTAAAAAAATTTCTACCCTAAACTTATAGCAATTGGTCCCTAAAAACAGATAATTAACCGCTTTTAGGATAAAACGAAATAGTATCAAAAATATTGATCAAAAAACGAAATGGTGAATGCGCCACTAGCTCTGACTTAATTATTAACTGAACAAAAAATATACTGAGTGTTTAAACAACAACGAACAAAACAATCATCTACTAAAAACAAATATCTAGTAAAATCAAGATTTATATTTTTCCTAACGAATACATCTTTGAATAAATTGGTTAAAACATTACATTTCGTTGGGGGGGGGGGGCAACGCCACTGAGGAGGGGGTAAACTGGGCGGCATGTTACGAACAAGCCCGAAACGGGCTAGCTTTACTATGATATCTATTGAGCACGAAATAGCTAATAAAATAGATTTAAATAAAAAAATTTTGCAGAGTTACAAGGTGGTTTGTTGATAGTTATTATTTTAATTAGTTAGAATAGCATAGCACATTTTTTTTAATTTCTTTTCAGAAATATTATTAATATGTATTAATAAGAGCACAAAATGATTAAGGCGTCTTGAGCGGGCCCTGTTGCTCTCTCTCACTAATTTTGAAATTGAAATTTTGATAGTATGCTAATGTTGATTTGAGCACTGGGCTAAAACATTTTCATTAAGGTACTACGTCCGGTTAAACTGGAAGTCGGTGTCAACTTCTTTATTTTAAATGGCACACCCTATACAGGGTGTCCCAGAATATGTGGGCAATCTCCCGGGTTCAGATAGAACACTTAAAAATAACAGGAGAAGTTCTTATAAATTTTTCTCCCTACGGCCTCTCCCCTACGGAGATACGGGCCCATAACGGACGTCCCTGGAAATCGTTGTTTTTTAAATAATTTTTGAAGTACTAGGTGTAATTTAATATTTTTTTAGTAAGTATAATGGTTAGTAGATGGGTCTCCTTAAAACTCGCCCTTTTAAACACATTTGGCTTATTTAGTTTGCCAGGGACGGACTAGGACACAAAAATGTTTTTTATACCTTGTACGATGAAGGAACGACAATAATATTTTTGATACGAGATATGCTGAAAAAAAGGTACTCTTGGTCAATGTCGATAAAGTAAACTGTTTTCGAGAAAAAAATATTTTTGTTCAATATGGTTTTTTTGCATTAGTTGTTGTTTTATGCTCATAAAATTTCCTCATTGTTGCTATGGTTTTTTTTACATGTACCGATTTAAATAAGAATATTTATGCCAGTGTCAGTTTATGGTAGTGTCTTGAAATTTGCGGTTTTTCTCCTTTGTCTTATTAGTTACTAACTTAGTAATGGAATTTACGCATACTGGATATAAATCATATATTATAATTATTTTCTATTTAGCGTTAAAAATAAGGGTAAGTTTATATAAGGTTGTCGATTCCAAAAATTTGCCAATTTTATATTTTTATATGGCCATAATAATACCAAGAACTATAGATAGTTTGTTTTTGTTTAAAATAAAAATAGGAAAGTTAATGAACAAATCCAAACAAACCTTTCCCTAACAATTACTTTTATTTGTTTCAGATACTTGACGGGTCTAAAATAGAGTGCTGTACCGCGTGTGAGGTGTGAGGGTTCCGCTCTTCAAGGTTTTGCCTAAACATCGTCGCAGTTTAGAGCGTGGTAGAGATAACCCTTTTCAAGGCTCCCGCATGTCTGAAAAAGGCTGATGGGCAACCTGGCCTGTCCAGGGCGATGTTCTTTTTGTTCGTCCCTTGGAGAGTGGAACTGGAAGAATGAAGATGATGTCGTCGGGCAAATGGGCACATATAAGGAGGTAACTATTTATTTAATTTTAAAAGTATACCCCAATTGTTTAATTAATATTTAAAAAATTATTTATAGTTTTTTGGCAAGAGAAAATATTTTGTGATAACAATATTTGTAACTACAGGGGGTTTTTTAATTGAAAGCCGATACTTAAGGCTGTGAATCCTTGGGTGATTTTAAGAAGAACTGGCACTTCTTATTGAAACATGCGAATAGGCATGAAAATAAGCCAAAACATTGATTTCAGTTTCCTCATTGGACGTTATAGGTCTAGGTAAATTTCTGTATGTTTCAAGCATGATCCAAAATTTTCGAAATTGCTTTAAATTCGTCTAAATTTCTTATTGCTCATTGATGGTAAATTTGGATACATTTCATTGAATCTTCTAAATGTACGGCTGATGATCTTATTATACTGACCATGTAAAATAAATAAATTCATACTACATCTGAATAGTTGTTGTTTTCTTCCATTTTTTTTTTAACTTTAATTTAACTTTAAAAAATTAAAATATTTAAATAGACCAACTGACAACAAGACTGAATGAATAACAGCAAAATGTCAACCATTACAAAACAATTTCCATAGGCTACTTGCCAAATTGGTCTAGAAAGTGTGATTGTTATCTGTAATAATTAATTTTTCTATATAAATGCTCATAAGTCAAAAACTGTTCAAAATAGGTATAGTAATAAATGGTACTATTTACCATTTTTCCAAACCATCAAAATATTTGTATTTTGAAACACCCTGTACTATTATAAATAATATTTGGAAAGAGGGTGAAAGAGTTTAAAAATATCATAACTTTTTGTAGAAGATGTTATCCGAAAAAAAAAAGCGAAATTAATTATTATCTCGAGAACTATAACAAATAGGTATAGGAAAATATTAAGGAAAGTTATTAAGAAATTCATAAGGATTCTAAAACAAAAATAATACACAGGGTGTTTCGTTTAAATTATCAAAGTTGCTAATACTTTCAAGTAGAAGTGGCAACACTGCATGGCTAAAAATATTTTTAAAAGATAGATCATGTCCGCTTCTATAACCTCCCAAAATTTCAAAGTGGTCCAATGACTAGTTCTCTATAAACATCTAATAGGCCATCCACCATCAATCACCCTGTATGTTAATACAGTGTAACCTCGATAATCCAAACCTTCGTTACACCGGATTTTTCAATAATCCGGCCAAACATTTCAACTGCATTGTATACTTTATGATCAGCATTTGATAGTACTCGGTAATTCAAGCAAACAAAAATTACTAATTACTTCACAAAATAATATAAAATTTAATAAGTATGCTTCTGTTTTAAATAATTTTTGTATTATGTTTATACTATTTTCTAGTTGTTTTCTATTAAATGTTTTAAATGTTTCGTTTTTCAATAAAAAAACTGTGTCGCTTCAATAATCCGGATTAATTACAAATCCGGATGACCGCGGTTTTAATTAGTCCGGATTATCGAGGTTGCACTGTATTAACATTTCTTCTTAAAATCACCCAAGGATTCGGCACTCTATTAAAAAACACCCTGTATGGGCCCAATAATATCCCCCAAAAAAATCAAAAATAAATGCAGGGTCTTTCAAAATAATTGGAAAAATCTAAAATTTTGCGTTTCGGTTTTTATTTTTTCCTGACTTTGTTTGAACAGATGTCCAAAAATAAATGTCACTTTCTCATTGCTACTTTTTATTCTCCATAAGATTTCATCATCAGATCTTTAATGCAACGTTTTGTCTTTGGGTCACCATCATCAACTTAATTTTTTAAATACGGGCTTGGATTTTTTTCATTAAATTATGAAAAAGGAACTAAATCTACGTTCGGCGGTATATGAGACTTACTGGTTTTCCGATGTTTTGTTCCTTAAATTGACCATCTTGATTAAAATACCCCTAATCCGTTCCTGTAATTAACTTTTGTTTCGACAAAACTGAAAATTTTAAAATTATTATTGTATTATAGTATTTAAAAAAATTAAGTTGATGATGGTGACCCAAAGACGAAACGTCGCATTAAATAAGATCTGATCATGCCATCCCGAGAAGAATAGGAAGTAACAATGAAAAACTGAAATTTATTTTTGGACATCTCTTGGAACAAAGTCAGCAACAAATAAAAACCAAAACGCAAAATTTTAGATTTTTCCAAATATTTTGAAAGCCCCTGTTTTTATTTAAGATTTTTTTACGGCATATTATTGGGCCCATAATTATGCAACTTTGCCCCAATTTAACCGACTTCGTATCTCTTACCGTTTCCGAAATTCCAATGATGAAGGACTTGTTTGTTACACCCTGTATAGCAAGAATCAGCTAAATAAGTTAGCGAATTTATTATAGCTAGTTATGATTAGAACTAGAATTTTTTTCAAGAAAACATTTTTTTTCCCTCCCAACTAATGTGAACTGAAATTAATTTTATTTTTTGGCTTGGGCTTCCCCCAAGCCTTCTTCCCCAAACAGGTATTTCTTATTTCATAACTCATCTGGAGTTCGCTAGTATTGGCTATTTATTTTTAATTTATGCTCATTAGCATTGAATCACTTGTTCATGTCAAAATGTACAATTTCTCAAATAAGCCTTCGTGTCGATTATGACCTACACTTTACTAATTTACTCAAATTTGCCTATTTACATGAAAACTAAACGCATTTTCCTTTGTTTTAGGATCATGGCCATGGGCACTAAAGAAAATTTATAAAATCGGGCACGCGAATTTTCCAGGGTAGCAGAAGACACAGAAAAGAATCGCGCAGTCAAATCAATCCTATTCTTTTTAGTCTAACGTACAGAAAGAATCTGGTTGATAAATCAGTCCGGTCTTTCCTAGTCTAACGTACAGGAATGATCTGATTGATCGTTTTGCTGAACCCCATCGCGCCTTAATCAATCCGATTTTTTTTAGTCTAACGCACAGAAAAAATCTGATTGATAAATCAGTCCGACTTTTCCTAGTCTAACGTACAGGAAGGATCTGACTGATCGTATTGACAATTTCAAAATGGAGTATGAATGATTAAACAAAATGAACTTTTTAACGCGTTATGATGACATAACTTTTAAGCAGCTATTATAAGCAATCGTAACTTTATAAAAATGTATATGCAGTATTTGAAGTAGATTCATCCAATCAAACTCCGTTGGTTTCTGTGTCTGTTTAATTGCCGATTCCCTAAGGACCAGTTGTTGCAAAAAATTGTTTTTTTTGGATCGGTCCGAGGGCTTCAATTGACTGCGACCATGGAAACATAAACCTGCAAGCTAAACGTTCGGGACACAAGCTGGATTAGAGCAGCCTGCGAGAATTTATTAAGGTAATATTTAGTTAAAAAATATATTTTCATCAGTGTTGGTTGATCAATGTTTCGTTATTTTCGAAAATAAGTTTGTGTGAAGTGAATCGTAGTTGCCAATATTTTAAATGTGCATTTATTTAGTTTTCTGTTTTCTGCGTTCACCAACCAAAAAATCAATTTTACTGGGGAAGCTTGGAACTAATAATATTTTTTTTTTATATGCAAAGCAGTTTGGCAATCAAAAGATTTCGAGCTGTAATTGAACAATAATTAATGGGTGGAAGAGAGAACTACATGTTTTTTGGCTGAATGGCAACAATGTTGAAGTCTGGTTATATCAGATGGTTAAATATTCAAACATAACCATACTTACCGATGAAAAGATAAATCCTTCTTTAATGAACCACTCTTTTACATACTACAGATGAATGCACCATGATTGTTTATAATAAAGACGATTTTTCACCAATAATCACAAAAAAACACAAATCAACCAAAATATAACAATCCGTTAGTTAGATCAAAGAACAAACATCGCAATATATACGAGATTAGTATTCATTCATCTTTTGCTTATCTTTTGGGTCCGAATCGTAGTAAAATAGAAATAGTTGTTGCCAGAGTGCAGTTGGATTAGTTCAAGATTCTTTTGATACGCCTTTTCACAGTTTATAGTAAAATTATTGGGAAATAAATTTATTTTAAGAGCAATTGCGGATTAATCTAAACCAGTTGTATTTGCCAAATTAACAAATTTTTAATTGCAATTTTGCAAGATGCCTTTGCGATAAATATGTCCATCTGGCTATGCTGGAATAATGACCGAAAGAGGTGGGACAGACTGTTTGCAGTCGTTGCGTGGGCTAGCTAGAAATGTACATTATTCCATCTGTAGTTTGTAATAGCTTTGGTCCGTACCAACATTGGAAAAACGAATCGCTTGATGTCTGTATGCGTGTTTGTTTGTCCGTCTGTCTATCGCAGCCCGTTTCCCTCGGGATCGTTTAACATAAATAGTTAAAACAAGCCATTGTTATTTACTTAGGAGCATGACATAAAACGTTTTAAAAATTGCAACTTATCCGTTTGGGGGGGGGGTGTTTCAAACGAATGACTAAACATTTATTGTGATGGGCAGTAAAAAAATTTTGAATAATGACTGTACCAACTGTGAGGATGATGATAAAAATTGATTTTTGTTACATTTAGTACTGCTCTGGTTAAGAATTTATATCCTTTGGACTTTTATAACTATTACGTCAAAGTTGATAACAAATTGTGTCGTCGAAAAATTTTTCACCGATAAATAAGTAAGGATAAAAAAGGGTTGTAACACAATGTAATTTAGATTTAGATACATCATATTCGCTTTTAGAGCTAATGGTAGTGACGCATTCGCCATATCATTATTTAACGTATAAATTAATAAGAACAAAAATCAAATTTTATCAAACCTATAATAATTGATTAAACTTTTATTGATGTAAACTGTGTAACTAAAAATGTTCTCTATTGTTTCAGGTAAGTGAGCATGATTGGTGTTGGAAGCGTGCGTTTCGCGCTGTCGGCAAACAAGTCTTCGACTGTTGTTACAACCTGGAATAAGTGAACAGTGACCTTTAGTAGATAAGCTACAAGAGTTCGGGGCCAAATACCACCACTTTTACATGTTATTTCTTATGGGAAAATTTAAGGTTCGATCTGCATTTTTTTCTAAAGACGCCCAGAATGACAAGAACGTGAGGAGTGTGGAGATGAATGGAGAGCAAATATCGTCATTTTTACATGTATTTTCCCATAAGGAAATTTAAGGTTCGATTTGCATTTTAAATATAACGACGCTTAGCGTCGCGACGCCCACAATGAGAAGAATGTGGGAAGTGTGGAGATGAATGAAGAGCAATATCATCATTTTTACAGGTATTTTCCAATAAGGAAATTTAGGGTTCGATTTGCATTTTTTTTACCGACGCCTACCGTCGCGACGCTTAGAATGAGAAGAACGTGACGCAATTTACCAGTGGCTGTTAGCGTCTCCACCATAACCATCAAACTTTAATATTTGATTTAAATTTTACTTTTTGTGTGTGTGTGCGTGTGTGTTTATCGCAACCATTTGAGGATGGCTGATAAATTTTCAGTCATTACTTATAATGAACTAGAAAATTTATTAAATCATCCTGAGAGGGTTGCGATAAATAATAGAGTTAAAACTTAAATATTTTATATACGATTTGGCTTCTGTGATATAAAGGGATGATCGACTTTTTTCCGCATGGAAACACGACAGGTACCCTTCCGAGGGGAGACGTACCGACTCTGGTGATCGATAATCCCTCCCTACAAAAGAGGTTGACACTTTTAAAGAGTTAGGTATATACAGTGTTTTCCATATGTCTTATAGACACGATCAGGGAAAATTGTTGCCTGTTGGCTATTAAAGAAATCATCTATCGGCCATCTCTAAAGGGTTATGATGGGAAATTATAATTTTCTAAATTTGTATGTGTCTTTCCTTCAATATTTTTTTTTAATTAGGGGTTTAAATTTAAAAGCAACAAACGTTAAACACTGATATGTAAGAATTAAGAGATTTTTTTTTACTTTGAATGTGATTTTTCAACTATTTTTTGGATAATTTAGAAGTAAAAAAAACTGTATTTAATCAGTAATTACTTATAATGAAATAGAAAATTTATCAGCCATCCTGAAATGGTTGCGATAAACACACACACACACAACAAGTAAAATTTAAATCAAATATTAAAGTTTGATGGTTATGGTGGAGACGCTAACAGCCACTGGTAAAATGCGTCACGTTATTCTCATTCTAAGCGTCGCGACGGTAGGCGTCGGTAAAAAAAATGCAAATCGAACCTAAATTTCCTTATGGAAAATACCTGTAAAAATGATGATATTGCTCTTCATTCATCTCCACACTTCCCACATTCTTCTCATTCTGGGCGTCGCGACGCTAAGCGTCGTTAGATTTAAAATGCAGATCGAACCTTAAATTTCCTTATGGGAAAATACATGTAAAAATGACGATATTTGCTCTCCATTCATCTCCACACTCCTCACGTTCTTCTCATTCTGGGCGTCGCGACGCTTGGCGTCGGTACAAAAAAATGCAGATCGAACCTTAAATTTTCCCATAAGAAATAACATGTAAAAGTGGTGGTATTTGGCCCCGAACTCTTGTAGCTTATCTACTACCTTTAGTGTTTTATGGGTCATTCCTCACTCAAGTGCTTGCTTGAATGTGGATTGATCCGTCTTGCTGCAATTGGCACCGTTGTTAATACCATCACCTTCGCTTCTATCATGATTGAAAGGTAAGATAGTTTTCTTTCCTTTTCTGTTGCTATAGGTGAAAGAATGAAGGGTTAAGAGCAATAGCAATATATATAGGTCCGCACCATTTTGTTTCTTCTTTCTCATTCATTAAATTTTGGACACTATTAAGATATTTATAATAGTTTTTAAAAATCGGGCTGTGCGCATCTCTTTATAATCACTAAAATATGGTGAAGGAGCTTTGTTATTGCTCTTAAAGATGGGACACGTTGCCGATTCTGGTAAGTTAGTGAAGTGAGTGAAAATAAGAAGCTGCAACTGAAGAAACAAGCCTATTAAATTATGGAGGACGGCTTTCTGGTATGGTATAAATGTACAATATTTGGTGAACTATTTAAATATAGATACCTAAATGAATTTAAGATAAATCGGCCGTCTACTAATACATTTGTTTTAGCCACACTATTCATTATACTAGCCAGCATGGAACCGATGGGGAATCTATAATCCATGGCCAATAAAAGCCAGAAAAAGGAAGAAATGGAATCGAATTAATTTTGATGCATAACCGTCATTATCCTTTACTAATAACCTTTCATTTTTAGCTCAGGTTTTGTCCAACATCTTCAAATGTTGATGCATAAAACCACCGGTTTATATTAATTTTATACATTTTTTTTAGGTTTTAATTAACGATTTTACTTTTAGGAAAGGGTTTGTCCACTATTTTCAAATGTTGATATATAAAACCACCGGTTTATATTAATTTTATACATTTTTTAGGTTTTAATTAACGATTTTACTTTTAGGAAAGGTTTTGTCCACTATTTTCAAATGTTGATATATAAAACCACCGGTTTATATTAATTTTATACATTTTTTTTAGGTTTTAATTAACGATTTTACTTTTAGGAAAGGTTTTGTCCACTATTTTCAAATGTTGATATATAAAACCACCGGTTTATATTAATTTTATTCATTTTTTTTAGGTTTTAATTAACGATTTTACTTTTAGGAAAGGTTTTGTCCACTATTTTCAAATGTTGATATATAAAACCACCGGTTTATATTAATTTTATACATTTTTTTTAGGTTTTAATTAACGATTTTACTTTTAGGAAAGGTTTTGTCCACTATTTTCAAATGTTGATATATAAAACCACCGGTTTATATTAATTTTATACATTTTTTTTAGGTTTTAATTAACGATTTTACTTTTAGGAAAGGTTTTATCCACTATTTTCAAATGTTGATATATAAAACCACCGGTTTATATTAATTTTATACATTTTTTTTAGGTTTTAATTAACGATTTTACTTTTAGGAAAGGTTTTGTCCACTACGCCCACAATGAGAAGAATGTGGGAAGTGTGGAGATGAATGAAGAGCAATATCATCATTTTTACAGGTATTTTCCAATAAGGAAATTTAGGGTTCGATTTGCATTTTTTTTACCGACGCCTACCGTCGCGACGCTTAGAATGAGAAGAACGTGACGCAATTTACCAGTGGCTGTTAGCGTCTCCACCATAACCATCAAACTTTAATATTTGATTTAAATTTTACTTTTTGTGTGTGTGTGTGTGTGTGTGTGTTTATCGCAACCATTTGAGGATGGCTGATAAATTTTCAGTCATTACTTATAATGAAATAGAAAATTTATTAAATCATCCTGAGAGGGTTGCGATAAATAATAGAGTTAAAACTTAAATATTTTATATACGATTTGGCTTCTGTGATATAAAGGGATGATCGACTTTTTTCCGCATGGAAACACGACAGGTACCCTTCCGAGGGGAGACGTACCGACTCTGGTGATCGATAATCCCTCCCTACAAAAGAGGTTGACACTTTTAAAGAGTTAGGTATATACAGTGTTTTCCATATGTCTTATAGACACGATCAGGGAAAATTGTTGCCTGTTGGCTATTAAAGAAATCATCTATCGGCCATCTCTAAAGGGTTATGATGGGAAATTATAATTTTCTAAATTTGTATGTGTCTTTCCTTCAATATTTTTTTTTAATTAGGGGTTTAAATTTAAAAGCAACAAACGTTAAAAACTGATATGTAAGAATTAGGAGATTTTTTTGTACTTTGAATGTGATTTTTCAACTATTTTTTGGATAATTTAGAAGTAAAAAGAACTGTATTTAATCAGTAATTACTTATAATGAAATAGAAAATTTATCAGCCATCCTGAAATGGTTGCGATAAACACACACACACACAAATAGTAAAATTTAAATCAAATATTAAAGTTTGATGGTTATGGTGGAGACGCTAACAGCCACTGGTAAATTGCGTCACGTTCTTCTCATTCTAAGCGTCGCGACGGTAGGCGTCGGTAAAAAAAATGCAAATCGAACCCTAAATTTCCTTATGGAAAATACCTGTAAAAATGATGATATTGCTCTTCATTCATCTCCACACTTCCCACATTCTTCTCATTCTGGGCGTCGCGACGCTAAGCGTCGTTAGATTTAAAATGCAGATCGAACCTTAAATTTCCTTATGGGAAAATACATGTAAAAATGACGATATTTGCTCTCCATTCATCTCCACACTCCTCACGTTCTTCTCATTCTCGCTGGGCGTCGGTACAAAAAAATGCAGATCGAACCTTAAATTTTCCCATAAGAAATAACATGTAAAAGTGGTGGTATTTGGCACCCAACTCTTGTAGCTTATCTACTACCTTTAGTGTTTTACGGGTCATTCCTCACTCAAGTGCTTGTTTGAATGTGGATTGATCCGTCTTGCTGCAATTGGCACCGTTGTTAATACCATCACCTTCGCTTCTATCATGATTGAAAGGTAAGATAGTTTTCTTTCCTTTTCTGTTGCTACAGGTGAAAGAATGAAGGGTTAAGAGCAATAGCAATATATAGGTCCGCACCATTTTGTTTCTTCTTTCTCATTCATTAAATTTTGGACACTATTAAGATATTTATAATAGTTTTTAAAAATCGGGCTGTGCGCATCTCTTTATAATCACTAAAATATGGTGAAGGAGCTTTGTTATTGCTCTTAAAGATGGGACACGTTGCCCATTCTGGTAAGTTAGTGAAGTGAGTGAAAATAAGAAGCTGCAACTGAAGAAACAAGCCTATTAAATTATGGAGGACGGCTTTCTGGTATGGTATAAATGTACAATATTTGGTGAACTATTTAAATATAGATACCTAAATTAATTTAAGATAAATCGGCCGTCTACTAATACATTTGTTTTAGCCACACTATTCATTATACTAGCCAACATGGAACCGATGGGGAATCTATAATCCATGGCCAATAAAAGCCAGAAAAAGGAAGAAATGGAATCGAATTAATTTTGATGCATAACCGTCATTATCCTTTACTAATAACCTTTTATTTTTAGCTCAGGTTTTGTCCAACATCTTCAAATGTTGATGCATAAAACCACCGGTTTATATTAATTTTATACATTTTTTTTAGGTTTTAATTAACGATTTTACTTTTAGGAAAGGTTTTGTCCACTATTTTCAAATGTTGATATATAAAACCACCGGTTTATATTAATTTTATACATTTTTTTTAGGTTTTAATTAACGATTTTACTTTTAGGAAAGGTTTTGTCCACTATTTTCAAATGTTGATATATAAAACCACCGGTTTATATTAATTTTATACATTTTTTTTAGGTTTTAATTAACGATTTTACTTTTAGGAAAAACTCCGCCATGCCGGTCCCAAGCCCGGGGTCCCATAGTATTACGGGAAAGGAGGAGGGATCGAGGAGTAACACCTCGGAAAAAAACCAGGGTCCATCTGGCCCGGATGGTAGTACCCTGTGAGGGCTCCTGCCTAGGATTACAGGTGAAGAAGCTGCTGCCTTGTAGATGGATGGTGGCTCGTCAAAGGCTAGGGGAAGAAAACCCTGAGTAAAAATTACCTAGCCCTACAGGTTGGAGGTTGAGGCACTAGGCTAACTCCCTAGTACTCGGAAAAAATAGAAATGTTAAAAGACCCAATCAAAAGCCTCGGAAGAAAAAGGAACATTTAAGTCGACCCAAGCAACGGAAAAGGACAATGATTTTGGCTACATGGAATGTACAAGGCATCGCAAGGAAACTGAATGAAGTAATAGTGGAACTTAAAAACCTCAAGATAGACCTGACCGTCGTAACCGAGACAAAAAAGAAGGGACAAGGATCGGAAGGTTTAGGAGAATACGACCACTTTTACAGTGGGGTACCAAAAGAAGAACGCGCAAAGAGAGGAGTAGGAATTATAATACACCGAAAATGGAGAAGGTGTATAAAGTCATGGGAAGCAGTGAACGAAAGAATAATAAAGCTGAATTTACAAATGTTTGGAGAAAAAATAACAGTGCTAGGAGTTTACGGAGTAGATGAGGGAGATCCGTGGACAACTAAAGAGGAGTTCTACCAAAAAATGAGTGAGGAAATCACGAAATTAGGAAACACACGAGAACTATTGATACTGGGAGATCTAAACGGAAGAGTTGGGAGGAAGCAAAATGATCCAGTGATTGGAAAGTATGGAGAAGACAGAAGGAACAACAACGGGGAAAGACTAATAGCACTGTGTGAACAAAACAACCTCAAAATTATGAACGGCTTCTACCAACATAAAGAAATCCACAAATTTACATGGACAAACGAGACACGGGGACAAAAATCAATTATCGACTATACTATAGCAAAGCAAAAATCAAACCTAGAAATACGAGACGTAAAAATATGTCGAGGACCAACATGCGGCAGCGACCATTATCTACTTAAAACGAAAATCTGGTTCCCGGGAGGTAAACAAAATAATCAAAACGAATCTAAGGGCAAACTAGCTTCAGAAGAAACCGAAGACACAAAAAAGTACAACCTGGCATCATTGGAGGATGAAACTGCCAGGTGGCTATATAGAAACCGACTGGATCAAAAACTAAGTAACAATATGACATTCACGAACTTGGAAGAGCACTACCTACATATTAAAGAAAGTATACACAACGCAGCATTAGAAGCCCTAGGGAGATACGAAAATATCGCCACCCACAACAAACCATATTGGTGGGACGAGGAAATAGAGAAGGATATAGAGGAAAAAAGGAAGAAATATCAGATATACCTAAGTTCAAAAAAAACTGAAGATAAGGAAACATATAAAAAGGCCCAAACAAAAGTTAGAAGAAAAATCAGCCAGAAGAAAAACGAATCATGGGAGAAAAAATGTATACGGCTAAATACCTACTTGGGAGGAAAAAGGAATACGGAAAGTTGGAGAACACTAAGAAACCTAAGAAGTAATAGATCAAAAGAAATAGTAACCCCGATAACATCACAACAATGGGAAACATACTTTCAAGAGCTATTAACGGAACAACGGATAGAATTCAAAGAAGAGGAAACGCAGAACATAAAAACAATGGGATCACCAGTACGGATAACAAAAGAAGAAGTAAAAAAACAATGTGGATTCCTAAAAAATGGAAGATCACCGGGACCGGGAGAGATATATGGGGAACTAATCAAAAACGGAAGCAGCAAATTGACTGATCACTTAACAAAACTGTTTCAGACGTGCATAAATAAGAAGGAGGTTCCAATGGAGTGGAAAACCAGCTATTTAACAACAATATTTAAAAAAGGGGACAGGAACAAATGTGAAAACTATCGAGGTATAGCAGTGACAAGTACATTGAGTAGAATTTATGGAAAAATATTAAATGCCAAAATCGAAAACGAATACACAGATAGCGAAGCAGAAGAACAAGCAGGTTTCAGAGCAGGAAGGTCGACGGTGGACCACTTATTCACGATAACCCAAGTAATGGAGAAAAAACTAGGTTACAACCAAGAGCTACACTTATTGTTCGTCGACTTAAAGAAGGCATACGACAGCATACCCCTCAGTAAATTGTGGCATGCTCTGGAAACAAGCAATATAAATACAGAATTGATTAAAGCGGTAAGATCATTATACGAAGACATAAAAACAAAAATAAAACAGGGAAAGAACATCAGTAAAGGATTTAAAACAGATAAAGGACTTAAGCAGGGATGTTGTCTGTCACCAACCCTGTTCAAAATATACCTAGAGCAGGCAATAAAAACATGGAAGAGAAACAGCAGAGGAATGGGTCTGCCCCTTGAAGACTATATACTATACACGTTGAGCTTCGCGGATGACCAAGTAGTAATCGCACAAGATTATGAAGACCTTGAATATATGACCCGAAAGCTGATAGAGGAGTACACCAAATGGGGATTGGAAGTCAACTTATCCAAAACAGAATATATGTGTATAGGAGGAGAACAACGGGACCTTATACTAAACAGTGGAAAAACAATAAAACAATGTACAGAGTATAAATATCTGGGTATGAGACTAACAAGCAACGGAGATTTAACAGAAGCAATAAAAGACCGAAATACACAGGGAAGAAAGGCAATAGCATTACTTAATAGCGTGCTCTGGGACAAAAATATTAGCAAGGAAAACAAAACAAGAATTTACAACACAATCGTAAAGGCAATAACCACCTACTCTTCGGAGGTATGGCCACTAAAAGAGACAACAAAGAAAATGCTGAAAGCAACAGAAATGGACTACTGGAGGAGAGCGGCGGGCAGGTCAAGGATGGAAAGGATACCAAATGAGAGAATCAGAGAGGTAATGAAAGTCAAGCATACAATAGTGGACGACATTCAGGATAAACAACTAATATGGCTTGGGCATGTACAACGAATGCCAGAGACAAGAATACCTAAACAAGTGATGCAGTGGAAACCAGGCGGAAGGAGGAAACGCGAAAGACTAAGAAGAAGCTGGAGAGAGGGAGTAGACGAAAAGGTCCAAAAGCTCCGACTGGAGGAAGGTGCATGGAGAGATAGAGAAGGATGGAGATTGGGAATCGGAAGACGTAGAACATTGTAAACCGATGTTATATATATATATATATATATATATAACATCGGTAATATACATATATATTATATGACTATACATATATAACATATGTAATAGTCAGCAACGACTACCCTTCCTATATATATATATATATATATATATAATTTTAGGAAAGGTTTTATCCACTATTTTCAAATGTTGATATATAAAACCACCGGTTTATATTAATTTTATACATTTTTTTTAGGTTTTAATTAACGATTTTACTTTTAGGAAAGGTTTTGTCCACTACGCCCACAATGAGAAGAATGTGGGAAGTGTGGAGATGAATGAAGAGCAATATCCTCATTTTTACAGGTATTTTCCCATAAGGAAATTTAGGGTTCGATTTGCATTTTTTTTACCGACGCCTACCGTCGCGACGCTTAGAATGAGAAGAACGTGACGCAATTTACCAGTGGCTGTTAACGTCTCCACCATAACCATCAAACTTTAATATTTGATTTAAATTTAACTTTTTGTGTGTGTGTGTGTGTGTGTGTGTGTGTGTGTGTGTTTATCGCAACCATTTGAGGATGGCTGATAAATTTTCAGTCATTACTTATAATGAAATAGAAAATTTATTAAATCATCCTGAGAGGGTTGCGATAAATAATAGAGTTAAAACTTAAATATTTTATATACGATTTGGCTTCTGTGATATAAAGGGATGATCGACTTTTTTCCGCATGGAAACACGACAGGTACCCTTCCGAGGGGAGACGTACCGACTCTGGTGATCGATAATCCCTCCCTACAAAAGAGGTTGACACTTTTAAAGAGTTAGGTATATACAGTGTTTTCCATATGTCTTATAGACACGATCAGGGAAAATTGTTGCCTGTTGGCTATTAAAGAAATCATCTATCGGCCATCTCTAAAGGGCTATGATGGGAAATTATAATTTTCTAAATTTGTATGTGTCTTTCCTTCAATATTTTTTTTTTAATTAGGGGTTTAAATTTAAAAGCAACAAACGTTAAAAACTGATATGTAAGAATTAAGAGATTTTTTTTTACTTTGAATGTGATTTTTCAACTATTTTTTGGATAATTTAGAAGTAAAAAAAACTGTATTTAATCAGTAATTACTTATAATGAAATAGAAAATTTATCAGCCATCCTGAAATGGTTGCGATAAACACACACACACACAAAAAGTAAAATTTAAATCAAATATTAAAGTTTGATGGTTATGGTGGAGACGCTAACAGCCACTGGTAAATTGCGTCACGTTATTCTCATTCTAAGCGTCGCGACGGTAGGCGTCGGTAAAAAAAATGCAAATCGAACCCTAAATTTCCTTATGGAAAATACCTGTAAAAATGATGATATTGCTCTTCATTCATCTCCACACTTCCCACATTCTTCTCATTCTGGGCGTCGCGACGCTAAGCGTCGTTAGATTTAAAATGCAGATCGAACCTTAAATTTCCTTATGGGAAAATACATGTAAAAATGACGATATTTGCTCTCCATTCATCTCCACACTCCTCACGTTCTTCTCATTCTCGCTGGGCGTCGGTACAAAAAAATGCAGATCGAACCTTAAATTTTCCCATAAGAAATAACATGTAAAAGTGGTGGTATTGGGCCCCGAACTCTTGTAGCTTATCTACTACCTTTAGTGTTTTACGGGTCATTCCTCACTCAAGTGCTTGCTTGAATGTGGATTGATCCGTCTTGCTGCAATTGGCACCGTTGTTAATACCATCACCTTCGCTTCTATCATGATTGAAAGGTAAGACAGTTTTCTTTCCTTTTCTGTTGCTACAGGTGAAAGAATGAAGGGTTAAGAGCAATAGCAATATATAGGTCCGCACCATTTTGTTTCTTCTTTCTCATTCATTAAATTTTGGACACTATTAAGATATTTATAATAGTTTTTAAAAATCGGGCTGTGCGCATCTCTTTATAATCACTAAAATATGGTGAAGGAGCTTTGTTATTGCTCTTAAAGATGGGACACGTTGCCGATTCTGGTAAGTTAGTGAAGTGAGTGAAAATAAGAAGCTGCAACTGAAGAAACAAGCCTATTAAATTATGGAGGACGGCTTTCTGGTATGGTATAAATGTACAATATTTGGTGAACTATTTAAATATAGATACCTAAATTAATTTAAGATAAATCGGCCGTCTACTAATACATTTGTTTTAGCCACACTATTCATTATACTAGCCAACATGGAACCGATGGGGAATCTATAATCCATGGCCAATAAAAGCCAGAAAAAGGAAGAAATGGAATCGAATTAATTTTGATGCATAACCGTCATTATCCTTTACTAATAACCTTTTATTTTTAGCTCAGGTTTTGTCCAACATCTTCAAATGTTGATGCATAAAACCACCGGTTTATATTAATTTTATACATTTTTTTTAGGTTTTAATTAACGATTTTACTTTTAGGAAAGGTTTTGTCCACTATTTTCAAATGTTGATATATAAAACCACCGGTTTATATTAATTTTATATATTTTTTTTAGGTTTTAATTAACGATTTTACTTTTAGGAAAGGTTTTGTCCACTATTTTCAAATGTTGATATATAAAACCACCGGTTTATATTAATTTTATACATTTTTTTTATGTTTTAATTAACGATTTTACTTTTAGGAAAGGTTTTGTCCACTACGCCCACAATGAGAAGAATGTGGGAAGTGTGGAGATGAATGAAGAGCAATATCATCATTTTACAGGTATTTTCCAATAAGGAAATTTAGGGTTCGATTTGCATTTTTTTTACCGACGCCTACCGTCGCGACGCTTAGAATGAGAAGAACGTGACGCAATTTACCAGTGGCTGTTAGCGTCTCCACCATAACCATCAAACTTTAATATTTGATTTAAATTTTACTTTTTGTGTGTGTGTGTGTGTGTGTGTGTTTATCGCAACCATTTGAGGATGGCTGATAAATTTTCAGTCATTACTTATAATGAAATAGAAAATTTATTAAATCATCCTGAGAGGGTTGCGATAAATAATAGAGTTAAAACTTAAATATTTTATATACGATTTGGCTTCTGTGATATAAAGGGATGATCGACTTTTTTCCGCATGGAAACACGACAGGTACCCTTCCGAGGGGAGACGTACCGACTCTGGTGATCGATAATCCCTCCCTACAAAAGAGGTTGACACTTTTAAAGAGTTAGGTATATACAGTGTTTTCCATATGTCTTATAGACACGATCAGGGAAAATTGTTGCCTGTTGGCTATTAAAGAAATCATCTATCGGCCATCTCTAAAGGGTTATGATGGGAAATTATAATTTTCTAAATTTGTATGTGTCTTTCCTTCAATATTTTTTTTTAATTAGGGGTTTAAATTTAAAAGCAACAAACGTTAAAAACTGATATGTAAGAATTAAGAGATTTTTTTTTACTTTGAATGTGATTTTTCAACTATTTTTTGGATAATTTAGAAGTAAAAAGAACTGTATTTAATCAGTAATTACTTATAATGAAATAGAAAATTTATCAGCCATCCTGAAATGGTTGCGATAAACACACACACACACAAAAAGTAAAATTTAAATCAAATATTAAAGTTTGATGGTTATGGTGGAGACGCTAACAGCCACTGGTAAATTGCGTCACGTTCTTCTCATTCTAAGCGTCGCGACGGTAGGCGTCGGTAAAAAAAATGCAAATCGAACCCTAAATTTCCTTATGGAAAATACCTGTAAAAATGATGATATTGCTCTTCATTCATCTCCACACTTCCCACATTCTTCTCATTCTGGGCGTCGCGACGCTAAGCGTCGTTAGATTTAAAATGCAGATCGAACCTTAAATTTCCTTATGGGAAAATACATGTAAAAATGACGATATTTGCTCTCCATTCATCTCCACACTCCTCACGTTCTTCTCATTCTCGCTGGGCGTCGGTACAAAAAAATGCAGATCGAACCTTAAATTTTCCCATAAGAAATAACATGTAAAAGTGGTGGTATTTGGCCCCGAACTCTTGTAGCTTATCTACTACCTTTAGTGTTTTACGGGTCATTCCTCACTCAAGTGCTTGCTTGAATGTGGATTGATCCGTCTTGCTGCAATTGGCACCGTTGTTAATACCATCACCTTCGCTTCTATCATGATTGAAAGGTAAGATAGTTTTCTTTCCTTTTCTGTTGCTACAGGTGAAAGAATGAAGGATTAAGAGCAATAGCAATATATAGGTCCGCACCATTTTGTTTCTTCTTTCTCATTCATTAAATTTTGGACACTATTAAGATATTTATAATAGTTTTTAAAAATCGGGCTGTGCGCATCTCTTTATAATCACTAAAATATGGTGAAGGAGCTTTGTTATTGCTCTTAAAGATGGGACACGTTGCCGATTCTGGTAAGTTAGTGAAGTGAGTGAAAATAAGAAGCTGCAACTGAAGAAACAAGCCTATTAAATTATTGAGGACGGCTTTCTGGTATGGTATAAATGTACAATATTTGGTGAACTATTTAAATATAGATACCTAAATTAATTTAAGATAAATCGGCCGTCTACTAATACATTTGTTTTAGCCACACTATTCATTATACTAGCCAACATGGAACCGATGGGGAATCTATAATCCATGGCCAATAAAAGCCAGAAAAAGGAAGAAATGGAATCGAATTAATTTTGATGCATAACCGTCATTATCCTTTACTAATAACCTTTTATTTTTAGCTCAGGTTTTGTCCAACATCTTCAAATGTTGATGCATAAAACCACCGGTTTATATTAATTTTATACATTTTTTTAGGTTTTAATTAACGATTTTACTTTTAGGAAAGGTTTTGTCCACTATTTTCAAATGTTGATATATAAAACCACCGGTTTATATTAATTTTATACATTTTTTAGGTTTTAATTAACGATTTTACTTTTAGGAAAGGTTTTGTCCACTATTTTCAAATGTTGATATATAAAACCACCGGTTTATATTAATTTTATACATTTTTTTTAGGTTTTAATTAACGATTTTACTTTTAGGAAAGGTTTTGTCCACTATTTTCAAATGTTGATATATAAAACCACCGGTTTATATTAATTTTATACATTTTTTTTAGGTTTTAATTAACGATTTTACTTTTAGGAAAGGTTTTGTCCACTATTTTCAAATGTTGATATATAAAACCACCGGTTTATATTAATTTTATACATTTTTTTTAGGTTTTAATTAACGATTTTACTTTTAGGAAAGGTTTTGTCCACTATTTTCAAATGTTGATATATAAAACCACCGGTTTATATTAATTTTATACATTTTTTTTAGGTTTTAATTAACGATTTTACTTTTAGGAAAAACTCCGCCATGCCGGTCCCAAGCCCGGGGTCCCATAGTATTACGGGAAAGGAGGAGGGATCGAGGAGTAACACCTCGGAAAAAAACCAGGGTCCATCTGGCCCGGATGGTAGTACCCTGTGAGGGCTCCTGCCTAGGATTACAGGTGAAGAAGCTGCTGCCTTGTAGATGAATGGTGGCTCGTCAAAGGCTAGGGGAAGAAAACCCTGAGCAAAAATTACCTAGCCCTACAGGTTGGAGGTTGAGGCACTAGGCTAACTCCCTAGTACTCGGAAAAAATAGAAATGTTAAAAGACCCAATCAAAAGCCTCGGAAGAAAAAGGAACATTTAAGTCGACTTGAATGTACAAGGCATCGCAAGGAAACTGAATGAAGTAATAGTGGAACTTAAAAACCTCAAGATAGACCTGACCGTCGTAACCGAGACAAAAAAGAAGGGACAAGGATCGGAAGGTTTAGGAGAATACGACCACTTTTACAGTGGGGTACCAAAAGAAGAACGCGCAAAGAGAGGAGTAGGAATTATAATACACCGAAAATGGAGAAGGTGTATAAAGTCATGGGAAGCAGTGAACGAAAGAATAATAAAGCTGAATTTACAAATGTTTGGAGAAAAAATAACAGTGCTAGGAGTTTACGGAGTAGATGAGGGAGATCCGTGGACAACTAAAGAGGAGTTCTACCAAAAAATGAGTGAAGAAATCACGAAATTAGGAAACACACGAGAACTATTGATACTGGGAGATCTAAACGGAAGAGTTGGGAGGAAGCAAAATGATCCAGTGATTGGAAAGTATGGAGAAGACAGAAGGAACAACAACGGGGAAAGACTAATAGCACTGTGTGAACAAAACAACCTCAAAATTATAAACGGCTTCTACCAACATAAAGAAATCCACAAATTTACATGGACAAACGAGACACGGGGACAAAAATCAATTATCGACTATACTATAGCAAAGCAAAAATCAAACCTAGAAATACGAGACGTAAAAATATGTCGAGGACCAACATGCGGCAGCGACCATTATCTACTTAAAACGAAAATCTGGTTCCCGGGAGGTAAACAAAATAATCAAAACGAATCTAAGGGCAAACTAGCTTCAGAAGAAACCGAAGACACAAAAAAGTACAACCTGGCATCATTGGAGGATGAAACTGCCAGGTGGCTATATAGAAACCGACTGGATCAAAAACTAAGTAACAATATGACATTCACGAACTTGGAAGAGCACTACCTACATATTAAAGAAAGTATACACAACGCAGCATTAGAAGCCCTAGGGAGATACGAAAATATCGCCACCCACAACAAACCATATTGGTGGGACGAGGAAATAGAGAAGGATATAGAGGAAAAAAGGAAGAAATATCAGATATACCTAAGTTCAAAAAAAACTGAAGATAAGGAAACATATAAAAAGGCCCAAACAAAAGTTAGAAGAAAAATCAGCCAGAAGAAAAACGAATCATGGGAGAAAAAATGTATACGGCTAAATACCTACTTGGGAGGAAAAAGGAATACGGAAAGTTGGAGAACACTAAGAAACCTAAGAAGTAATAGATCAAAAGAAATAGTAACCCCGATAACATCACAACAATGGGAAACATACTTTCAAGAGCTATTAACGGAACAACGGATAGAATTCAAAGAAGAGGAAACGCAGAACATAAAAACAATGGGATCACCAGTACGGATAACAAAAGAAGAAGTAAAAAAACAATGTGGATTCCTAAAAAATGGAAGATCACCGGGACCGGGAGAGATATATGGGGAACTAGTCAAAAACGGAAGCAGCAAATTGACTGATCACTTAACAAAACTGTTTCAGACGTGCATAAATAAGAAGGAGGTACCTATGGAGTGGAAAACCAGCTATTTAACAACAATATTTAAAAAAGGGGACAGGAACAAATGTGAAAACTATCGAGGTATAGCAGTGACAAGTACATTGAGTAGAATTTATGGAAAAATATTAAAAGCCAAAATCGAAAACGAATACACAGATAGCGAAGCAGAAGAACAAGCAGGTTTCAGAGCAGGAAGGTCGACGGTGGACCACTTATTCACGATAACCCAAGTAATGGAGAAAAAACTAGGTTACAACCAAGAGCTACACTTATTGTTCGTCGACTTAAAGAAGGCATACGACAGCATACCCCTCAGTAACTTGTGGCATGCTCTGGAAACAAGCAATATAAATACAGAATTGATTAAAGCGGTAAGATCATTATACGAAGACATAAAAACAAAAATAAAACAGGGAAAGAACATCAGTAAAGGATTTAAAACAGATAAAGGACTTAAGCAGGGATGTTGTCTGTCACCAACCCTGTTCAAAATATACCTAGAGCAGGCAATAAAAACATGGAAGAGAAACAGCAGAGGAATGGGTCTGCCCCTTGAAGACTATATACTATACACGTTGAGCTTCGCGGATGACCAAGTAGTAATCGCACAAGATTATGAAAACCTTGAATATATGACCCGAAAGCTGATAGAGGAGTACACCAAATGGGGATTGGAAGTCAACTTATCCAAAACAGAATATATGTGTATAGGAGGAGAACAACGGGACCTTATACTAAACAGTGGAAAAACAATAAAACAATGTACAGAGTATAAATATCTGGGTATGAGACTAACAAACAACGGAGATTTAACAGAAGCGATAAAAGACCGAAATACACAGGGAAGAAAGGCAATAGCATTACTTAATAGCGTGCTCTGGGACAAAAATATTAGCAAGGAAAACAAAACAAGAATTTACAACACAATCGTAAAGGCAATAACCACCTACTCCTCGGAGGTATGGCCACTAAAAGAGACAACAAAGAAAATGCTGAAAGCAACAGAAATGGACTACTGGAGGAGAGCGGCGGGCAGGTCAAGGATGGAAAGGATACCAAATGAGAGAATCAGAGAGGTAATGAAAGTCAAGCATACAATAGTGGACGACATTCAGGATAAACAACTAATATGGTTTGGGCATGTACAACGAATGCCAGAGACAAGAATACCTAAACAAGTGATGCAGTGGAAACCAGGCGGAAGGAGGAAACGCGGAAGACCAAGAAGAAGCTGGAGAGAGGGAGTAGACGAAGAGGTCCAAAAGCTCCGACTGGAAGAAGGTGCATGGAGAGATAGAGAAGGATGGAGATTGGGAATCGGAAGACGTAGAACGTTGTAAACCGATGTTAGGTTTAGGAAAGGTTTTATCCACTATTTTCAAATGTTGATATATAAAACCACCGGTTTATATTAATTTTATACATTTTTTTTAGGTTTTAATTAACGATTTTACTTTTAGGAAAGGTTTTGTCCACTACGCCCACAATGAGAAGAATGTGGGAAGTGTGGAGATGAATGAAGAGCAATATCCTCATTTTTACAGGTATTTTCCCATAAGGAAATTTAGGGTTCGATTTGCATTTTTTTTTACCGACGCCTACCGTCGCGACGCTTAGAATGAGAAGAACGTGACGCAATTTACCAGTGGCTGTTAGCGTCTCCACCATAACCATCAAACTTTAATATTTGATTTAAATTTTACTTTTTGTGTGTGTGTGTGTGTGTGTGTGTGTTTATCGCAACCATTTGAGGATGGCTGATAAATTTTCAGTCATTACTTATAATGAAATAGAAAATTTATTAAATCATCCTGAGAGGGTTGCGATAAATAATAGAGTTAAAACTTAAATATTTTATATACGATTTGGCTTCTGTGATATAAAGGGATGATCGACTTTTTTCCGCATGGAAACACGACAGGTACCCTTCCGAGGGGAGACGTACCGACTCTGGTGATCGATAATCCCTCCCTACAAAAGAGGTTGACACTTTTAAAGAGTTAGGTATATACAGTGTTTTCCATATGTCTTATAGACACGATCAGGGAAAATTGTTGCCTGTTGGCTATTAAAGAAATCATCTATCGGCCATCTCTAAAGGGTTATGATGGGAAATTATAATTTTCTAAATTTGTATGTGTCTTTCCTTCAATATTTTTTTTTAATTAGGGGTTTAAATTTAAAAGCAACAAACGTTAAAAACTGATATGTAAGAATTAAGAGATTTTTTTTTTTACTTTGAATGTGATTTTTCAACTATTTTTTGGATAATTTAGAAGTAAAAAAAACTGTATTTAATCAGTAATTACTTATAATGAAATAGAAAATTTATCAGCCATCCTGAAATGGTTGCGATAAACACACACACACACACAAAAAGTAAAATTTAAATCAAATATTAAAGTTTGATGGTTATGGTGGAGACGCTAACAGCCACTGGTAAATTGCGTCACGTTCTTCTCATTCTAAGCGTCGCGACGGTAGGCGTCGGTAAAAAAAATGCAAATCGAACCCTAAATTTCCTTATGGAAAATACCTGTAAAAATGATGATATTGCTCTTCATTCATCTCCACACTTCCCACATTCTTCTCATTCTGGGCGTCGCGACGCTAAGCGTCGTTAGATTTAAAATGCAGACCGAACCTTAAATTTCCTTATGGGAAAATACATGTAAAAATGACGATATTTGCTCTCCATTCATCTCCACACTCCTCACGTTCTTCTCATTCTCGCTGGGCGTCGGTACAAAAAAATGCAGATCGAACCTTAAATTTTCCCATAAGAAATAAGATGTAAAAGTGGTGGTATTTGGCCCCGAACTCTTGTAGCTTATCTACTACCTTTAGTGTTTTACGGGTCATTCCTCACTCAAGTGCTTGCTTGAATGTGGATTGATCCGTCTTGCTGCAATTGGCACCGTTGTTAATACCATCACCTTCGCTTCTATCATGATTGAAAGGTAAGATAGTTTTCTTTCCTTTTCTGTTGCTACAGGTGAAAGAATGAAGGGTTAAGAGCAATAGCAATATATAGGTCCGCACCATTTTGTTTCTTCTTTCTCATTCATTAAATTTTGGACACTATTAAGATATTTATAATCGTTTTTAAAAATCGGGCTGTGCGCATCTCTTTATAATCACTAAAATATGGTGAAGGAGCTTTGTTATTGCTCTTAAAGATGGGACACGTTGCCGATTCTGGTAAGTTAGTGAAGTGAGTGAAAATAAGAAGCTGCAACTGAAGAAACAAGCCTATTAAATTATGGAGGACGGCTTTCTGGTATGGTATAAATGTACAATATTTGGTGAACTATTTAAATATAGATACCTAAATTAATTTAAGATAAATCGGCCGTCTACTAATACATTTGTTTTAGCCACACTATTCATTATACTAGCCAATATGGAACCGATGGGAATCTATAATCCATGGCCAATAAAAGCCAGAAAAAGGAAGAAATGGAATCGAATTAATTTTGATGCATAACCGTCATTATCCTTTACTAATAACCTTTTATTTTTAGCTCAGGTTTTGTCCAACATCTTCAAATGTTGATGCATAAAACCACCGGTTTATATTAATTTTATACATTTTTTTTAGGTTTTAATTAACGATTTTACTTTTAGGAAAGGTTTTGTCCACTATTTTCAAATGTTGATATATAAAACCACCGGTTTATATTAATTTTATACATTTTTTAGGTTTTAATTAACGATTTTACTTTTAGGAAAGGTTTTGTCCACTATTTTCAAATGTTGATATATAAAACCACCGGTTTATATTAATTTTATACATTTTTTTTAGGTTTTAATTAACGATTTTACTTTTAGGAAAGGTTTTGTCCACTATTTTCAAATGTTGATATATAAATCCACCGGTTTATATTAATTTTATACATTTTTTTTAGGTTTTAATTAACGATTTTACTTTTAGGAAAGGTTTTGTCCACTATTTTCAAATGTTGATATATAAAACCACCGGTTTATATTAATTTTATACATTTTTTTTAGGTTTTAATTGACGATTTTACTTTTAGGAAAGGTTTTGTCCACTATTTTCAAATGTTGATATATAAAACCACAGGGGTTATATTAATTTTATACATTTTTTTTAGGTTTTAATTAACGATTTTACTTTTAGGAAAGGTTTTGTCCACTACGCCCACAATGAGAAGAATGTGGGAAGTGTGGAGATGAATGAAGAGCAATATCATCATTTTTACAGGTATTTTCCAATAAGGAAATTTAGCGTTCGATTTGCATTTTTTTTACGGACGCCTACCGTCGCGACGCTTAGAATGAGAAGAACGTGACGCAATTTACCAGTGGCTGTTAGCGTCTCCACCATAACCATCAAACTTTAATATTTGATTCAAATTTTACTTTTTGTGTGTGTGTGTTTATCGCAACCATTTGAGGATGGCTGATAAATTTTCAGTCATTACTTATAATGAAATAGAAAATTTATTAAATCATCCTGAGAGGGTTGCGATAAATAATAGAGTTAAAACTTAAATATTTTATATACGATTTGGCTTCTGTGATATAAAGGGATGATCGACTTTTTTCCGCATGGAAACACGACAGGTACCCTTCCGAGGGGAGACGTACCGACTCTGGTGATCGATAATCCCTCCCTACAAAAGAGGTTGACACTTTTAAAGAGTTAGGTATATACAGTGTTTTCCATATGTCTTATAGACACGATCAGGGAAAATTGTTGCCTGTTGGCTATTAAAGAAATCATCTATCGGCCATCTCTAAAGGGTTATGATGGGAAATTATAATTTTCTAAATTTGTATGTGTCTTTCCTTCAATATTTTTTTTTAATTAGGGGTTTAAATTTAAAAGCAACAAACGTTAAAAACTGATATGTAAGAATTAAGAGATTTTTTATTTACTTTGAATGTGATTTTTCAACTATTTTTTGGATAATTTAGAAGTAAAAAGAACTGTATTTAATCAGTAATTACTTATAATGAAATAGAAAATTTATCAGCCATCCTGAAATGGTTGCGATAAACACACACACACACAAAAAGTAAAATTTAAATCAAATATTAAAGTTTGATGGTTATGGTGGAGACGCTAACAGCCACTGGTAAATTGCGTCACGTTCTTCTCATTCTAAGCGTCGCGACGGTAGGCGTCGGTAAAAAAAATGCAAATCGAACCCTAAATTTCCTTATGGAAAATACCTGTAAAAATGATGATATTGCTCTTCATTCATATCCACACTTCCCACATTCTTCTCATTCTGGGCGTCGCGACGCTAAGCGTCGTTAGATTTAAAATGCAGATCGAACCTTAAATTTCCTTATGGGAAAATACATGTAAAAATGACGATATTTGCTCTCCATTCATCTCCACACTCCTCACGTTCTTCTAATTCTCGCTGGGCGTCGGTACAAAAAAATGCAGATCGAACCTTAAATTTTCCCATAAGAAATAACATGTAAAAGTGGTGGTATTTGGCCCCGAACTCTTGTAGCTTATCTACTACCTTTAGTGTTTTACGGGTCATTCCTCACTCAAGTGCTTGCTTGAATGTGGATTGATCCGTCTTGCTGCAATTGTTGCACCGTTGTTAATACCATCACCTTCGCTTCTATCATGATTGAAAGGTAAGATAGTTTTCTTTCCTTTTCTGTTGCTACAGGTGAAAGAATGAAGGGTTAAGAGCAATAGCAATATATAGGTCCGCACCATTTTGTTTCTTCTTTCTCATTCATTAAATTTTGGACACTATTAAGATATTTATAATAGTTTTTAAAAATCGGGCTTTGCGCATCTCTTTATAATCACTAAAATATGGTGAAGGAGCTTTGTTATTGCTCTTAAAGATGGGACACGTTGCCCATTCTGGTAAGTTAGTGAAGTGAGTGAAAATAAGAAGCTGCAACTGAAGAAACAAGCCTATTAAATTATGGAGGACGGCTTTCTGGTATGGTATAAATGTACAATATTTGGTGAACTATTTAAATATAGATACCTAAATTAATAAGATAAATCGGCCGTCTACTAATACATTTGTTTTAGCCACACTATTCATTATACTAGCCAACATGGAACCGATGGGGAATCTATAATCCATGGCCAATAAAAGCCAGAAAAAGGAAGAAATGGAATCGAATTAATTTTGATGCATAACCGTCATTATCCTTTACTAATAACCTTTTATTTTTAGCTCAGGTTTTGTCCAACATCTTCAAATGTTGATGCATAAAACCACCGGTTTATATTAATTTTATACATTTTTTTTAGGTTTTAATTAACGATTTTACTTTTAGGAAAGGTTTTGTCCACTATTTTCAAATGTTGATATATAAAACCACCGGTTTATATTAATTTTATACATTTTTTAGGTTTTAATTAACGATTTTACTTTTAGGAAAGGTTTTGTCCACTATTTTCAAATGTTGATATATAAAACCACCGGTTTATATTAATTTTATACATTTTTTTTAGGTTTTAATTAACGATTTTACTTTTAGGAAAGGTTTTGTCCACTATTTTCAAATGTTGATATTTAAATCCACCGGTTTATATTAATTTTATACATTTTTTTTAGGTTTTAATTAACGATTTTACTTTTAGGAAAGGTTTTGTCCACTATTTTCAAATGTTGATATATAAAACCACCGGTTTATATTAATTTTATACATTTTTTTTAGGTTTTAATTAACGATTTTACTTTTAGGAAAGGTTTTGTCCACTATTTTCAAATGTTGATATATAAAACCACCGGTTTATATTAATTTTATACATTTTTTTTAGGTTTTAATTAACGATTTTACTTTTAGGAAAGGTTTTATCCACTATTTTCAAATGTTGATATATAAAACCACCGGTTTATATTAATTTTATACATTTTTTTTTAGGTTTTAATTAACGATTTTACTTTTAGGAAAGGTTTTGTCCACTATTTTCAAATGTTGATATATAAAACCACCGGTTTATATTAATTTTATACATTTTTTTTAGGTTTTAATTAACGATTTTACTTTTAGGAAAGGTTTTGTCCACTATTTTCAAATGTTGATATATAAAACCACCGGTTTATATTAATTTTATACATTTTTTTTAGGTTTTAATTAACGATTTTACTTTTAGGAAAGGTTTTGTCCACTATTTTCAAATGTTGATATATAAAACCACCGGTTTATATTAATTTTATACATTTTTTTTAGGTTTTAATTAACGATTTTACTTTTAGGAAAGGTTTTGTCCACTATTTTCAAATGTTGATATATAAAACCACCGGTTTATATTAATTTTATACATTTTTTTTAGGTTTTAATTAACGATTTTACTTTTAGGAAAGGTTTTGTCCACTATTTTCAAATGTTGATATATAAAACCACCGGTTTATATTAATTTTATACATTTTTTTTAGGTTTTAATTAACGATTTTACTTTTAGGAAAAGTTTTATCCACTATTTTCAAATGTTGATATATAAAACCACCGGTTTATATTAATTTTATACATTTTTTTTAGGTTTTAATTAACGATTTTACTTTTAGGAAAGGTTTTGTCCACTATTTTCAAATGTTGATATATAAAACCACCGGTTTATATTAATTTTATACATTTTTTTTTGGTTTTAATTAACGATTTTATTTTTAGGAAAGGTTTTGTCCAGTATTTTCGAATATTGATGTACAAAACCACCCTTTTTGTGTTTTAATTAACAGTTTTTTTTAGGATTTAAGAATATATTATAGGTGGTCAAACTTGAATGGTCCTTATATATTCTTGGCAGCTGTTTGCATTTTAGGTTGTTGTTTTTAATGGGTAAGCAGCTGTCTGTTGTTGCCCCCCCCCCCTGGTTCAGGGCCGTACAACACTGACGATGGCCATGGAAGGCCGAAACAGTTGCTGAGGCCTTAGAGGATATTAATACAAGGTATGCATACTCAATCCAGTATTTATTTAAATGTTTCTATGAATTGACTAAATTAACTATCCTACAAATTTAAATAACATGATTCCCACGTACTTTTTTTGAGTTTTAAAATTTACGTATCGATCTACTAAAAATTGTTGCCACGCTTTGGTCGTTTCATAATTGCACAATTCCAGGTTTGACTGTTTGGAGAAGGTCAAAGCCCGAAAGTAAATTAAACTTCGCTATAAAATCCCAAAATTGAGCAAAACTGTTGGTTATTTTTTTTCGAGCTTTGCTCCTAATATACAATATACAGGGTGTCCCAAAATATGTGGGCAATCTCCCGGATTCAGATAGAACACTTAAAAATAACAGGAGAAGTTCTTATAAATTTTTTTCCTACAGCCCCCCCCCCCCCCCTACGGACGTCCCTGGAAATCGTTATTTTTTAAATAATTTATTAAGTACTAGGTGTAATTTAATATTTTTTTAGTATATTGGTTAGTAGATGAGTCTCCTTAAAATTCGCCCTTCCCTTTTAAACACATTTGGCTTATTTAGTTTGCCAGGGACGGACTAGACGTAACACAAAAATGTTTTTTTTGTACACCTTGTATGATGAAGGAACGGCAATAATATTTTTGGATACTCTAAACCTTAAGCTGAAAAAAAAGTACTCTTGATCAATGTCGATAAAGGTTTAAAGGTTTTCGAAAAAAAAATATTTTTGTTCAATATGGTGTTTTGCATTAGTTGTTGTTTTATGTTCATAAAATTCACTCATTGTTGCTATGGTTTTTTTCACATGTACCGATTTAAATAAGAATATTTATGCCAGTGTCAGTTTATGGTAGTGTCTTGAAATTTGCGGTTTTTCTCCTTTGTCTTATTAGTTACTAACTTAGTAATGGAATTTACGTATTCTTCAATAATCCGGCCAAACATTTCAACTGCATTGTATACATTATGATCAGCATTTGATAGTACTCGGTAATTCAAGCAAACAAAAATTACAAATTACTTCACAAAATAATATAAAATTTAATAAGTATGGTTCTGTTTTAAATAATTTTTGTTTATGTACTATTTTCTAGTTGTTTTCTATTAAATGTTTCGTTTTTCAATAAAAAATCTGTCTCGCTTCAATAATCCGGATTATTTACTAATCCGGATGACCGCGGTTTTAATTAGTCCGGATTATCGAGGTTGCACTGTATTAACTTTTCTTCGAACAAACCCGAAAAAACCCAAAGATTCACATTCAGTATCTCGGCACTCAATTAAAAAACACCCTGTATAACTAAATGTTATTTTTCCGTTAAACATTATTATGGGCCCAATAATATCCCCCAAAAAAATCAAAAATAAATGCAGGGTCTTTTTAAAATAATTGGAAAAATCTAAAATTTTGCGTTTCGGTTTTAATTTTTTCCTGACTTTGTTAAAAAATAAATGTCACTTTCTCATTCCTACTTTTTATTCTCCATAAGATTGCATCATCAGATCTTTAATGCGACGTTTTGTCTTTGGGTCACCATCATCAACTTAACTTTGTTTAAATTATGAAAGAGGATCTAAATCTACGTTCGTCGGAATATAAGACTTACTGGTTTTCCGACGTTTTGTTCCTTAAATTGACCATCTTCATTAAAATAACCCTAGTCCGTTCCTGTAATTAACTTTTGTTTCGACGAAACTGAAGATTTTAAAATTATTATTGTATTATAGTATTTAAAAAAATTAAGTCGATGATGGTGACCCAAAGACGAAACGTCGTATTAAATAAGATCTGATCATGCCATCTCGAGAAGAATAAAAAGTAACAATGAAAAAGTGAAATTTATTTTTGGACATCTTTTCGAACAATATCAGCAACAAATAAAAACCGAAACGCAAAATGTTAGATTTTTTCAAATGTTTTGAAAGCCCCTGTATTTATTTTTGATTTTTTTGTGGCATATTATTGGGTCCATAATTATGCAACTTTGCCCCAATATAACCGACTTCGTATCTCTTACCGTTTCCGAAATTCCAATGGTGAGGGACGTGTTTGTTACACCCTGAATAGCAAGAATCAGCTAAGCTAAGTTAGCTAATTAGTTAATGAATTTATTATAGCTAGTTGTGATTAGAACTAGAATTTTTTTCAAGAAAATATTTTTTTCCCTCCCAACTAATGTGAACTGAAATTAATTTTATTTTTTGGCTTTGGCTTCCCCCAAGCCTTCTTCCCTGAACAGGTATTTCTTATTTCATAACTCATCTGGAGTTCGCTAGTGTTGGCTATTTATTTTTAATAATATATGCTCATTAGCATTGACCTAATATTTTTACTCAATCACTTGTTCATGTCAAAATGTACAATTTCTCAAATAAGCCTTCGTGTCGATTATGACCTACACTTTGCTAATTTACTCAAATTTGCCTATTTATATGAAAACTAAACGCATTTTACTTTGTTTTAGGATCATGATCATGGGCACTAAAGAAAATTTATAAAATCCGGCACGCGAATTTTCCAGGGTAGCAGAAGACACAGGAACCAATCGCGCGGTCAAATCAATCCGATTCTTTTTAGTCTAACGTACAGAAAGAGTCTGGCAGATAAATCAGTCCGGTCTTTCCTAGTCTAACGTACAGGAATGATCTGATTGATCGTTTTGCGGAACCCCATCGCGCCTTAATCAATCCGATTTGTTTTAGTCTAACGTACAGAAAAAATCTGATTGGTAAATCGGTCCGACTTTTCCTAGTCTAACGTAGAGGAAGGATCTGACTGATCGTATTGACAATTTCAAAATGGGGTATGAATGATTAAACAAAATGAACTTTTTATCGCGTTATGATGACATAACTTTTAAGCAGCTATTATAAGCAATCGTAACTTCATAAAAATGTATAATATGCAGTATTTGAAGTAGATTCAACCAATCAAACTCCGTTGGTTTCTGTGTCTGTTTAATTGCCGATTCCCTAAGGACCAGTTGCTGCAAAAAATTGTTGTTTTTTGGATCGGTCCGAGGGCTTCAATTGACTGCGACCATGGAAACTTAAACCTGCAAGCTAAACATTCGGGACACAAGCTGGATTAGAGCAGCCTGCGAGAGTTTATTAAGGTAATATTTAGTTTAAAAATATCATTTTAAGGTTTCCATCAGTGTTGGTTGATCAATGTTTCATTGTTTTCGAAAATAAGTATGTGTAAAGTGAATCGTAGTTGCCAATATTTTAAATGTGCATTTATTTGGTTTTCTGTTTTCTGCGTTCACCAACCAAAACATCAATTTTACTGCGGAAGCTTGAAACTAATAATATTTTATTTTTATATGCAAAGCAGTTTAGCAATCAAAAGATTTCGAGCTGTAATTATTGAACAATAATTAATGGGCGGAAGAGAGAACTACATGTTGGCTGAATGGCAACAATGTTGAAGTCTGGCTATATCAGATGGTTAAATATTCAAACATAACCATACTTACCGATGAAAAGATAAATCCTTATTTAATGAACCACTCGTTTACAAACTACAGATGAATCAACCAAAATATATAACAATCCGTTAGATCAAAGGGCAAACATAGCAATATTTACGAGATGAGTATTCATTCACCTTTTGCTTATCTTTTGGGCCCGAATCGTAGTAAAATAGAAATAGTTGTTGCCAAAGTGCAGTTGGATTAGTTCAAGATTCGTTTGATACTTTTAAGTATAATAATATTGGTTTAAAGAATCTCTCATCGCCTTTTTACAGTTTATAGTAAAATTATTGGGAAATAAATTTAAGAGCAATTACTGAATAATCTTAAACCAGTTCTATTTGCCACATTAACAAATCTTTAATTGTGATTTTGCAAGATACCTTTGCGATAAATATGTCAATCTGGCTATGCTGCAATAATGACCGAAAGATTTGGGAAAGAGTGTTTGCAGTCGTTGCGTAGGCTAGAAATGTACATTTTTCTATCTGTAGTTTGTAATAGCTTTGATCCGTAAATTTTGTTCCGTTAAAAGAAAAGTTCCTTTTTAAAAACAATTTTATTACAATACAGAGAAGATGTTTACTGTAAGAGCTTAAAACAGAGAGTGATTTTAATATTTAATTAAATAAAGCATTACAATTCAAATATGCTGGTGTCATCACCAGATAAGGCTTCTAAGAAAGATGTGGTGAGAATCATCTAGGTCGGCAGGTTCCTTGGATGTAACTCCTCCCTCCTTAAGCCGAAAAAATACTGGATGTATTTTGTGAGGAATTGGTTTCTTCGGTTTTGGCATCGATTGGGCCCTGGGATTGATTATTGGTTCTATTTGTCGTGTAGATTTTGAGTAGGGGTCTAAGTCGACTTCTGAATTTCCATACCATGTATATTGTCAGAATGATAACTAGGATTCCTATTAGGTAATTCATAATATTTGAAGTTCGGTCCTGTTCTTCTATAGGAGATATTGGTGATAGCTGGTTAGCCATGTCTTTTAATCTATAGATATCTTCGAAGTTTAGTTTCCCTAAGTCGGGTGTCTTGAACATTATCGATGAGGTAGAGTTTCCTATTTCTATATCCGGTAGGATTAATGGTTTTCCTTGTTTAATTTTTATGTCGTTGACAAATTTCTTTGGTCCAACTTGAATTTGGCAATTTTCTTGAACTTTCGCCAGGGTAGGTAGATTGATTTTTATATACTGATCAATTTTGCATTTTGAAAAAAGACTTTCTTCTTTATTTGGAATTAACTTCTTCTTGCGTGATTTGTTCTGTTATTATTTCTTGTATATTAACTTCTAGAATAGGACAGTTGTCTAGCGTGAATCCGTTAAGCAGTAGAAGGGTGCATTCGTCTTGGGGGTGGAAGTTTTCATTGCAATAGTAGTCCTCTTCAATTTGGGGGCAAGTATTTTCTTCAAATTGGGTTCTTTCTTTTGCTTGTGCCAAATAAGGATATTTTGGGACAAATATTTTGTGGTTTTGGATAATAGGATAAAGGTGGTAGAAGGTAAATCCTTCAGGACGGATTATAGGAACATGAATAGCGAACATCACCTTAGCTTTCGAAAAAGTAACCTGAGTTCCCAAAAATTGGTAATATGATAGTATATTTTCAAATTTTGGTATTTCCTCATTATTATAGATTGTTTTTAGATAATCTATCATTTGTTTTAATTCTAAACTTGAAACTATTGAATTATGCAGTGCATTTAATTTGGCAAACATAATAGCGTCCTCTAAGTTATCGATAAAGGTAATTAAATTTTGACAGTCTAAATTTATTTGGTGAATTAATCCCTGAAAACTTATGTAATCATTTAAATCATTAATTGATTTTTGAATGACGTCTTTAAATACTTTTAGACCGTATTGCAGTTGTTTTTGGCTTTCATTAAGAATCGATATTGTCTTATTGTAATTATTAATTAGGTTTTTTGATAAGGAAACCTGTAAATTTAATTCATGGATAATGTTTTTCTGATTAGTTTCAAGGTTTTTTATGTGTTCATCGTATCTTTTTCCATCCTCAGCGTCTAGTGTACCGAATAACCATTTATTAACTTTTCCTACAATATTAATTAGACCTCTTTTATTTCTTATGTGTGGGTAGAGATTCTCGAGTTTATCTTGTGTTGTTTGAATTAAAAATTCCGTTCTAAGAATTGCGCTTTCTGAGAAATTGGATTTGTAGCGTTTTCTAGCTTTATATGACTTTTTATTATGCGAAAGTATTTTTCTACGTTTGTAAGTTGTAACAAAATAGGTTCTAGATCTACATAGTGGAGAAATGTATGTTTTGTATATATAAGTTTAGCTTTTCCTAATTCTATGGGAAGAATAGGGTTTTTAAGGGTTGTCAGTTGTATGTCATTGGTGTTGCTGTACGTTTGAAGTACTTGGAGCGTCATGATCAATGTCAGAGTCGTCATTTTCATTTTCTATCTGAAAATTCGGTGGTTGTTTAATTCTAGTTCTATGATATGTACCCTTTTGTGTGATTAACTTATTGTCGGCTTGATTTTTAACCAAAAAAATTTTAAATTTCGGCAAGTCTTTGCCTCTGGCTTTTGTTTTAATATAGGCTTCATTTGAATGCGCGAAATCAAGCGGGTTGGCTCGATTTTCGTTTCTTTTGCTGTCTACGTCACCGGGGTTATTGTCTGTAGACATTGTCTCTAAGGCGTTAAGGTTATTGTCAGCTGGATACCTAGATTTGAATGAATCAACAAGAATAGGTTCAGTTAATGTCACGGAAATGGTTCTATCAGAATGATTCTGTGTTTCTAAGGGGGCGAATCCGTTTTTTGCATAACATAATGTTTGTGGTAGAAATAGCGTATCGATTTTACCTGGTCGTGTCAAAATTTCTCCCTCTACTATGTTCACAGGAACATTTTTTATTATTTTTTCGTGTGGGTTTACCGAAAACGAAAAAGAAGATTCATGTACTTTTCTATAAAAGAAAGGTATTTCGATTTTAGGTCCGACTAATCTCGTATTACATAAATCTATATTAAGTTGCATATTAATTAGGTCAGTTAAACCTAATATTCCGTCAAAGTAATCGTGAAAGTCAAAAAGAATAAAGTTTATATTATAGTCTATACGGAATTCTGCGAAAGCCGGTATAGATGCTTGGAATTTAGTTACTTGACTTCCCAATGCTGTTTTTATAGTATTGTTAGAATGATAAATACAGTGGGCATAAAAAGTTTCTGCAATTGATGGTTTTAAAATAGATCGTTGACTACCAGTGTCAATTAAAAGTTTTAAATTTGGATGTTTAATTTTGACATATGGAAGGGCGTTGCAAAAAGATATATTAATTTCTGTCATGTCGGTTCGTTTATTGGGCTCGTTTCTGGAAAATTTTGGGTATGAACATTGTCTTCTTTGTCCATAATCTGTTTATTAAGTAATGGTTGTTCATGTGTCAATTCGGGTTGATTTTCATGCATTATATATTGATCGTAATCCGAATATTGCATATCGTAGTACTGTTGATCAGGGGTCATTTGATAGTCCGGATAGTTAGCTGCATAACTACCGTGTGTTTCATATTCGTCGTAGTAAGTATTTTCGACATTTAAATCATCGTTTCCTTCGTTAAAATAAAGTTCTTGAAAAGCAAAATTTGGTTTTTGATTAGGATATTGATTTCTAAAATGATTTTGCGGTGCGTTATAAAAATTTTGTCGATTTGAATTTACCGTCGGGTTCCTAGAAGTAGTTGACATAGGTACCGGGCGTGGTAACTGATTTGGTGGAATTTGGTTTGGTCTGAAAACATTTTGGGGTTTGCCAAAAACTTGTTGGTTAGTGGGGTAGTTTCGCGGGGGCAAATACCGTGGTTGTATGTTTATAGGTCCGTGTGGAAATTTTGGTCTTTGAGGGAAGTTTTGTGGTACTATGTTTTGTGGCGTGTTAAAATTATTATACATTTGATGTGCATTCTGAAAATTTTGAAATTGGCTTGGTTTTTGGAACCAATTATCTTGTTTTTGCATTTTAGGCGTTTCGCCGAAACTGTTATATAACTTTTCAAAATTTTCAAATTCGCTTACATATGCCATTGCGTCTTCGAGAGTCGCTGGTTTTTTTATGTGCATGTTGTTTTTTAATATGCCGGTGCATCCTGCAATGAAAGTATTTAAAGCCGTTTTTTCATAGTAACTTATGTGACATAATTTTTCTTGGGCACTTAAATTATTATTATTGCTTACTCTTTGAATGACATTACTGCGTAATAATTGTATACGATTGCCAAAATTTAACATATGTTCACTTTTATGAGGTTTAGTTCTAGTTAATTCTTGAACTAAACAGTCTGAGTCTGTTCTATCGGAAAAACCCGAAATTAATGCTGCGCGCAATTTCGGCCATTCGTCCAGCTCTATGCGGTTGCCAAGCATTATTTCAGCTTTACCAGTTAGTTTTTCAATTATGCATTCCACAATATGGGTATTTAAGTCATTATCGTTAAAATGTTGATATTTGGCGACTAAGTCGTCACATCTTTTAACAAATTTGTTCAAATAGTCACTGTTGCCGTCAAAAGGTTTGATATTTTCAATTTTTAATTTGAATAAATCCCAATTCACAACGAGAGGTGTGGATTGCGATTGGTTTGTTTGCTCCTGCGGAGTACTCATCTTTATTAATAAAATAAAGAACAAATGATAAACTAAATTAAACTGTAATTTATCAAATAATATTATAAATAATTATAATATTTTCTTAACTTTGAAATTTCAAAATATGAAAGATTCTTCTTTCTCTTTTTTAAATTTCTTTGTTAAAAATTTAACTTTCCTAAAACTATGTGTCTTCAATAGACGGGTCCTAAAAATAAAATGTCTACAATAGACTGATCCTAAAAAATAAAATGTCTACAATAGACTGAGCTAAGCTAGGTGATGTGCACAATGCACGAGCCTAAAATTATCCCTAAGAAACCTTATTCGGAGGATCAAGGGGCGAAAAGGAATTTGGCACTTACCGTATCTTCCTTTCCCGACTCTGCTGGCTGGGCTTCTCAGAAATGGCTTCTCTGGATTGGTTGATTCTTTGATAGTGCTGTTACATTTAGTACTGCTCTAGTTAAGAATTTATATCCTTTAGACTTTCATAACTATTAAGTCAAAATTGATAAAAAATTGTGTCGTCGAAATTGTTCACCGATAAATAAGTAAGGATAAAAAAGGGTTGGTACTAATCATAACGCAATGCAATTTAGATTTAGATATATCATATTCGCTTTTAGAGCTAATGGTAGTGACACATTCGCCATATAATTATTTAACATATAAATTAATAAGAACAAAAATCGAATTTTATCAAACCTATAATAATAACTGATTTCAACTTTTATTGATATAAACTGTGTAACTAAAAATTTTCTCTATTGTTTCAGGTAAGTGAGCATGATTGATGTTGGAAGCGTCCGTTTCGCGTGGTCGGCAAACAAGTCTTCGCCTTAACGTCATGTTGTTACAACCTGGAATAAGTGAACAGTGACCTTTAGTGTTTTACGGGTCATTCCTCACTCAAGTGCTTGCTTGAACGTGGATTGATCCTTCTTGCTGCAATTGGCACCGTTGTTAATACCACCACCTTCGCTTCTATCATGATTGAAAGGTAAGATAGTTTTCTCTCCTTTCCTGTTACTACAGGTGAAAGAATGAAGGGTTAAGAGCAATAGCAATATATAGGTCCGCACTATTTTGTTTCTTCTTTCTCAATCATTATATTTTGGATCATATTAAGATATTTATAATAGTTTTTAAAAATCGGGCTGTGCGCATCTCTTTTAATCACCAAAATATGGTGAAGGAGCTTTGTTATTGCTCTTAAAGATGGGACACGTTGCCAATTCTGGTAAGTTAGTGAAGTGAGTGAAAATAAGAAGCTGCAACTGAAGAAACAAACCTATTAAATTATGGAGGACGGCTTTCTGGTATGGTATAAATGTAAAATATTTGGTAAACTATTTAAATATAGATTACCTGAATTAATTTAAGATAAATCAGTCGTCTTATACGTTTGTTTTAGGCACACTATTCATTATACTGGCCCACATGGAACCGACGGAGAATCTATAATCCATGTTGAATAAAAGCCAGAAAAAGGAAGAAATAGAATCGAATTAATTTCGATGCATAACCCTCATTATCCTTTACTTGTAACGGTTTGATTTAGTCACTAGATACTTTGTTATTTATTCGTAGTAATTATTCGTTGAACTTTTGAGTTTTATAGCTATACAGTGACAGGCTTGCAGTACTAACCTTACATCCTGACGTTACCGCCTGATGTGCCTTGACTTTGTGGGGTTTTGTCTTCAGTATGCCTCGTAAAACCCGCCAAAGACTTCTCACATGCTGTATCTAGCGTAATACTTTTTGGGAAGAGTCTGCACTGGTTGTAGGACTTCATTCTGAGTTCATCTTGGGTTCTCAGGACTGATTTCCCCCAGTTATAGGCATCTAAAAGCTTTAAAACCATCTCGGAAAATGTACCGTTGATTCTGTATGTATTGTTTCTCTGATTTGAAGGCCATCTCTATCAGTAGGCCTCGCACAGCTATGATTTAGACTCACCTGCATCTTTTCCGTGATATTCCGGCGTTCTATATGGAACTCTTACTTTGGTTTTTGCGAATTTAATCTCAAAATTCGTTGTCTATTTCAGTTTCGAGTGACAGCTGTTTGCAGAGGTTATATCTTCTAGTTGCATTCCTTTCACCGCTGTTAAATGAGTTGTATTCCTTTCGCTGCTGTGACATGACTTGCACGGCCTAGAGTGGATCTTGAATTTTGTTGTGATCTACACGAGAGAGGACTTTTGGGTTAATGCATGGTACTGTTACAATTTCATTTTCCTTCGCTGTTGTTCTTTTATTGATAGAGTATCGATAATTTGTTGTAGCTGCGACTATGGTTTGTCCGCAACGTCGTGTGTCTATGAACGCGGTTGCTTTTCGTTCTCTAGTCTGGTAGGTGGATTGCACCACTCTGCTTAGTTTCCGCTTCGTGTCACCTGATCGGTGTGTCGGTAATAGAGAAACCGATGTTACCTGCAGGCAGGAAGCATAGAGATATTAAAAAAAAAATGGTCGTTTTGTCATTTTTTGTTCAGGTTGCCCACTTTATAAGGCGAAAAATTGCTATGATTCGGCCCTTTTTCAAGTTAGTGTCAACGAGGCATAAGCCACGAGTTTTTCGGAAAACACATGGGAAATATTCCCTGCCGGTAAGGCGATTTAGTTCTCCGAAGAAGAAGAATAGTGCAAGTTTTCTCCCTTGGATTTTGGAGCTGCACATATTTTCCCTTTGGGATTTATTTGCTTGGTTGATTTGCTTTGTTTGACTGTAGAGGCCATTTTGGAATTTTGGGCACCTCATGAATAACCCTTGAACATCTGATAAGGGTTCTTCCTACCGGGTCAAAAGATTGACCTGTTGTCTACCTACCGGGTCAAGAAACCCCATTCCTCCGACCGGGGTCAAAAGGTCACCCATTCTACCTACCTGGTTACCATCAACTTGGTTAACATCTACCTAGTTTCCACCGACCAGAGCAATCTGTTTGACCATCACACAACGTATGGTATCGTTTTAGTTAATAAGTCTTGTTCTTCTTTATTTACTAACCATCATTATTACAGTGAAACACTGGGTTTTTATAAGCTATTTATTCATTCCTATCTTCATTTCTTTTTTTTTTAATAAATGACAAGTCAATTAATTTTTACTATGTGTTTTATTTAGTTCGCTGCACTTCTTGTTTTTCTTAATATTATACAGTGGTGTCGACCAGTAAGTTCAAGTTAAGGGGATCCCCGTAACATCTGGGAGATTTCCAGCTTAAATCTAGCTTAAGCTGGTGGCGCAAAAGGGACCTTCTGTCGCGGGTAGTTAGCCGGCTGCTACGCACCTCAAGCTCTCCCTTTAACTTGGAAAAACTGTCGCTCATTGTCTTCATTTTTCTACATTTCACCAACAGCGGTTGCTCTAGGGGTGTTCGTCATAATACCCCTAGTTCTGAAAATAATTTATTGCGCCAAAGCAACTCCAAGTCGTATCATACTAATAACCTTTTATTTTCAGGTTACTAACCAATTCATTTTTAGCTCAGGTTTTGTCCAACATCTTCAAATGTTGATGTATAAAACCACCGGGTTATATTAATTTTATACATTTTTTTTAGGTTTTAATTAACGATTTGACTTTTAGGAAAGGTTTTGTCCAATATTTTCGAATATTGATGTATAAAACCACCCTTATTGTGTTTTAATTAACAGCTTTTTTAGGGTTTAAGAATATATTATAAGTGGTCAAACTTGAATGTTCCTTATATATTCTTGGCAGCTGTTTGCATTTTAGGTTGTTGTTTTTAATGGGTAAGCAGCTGTCTGTTGTTGCCCCCCCCCCTGGTGCAGGGCCGTACAACACTGACGATGGCCATGGAAGGCCGAAACAGTTGCCGAGGCCTTAGAGGATATGAATACAAGGTATGCATACTCAATCTAGTATTTATTTAAATATTTCTATGAATTGACTAAATTAACTATCCTACAAATTTAAATAACATGATTCCCACGTACTTAGTTTTAAAATTTACGTATCGATCTACTAAAAATTGTTGCCAAGCTTTGGTCGTATTTCATAATTGCAGAATTCCAGGATTGGGTGTTTGGAGACGGTCAAAGCCCGAAAGTAAATTAAATTTCGCTTTAAAACGTCCAATCCTAAAGTTTAGCAAAAGTGGTGGTTATTTTTTTCGAGCTTTGCTCCTAATATACAATATACAGGGTGTCCCAAAATATGTGGGCAATCTCCCGGCTTCAGATAGAACACTTAAAAATAACAGGAGAAGTTCTTATCAATTTTTCTTCCTACGGCCTCCCCTACGGACGTCCCTGGAATTCGTTGTTCTTAAATAATTTATTAAGTACTAGGTGTAATTTAATAATTTTTTAGTATATTGGTTAGTAGATGAGTCTCCTTAAAATTCGCCCTTTTAAACACATTTGGCTTATTTAGTTTGCCAGGGACGGACTAGACGTAACACAAAAATGTTTTCTTTTGTACACCTTGTATGATGAAGGAACGACAATAATATTTTTGGATACTCTAAACCTTAAGCTGAAAAAAGGTACTCTTGATCAATGTCGATAAAGTGAACTGTTTTCAAAAAAAAACATTTTTGTTCATTAGTTGCATTAGTTGTTGTTTTATGTTCATAAAATTCTCTCATTTCACATGTACCTACCGATTTAAATAAGAATATTTATGCCAGTGTCAGTTTATGGTAGTGTCTTGAAATTTGCGGTTTTTCTTCCTTGTCTTATTAGTTAGTAACTTATAGTAATGAAATTTACGTATACTTAATATAAATCATATTGAACAAAAATATTTTTTTTTCGAAAACAGTTCATTTTATCGACATTGATCGAGAGTATCTCGACATTTCTCTTTGAAAATTATGTTCTATGTTTTTTTTAAGTATTTTTTATTATAATACACTCACGTGCAAAGAAAACGGCCACTACAAAATTTTGATAAAGTTTTAGGCGTTATAACCTTTTTATTTTTAGTCCGATAATGAATGATTTTTTTTAGAGCACTGTAGCTACAACTATCAGTTTTAACGTGTCTTTTACAGGGTGTCCCTTTTACAAACTGTCGAATAATCAAGTATCAAAATTATTTCGATATAACAGTTTTCATTTAGAGTAATTTATTTTGCACATTTTGTTTTTTTTTGATTCATGTCCAATACATGCAAAATGATTTTGGTTATCAATAATTTAAGTTTTTCCATAATTTCTGCTGCAATATGAATTCAGTAATTTCTTTCATAAGGAGGAGGTTCCGTGATGGTATGAACCGAAGTATATACAGGGTGTTACAAATTCGGCCTTCGCCATAGGGATTTCAGAAACAGTAAGAGATACGAAGTTGGTTAAATTGGGGCAGAGTTGCATAATTATGGGACCAATAATATGCCGCAAAAAAATCAAAAATAAATACTGAGGCTTTCAAGATATTTGAAAGAATTTAAATTTTTGCGTTTCGATTTTTATTTTTTCCTGACTTTTCGAAGAACTGTCCGAAAATAAATTTCACTTTTTCATTGCAACAAGATGGCATTATCAGATCTTTCATGCGACGTTTCCGTCTTTGGGTCGCCATCATCAACTTAATTATTTTAAATGCGGGCCTGGATCTATTTGTTTAAATTATGAGAGAGGTCCGAAATCTACGTTCAGTGGTATACAACATCTACTGGGTTTTCGACGTTTTGTTCCTTAATTGACTATCTTCAATAAAATTCCCCCAGTATACGTTCCGGTAATTTACTTTTTTTTTTAATTTGGTATAATTCGAAAATGTAAAACTCAATGCCTCTTTTAAAAGTTTTAAGAAAGTGCTACATTACTTACATACTAGGGGTATTTTAATGAAGATGGTCAATTTAAGAAACAAAACGTCGGAAAATCAGTAAGTGTTGTATACCACTGAACGTAGATTTCGGCCGTCTTTCATAATTTAAACAAAAAGATGCAGGCCCGTATTTAAAAAAATTAAATTGATGAAGGTGACCTAAAGACGAAACGTCGCCTGAAAAATCTACCATACCACCTTGTGGAGAATGAAAAGTAGCAATGCGAAAGTGATTTATTTTTGGACATCTTTTCAAACAAAGTCAGGGAAATTTAAAAACCGAAACACAACATTTTAGATTTTTTCAAATATTTTGAAAGCACCTGTATTTGTTTTGGATTTTTTGCGGCATATTATTTGGCCCATTGAAGGCCGAATTTGTAACATCGTGTATTGAGATATATTTAAGTTAAAATGTTTGTTTTTAAATAATATAGCATATTTAAGTAAAAATTGGTAGTTAAGTTTGTTTCTAAATGAATTTGTAGTTAAATCTTGATGATAATATTTTGTTTATCCATTAAAAAAATATATTCTAATTCCATAACAATAATGAAATTATGGAAAAATTTAAACTTTTGATAACCAAGATCATTTGTTTGAGAATGTGTTGTGTGTGTTTGTGTCGTGTATTGACATGAACCAAAAAACAAAATATACAGAATAGATGCCTCTAAATTAGAATTAGTATTTTGAAATAATAATAAACTGCTTTATTATGCCACATGGGGGTTTTAAAATTAGATAAAAAAGAAGATATGTACTTGGCCAAGAAGTTTGTTGTATTCAATACCATGGTATATAGTTTATTGTATCATGATTCAATACAGAGTATAGCAACCGAACAAGTAAAAATCTGACGTAAATCTTACAACTACTTATATTTATATCCTCGCATCAGCGTGGGATAAAGAGGGGGATAGCGTGCCTTAGTCAGCAGGTTACCAAGACGTAACAAAGAACATTTCAATTATCTTTGTATAATATGTCGAATAACCAATGTTAATTAAAACTTATTAAACCTAAACTTATCAAAATTTTAAAATGACGGTTTTCTTTGCACGTAAGGGTAAGTATATAAAGTTTAAAAGTTGTACTTTTAGGTTCAAACTGAAGCTGAGAGGGCAGCGCTTACATATTGGCTGATGTTAGCTAATATAAAAGTACCTATGACAACGGCGGTTAATATCTTCAAGGCTGGAGTTCCAAATGACTATATCCACAGGATTGCCATACAGCTGCGAATATTGTACAAAAAAGGCTTGGGTTTCCAATTATAATTAAGTAATTTAAGAAGATCCCGAACATATTGTTAAATATTAAATTATATTAAACATAATTCCTCCAAAAATAAACGAACATAATTTTCTCGAATGGTTTAAGAAACAAAATAAATTTCTCGTTATTTCTATTTCTTTTCTTAAACCATTCGAGAAAAATATGCAAGAATTCGTTTATTTTTGGAGAAATAACGAGAAATTTAAAGGACCAATATTCTCAAAGTAAACTTTATTAGGTAGTTTTTATTAACCACTGTTAAGTAGGTAGGTAGGCGAACCATTTCATTCTAATATAATTTCCTCCAATAAGGAAGTCTAAAATCATAGACATGGTCGTTCTGACAGTGTCTCCTCATCATTCACATTCCACAGTCTTGATCTCATGGTACTAATTGTAATAGGGAGGCTTTTGATAGCTTCACTACTATCCTCACTAGCTTGTGTCTCCTCTATATCTTCATTCCAAGCAGATGCTGCCATCTTCGTGCAGAGCATACTTGCTCTTTGTAATCTGTATCTACAATAATTTAAAAATATTTATATTATAAGATTTAGGGATCTATAGAGCTACAAAACTAATTTTTAGATAACATTACGAAAATGCCAACAGGAGTGCTAACAAAATACCTTCCTACTTAAAAACAGTTTACAATTTTCATTCAAAATTATGCTTTACCAGTATTATTAACTCTTGCACTTTCTTCTGCAGATAACTTTATTCTAAATTTAGCTTCAGAGCGATGGAGAATTTTCACAGGAATATAATTTGAATTTTTAATGTTTTAAACTGGAAATGGTCACATTTCTTTAAAAAACTTATAGTATAGTCGATAGTCTCTTCCGATTGTACCAGGCCAATATTTACGTTTTTTTAGGGTGTGAGTATGTGGACTGCGGAAAAGAAATTTGTCTGTTGGATTAAAATTCTCCCCTCTTGGAGGTTAGGTTTTTATTCTTTTAAAGATTTTTTCGAGTACAGCTTATAAAAGCAAAAGTACATACTATTTACACGGCAAAATAATTAGTAATTACCTTTCTTCGGAAAACTGAGGTTCAAATTTCAAAACAAAATAAAAAATATATAAAAAAATAATGATACTACAGCGCAGCGTTGCCAAGTATCTCGTGAAATGTCATCTGTTGATTATTTTGTGATTTTATGATTAATCTGGTGTACAATGAAAAACTTTTTTAAAAAGTCCGTTTTCGGGTGTTACCAGCTTCGTTTTGGGGAGGTATATTTTATAAATCACAAAAAATCACCCGATCTGGTAAAATTTCACCAGATACCTGACAACACCGCTACTTCGGCACCGTTCGATGGTGGGGATAAGGGGTAATGACGTAAACGGTTCTGATTGGTTAGGATGGTGTCGCTGGCGACAGTACGTAGCTCTGAGAACGCGGCTTAAGTCGGTCGGCCCCATTGAAATCGGCCCATCCTCCTTCAGAGGCGGTTCTTTTTCCTTAGAAAAGAAGATATTGATGGTTTGGTATAATCCCCACAAGTTGCATAAACCCGACACTACCTTGCAGTAGGGATGGTTGCAACAGGGCTTTTTAAATAACAGGTGCAACCTGTTTCGGTTTTAAAAAATACCTGTTTCAAGAAACCAGTTTCAGTTCCAAACGGTTTCAAAATTTCCGCTGTTCTTCTGTTACATCGCAATGCTGCGGCACGCGGGTCGGTTTGGCTGCTGGTGCCGGAAAAGTAGCCCAGATTGGAACTTTTTCGTTCGTTTTAAGATACCGACGTATTATTATATTCTGTTTAGATATTTATTGTTATTACATAGGTATCAATGTTTTGGTATTCTTTTAAACTTAAACCAACCAAATTTGGAGAAATTTAAGTTCCTACTTGTTGGATTTTGGTTTTCTATATAGTTTATAAATATATGTTCTTTACTTAATAGTTTTTTTAGCAGGTACCTATTAGTATGTGTGTTGTGTTGTTTAGATGATAACTCACATATACTTTACCTTTGTACATTGCCAAAGGGTTTTATTTACTATATTATTATTTTCTTGTTATAAAAAGTTTTTGTGATAAATATTTAGTTTTGATTTTTACCAACATTTCTGAAAAATATTAAACATTGACAACATTGCACAAACCCTACAAGAGGCGACGAATCGTCACGATCAGCCAATCCATCAGCCTTTTGCAACATAGAGTGCGCGAGCATTCGAAACTGTTTGTTCGAAACCGCTTCATCGGTCGGAGACTCGGAATCCGAAACAGTTTTGCCGAAACAGTTTCATCGAAACAAGTTGTTTCGGCCGCCTCGGAGAAGCAGACCGCTCCAGCGAAACAGATAGTTCCAGTGGAACCGGAAAACCTATCGATTTATACCTGTTTCGACCGGTTCCACATAAAAACCTGTTTCGAAAAGAACCGATACGGTTCAAAGCGGCATCCCTACCTTGCAGCCGCGTCTGTAAGGTGCCTGTGTGCAGATTCTCATCGGCTGTCCCAAAAAAAAAACTGGTATAAATATTTATGAAGGGATGGTAGGGTAGGATTCTTACTAAGCGCTAGATTAGGTAATCAGCTGGCCAGCCATCCAACCTAATGGAATACATTAACGATACACTCATTCTCTGTGTATACTGTATTGAATCTATTTATTCTTTGTGGCTCTGTCAGCGCGGTTGTGAATGTTGTGATTGGATATATTTTCCCTTATTTTCCCGTTTTCCCCTGTGACCAGACAACAAAAATGTGTTTTTTAAAATAATTCGGAAGATAAACAAATAAATTGAATTATGGTTTTATTGAATTTTCATTAAGAAGTAAATCGATTATCTTTGGAAGTATTAACATAATTAATAATTAAATAGAAAGCGTTAACTTTAGCCTAGCTAATATTAATGTCCAAGGAAAGAAAATTTGTTTCCCAATAGTTGAAAATGGGAAGGTTTTTCACCATTACGGTGACATTTTTCGGTAAGAATTATTATTTGTTTACACCTATTATCAAGATGGTCTAGTAATATTGTCCTGTAAGGATTCTCATAACAAGCATTAGATTTCCTATACATTTTCAGGCAGGATTTCGGGGCTTATAGATAATGTGGCCTTATACTTAGAGTGGGCCACCCAATATACACAGCGCATTAGGCATAAATAAGATTCTAAATTTCAGAACTTCATGACAATTAATCTTTTTAGAGTGTATAACATAAAACATAACTATTTTATTTTTATACCTGCAATATTCAATTAGTGATACAGAGTTAAAGTCAATATGAGATTAGCTGAGTATTGGAACGATAAGTTAGCATTAACTATCTTAGTTCTTGTAATTTCCAGTTTTAGGAATGTTCCTGCAACAATGTCACACCCACATTCACACCTCGAAAGTATTCGAACTATCTGATAAATTTTCTGATATCCGAAAAGATGGGGGCTATTGGTTGGTCAAGTTCTATGCCCCCTGGTGTGGACACTGCAAAAAGCTAGAACCTATTTGGATGCACGTGGCACAAGCATTGACTAAGACAAATATAAAAGTGGGAAAGGTGGATGTTACCAGATTTCCCTCCATTGCTAATGAGTTTAATGCCTATGCGACACCGACAATTAAGTTGTAAGTCTGTGTAGTTACTATATAGGTCTATATAGCTGGCATATTTCTGTGAGACTGGTACCTTGAAACGATTGTAACACAACCAAATTCAAGATGCTTTGATGATTTTTTATTATCAAATATGTATTTAATTAACTTCTTACCAAATTTTTACAGTATATTGACAAAAAACCAGTAACAAAATTTGAGACTTTTCAAAAGTTATTGTTAAAGGTACAAAATGTCTTGATTCTAATTGGATGAGTAAAATCATACCATGCCAATGAGACAGGTGTATTTTCTTGGTAGGCTTCTTCATGTTCACTGTTTAGTTGTTGGTTACTATTTTTTGGTTAATTCGCCGTTTCACGATAACCAATTGAAAAAAAATATTAGTGCCTATTTTGTAGTTTTGTAGTAGTTTATGTCATTGTTAAGAATATATTTTTTTAACCCTTTATAATTGATTAATTTCAAGCATCAAACCCGACGGCGAACACACATATCATGGCGACCGTACCAAAGAGTCAATTGTCAATTATGCAATCAGAATGGCTGGCCCTTCAGTGCAAGAGGTGACCAAACCAGAAAGCATAACTTACCTGAAAAACCTGAACCAATTATTTTTTATGTACATTGGTAAACGGCAAGGTAGGCAATTATACTAGTTTGGCTTGTTGAACCATGTATTAGATAGGAGCACTTAAAAAGTTTTCCTTCTAAACAATGTTTAGCATTTATTTTAAGTGAAAATGAGATTTGGAAAAATATTGTTACAAAGAGAAATGGTTCTTTCAAAGTAAAATGAACAAACAAGATAGTATAATAGTTAGACAGTATACCTAATTTGAAATAGGAAATTCTGAAGAATAATAAATTTTTGCGCCAGTACCAATTCTTGTATTTTTCAGGTCCTCTATGGGATGTTTTCTTTGATATAGCTGTTAAAATGCAGCCTTATGCATTCTTTTACTCTACAGCTGAAGAAGTTGCAAAGCAACACCTTGATATTGATGAGTTACCGGCAGTTTTTGTACATAAAGAGGGAGCACATTACTTTTATGAAGGTACAAAACCTAAACTAGGTACCATAAAAAAGGAAATTCATTTATTATGCATTTTATGGAAAAAGGTGTCTCTTCCTAAAAAGCTCGCTTGGCAAGAAACTAATATTTCGGATGACAATATATTGACAAATATTATACATGGTTCTCAAGAAGCACAAGAATGTAAAAAAGGTCCAAATTAGAACTACCTCTATTTTTAATTTTTGTTCAAGTTGTTGTTGATGTCTCATTTGTTGGGCGTATAAATACAAAATTTTAATGAAATATTATTATTTTTAAAAACATCCTCACAACTCGATCAATCATTTATTTCTAGTTGTTTTTTTTTTTCAAAAATTCAAAATAGTGGTAGTTCTCCCATAGACCATTTTTACATTATTGTTACGTTTTGAGAACCCATAATAAGTATAATACATATTTTTCTTCATAAATTTTAGTTTCTTGTCAAGCAACGTTTTTTAGAAAGAGAGACTTTCTTTCATAAAACGCATAATGAAAAATTTTCACATTTGTGTAGAACTTCCTTGGACACGATGTATGTGAAAATAATGTCCAAAGAACTGATAATGTTCTTATCTGACTTTAATTTTTTTTTTTCAAAGACTAAAGCAACCAAGCCACATACGGCGCCCTTTATAGATGATGCAGAAATGGCGATATTTTTTAACATTTATTATAAGCAAAATATGATTAATTTAAGAAAAGTTAATATATGAAACTTTGTTTATTTACAACCATGCATGTAATAATGACATTTCATCTATCTTTAAAAGGTGGAAAGTTGACGTTTTTTTACTACTTTTACTTTCCACCCGGGTGAAAAGTAAATTATTTTTTTGTAATTTTTAAAAAAATCGATATCTCGAAATAATATACGAGCACACTTTTTTAAAAATGCTAATAGCTTTACGTGTTTAGATATGTCTACTTTTCCCTCATTGATAGAGTGGTCCTCAGCATTGAATATTGTGACCAAATCGTTGATTGATATCTTCTTTGTCTTTGCATTTTCACTGAAATAAGCTAGTATCGCCGACTCAGAACCAGGATTTTGAACGTTGTTTCCCGTACACCATTCTTTGAAACAGTTATACGCCTTGTCATATCTCGGGCGGCTTTTAGTTGGCAGAAGATCTTCTACTATTTTTGCTGCTTCTCCAATTTCTGGTGGAGTACCATATTCAAAAAATGGTATTTGCCGTCTTGATGTGTATTATTACCTACGTTATTTTACCACCTGCAGTTATTTGAAATTTCTAATTTTTCAATGGAAAAGTCACAATGACATTTATCTTTTATTAATAATTTTAATTCAAAATAATAAGAAGTGGATGTTAGATGTGGTTGTAAATAAAATAGTATACAAACCTCGGTGAAAAGTTTCATTACTGCCTCGAGATTTAGTTAACTACCACCGACTCTCTCGACAGGATTGAAAGACTTTCCACCTCGGTATGTAATATACTATTATTCTTCTGTTATGGCTTAAGGTAAAAATATACAAGGTGTCCATTTTTCGATGGTTTTAAGGGATATCTACGTAATTAGTAAATATAGTAGAATGCGGTCTCCGCAGCACTGCTACTTTTTTGTAAAGTAAAAATCGTCCCAATTAGAATTTTTCTGTGCCTCCTTGTTTTTGATATACGGGATGTTTTTAGAATTTTACTTTATGCTTTTGCTTCAATTGAAACAAATCCTATTATAATAATAAATAATAACTATGTGTGAAACATGTCTTACGCATAAGGGAGAACAATTTGAAAAATATTTATAAGAAAGTTCCATAGACGTTCAATTTTTGTTTCCTATATTTAATCGCACCAGTAATTGTTTTTTTTTTAATATCTGTCATGTCCTATTCAAAAATTTGTATATTTTTTAAAAAACGTAAATTTCGGGCTCGGGACAAACCCGACTCTCTCGACAGGAATGAAACACTTTCCACCTCGATACGAATATACTATTATTTGTAAGTATGCTATAACTTAATAATCGGATAATGACACATGTGAGTTTTTTACATTGTTTTCACTTGTACAGTTGTACTATTATATACTATATTGTATAGTATACTATATTTAAAAATCATTATTCTTTTTAAACATTTTAGAATATAGTAACGACCAAATTTTCATTCACTGCTCTTTTTGCTCTCCGAGAGCTTAGGATCGCTCACGCGACGAGCTTTATGGGCCATTGACAACGATTGCTCCGAGATTTAATGCTTTCATTGATACATTGAATTTTCTTTTGAGAACTTTCATAAAGAATAAAGAGGAAATGCTCTCGTATACAGGGCGTTATAAAAATGGCGCATAGTTTGCTTACCCTATTTTTAGATGGTAAAAAAAACTACGGAATGTTTCTCGAGGACACACAAGGGGTCACCTATTCATATATAATAGGCCATTTCCATAACACCCTGTATAACAATGTACTATCGTGCCGATTAAAAACTAGGACAACAAAATCACAAAACTGGAAACGGATATACATATCTCATAGACTATAAAAGGTGCTCGACAGCTGTAAAGGTAAATACACATAACTTTTAGGAAATTTTTCGATACGAGGTGGCATCAAAATATCTTATTTCTTTTATAAACTCGAGCGGCAGTAAATATATTGGGCATTTTTATTAAGAAAAGTCTAATACCTTATTTAAAGTAGGTATATATAACGTCGCCTAAAAATGAAAATGAAACTAAATAATAAAAAGAAATTTAATAGAAGGTTACAAAAATACAAACGCAAAATTTGTCGAAGCAAAAAAACATTTTTAATATTTAGTCATCAATCATTCCTATTTATCACTTATTGAAGCCTTTGCGGCATACTTAAAGCTAGGTTTCTGCATAATTCGCCCGTTACTTCATTTATCCTGTAGCGTAATTCAAATCAAAATCAAATCAAAAAGTACTTTATTAGTCAAAAAACATAAATTTTTGTTGACAAAGCATGATCTAATACTCCTAAAATAATATTCAAAATGAAGAGAGAAACAAAAAAAAAATTATAAATAGTAGCAAGCTTAGTAAAAAATTATTAAAAATTTAAACATACAGTCAATAACACAAAAACACTAACTAAAGAACATAATTTAGGTACAAAACAATAAATGTACAATAAACAGTTTTCAAATAAAATTAGGGGTAAGCTGAAATTAATAATTGTACAGGCCAAACATAAGCCTTGATATTTAACAAAAAAAAAACGTATACAGTATAAAAATGCACAATGAACAGCACTAAAACTCAACATTCTCAAGAGCATCCCGATAGAATTCATCCAGACCATAATATGCTCTACTCAGAAGCAATCTTTTAGTGAATTAACCGTTCTGATATTAGTTGGTAAATGATTGAAAATCCTTCGACCCCCATAAATGAGTGACCTTTTTACCAAAGCGCTTCTCGGCAGTGGCAGAGGCAAATTGAGTACTTGACGAGTCTCATGCTGTGGGGTAGGACCCTGAAGCACAGCACGGTTTTTAAAAATGAGGGACGATGTCTCCAAGATAAAGAGAGACGTAAGGGTTAAAATTCGCTGCGCTATGAAATGTGGTCTACAATGCTCCCTCTGATTTACATTCACAATAAACCGAACTGCTTTCTTTTGAAGGACGAAAAGCATATTCAATAGGCCCTGATTGGTCACACCCCAAAATGGTATACCATAACTAAGGTGCGACTCAAATAAGGAGAAATACACTGTTCGGGCTAGTTGTTGGCCCAGTTCCTCTCTAACTGCTCTCACAGCAAAACATCCAGATGAGAATTTCTTACTTAATGTTAATATGTGCTCCTCAAAATGCAAATCACCGTCAATCAGGATCCCCAGAAACCTAGTCGCTCCCATCTCCGAAAGGCGAGCTCCATCCAAAGCTAAATCCGCTACATTACACCTAAACCCAACAATGTGGGTTTTGCTCAAGTTTAAACAAAGGCGGTTTGAGTCGAACCACCCTTTAATGATTTTTAGGTCATTTGAAATGGTTTGTCTTAGCTGCACAATATCCCTGTCTTGCCACAATATCGACGTATCATCAGCGAAAAGGGTGAAGTTTCCAGAGATGTTTAAGTTAACAAGGTCATTAATATAGATTAGGAACAAGATTGGTCCCAAAACTGAGCCTTGTGGAACTCCACAGTTAACTCTTAATGCCGAGGGCCTTGTTCCGAAATGCACCACAGCTTGAGATCGACCCTCAAGATAGGATCTAAACCAGGAATGAGCCAAGCCCCTAAAGCCATATCTCTCCAGCTTAGACAACAGTATTCCATGATCCACACAATCGAATGCCTTGGACAGATCACAAAACACCGCCGCCGATGTGTTGCCCTGATTCACCCCGAAATAGACCCCCTCAAGAAAACTGTAGATGGCATCATGAGTTCCCTTTGATGACTGAAATCCAAACTGCCTTACAGTTATCAGGTTAAACGACTGAAGATTCATCTCTGTTTCGTGGCCGAAAATCATGTTTAAACATTGATTTCACCATTTTACCCCAAATGTTTTTGTCCGGGTTCAAATCGGGACTCTTCGAAGGCTAGGGAAGAACTGCTATATTATTTTCTAGGAGAAAATGTTGCCCAATGCGTGCTGTGGGTGTATTGGAGCATTATCATGCTGAAATGTAAAATTTTGACCATATACAGCGTTTATCGATGGTATCATCACTGCATTTAGGATATTAAAGTATTCAGGTGCAGTTAGTCTTCCTTCCACGATTTAGCAAATTCCTGGACCTGTAGCGCTAATCTAACCACAGACATTTATAGAGAAACGCCCGCTATGGTTTGTTTTGTGAGTGTATATCTCATCATACCGCATGCCGGAAGGCATATACACTGGAATACTTCCATTATTACACGATTGAAAAGCTTTCTCGTCAGAAAATATAACTGTTTCCCAGAAAATATTCGGTTTTAAATATTCATGTGCAAATTCCAACCTGCCTTGTTTGTTTCTTTCCATTAAAAATATTATAATAGTAGCACAACGACTTCGTATATCGGATATTCGAACCCTGTCTCTAGCAGTATTTGCAGAACCTGGAAAGTTCGTATCTTCTTTCGCCTTTATTACAGTTGCAAATGGATGATCCCTTAGATAATTAACTAGTCTTCTATCTTCATCTTCAGTAGAAATTCTAGGGGGACCTGAACCTGGTTTCCTAATAATAGTCCCATGCCTTTCTATTTTTTGTTTGCCAACAACACGGTATTTTTGTTTACTCCCAGTTCGTCTGCAACATCCCTAATAAAACCACTATCTCGCAACCGACTGTAGATTATAGCCTTTTGCTGTGGTGTTAATTGTTTCATATTTTTTAAAGAAAAATTTGCTTGACAAGTTAATAATAAAGTGACAATCTATGTTGACATGTCAAATTTGTAAATGACATTTTACTGGTACCAGACTCGAAAGTAAAAAATTCCTAATAGTCGAGGAGAAAATAAGAAATTTTGCTGTCCTAGTTTTTTACCGGCACGATGGTTACAAACTTTAGGATACTGTGAACCTACTTTCCTGAAAAATTTGTATTAACTGAACTATCTCCTATTTAGTTGACGCGGGGAAATCATTAGAAGATGCCGACCACTTAAACAGAACTTTATATAAATGGATTAACGAGGAGCGTTTCGACACTTTCCCTAAAATTTCCTCGGACAATATTAATGAGTTTATGCAAACGGGAAAATACATAGTATTGGCTATTGTGGAAGAAAATAAAGTCAAGAAGATTCCGTCCGAGATGTTGGAGTTTCGGGATAAAGTCGAATCTTTAATACGGTAAGTAACGTTTTTGCAGCAAATATGTGACATTGTAGGGGTTTCTTTTTAAAAATATGACATCGTGCATACCGGGTGATACATCGTTGAGGTGATCATAGGAAATCCCATATAATTTTTGAGGTGGCTGAATATTGGCTGTACATTTTATAGAAAACTGCATTATAAATTCTTGAAGCGACCGACATGGTAAACCCATGTGCCTAGTTTGAATACATTTTGGTGAGCCAATCCTAAGGTATTCAATTAAACGTGGTGGTAAAACCATGAAACTCTCATAGTTCAGGTAATACAACAAACACCAGCAAATGATTTCTATGACGTTATTGCCAAAAATTGACGTAAAGCTAAACATAACGAATAATGAAAATATTGTCACTAACAGATTTCGGTGTTGTCAATGTCAATTTAATTTGATGGTGTTTACTGTATTGGGTAAAAAAAAAATTTACAGACAACTTTCAGTAAATCGGATTTTAAAAATAAATAATCTCAAAAACACCTGTTAATTTTTTAAAAGGTTTCTTATAGTACGTAGAGGAATTATATATGTCCGCGCAAAAGATGATCGTCACAAAGATCTTGGTCTATAGCATCGATTTTTTAATAATTTAACGCCCGTCAGATGGCTAATTTTACTCTTCTGAATCATATAATGCTAATATTTGGAACTGAGTTGTTTTAATCAGTTACTATAACCATTTTCCTATTATTTATAAAAGCCCTGTCTTATATTGGCTTAAAGTTTTGGAATGTTCCTTATATAATGTTAAAATACTAAGAAAATTAGTCATATTATTTAATCTACCTAAGGTTTAAACGAAACTTGCACATCAAAATATATTTTTCCTTAATGGTTTATAAATGGTTAATAAAAAAATATTGTATATAGCTTCAGATAACAAACCGTCACATCTGGTAACATTTTCATTCGTGACCGGCGATACAAAAATGCACAAATTCGTGGATAACAGCTAATACAAGCTATTTCTTAAACTTTGTTAGACTGAAATGAGTATCTGTACTCAAGATAATGACTTCGTGTAGTATTTTTCCCTTAATTAGGACTACTAGGTCCGTGTTAACCCTGTGACCGGCGATACAACATAAAAACATACGCCTGGTAAAAAGTAGGCAATGTTCTAGTTTATACCTAAATAAACATAATAAGGAAGTTACCTAAACATTAGCACGATTTTCACAAATTCAAACACATACCGTCATATTTGTAAAACTATTAGGCCGACCTGTAGTGGCCGACCAGTGTGTTATTTATAAGCAATTTTTGCCGTGACCGGCGATACATGCAGCTCCGGGGACGGAACTTCTAGTTAATAATTGCGTTAGAGAGACTAAACTGTTGATCTTTGAACATTATTTTTTCAATACAAATTGTAGTAGGAGTGTAAATTATTTATATATAAAAGTAACTTTAGTAAAATGACGTAAAATATAAAAGGGTAAAGTAAGAAATTATTGACTTGGGACACGTGACCGGCGATACATTTTTAAATTGAAATTTGAATACTGCAGCTATAATCTAAAAAAAAAACTTTAAATTTGCTTTCTAATGCAGTAAGTAACATATATTTCACAAATTTCTTCTACAGGCAAATAGTTTATTTTAGTAAGTTATATGCTAAGAACTGAAAGTTGTCTGTAAAAAAAATGTTACTTTATTACCTAAACTATGAGAGTTTCGTGGTTTTGCCATCACGTTTAATTGAATAGCTTAGGATTGGGTCACCAAAATATAATCAACCTCGGCACATGGGGGTTTACCATGTTGGCCTCTTCAAGGAGTTGCAATGCAGTTTTTCTATAAAATGTACAGGGGAGCCAATATCCAGCCACCTCAAGAGTTACATAGGATTTCCTATCTTGAGTTCAACGATGCATCACCTAGTAGATCTTTCTCCTTCCACGTATTTTTAAATTCAAATTATTTACCAAAATTTTGAAGGACAGTTAACTTGTTTTGATTCTCAGCTCATTCTGGTATTTAATGTGTTGTAGTTTGTTCGGGTTTGTCGGATTTGTTCGATGTAGATTTAGAAAAAAAACTTTAAATATTAAAATAGCTGCAAATATTTAAACAAAAAACAAAAAATGTTCGTTAAAAAAAATGTATACAGTGAGGAGAAATATGTTTGATGGGCATTTTTTTAACTAATTTTCATTTTTAGAGAGCGAGAAAAAAAGATTTCATGTCACACTTCAATTTTTTAAATTAAAATCCCCATTTTTATCATAATCTATATCTAAATTAAGTTTCTCAAATCAATTTTGTTTAAAAAAAATTAGATTGATTTTTAATATCGTTTAGGCTATTATCAGGATGGTTCTGGTCGTTAATACCAACATTTATTAAATAAATATTTCACAATTTTGTCATTGAAACATTCATTACTGAAAATAAATTTATCAATAAAATTGATTTTTTTTAAAGCAACTTAATTTAGATACACTGATCGAAATTTCGAGTTGATATAACTCAAATATGAGTTGTCCTAGAGCGAAGCGTGTTGCTAATAGGGGACAGCCCAGACCTCTGAATTACGGCAACTAAATCGAAGAACTTGCATCAACTCACTATTCATAAGTTATGATAGCACAGAAGATTGGTTATTTTATGCGTTGGAATAGCTCACGCCCCACCTTCTTAAATTATTGATTGGCTACCGTAGCCACCAGTATGTGAATTGTGATGGGTTACTAGTCGGGCTAGATTAATTCATGATTCGAGCTATCAAAACTTGACATTTAAGTTGTTCTAGCTTACGATGGTGGCTGGAATAACTCACTCTTTGGGCTACCAGAGTCCAAATTTTGAACTACCAGTATCTAAATTGTGGACTATCGGAACTCAAAATAATTCTTTGATTTAACGCCTGCATATTGTGGACTTCAATTGCCTTCTGTTTTTTCAAGATATGACATTTTTGTTGTATATTTAAAAGAAATAATCTGACTGACCAAAATTATGCAAAACACAAATTTTCACGCACAGGGAACAAAGATGAAAAATCCCGCAAACGGTGTCTATACGCGCGATCGAAGGAAAATTGACGAATCCGGGGCCTTACGATCTTGCGATTTACCCTCGATACGGGGTTTTGAAGCACGTTTCCTGAATTATTCCAACTCAAAATAATTCACACATGGTAATGAGTTAAAGTAATGCACGACCGGGTTAAAACGACACTTTATAATCAATTAGTAAGTTTTTCCAACCCAGAAACTGAGTTCAGGTAACTCATAAAATAGTTAGAAGATGAGGAATTGTGGTGATCCCAAATATGTTTAAAATGTTGATAAGAAATCTATTTCTGGGTTGAGGCGAACCAAAAGAACCTGAATTATTGTAGCGTTTTTAAATAATTTGTGATAATTCGTAGGCTCAGTTAGAACAACATAGATTGGTTGGGTAGCTCCAATTTTATAACCCACGACATTGCTAAATGCATTTTTGTCAGTGTAGGTTATGGGTACATGTAATGAAAATTAATTTTGAAAATGCCAATCAAAAAATTAAAATCAACGGGTCCGAGCGTTTCTGGAAAAATTAAAGGTTGAATTTTAAATGAATTTATTCGAACCTAGTTGTCCTCACTGTATAACAGTTATTTGTAAAGTAGTCGGAAACTAGAAAGCACATTAGTGCCCCATCGGAGACGAAGGTGTGTGGACTGCGGAGGTCGGTTTGCGCGCGCTTCCCATGGAGACGAACTACAAAATAGTAAAATTTCAAAGAAATTCATTAATTTAAGTTTAAAACCTTAAATTTAAAAATTAATTTTGTAGTAAAAAACGCGATGTTTACCACCAATATTTCCAATTTGGATGGATGGGAAACCCGAATCTAGCCAACAGTATTGTCATGGAGAGGCTAGCGTTGCCCTACCTCCTGGTGTTAAATTCAAGCACATATCATCACCACGTTCCTGAGGATGATCCTCCTCAAATGACTATTGAAGCAATTGAAGAGTTTTTGGAAAAGATTATGAATGATACATCCCCGGTAAGTTGTAGGGCGTTTTGAACTATTTTTCACTTTAAGAAGAAATGTTATTTAGGCAGAAAAAATATTGCTTTAAAATAAGTCACCCCCGACGGGCTGCACGAATGCCTGAATTGAAAATTGCTGAATCTCTTTACAAAATTTTCTCTTCCAAAGCCCTCTGAAACTGAGTATATTTTGTTAAGACTGGATTTAAATCCTCTACTTAGGTCTATGGAGGCAATAGTGTTCACGTAAACGTCGCCAGGAAGCTTTTCGACCTTAAAAGAAACCTCGAAGACATGTGGCAGGGAAATCCCGTATTGCTGATGGTGCTTTTCACGTTGCCATCGATTTTTTTCCTGCTCATCCTTTGGGCGTGTTGCTGCGCTGACATTCTAGATGCAGATGAAGACGAGGAAGAAGAAGGTAACGCATGTTTGTGTGTAAAATTACAGTATTGGTTTATTTTATGAAAATACTTTAAAAAAGCAATCGAAACAGAATACCAACAAAATAAATGCATAAAGAAAAGAGTGATCTATGATTTATAACAGTTTTATAAATGTTCTCGATTTGCACATTTATTGCCTTAAAGGTATCCTGTGATTTATTTTCTAGGTCAAATAATTGCAATATTATACTGTAAAAATATTCAAATTATTTTATATACAGGGTGTTATGGAAATGACGTATTATATTTAAATGGGTGACTCCTTGGGTGTCCTAGAGAAACGCTAAATCTTTTTTTTCAAATAGACCGTTTTAAAAGTGGGGTCCAGCCCCATAAACCCACACCTCGTCCGGCGTTTGTTCGTCATGTCACCCTGTGGTGGCATATCAGGAAACAGGTGTTACTTGCAATGTTGCCAAACTTAATGCAAAACTGAAATCTTTATACCTCCAGGCACAAGTTTTTTAAAAATACACTCTGATCAGATCATTACATTTTAGCACACGCGACGCGACGAAATTTGACTTATTCGTCGGCGACATTCCATTTTCTGTCAAGTCAAACGTCCAAAACAAACTACTCGTTTTAACTGAGCAACTTAGGTTCGTCTATAAAAACAATGTCAAATAATATACAAAGTTTGGACGCGTAGCCCGAAAATCATTACAACTATTATACGCGTACCTTTTGAAAACAAAGCGGATAGCCGAGAGTGTAAATGGTTATCAACAGAAGCGACCGCACCCCACGCTGTTCTTCTATTACTGACACTTGCAAGTCGCACGCTTGTACCCATAGACGTACGTCGAGTGGATTGTGTGAAAGAGATGGCCGCGTGAGAAAGAAAATAAAATCTTCGTCGGTCTTGTCATTTGGAGTAGAGCTTCTCAAAAGAAAAAGTACAGTCGCAGTATATTATTTTATTCAATTTGGTCGAAATTCCATTAACGCCATATCAATTAAACGCCTTGCAAGAGATCTCGCGGTAAATAGCCAAGTAATAGAGAAGAATCTCGTAAAATATCAAACTGTCAAATATTGCCCATCTCTATTCCGAGTTTTGAAGGTTTCGTTCGTTCGTAGGTTAACTGTTTTATGGTTCGTAGATAAAATGTCATTTTTAAATTGAAGGATTGCATTGTATGTATTTAAAATGTGTGTGTGTTTTAAATTAGTTAAATAAATAAATCTACGCGAGAAAAAAGGACCAAAATTAAAATGTATTCTTTCCATGTGAATAACAATCGTATTTAAATAAGTAAAGGTAAGAAAGCATGCGTCTTAAATAAAAATGCATTTTTTTTTTTGAGTTTGAACGATAATTATTATTTAAAAGGTTAATGACGTTTGACCTATTTACATTCCTGTGGTTGTAACGAATTTGAAATTTGTGTGTGATATTACCATTATTTGTTTTGCAAAACAGCTTTCGCCGTCGGTTTTCTGGAATCATATTTGTTCATAAATGATGAGAATTAAAAATTGTTAAAATTATAAATTTTTTCTAAAGAGTTTGCCGTGTAGATATGACAACACCGGCCGAAATGCGCTGACGTCTTTTGACCCTGTAGGCCTCAGTGTTGATTGTTTACATATTACGCCAGTACCCCACATGTGTTTGTCTGATTTGACATAAGGTGATATAATCCGGTCATTAATTGAAAGCGCCATTTATGGGTATTTTTCTCAGCTCTTATTTTCATCTCAGGATTTGCCGGTTTAAATATAATACGTCATTTCCATAACACCCTGTATTATTTCAAATATTTGTAAGGACATCAATAATTGATTAACAAGTTTTATTATAGTATTTAGATATTTATTTACTTACTACATTTCCATTTAATTAACTGTGTTTATTTTTTTTATAGAGCTGCTTCACGAGAAAAATGAGTAAAGCTAGAATTGGGTAAGTAATGCGGAAAGCAACATTCGATAACATTTTAAGAATTCTGACGAATCTATGGTATATTATGCTCGAAATCTACTTGTAAACATGATGTATTAGACCATTTTGAACTGGTTCTTATAATTTCAGATTTTTTTAGAAGTGAGTGTACGAATATTTTTATTTTTTATTGTGTTTAGAGTTTTTTATATTTTATAAATAGAACAAATATGGCAAGAACTGACGATCGCAAAATTTAACTAACTAAACGAATTTTCCATTCTCGGTTATTCTCTACACACACGAGCACATTTTGAGATAAAATTAAACATTGCCCGGGATTATATATTTTATATCCCGAAAATCCCGGGATTGGAACAAAGCTTCGGGACTGACACCTGTAATCTGATCGCAATAGGACAAAAGAGGAAAAAGTTGAGCAATTTTATGTAAAACTTCTGGTCGGTATACATAGTTTTGCAATCGGTACTGACCCACGTTTCATGTTTAAAGGCTGTAATTTAGTCATAAATTTGACAAAAATATTCTAGTCACTTATTTTAAGTTTTATATATTTTATTGCCAGTGTAAAAATTAGTTTAACAGTTTAAATAATTACCTAAATGTATAATAAGACTATGTGTATTTTAGCATTAGGTAAAACCTATGATGTAATAATTTTGGTAATAAGTAAATTTATATATATTATATTATTTTCCATGGTCAGTAAATCGGCTGTCATATTCACATAAAACAACGATTATATACAGTGTGTTTGCGAATGGAGTCCTCAAGAGGAAAAAATGAAGTTACAATAAAAAAGTACCGTTATTTATTACTTTTAACAAATATTTTATAAAACAAAGGTGTTTATAAACTATAAAGTCTGAATACAATTTTTTGAAAAAAAATTCGAATATTTAAAATTGTGGTTTCATGTGACGGGTCAGGTGACGACACGTAATTATTTGCAACAAAAATATGAAGATGGTCCATTTTGTATACGTCCATGTTACGTCAGCATCTTATTTACTATCTTGATTTTTTCCTAAATTCAATTAATTATAAAACCAAAATTATTATTCTATTTTTAAATATTCAAATTTGTATTTAGACTTTATAAACAACTTTGTTTTATAAAATTTTCGTTAAAAGTAATAAATAATTGTACTTCTCTCTTGAAGCATTTTCGTATTTTCCTGATTTATTAACACCCAGTACATTAGATCTAAAATTTTTATATTGTAATTTCATTGTCTCACCAAGCAGAACTTTTTATAAGCAATTAATTTTGGTCGTAAAATCAATAATAAAGATTTTTCCCTGTTGAAGAACTCCATCTGCGGACACATTGTATTTTTAAAATAATTCAATTAATAACAATAAATGTATTACCAGAAATGGTACATCATAGGGTTTCAATAAATGTAAAGTTTAATATTTATTAAATGAAAACAATTCTTTAAATATAAATTACAATAAAATTAGTCGATTTTTTTTAGGGAAGAACTTAAATATGCATTCCCACATGTGTGGGTTCATTCTTGAACATAGAAAAACAAATGCAGAGGTTTTTAAAAAATGTTTTTCTATTGACATGACGCAAGAGCGCAGTTTTTGAAAATTAGTTTTTGGCAGATTGAAAATAAACAGAAAACTATAAACTAAACCGATAAAAAACTATCCAATTGTCGATTTCTCAGGAAATAATACTTCGAGTTATGTTGTACAACAATTTTTTGACAATTTAAGTGGAAAAGTTACTCGAAAATAAAAATTGTACCCGATTAAGGAATTTGGCATAAAATTTGGTTTTTTTACATTTTTTGCCTAGCTAATTTTTAACCTTAGACTGAAACGACGCTCTACGGTCAATTAAAATAAAATATTGAATAATTTGTTATCGGTGATTGAAATTAAAGAGTTTTATTTTCTAGTTGTTATAAGAGTATTTGTATGTCTTTAAGTTAAAATGTTCCTCCAATAAATAGGTACTTCATTGCCCATACAATTTTAATATTTTTAAGGCACAAGCAATAAAAATCAGGTAGAGAAAAAGCAGCTGATTTTCAGAGTAGTATTAGTAAACATTTATCTACTTGAACTTCTATTGCACTTTAATTTCATATTTATGTGTAATAAAAATAGACCCAGGTTGAACAATGTTATAAAAAACTGAGCTATATCATAAAATTCAGTCAAAAGAACTACATTATTACAAGTGCCATGGAAGTAAACCTCTCCTTAAATTAAGCAAGCCAAATGAATTAATGTAAAGTTGTTTCTTTATTATGGTAAAAATAAAGTCTTAACAAAAATGGTCCAATACATACAGGATTCAGACCCCCCCAAGTCTCCACTATCAAAATTGAACAAGTTTTTAAATTGATCAGTTAATTCATGCTCGTATGATCTCTCCTCTTCCTAGTTAACTCAGTATGATGAACCATCAGGCAATGGATATTAATTAACTTAAAAACTTGCCCACCAAAGTTTATAAATTTACAAATCGTCATCATCTGAGTCGAGAGCAGCTCTCCTTCGGTCAAATTTAACCGAAGTTTTACTTTGCGTTTGGGCACTCACATTCTCAAGAAGACCTATCAGTTCTTTCTCTCCTATTTTGGTCATAATTTGACCACTCTGTGCCATTCTAAGAAGCATGTTTTGGACTAGCTGCCCCTTTTCTGGTTTACCCAACAGTAATGTATTCACTGAAATAAAAAAACATGATTTAGCCCAGTTCCGTAATGACAGATAATGTTGTATAAAGAGGTGGTTTGCTGCAATCATACAATATAGACCATGACAAATTTGCATATAAGTTTTCATATCAATACTCTCTACATTATGGCATTCATATTAAGAGATAAACTACATCATGGCTTTAAATCTGCATCAGTGGTTAAACCATTAGTTCGGCCTAAGACTAAATAAATGTATGCATTATCAAAATAACCTTACATCGAGCCCTAGCATCCTGATCCAAAATCTGTGACAGAATGGAGTTTTTACTTTCTTCTTGAACTCTTGCTTTTTCCTCTTGAGCTTTTTGTGCTTGGGGATCGTTTCCGGAGCCCTAAAATTGATCATAATGTATCCTACAGCGAGTTTTATAACCTTAAAAAATACCTTATACTGTGATTGTAATTGAGCCAACCTTTGCTGCCTTATAGCTTCGAGTTCTGGATCAGCCATGGTAAAAGGAAAATTTTATTAAACAGACGGTGAAAATGTTTAGTTCCTAAAAATAAATTCTAAGGAAAGTCCACAGAGGAATGATAGGAACTAATGCACATTAGGTTTGCTTTGGAAGACCACTACCACCGAGGAATAATAGGACGACACTGGAGCGATCCAATTTTAGTATTTCAATATAACGATAATCTCCCTATAAATGGGCTTTTTGTTAAGAAAAAATGTGTAATTTTTACTATGCTATTGACATTTTATTGATTGAGTGAGCTTAATTGAGATCTCATATATCTGTCTCAATAATCAAAACTTATTTCTAATTCAAACCGATCCTGCGCCTGCTTTGTGCTGGGCCATTCAAACGTAAGTCATTACCATTTTCAGCCTTCAGCCAAACTTCGCCCGATTAAACGTCCAGGCTTTAGGTTGTTGTGTGGTTCTTTCATAATTTTCCTGAGTCTCTCGGTTTCCAGAATTCAGTCAATTTTTCTTTGAAAATGACTTCTAGCATTAAGATAAAAGCATCGGGAACATTCCATACTTATTATTAGTCCAACGAAAATACCGATCGTCTGCTTTGTCCTCCATTGTTACAATGTTTAAACCGCCTGATTTTATAATAGAAGAAGAATCTTCACGGTCGGGCCTAACCAAAAAAAACATCAAACAAACATGATGGCCGATGAAACTGAAAATGGTTACTCTGTTCCCGCAAAAAAAGCATTCAAGGAAAATAACGATCAAACGGTTCACAATTCCATTAAGGATCTTTCTGAATTTAAGTTACAAAGTATTTTGCACAATAACACCAACAGAAAAACGGTTTGTTTAAGGGGAAACTTTGGGTCCCAAGCAGGTGAAGCAGTTGTGATCTTAGAAAAGCCCGCCTTCTCTGCCGAGACCTTTACTTCTGATAGTGGATATTTTGCAGAAAAGAGTCAGTTGGAGAAAGTTTTTCATAACGATGTTTATGGAAACTATAAGTTTTTTCCCTTGGCAGAATTAAATAGTAAGTTTGAACATTAGGTTTTAGGTTAAGTACAAGAAAGGAGTTTATTATTGGAAAAATGTTTAATTTCTAATTTGTTTGCTTTAGGCATAAAAACCACGATTATTCATCCGGCTACTGAGAATCATATAATTAAATATTCTTCTCAGAATTCATATATGGTTGAGGAAAATGCAAGCATTTATAAAGAAATTGTTTTGCCACATATAAAGGAAGAAGCATTCGATTTGCAGGTAGGTTTTATTGCTGTATTTTGTTCAATTATTAACGTTTATAAGATATATTTAGCTGAGGAACTATCGTGTACAATTATGTTTGATCTATTATCTAGTAAACCTTCCTCTTTTAGTGGGTTTACAACATCTTGGAACATAAATCAGAAGCAGATAGAATTCTGGTTGAAGATTCAGATCCTATTAATGGCTTTGTAATAGTACCAGACTTAAAGTGGAATGGAGAGATTGATACTTTATATTTCTTAGCTATATGTAATAGAAGAGATCTTATTTCCCTCCGCAGCTTAACTGGGGACCACCTACCATTACTCAATAATATTAAAGAGAAAGGCTGTGTAAGTATCCATGCTGTATTTATTTAAAGTTGTATTTAATGTGCTGATTATTCATAATTAATGTCACTTACCATTTTTGTAGGAGGCAATAAAAACCAAGTATGGTCTGGATCCCTCCCAGTTAAGAATATATTTTCATTATCAGCCTTCATTTTATCATTTACACATACATTTTACATATCTGAAACATGAGGCACCTGGTATTTTAGCAGAGAAAGCTCATCTTCTATTAAATGTTATCAGTAACATTGAACTCATGTCAGATTATTACCAGAAAGTAACCTTACCATTTGTTGTTCGAGAAAATGACAAATTATTTACCAAACTTGAAAAAACTGGCATATTAAAGAAGCTAGATGGAAATCCCAGTGTATAAAACAGTGGTTATTGAACTGAGACCAAAACTGCAAAGTGCCAACGTTTTTGTTACATTGGTTGATGATAATGTAGAGGATATCAAGGTTAACTTAAATGAAAATAATTTTCAGGTATTTATAGATAACACTGAATCCTTTTCAGTAACTTTTTCAAATTTTAAAGCTGTTCCTTACACTTTATCCTCTCTTAAAATATCAAAACAAAGCATTTGCTTCCGATTTTTTACCTCCAATAGTAATATATCAAATTGCATAAGTTTTAAAAGTGAAGTTCTTCAAAATAACTCTTTAAATAATAAATCTGAACCTTTTGAAGTTCCAAAAGCAGATGTAGGGTATGTAATTGAGTGCGGTAACTGCAAGAAAAGTTTAGTTAAGGATTATCTTAAGTTTCAAAGGATATTGCCACTGCCGGATGGCACAGATTCAAGTGACTGGTTTTGCCATGGCCACAGTTCAAATAGCTCTCAGTCTTACAGTGTGGAGCCCAATGAGAAAGACATACTTTATGCTCATTGTTTCTGCCACATACACAAAAGCAATATTTGTCACTATAGAGTTAAAGATGACATTTTAGTTTGTAACTATTGTCTTAAATGGTTAGGCCAACTTTACGGACAACATACTTTTAAGTTATGGTTTAATACTATCAGGTTTGCAAACAATTCTTCAGTAATTAAAACTGGCGCATTAGCAGATGTTTTTAAAACAATCAAAAATATTTTTGATACTTCATTGTTTCATTCCGTAAAAACAATTTTACGGTGTAGATGCTCAACAGATCAAAAAAACTATCTACTTCTTTGGATATTGGAAAAACAGCTACGAATTTTTGATATCTGCAAAGAGAACAAAGATCTGGATGTTGCAAAAACTTTATTTAAATTTGTGGAAAATGATAATGATAAATCGTTTAAAGAATGGAATTTGGACAACAATATTGATGTGATTGATGTTTCCAAACCTATGATGGTTGAAGCTTTGAAACATTTATATGAAAATAATAAGATTTTTCCAATAGAGTTTGCAAAATCAAATGAATATTTAGTTTCCTATTTGTTAATGTATGAATAAAATTTAGAAATAAATATTTAACATTGGGAATATACTTTGGTTTAATAATAATGCCTTGTTTCAATTACCTACAGTGGAATCTCGCTAATATGGCCTTTTCAGGTGCAAGTAGTGATTAATGGAAAATTTCATATGTTATGTAGTTTTTAACAAATTGTGTTTTTCTATGTAACTTATTATGTACAGGTGTCCCATTTTCGACACTTTTATAGGGTATCTTCGTAATTATTAGTGCTATCAAAAAAATTATGTAGGTGTCATGTGCTCTTTTTGAGTCAAACTTAAAATGTAAAATCAAAATTTGAAAATTTTCGCTCGCTTAAGAGATACGTACGGGGGAAAATCAAAAAAATAACAATTTCAAAATTACCCTATATTTTCTTAGTTAAAAGAGATACAGAAACATGTTTTATACTGTTCTTTATAATGATTGTTGAATAATCTGCGTTTTCAGAATAAGTATACGGGGTCAGATAAAAAAGTTATCGGACCTAACCTCATTTTTTTAAATGGAAAACCCTGTATATTTTAATCAAAAAAGATAGCGTTTTAAATTCTCTTTTCAAATATTTAACACTAGGCGATTTATTTAAACTTTATTATTTTGGAACGAAATAAAGGATTCGGATTAAAGGTAAAAAAATAACGGGAATTATCGCAGCCATCTTTCCGGTTAGCGAAAAAAATTTAAATTTTGCGCTATTTCTTCGTTTTTTCCACTTTCAATTTAAACTGATATGATATCAAATTTTTCAAAATGTTGACAAGTCATTTTCACAAATGAATATGTAAAAAGAAAATTTACGTTAAATGTTAATAACAACTAGAATGTCGACATAGTTTCTATGATATTAGCTTTTGTTTCATGGTCTACTGTGATTTAAAGTCGTAAAGTTTAAATAAATCGCCTAGGACACCAATATCATCCATGGTGTGTTACATATTTGAAGAGAATTTAAAATGCTATCTTTTTGACTAAAATATACAGGGTGTTCCATTTTAAAAAATTAGGTTAGGTCCGATAACTTTTTTACCTGACCCCGTATGCTTATTCTGAAAACGGCAAATCATTCAACAATCATAAAGAAACTCCTGTATAGAAACATTTTTCTCTATCTCTTTTAACTAAGAACATATAGGGTATTTTTGAAACTGTCAATTTTTTTTATTTTCCTCGTATTTCTTAAGCTAGCGAAAATTTTCTAATTTTGATTTTACAATTTTAAGTTTGACCCAAAAAGAGCACATGACACCTACATTACTTTATTACTAGCACCAACAATTACGGAGATACCCTATAAAAGTGTCGAATTTGGGACACCCTTTACATACTACACATTCATTTTAGGAATGTGTTATTAATCTTATTGTGATAGTACATAATATTATGTTCGTCTTAGGATACTTTCATAAAATAATAAGTTATCGGTTAGATTAGTGGCGGAAGGCATATTCTCTTAGATTAGGTAAAAGAGCATATTCTATTTCCGCCATTCCGGTCCGTTTGGAAAATATAAAAACAATTTCACAGAGGAGAGGAGTGATTGTCAACGCTGGATCAGAAAGTACTATTTGTCATTTTGCAAATTAAGAACTTTCTTAATATTTTTCCGATATGTCCGAAATCTTACCCGGAATGCGCTTCACATTGGCCTGGTGAAACTGTTTTTATAAGTCTATGGTTTTTATCCAATTATTCATTTAGAATCAAAGTGGCTGGTCGATATAAGAAAGTACATTTTTTACACGCGTTGGCACAAAATTTGAATATTATCATCATTTTATTGGTTGCACATTTCAAGGTCTCTGGCACATTAGAGAAACAAAGTTCGAGGGTGCCACGTGCCAAAACACTTTCGAAATATGATAAATATCTCGGTTTTACACCTTTATTTTTTCTGTGAATATACACCACTCTCGTTCGCCCCTGGTATTAGTTTATTCTTCTGTTTGCACGAGCACAAGCCGAACATTGTCGAAAGATGAACAGCAAGAGTTCGTTTTGTGAGTGTCGGTTATTAATTCTCTCTGACCTCCGGTTATTCCCCGAAGAACAGAAAATTTGAAGGAAACTAGTTTTACCTAAAACTAAAACTATTTTTGGAGGTAAGTACACGTAACTCTTTTACACTATGGTTTTAAGTTTGTTAACGGTTATAATCAAGTCATAATAATACGCACAGTGATCAAAAAATCACCGCCATTTTAGCAGTTTTTATTAATCTGTTGCTTGTGTCTATGGTTGCTTGTTATATGTTGTAACATTTTCAGTGATTCAAAATGGAATACTATGATTCTAACAGCTCGCTCCAGGGTCCCTTGCGCTATTTGCACAATATCTCGAGAATGTTTAAAAAGTTTGAGCTCCTGATGGGACCCCAGAAGCCAAATTTTAAGAATGATTATGAATATGTTGATTACGCATTAAGTATTCTGCAACGTAGCTTTACCACTCCGTTAGAAACATTTCCCAATGACTTGAAAAGTTTACCTGCAGGTTCATTATTGAAATGTACAGCTGAATCAAAAAATCTTCGGAACGAGGGTAAGTATATGTATATAGGTAAATAATTATTATGTAATTAATTATTATGTTACAGTAAAGGTAGGAAATCTAGTGAATATTATAACAATTGCTATACATGTATAGTTAATGCTAACAAATAAATACTCCTGCACTGGATCCGTGAACTTCGCATTCTAACGAAATATGCCTACTTTATTATTAGCAGTCGCTAGTAAAAAAAGCACTAAAAAATGTGTAAAAGTTGTTGCCTGTACGCAATCGAAGTGTACGTGTGAACAAAATAAGAAAATATTCAATAAGATGGTTGAATCTTCTGGATATTTAACTTTTAATCTGATATACATATGTCATGTAAGTAAACAAAACTAAACAAAATTTGAAAATGATAAAAGAACCTCAAATTAATATTATATTTGAGGGCAAACTTAGATCTCACGTTGTAGTTGTGGAAGTCCTTATTGTGTTCTACTCGTATATCAGAATTTGTTTTCAGCAGATTATATAGATTTTACACAATGTATTAGTTTACTTAGTTCAAGAGTTTTTAACTGGTCAACTATTGATCCTCACTTGAAGTAAAATAGTACAAGAATTAATTTTATTACTTAAAATTAATAAAATCTTACATTATTAAAACTTTATTTGAAGATTTCAGTTCTCCTCATTCTCATATTATTTTAAAATAATTAATTTCAATTGCATTTTCTACAGAAGGTAAATTTTGCACTTGCGTCATTGTTCTACCGAAAAGTGCCATAGTATGAAAAATATTTCATTATTCTGCAATATTGCAAACTAAAACAAACATTTACTTTGGCCAGGTCAGTATACCTTATCTTCAAGCACAATAGAACCCCGATTATCCGTGCACGGATTTTTTAAGTTTTATTACCGTAAATCAAACGCGAAGGAGACTCATGGCGCAATATCGATAGCGCCAGTACTCGGGGAATCATAGTAGCCGAGGCCGAGAGGCTGAAGAAGTTGCAAATGTTCTACTAGACTATTTTGAGCAACGAGAATCTTCATTTTGAACTTGCGCAGAAGATTAAAACAGATTGAATAAATTTAACACAAACCCAAAGTAACCGACTTTTTTTTAAAGCATAGCTACCTAAAATACATTTATCCGCTTTATGTAAATGCAGGTTAGCCTACCCATGTAGAGTTTTTATTTTTCTTATTTAGTTCAATATAGAAGCTAGTTTGAACTTATAGGATCTATTTTTTTCTGTTATTTTTTAGTATGTATACATACATATGTAAGAAATAAATGTTCGGATTCTCCGTGCCTTGTTCGGCCTCGTTGAGCACGGATAATTGGGGTTCTACTAGACAGGGTGTTATGGAAATGACATATTATATTTAAACCGGCAATTCCTGAGATGAAAACAAATTGAAGAAAAATGGTGCTTTAATTTAATATGCCCTGTACAGTGTACATGACCTTATGTCAAACTAAAAATTACCACGTGGTGCCCCTGTTCGGAAGTTAAACACAGCAACATATGGCAGTGAATCTTGAACAGTGTTGTCATATCTTCAGGGTAAACTCTTTAGAAAGTCAATAACCGTTTGACAGATTTCAAGTTGTTTATTTTTTTAGTCTACATTATTATAAACTTTTACGTTCAGTTCGCTGGGAAACTTGAACTGACTCGAACGAATCGCCGCGGTGTTTATAAATGGTCAGGTATGTTCTCATTTGTTCAATTCGAACGACACCCGATGCAATTTTATATACATTTCCGGACTTATTTAAAACCAACTTAATTTATAAAAAAACACCAAGTACTCGCATCACAAAATCACATTAGTTTTCGCGTCACAACACATCTAAGTACCGTTCAATCTGAATTAGTATTTTAATGTGCTACTGTGTAGACAAAAATACACCCTTATTGTCTAGGAAATAATGTATTTAACATCTAAACAAATTTTTAATAGATAACACGTTGGTTCTCTCGATCGATATCGGCCGGCTTCTTTAAACAGCTGATTGTGGACAATCGGGCTAATATTTAAAAATACAGCGTTGCCACTTTCGATGTTTTATAAGCGACTATCATAAATTGCCGAATTCCCTTCTATAATATTACTTTCCTGTATAATTATAGTCTCGGAAATGGCAACCGCGCTGGCGAGTTCTCGGAAAGAAAGTTCGACGACTGGTCCGAAGATGGACTAGACCATTATTTCAAAGGGTAGTTCCTGTCAATTGTTAACATAATTGTTTCATTTTATCTTTAGTAAAGGGTTAATGGCCCATAGAAATTAGCGTTTTTATTATTTCTATTGCGAAATGATTAAGTGCTCTTGTTCTATGTGTGTTATTGTAAAGTGTAATTATGCGTTAGTGTTGGGGTTTAGTAATAAGCTTATTATGCACTCCCACAGTATCATCAGGACACGTGATGAGCATAAAGTTTTCCCATAGAAAAAAGAACAGATTGGAACTGGATTCCTTAATCGCTTCCTGGATTTACTTTCTAAGTAAGCTAAATATTTATTTTTATAAGAAACTAAAGTTTTACACTTTTAAACATTTTGGCAACATTGCGCCCGAACATATGTTGATTACCCAGCTGAGCAATGTAATATGTTCATATATGAATGTGCCGAGGAGTTGTGTGTGGGTTTAGGGGTGAATTGCCCCACTTTTTAAACGTTCGATTTAAAAAATTAAAAAATATGTATTGCTTCTCTAGGACACCCCAGGAGTCACCCATTTAAATATAATACGTCATTTCCATAACACCCTGTATTACAAAAAACTGTTTTACTGCACATATGTTTGTTATTGGTGCCAGTGTTAAAATAAATAACTCATCAATCATTTTTGAAAGAATTCCTATTTTAAAATAACCGCTTGAAGCGACCCCTATAACCATTGAACCACCTACCCGTTTCCCACAGGTAATGCTATAATTTAAAGCAATTTTTACCTACAAATGGTCAGGTAAAGATTGTTCCACGAAAAATGGATATAACCTAATGACTACAGTAAAAGTACCTGGTGCGATCCCATTATTTATGACCGTTTGTTATTATTATGTGGAAAGGACCGGATTGTAATAATTATAATTAAATATAGGCACATCAGGTAGGTTAGGTTGCTTAATTTATATTTAAATATCTTTTTGTGGTAAAATTTGTTAGTTTTTATTTCTTGCTCAAAGAGTTTAGTTGTATTACCGATATTAGTTTACCAAACGTATAAAAAAAAAAGGACGCCACCCATGGAAAAACATTGTTGGTGCTTCTTCTAGTGTTGCAGTGAAGAAAATGCATTTATCTCTCGATGCTAGGGAAATTGTAAAAAGAGTATATACTTCTTTACTCAACAGAGGACTTTATGCTGGTGCTGCTGCGACTGAAACGTCTGATTTGACTAAGATACCTCTGACTGCAGTGAAAAGAATCGCGTCAAATCCCATTAAATCTAGAAAGAAGCGTAAAGATGCCGGTTTCACCAAATGTTTCGACGAAAGCGACAAGGACTTGATAAGGCGAAAAATCTACACCATGTACGAAGAGCAACGCGTACCTACATTAGATTCTCTGAAGCAACGGCTCACCAATGATGAAACCCAAATGAGTTGTAGCCGCACTAGCCTTTGGAGAGTTTTGTCGCAAATGGGATTCAGATACTGCAAAATTGACGAAAGGCAAGTACTCATGGAATCCCACCGTTTACCAAAATGGCGTCATGAGTATATAACTTCTGTAAGGAAATCCCGTTCTGAAAACCGTCCTATAATTTACCTCGACGAGACTTGGTTTGACACGCATGAAACACCATCCAAAGGCTGGTCTGATTCTTCCGATAAGTGTAAAACAAAAGCTCCGTCAAATAAAGGAAAAAGAATAAGCATTTTACATGCTGGGTCAGAAAACGGTTGGGTTCCAAATGCCTTGTGGCTTTCTGCAAAAAACATTAAAGACTCTTGTTTGGACTACCATGAAGATACAACGGCCGAACTTTTTGAGGAATGGTTCAAGAATTGTCTTTTACCAGACATTCCTCAGAATAGCGTGATAGTAATGGACAATGCGAGCTATCACAGTCGCCAATTACATAAAGCTCCAAGCTCAAATAATACAAAATTGGAGATTCAGAACTACATGGCGGCGAATGACATATATTTTGAAGAAAGTTATAAAAAAAGTGATCTTTTAGAAGTTTTAAAGACATTTTGTATAAAAAAAGTATATGTTTGTGACACATTGGCAGAAGAAATTGGACATACAGTATACAGTGTAATGCTCCCACCCCATTATTGCATTTTTAACCTCATAGAGCATATGTGGCACCAGTTAAAATCACTGGTTAGGTCTGAAAATATTTTTCCGACTTTAAGTTCTAGTGTTGCAGAATTAATACGAAAATGCTTTAATGATATTCCCCCAGGTAGTTGGAAAAATTCAGTCCGTCACGTAATAACTGTAGAAAATTCGTATATTAGTCTGGATCGTATAATTAATCCAATTATAATTAATTTTGATGAGGATAGCGATAGCGAAACAGAACTATCTATAGAATGACATTATAAATGTAAATAAATATGACTAGTAATATTTTAAAAAAATGTTATTTCATTTGATTACATTAATATAATCATATGATTACTCGTGTTCCTTAGTCCGTCTCTTCATGCTTCACTTGTTTATTGCCAATCTCTTGTTGACACAATGGGACCGACCCAGGAAATCATTAAGTCGTATCCAAATTTCGTGAAACGTACTTTACACTAATTACTTTGTCACATCTAGCAGATTAAAAAAATTTCGTACACCAAACTGAGAACTTCAATTTATCAATAATTATTTCTTTATTTAAATAATTAAAATATACCCACCATTTTAAAATTATACATATTTACATTTTTTATTCTCAGTAAAGAAAAATTCGTAGGTAAACACAAAATTACACAAAAGCCACGGGCGTCATTATTTAAAGGCAGAGAGCGCAATTGGCACAATAAAAGCTCCTTTCTTTTTTAGCAACTAATGTCATAAATGTATTAAAACGAGACTTGAGCATACGCGATGTCTCGACATCGTCTCTTTCTTTGATTTTGTGTTTATACATATTTTACAGTCTGATGATGACGAAGAATATAAAAACCTGTTATTATTGTTATTTATTTTATAGGTAATATAGCCTTTAAGACAAGACGTTATATTGAGGCTAATCATTTATACACATTAAGTATTGCTTATGCCACAGCTGGAAGCACAGATATTACGTTAGCATATGGAAATAGATCTGCCGTTCTCTTTGAGAAACAATACTATAAAGAGTGTTTGGAGGTAAGTAAGCAATATCTCAAATTGTAGCCCATGACTTAAGTTCGCCTGGTTTCACATATATAATATCAAAATGTGAAAAAGTCAGTATCCTACCTATTTTTTGTTGAAAATTATTAAGAGTGCCTGATGGCATGCACGCCCGTGGTAAACCCGTTCACACATTTTTATTTTTTATATACATAATATGTGTTATTTTAGGTACTTTCTATAACCCGAATTTTACTAAAATTAATAAAGCCATATCGGAAATATTTTGAAAACACCGAACAAAATTTTACACCCTATGTTGTTGATATGCCGATAGGAACACTATTTACAATTTAGAAAAACGAAGTTTCTCCTTAATTTCAGTAGTTTATGTATGTTAAAATATTTCCATCGAAATATTTGGAAAATTCTAATATCCGCCGTGGTGATTTTTATTAGAAAAATCATTAATTTTATTATTTGGAGTATGTAATAGTTTTAAAATTCGGTTAGTTCAGGTTAGTTTAACTTTGATGAGTGCCATCAATGTTTGGTACCAACTTTTTAGCATCCTAAATATTTTGTTTACCAAAATTATAACATTTCGATGGTCTTGTGAAACTATTGTCAAAATTTCAGCTTTCTAGCTGTAACCTCTAAATACATAGATATGATTTTATTTGCAAGTCCCAATACGGCTTTAAAAAATCACAAGATTATTTATAATTCAAAAACTCTTAAAGATAGGTAGGATATGATATTATACAGAAAACTGTTCTAGATTTTTCTAGATTCCAAAAAAATATAATATATAGGGTAATTCATTTAAAATTCCGAAGTTACTACCAATTTCGGTATGATCCGGCAACACCGCACCATCCAAAATATTTTATAAACGTAGAAAACCATCTCTTATAGCCACAGCCAAATTTTCAAAATAAAATCTCATTTAGTTCTCGAGATACTTCTAATAGGCCACTGACTTTACTTGGTGTACCCTGTATAGCCATAGTAGTTAAGGAATTTATTATATAATTCAAGAGCGCCGGCAGAAAATTTTACAAGAGGGTGCATGAATATTCATAGACAAACATTTTTTATGAGTTATGTAAATAAAAAAAATAATAATGCCAGAGCCAGGGGGTGCAAATGCACTGTTTTGCAGCCGCCTATGGAGTTTCTGCTCCTGATGCAGATGGTGGTAGTAGAACAAACGAACGCGTATTTAAAAAGGAACTGAAGAATTTTCTAGTTATTTTAGAACCTTATAAGTTAAGCGACTACTAATTAAGAAATTGTCAGTTGTAATGATCAGTGTGGTATTTTTTTTTCTTTTTGACATTCCCTTTTACTTGTATATTTCAATGCAATTATGAAATAAAGATTAATAAATAAATAAAATAGTATGTATACCTGCTGTCCGCTAGCCATTATCATTTTTTCAGGATATCCAGAGAGCTTTTGACAATAACTATCCCTCAGATAAAAAAGCCAAACTTTTAAAGCGACAAGCGGAAGCTAAAGAATTACTCCCAACTCAGAAAAAAGTGCCATTCCATGGTACAATTCCAACGATTAAAGACAGGAATGTCGCAATGCCATCCGCCTCTGACTGTATCCGAATTAATAAAAATGAAGAGTTTGGCCGTCATGTTGTTGCCAATAAGACGATTAGTCCTGGAGAAGTATTGCTAGTGGAGAAGTCATATTCACAATATCCTCATCCCCCACATCGAAGTTTTTATTGTAGGTCAGTAAATTCTTCTATAAATATGAAATTACCTAATAAATTAAACATCTACGAAGGGACACTAGAAAATAATGAAACCATTTTTTTTTCATAATCAACCTTAGGTATAAATTTCCTTCCCAAAAATCACTTTGTATGAAAGATCATTTATCAGACAATTGATTGTTCTGATCATCATGGTGGTCGGAACAGTCGCCTATCTTTATTATTATTAAATATGGGCTAATAGGACCTCTAATAATATAATATTTAATAGTAGAATTTGTTGGTCCAAAGTGTCAAATTTATTTGGTAAATTAAGAAACAAGAACGGGTTTACATCTATCATTTAAGTTTTGTCAATACCAAGAGCATTATACCATTACAAGTTTATTTCTTATTTGTCAAAAATGAAGGACGGCGCGAGAAATATGGGATATATCAACAACTCCTAGAAAAGGAGTTGTTGGATATATGCCGGCCTTGGAAAAATAATGCTATATGCAATACACACTACCCAAATTAATAAGCTGTTATTTCGTTAATAATGAATCATTAATACATTGTTTTTAACTGAAGGAAACAGATTCTATAGGTTAGGGCAGAGTAGTTTACGTTCCGATACTTTTCCTAAAATTTAAATTTAATATATCTCACGTCGTTGGTTGGCAACCAAACTGGCACCAATACTACGGGGTTGCCTATATGACATAGGTAACATTGTGCGCAAGACAACTGACGGGCAACCTTTAAAAATATGACCGGAAAACCATGCGCACCAACCCATTTTTTCACTCTGTGATTAGACACTAGCCCAAAAATATGGCCATGCCACTCGAGGTAACAAAAATTAATATTTCTTCTAAATGCGTTATATTATTGTAAAAACGTTTCTTAAACAATCATGCGACATTTTATCACTTTTGCCTATCGCTAAATAAAAATAATTTCAACAAATAAAGTCTATCATACAGAGTGCTACGCAACTGTCTATTAATTTAATTCATCTACGTAACATTTAAAACTCGAAAACTAAACTCTGCTCTAAATTCCATAATGTGCATGTTTTCTATCAGTTAAAAAGAATTGTTAAAATTGGTTCATTATGAACTAAATTACACCTTAATTATTAATTTGGACCTGCATTTTTGAATATTTGATAATTTATTCACAATAATATTTAAATTTTTAGTGAATGCCTTGAAGTTTGCTACAATTTAATTCCCTGTGAGAAATGCGCAGGGGTGCTATATTGCTCGATAACTTGCCGAAGAAAAGCGTATGTGAACTATCATCGATATGAGTGTGTCCTTTTAAAACACATTGGCTACGACATAATAAACTGGACTGCTACACGAACAACACTGAAAGGAATCAAGGAGTATGACACAGAAGATACCGAGTCGTCGAATGTGTATCGGTCTGACCGATACAAGGAGTTATCCGACTTAACTTCCATTAAAAGTACTGATAAGGATCGTGAGTTAACAATATTTAATGCGATTGGAGCAGCTAAAGTATTTTACGTTCTCAAAAATTACACAGATATATTCGCAGTACTTGACATAGACAACAAAGAAAATATCCTTAAATCCTTACTCTTCAATGATATTTGTGTCAATCAGACAAACGGCTTTGAGATAACGAAATATGATAAGAACGTAGGATACATCAACTATGGTAGGGCCATATATTCGGCATTGTCTATGTTTAACCATGCATGTAGCGAAAATGTTGGGCTTTCGTTCTATGGTTCGTCGGTCGTTTTAAGAGCTAGGAGAAAAATCGAGAAGGGAGAGCAGTGTTTTGTAAACTACGGGTAATCATTTTTTTAAATCTAACCAGATCCTGTTAAGCCTTTTAATGTGGTGATTCATTTTGATTGCTTAATTATAGTCAAAATCATAATATACTATGCCAAATTAATAAGCTGTTATTTTGTTGATAATGAACCAATTTTAAGAATTTTTGTCTTGACTGATAGAAAACAGATTCTAAAGTTTAGGTCACAGTAATTTACGTCCTGATACGTCTAATTTTACTGGGTAGCACATAAAATCTAGATGCATCCATGTAAATTTCCAAAAATTTAAATTAGACCTATCTTACCTACATACAAGATTTTATTTATTTTTTAAACTAAACCAATTAGAGATGTGAGAGTTAGGCGCTGGCCCAAAAGTATCGCCATACCACTCCAGATAAGAAGAAAATTACCATTTTTTCTAAAATACTAATAATATCACACAATTTTACTAATACAGTTTTTTCAGAACAACCAAGAGAACCACTCAATTTTTCATAAAATAAATTATGTATCTTCATTTTCCGACCCTTTATACCTATGTATACTCAATATGGCATGAGAAATCGTTTAATTAGGCGTTATACGTGGTAAAATCGAATTGCATCTGGAAAAATCGCCTTGAATCAATTTTTAGAAAGAACTGTAGAAGGCGAAGGTTTTTCTTTATTGGATTTTAACCGAAAATGCATAACATCCATACAGATATAAAATGATAGATATCTTGTTTGCACTTTCTGCATATCGTCGTATATAAAGAATACCTTATTATATAAGTATTAATACAAATATAAAATTTTAGGGCGAATCCTTCCTTAGATACAACGAGAAAACGTCAGATGGATATTAACCAACTTTTCGAGTTTATGTGTAAATGCCAGGCATGTCTACAAAATTGGCCTAGAGAAGAGACGCTGGGGTCTGAAGCGATTCATTTGATGTCTCATATCACAGGTAAATAACCATAATGGGGTGGGTAATACAAGGAAAAAGTTCCGAAAAGTAAATAATACGTTGCCGCGTTGATCAATCCGGTATATGCAAGGTGTTATGAAAATGACGTATTATATTTAAACCGGCAATTCCTGAGATTAAAACAAATTGAAGAAAAATATCCAAAAATGGCGCTTTAATTTAATATGCCCTGTACATGACCTTATATCAAACTAAAAATGACCACGTGATGCCCCTGCCAGGAAGGTAAACAAAGCCACATAATATGGCGAAGAACGTCAATGAATCTTGAACAGTGTTGTCATATCTTCAGGGTAAACTCTTTAGAAAGTATAACCGTTTGACAGATTCCAGGTTGTTTATTTTTCAGGGTACATTATTAAAAACTTTTACCTTCAGTTCAGTTCACTGGGAAACAATCTCTGATTTATAAACTTGAACTGACTCGAATAAACCGCCGCGGAGTTTATAATGGTCAGGTATGTTCTCACTTGTTCAATTCGAACGACATGCATGTGCATATCTTCAAAACAATTAATTTGAAACTCGTGGGTGTCTGTGTGTTTCTTTAAGTGATTTAGTGCAATTTGTTGTGTTCACTATGTGTTTCTTTCTCTCGACGATATGCCGGTCATGCTTCGAGCGATTGGAAAGAACTTTAGTGATGAGCATAAAGCTTTTCCCATAGAAAAAAACTAAAAATGTCTGGATTTCTTACTCCTGTCAGCGTGTATTTACTTTCTAAGTAAGCTAAATATTTATTTGTATAAGAAACTAAAGTTTTACATTTTTACACAGTTTGGCAACATTGCACGTAACACCTGTTTTCTGATATGCCACTACAGGGTGACATGACGAACAAATCCCAACAAACGCCGGATGAGGTGTGGGTTTATGGGGCTGGACCCCACTTTTAAAACGGTCGATTTGAAAAAAAAATATGTAGCGCTTCTCTAGAACACCCAAGGGGTCACCCATTTAAATATAATACGTCATTTTCATAACACCCTGTATAGTCGTTGATCTTACAAAGTGACGTAACTCATTTTCTGATGTTTAAAATGAGAGCAATTTTAAGTTGTAACTATAATTTGGATCGAATTAGGTATGGAATTTGAAAATGTATTTAAAAGTATCTGTTTGTCAATTAATTGTTCGAAGGGAAAAGATTTTTTTTGTAAAAATTAAAAATATAGTGCATATGAAATAATTTTATGTCATAACGGTATTTTCTTGAGATACGGCACATTGTAAGATCAACGACGATGTCATTTCTCGTGTTCCATTGTCTGTTTGAGGGTCACGACCCCCAAAAAAAATTTTTGGGTACGCAGATCGCCTACAGTTTTGTGCGGGAAGTTTTTTAAAAAACATGGAACATTTCGTCCTCACACTTAAGGATATTGTTCATGGTAAGGTTGGCAACACTGTACAGGAGCTCCAGCGTGGATCGTAATGATAATACAGTTGCATTCTGATGTTTAAAACATTCTCTGGTAGTCTTGTAATTCATTTTGTAGAAAATGTAAGCAATGGTCTCTCGTGAGGCGATTCTCCAAATTGGAAAGGTCAATTACATTACAGCTATCCCACACGTTTACCGCTGTGTGCTGAAAATTACTACCAATTTTTTAAATTAATATCTAAAGCTATTAGCCGAATTATAATATACAACACTTAAGTTTTAGTTTAAGCCTGAACCGCCAGATGGCGTTTTGTGATCGCTTTAAGTGATTTACTCCATTTTTCTTGATATGTTAAATGAAATGCTAACTTTTATTCTACTATAGTCTTATTACTCATAAAATTATTTAAAAAGTGGGGCAAATCGGAAGTCGATATTGCCATTCAAACTTCGACCTTAGCAGGACACCCAGTAGCCTATATTTTATTAAATTTAAGGTATTTGCACAGAAGTGGCATTTAGCGACATCATTGACGAGGACAGGAAAAGGCTGCTATTGCAGAAAACTTTTACAATTATGGAACAAATTCAAGGGGAGGCTCCTTATCTGATATATGTTTATACCACCAATATTTTTAACAAGCTTATGCTGGAAGGAAATACGCATATTTCTTACTAGGGATATTGTTTTTCTAAAATAAGCTAACGTTTAATACGTTTTGTGTATTCGGTTCGTTTTTTATTGTGTTTATGTTTATTAGAGTAGTTTTAGATATTAGTTTGAAGTTGTTCGTTCTATAAAGTTTCTATCTTTACAATAAAATATGCAATAAAATAGTACATTTTTATTATGTAAATTTTTATAGTTGCCAAATACACAGTGTGTAAAAAGTCCCGGAACAGTCAATTAGTTCAAAAATGGTGCACAATATAAAAAAACTTTCTGTATAAAAGTTGTTGGTCTTAAAGAAATTTATTAAACTTAGATCCCTGTAATTATACAGGGTTGCCCAAAAAGTCGTGGTAACCGAAACTTCATTTTTTTTAAATGGAATGACCCTTTTTGATCACATTTTCTGATTCCTCTAAACATTCTAAACAACAATTATAGAACATGTCATCTGGCTAAACCTATTAGTTTTAGAAATAATTTTAGTTGAAGGACATAAATGCGATAGGTACGATATTACCTTTTGCATTTTTATAAGCTGGTACTAGAATTTTTTGCGTCACTGTCAAAGTAAATTCTCAAAATGTCGCTCAGCGAAAGGGAACGTATAACTTTACTAATAATAAGAGGTTTTGGAGACCGACAAAGATCAGTTATCGAGACAAAGGAATTATTTAATACAACTTTTCCAAACCGAGAGCCTATATCAAAATCTACAGTTGTGAGAACAGTTCAAAGGTTCGAGGTAACCGGTTGTTGCAGAGATAAACTTCGTTCCGGAAGACCAAAGTCGGCAAGTAGTGATGAAAAAAAATTAGAGACATTACTTCATTTTGTTCAGAATCCACATTTGTCACTCAGAAAAGCTGCTACCCAAGTTGATGTTTGTTTTAAATCAATTGACAATATTTTAAAAACCAGTAATTTTCATCCCTATAAAATAACTCTTGTCCAGGAATTATCAGAAGACGCTTTTGATCGTAGATTGGAATTTTGCGAAGTAATGATGCAAAAACATGAAGAAAATAACAATTTTTTTAATCAAATAGTTTTTACGGATGAGGCAACATTCATGTTGAACGGGTCTCTCAATCGCCATAATTGTCGTTACTGGGCTGATCAGAATCCACATTGGATGAGAGAAACACATACTCAACACCCCCAGAAAGTAAATGTGTGGGCTGGAATTATTGGCAACAGATTAGTGGGGCCTTTCTTTATAGAGGGGAATTTGAATGCCGAAATGAATCTCCACATGCTGCAAAATGAAATTGTGCCAGCAATAAACAATGAAGTAGGACCACTATTACGCAATACGTGGTTTCAGCAGGATGGAGCTCCTCCTCATTTTAGGCTAGCTGTTAGAAATTATTTAAACAACACTTTTCCTAACCGCTGGATAGGACGAAGAGGCCCCATAGAATGGCCTGCTAGGTCGCCAGACTTAACGCCCCTTGATTATTTTCTTTGGGGACACCTAAAAAATAAAGTATTTGTGACAATACCTGCAGATCTGAATGAATTAAGAGGAAGAATTATTGAAGAATGTGCATCTATTAACCAAGAAATGTTACAAAACGTCATCGACAAATTTTATTATAACCTAGCCCATTGTCAAACTGTGGGAGGAGGACATTTTCAGCATTTAATTAAATAACGACTTACACTTAATTTTATTTTTGTTCTTTTCAAGTTATTGTTAATTTTACTGCTTGTATTTAATAATTTAGTTGTTATTAAAATTTTGACACAACTTGAGTGAGGTTCATTTTACACGAGTTTAATGTTTTTCTTTTAATTTTAACGTAAAACATTTGAGCCGACTCGAAACAATGCAAAAGGTAATATCGTACCTATCGCATTTATGTCCTTCAACTCAAATTATTTCTAAAACTAATAGGTTTAGCCATATGACATGTTCTAAATTGTTGTTTAGAATGTTTAGAGGAATCAGAAAATGTGATCAAAAAAGGGTCATTCCATTTAAAAAAAATGAAGTTTCGGTTACCACGACTTTTTGGGCAACCCTGTATAATTACAGGGATCTAAGTTTAATAAATTTCTTTAAGACCAACAACTTTTATACAGAAAGTTTTTTTATATTGTGCACCATTTTTGAAATAATTGACTGTTCCGGGACTTTTTTCACACTGTGTATAATAAAATAGGGTCGACGAAAGTTAATAAAAATTATTCTAATTGGAATTTCCTGAAAAATCGAAAGTGCACCAAATATACAGAGAAGATAATTCTATAAGTATCACTTATTGACCTCTTCCTCTGAAAAAAACATTCCTTTATCCAATGGCGGTTTCAGGACTTGTAGAGCTTTGGGCGCTAGGTTCCATTTTACTAATGTTACGTATGTATATTAGGCACAAGTCACAAGTTAGCCTGCGGGCCCCGGGCGAGTGCCCGTACGGTGATAACGGCACTGCATCTCGTACCGGTGCTCCTACCTGGATGTAGAGGAGATGTTAAGAGAAAATACGTTCACATTTTATAAGTAATCGTTGCTCAACGCACGGGTTTTCCTAATGGAAAATGCTATTTTTAATACAGCAAAGCACAGGGAAATAACAAGTCCTTGACTTCCCAAATTCCCTAAAAGCATTCGTATTTTGATTCCCCATCCTAAATACAACAAATCCCTAAATGTCATTTGGGTATGGGTTGACGTTCAAGGTTATATTTTATTTACATGTTTTCCAAGTTCCTTTTATATTGTGGTTTTTCGAGCTGAAAGATGATTAAAATTAATAGTAGCTTGATTTAGGCTTAAAATAGTTTATAATTATTATACAACATTTCATTAACTTATGAATAGAGAGCTCGACTACTCAATATGTCGGCGTTTTCAAAAATTAAAGGATTTTTCGCAAGACACAGGAACAAGTTTTTTCTAGGAGGAATATTGATAACAGGTACTTAAATTGAGATCGTATCTAATATTTTTACGAGATTTGCGGCTAAAAAATCGCAACTTACTAGGTTTTTATTATTATGAAGCATATGAAGGGTCCAGTGGAAAAACGATGAGGTTCCATTTTTTTTCCGACATCGACATTTTAGTGACGTTTGTTAGCTTATAACATGAAGTATCGACATACCAAGTCTTTCAGGGGACACACAATGGGAATACACTAAAAACTGCGGTTGAAAATATGAAGCACAGTGGAAAAATGATGAGACTCCCACGCGCCTGAGGAAGAACGATGAGGTTCCCGCTCTCCGCCGGTTAAACGGGCTCTGACTTGCTACGTTTTCACGGCTCAGTCTGTTTTCTGTACTCACGGCAATAATATTATTGTTAGAGGTTATAAATTTCGCTGTTGTTTATTTCGTAATACGTATTAAACTTATTCCAATTAAATCATCATTGTTGACAGTGTTGAACAATTACAATGGAAAGTAGTGAGTCAAGTGGAAGTGATGAAGTTTGTGAACAGAATGAACCGAAAAATCAACCAAAAAAAGAAAAATACACGGACCGATGAAAGACGTTATGAAGAAGCTCCGACTGGCATCTCATGAACCAGGTAGCAACTGTGCATGTAAACGTTTGAAGTGCTTTGATGTTGTTGTTGAATCCGAAAGAAGACGTCTAATCGCCGAGTTTAACAATATGCGTACAAAGGATGATCAGGACAGCTATCTCGGCGGCCTTATCACTGTGCTTCCCGTAAAAAGGCGCCGACCTTCAACCTGTGATGCGAGTGAATATAATGCGACATACACGTATAGAGTCAGGGTGAAGGTTGACGACACCTTCATAGACGTTCCTATCTGCTACAAGGCATTTATAGCCATTCACGGAATCACAGCTAGGAGAGTCCAATATTTACAGCAGTCATTGGCTTCGATGGGTGTAAGTCCCAAAGACGGCAGGGGGAAACATTCGAATAGACCCAGAAAGATGTCCATTGCAACAGTCACACTTATGGATGATTTTATTAAGTCATTAAAAGGGCGTAAATCACACTATTCCTACACTATGACACTAGCCGTCTGTATTTGGCCGAAGATCTCAACATTAGTAAGCTGGCTTCCATTTACAATGAAACTAACCCCCTAAACAAGGTTGCGTACGAGACGTTCAGGTCGCATTTCAACACCAATTTCAACATTTCTTTTGGATTCCCTAGGAAAGATACCTGCAGCACATGTGATTCATTCAAATCACAAAATGTTTCTTTAACCAATACTGTGCGGAATGCAGCAATCGACGAAATTAAACTGGAAAAACAAAGTGAGCTGGAAAAACTAGAGTTAGACCAGAAACTGCATTTGAAAAAAGCTGAAAAATTTTACGCGATCAAAAGAAAGTTTAGGAGAAAGTCCATGAAGTCTGCCACAATGGAGGCCATATCCATAGACTTTCAGAAGAATTTACCCACGCCTAATGTAACAACAAATGACGTGTATTATAAGAGACAGTTAAGTTTTTACTCTTTTAATATTCATGTTCTCGCCACAAACGAGGCGAGTTTCTATACTTATGATGAAAGTGTAGCGCGCAAGGGGGCTGACGATGTATGCTCCTTCCTTGACCATTTTGTCAACGAAATTCTACCACCAACTGTAAGAATGCTAATCATTTTTTGTGACTCATGTGCGGGCCAAAACAAAAATTATACTGTTCTGCGATTCCTTCACCACCTTGTCACAGAAAAAGAGAGACTGGATTGTGTAAAAGTTTTTTTTCCTATCCGTGGCCATAGCTATCTGGAGTGTGATAGGGATATGGGCATTATTAATCAAAAATCATACGTAGAGGTGCCTCAAGGATGGAGAGATGTGATAAGTCAGAGCAGATGCAAACCCTCACCGTTCACTGTTGAAGATTGTAAGACCGAATTCTTCAAAGCATGGACAAATTACTTATCACCGATGTACAAACCGAAATGTCCATTCCCAACAAGAACGATTCGACGGGTGAAGATCTCCTCCGGTACACCACAGTATATTAACATTAGCCATTCATTTTGTGGTGCACTTTATAAACATAACGTGTTGTGGGTGTCACCAAAGAGAGGTAAAAATAAATGAAAGAACCCGCCACCAAGACAGCAGCTTCGTAACTCCTACGATGGGCCCCTTCCTATTAATTTAGCCAAGTATAATGACCTGCAACACCTGACAAAATTTATTACCAGCGAAGATGCTAAGAGGTTTTATCAGACTTTAGTCACAAATACAGCTGCACCAGAAGGTCACGATGATGTTTATTTTGATTATGAGGAAGATGATGATTAACGTGGCATAGATATTTGGACAGCTAATAATGTTTTAATGTTCATGAATACATTCAGTTTCGTTTTCCATGACATATTTTGTATTTTTGATAATATTTTGAATTTTTACATTTTTGAAAAGAATAAAAATATTGGGTATGACCTGATGTTTTTATTCCTACCTGGATTTAATATAAGTTCTAATGATTTTTTCCTTCAGAAAATTACTCAGAAAGAACTCAAAATGCCACTAAAATTATAGGTTGAAACATCAAAATAAAAACTATTTTACCACTATTTGTGAAACTTTCAAATTCGTTTTTCTCAACTTTTTAAAAAATGGAACCTCATCGTTTTTCCACTGGACCCTTCATATATCAAAGCTAGCATGTCTTCTCATTGTTCGTTTTAAAGGATTTGGCTACACAATTTTGTTTATCCACTTTTAACTTCTGCCATTATCGTAACGATATTATTGTTTTTATTTCATGTTACTCGGTACTTCTGTAGGTAGTTGGAAATACAACACCAGTTAAATTTTTCAGACAAGTAAAAATTAACATTTCGCCACTTAGAGGGGCGACCGCTTTTAAGGCAAATAATTAAATAAACAATATCCATTTTAAGAAACCTGAAAGTTACCATCCGAGGGATGACCTCTTTTCAGGAATGGCCAAAAGAGAAACTTCTAACTTTTGGATGAATAATATTATATAATGTAGCCTAAACAGTCCAAATAGTTTATTAACTATTATTTTAGGGTCGATTTTGCTCACAAGGTATGCTCAAAAACGACTTAGAAATTGGCATGAGAAAGAAGCTATGGAATTTATAGAAAGAAATCGGAAACAAAGCCATTTCGAGAGTATTAATCGAACTTGTAACCAGACAGTGGTGAATTTATCCTCATCACTATTGGAAAAGGTTTACAGGACAATTAATACAGATGAAATTATTGAGAACTTAAAGAAAAATCCTGCTAATAGGTTAGAAATGTGGAGTACATTAAAGGTAACATTTTTTAGTCTTAAGAATACTCTGAATGTTACGATCTTAAATAAATTTGTATAAAGCAAGCTATGAGCATCAACATATACAATCTATTTGACTAGATAGGCCTTGCACATCACGGTTTAAAGCACTAAGGGTTCGTAATATACAATGTGTCCATGATAAGGAGGGCCAGTACAGTCGGTTAAATGGAGGTAAAGTTGCGCATTTACGTGCCTAATAATATGCCATTTAGAAAATTCCGAGTAGTTCCGGAGATATCCGGAAAAAACTGAAATTCTGAAAAATCGTTTTATTGTTTTTCTGGGTTTTTTTGAGATCGAAATTCTAAAGTAAATTGCACCTTTACATTGTCACTTTTTCCGCTCTATCTAATAGCGTTAATTGTTTTGTAATCCGACGAGTCGTCTTCGAAAGGCCATTATCAATTTTATTTTTTTAAATACGGTCCTGTTTTCCTGATATTGGAATTTGAGAGCTTTTTTTCTCCCGAATGCAACGATTTATGACACATTGTGGTTTAATGACGTTTCGAGGGTTTTTTGAACAACATCAGGATATTTTGGGATACGGTCCTGTATTTCTGCTAATTTTATAAATAATATCTCATAAGTAAGCTTTAAATTTTTTACTCATATTGGACTAGTTCAATAAATGACAAATAATTTAATAATAAACCACAAGAATCATACCAAAACACTAATAAACGAACAACGAAAAAAGTAAGAAATTACATAATCAGGTGTTCAAAATGATTTCCGTTATTATCTAAGTACAAATAACGTCACATGACAGTTTTTTTGAGATAAAATAAAACAGGATAGAATATCAAACTTTTCAGCATTTGTAAAATTATGTTCCATATTTTCTCACAATGGGAATGTCAAGTGAAACAAATCACGCGTCATCATCTTAATTTTTTGTTTCAAGCGCCTACTTTTCTTTTAAATCCCGAATCAACAGAAGTTTGAAATAATGTTTCTGTATTTTGTTCACTTATTTGTGGTTTATTATTACATATTTGTTATTGAACTAGTCCAACATAAGTAAAAAATTTAGAGCTTACTTATGAGATATTATTTATAAAGTTAGGAGAAATACGGGACCGTATCCCAAAATTTCCTGATGTTGTTCCAAAAACCCTCGAAACGTCATTAAACCACAATGTGTCATACATCGTTGCATTCGGAAGGAAAGAGGCTCTCAAATTCCAATATCAGGAAAACAGACCGTATTTAAAAAAAGAAAGTTGATAATGGCCCTCAGAAGACGACTTGTCGGATTACAAAACAATTAACGCTGTTAGATAGAGCGGAAAAAGTGGCAATGCAAAAGAGCAATTTACTTTAGAATTCGATCTCAAAAAAACCCTGAAAAACAATAAAACGATTTTTCATAATTTCGGTTTTTTCCGGATATCTCCGGAACTACTCGAAATTGTAAAACTTTCTAAACGGTATATTATTAGGCACGTAAATGCGCAACTTTACCTCCATTTTACCGACTTCGTATCTCTTACGGTTTCCGAGATCCCTGTCTGGCCCTCCTTATCTTGGACACGTTGTATTTATACCCAGAAATACAATTATGTGTGACTTCACATTAACAAATTATTTTTATTTTATACTAAAAACCATTACAGAAATTACAACTTTGAGAAAAATGTTTAGTGTTAAATAACTTTACTATTAATTACCGTTTCTGATAAAAATAATGGTATTTAAATAATTTTGTTGCTAACCAATAAAAACATTACTTAATAGTTTTTAAGATTTAGTACGGGGCTATTAAAGCTCGGCGGGTACTCGGAATCCTGATAATAACAGGGTCAAGGACTGACCTGGAAAACTATTTTTAATTGACCTGGAGTATAACCATATATTTGCGTGGAAAACCTGGAAAAGTCATGGAATTTACAGCTGGTGAAAAGTCCGAACCCTGACTAATCCTTACATTAGATGGCTATTGGTATTTTACCCTGACCTGCTACTAACTCTAGAATATAAAGAAACAATTTCCAGAAATTTATTCTGCTTTAACTATACATGTGTGTTCATGAATTTAAAGATTCCGACACACGAATATTGCTCACTCTAGGTGACACCTCTTCTTTAATATTTTTGCAGTTATTTTGTTATTCCTCTACTCCTACTTTTACCGAGATAAAAAACTGACCGTCACCGGTTTAATTAAATTTTTTATACAACTGGAACATCAAATATTCAGACACCTATTTTTTACTCTTTCCTACTGCATTGTGTAATTGCTGATCATTGCAGGTATTAATATACCAGTAAGTATCATTTTCCTTTTGATTTGATTTTTACAAAATTTATTTATTTATTAACGGGAAATGCCCAATTTTACAAAAATTACATGAGTAAAATATTAAATTTATAAGTGTAAAATAAAAAATTATAATGAATAGAAAGTTTATAATGTTTAAATACTGTAATAGAGAAGTCAATCAATAGTTCGTAGTTGCCTCTTAAAATCTGATCTACCTAAAAGGAAGTCAAGAGTGGGATACTCATTAGCTAGTCTGCATGATCGTGATATGAAGCTATTTTGGCCATAGTTTGTTCTATGAGGTGCTATAGAAAAGGTATTCCTCTGACGTGTTTCCCTAGATGACACGTGCAATCCTATTCTGTCAAGTAACAAAGGACAGTTATATTGGTTATGTAATAGGTTATACAGCATTATAAGATCCCTATGATCCCGACGTAGCCTGAGGGTTCTGATCTGGATACTTGCTTCAAGCTGAGAATAATCTAGTTGCGGTGTATTAAGTTTATAGGCCATGTAATTCAAAAATTTATATTGAACTCTTTCAATATTCAAGATATGTATATTATAGCAAGGATTCCAGACACAGGAATAGTATTCCAGATGGGTTCTAATTATTGAGCAATATAATTGTTTTACAGCTTTGGTATTAGTAGTCACTGGTTTAGAGATTTGGATATGGTATTCTGAATGTGAGGAATGAAAGTAAGCTTAGCATCCATAGTCAGACCCAAATCCTTAATTTCGGGAACAATGGTAAGAATATTGCCCTCAATTAAATAATGCTGTTCAAACTCCGACCTAGACCTGTGAAAATTTATCGAGTGACACTTTGAGGCGTTAAGCTCCATACCGTTCATCTTACACCAAGCTACCAATTTATTTAAGTCCGACTGGAGCTTTAAGCAATCCTCAAATGAGGAGATTTTTAAGAACAGTTTCAGATCATCAGCAAACAAGAGGAACTGACAGTAAACAAATTGCATCCCCAAATCGTTAATAAACAAATTAAAGAGAAGAGGGCCCAAATGGGACTCATGGGGAACTCCAGATGGGACCAATATACTCCTGGATAGAAAATTGTTGAATTGAACAATTTGGGATCGACTTGTTAGGTAGCTACGTAACCAGGACAGCAATGCACCCCCAACGCCCAGACCCTCGAGCTTAGATAGAAGAACTGCATGATTGACCTTATCAAACGCCTTGGAGAAGTCCGTGTAGATCGAATGAACCTGGAAATCGTTCTCCAAGGCTTCCGAAATAAAATCAACATAGTATTCTTTCCAGTTGAAAGCCGAATTGCCTAATAGCAATATTTGGACTCAATATGGAGGTCGGATAATCAGTTAAAATATGTTCAAATACCTTAGGAATGGTACTCAATATGCTTATAGGTCGATAGTTTATCACAAGGTCTTTCCGTCCCGATTTATAAATAGGCGCTAAGAAGCTCAGCTTCCAATATTCTGGAAAAATTCCGTTTGCTAGTGATAAGTTAATAATAACGAGCCAGAATAAAACTGCAGTTTTTAAGAAGTAATGGCGGTATGCCGTCAGGGCCAGGACCCTTGTTTATGTCCATGGGGATGCTATAATCGGTGACATTTGTATTATTGTACTCATCAAGGGGATGTTGGTAAACAGGGCAGGGTTTACTACTATAAACTTGTGAGAAATGGTCAGCAAACATATCAGCAATTTCACGCGCTCAAAAATGCGAAAAATATGTGTCTTATTTCTTGATGTTCTACTGGTGTACTAAAGTTCATTAAAACTGGTGACGACCAGTTCTGTTGGTTTCCTAGTAAAAGTGAAGTCTGATTTTTAGAACCAAGTTTTTGTGAAAGCAGCCTGCATTGTATATGCCCTTGTAATGTTAGTGGTTACACTAAAACTGCAACTAAACATTGTTGGAGGATATTTATATAAAGATCCCACGAGTGTGTCGGCCCAGATGCAGGAAAAATATTTGTCTCTCTGTCAAGAATTTCTTAATTCGGGTATTGAAAAGCTAGCTACTGTGATAGAAACTGAGGTAAGTAAAAGGTGTAGAGTGGTGTTTATGAAACTACTTTATATTTCTCAATATAAACCTTCCTATAAAATCAAATAAAAATACGCTTTATTATTTTAAGAAATAAATCTTGTTAGCAAAGCTACTCAATAATAATTATAAAACTATAAATCATAAATAGAGGGTGTTTGGATAATGCATCTGGATACTTGGAGAGGTGATTCTACATGTTGAAATATAGGTAGTAAGTCATATAACAAAAAATCGAAAGCTCAACATTTCTTATGGCTCTATTTGAAAAATTGGTTTTACTGCTAACAAAAGCTTTAATTTCAGTGTTGCGCCTAAACGATGTAGTGTATCGACTCAAATATACATTTTTTAATAGCTATTATTTGTCTTAAAAATGACATATCCTTTTTTTCCAATAAATGTCAAAACAAAAAAGCTATGCCAGAAATTAAATTTGAATTTCAGGTAAAATTACCTCTGGTGGCACAATCGAGAGACATTTTTATAACAGAATGATAGAAGTAGTTAAGCATAGTCCCTGTGCCAATTATCAACTTGATAGTTTAAAAACTAACCGTAAGATATTAAAAAAAAGATGAGTGACTCGAGAAGTATGGAGTTTTTGACTTTTTGTTATATGGGTTAACATCCTTATTTTAACATGTAAAATCACCTCCAAGTATCCTGTTGCATTATCCGAACATCCTTTATAGTATACATTAAAATGAGTATAAAAATAAATAACAATTACATAATACAGGGTGTTATGGAAATGACTTATTATATTTAAATGGATGACTCCTTGGGTATCCTAGAGAAAGTCTACATACTTTTTTTTTAATCGAATATCTAAATACTAAGGTAAAAACCCTTTTTACCCATGTACTGTCGCGCCGTTCCATCTGGATTCACTTAGCAACAATGTGGGTCACTAGAGTATACTAACCGTGTTGTCAGATCACACCGCGTGTCTCGCCCTTGCTTGTATACCGGCCGCGCGCCACTATCGTTGCTTCTTGCTTCAGTATGTTTCGAGACTCGGGGTTGGACAGACACTGTCGAGGGTTCCACGTGCTTGACGTATACGAATTTGAAACGTTTTGTTAGTTGTAGCACTACTCGATTTTTTTTATGTTGTGAAATAATTCATAATAATACATGTTGTGATGAAATTTGTGTGATATTATCTACTGTCAAAAACTGAACACGTGTTCTGTGTTGCAACATGACAACATCGCCTATAATGCGCGAACCTCTTTTGAACCCCGAGACTGCCTCAATAAACTATTGATTGCGAAGGTCCTCGGGAGCGGGCACGTAAATTTTGAGATTTCATATAAAGTGTATATTTCGCTTAATAATTCAAAACGCCATTTATGGTTATTTTTCTTCAATTTATTTTCATCTCAGGATTTGCCGGTTTAAATATAATAAGTTATTTCCATAACACCCTGTATAAAACAAATAACACATTTACTGTAGTCTAAGACTATCCATGTAATTGCCTTTTTTGTAGGAAAATAAGTTTTTTGACAGAAAGAAAACTATATTCTAAATTCTTATAGGGAAAGTTTGTATGCCGTTTGTATCTACAAACTTTCCCTATAAGAATTTACTTTGCTTGTTGCTTTCCCTAAACATACTGTTAGTTTAAAAAGTACAATAAACAAAGATAAATTCGCTACTACGATTTAATAAAAACCGTAATTCGAACTTATATGTAAAAAATTACTACATTTCAGGTCAACAAACTCTTGGACACCGTCGTTCTGACGAAACAAATGAAAGTAAGCGATTTGGAAGCCATATTTTGGTCTCTACAAAATAGCTTAGATGCCAGTAAAGATAACCCTGTAGAACATTTGAAGGAATATATTTTCCCCGATGATCCGCCAGATTCTGACGATGTATATAGTAGTATGGTAAGTTTATTGATGAATGAAATCCATGTTAACAAAATAAACAAAACAACTTACGTTTTAGATTTTCGCTTTTTTTTTAGGATAAAACCATAACAACTGTTTTGGTACAAGCTTTATACAAGGTGTTTGATTAAGGCCGGCCACATCTCGGTTACTATCGAGCATAGAAATTCAGGGTAAAAAATTCATTATTAAAGTGGCTAAGAGAAAATGTTTGAAATTATTTTTAAATTCCGTATTTCGAACAAACCCGCAAGGGGACACAATTGAAAAGTAAATATTACGATTCGAAATTTTTCCGAATATTTCCTCATTATTGGTAAGGTCGTTAGGCGCAATTTGCAAAAATAACAGTTTTTTTGATTTTATCCCGAAATCTTAAATCAAACGGTATAATTGTGATATCATAATCGGAAAGTAGATTAAATTTGCAAACGTGAAAACCGCAGTTCTTTTTTCATATCAGAATTATTGCCAGAATGATAATTTTTAACCCTTTAATTGTTATAGAATGTCCTGTATATTTTGATTCCATGTAAACGTCCATGTAATTTTTATTAATAATTTCATATTCCCAACACCAACCGTTTCAGAGATAAAATTCATTAAAGGATTTTTTTTATAAAAAAAGCATGCCAAAGATAATTTGACCTTACTTTGTAACCACTGCAGATTTAAAAATTTGGGAAAATTTAGAGAAGGTGTAGTCTTTTTATTTCATAAAAATACAATACATTTTTATGCAGGGTATTTATGACTATTTATTATATTATACTAAGAAACTAATAAGGTCAAATTACCTTTGACATATTTTTCTTTTACGGCATTCTATTTAAAATATCAATTAAAGTTAAAAATTATTCTTCTGGCAATAACTCTGAAACCAAAGGATATATGGAATTGCGGTTTTGCCGTTTTTCTTACTAATTAATCTACTTTTCGATTATGATATCATAATTATATCGTATGATTTAATTTTTCGGGATAAAATCAAAGAAACTGATATTATTACAAATTGCGCCCTCTAGCAATTTTATTAGGAATTATCATGCACCACTGGACGACAATTAGAAGTACTTACATTTCTCTTCCAAACAAGCTAATGTTTACTAAAATTTAATGTTGTTTAGAAGTGGTCACACTTTCAATAGCTTCTCCCACTTTTATCAAGGTCAGTACCCCAATGACAAGGGCGGATCCACAACTTCGGTTGGGGGGTCTTACAAGGATAAGTTAGGAAAAGTAATGTTCTGCCGCATTAGTCAAACCGGTATATATATGGTATGACCACCCCTCAGGATCCGCGCTTCACCAATGAGCCTTTTTGTTTAATAATCAAACACAAGCACTATAGGAAAAATCCTTTAGGGTACTCTGAGAGTAGTGCGTGTGCGCAAAAAGCGATTCACGTTGGTTTTGAATCGTTGGAGGTTATATTCGTTGGGAAAACGACCTCAGGAAGGTCGTTCCATAAGGATGAAGCCCTCCAGATGAAAGAATTCTTAAATAATGAAGGTCGAGGAGTACTAGGCTTAACCACATATGGATGGGCGGCAGTGGTTCGTCGTGTATTTCTGCTATTCGCCGCTCTGGGCGGGATTAAGAGGGCAAGGTCAGCCGAGCTCTTTGCATGAAAATATCTGTAAAAGAGAGTCAAATCCCCAACCTGTCTTCGATGTTCTAGGCTGTCGAGGTTCTTCGTCAGCTCGTGGTCTCCAATCAGACGAATGGCCATCCTTTCGATGAAATCCAGTAGCCAAAGAGTATGTTTGGGTGCAGAGCTCCAGACATGAGAGCAGTACTTTAGTGATGGTTATATCTGGGTTTTGTATAGTGTTAAAAGTTGTGTACAACTTTTTGGTTCGGAAGAGTACACCAAGTTTCTGAGAAGCTATCTTGGCGATTGCCACAACGTGGTTATGCCAAAACATATTTCCTCCCAGACTGACGCCCGAACAAGGATTGTATTAATTAATGGAACATGGAATGTGAAATTTGGATCTTAAAATAATTTCCAGGATTTTCTCATAGCCAGTTTAATAATGAACTTTTTTTCCCCGAAATTCTATGCCCAGTAGTTACAGAGATATGGCCGGTGACCGGCCTTAATGAAACACCCTGTATACAGATAATATATTTATATGTTAATTTGAGAACTTACACAGTTTTGCGACGTTTTTGTTCGAGCCGAATTGTACATCAAACAAAACAGTCTCGTTAAAACGCAGTGTGGACCCCTTTATACGTGTCACAATGCTAATTTTATTTGACTTTTTCCCCTATACGATTTATATGTTTTATGTTATTACCCGCTTTATATTTCTTTTTAGTTAAGAGACACTGCTGACTTATTAGAAAGCGAAGAAGTCAAATATTTAGTAATCCACCATATCAACACAGGCTTTGTGTTACTCGGAGATCAACTATCGGAATTTTTCTCGCAAAACGGAGCGAAAATTGTCGAAATCACGCCAAACGGAGGTCCAGAACAGTTCCAAAATCCATTTATGAACAAGAAACCTTTGGCGAAGTTAATTCCAATTTTAAACGGGCTGTTGTCGAGACAATCCTTACCGCAGAATTTGATGCAACTTTTAATATCAAATGAAAAATTGCAAACGTTATGTGCTAATGTTTATGAGAGTCTATTAGGTTAGCCTAGTTTAAGTTAAGGGTAAAATTTATTTATTAGTAGGAAGATATTGGAAATTGCTTTATTTCTGTCACGTTTTAAATACGACTTTATTTGCTAAATAAATAATACCACAATCTGTAGAAATCTTCAATAACAGTGACCATGTCAACACACTGGCTACTTCCGATGGGCAAAACGAAGTTATTGACATATAAACGGTTATTATTAAAAGTCGTGATTCATGGTACAATCAAGATCATCTTCAAGTAATTGGTTTTTCGTTTTGTGAGTTAGAGCTTTCATTCAAAAAGCAAGATGTAAAATTTTTAGTCGAGTTTTAATGGGTTTTGTCAAAAATGACGGTAGGTGTCACATGTCGTATTTAAAAGCAAATCTTATATTTTCTTAAAAGGAACACTCTGTATATTAGAAGCGCATTAGTGCCTGTTCTCACCAAAGCAACTGGCAACCGCAACGCAACTTCAACGCGACTCAGCACTAATGTTTAAATACGCGTGTTCCCACTGACTTATTCCTCTGGGGAACTACGCCACAGTATACCAAGCGGAAGTTCATGCCATACAAGCATGCGTACTACAAAATCTTGAAAAGGGCTACCACAACCAAAAGATTTACATCCTGTCGGACAGCCAAGCTGCTCTTAAGGCTCTGAACTCCAATCGGTTTACTTCCAAACTTACACTGGAGTGCCATACCAACCTAAAAGTACTGGCGGCCAGGGGGAACAAGATAGAGCTCTTGTGGGTCCCTGGTCACTCTGGGATATTAGGAAATGAAAAAGCGGATGAACTAGCGAGAGCCGGATCCGCCCAAAATCTCAGGGGCCCCGAACCGGCCTTTGGGATATCAAAACAGGCAACGAAAACAACATTAGATAGATGGTCGAAAAAACAACACCTATCTCGATGGCAAGGGTTACCTGGTCAAATACACGCAAGGGCCGTAATTGGAAAACCATCGAGGATACTATCGAATGGGATGCTAGCATTAACACGGCCCCAGTTGAAACAAGTGATGGGTCTGCTAACAGGCCACTGCCACTTGCGAAAACACCTTCAACGGATGGGTATAAACAAAGGATCCATTGAATGCAGACTTGCGGCGAAGAGGATGAAACCGCCTCACACATAATATACCGCTGCGCAGCACTGTCTCGTAGAAGACAAAATATCTTCGGGAACATACAATGTGGTGACAACCTCCCACATGACAAACTTGGTAGAAGGTTACTGGACCTCATAGAAGGAACAAACATCGTCTAACAAGATCGGGGTACACAATAAGCCGGAAGGCTGCAGTGATAGAAGTTCGGGCCTTTAAACCGACCCCCGCCTTTAACCAACCAACCAACCCACTGACTTAAGGCAACTCAACTGCAACGCAACTAGTTGCTTATGAGTTGTCCGGCATACCGCGTCGCCGTTATCAGTTGCTTCCAATCGCGGTGTCATGGCGGACGAGACAGCAAAATATTTAACTTTTATGGCTCATGCAATAAAACCCATGTGCCACTATATACTATGTCTCAAATTTATGGTATAACAAGGGTTAACCCAAAATTGTCGCTCAGTTTTTTTTTAAGCTTTTTAACGAACAAGTATGTTACGGCTATTGACGAAGGCGACATTTTGCTCAAGTCAAAAAAGACTTCAAGCCCGTTGATTCCAGAGTAACTCGACTGAAGTTGCGGTCGCGTTGCAGTTGCGTTGCTTGCCAGTTGCTTTGGTGAGAACGAGCGAGCAACTCGACTGAAGTTGCGTTGGTGAGAACAGCGCCTTAGATTTATTTATTTGATTCTCTTTACATACACTGTACAAACAGAAGTTACATGCAAAACAGCTTAACAAACTTAGAATTAACATCAGCCTAAACAAAATAAAATCATGTAAAACAAAATAACAGAACATAACAGAGATAAGGACCAACCGAAGAACCGCTGTGGTTGTATTAAATAAATCTGTTTAGATCTGGTTGGCTATCGCCATCGCATTATTTATTTTGGATAAGATATCTGGATTTACATCAAATAAACTATGTGGATTTTGAGGATGGTCCTTTTTCTTCCGATTTCAAAAATATAACGCGCATATGCATTCTTCCCTTAATTCCATCGCACATTGACAAGAATGTAAACATAATAATTGTTAAAAAGCACGAAGATAGCTAAGCAACAGTTATGTTACTATGAATTTTGTCTATAAAATGGCCCCCCAATCGTCCTGACTTAACACGCTGTGATTTTTTCTTTTGAGGTCATGTTAAAAATATTGTTTATAATAAATCTTGACAATATTATTTTTACATATTATCCTTGTCAATGTTTCATGGAATCAATATGTGTGATATATTTTTGAAATCGAAAGAAAGGGGACCATTCTCTTCTATTATACAGAGTGTCCTATTAAAGAAGTGTCTCTAAATGACATGTGACACGTACTATCATTTTTGACAAACCCATAAAACTTGGCTAAAAATTTTACTTCCTGTTTCTTGAATGAATGCGCTAACTCAAAAAACTGTTGGCTTTTAAAAGTGGGACTAAAATGTCATATTCAAGGCGGAAAAGTGAACCGATATTTGACTGCAAAGTGAATCTCGGTACTCCAGAAAGATACATCCTGCGGGCATCATTTTAGACGTTAGCAATCTTTTGGAAGGCTTTGATAAGTGAATTACGTTGACCAATTCATGATTATTACTATGTCATACAATAAGTTAAATGATGGTACAATGTGTTGACTGGTGTGACGAAGTCATGAAATTGCCACAAATTTAAAGTCCCCAATAACTACAGTTGTCATAAAATGTATTAATGTCAACGTCATGTTGTATCTATTAAACTACACCTCGGTGTTTATCTTCCGTCTATCTTTCTATTATTAAATAAGGTATTTTAAAAGTAAATATTGTACAGGGTGAAAAGTAGAGATTATGTATTTGTGAAGAGGTATACATGGGAAAAGTGAACTGTGAATATTTTTTAAGCAGGAAATAAAATACATGGATAAGTAATTTTGATCGCTATGATTTCCTTTCAAAGATATTGTGGGAGTAATTCAAAATCCTTAGTCCCAAACCAACGACATGGGTATTTAACACGACAGGTTAAAAACCCAACCCTTATTATTAACATTTATGATTTATAGCAGTTTTATAGCTCTCGATCTGCCAATTTGTTGTATAAACTTCTCCCGTGATACGTTTTTGTTTTTTGGTTGTTCTACAACCAAATTATAAAACCGTTTTGTAGAAATTTTTTTGTAAATATCTGTAGGAACATCAGTAGAACGTGATTTTCCATCGGTCCTCGGTGATTCTCATAAGCCGTCGTGTTATTCGGTTATCGTGACGATGCTGTCGTGATAAAACCGAAGTGCAGGGGGTGAAAACTGTCACGGTGGACATCTGTCAATCAAGCCCCCAATATGCACCTCGTGATTTTTCATCGGTCCCCGATGATCGTGACACGACGGTCTAATCTAGCATTGGCATATGTTCGTCGTGACGGTTATCGCCCGTACACTGCGGCTTTGTCACGATCACCGATGAAGAAATCATGAAGTGTATGTCTTTAAACTTGAAGTTGACGGACAGGACATTGCCCACAGCGAGTGGCGACAATAGCTGCTTGCGAACAGCACAAATTCTGACCTAACTTCAAGAAAAGTAACTTAGCTGCACGTAGGATTTGTCACAACTAAGTCAGATTCTGACTTCCCCCCTTGCTCCTGCTAAGACACCCGCATTGTCGACTCAGAGATCTAAGTTGAACAAAATTTGACATTTTATTATTTTCAGGTTATGTTTCATAAATTGCTATGTTTGCTTTTGATCTTCGATTTTTTTTAAAATATCGTAGGTATTAATGATGTAAAATGGGTGATTAAAAGTTCATTTAAAAAACAATGCCGAATGACGCGTGCGAACAAACAACTTAGGTCAAAAGCTAACTTGAACTTAAGTAAGACAAGTGGTTGTTGCTAAGCAGGTAATGAACGGCAGCCCTATTGATCAATAGTAATAATTTAATATAAGATTGAACTTTATAGCCCTTTAGGGTTAAAAAGTTATATACTGCCAAAAAAAAGGCCCAATGTCGCCCAATTTTACGGTAGGCACAGTTTAAAAGATTATATCCAGAAGAATATTGATCTGTCTAGCACAGGGGTCGGCAACCTGCGGCTCGCGAGCCACATGCAGCTTTTTGGATGTGAAGCTGCGGCTCTTTAGTTCCATACGCAAATATTATTTATTTTATCGAAAAAAACATTAAAAATTCGTTCTGAATAGATTAACGAGGTTTAGGCACCGATTCTATCTCTCAGGCACGTGTCGTTACTGCCGTCAGTCCGTCGAAAGCTCTCGAATGACGCCGTCGTCGGATCTTTCTATGTAGGTTTTAATTCGTTTTCGAATCAAGACAATTTGGCGTCTTCACCAGTGCTTTGGCTGTGACCAGGAGTCGGCAACCTATGGCTCGCGAGCCGCATGCGGCTCTTTCGATGTCGTTGTGTCTCTTTTGATATCAAATTGCGGCCGTTATAGTGGCTCATTAAAAACTGAGAAATTGTGTAAATTATAACTTTTGGCTCTTCCGTCTCAAAAGGTTGCCGACCCCTGGTCTAGCATATACAGGAAGGGTGTCAATTTAAAAACCTCCCACCCCTAATATCTCGCTGTCAGTAAATAATATTAACAATCGGAAAGACACGTCAATTTTATTGTGACGGGGGATGCTATTGAAGAATATTTGTAGCCCTCGTGATTTAACCCTCTGAGAGGGGAAGATTTTACCTTTAAAGTTTTAAATGTGAAGGTTGTTTAAATCTTTCGATATATACCATAATTTATTATTTTTGGAGTAGTAGTTTCCAAGCAATCACGTTCCAAAAAGTGACTTACTCATGTAAATTTTTAGGCAGTGACCTTGCCCCCTCTAAACGAATTCGAAGGGTGTTACGGCTGAATGGAATAAGGAAATATGATAGAGTGGTGAGTGAAAAAATGAGAGAAATCGGTTGGTTTAGTATTAGTGAAAGGAGACTGTTGCATAGCCTAATAATGTTCAATAAAATAATCTATAAAAAAAAAACATATTCCTTATATGAAAAAATAAAATTTAGAAACAATCCTCATGCTTTGGATCTCAGGCATCAATATACAATCACTCCTCCGTCACATAAAGCACTTTATATAAAAGATCATTTAGCTATCAAATATCGGTTTCAAAAATACAATACATGGTAATAATCTCATGATAAAACAACTTTCTTCTGATGCAAAATAGATCAGTCTGCTGCCCTCAATGCATTCTACCATGGTGTAATTGAGTGTTAATTGAGTATTAATTGAGTTTTGGTTAATTTTGGGTGAATTTTAAGTCCAATTATATTGTTTCTTTTTACCAATTTTAACCAAAGCATGTAAAATATTATATTATTATAACAATATTTTTTTTTGGGTTTTATGTATTTGTTTCTCAGCGTGAACATTTGCTCTTAATATTTATTTAGTAACCTTTGTTAATCAAGTATCACTACTTTCTGTATTTTTACTGTTGGAAATTAACTGTTATAATAATATTGGTTAAGTGAGGAAGCCTAGCTTTGTAATTTTTCTTTAATTACAATAAAGACATTTATTATTATTATAAAAGGGTAGTCAACACACAATAATGTTTTTTACTTTACACTTCCCATTTCAGATTTTAAGGGTAACATACCTCTACCAGGGGGTTAAACGACGAATGCTGCAAAAACAATATTTGCAAAAGCGTGCCCCTTCACACAGAAGCACACAGAACTTCGGTTTGGGGGGGGGGGTCAAATTTTGTTTGGGGTGGGAGGTCTCATACAAGGAGAATTTACGAAAAGTAATAGGCTGCCGCGTTAGTCCAACCAAAACATGTCATTTTTCTTGTTCCGTTGTGTTTGGGGGGGTCGAACAACACCCCCCCCCCCCCCCCCCCCGGATCCGCGCTTGCCTTCACAATACAATTGACCTGTCTTTCCGATTTTTAATATTATTTACTGGAAGCTAGGGACATTAAGGGTGGGAAACTTTCAAATTGACACCCTGTATAAGTAAAGAAACTCTCCGAGAGTCCCAGGCGGATAATTTCTCTATTTTTTAAAATGAAATCGTTTATTATGAAAATATAAATAATTTTAAATTCGAAAACATGTTAAAAGACCAAACGATCGAGGTGACTCGTGCAGTTTTTTTTGTCTTTTGTAATCATCTTTTTGCATCGAATTTTATACATTTATTTGCGTTCCTTTGTCACTCGATATTTAGTGGGCCAACCGAGCGGAGCTTCGCGCGGGTTGCTTCTTTGGAAAGTACCCCGGGGTACTTTACGTCGTCCAAATCATAGTGCTCCCCCCCACTAGATAAAGAGTTGATTAATAATTACGGGCAATCGGGCTGTAGTGTCATCCTAAAAAGACGTTTTGCTCTGTTCCCTGATTGGTGAGTTTTTAACGATTTTTTTTTTTCAAAATATGTTTAGCAGCATTCAGTTTCATAAATTAATTTATCATAGAGAAGGATTTAGATAGGTAACATCACATTCTGATGCAGTTACATCAGTCGTTATATAATAACAACCCTAGAAACTTTGCATAGTTCTAGTTTTACGAGAAGAAGTAATTTATTAAAGTAACGAGATGCAGCTAAAAATATTTAAGTAATTTATATTGTGTTGAGATTTTCCGATTTTAAAAGTTTTTATGTAAATATAACGGTGCCATGTCTCCGTTTACGTAACACTTTACTTCTCGTTATTTGCGACGCGGGCAACGTCATATTCAAGAAAGCTTTCCTAGTCTAAGCAAGAAAGCAACCGAACTTGCTGTAGCCATCCTTCTCACGGGCATTCGGAAGTTTTCGGTTGTGTGTATTATTTTAATTTTCAAATTAGATATCGATACCGAGAAAAGGGTTACTTCAAGTATCATAACGAAACTTTTCAGTAACCAATTTTAAATGTACGTATGTAAGCCATATATATATATTTGATGTAAGCATGCACACAGTGGGGCAGCCATGGTTTGGGGGCGAGGGGCTGTGCGAAGTCTTTTTGGGGCGCCTACATTTTTAAATACACATTTTGTCATATTAAGTATTTAAAAAGAACTTTTTTATGTATAGGTTTTGTGATTTCATTTTTTTGGGAGTATATCTTTTTTGTTAGGTATTTAAGTAGTGATGGGGCATCAGGCCAAGGGAGAGGGGTGCTTGTCCCCTTGTGGCTACCCCACTGTAATCATACTGGATTTATATAAAATAACTTTTATTATAAATAATTTTTTTGGGTACTATGTAACTTAATATCCTGACGAAGTTACATCAGTTTTCAGTTATAGAATAATGCAACCTCAAAAAATCCTTTATTAATGTGATATTTTCTGTTTTTAAACGTTCTTATATAAATACAGCGGTATTGTCATATGTCCGTTTATGTAACTGAGTTCTCCCTAATTGAGACTTGGCAGCACCATATATTCAACCAAGCCGGAACCAATCAGTCAAAGTTCTTACCGTCGCATACAGGCGAATTTCGACGGAATCATGGCCAAAAAGATTATCTTGGTAACATGAGACAAAAATGTTTTTAATTGTAAGAAACTGTTATAAATATGGTAACATTGCATTTTGATTTTAATATCTTACATCTTTGCCCCCTCCACACCCCTTTTTATGGTTATTAAATTATAGAAATTGGAATAAACAAAGGTGGTTTATTTTTACGATATTATCATTGGAGAAACATTTATTTTATGTTTTTTAATCTCCCCCAGCACCCTCGAGTTCGAGCTCAAGTTTTTGAAACCCTAAACTCCAACCACAACTGTGGATCCTGCAAGAACAACAAAAAATTGACAATCCGTATGATTTTATGTAAACATTTATATACTCAGTATTAACTTCGGTAAATCTAATTGGTTATTAGTAATTCTTAATATTTCATATGAAAATGGAAAGTGTTGAATTTAGTAGTTTTAACATTTTAAAAAGTGGTTAAGTGGCAGTCGAACTCACGTGTTAAGGGTTCCATACTGACATTCTTTTTGTTTATTTTTTTTTTCAAATGTTTATAACATTGTTATTATACACATATTTTTACTAACATACAAGGTCGTCGTTAAGTGTGACAAAGTAGAAGAATACCTCCGTTTTTATCTAGAATATACAGGGTGTCCGCTAAGTAATGGGACATGGAAAAAACCATAGACTCCTTATGTAAAAATATTAGGATTTAATTATACTTACCTATATCCGAAAGTTGATATTAACTGAGATACGGGGTGTTAAAGTTAAAACTTCATTTTTGCTTTTCTCTAATAACTTTGACAGAAACCAACGGTTTTTTACAAAATTTGGCAATTATGGTTTTTTTAGGATGAGGAACTGATTTTTTGGTGAAATTTTAATGCACAAAGTAGGGGGCGCGCCTGCGGCATTTTTTGCACATTTATGGGTCATAACTTTCTTGTGCCTGCGTGTATTTAAGTTTTTAATGAAAGTAATACTTTTCTCATATTTGTTACGTAAAAAAGGTACACTAATTTCAGGTCGTCCAGAGTTACCGTTTCGTAGATATATGCATTTATATTGTTTAGTGTCTATTATTAATTTGCAAACAAAATTATTTTTTTTAAAGTAACCTATGAGAAAACAAATGAAATTTAGAGATACAGTTGCTATGAAACCTCCATGTTGTAATTTGTTTGTTGATTATTGTAAAATAGCTGTGTAAAAAATGTTTCATTTTTGAGTTTATCCTAAGTTAACAATGCCGAAACACAATAATCAACAAACAAATAACAACATGGAGGTTTCATAGCAACTGTATCTCTAAATTTCATTTGTTTTCTCATAGGTTACTTTAAAAAAACCATTTTGTTTGCAAATTAATAATAGGCACTAAACAATATATATATATCTCAGAAACGGTAACTCCGAACTGGGCGACCTGAAATTCGTGTACCTTTTTTACGTAATAAATATGAGAAAAGTATTATGTTCATTAAATACTTAAATACACGGATGCACAAAAAAGTTATGACCTAATAAATGTGCAAGAAATGCCGCAGGGAGCGCCACCTACATTGTACATTAAAATTTCACCAAAAAAATCAGTTCCTCATCCTAAAAAAACCATTTTTTTTTATGTACTATTTTCTAGTTGTCTTGTATTAAATGTTTCGTTTTTCAATAAAAAAAAACTGCCTCGCTTCAATAATCCGGATTATTTACTAATCCGGATGACCGTGGTATTAATTAGTCCAGATTATCGAGGTTGCACTGTATCTGTATTTTAACATGTAGACTCACCTCTCCAAGTACCTTAATCCATTATCCGAAAACCAATGTATTCGTATTAATTTTTGGGAGGGGGGATTTAATTTTAAATTAGCCTAGGCACCTGCCTACTCTTCTTGATAGAATACAATAATCATTATATTCCTATTAATTTTGCTGATTTTTTTTTCAGACTATTCTTTATACACACAACTATGTATCACGGAACGCGACGCGGTCCTATCCAGGCCACAAGCACGCACTTTGTCAAATCCGTGACCGATTAATTTGGTGTGTCAGATGTGTTAATGGCAGCAGCAAACTGGTGTGTCCACGGATCTCGGGCATACCGGTGCCAGCACCCGTCAATGTGGTTCGGCATTGTGCGTGTCACGGATCGGAGTTCCCGATGGTCGTTATGAGAGCGGAAACGTTCATGGATCTATACAGGAGGAGCAAAGATTCTGTGAGTTTTGGAGAAGACACGATGACGGGCTTTCAAAATTTGCGGTGTGTTTAAATCTTTCATTAGATGTCGTTATTATAAAATTAAATATTCATTTACGTTATAAAATACCATTAACGGACTTTACGGATTGGGAACAGAGCAGCCTCATCGTTGGACAAGATCAGCAACCTCATCGTTAAGGTCTCCACCTAAAAATAAGCTGGTAAGTGCGATGTAAAATTTGAATATTGAATCGTTTTAAACTGCTTTTTTTTAAAATCATTATATCTTTTAGTACGACGGAGAAATCTTCTAAAAACAAGAATATTATACATTCTGAATACCTCTAAAAATAGCTAAAAATGTGTGTTACCATAATAGTTAAGCAAAGATGCTGTAATTATTTATTTTTATTTTGTCAAACCAATTATTTATTTTTTGAAGTTGAAGAAATTGAAGTTTGTAATCTGAGGAAACAATACAGAAAATATTTTTTTGAAATGTTTGAAAAAATTATGGGACCGTTAAGAAATCCTAAGAAATTAGTTCTTAGGATTTCGTATAAAAATTAGCAAAAAAGGAGCACTTATTATAAAAGTTAAATTCTAATAATTGTAATAATAAAATTAGCAAAGGTAATCAATTAGTACGTATTTTTGAAATTCAAACATTTTTCTAACAATTGGTTTCTTTTGTTGCAGATACTTAATAAATCTAAAACAGAGTGCGGTATCGCGTGTGAGGGTTCTGCTCTTCAAGGTTTTACCTAAACATCGTCGCAGTTTAGAGCGCGGTAGGCTGATGGGCAACCTGGCCTGTCCAGGGCGATGTCCTTTTTGTTCGTCCCTTGGAGAGCGGAACTGGAAGAATGGTGATGACGTCGGGCAAATGGGAATATATAAGGAGGTAACTATTTATTTTATTTTTTAAATTGAAAAGTACCCCAATTGTTTAATTAACGTAAAAAAAAACATTTATATTTTGGATAAAGGAAAATATTATTACTATAACTTTAATTAAGTCGGCTGGTATTAAAGCAAAAATTTAAGGTTATAGTTATGAATAGTATATTGATAATAAGCCGCATATTTTAAAACTTTTAAACACAGGTACTAATTTAAAATTTGGGAAACACTCGAATAATTAGCTGAGAAGGGTCTATTAGGGAAATATTAATTTTTAAGCTGCTAGGTGCATCCATTTATTATATCGACAAGTCTTCTCAATTAAAACTTTTCGGTTTATCGGTAAGAAAACTTAAGAACTATTTAACTGCTTAAATTGAAGTGCCTTTAGTTTGTAATCGAATTCGCAAAGCACGAAGAAAGATTTTAAAATTAAATACTTTCCGTATTTACGTCCTCATACGTCGTGCCACTCAAGCTAACAAAAAAATTACAATTTCTTCTAAATACTTTATATTCGAAAAACGTTTCGTACTACTTTTTGATATATCGCTAAAGGAAACTGGTATAGCTCCTTGTAGGTAAAGCTTTTTTAACTAGCAGATCATGTAATGAACATAGATACATTCTTAAAAAATATTAATTGTCTTATTTTGAGAAAAAAAAAATTATATACAGGGTTGCCCAGAAGTCCGGAATAAAATTAATATAGCTTTAGCTTTCAACTTTTGGGGAAAACTCTCGGACACGCCAATTTAGTTTTATATATGCTCACATTTTGACGTTATTCGTTTGTTTTTTTATAGATATTAATTTTTCAAAGATATGACGACATCGATCTTTTTTTAAATAGAAACATACAGCTTGTGATACATCATTTGAAAGCTAATATCTCGTACAGTATGCTCGTAAATTTTAGCGCGATTCTGTCGAGCCATTTCAAAACGGGGACTGTTAAAAGTTTTTAAAAAAATCTCTATTTAAATAAGCGGAAATGATAAATCATTGATGGTTTTTTACCTTTCAATAAGAAATCTTCATTGTTTCACGTTCTGACATTTTCTGACTTAACAATAGTTATTAGGCTTATTTGTCATTTATTTTATAAAAAAAAATAAAAATGTAACGAAGCAAAACAAAACACAACAAAAAGGTGGTTTAACGTGGCAAATGCTGGAAATGTCCTCCACCCTCTACTTGGCAAGGATTTATCATTTCCGCTTATTTAAATAGAGATTTTTTAAAAGCTTTTAACAGTCGCCATTTTGACATAGCTTGACAGAATCGCGCTAAAATTTATTAGCATAATGTACGAGATATTAGCTTTCAAATGATGCGGTGTATGTTTTTATTTAAAAAAAAGATCGATGTGGTCATACCTTTTACAAATGTCTATAAAAAAACAAACGAATAACGTCAAAATGTGAGCATATATACAACTAAATTGACGTGTCCGAGCGTTTTCCCCAAAAGTTACAGGTTAAGGCTATATTAATTTTATTCCGGACTTCTGGGCAACCCAGTATAACTAAATGTTATTTTTCCTTTATGCATGTTTTCCAAAAAAAAAATATATGTCTTCTACGACCCACAGAAACCTTCTTTAGGGCTTTTGAGTTACGTAATAAAATTTATTACCACCCTAGTGATGTGATGAACTGGCATTTGGCACGTAATATCTAAATGTAAACTTTTATGGTCAAATATGTAAAATTCAAAATCAATCTTAAATTTTTTTTGTAATTTAAATGGTCGGATATAAAATGTTGTGCGCTATGGCATATTATAGCATTAGTAGGGTATATATACCTCGATTTACGACCTCGGCGACGTTGCAATATTCCCTACTGACTAAATTGGCTTTTGAGCCTTTGTGTCGATTATGAGCTACACCTTACTACTTAATCCCATCATTTGAATAACGTACACATTACGGAGTCTATTTAGTTGAAGGCTAAACGCATTTTCCTTTGTTTTAGGATCATGGACACTGAAGAAAATTTATAAAATCCGGGACGCGAATCTTTCAGGGTAGCAGAAGACACAGAACCCCATCGCGCGGTTAAATCAATCCGATCTTTTTTAGTCTAACGTACAGAAAAAATCTGATTGATAAATCAATCCGGTCTTTCCTAGTCTAACGTACAGGAAGGATCTGACTGGTCGTATCAAAAATTTCTAAATGTTGTCTGTATGATTAAACAAATGAACATTATGATGAAATAACTTTTTAAGCAGTAATAATAAGCAATCATAACTTCAAAGAAATGTAAAATTCACCTGATCAAACTCCGTTGGTTTCTGTGTCTGTTTAATTGTCGCTTCCCTAAGGACAAGTTGGTGCAAAAAATTGTTGTTTTTTGGATCTGTCTGAAGGGCTTCAATTGACTGCGATCATGGAAACTTAAACATGGAAGCTAAATGTTCGGGACACAAGCTGGATTAGAGCGGCCTGCAAGAGTTTATTAAGGTAATATTTAGTTTAAATATATATTTTAATTTTAAGCTATTTGAGTGTTGGTTATCGCAGTTTCTGATTAATGTTTCGTTTTGTCCTGTTTTTTTTTTTCGAAAATAAGTCTGTGTGAAGTTATTCTGAACCTAGTTGCCAATATTTTAAATGTACATTTATTTGGTTTTCTGCTCTCTACGTTTACCAACCAAGAGATAAATTGTACAGGAGAAGCTTGAAACTATTAATTTTTTCCTCTATGCATTGCAGTTTGTTAATAAAAAAAATAGCATAGATTGAAAGCACAATTTTAATTTTAATCGATGCGGAGGACTTAAGAGCTGTAAGTGAAGCTATGCAAAAATCTCAATTTTGATTGCATAACTGCAATTATTCTTATTTCTGATACCTCTAATTGTATATTTTCAGAATATCAGACATACGTACTTTAAATGCAACAAAAAACAACGCGATCGGATATGAATTACGTTTTAAGTTAGAATTGCATTACAAGTTAATGTCATGTCACCGCGTCCGTACCAACATTGGAAAAACGAAACACTTCTTGAATCGCTAGGTGTCAATGTGTGAATGTTTGTCTGTCGATCGCAGCTTCCCTCGGGATCGTTTCGACAGGGTGTTCCTTAATGACGTGCTAATATTCCAGGGTGTGATTCCTTAGGTCATTTTATAAAGAAAAGTTCATATGAACATATGTCCGCAACGGCTTACATTTTTTGCTACAGGGTGTTGAATTTTTATTTTTTAAATGGTTATTTTTTAATATCACCAAAAGTACTTTAGATATTATTTTCAATTTTGGTATGTGTTAATAAGATATAGAACCACAAATTATAGTTAGAAAAGTTATTCAATTGTTCCACCAGTGGCGTCCCTGCAAACATTTCCTCTGATATTTTTTACAATAAAGATGGTACGCCACTGCCATTTTTCCATGTGGATATTTTTTTGATTAGCCTGGTCAATTCTACATGAAAACGGTCTCTTGCGTTTTTCTCGTCAGACCCACCCGTTCTTGATTAAAATCACTAAATTAATATTGAAACTCATTATTAACATTGATAAAATAATTAATGATAAATTTTGTTTAATAAAAATTGTTTTAAATGGCCACCTTCACTTAAAAGGTATGCTTCCGCCCGTCTTCGCATCGAATTGCCCACTCCAACAATTTTTATAAAACAAAATGTATCATTAATTATTTTATCAATGTTAATAATAATAGGGAATGGTACGGCAGGAGTACCAAATCCTTATTCCGAGCAGCGGTTTCAAAAATACAAATAGCCAGAATGATATCCAAGCTTCAGTAAATGAAGACGGCACCAGAAGAAGAAGAATAATAATGAGTTTCAATATGAATTTAGTGGCTTTAATCAAGAACGAGAAAAACTCAAGAGACCGTTTACATGTGGAATTGACCAGGCTAATCAGAAAAATATCCACATGGAAAAATGTCAGTGGCGTACCATCTTTTTTTGTAAAAAATATCATAGAATATGTTTGCAGGGACGCCACTGGTGGAACAATTGAATAACTTTTCTATCTAAAATTTGTGGTTCTTTATCCTTGTAGAAGCCCTGGCTGGTATTTTCTTCTTTTTCTCCTCGAGCTGCCTATGGTTCCCTTCTGTGGACTGTATCTGATGTATGAAGCTTCAGATCGTTATAACTAAAACTCCATCCTTTCCTTCAATGTGGTTTATTATTTTTAACATCGACAAACTACTACTACTATTTCTATGGCATCAAAATCGCCCTGAACTGACAAAAACTTAACTTAATTATTTGACACCTTGTCAAAATCTAACTTTGTTTATTCGTCTCGACAAAAGATATTATTTATTACCTAGCAACGACACGACGACTATTACCTATTACCTAATACAGGTAAGAGCGTTATGCTGTGGAGCAGGTATTTTTATGAATCTTCAACATCCTCCCCCCCCAGCTGATAAGCTACAAAATGGCAAAGGACATAACTTGGTAATTGGTCTTGTAAAGAGACCGTCTTGCGTACGAATTTTAGCTACTCGCACGTTACCGTCTTTGCCTGGAAAGGTCTCGATTACACGAGCTAATCGCCACTCTAATGGAGAAGTATTGTCTTCACGCAACAAGATCAAATCATTTTCTTTTATATTGTCGTACCCTGTCGTCCATTTAGGACGGTGTTGAAGCCTATTTAAATATTCTGTAGACCAACGATTCCAGAATATTTGTCGCATTTTTTCGCAATGTTTCCAGAGATCAAGTCGATTATCTGATACTGTACTATAATCTTTCTCAGGAAATGAAGTTAACATTTCGCCTATTAAAAAATGACTTGGAGAAAGACATGTATAATCTGATGGATCAGACGATAAAGCTGATAAAGGCCTTGAATTCAAAATAGCTTCAATTTGACAAAGTAGCGTTGAAAGTTGCTCGTAAGTCAAAAGATGATTGCCGATTACCCGTTTTAAGTGAAACTTTGTCGACTTAATACCGGCTTCCCATAAGCCACCCCAATGTGGACTATTTGGAGGGATAAATTTCCAGCGTATTTCTGTAGAGGACAAAAATTCTTTAATCTGAGTTTCAGATTCCTTAAAAAACTTATAAATATCCTTTAAAGTATTATTTGCACCTTGAAAATTGGTACCGTTATCACTAAATATTGTTTGAGGATGACCTCGTCTAGCTATAAAACGTTTCAGAGTAGATAAAAATGCATCTGATGATAAACTTGTGACCAATTCTAGATGAATGGCTTTTGTCACCATACAAATGAATAATGCAATATATGACTTAAAAGTTCTAGCTTTTCGAAGCTTTGATTCCTTAATGAGGATGGGACCACCAAAATCTATTCCCACTTTCAGAAAAGGTCGAGCAATTGATGTACGATCTGCTGGTAATGGCGCCATAATTTGCTTGGCATTGATAGCACGAAACCTATAACAAACTAAGCAATTCTTAATTTCCTTTTTTATTGAACGTAGCCCATTAATTGGCCAAAATCTCAATCTAAGGTGAGCTAATACTGTTTGAGGACCTGCATGCTGTAAATCAGCATGTTCCTGTATGTAAAGCAATTTAACAACATGATCTTTCGGTGGCAAAATAATAGGAAACCTTTGGGCAAAAGATAATTCTGAATGAGACAAACGACCGTTTACTCTAAGAATATTATTTTCATCGAGGAACGGCGCAAGCTGTGCCAAAGGTCCTGACTTAATTGAAACATTAGATTTCACATTTTGGATTTCCTTCTCAAAGTAATGACATTGAATACATCTAACAATAACATTTAACGATGACAACAATTCATCAACTGACAAGGGACCATTTAATTTTGTTTTATTTTTTGAACAATTATTACGAAATCGCAAACAATAAGCTATTGTTCTATGCAGCCGACGAAATCTAGAAAATTTTTCAAAAATTTCTATTTCAACTGGAGACCTTACAAAGTGAACATAACTGGTAAGTTTTTTCTCAGGTAGATCTACATCATCTATCTGGAAATGATTGCTAAACTCGCATTTTGAATTATATAAAAATTGTGGACCATTCCACCATTGTTCACATTGAAATAAAGAAATTGGATCTAAACCTCGTGAGATATGATCTGCTGGATTTTCAGCAGATGAAACATGATTCCATTTAAAATTTGATGTTAATTCTTGAATTTCTGCAACGCGATTTGACACAAATGTTGTCCATTTATTGGAATTTCCATTCACCCAACATAAAACTATCTCAGAATCTGTCCAAAGAACAACTTTTGACAACAAGATTCTATTAAAAATTGAGACTAACTTATGACATAATCGGGATAATAACAAAAATCCACACAATTCTAACCTTGGCAATGTGACCACCTTGAGTGGTGCTACTCTAGATTTAGAACATATGAGCCTACAAGTGACTTGGCCATTAGTATAAATGGTTCGTAAGTAAATACACGCGCCATATGCTTTAATTGAAGCATCCGAAAATCCGTGTATCTCAAAGGATTCTACCTTTTTTGTTGAGTCGTAAAGCAATCTAGGAACATGTAGATCTTTCAAATTAGAAATATTTAAAGCAAACTCATTCCAATCATTAACAAGATTTTCAGTTAATCTTGTATCCCAATCCAGTTTTTCAGCCCATATTTTTTGCATCAAGATTTTTCCTAAAATAACTATTGGTCCTATGAATCCTAACGGATCGAATAACTTAGCTATATGTGAAAGAACGTTTCTTTTAGTTGGAATGATATTTTCTTCATGAGGAAGCCCACAAATACAAAAATTATCAGATTGAGCTTTCCATGAAATACCTAATACCTTATTTAACTTCTCATCCACACGAATATCAAATTCTTCATTTTCCGTATTATGAACCTCATTAACCACATTACACTTTAAGTTGAAAACCCATTTATGAAGTGAGAACCCTGCTGAACCTAGTAATTTAACCAATTCTTCCTGAAGATCATAAAATTCTTCAAGATCGTTTGAACCACCTAAAACATCATCAACATAAGTTTGTTCTATTAAACATTGAGAAGCTAGTGGATGAGACAAGGTATTCTCATTTGCCAATTGAATTAAGCACCTGGTTGCTAAAAATGGGGCACAATTCGTGCCGTAGGTTACAGTATCCAACTGAATACACTTAAGCTCTTGGTCTGGATTATCTCTCCACAAAATATTTTGGAAATGTCTTTGATCAGGATTTATAAAAATTTGACGATACATTTTAACGATGTCTGTCGTGAAAACAAACTTAAATGTTCTAAATCTGCATACTATATCAAATAAATCTGCCTGTACAGTAGGCCCTTTATACATCACATCATTCAGTGAAACACCTGAAGACGTTTTCATACTTGCGTCAAATACAACTCGTAACTTAGTACTCACAGCCTCTGTACGGATTACGCAGTGGTGTGGTAGAAAACATTTTCTCAAAGAGTCCTTAGTTTCTACAGATAAGTCTGTATATGAAGCATGTTTTAAATAAACATATTCGTCAATAAAAGCCTTATATTCAGTGAGCAAACTATTATCCTTTTGTAGTCTCCTTTCTAAAGATAGAAATCTACACCTTGCCTGCTCAAAAGAATGACCTAACAACAAAGTTTCTGCGTCCTTTTTAAGAGGAAGATTTACTATAAATTTTCCCTCAATGTCACGTTTAGTGGTACTAGAAAATATATTTTCAACTATTTTATCTTCCGGAGATAATGTGCGTTTGTTAGAAATTTCTTCCAATTGCCAAAACTTGGGTATTAACTGATTAATATTGTCATCAACTCGTGAAAAAAGAACGACATTAAGATTTGAAGTTACACTTGTTGATCGAGAATTTATCGAACCTCCTAAAACCCACCCCAATTTACTATTTTGTAAAACAGGTAAATTTAAACCTAGCTTTATTAACCCTGGTTCGATTAAATCAAAGTATAAGTCTGCTCCGATAAGCATGTCTATTTTTTCTGGAATATAATAATCTCTATCAGCTAGATCAATTCCTGGGGGAATGATAAAATTAGAGTTGTCAATTTTTTCTTGTGGAAGATTACATGTAATTTTTTCTAGTACCCCACAAGTAACTGTAAACTTTTCTTTTCTCGCGCGCTTTGATTCTATTTTTAAATTTATCATTTTTGAAACGGTACTGTTTGTTTGCGCAATTCCTGAAATTTTTAACTCTGTTTTAAAAGGTTTTTCTTTTAATTTATTCACGATCGAGCTAGTAACAAAAGATGATTGTGAAGCGGAGTCTAGTAAACCTCGAACTTCTAACCTATTACCGTTTTCAGAAATTAAAATAAATTTAGCCGTTGCCAGTAACACTAACCTTTTGGTACATGAAATTAGAGTTTGACTTTCTATTACTTCTGAGTTCTTCATTGTCGATTCTGTCAATGTACTCGTGCATGTTTGAGAACTGTTGTTCTCTTCACTTTGTACTGAAAAATTAGTGTTCTGTGACCCGCCTTCATTTTTATCTAGTGCGTTTGATCTCTGATTGTCATGAAGTAAATAATGATGTTTACCTGAACACAATTTGCATTTTTCTTTATAACACTGATATACCCCATGACCTTTACCAAAACAATTAAAACAAAGGTGATTTTTTGCTATAAAATCCCTTTTTTGTGCTAGATCCAAAGATCTAAATTTTGTACACTTAAATATATTATGTTCCTTGATTTTACAAAAAATACATTCAACAACCTTTTTAGTAACTGAAAACTTGAAATTCTACTATTCTGATTACCGTACGAGTTACCATTTGAGTTACCGTATGAGTTACCATTTGAGTTACCATACTTTAATTTTTGATCATTTTTTGCATTCATAATTTGAGATGACGATTCCCAAGCAACTATTCTTTTGTCCAAAAATTCAAAAAAATCTTTTAAGTTTGGCAACTCCGATTGATCTCTTGACAATTCAAACTCGTTCCTTAAATTTCTATCAATCTTACTAGAAAAAATATTTATCAACAGTAAATCCCATTGACCCATTACTTTTACATTTAGTGCTTCCAGAGCATTGATATGCTGTTTTATTTGACTTAGAAAGTCCCTTAACCCGTTATTACCTTTTACAATCGTAGCTTGCATAAGCCCATTAATGTGATAAGTAATAACTGGCATTTTCTTATCATACCTGGCCTTTAAAATATCTAATGCCTTGTTATAATTTTGATCTGAAATATTTAGCTCATTGATCAATGCCAAAGGTTCATTTTTTAAAAATGATTTCAAATAGACAAACTTCTGTGAATCTGCTAATCCTGTATCATTATGAACGGCTGCATTGAACAAATCGATAAATGTGCGCCAATCACCATAATTACCTGTGAAGATTGGAATCTTCATACTTGGCAAATTAACTTTTACAGCTGTGAGGTCGCTGCGTATTTCCAATATGACCCTGCGTTGGGCCACCACTGGTAGATGCTGCTTGACGATTTAATTGCGCGTAAATAAGTGTTTTAATTTTACTATGACACCCAATGTACTTAGTTTCCGCGTCCTCCCGCTCCACAGCATGCGCCTCTAGATCGGTATCGCTCGTTGCTAAATCTTCAATATCATCCTGAATCTTACAAAAATCATTATATGTTTTTAGTAATAAAGATTCCCTTACTATTAGATCATTTACTTCAATTTTGGAGTCCGAATCGTATCTATTTAAATAATTTTGATTTCGCGTTAGATCACCCTTAGCGCGAGCCCTTTTACGTATTAACGCGTCCATGCTCTGTCAGTTCAGTACGCTTGAGAAAATCAATAATTATCTAAACGAAACCTAAACTATATAAGATGAATATTACAATATTATTTTGGTATTAAAACCACCTTATTTTTAAATACAATGAATGTACTTAGTTATATCTAGGTTACTGTCCTATTATTGTAACAATAAAGGTAACAATATCCCAACAATCACTGCAAAATTACTGTCAAGTACTGCAATAGTTTTTATCAAATATCAACTTGTTACAAACAACCTCAAATTTTCTATTACAACAACAATTTTAAGGTTTGTTCATATAAAACTACAAATTCTAGTCATGCAAGACACAATTTTTTCTCATACAAGAGACCTTAATTTGAACCTTTTTCTCATTCAAGAGACCTTGGGGTGATATTTTTCTCATTCAAGAGACCTTAAAAATATTCTCATAACCAAATTATTCAAAATTTGTTGAAAACTTTTTCCTTTGAAAGTCAATATTGAAAACATAAACCTGATTCATCCGGCTCGAAGGACCATGTAGAAGCCCTGGCTGGTATTTTCTTCTTTTTCTCCTCGAGCTGCCTATGGTTCCCTTCTGTGGACTGTATCTGATGTATGAAGCTTCAGATCGTTATAACTAAAACTCCATCCTTTCCTTCAATGTGGTTTATTATTTTTAACATCGACAAACTACTACTACTATTTCTATGGCATCAAAATCGCCCTGAACTGACAAAAACTTAACTTAATTATTTGACACCTTGTCAAAATCTAACTTTGTTTATTCGTCTCGACAAAAGATATTATTTATTACCTAGCAACGACACGACGACTATTACCTATTACCTAATACAGGTAAGAGCGTTATGCTGTGGAGCAGGTATTTTTATGAATCTTCAACAATCCTATTAACACATACCAAAATTGAAAATAATATCTAAAGTACTTTCGAAGATATTAAAAAATAACCATCTAAAAAATAAAAATTTAAGCATTTGCTGACATGTTCATATGAACTTTTCTTCATAAAATAACCTAAGAAATCACACCCTGAAATATTAGCACGTCATTAAGGAACATTAAGGGCATTATGAGCATGTCCCAAAACGTTTTAAAAAGTCCAACTCAATGATTATCCTACTTGTGATCGAGGATGTTAAAAATTCATTTTTGTTATAATACTTTTCCAAGTATTGTTTTCTATAGTTATTGGCGTAAATAGAATGATTTTGTATGGGAGGGCCTGACCCCTAGTCTAGTTGGATTTTAATGGCAAATGTCACTATGGCGTATGTATGGTCCTTCGGAACAAACCCGGACAAACCCACCTCCCCCCCTAGTTACGCCTATGAATAGATAAAAATTTATATCCTTTTTTTATAACTTTATTTACAACTTTTATAGTTTTGATAATTATTGTGTTGTTTTTGTTCGGAATTGTTCACCGATAAATATGTATGTATAGAAAAAGAGTTGGTACTAGGGGGTAGTGGCGCATTCGTCATATATGACTTATAAATTAATAAGAGCAACAATCGAAATTTTATGAAACCTAGCTAATTGATTTAAACTTGTATTGATATTGATGTAAACTGTGTAACTAATAATTTTCTCTATTGTTTCAGGTTAGTGAGCATGATTGGTGGTGGAAGCGTCCATTTCGCGTCGTTATCAAACAAGTCCGGCTTTACGTGATATTGTTACAACTTGAAGTAAGTGTTAGTGAACAGTGACCTTAGTGTTTTACGGATCATTCCTCACTCGAGCGTATCGTTTTAAAATGTTAAGCGCGTAACGCTTGAACGTGGATTGATCGTTCTTACTGCAATGGGCACCGTTGTTAAGAAGCTACCTTCACTTCTGTCATGATTGAAAGGTAAGATCGTTTTCTTTCCTTTTCTGTTAGCACAGGTGAAAGAATGAAGGGTTAAGAGCAATAACATATAGGTCTTCTAGGTTCCTTTCATTCTTATCCATTAAATTTTGGACAAAGTTAAGATATTTATAACGAAAGTCTTCGTCTTAAAAATCGGGCTCTGCACATTTCTTTATAATCACTAAAATATGGTGAAGCAGCTTTCTTATTCCTCTTAAATACACGACGTTGCCAATTCTGGTAAGGTAGTGAAGTGAGTGAAAACAAGAAGCTGCAACTGAAGAAACAAACCTAATATTATGGAGGAAGGTTTTCTGGTATGGTATAAATATAAAATATTTGGTATGCTATTTAAATATAGATACCTGAATTAATTTAAGTTAAATCGGCCAACTGCTAATATATTATTTTTTAGGTACACTATTTTTTGGTTAAAAATTCATGATATTGGACAACATGAAATCTAAAATCAATAAAAGCCAGAGAAAGAAACAATTGAATTGATTTTGATGGATAAGGTTCATTAGCCTTTACTAATAAATAACCTTTTGTTTTCAGGATAATAACTAATTCTTTTTTAGCAGTAGACGGGTTTATCCGACATTCTCGGATGTTGATGCATAAACCCGATGTTTGTTTGTTTTTAGAGTTTAATTAATGATTTTATTTTCAGGAAAGGTTTTGTCCAATATTTTCGAATATTGATGTATAAAACCACCCTTTTTATTTTAATTAACATTTTTTTTAGGGCTTAAGAATATATTATAAGTGGTCAAACTTAAATGATCCTTATATATTCTTGGCAGCTGTTTGCATTTTAGGTTGTTGTTTTTAATAGGTAAGCAGCTGTCTGTTGTTGCCCCCTTCCCCCTGGTCCAGGGCCGTACAACACTGACGATGGCCATGGAAGGCCGAAACAGTTGCCGAGGCCGTAGAGGATATGAATACAAGGTATGCACGAAAAATACTTGCTTTAATAAGATTTTTGTAAAGTAACAGTATCTATATGTTTACTTTACAGGAAACTTTTAAAATATATTAAATAAATATACACGGTGTTGAAAAAAGGTCGGTACCCCGGAATAACTCCGGTGCATCGCATTGCAGCGGAAAATGTCTAGGGAAAAAGTTGTTTGGTTTTGAAGGAGGAATAGTTTGCAATTTAAACCACCCCCCACCTCCTCAACCCCCGGGCGCGGGTGGGGCAATGCGATGCACCGGAGTTATTCCGGGGTACCCACCTTTTTTCAACACCCTATATATATCTTAGGCACACAGCTCGAAAATGGCCAATGGTCGATATTTGTGCTTAATCTTAAGATTTGACATTTTACAGCGACCAAAGTCCGAAAGCTAGGCTATTGGCTTGTCCTGTATCCTGTGTCTGTTAATTCGAACACAATAAAAACATATAAATAGATAACTATTTATCATTGGGATTTCGGAAACGTTAAGAGATACGAAGATGGTTAAATTGGGACAAAGTTGCGTAAATATGACCATCTTCATTAAAATACCCCTAGTAAGTTCTTTTAATTTACTTTTATTTCAAAAAAATTGGTTTAATTCGAAACTGTAAAACTCTTAAAAAGTTTTAGAAGTGCTGACATTAAAAGTCAAATTTTATTTGTATTAATAAAATAAATTACTTGTAGATACTTACTTAAGTAGAGATTTGATAAAACTATTAGTTTGAACTAAAAAAAAAACAGTAGTATGTAATAATCAAAATTAAGAAAATAGCAAAAATAATTTTAAAATCTTCAGCTTCTTCTAAACAAAAGTAACTTACAGGAACGTACTAGGGGTATTTTAATGAAGATGGTCATCTTGTGGAGAATAATTACGCAACTTTGTCCCTATTTAATAGACTTCGTATCTGTTACGATTCCCGAAATTACAATGGTGAAGAAACGAATTTGTTTCACCGTATAGTCGCTTTAAAACGTCCAATTCTAAAATTGAGAAAAGTATCGACCATATCTCTTTTAAAATCACGTTTTCTTCTATACTAATTATGTTCTATGTTCTTTTTAGTCAGTTAAAAAGTTTTTAATTTTAGGTTGAAACTGCAGCTGAGAGGAGAGAGGTTCCATACCCCAATATCAACGTACCGATGATAAGGGGAATTAGTCCATATCTTCAAGGCTGGAGCAGTGGCGGAACTTCAAAATTTGGGCCCCCCGCAAAATTATTTATTAGGCCCCATAAAATGATTTATTTACTTAAGCTAGAATAACGTAAATTGATAAATTATAGATATAGATGTTAAGAATTTAAAATAAAAAAACTGATGATTCCTTGAATTTTTTTTTAATGTTCTTTAGAAACTAAGGTTTATACGAAAAATCACATTTATTATATAATATTATTATAATAATATTATTAAAAAACCCATAAAAAGTGACCACACTATTCTTTTCTGAATAACTTTAGTATTGTTTAAAATCACTTTTAAACCAAATTTTAAGGAAATATATGCGGAAGTTCTCATAAAATTAATTTTAAAATCCATAATAAGATCGAATAATTAGCATATCATACAGGGCAGTTTAAAATTAGAAGTTACTTTAAACAAGTCGCAAAAAAAGTATTTTCTTTCCTCTAATAATTTAGACTTGCATGTTAAATCTTCTTATATTCTGAACAAAAATTATGTTAAGAGATTTTTGATATTTCACTCGATTAACAATTTATAACTAGTTTTCTGACCAAATGTTTCTAAGCAGTTAATAACTGAATATCACAATGTTTACTCATCAGTTAGCCATGGAAACAATTATTGCATAAAATGAAACATAAATGATATTTGAATGAATGAAATGTTTTACAGCTCACTAATAATAATAATCTACAAAATTCAATCCATTTCTGCAAACGTATTTTCCTTAAATTGAACCATTGAACAATTTTTCAATTAATTTTGTTTGTAGATTAGTATATTACTAGTAAGTTATTCTTTAGATGTGAATAATGTTTTCACATATTATTTAACAAATTAAAGATGAAATACATTTCTTTCATAAAAATATCAATTCTGGTCTATTTTATAAAATTGATTCCATTGCCAACTGACTAAAAACAGAGATATTTAGTTTTTAACTTCTTAGCATCATTTGGTCAGAAAATTAGTCACAAATGCTTAACCAAATAAAATATCAAACAATCTCTGAACGTGTTTTTTGTTGAGAATATAAGAGGCTTTAACATATAAATCCCAATTATTTCAAAAAAGAAATAACTTATTTTTGCGACTTGTTTAAAGTAACTTCTTATTTTAACCTGCCCTGTATGATATTCTTATTCGATCTTATTATGTACCTTTTCCTTTTACGAAAACCAAGAATATTGTGGTTAGCAAAATTTGTTATTATATCTTTTTAATTCCAATTATGTTGCCTCTTCAGCTTCCACGGCTAAAACTGAAAGACCACTAAGTCGTTGTTCACCACTTGTCTTGCACAAATTTTTAGATTCCATAATTTATAACAAATATATTCCTACCTCTCTAAGAGTCGGGACTCTCTATGATGAAAAATACAAGTTTTCAATCCATAACCAAATTCTCAGTAAGCAATAATTCTTTGAAAACTTAGCACCGCCATACCGCCAAATAAGTATAAAAAATATTATTTATAAATAACAAGCAAGTGCTGTATTTAGACCGGTTTGCTGTCGCTCCGGAGCACCTATTTCGTTGCGATAGGGATATTTTATGTTTTAAATTCAATTTCCTTAAATTATTTGTTTAGGAATAGGAAGTTTGCATTCAATAAAAAATACCTACGGTGACATAAAAACTTTAAAACGTCGTAGTTGTTAATTCCTTGTTACTATAAACATTATCCAATACCTGTTTTCCTACTAAAGGCCCGGTGGGTCTGGGCCCGGGGCCCCACTTTCAGAGGAGCTCAGCACTTGGCTTGCGGACACTATACTTATTCAACACAAACAAGACAAATCCTCACCTTATTTGCAAAACGAATAGGTATGCTTTTTTATTCCAAAAAAAATTGTACATGTTACAGGCGATTAGATGTGTAGGAACTCCTTTCCTTGATGATAGCATTAAAACATAATAAATTAGTGTAACACTTTTTGAAGTGGCGAGGGCCTCGCATTGCGTAACGGGAGGCCAATTTGGGCCGTGGGCCCCCTGGACCCCCCTGCTTTGCAAGGTCTTGCTGCATAGTAGTTCCGCGCCTGGGCTGGAGTTCAAAATAAAGTTATATCCGTAACATTGTCAGACAAGCACGATTAATGCGAGTCTATACACATTTGCAAATTATAAAAATTTTATTCTTACAATATATTATATGGTTGTACAATAAAATTCCATTTATTTGTTGGAGGAGTCGTAGGACGTTTTTTTCTCTCTTAAGTTCTCCAGAGTATTTTATCAAAATTTGCAAAATTAATTTATGCCTATTATATGCAGTCGAAGTCTGGTTAACTAACGTATGTATTCGGAAAGCAGAAATGAAAGGAGCTCTCCTTATAATATATTTTATTTGCCCAATTATAAAATAAAATTTCAACAACTCCGGATCTTGATTTTTTTCGAAGCGCGCAAAAATTTAAAACCGCCTCCCTCACATATCCTCCATCCCTTTAAGTTTCTCTGTCAAGTTGTATTGAAAAAAAAATAAACTTCGCTACTGGGCTCCAACGCATTTCGAGCAGATTGGGCTATATACAGGATGTCCCAAAAACTAATAGCACACAGTAAAACTGCAGGTTCTTTGGTTAAAAATATTACTATTTGGTCAAACTTCGCTTAGTAAAAAATTGATAATAACCTAGTTGACCAAGAAAATTTTATGTTTTAATTTCCTGAGTAACTTACTTTTTAACTAATATTTTTGCTTAAAATTTTATGATGTTTATGCAGATTGCAGATGGCGCTCGCTGCAGCGTTCCGGGTACATCGAACCAAGTGCAACTTTTTTGCGCTTTAGTGTATTTATGTTTCTATTAAAAATATCAATTTTCTAATCACTTTTACACAATGATGTCAATGTCGCTCCGAGCCATTGTTTTCAGAGATTTTTGCATTTATTGTGCCCATCAGTGCGCTTTGTAAAATATTGAAATACACATTATTATATTAGATATTAATAATTATTAACCTATTTTTTAAAGTATTATTAATTTTAAAAATATTCTGAAAAGTAAAGTCTACAAAGAAATTAAAAGACCAATAATAAAATATTTATAAGTTAAATAAAAATTTTATTTTTACATAGATAAACTACCAATAAAATAACAGATCTATACAGGGTGTAACAGAAATGTTGGGAGTAAATTTAGCAGTGATTTCCTTGGCAAAAAATTATATTTTTTTTTCCTATAAATTTTTGCTCTACTGATTTTTGTTTCCAAACTACAGGGTGTTAAAATTTAATAATCGTTTTTGCGTAATAACTTTAGCAGGAGCTTACTTTGATATTGCCCTAATAACATTAAAATTGACTTCGTAGATTACTCAGTGGCGTGTGTACGGATATTACCATTGAAAAATGCATTTAAGCTAGGGGACAACATTTTCAGCATCTTCTGTAATATTCTCTTTATTTTGTTAAATATTATTAATTAATAATTAACTTAAGTTTGCAAGTTAAGTAGTTATTGTACATTTATTATTGTTAATTAATTAATTATTAGAATTTTATTACAAACTTTGCAAACAGTCTTTTAACACCTTGTAGTTTGGAAACAAAAATCAGTAGAGCAAAAATTTATAGGAAAAAAAATATTATATGCCAACGAAATCACTGCTCTAAATTTACTCCCAACCTTTCTGTTACACCCTGTATAGTTGTTGTAATATTTTAAAATGAGCACTGCGCACTATAAATGTCAAAATCTCGAAAACAGTTGCTCGGAGCGACAATGACACGGTACACCATTTTTGGGCAAAGGTGGTGATTAGAAAATAGACATATTAAAAACATAAATACACTTAAGGCGCAAAAGAGTTGCACTTGTTGCTATGTACTCCCAAGTGTCGCAGCGAGCGCCCTTTACAATCTACATCATGATGCTTATTATTGATTACATACATAAAAAAATTATTAACAGATTTAAATCTCTCGCCCCAAAACACCCCAAACCAAAAATTGCATACTAAAATATTGGTTAAATAGTAAGTTAATTAGGAAATTAGAAAAATTTCACTTGGACACCAGTTATATCGGTTATTATCAACTTTTGAGCTACGTAAAGTTCGACCAAATAGCAATTTCTTTACCAAAAGAATCTGCAGTTTTACTGTGTACTATTAGTGTTAGAAGGCCCTGTATAAGATAGTCTAGATAAAAACCGACACTCAAAATTTTACATTTTTCCAAATAATTTGAAAGCCCCTATTTTTAATTCTTTTGCGGCATATTATTGGACCTATAATTACGCAACTTTACCCCAATTTAACCGACTTCGTATCTCTCGCCGTTCCCGAAATCCCAATGGTGAAGAACGTTGTTACACCCTGTATTCCTCGCTAATGCTGAAGCTAAGTCGCCAATACCCATTAAAAATTTTGAGAGCAGGAGTTTCAACAGGAAGGTAATAGAAAAAATCAAACCAACAATTATGCAACTTAAATGGATCAGAATATATTTACATTAATTATATGAAATAAATATAATAAAAATCATTGTTTTATGTTTCGGTGTTGGATCAGAATTTTGAAAAAACTACCCGATTTTTTCCACTTAATTATAAAACATCTGCCTCTTGATGAATATTTATTGTTTTTATTTCTTTAATTAAAGCAACGTTTCGATCATCTCTAACAGTGTTCAAGTGCGAACTATTTACACTCGAAAACGTTTCGATACCAATCGAAACGCTATCTTCAGTAAGGAAGCAAAGAAATCTGACGAAGAGGATCATTGCAAGTAATTGGTAAAAGACAAATAATTATGCAAACAGTAAATAACAAAAAGTAATTTATAATTTCTATGGCAAATTTAATCAAAATGTTATACTTTTTTGGCTAAGGTTACAGCTAGATTACGTCAATTACAAATATTTCAAGTAGTTTTTTTAGTAATTCCAACTTTTAATATAATGTAACATTCTGGGTGTCCCTAGATGGGATTACCTATACTACCACAAATGGACCCAATTTTTAATTTCTCGACAGAAAATCAATTTTTATAAAAAATGTTTGTTTGTATAAAAATTAAGATTTTTCATTAGAGTCGGCAATTTTTTCTCTTGCGCCTACAATGGCAATTATAATTGCACGTATTCATGCGCAGTAAACAGTTCTCGATCAGCTGGCACAATACTTCTTGCATTGCGAGCGCAATGAGAAAATGGAATCCGTATTCCAGTTGGCAATTCTACTCTTGCGGTCATTAAAATTACACGGAATCATGCGCAGTACACCGTTCTCGATCAGCTGGCACAATTAGTATTGCATTGCCAGAATTGGGTCGTGCGCCATTTTAATTACCATTGCCGCCGCAAGTCTGAGTAGAGATGGGTTATTCTGTTATTTTTAACTGTTTATTAGTTAACCGAAGCAGATATGGACAGCTAATGGCTATTTAAACTAACTGGTACTTAAATTAGCAGTTCACATTCTTTGTTAAGCGTATGTACTGCTAATTCGTCGCAACTTTTTTGAGTTGCTATCTGTAAGTAGCAGTAGCTGCTTTAACTGGTAATCAAAACTAACAGGTTTGCCCATCTCTAATTCTGGGGGTATTTTAGGGATATCGACAGTACCAACTGCTGTTCTGACTGTTGGCAATGCGCCAGCTGATCCAGAACGGTTTACTGCGCATGAATACGGGCAATTATAATTGCCATTGCAGGCGCAAGAGAAGAATTGCCGACTCTAATACGGATTTTAGAAAATTTAATTTTTGTATACAGCGAGGTCAAAATCTAAAAAAATATTGATTTTACCTAATAGTAAACTATCTTAGTTTTTCGTTTTTAATAAAAGTGCCATTAATGTTCAATAGGAGTGCCTTTTTCGTCATAATTCAAGATTTAAAGAAAATTTATTTTTTGTATACAGTGAGATCAATATATATTCTGTTTCTTTAAAACATAAATACTAGTTAATCTTAGGATTTTAATCAAAAAAATTTTAATCGACGTGAAAGCCCCCAGCTTGTACACACTTGTCTAGACGTCTTCTACACTCACTATAAACAGAATCATCTGTTGATTTATTAGGCAAAAATTAATTTTCTATAAAATTTGAATTATGACTAAATTTTCCATTTTATAAATAATGAGTTTCTGTCGAGAAATTAAAAATTACCATTTGTCGTATAGGTAACCTGATCCAGGGACACCCTTTAAATGCAATATTTTGTGTAAAATTATGAGGTTACTTTCTATTTATAAAATACTGAATAAAAAAACTCTACATTTAATAGCTGTAAACAAAATCCTATTAGTTTAAAACGCTATAAATTATACAATTAATAGGCACGACAGTAAAATCTCCTAAAATGTCCAAATATTTTCTAAATAAAAATATCACTGGTATAACACCAATGAGCGGTATTTAGGATCGACTGCTCATTGCTTTGCTCAGTTGAAACGTAAATGTTTAACCATTTGGACAGTTTTTTATGAAATTGCACTCTCTGGACTTTGCTTCTTAATATTCTAATAATAGGTCTATCCTATTAACTTAGATAACGACAAAGCTAATGAGATTCTTGATAAATTACATTGGGTTCGTAAAAATTTTAAGTCTTTTACTTTCAATAATACCCTGTTAAAATCTAAGTGATATACAGGGTCCGCAAACGAAGCGTGGACGGAAGATTAAATCGTTATCGAAGAACTTATCAACAATACTAAAACGGCTTGAGATATTGGATTAAAAGCGGCATGTTTTAAAAATATTTTACATTATACAGGGTGGCCCAAAAAAGTGTGACAGCATAAAGTTATATTTTTTTAAATGGGACACCCAGTATTTTATTGCATATTTAGGTTCGTATTACTATCGTTTATAAGTTCCTTAAATTTCATTTAATTAGGTTTTGTAGTTTCGGAGAAATAAATTAAAAACTAAAAAAAAGTTTTGCAGTCCTGAATAAAAAATTAAAAAAACAACCCAGAACTATTTTTTTAACCTCGGCATTGAGTGAAATTTATGACAAGAGGTCTAGAGATACTATGAATGTAATTTAGTTTATTTATTTTATACAGGGTGTTCATAATAAGCTTTCAAAAACCCCACATTTTAAAATAATTTTTCTCAAGTTTTTTAAATGGAACATCCTGTATATTATTTGGCTATTTGACGTAGAATTCAAAGACATTTTGTTTTGTAATACAAGCATATAAGTTATATCCAGCCGTTTTCGAAATAATTGTAAATATCATAAATTAGGTTGTTTAAATAAAGTTTTTATTGGGAAATTTTGTTATAGGCGATTAGACCAATAATTGCAAACTAAAGTAAATGTTCAAAATAGCTTCATTTTACTTAATTTAATGATTTTCCTCTACTGCCAACAGAACTCTTAATTCATTTTCTTCATTAATAACGGGTTTATTGATTATCATCCTTTTTGTGTACGCAGTGCTTCCTGTTGCTACAAATCTTTGCAACAACCTTGAAGGTTTCTGGTCTCGGCTTTCTCTCAATATCTGGATATCTTTCAGCATACACTCGGCTCGCGAGGAGGCAATTTCTTGAACATTCACCCAGTATAAAAATCATATTTACCATTTCTAAAGTTGTAAAATTCGACATTTTGTGTAAGTTAGTACTTAATTTCGACGACTGAACAAATGTAAATAATTTTATTTGGCTGTCATAGTGACAATCTAAACAAAAAAAATCATGGCAACTCGATTAAGAATAAAAAATAAAATTAAATAAATAAAAGTAGCAAAAATGTAGGATTTTAAAATTTAATCGAAATAACTAAAATACGGTAAACTCTAAGAGTAAAAGGAAGCTATTTTGAACATTTACTTTAGTTTACAATTATTAGTCTAGTCGCCTATAACAAAATTTCCAATAAAAACTCTATTTAAACAACATAATTTATGATATTTACAATTATTTCGAAAATGGCTGGATATAACTTATATGCTTGTATTACAAAAAAAGTGTCTATGAATTCTACGTCAAATAGCCAAATAATATACAGGGTGTTCCATTTGAAAAACTTGAGAAAAATTATTTTAAAATGTGGGGTTTTTGAAAGCTTATTATGAACACCCTGTATAAAATAAATAAACGCAATTACATTCATAGTATCTCTAGACCTCTTGTTATAGATTTCACTCAATGCCGAGGTTAAAAAAATAGTTCTGGATTGTTTTTTTTTATTTTTTTATTCAGGACTGCAAAACTTTTTTTTTTGGTTTTTAATTTATTTCTCCGAAACTACAAAATCAAATTAAATAAAAGTTGAGGCACTTATGAACGATAGTAATACGAACGAACCTAAATATGCAATAAAATACTGGATGTCCCATTTAAAAAAATATAACTTTATGCTGTCACACTTTTTTGGGCCACCCTGTATAATGTAAAATATTTTTAAAACATGCCGCTTTTAATCCAATATCTCAAGCTGTTTTAGTATTGTTCATAAGTTCTTCGATAACGATTTAATCTTCCGTCCACGCTTCGTTTGCGGACCCTGTATAGGGTGTATAGGGAGACAAGGGAAATATCTATGAGGTATTCAAAGGTCAATATAAGAAATTAAGATCATATAAAGGTGGGCCCGGAAATGTTTTCTTTTCGAGATACAGGGCGTAAAAAATTTAATATATAGTAATACTTTTTTGCACTCTATAACTCAGAAACAGAGCATTTCAGGACCCACATTTATATGACCCTTTTTTCTTCTACTGACCTCTAGAATACCTCATTAAAACATTTCCTTACCTCTCGAAACGCCCTGTATATTTATAATCTGTACCCTAAATGTAAAATTAGTTTTAACTTCGTCATTAGGAGTCTATTGTGTGACTTATAAGATAGACCTCTATTTTTAAACTAAATTATTGAACATCGATCAAATTGCTTTAAATAATATTGTTCTCGTAACATTTAATATTTCCTCTGCGAACTTAGCTCGTAGGCGTATGGTCTTTATAACCAACTACAAATTGTACACTTTAGCAGTCCAACAGCAGTTAACGTCCAACAAATTTAATATGTAATGTATCATATATACTATGAGATTCTTTAAGGCCGTATTACATTCTGCAACACTTTGGCAATTTTGTTGCTGCAAGGTACTCTTTGGCATGAGAGTTGTAAGCAATCATGTAAATCGTTTTACAGTCGCCAAATATTTAGTAACTTTTATTTTGGTTGGTAATGTAACAATGTTTTCCTTCATACTTGCAGCAGAAACTGCAACGAAACTCGGGCAAACTTGTTTTTCCGCAAGTCTTGCAAGTTGCAAACATATTGCAAAAAAAAATCATCTGACTCCTTAATGTGCATGCTTTCCTTCAAGTTTATTGCAATTGCAGAAAGACTTGCCGACTGTAAAGAGGACTTTAAAAGATCTTTAGTAGAGTTGAGTAACTAGACTTGGCCCTTAGGGATTGTAATTTCATCTCCTAATAAAGGCAATTATTATCTTGAAAAAAATTATGTATGTACACTCTACAGTGAAGTATGTATGTCTAGGATGAACAGCAACCGGACCACATCAATTGACTTTCCAAGGGGTCCGTTAAAGCTAGTATGGGCTTTAGTAAAGTCAATTCATTCTGTGGAGAACAAATTAAAATGTCAATGTATCAATATGTATTTAATTTTTGAAACTTCCTCTTTAAAATTAACAAAAAGTATGTGAAAGTGCAATGTGGCATACTGCCTTTTTAGACTAGTTGCCATAACTGTTTAAAAGTAGTTTTGAGAAATTACGCATTTTGTTATTATTAGATTCACTTTTTCCTAAATTCATTTAGAAGAGTGGCGTTTCCTTAAATATTTTTGAAAAAATACACCAACTTTACTATATTATAAAAACATAACAGATATAAACATCTCAAAAAGTGAAATTTTCCAGATAAGACGACTAGTATTAGAAGGGCAGCATTGTCTTAATTCGGATTTCAAATTATATAATTTTTAGATGGTTACAGTAACTATACGTCAACGAGCTGAGAATTGATGCGCAACTTGATCAATGCCCGAAATTCCATAAGCATCGTAACATATCTTGAATCCCTTAATAGCATAGACAAAATTACTGATCCGAATTCAACTAAAGCACGAATATTTTTAAGTTAAAAAAGGCCTTTTGTAACTATAAACTCTATAAGTAATAACGTATATAATAATTATGCAAGCCCTTGAATTACTGTATTAAGTTACAATTTGGCACTAGTAATTTTTTAAAAACATTTTGATAAAAAAATACACAGCCGATTCACTCAAGTGATTTAAATTTAAAACGGTCCTAATTTGACAATTCGGAGTTTTAAATGACAAGTTTACGAATGGGTTTTCCTGAAATTTGAATAAATAATCATTTGCAAAACAAATTAATAGAGGAAATAATAAAATGACTTGACGAGGTGAAAACCCCAACTGACGAATCGAAGTAGTGCATTAACTTTTAAACTTCTGTAGTGAATACGGGAGCACTATTTGTTATCGAAGTATTAGATATAAGTAGACCGTGTTTATCTTTTTTTTAATAATGAAGAGTAAATAAAAGCAACATAGTTGGCAATAGCCAGCCAGCTCTATAAAAACACGCAGATGAATTAAAGGCAATGGAACATTACCAAAAACAGCTCTATAGACGGTGTTCGGATAATGCATGCAGGATACATTCTGTTATAAAAATGTTTCTCTGGTGTGTTTTGACAGTTATTGGGAAAAACATCATGTCATTTTAAAGACAAAAGAATATTTAATAAAAAGGTACTGTACTCTTTATTCGATTCGTTTAGGCGAAAAACGGGAATTAATGTTTTTGTTACAGGAAAATCAGCTTTTGAAATGGAATGTTTGTTATATGACTTAATACCTTTATTTTAACATGTTGAATTACCTATCCAAGTATTCTGATGCATTATCCGAACACCCAGTATATATCAATATATGTACGCACCATGTTGATAATACAGGGTGTTATGGAAATGACGTATTATATTTAAATGGGTGACTCCTGGGGTGTCCTAGAGAAGCGCTGCATATATTTTTTTTTTAAATCGAACGTTTAAAAAGTGGGGTAATTCACCCATAAACCCACAGGTCACTCCGCGGCACAATCATATTACACTGCCCAGCTGTGTAATAAACACATGTTCTGGCGCAATGTCTCCAAACTGTGAAAAAGTGTAGATTCTTATAAAAATAAATATTTAGCTACTTAGAAATTAAATAAAGGCCGCCGACACGAGCAAGGAATCAAGGGCACAGACACCTTCAGTTCTTTTTTCTATGGGAAGAGGTTTATGCTCATCACGTGCCCTGATGATAGTGTGGGACTGCATTAAACCCCATTCGGCCTCTATATTTCCAATCTCGGAACATAACCGGCATATCGTCCAGAGAAAAAAAAAACATAGTGAAACAGAACAAATTACACTAAATCGCTTAAAGACACCCACGAGTTTTAAATTAGTTTTTTAAAGATATGCACCTATTATCAGATTACACAAAAGCACTAAACACTAACGCATAATTGCACTATCGTACACATAGAACAACAGCACACACAGAAGATAGGATACGCTGTATTTTTAGATATTTCCAAATAACGCAGTATCGATCGACCGAATAAACCCGAAACAGACTGAAACGTATAGTTATTATAAATTTTTAGATGTTAAATACACCACCGGATGAAACTTTATACCATAAGGGCGTATTTTAGTCTACACAGTAGCACTTTAAAATACGAATTCAGATTGTGTGAACTAATGTGAATTTGTGCTTTTGTGTTTTGTGAGGTTATTGTGCCGGTTTTTATTTGGATTACCTACTTGGTGTTTTTTTATAAATTAAGTTGGTTTTAAATAAGGCCGAAAAGGTAAATAAAATTGCAGTTTTTTTCTAAAGGGTAAAATGGCATTTAAGTTGTTCAGTTCCGACGGGTGTCGTTCGAATTGAACAAATGAGAACATACCTGACCATTTATAAACGCCGCGCCGGTGGGTTCGAGTCAGTTCAAGTTTATAAATCAGAGATTGTTTCCCAGCGAACTGAACTGAACGTAAAAGTTTATAATAATGTACCCTGAAAAATAAACAACTTCCAATCTGTCAAACGGTTATTGACTTTCTAAAGAGTGACAACACTGCTCAAAAGTCACTGACGTTTTCCGCCATATGTTGTTTTGTTTATCTTTCTCCCAGTGTCACTGCGTGCTTAATTTTTGTTTGACGGCAGGTCATATTAAATTATAGCGCCATTTTTGGATATTTTTCTTCAATTTATTTTCATCTCAGGAATTGCCGGTTTAAATATAATACGTCATTTCCATAACACCCTGTATTTTATAAAAAAATTTTGAATTTTAAAATTTAATTTTAAAGGTTATATGAAAAATACTTAACTATTGGGGGCATGTACCATCCCCCGTACCCCACATGATATCAAATATCAGTTGGCTTGGTTACAGGCGTACATGGGGGAAGACATATTTTCCACTCTTCGTTTTCGACATGGTGCGACTTTTTTTTTAATCGCTGTACAACCTTGTAGATTTAAAAATTGTGTCTACAGATACCTAATTCTTGTCTGAATCACTTTCTTAAATACAATTTGAATTAGTGGATGGTACAGATTCATAAAAAATCGCACAAGAATAAAGGTACGCTTCCCTCGACGTGGCAGGCGGCCGCATCCCGCTGGTGCTCACGTTTCTTGTTTGTATCCGTGCTGTCGAACCAGTCCAGTCGCAGCCGCAACACGTGTTGATGTCAAGATGTGCCACTTTGAAGGTTATTTTTATGTAATTAGCATAATGCAATGTAAAATGAGCTCCAAGGACTATAAGGTATCTACTTGAGCACACGTTGAATTAGTAGTCGAAATGATTCAAAACAACCTTCTCTGTACGCCTAAAATGTACTTTAAAAGGATCAAATTGTACCGCCTAGTCGCATGGAGGGAGAAGCAGTCGCCGGCCGAGTAGAGGGATCCGTACCGTTAGCATGAGAACTACCTGTATCATATTTGTGTAAACCCGGCTTATGTCAATGATCGTTTATTGGAGGTTATCAATGATAAATTATTGTTATAGTTCATTGTGACAATGTTGTACAAACTTTTATAGTAAATAAAATCATATATTAAAGTACAAGTTATATAATAGTATATTACAATACAAGTACGGTAGGTACGTCTTTACCGCATGTGCGCGATGTTTAACAAAACGAGCCGAAAGCGAGTGTCTAAATTTTTTGTTGGTAATAAGTATTATCAAATCATTATTTTATCAAAGTATCCTTTAATAAGTTATCCATGTCTCCCATTTTGTCCCGAAAATTCAAAAACTTAAAAATTAAACAATATGAACCAAGATGATTTCAGTTTAACTTCTCCCGAGTTAAGGGAAATTGTAAAGTTGTGAACTAAACTCGCCGGCACAAAATTTCGCCACCCTGAAATTTTGGTCAAGTTTGATATTTTATAACTTTTTTATTTTTTATGCGATTTTCATGATTTTGTTATCAGTTTGTAGATCCATTTATTGCGTTTTTCCTTAATTGTTTTCGAAAGTAACATTTTTCGATTAGGCTATATTATACAGGAGTAAATCAAACTGTTGTTTTTTGTCTTAATTTCAAAACACCCTGTAGGAAAATTGAGGTGGAGAACTTTATTTACATACTGTTTCTTGTAATCTTTGATGTATTCTAAACATTTCCTTCTTTGATTCGTTCCATCATCTCATTTCTGCTGAGAGCTGCATAATTTTAAATGAAATGATGTTATTTTTAGAAAATGTCAAGCTTCCGTTTAAAAATTATCCACGTTGGCAAAGTACGCGATTATTGTGACAGAATATTTGACAGTGACAATATTATTACGTACTATTCACTGATGAATCCAGGGTTTGTTTAAGGTCGCCGGAAGGTCGTAAGCGGATATACAGACAGAGATGAGAGATAAGCTTATTGCATCATGTCAGAACTAATCTCATATCTTGGCGGTTCAGTCATGATTTTGGCGGGTATTTCTACCGAAGCACCAATCTTGTATTTATTGAAAATGGAGCTCTAACCGTCCACCGTTGCATCGAGGAAATTCCTCAAGAAGTTGTTGTTCCACTTGCTCGTTCCATTGGAAACCAATTTACATTAATGCATCATAATGCTAGACCTCACGTTGCACATGTAGTGAGCGAATATCTGGATGAAGTTGGACTTCCAAGATTGGAATGGCCCGTATGTAGCCCGAATCTTAACACAATCGAACATCTTTGGAGCAAATCCACGATATTAGAATTGTTTTGGTTAATTAACTTTATGACATACCTAGTGTTTTTCTTAATAAAAATAGGCTTCAAATCAGCGTTTCATTTAAAATTCTGCAACTCGCAGCAGAAATCAGATAATGGAATGAATCAAAAAACGAAATGTTTAGAATACATCAAAGATGACAGGAAACAATATGTAGATAAAATTATCCACCTCAATTTTCCTACAGGGTGTTTTGAAATTACGATAGAAAACAACAGTTTGATTTACTCCTGTATAATATAGCCTGATCGAAAAATGTTACTTTATAAAATAATTAATAAAAAACACAATAAATGGATCTACAAACTGATAATAAAATCCTGAAAATCACATAAAAAATAAAAAAGTTATAAAATATCAAACTTGACCAAAAATTTCAGGGTGGCGGTTCGTTTAGTAATTGTTTCTGCGACTAAACATGCATGACCAGCCTTACAAAAGAAAGAAACGGTTTAATAAAATGTTTATTACGATACTGAAAATAGAAAAATGATTTTTTGGTGTGCGCTTTTTCTATTCAAAAGAAATGTTTAGGCTCGATAAAAAAAATAAACCGACCCGAAAATAAAAATGAATTATTAAAAAATTTCATTTTATTATTAATTAAAAAGACACTTATCGGCTTACCTATCACTGAAGGGTTGCATAATAACTTAATCGAGTTCCTGACACGTTTCAATCACAGGCAATCAATTAGTAATAGTTTTAACGTAAAATAGTTAGGAAAATGTAATATATGACAATAATAGAAGCTTTTCAAAATTAAAGGAATAAGTAAAGTATTTTTTTAGCGAACTATGGTGCCTGATTCGATAAGCAATTGACACCAGCCGGGTTCACACAAATGTGAAGGATTAATTCACGTACGCTTTTTTATGAAGAAAACTGCACATACAAAAATGAAAAGACAATCTATTATTAGAAAAAAATCAAAATTATCCGAAAATATCTCGCTATGAAACGAGCTTGTTACCACAAACTTTATCTACAAATTTAAAACATTTGTTAGAAGTTCGACACATCAGCGCTATTTTTCTTTTTGAAATACGCATGAAACAGCACATTGTAAAAAATAGTTTAGAAACGAAAAATTATTATAAAATAATCATACAGATTAAAGCTATGCGATTGCCTAAATTGTTTAATTATATAGTTATATATGCCTCTTGTAGTATTTTACACATTTGACGCCATACTTTAAAGGCGATTAAGTTTTGGGTTTAAAATAATATATGTCCGTGTTCAATATTATTATTGACTATACGACTATACGATTTTGCTTCCCAAGTAGCATTTTTAGACACGAATTGGTATACTCTATGTTGATAAATACAGTGCAATTAGCTGTTTTTAACAGAAAAATAACAATTTAAATCTCCCTATGCAAACAATAATAACATAACCTCAAAACAAGATGTTGATTAAAAATCTTCAAAAAACACTGACGTCATTCTGTTTCTGAAAATGAATCAATAATAACATCTAATATACAAATAATACCAGGAAAATGCTTATTTATCCCTTATAATTTTAGTTCGGAAAAGTTTTTGCAACCACGCCTCTCGTGACGTCACGCCGCGGCTGTCCATAAGTCCATACCCAACCTTTCTTTTCTGTGCATGCAAGCAAACCTTTTTTTTTCTGAGGCATTCACCTTACAAACCTTTTATTTTTCTGTGCATCATGGAAACATTATAGAAGCCAAAGAGTAGAAATTGTGTGTCGAGACCATTTTGGCCCAGAATAATTTCTTGCTTTCTAGCGGCCATTTTAGGAAATGAATTTTTATTTTGTTAAAATGAATTTTAATGAAATTCCTGCATCTCTTGCAAAGCCCAAATTTTTTTAGATAAGTTCCATTTTCCTAGCTAAGTCGATTTATAAAAGAAATAAATAAAATATTTATAATATTTTAATTTTTATTTTTTTGACAAAGTACCTATATTTTTTTCTGTAAATGCAAATAAATCGAGGACACGTTAAAAATATAAAGTCCAATTACTAAACTGCACGATACAATTTACTGCGACAATGATTGTTTGGTTCTTATGTGTAATAACTAGGAATATGAAATAAAATAACTTATAGGAAATATACTTATAACGAATTCATCATGGCGAAATTATTGTTTCATATTGTTTTTCTTTTATTTTACAACAGTGAAGGTATCCTAATTGTTTTGCGCATGGTTTAACACAGCCCCGCCTCTTTATACTGTCATTTTTGAATAAACAGAAATAACAGTTTAGAAATATTTTCGAAACATTTTCGATAAAAGTTTCGATTGTGCACCGAAACAGCGAAAGTCACAGCTAGTACCAACCACTTGGAAACACGTGTAAATGTCCCATTTAAAATGTATACGTTTCGAAAATATTTCCATTCTTGTTGCCAACAGTTTCCAATTTTGATCGGAAACAGAAACGATAGTTACGATACATGCACCACAATGTGTCTAAAAATGCTACTTGGGTTGTACCCAATAATAGTTCCAAAATTTAATCGCACTTTAAAAATTATGGTTTAAGGAGCTAGTAGTACATTTAATTCTAAAAAAAAAAAACGATCCATTTTACCCAAAAGATTGATAATGTATGCGATTTAATATGTATTATGTAGAACATATTTTGGTTGCTCACAATTTATTTAACCCTGGAAAACCAGGCACTGGAATCGTTTATCGCACCAAAACATGTTACTTAGATATCAATTTACATCTTGGAAAACGATTTATTTAACATGAATCCATTGGTTTTTGGAATCTCTACGAAAATTACACTCATGCATTAAGCTAGAGGTATTGTTTTCGATCGATTACATCGAAAACAATACGCCTAGCTATCGAAAACAACCCCTCTAGCTATTGAACGCAAAACCATAGTAACCTTCTTACAACGCCATTATTGGAATAATATGTCAGTCTGACATTCTCATTGTTTCGAGTTTAGTTTAAAAAATGTCACGTTTTGAAAAGAAATCAATCGAAGTTATTCAAGAAAAGATCGCACAGAGTGTCCCAAAAAACACTAAAAATAGCAAGCAATATGTCTGGCGTCAGTTTATGATGTTTTGTGAAGATAGAAGGTATGTTTTTAGAAAGGAGACTTAGATTAAAAAGCTGCGGACATACTTCAAGACTGGGCTTATAACATGAAAATACAAAATGGTGAGGAATACAAAGATATAAATGCCGAACCTAGTTGCTCGAAAATGTCGAAACCAACCTCAAGAGATTCTTCAAATTCTAATATTAATTATTACAACTACGTTATAATTATTAAAGTGAAATTTATAATACATTATTGCATTTAACTTTTGTTAATTCGAGTAATTTTCTCCCTAAATTACACTCGTGCATAAAAATTCTCAGATAATTTTGCATTTAAGCGTATTTCCTTTGAAAAACAACATTCGTTCATTTTCAAATTTTTTAAAATAGCCCTCCTCCTTCGGAGTCGGGCTATTTCGCCAAAATATGAAAATGAACTCTTGTTGTTTTTAGGCAATACGCTTTCATGCAAAATTATCGAAAATTTTTAGGCACTAGTGTAATTACCTCCGATAATTGTCAGACGAAGTATAGAGGTGTTTAATTTTTTCGCGCTCGTAAACTTTTTTTTTTTTTTGGTATGCCCAGTATAAAAACTGATAAATATCATATTTTGACTCTCGGTTCATTTCTTATTCTTTTTTATCCCATTTATATCGTTATTGTTTTCCGGTTATTTGCGGAAATAACCGTCGATGCAAATCAAGTATTTTAGTGCATGAAAACGTGTTTTCAAAAATGAAATAAAAAATTAATCACTCTCTTAAATATCTACGTGACATTCTTTAACGCCCTGTATAGAAGGGAAAGTAAGAAGGTGTGCTCCACTTGTTTAATATACAGGGTGTCCCGCATAAGAATACACTCTACATGTATAGGGATCTTGTTAACCGTAGGACATACAGAAACAAACAAACCAGACAAAATTTAATTAAATTATCTTATAGAAGGGAAAAAGTGGCAATATTTTCACATATCTCTTCAAATAAAACCAGAAAACAAAACGAACAAAATCGTAAAAATTCAGTTTTGCCCAAATATCTCTAATTTTATCATCATTTCGGTATGTCATATAGCTAACCTGATCCCTTATTTGGGCCACCCTGCAGATATAATGCAGATATAAACCGCAACTGTAAAATTTTTTTGATTTAAACCTTCTTCACTGATACTTCCCTTTAATTAAATGTAGTTTATAACGCAAAAAGACTTAATCATTTTCCTATTTATTTAAAAAAAAAATACATATTTAAAAAGTTTTAAGAAATTAACATTGCAATGCAGAGAATGTATTGACCGTTACGAAACTACAATTAATGATCAATAATGAAAATTAGCCCGGAAAAGAAAGCTATACAGGATCAATTTTAATTTGAATAAAACGTACTCTGGCTCCAATTTTCTTATCAGAGAAATAATTTGATATGTACAATGTACAACGCAACACGTATTTTTCTAAAGAAAATGAGAAACTTACGTTACGTACCGAACAAACCTAGCCATTTCAACTAAAGCCAAAATGTAAGCAATAAGTAAGACTGGGCGGTCAAGGCGGCATATTTCTCAATTCCAGCCATTGTACATCGTCATCGAACCGTTCCACCCTTACCTTTTGCCTATAATGGTATTCTTTCAGGTAAGTTTTTAAGGTTTTTGGTAATTGCAAGTGGTTAATATTGTCATAGGTGAGACGGTTCACGATGACGGCTCTCGAAAGGTGTTGCAAAGAAAAGGTAAAGTTTCTGTGCAAAGGCCAAGTTAGCATGGGCTCGAAGAACATGCAGCTGCTTGGGTCCTTATAGTGTTCTATGAGGCCACACACGGTGTCCGATGTGAAGACGCCGGGATCGTGGGAATCGAAGCTGAACCTATGGTTCCACTGCTCGATTCTGGCGTGGAGAGAGCGGCCGTATTTACGGAATGACACACTGAAGAGGAACTCTTCTTGAGCGGAGTCTCTAAGGAGAAACGTTCCTTCCGGTTTGCCTTCTAAGAGTCTTTCTGCCTCGTAACGGTCCATTTTTCCTACAAAATTAAAATTTTATACAGAAACTTTTGGAAATGCGTTTAAACAGAGAAGCAATTAAAGTTGTACAAGAATTAGGATGACCTTAGTCACAGTGGTGGTAAATTAAGTAAAAACTTGGTACAACTTTTTTTTTCGACCTATCAATTTAAAAGCCGGCAATAAAAATTTCCGGTGCAATGGCAATTATGATTCCACGAATTCATGCGCAGTAATCCGTTCTCGATCAGGTAGTGTCGAAATCCCTAAAATACCCCCTGAATTAGAGATGGGCAAACCTGTTCGTTTTGATTAGCAGTTAAAGCAGCTACTGCTATAGTATTTGCAGAATTATATCGTTGATCTTTTGACTGCAATAAAACCTCATTATCCCTTCGACCATAAAATAAATAAAGAAATCCCAAATTTTAAAACCTTTTCGAGCAGAGCCGGACCAGGTATACAAATTCAGTTTATACCTATGCCTGATGTATATACAGGGTGTCCCATAACTAATGGTACACAGGAAAACTGCAGATTCCTTGGGTAAAAATACTGCTATTTGGCCATACTTAGTTTAGTTCAATAGCTGGTAATAACCGAGATACAGGGTGTCCAAGTAAAAATTTAATTTTCAATTTTCCTAAATAACTTATTTCTGAATCAATATTTTTGCACAAAATTTTGTGACTAGGGTTTATTTGTGGAAAGAAATTTGAATTTGTTAACAATTTTGATCTAGATTGTAGGGGGCGCTCTCTGCGGTACTCTGGATACATAAAAAGAAATGTAACTTTTTTGTGCCTTAGTATAATGATATTTTTATTAAAGATGTAAGTCTTTCTGTCATTTCTGAGCAATAAAGGTATACATTGTAAATGTCGCTCCGACTAACCGTTTTCGAGATATTTTCAATTACAATTTCTAATGCGCCCGTTTAAATTTTGATTTGTAAATGTGAAATTTGTCACAGTAGGCTTTGGTAAAAACAAATACAATGAAAGCACTTTGTAACCTCATTTCTGTCAAAGTTTATTTTCATATGTCAGCATTGTGGGTGTTTTTGAGGAGTTTTTGAAGATACTGTTATCAAAAATTAAACTAAAAATGCCGCTACATTTTTCGTTTTGGACGCAAGGATCCTATTTCTCCCGTTCTATCGTATAGGCTTCTAAAAATGTTAAAATCTGGCTGCCTTCTATTTGGATACATTTCCAAATACCGCCGATCTGCCCCGCGTTTCTTAAAATTTTCTTGTGCGTATAAACATACCATGTCTCGCATTTCTCCGTTAGAAACCAGTTATGTCGCGGCATTTTTAGTTTAATTTTTGATAACAGTATCTTCAAAAACTCCTTAAAAACACCCACAATGTTGACAAATGAAAATAAACTTTGATTAAAATGAGGTTTCAAAGTACTTTCATTGTATTTGTTTTTACCCAAGCCTACTGTGACAAATTTCACATTTACAAATCAAAATTTAAACGGGCGCATTAGAAATTGTAATTGAAAATATCTCGAAAACGGTTAGTCGGAGCGACATTTACAAAGTATACCTTTATTGCTTAAAAATGACGGAAAAACTGATATTTTTAATAAAAACATAATTATACTGAGGCCCAAGAAAGTTATACTTCTTTTTATGTATCCAGAGTACCGCAGAGAGCGCCCCCTACAATCTACATGAAAATTATTAACAAATTCAAATTCCTTTCCCCAAAAAAACCCTAGTCACAAAATTTTGTGCAAAAATATTGATTCAGAAATAAGTTATTTAGGAAAATTGTAAATTAAACTTTTATCTCGGTTATTATCAGCTATTGAACTAAACTAAGTATGGCCAAATCGCAGTATTTTTACCCAAGGAATCTGCAGTTTTCCTGTGTACCATTAGTTATGGGACACCCTGTATAAATACAAAGTGATTTTTAATAATTTTAATCCTTAGTGGTTATTTTTAATTATCATTAATTGTTATCATTATTTTACATTTATTATAGGTACCTAAAACTAAAAATACCTATCTATTTATTTTAAATTATAAAAATAAATCATGTGGTGTGGTATACATTTTCAAGCCGGCCCTGATCCCATTTATTGAGCTTTGAAGAGGTTGAGGTGTATACAATGGGTTTAATCAGGTAGTTTATTTATGGCAGTAAGAGTCAACGGTATAATTCTGCAACAACTATACTTACAAATGGCAGTTCAAAAAAGTTGCTACGAATTAGCAGTACATATACTTAATACAGAATGTGAACTGTTAATTTAAGTACCAGTTAGTTTAAATAGCCATTAGCTATTCATAGGTGCTTCGACCAACTAATAAACATTTAAAAATAACAGAATAATCCATCTCTACCCAGACTTGCACCGGCAATGGCAATGAAAATGGCGCGTGTCCCATTTCTGGCAATGCGAGACAGCTGATTGAGCACGGTGTACTGCGCATGAATCCGTGCAATTTTAATTGCCAGAAGACTAGAATTGCCGTCTGTAATACGGATTCCATTCTCGCATTGCGCCGGCAATCCGAGCAGTATTGGTCCAGCTGATCGAGAACGGTTTAGTGAGCATGAATACGTGCAATTATAATTGCCATTGCCGGCGCAAGAAACAAAAATTGCCGACTCTAATACGGCTTTAAGGATTTTAGGTCTCAATATATCAAATAATAATAATAAACTTATCAACTTACCCCAATAGAAGCTGCAATTCGTAATATTTAAAAGATCAGGCACTAAACAATGGATAAAATCAACCTGAGTGTGACATCCCGTTATGGAGTCCAGAGGGCACGATCTTAAGGTCACATGGTTCTGAAATAAAGCTTTCAGAGATTCTACGCTTAAATCGGGAGGACAGACCAGCTGTAACCTAAAACGTAAATAAAAATATGTTAGGGTAGTTGTTGCATACTTAAATTTTGAAAAATATATTTTTTTTTAAATTAACAGTGCCAATTGCTAGTAGCAATTAAACAAATGATGTATCGAGTGTGATTGGGTAAAAAGATGTGCTACTCTAAGACTTGGTCATAGGCTTTCGTCTAGTCGAAAAATAGCTGGTGAACTGTTGGATCAAGTGCATCACACCATATTGGGGGAAACCCAAGAAACTCTAAAATACACGAATTTCAATGTCGAACATTCATAATAAAAAATAATAATTTTGCGTCTGTTAAAATGATTTAATAAACTAAAATAATGATAAAATAAAATATAAAACTATTTCGGTTTTTATTTTTTCATGACTTTGTTCGAAGAGATGTTCAAAAATAAATTTCACTTTCTCTTTGCTTCATTTTATTATCCACAAGATGGCATCATCAGATCTTTCATGTGACGTTTCGTTTTTAGGTCAACTTAATTTTTTCAAATACGGGCCTGGATTTTTTTGTTTAAATTATAAAAGAGGATCGAAATCTACGTTCAGTGGTATACAAAACGCACTGGTTTTACGACGTTTTCTTCCTTAAATTGACCATCTTCGTTAAAATAACCCTAGTACGTTCCTGTATTTTACTTTTATTTTCGAAGAAACGGAAAAGTATATGCAAGGGTTGACTTGTCAGAAAATGTGTTTTTTTACATGTGCGCCGAAAGTGCCTCTTTTCATGCATGTTCACTTCACCGAAAATGGCGTTTTCCAAGAGAGCGGGCGGGAAAGTATCGAAGCGGGCGGGAAAGATTTTTCCCGCCCGCTTCGAGTCACCATGTGCTCATAAATAAATAAAACCAGAATTGTCGGTACGGGATTTGAACCCGGGACCCTGAGATCGGCAGGCGGACACTCTACCCACCGAGCCATACTACAAGCGATAATAAATAGCGGATTATATATAACTTAAATTGACAGTTAATTTTTCAAAGATGTTTTAGAAAAATGTCTGAAGAATTTCTTTATTTATATGGCCTCAAAGACTCGGGCACTTGTAAAAAAACAAGAAAAAAAAACAGAGGTTTGGGATTGGAACCCGGGACCCCCAGATCACAACGCGAACGCTATACCATTAGGCCACCGAGCCTATATGTCAAAGATAATAAATAGATATTTACATTCTTCATGCGCGAGTGTTTTCATGTCATCTTGACAGGACTGGAAAACTGTCTGAAGAATTTCTTTATTTATTTGGCATCAAAGCTTCGGAGCACTTGTAAAAAAAAATACGGTACATATCTCGGGCCGTCGGAGGCTTTTCCGGACTCGTGCGGTGGCCTCCCTCACCTTCGGCTCGGTCGGCCATCTCCGCATCTCGTCCGTAAAAGCCTCTTTTCGGCCCTTGATACGTAATGTACTATTCCCGTGACTTTGGGGTCACGGAGATGCTGTAAATTCATTTTCAGACATGGTTCAATATAATTTTAAATTTATTGAGAAGTTAATATCTAAAGCGGTACAGCGCCTCTCAGCAACGCTCTACGGCATTTCATCAGATATAAAAGTTGTAGAGGGGGACCTAAACTCCACGAAAAACCAAATTACTGATATTCCACTTCACGGACCCCCTATTGTCACCGTCTCTCTAACTAATAGAGCGATGAATGGCTTTATTTCTCCTTTAATTTACAAATTTAGTATTTCATTCTAAAAACTATCAAAACTGTGCAGCCTAAAAGTGCGCCAAAAATAAATCATAGCTGAAAAATATTGGATAAATATTTTATCGTTTAAATCCTATGGGTGCATTACTAAAAAAAAATCACGGTGCGTATATTTTGCAAACGATAGCATTCCAAAAACGACATTAAGTACACACTCACCTACGAGGTGGGGCTTGTGACTGTCCGTTTTCCGACTCGGAATCGGAACATAGCAACTGTAATCGTCGCACTGACCTGAAATTAGCTGGAGGATCGACGCCCTGTTCTATTTCCCTGGCCCTCGCTATCCTGGCTGCCTCGTCACAATCTTCATGGACCATTCTCATCCTAAAGAACAAAAAATAAATTAGCGAGATAGTAGAATGTTTGTATTCTTTTCCAGTTTTTATCCATTTAGTATACAGAGTGTTCAAATTGGGATACTTGGAGAGGCGATTCTACATGTTAAAATAAAGGTAGTAAATCATATAATAATAAGTCAAACAAACAACACAACAAAAACTTTAAAATAGCCTCTGGTGCCAAATATCAACTTGATTGTTTAAAAATTAACCGCAAGATATTAAAAATAAGAACCCGAGTACCCGAAAAGTAGTGAGTTTTCGACTTTTTGTTCTATGTCTTACTACATTTATTTTAACAAGTATCCTGATGCCTTATCCGAACACCTTGTATAATATCGAAGGGGACTGTCTATAACGGATTCTTATAGTAAAAACTTTATGTATTCCTCCAATTTCAAGTCTTATGCTATTTTGATGAATCTTAATTAGTGTTGGGAAAAACCGATGATTTTAATAATCGCGTAAAGTTTGTTTCACGAAAAATGGATATAACTTAATGACTGCAGTAAAAGTACCTGGGCGATTCCATTATTTATGACCGTTTGTTATTATTATGCGGAAAGGACCGGATTGTAATAATTATTAAATATAGGCACATCAGGTAGGTTAGTTCGCTTAATTTATATTTAAATATCTTTTTGTGATAAAATTTGTTAGTTTTTATTTCTTGCTGGAAGAGTTTAGTTGTATTACCGATATTATTTTACCAAACGTATAAAAAAACAGTATGTGGCGTCCATGGAAAAACATCGATGGTGCTTCTTCTAGTGTTGCAGTGAAGAAAATGCATTTATCTCTCGATGCTAGGGAAATTGTAAAAAGAGTATATACTTCTTTACTCAACAGAGGACATTATGCTAGTGCTGCTGCGTCTGACTACAGTGAAAAGAATCGCGTCAAATCCCATTAAATCTAGAAAGAAGCGTAAAGATGCCGGTTTCACCAAATGTTTCGACGAAAGCGACAAGGACTTGATAAGGCGAAAAATCTACACCATGTACGAAAAGCAACGCGTACCTACATTAGATTCTCTGAAGCAACCGCTCACCAATGATGAAACCCGAAAATTTAATATTATAAATTTAATACGAAAATGCTTTAATGATATTCCCCCAGGTAGTTGGAAAAATTCAGTCCGTCACGTAATAACTGTAGAAAATTCGTATATTAGTCTGGATCGTATAATTAATCCAATTATAATTAATTTTGATGAGGATAGCGATAGCGAAACAGAACTATCTATAGAATGACATTATAAATGTAAATATAGTAATATTTAAAAAAAATGTTATTTCATTTGATTACATTAATATAATCATATCATTACTTGTTTTCCTTAGTCCGTCCCTTCATACTTCGCTTGTTTATTGCCAAGCTCTTGTCGACACAATGGGACTGACCCAGGAAATCATTAAGTCGTATCCAAATTTCGTGAAACGTACTTTACTTGACGCGATGACGTTTACAGGTATTATAGCTAGGGTTGCCAGGTTGCTGTGTATAATCCCAGAATTTTTTTTGCTAAATTATAATAATCTGTCAGAAATTTAACAAAATTTGTCCACGACAATCTGCCAACCATAATTATCGGCCACCTTCGGCGACGATTTTTGCTAGTAGTAGTATTTCCAATAATCGCTCAAGCGGTTAATCCAAAAACTAGTGTTGTGATCGTACGAGCGAAAAACCGCTTGAGTACTCGATAATTGAAATAACCGACATCGCTTGGTAGTGTGATCGCTCGAGGTAAAAAACTGCTCGTATATTCGAGCAGTTCTTCGCTCGATAGGAAATACTAGGTACTCAAGTTATAAATTCAAGCGAAAAATCGAAAATTGTTACCTTTCACTTGATACCCGATTTTCGCTCGACGCCGCGCGTCACCCGATTGGCGACGTTTTAGTTTGACGGCCAGGAGGCTGATACGACGTAAGTCTTTGTTAAAGGCACATAAACGAGAAGGTACATAGAAAAAGTATGGCAAATCCCTTAGTGGATTCATCGCAACATGGGTTTTGACTGGCACTGGCTAGCCAGCGGCGATTGTAAATTATTAAAAAATTAAAGGATATAATTTTTTTAAAAATCAGAATCAAGTGTTCTTCCTTAATAAAAACTCTAGACTAAACTTCTAAAACTTACAAAAACAACCTCTGGTGTTGTATCAACACATTCTTCTTAGTCATAAAAATTTCAAGTGATTAATCGCTCAATCGATTCGCTCGATTACTAAGCGAGCGATCCCAACACTGTTAAATATTCTCTCCTGAAAAGTTTAACGTTATAGACACTCCCACTTCTTTCCTTATACCCCGTCTCATGTATCGTATTTATACTTGGTGAAATTTACCATTGCGCGTCCACAAAGGGGGCGCTTATGACAATATTGGAGGGAGATCCATTTCCACCCATGGCCATACCATAAATGCCACGTACACCTTCAGCCTGTTCGATTTGAACCTGAGGTGTCTCAAGTACTGGTCTAGGTTCTACTATGTTTGGTTCTGCATTTTCACTCGTTGCACTATTTGTACTGGTTCCATCTAAACAAATTACATTTTCTTTTAATACTCACGTTTAAGGAACTTTGGAATATTATAAATACAGGTTAGGGAATTGCCTTATTATATTTAAAATCGCAAACCCGCAAAAAATTCCAGAAAAATTACCATAAATAAGCAAGAAAAATCAACTTTTCTTATGGTAGCAAGAAGCCGCGTGTACTACTGAAATTTTGTAAACAACCCCAGATGAAAGTCAGGATAAGTCAGTCGTCAGCTATGTTGACAATTTTAACTAATTCTTACCTCAACAATTCCTTGATGTATTAAAAGTATACGAATTAAGTCAATCTAATTATTTCACAACACAACTTTACGGTAGTGATCGAGACGATATTTTTTTAACACCCTGTATTTCGAAAACAAAGCGACATGCGAAAAAAATTTATACCACACTTTCGTCTTAAAATAAGGTGAGGATCCACCTCCTTCATTTTTTCAGAGAGGTTAAGAAACACCCTACCCTGTATACTTAAAATAGTATAATAATTAGGGATGCAGGTAAATATAAGTTGTACTCCGGCTCTGCCCGAAAAGATGCAAATTTTATGGTATTTTATAGTTACAGGGGTGATTAGGGTTTTATGGCGATGTGGCTATGAAGATCAACGGTATGTTTTGAACTACACTATACAATTAATTGAATTTATAATCATTACCTTCTGAAAGTGGACTGTTATCCCTTTCATCCCCAGAAGTATTGGGTATGGAACCAGCTACCTGAATATTGCCCATCGAGGAAGACTTTTCCTCGTCCACGCGTCTAGTGCACGCACATTTGCAGCAATTTTCCCTGCTGGAAGAAGCCGCCTTCGATTCTTTTCTTCCCGTACAGTTGAATTTAATACTCCACTTTGGTGATTTCTTTGTTGAGCTGTAAGAAGTTCCTAAAAAATAATTAAAAAACTGGATTATAACAATACAAATCCAACTTTTGTAAAACTATAAAAAATCGCCCATTGGGTTTGTTCGGGTTTGATCTCCAAACCGCGAACTAAACTTTCATTTATGGGGCCGATTCAATAATGAAGTTTACAACGTAAATGTCGACACTCGGGATGCACTAGAAATATTGCAGCCGATATTAAAGGAAAACGTGAAGCAATCAGGAGAGTAACAATCGCCCTTCGTAGACGAAGCAGAAAATGTTTAGAGGTCAAAACCGATATTTTTGAACATTTATTAAAAGAACGTTATGGTTAAAAAAAATTTTAATGTATGAAACTTTGTTTATTTGTAATTAATTAACTACAAAACAAAACGGATAAGGACATGAACCTCAATAACATTACCATCCACTGGTTCACCTCTGTTTGTAAACTGTTGGTATTCCACAAAACCAAGAGCAAGACAATTATAGCAGGGGCATACGGGTGCCAATCCAGGGATCCCGAGGAAAAATATCGAAATGCCCGGGATTAAGCCCTCAAATCACGGGATAAATTATATAATAGTTATTTATGCATCAAGGGTACTAAATAGATGATTATGCCCTGAGGGCGACAGTCGTACAAAGCCGAGGGCATCTGGCCCGAGGCTTCGTAAGTCGTCCGAGGTCATATATCTATTAGCACCCGTGGTGCATATACACTTTTATTTCATACCAGTTCGTTTTAAATAATAAATATTTTTGTTAAATTCAATTTATTTACCAATTTTTTATTTTTACCTGCGACATTTCCTCGACATTATTATAGCCTGCGTTCTTGTTGCTAGGGAGATAAGTATTCAAATGTTTAATGTGTCAAAGTCAAAAATCAAAAATGGAACAAGGTTTTGAAATTCCCGGCGAAATTGAAAAAAAGACTGAAAAGCAACGCAAAACCTGTTACCGAGAAAATCCAGACTCATACAACAAAGAATATGACCAATGTTTGAAGTGGATGTCGGAGAAAATGCTGTAGAAATATAAACGAAATTGTGCTGTTGGGGTACTTTAATGATCTATCTGAAAAATGACATGACAATGAATCATGAGTCAACCATTGCTGCAGGAAATTTGGCTATCAGCGGAACCTTCCAGAATTGCCAGTTCATATAACCAAATAATATATAAACGTAAATTTATATTTTGTTAATAAAGAATAAGTTAATCGTTTTTGTACAAGTTTTTTGCGTCTTAATGCCAGCGCGGGCCATAAAGTAATCCATTATGTAGATGGTATCTAAGGTATAAAAACACAATAATTTCACTGGTATGACATAAAATAATTTTAAAACTAACAATTTTATTGTTAATTATATTTCATTAACAAATCCCTACTTGGAAACATCTTTCGACCGACACTAATACAAATACACAATTTACAAAATAATGTAATTTTTTTTAAGGCCGATTTTCAGAGATCACTAAAAAAGAGAATTAATTAACGTCGAACCATTTTTTTCGGGCTTTTAATAGTGCATTATAAACCTAGGAACGAAAAGACACCTTAGTCACGTGGTTTATTTACAGAGTGTCTACTTAAGTTGGCGCAATTTTACGAAAAAAAGTTCTGTATGGTCTAAAACCTAAAATGTAACCATCAGGTGTTAAGTTTTTTCAGTCGTATACTATATGAGGTTTATCAAAAAATATAAATTTGGCTCAAGAGTAAAGTACTTTTATTTGTGAAAGCTGTAATTATTAAAAGTTGTTGGGTGTGAAAAACTATGTTTTAATATGCAATTACACTGAAAGTTCTTCTTTATTTTTTAACATAACATTGAATGCTACCTTAAGTTAGATCTTAGCTAAAGTAGTCTTAACGTTATGGTAAACCTTAAAAAACTATGTTTTTAATTAATTGCAGGGTCAATTGACGCGTTACGTGGAAGATTACTTGAGAGTTAAAAATGAGTTTAATATACTGTCAAACTTGTGTTAAGGATGACTTATGTCATTCTGTACCTTAAGGTGACATTGAAATATCGGCCCTTAGATAGGGAAAATTGAGTCTTAAAATAATTTTTAAAAAATTTTTATTTAATTTTCTTTTGAGGGATTACTTTTTTTTTGAATTCCTTATTTTGAGGGTTTGTTCGAGTTTGTTCGTAGAAACAGAACAGATTTTTTAGCTCTTTTTTTTAGAAATCAAAAATGAAAAAACAATTAGTCCCGGGATTATATACTCTATATCCTGAAAATCCCGGGATTGGAACAATGCTTCGAGACTGACACCCCTAAGTGGCAATTACTACTATTCACTAGGAAGATTGCATGCAGCAAGTGTAGCAAATTTCCAACTCTTAAATATGTTACGACTTTTGGTTGAAGGCGCAAGAGGTTACTGGAGAGCTAGGATATTAAAAGCCACAGGTAAAGGCAAAGAGGCTTTTAAATCAGGAAATAATCGCAAAGGTCAACCTATAAAGTTGTTTCAAAGCTTTTAGATAGCCATAGGGAGGAAGGAAGGCTACAAAAATCCACAATGAAACTAGGACGGAGCCTCATAACCAGTGTAGACTCACTCCAAGAGATAGTAAGACAGACGGAGCATGCCAGGTATCGGTACAATGTGTTACAAGGCATCCTATAGACACACCTCTGCAGAGTTCAATATAAGTATCCTAAAGCAATTGTAAGAATTCAGGTTATAAATAAGGTTAATACTGTAAGCCTGCCGTCGTATCTTAATATCAACCAAAGCCCAAGGCAAAATTTCAATGAATAATAGCAAACCTTCTAGACAAAATATTTCCATGACAACTATAACTGTCATTGCTGCTCATAGGATAATATGCACTATTGTTTTACCTACTTACCACTTCCAGACGTTCCTTGACCCTGCGTAGGCTTCTTACTTCTTTTGTTAAAATGTAACGATCTCGCTTTACGCAGATTGAAGAGGCTTATCTTGCTTCTCTTTTCCTTTGAAGTTTGCGGAGATTCGGAGTTGCTACTGTCGCTTTCCAGTGACGTTTGATCACAGGAACATTTCTCTTCGTTGATTCCTGAATCCATTTGTAAGGGAAATAGTACAGCAGATAGGAGGAATCGCCACCATTTAATTACTACATTTTTTTTGACCTGAAAGACAAGAAATGAAACCTTATTAGTTATTCCAATGTAACATAAAGTTAATAACATTATTAACCGTATTAGGCATTCCACATTGTTAGAAAAAGGTAAAACATCATCAACATGTGTTTCAGAACATGCTAATATTTAAGGAGGTTATTCTTGGATTCAATTTCAGAAAAATACTTCATATGAACATATCTCCGTCGTACGTCTTAACTTTTGATATACAGGTTGTTAAAGATTTTCATGTTTTTAATAATTTGTTAAGGTTAATGGCTTAAATACGTGACAACTAGACTAGGTACACAACTATCAAAACTGTTCATATTTACAAAACTACATCTACCTCTTACCTACCAGGTATTTTTTAATCTTTGTTAATACTTAATTTCATAACCGAGTGCAAATGAATGAATTTAATTTTTTTATACAAAAATTGTACGTCAACGACAAAATAAAATCAAGAGACGACATTTGCTCAGCAAGGAATGAGAATTTTTAATTAAAAAAAAAGAAGTGGCATACCATTATTTTCTTCAAATATACAGAGGGCAAACCCCGCACGAACGCCACTGGTCGGAATAAAAACCATGTTATACATCATAAAATGCCTCTTGATGAATAGAAGGTGTGTACCAAATTTCCCAAAAATATCTACATCAGTATCACAGATATTAATAAAAAAGAAGATTTTTTGAAAATCTTTAACACTGTATATCTCAAAAGTTAGCACATATGTTCATATGAAGTTTTTTTTCTGAAAATGGACTCAAGAATAACCTCCTTAAATATTAGCATGTAATTAAGAAACACCCTGTATACAAATATTTTCAAAAACAGTTTTTGAAAATTATAAAAATCACGTTGTTTACATACCGTGAGATTCGAACTAACTACTAAAAATTAAAAATACCTCAACAACAACCAGATAAAGGAAAATTTAATTAATAATTACCGACATGCTATAGCTCAATTACATTTTAATGAATGAATCGAGTTTAACGATTAACCATCAATGAGAAATACATCACAAAAACCAGTTTATTCAATTAAATATTTTACTACTAAAATACTGATTATCAAACTCCATATCTTGTTTGTGGTTTGTAAGTAACCAAAGAGCGCCGATAAAGTATAGAATTTATTAATAACACAGTATTACATCATGTAACAATAAAGTCATTAAGATAGGAACTTGTTTTTAACGAGTAAGCATATATTACACGACACGTAAAAGTAAGTTAAAATATTTTGACCAATATAATAATATGACGGGTACTAAAAACGTGTTCTTCCTAAGAATCAAAATAATAACTTAACAAGCAAAAGCGCATTTATTTCATGTCTAGCGATTTTCCTTATGGAAGATTTTAGGCCGAGGATTAGAAAATGAACCTTATTAATTTTATCATCGGAATAGTACATTACGTATCAAGGGCCGAAAAGAGGCTTTTACGGACGAGATATGTACCGTATTTTTTTTACAAGTGCTCCGAAGCTTTGATGCCAAATAAAAAAAGAAATTCTTCAGACAGTTTTCCTGTCTACGTGACATGAAAACACTCGCGCATGGAGAATGTAAATATCTATTTATTATTTTTGACAAATAGGCTCGGTGGCCTAGTGGTATAGCGTACGCCTTGTGGATCTGAGAGTCGCGGGTTCAAATTCCCCACTCGGCATCTCTGGTTTTATTTATTTTTTTACAAGTGCCCGAGTCTTTGAGGCCATATAAATAAAGAAATTCTTCAGACATTTTTCTAAAACATCTTTGAAAAATTAACTGCCAATTTAATTTATATATTATCCGCTATTTATTATCGCTTGTAGTATGGCTCGGTGGGTAGAGTGTCCGCCTGGCGGTCTGAGGGTCGCGGGTTCAAATCCCGCACCGACAATTCTGGTTTTATTACCTATGAGCACATGCTGACTCGAAGCGGGCGGGAGAAATCTTTCCCGCCCGCTCTCTTGGAAAACGCCACTTTCGGTGAAGAGAACATGCATGAAAAGAAACACTTTCGGGGCACATGTAAAAAAATTATTTTATCCGGCTGTTGTATTTCGATATACAAGTGATTTTGAGAAATTTTATAAATTGCATAGAATTACATACTACAAATAAGGGTCTGAGCCAGGCTTCACCCGAACACACTGTACATGTGTTTCGGAGATTTTTTTGGGTTTAAAAGAGTGGATGGTGTGTTCGCAAAAAAATCTCGTATATTTAATGCGCATTTTATTTTTAACAGATTACACAACATTTACTATCTGTTGATGATGTGATGAATTACAGGAATTTTATTCATTCCATGATAATTTACATATTAAAGTAGCCAGAAAGCATAAAATATTTTTTTAGTTTCACAATAAAGTTCTAAATGAATTTAAATGTTTGTTTAAAAATGTTTATTTAATAAATAAAATTGCATGTATTAGCACATTTTAAAAAATGAATATTTATAATGAAACATGTGGACAAACTTTCCATTTTTTTTATATAGATTTCGTTTTTATAGCCATCAGCCAGTACCGGGTCGCGAGTTTGGTAGAGATCTTTAGTAAGTAGGTACAGTACGTTTCACGAAAATTGGATACGACTTAATGATTTCCTGGGTCGGTCCCATTGTGTAGACAAGAGCTTGGCAATAAACAAGTGAAGTATGAAGGGACGGACTAAGGAAAACAAGTAATGATAAGATTATATTAATGTAATCAAATGAAATAACATTTTTTTAAAATATTACTAGTCATATTTATTTACATTTATAATGTCATTCTATAGATAGTTCTGTTTCGCTATCGCTATCCTCATCAAAATTAATTATAATTGGATTAATTATACGATCCAGACTAATATACGAATTTTCTACAGTTATTACGTGACGGACTGAATTTTTCCAAATACCTGGGGGAATATCATTAAAACATTTTCGTATTAATTCTACAACACTAGAACTTAAAATCGGAGAAATATTTTCAGACCTAACCAGTGATTTTAACTGGTGACACATATGCTCTATGGGGTTAAAAATGCATAATAGGGTGGGAGCCGTAGCACTGTATGTCCAATTTCTTCTGCCAATGTGTCACAAACATATACTTTTTTAATACAAAATGTCTTTAAAACTTCTAAAAGATCACTTTTTTTATAACTTTCTTCAAAATATATATCATTCGCCGCCATGTAGTTCTGAATCTCCAATTTTGTATTATTTGAGCTTGGAGCTTTATGTAATTGGCGACTGTGATAGCTCGCTTTGTCCATTACTATCGCGCTATTCTGAGGAATGTTTGGTAAAAGACAATTCTTGAACCATTCCTCAAAAACTAACAAATTTTACCACAAAAAGATATTTAAATACAAATAATGCAACCTAACCTACCTGATGTGCCCATATTTAATTATAATTATTACAATCCGGTCCTTTCCACATAATAATAACAAAGGGTCATAAATAATGGGATGACCCAGGTACTTTTACGACAGTCATTATGTTATATCCATTTTTCTTGAAACAATCTTTAACTATCCTTATTGCGCATATCCGAATGAAAATGACATATTTATGAACTCATTCCAATTACGAACTTACTTCTGCGCTTGCTTGCTAATGAGCGATTGTATTATAGTATTTCACGGTACACTCGTATGACCCAGGACCCGTGCAAATTGACATAAAAATATGAAATTAAGCATGCGCATATACAACCTTATAATTGTAATAAGATAAACATAACATAAACCCATTTCGGATCGAACGTAAGCAACATGTATAACGGTATAACCGGAAGTGATAGATACGTGAAAATATCTCCATTAAAACGATCGCCATATTTTATACAAACCATTATTTGACACAAATATCTTTTTTAGTTCCAGAGACTTTTTTTAATACCACTCTTAATGACCCCTTATATCTAATAGTTCACTATTCGATATGAGTGAAAGGAATTAAATTTAAAATTTTATAATCAAACAAATAAAGCAATAATGATAATGACATTTAAAAGTCAAAATTTACATAAGTGGTTCCTCAGCTTTGCATTAAGTATATAATTTTATAGTGATAAACGTATTTTGTATTTCCATTGTCTTTATTTATTCATATCACAACGTTTCATCTGGTAAACATCTCCAGTCTTCAGCTGAATACTTTTATAGTAATATTTATTTTATCTAAATACATATTCACACTGGACCATCAAGTACCTTCCCTAAAATCGTATATCGCTTCAAGAAAGAAAATTGATTTACTCACCCCAAAGGTGATTCCTTAGGTCATTTTATAAAGAAAAGTTCATATGAACATATGTCCGCAACGGCTTACATTTTTTGCTACAGGGTGTTGAATTTTTATTTATTAACATCTCCGAGAGTACTTTAGATATTATTTTCAAATTTGGTATGTGTTAATAGAATATAGAACCACAAATTATAGTTAGAACAGTATTCAATTGTTCCACCAGTGGCGTCCCTGCAAACAGGTCCTCTGATATTTTTTACAAAAAAGATGGTACGCCACTGATATTTTTCCACATGAATTATTTTTTCTGATTAGCCTGGTCAATTCTATATGAAAACGGTATCTTGAGTTTTTCTCGTCAGACGCACCGTTCTTGATTAAAACAACTAAATTCGTATTGAAACTCATTATTATTAACATTGATAAAATACGAATGGTAAATTTTGTTTCATAAAAATTGTTGGAAATGGCCTCCTTCACTTAAAAGGCATACTTCCGCCCGTCTTCGCATCGAATTGTCCAATCGTCCAAATATTGAAATTTTTATAAAACAAAATTTATCATTAATATTTTATCGATGTTAATAATAATGAGTTTCAATATCAATTTAGTGGTTTTAATCAAGAACGGTGCGTCTGACGAGAAAAACTCAAGAGACCGTTTTCATGTAGAATTGACAAGGCTAATAAGAAAAAATATCCATATGGAAAAATGTCAGTGGCGTACCATCTTTCTTGTAAAAATATCAGAGGACATGTTTGCAGGGACGCCACTGGTGGAACAATTGAATAACTTTTCTAACTAAAATTTGTGGTTCTATATCCTATTAACACATACCAAAAATATCTAAAGTACTTTCGGAGATAATAAAAAATAACCATTTAAAAAATAAAAATTCAACACCCTGTAGCAAAAAATTTAAGCCGTTGCGGACATATGTTCATATGAACTTTTCTTTATAAAATGATCTAAGGAATCACACTCTGAAATATTAGCACGTCATTAAGGAACACCCTGTATAGCTTGTGCCTCGACCTATATTGGGGTCAAAAGAAAGAGCTTGTTCAAAGGTTAGAAGATACTAATTTTATTTTCAAAATGATATCCAGAGCCCAATGGTTATTACATTTAAAAAATATACAGAGTGTGCCATAACTTATGGGCATGGAACATCACAACACATCGCTTTCGGTCTCTTAAAAGGCCATCATCAGGGCTAAGGCTTCGTAAAAGTCACCCAAGCCACCAAGAAACATAGCCCCTTTTTTCTTTAAATATATTTAAGAAACCACCACAGGTAAAATTAAAAAAAAGGGCTATGTTTCTTGGTGCCTGGGGTGACTTTAGTGAAGCCTTAGCCCTTGATGATGGGCTTTTAAGAAGCTGAAAGCGCAATACAAGCGAGACGTTTTGTTTTATTTTAACTTACCACCATGGACAACTCATTCCACGAATTTTAGGGAGGTCAAAAGGTAACTAAGAAATTATTTGTTTATTATAGAATAATCAGAAAACAGGTAAACTTTTAATTAACTTTATATTAGGGAAAATTAGAGTTGCACAAGATTTAGTCACACAGTAGTTGGTTAGTAAATAGCAATAAATCTCACAAATAAAACACAAAATTATTGAAAACACATGTTTTTGTTTTAAAACTTTCAAACTCACATGCGCCGGGAAAGAATACACTGCAACTGCAAATTTAATGGCTATCTTGAGTAATATGATACGTCTCAGGATTTATTAAATAAATAAAATAATGAGGTCTTTATTGCTCTTTAACCGATTTAAACCAACAAGTTTAAACTTGCTAGTAAAATACAAGCAACAGGACAGGAAACAGTTACTGATAATATGATAAAACTAATTTGTTTACTCAAGAAATGGAGCATAGGTTTAACAGTGATTGAAGAAAATGTTTAGAATCTAGATTTGGTGATATTGATTTTTAGTGATACCTCGGGTTGCCAGACATCCAGCTAGACATGTCCGTCCGGTTTTTTATAGCAACCGGGCCAACAATAAAAAGTTACCATTACCACGCGAAATCGCTTAGAGGAAAAGTTCCTATGCCTGGTTGTGATTAATAGAGGTAGGAGGTAGATTTTTATTTCTTTGGGGAAAGAATTTATTTGGTTAATACCGGTGGTTCGTACTGATTGGACTGACCTTCACAAAAGTCAAAAACACGAAATTTTATTTTCATTTTATATACAACGTGTCCAAGGTAAGGAGGGCCAGTACAGGGATCTCGAAAACCGTAAGAGATACGAAGTCAGTTAAATGGAGGTAAAGTTGCGCATTTACGTGCCTAATAATATGCCGTTTAGAAACAAACCCGGAGATATCCGGAAAAAAACGAAATTCTGAAAAATCGTTCTATTGTTTTCCTGGGTTTTTTTGAGATCGAACTCTAAAGTAAATTGCACTTTTGCATTGCCACTCTTTTTGCTCTATCTAACAGCGTTAATTGTTTTGTAATCCGACGAGTCTTCAAAGGGCCATTATCAACTTCCTTTTTTTAAATACGGTCCTGTTTTTCTGATATTGGAATTTGATAGCTTTTTCTTCCGAATGCAACGATGTATGACACATTGTGGTTTAATGACGTTTCGAGGGTTTTTTGAACAACATCAGGAAATTTTGGGATACGGTCCTGTATTTCTCCTAATTTTATAAATAATATCTCATCAGTAAGCTCTAAATTTTTACTTATGTTGGACTAGTTTAATAAATAAGAAATAATTTAATAATAAACCACAAATAAGTGAACAAAATACAGAAACATTATTTCAAACTTCTGTTGATTCGGGATTTAAAAGAGAAGTATACGATTGAAACAAAAAAATTAAGGTGGTGACGCGTGATTTGTTTCACTTGACATTCCCATTGTGATCGTTTGAGAGTGTTTTAAGAGGTTTCCTATTTTCCAGAAAATATGGAACATAAATTTACAAATGCTGAAAAGTTTGATATTCTATCGCATGTTTTATTTTATCTCAAAAAAAAACCTGTTATGTGGCAGTTAGAAGATCTTATTTGTGCTTAGAGAATAACGGAAATCATTTTGAACACCTGATTATGTAGTTGTTCGTTTTATTACTGTTTTCGAATGATTTTTGTTCACTTATTTGTGGTTTATTCTTAAATTATTTGTTACTTATTGAACTAGTTCAACAACAACAACAATTTAGAGCTTACTTATGAGACATTATTTATAAAATTAGGAGAAATACAGGATCGTATTCCAAAATTTCCTGATGTTGTTCAAAAAACCCTCAAAACGTCATTAAACCACAATGTGTCATACATCGTTGCATTCGGGAGAAAAAAAGCTCTCAAATTCCAATATCAGAAGAACAGGACCGTATTTAAAAAAAGAAAGTTGACAATGGCCCTTCGAAGACCAAACGGCATATTATTTGGCACGTAAATGCGCAACTTTACCTCCATTTAACCGACTTCATATCTCATACTGTTTCTGAGATCCCTGTACTGGCCCTCCTTATATTGGACACGTTGTATTTCTTTAAATGCATTTATGAAAAATATCAGGTTTTTTTTTAAAAACCTTATACAATTGTCTTGTACCCAATGCCATCCCAAAATTGTCTACCTTAGCATTTTGCCACCCCAAAATTTGCCACGTCCCGAAGTGGCAACTCTGGCAACCTAGCATGGACCTGACATGAAAGCACTGATTGATAGAGAAAACCCAAATTCTTAACAAATTTTGGGAGCGGTTCCGAAACATTTTCGCCTGCGGCGTTTTTCCGCTGGGGTAATATCTCGTAACCATATTGCCACCCAAAATATAAAACTGAAAATACGATACTGGGTATTATTTTATAGTTTAAAGTGTTCTAATTTATGTCCTCTAACCTCCCCAGCATCCTAAAATTTCAAAAAAATATTTCCAGCCATTTTTTGGATTTTGCATTGTAACACTTTAAAATGCTCACATTGTAGGTATAATACAATAGTGTAAAAATATCGATACAAAAATATACTTCTCTAAAAATTTACTTTTCACTGTCTAGTTAGTAATATCTTAAATCATTTTATTAAATGGTTGTTCCCAAAAACATTTACGTAACATGCTTTCAGAATATTTTACCTCTAATAAATGTGTTCTTGCAATACAAGAATACAAAAGGACAATTTTATACATACATTTTTGCATAATGATATACTAATGGCTATTCAAATATAAGAAATTTCATTTTCCAAGTAGAGACAGAGACTATGGGCCAGAGTAGACAGGATATGCACTACCTGTAGAAATATTTTTGTATACATAGGTAGGTATTACAGAAAAATTATAGGTATAGTATTTTTTGGAAAAATGTTTCCACTGCGATTAAGTAGTACCTTTACCGAAAAGTTGGACTGGAAACAAGAGATACTTACTGACCTTTCTTACCTAAGCATCTTGAAGCAAAGAACTTGGATGTCATTGAACTATGCCTTGCCGTCATGGCAAGGGTGGTAAATAAATAGTTAAAATACTTCCCAGAATTTATTCTTTATGACTATATCACTTTCTTGGAATAAAATAAATGGAATTCAAGAAAATCGAAATTAATTAACCGATTCTATTTTCATAAACAAGAACGACGATCAAAACAAATTACGTCAGGCATACCTTATTGTGGGTTGGGCATTCTTCTATCTACTTTCTTCTGGATCAAAATGTATTTCCTTCTGGGACACTACACAAGAGTTCTAGAATGCACCCAAATTTACTAGTGTTTTATTATTTTCTTTACAAAATAGAAAGAAAACACAATTTAAAAAATTATCGATACACTGCACATCACAAACCAAACGACGAAGGAGAATTGACGGATTTTGACAGATAATAAAAGTGTCAACGTCAAGTCATGAAACCAATTGCTTTCACAATTTGCAATCCCGGAACATATTGTCTTCTCCCTTTGATCTTATTGACAAGAGGAAGATGCAAGTGCCACTGGGCCATTTATACTTGGTCCGCACGAGCTTGATAATGGAAATTAATGTACCACGGGATCTGGTTTCGATTCAAGATCTATCCTTTCCTTTTTTACCTCACTTGTAAGAGATAAACAGCACCCGGCACCAGTGGCGGCTAATAAAGAATAAACTAGCCTTGAAAGGAAAACAATATATACTTTATTTTTTAGTTGTTTTTTAGGTTAGAATTGGAAAGTGTTTGTGCAGGAGATGAATTAAAAAATAAAAATGTAATTTACATGAAACCGAGACATAAAAATATACACATCTATTTCAACCCTCCTTATACTTTTACCTAAAATGTAAAAACTCAGCCCCTTTCTTCACAAGCGAATTCAGAATATCTTTTTACAAAAAAATGTTGAAAATTAAAGCTTTGAACCAAGAATCTTCTGATGATGATGATGTCCCAACAATTAGAAGGGAAGCACAGGTATGTTTGCATCAACCGAAGGAGAGAATAATTATAATAAATGAAGGAAATAAATTTAACACTAACAGGGGTATAGTGAAATCTCTCTTGCACAAACTCCCAGAGGAATGCCTGTCTCCTTAGACACCTCCCTGGGTTCTCCTTCAAAACTGGTGCTGGTTAAGGAAGATTTCAGCACTTTGATTTATGTAAATTTCTTTAGTTTCCCATCATTTTAGGAAGAAATTGTGCTTGAACTGTACAATAATGCCTTGAGAGGTCAAGCCAAAAAGGACTATACAGACTCCGAAACTATTCTTAAAAAGCTCATTGAAGAAAACATTCCCCAGCTGGAGAATAATGGAGGCCTCCCCAAGTCTATGTCCACAATGAAATATTCTTGCTATGTGAATCTTGGAAATATCTATTTAAATCTAGACAATGTTAACAAAGCACTGGAATGTTTTACAAATGTAATATTTTCCCACTAATTCAGTATTATTAGTTTTTAGAATATCTACCTGTATTTGGTCGGGTTTGTTTTATGATATATTCTGCAAGTTATGTTCTGGTATCTCTTTATTTTTAATGTACCTACCTAGTTATTATCTTTTATCCTGTTTTCTCAGGCTTCTGAATTGGATGCAACAGATGTTACCTTATGGGCAAAGATTGGAAAATTGTCATTGAAAGAAGATAAATTTAGTAAAGCAGCCTATGCATTCTCAAAGGTTAGTGGGAATGTTGAATTTCATAAAAGACAGATAGATATGACCAATTCTCAACATCAAGGTCCGGAAGTGTTCTGGAAATAAATAAATTGCCATTTTAGGGATTAGAATGTAGTGAATCTCACTGGCCTTGCCTAGATAACCTGATTTCTGTGTTGTACGCCATTAAGGACACAGTGTCTTGCTTAGTTTATATTGGAAAAGCGTTGATGCTTGATGCAGACTACATTAAAGGATTGGTTTTAAGGAAGCAGATATATAAAGAGAATCCTGCCACTAGGGAGTATTACAAATTGTATAATCCAGACCAGTAAGTAAAATATGAATAACTGACTTAAATATTGGTTTTATAAAATTTGTAATATAGGGCTTTGTACATTAATTGAACCAATGCCTGAATGAACAAAACTGAGTATCACGTGGGAGGTAGGGATTAAACCTTTCCCCGTCAGGACCCAACTTAAATAAACATTTTACCACTGCTTTTCTTATGATTGAGGGAACTGTATAATGCAAATAAAAACAACATTAGAATTAACAGATTATCTTCCTAGCATTTGGGAGCCTCCATTAGACATAGAAGTCGACCAAGAAGAGGAAAAAGAAATTTTAAAAGAAGCTGAACAATTATGTGATAGGTTAACTGAAGTAGAAAAAGTGTTAGCCCCCAAACCATTTGAAACTATACCATTACCAAAGGCTTTGGGGGATTATACTTGGGTTTCCTTGGCTAAAACTATCATCTGTTGTCACCAGTATATCACAGATAATGGAATGGTAAATATTTTTTAATATTATTGTCATTAATTCATTTTCACAATTCAGGAGAAAACTCAACATTGTATAGCATGTTTTTTATTGTAATATAGATCATAATAATTCTTTGCTATTATTTTTAGAGTCATTTTACATTTTTTGACATAAGCAAATGCATGAGTCAATCGATGGAATTCGCAGAACCTATCCAAACTACCAAACTTATCGAAGATGTTATTGTTATTAAGGACAACAAGACGAGCGAGGTTAAGAGTTCTGAAAATACAATAGAAGTGACTTGTTCTGGGGAGAAAATGGAAACCAGTGCTTCACTTCTTGAAAGAAGAGCTTCTCAAAATAGTGAGGCAACTAATGGAAATGAGAATCTAGAAAATACCACACCAATACAGACTGATAATGATGATGTAAGATGTGAGGCATTGATACATTGACAAATTATTTCAACGGCCAAAATCACTCCTTGTTTTTTCCCGTTAGTAACAGCCTCCTCCCCTTTTCAAAATGTAAAAGATTTCGAACTGTATATAGCCAGATAGTGACAGTCTGACATTAATCACCTGCGTCCTTATTTCTGGTTATTTAATTTGTATAGGTTGGTATGAATTCCAGGACCGTATTTAAAAATAGTACATTTATTTTGCAAGGTTTCTTTTAAAATGAAATGAGTTATTGGAAATTAAAACAAAAATTTAGTTGAATATGTTTTGGATGGTAAAGGAAATCATATTTTGCCAGTCCCTGTACATTTAGGCAATGAGTCAAAATTTGATATTGAGGCATAGCTTTTCAACCCCAACAACTTTTACTGCTTACTTTTTCATATTTTTCTAAATTCTGAATACCAGGTATCAATTTGAGAAAATAACACGCTTTTGGGTCGTTTGAGCTCAAGCAGGAGTTTTTATGAAGGATAGCTTTTTTTCATAAACCCACACATAAAAAAGTTTTCCAACAAACCCAAGGGAGTCGATCCTTGGCCACACTATACAGGGTATTCCTTAATGACGTGCTAATATTTCAAGGTGTGATTAGGTAATTTTAAAAAGAAAAGTTCATATGAACATATGTCCGCAACGGCTTAAATTTTTTGCTACAGGGTGTTGAATTTTCAATTTTGGTATGTGTTAATAGGATATAGAACCACAAATTTTAGTTAGAAAAGTTATTCAATTTTTTCACCAGTGGCGTCCCTGCAAACATGTCCTACGGTATTTTTTATAAAAAAGATGATACGTCACTGACATTTTTCCATGTGGATATTTTTTCTAATTAGCCTGGTCAATTCTACATAAAAACGGTCTCTTGAGTTTTTCTCGTCAGACGCACCCTTCTTGATTAAAACCACTAAATTCATAATGAGTTTCATTATTATTAACATTGATAAAATAATCAATGATAAATTTTGTTTTATAAAAATTGTTGAAGTGGGCAATTTGATGCGAAGACGGGCTGAAGCATGCCTTTTAAGTGAAGGTGACCATTTGGAACATTTTTTATAAAACAAAATTTATCATTAATTATTTTATGAATGTTAATAATAATCAGTTTCAAAATGAATTTAGTGGTTTTAATCAAGAAAAACTCAAGAGACCGTTTTCATGTAGAACTGACCAGGCTAATCAGAAAAAATATCCACTCCACATCCACTACCATACATTATACAAACGCTTGAAGAGATCAAGAGCGATGTAGCTCAAGTGAAGGAAAAACAAATGAGGGACCAGACCACCTTGGAAAATTCGCAGAACAAATCATATGCCGACGTCGTAACACCTAGGCCACCTCCAAATACCGAACAAACCATAGTTATACGAGCAAGAAACAAAAAAGATGCTGCTAACACAATAAGACTAATGCAAGAAAGGCTAAATCCATCAGAACTTAATGTAGGTATAAAAAGAGTAAGATGTACAAAAAATGGTGATATAATTAAGTGTCCCACTAAGGATGAGGGAGATATACTGAAAGCTGCCGCAACTAGCAAGCTTGCAGACAAATGCTCAATAGAAACAATGACAAAGAGAGCAACAAGAATCAAGATTACGGGTGTGAGTGAGGAGCAACCTCAAGATCTGGAAATAATTGAGAATAGTCTTAGACAACAGAACAAATGGATAGACGCGGAAGATAAATTAACGGTTACCTACGTAAAGCATATGAAAAAGAAAGAAAATTTAACAATTTACATTGAATGCTCTGCTGGACTATTCCATAAAGCAATTGGCAGAAAAAAGGTTTACCTGGGATGGCACCGGTATCCCGTGTATGAAGACTTAAGTGTACAGAGATGCTTCATCTGCCAAGGATTTTTCCACAAAAACACAAGCTGTGCTAACAAGCCAGTCTGTGTACTATGCTGTGAAGAACATGATGTTAAGGACTGCAGAGCAAGTATAAGAAAGTGTAAAAACTGTCAAATCGCTAATACAAACTACTCCACCAAATATGATACTCATCACGCTGCGAGTGACGTTAGCTGTCCCACATATCAGTACCATATAAGCTGTCTACGAAATAAAATTGATTATGGATCATAATGGTCCAGTTAGATCAAGAATCAATTCTAAATGATCTCGAAAATACTAAAGAGGGATGTGTTGGGCAGCTGGCGGAACTGGAAGAACTGCGTGATATAATAAATAATAATGATAAAGTTCTTAACATAATACAGTTGAATATTAGAAGTGCAAACGAAAATTTCGATAAACTGCTATTGATGATAGAGCAAGGTAAACTTTTATACTGTGATATTTTTATACTAACAGAATGTTTCAGAATATCTAATCCTGAATTATATAACATTACAGGATATACTACTTATTATAATCAAGGCGACTACAACAAAAACGACGGGATTCTCACTCTGATTAGATCATCTTTAAACCCACATATTATTCATTTTAAACTAGGGCTAACAAAAATGACGATGACTAGAATTACTCTCAAACTTCACGAACAGACATATGGAATATCTGCACTCTACAAATCTCCGCAAGTAAATAACAACTCGCTTTTGCAGGACTTGTATGAGTATTTTTCTAATAACAAAAACAATAATATTGAAATTTTCACAGGAGACATAAATATAAACCTTAAAGCAATAAATGATGTTACGGTTAACGAATACTTGTGTCTGCTTGCAAAGTATGGCTATGTACCACATATACAAACAACCACAAGATATGATACAAATTCTTGTATCGATCACTTCTTTATAAACAATAAAACACGCAACCTTAATCTTAAGACTTTTATCTTAAATACATATATAACAGATCACTATCCCATTATGTTAAATATAAAATATAAACCACAGGAAAACAAAATCGTTAGCAGACAGATGATGAGAGTGGAGAGAGAAACAATTAACTATGACAGACTAAAACAAAAACTAACAGACCTCAACTGGACGGAGGTAATACAATCAAATAATCCAGATGCGGCCACTGATATATTCGTAAAACAACTACTTGAGAGTATCAATGACTCAAAAACGACCAAAATTATGACAGTTCTACCACGAAAATGTAAGGAATGGATAACAAACGGATTAGTAACCTCAATAAAACGATGAGATAATCTGAAAAAACAATTATTAAAAAGTTATAACCCAGACCTTGAACAACACTACAAAAACTATAGAAACAGCCTAAACAAATTAATTTAAAAAGTTAAATATAACTACTACAAAAAGAAAATAGATAAAAACAACAATAATATTAAAAAATATTTCAAATTGTAAATGACATAACAGGTGACAAATATAAAACCTCAAAAAAACATAAAAATATTAAATAGCGATAACGAGGAATTTGACAATGAAAATAACATGGTTGACTACTGTAACAATTACTACATTAATGTAGGCGTGGAATTATAAAATCAAATTAACACTCCACAACGACCATATCGATTATCTGCAATAAGTGCGTCTAACAGTTCTATGTTTCTCAGACCTGTAACTAATTTAGATCTTATCAAATATATTACATCCCTGAAATCAGATAGTGCACCCGGTCTGGACGGAATAACCAATAAATTAATAAAAATTATACACCCACACATAATTACACCTCTAAAACACATTATTAATTGAATCTTTGAAACTGGAATCGTACCACATCACTTTAAAGTATCCGTTATAACACCAATACACAAGTCCGGTCCCATACATAAAATACAGAATTATCGACCAATAAGCCTCATTAACAACCTTGCAAAAATATTTGAAAAGGCTCTGAAGGACAGACTAGTAACTTTCTTGAAATCAAATAACACTTTATCTAATAATCAATACGGATTTACTGAGGGGACCAGCACTGCGGACGCTATACAACACCTAACATCAGAAATCACAAAAAATATGGACAACAACTTAAAAACAATAGTGGTCTTTATGGATCTCGCTAAGGCGTTTGATACGGTACCCCACAGACAGCTACTGAGTGTTCTTGAACATTCTGGAGTTAGGGGAGCTGCACTGGGCGTCTTTGAGGGATACCTTTCAAACCGACATCAGCATACAAAAATTAACAAAATTATAAGTTCCGCAGAAATAATTAACACCTGTGTCCCACAAGGGACCATACTGGGCCCAATACTATTTATAAGCTATATAAACTCACTACTAAGCATGAAGCTTGAGGGCACAGCCATCTCCTACGCAGATGACACGGCTCTGATTTTTAGAGGTCACACCTGGATTGAGACTAAACAAAAGGTTATTTTAGGAGTAAACCAAGTAAAAAATTGGCTCGAAAGCTTTAAGCTCTCACTGAACATACAAAAAACAAACTATATCGCATTCTCCCCAGTAAATAAAAACAGACCGGACTTTGACAGCATTGACATAACTGAACATGACTCCATTAATTCTTGTGAAAAAACAAAATATCTTGGGATAGTGATCGACCAACATCTTAAGTGGAACCACCATATAAACTATGTAGTAACCAGAATAAGAAAGCTCGTATACAAATTCTATATCTTAAGAGAGATTCTCAATAATAAACTTACTGAACTAATATATAAAGCTTTAATCGAATCTTTATTACGCTACGGAATCACTGCATGGGGTGGTGCCTATAAAACTAATCTAAAACCACTACAGATTCTCCAGAATTATGTACTAAAGGTTATACTTAAAAAAAATAAATTATACCCCACAATATGTTTATATAATGAGAAACTTTTAAATATTCGGCAATTATACATTCTATCTACCTGCAATTATATGCACAAAAGGGAAAAAACAGTAATATCCATTCACCACAAACATAACACGCGCAATAAGACTAATAAAAATGTTACTATTCCTAAAAGTCAAAAAACCCTCAGTTTAAAATCTCTACATAACCTTGCCTCTAAGTTTTATAACTTGTTGCCTGTCGCAATTAAAAATATAAGACAACCAAAACAATTCAACAGACACTGTAAAAGTTTTATATTTCAAAACTATATTATCTTTGAAAATATTGTATAGGTGATTTTTTTTTCCTTTTTACTGTTTCCTTTGTTCTTTTCTTTTCGATTGTTCTCTTTTGTTTTTTTTTTTGTTTTTTTCCATAGGTTAGTAAGTAATGCAACATGTAATAAGTACTATTTTCAGAATAGTTTTAGAAGATAACATAAATATAGTAATTTATGTGACACATGGTATAAAAGTGTACCTAGGTGTCAAAATACAATTAGTTATAGATATGATAACAATTATTGTATATTGTAAAATATAATTGTATTAATATCCAAAATGAATAAATGATTGATGGCAAATTTTTGTGGCATACCATCTTTTTTGTAAAAAATACCAGGGACATGTTTGCAGGGACGCCACTGGTGGAACAATTGAATGACTTTTCTTACTCAAATTTGTGGTTCTATATCCTATTAACACATACCAAAATTGAAAATAATATCTAAAGTACTTTCGGAGATATTAAAAAATAACCATTTAAAAAATAAAAATTCAACACCCTGTAGGAAAAAATTTAAGCCGTTGCGGACATATGTTCATATGAACTTTTCTTTATAAAATGGCCTAAGGAATCATACCCTGAAATATTTGCACGTCATTAAGGAACACCCTGTATAGTATGTATAATTTCTCGCCAAACCCCTAAAGACGAATGCCGCTGTTTACTGATTTTTGATATTTTCGATGATGCAGAAATTATTGCCAACATTGGTTTGTGTTTAAAACTAACAATAAAAAATGTTCCCATATGCTGTGTAAATTCTGCCTGCCGCTGTATAACAAATAAACTGCCGTTTCATGAAAATACAACTATCAAAGTTATTACATTAATATGGTAATATTTAAGGAGGTTATTCTTGGGTCTATTTTCAGAAGAAAAAAAAACTTCATAAGAACATATTTTTGTAAAATTTGGTACATACTTTCTAATTTTATGATGTATAGCATGTTTTTTTTATTCCGACCAGTGGCGTTCGTGCGGGAATTGTTTTCTGTATTTTTGAACAAAATAATGGTATGCCACCACTTTTTTTTAAATAAAAATTACTTTTGAAATTCTCATACCTTGCTGAGCAAATGCCATCTCTTGATTTTTCGTCGTTCGACGTACAGTTTTCGTATAAAAATTTAGATTCCTTCATTTGCACTCCGTTATAAAATTAGGTATTAACTAAGATTAAAAATGATCTAGTAGGTAGAAGCAGATTTTGTTTTGTAAACATAAACAGTTTTGACAGTTGTCTACCTGGTCTAGTTGTCAACGTATTTAAGTCATTAACAAACAATTAAAAAAAACATGGAAATCTTTAACACCCTATATCTCAAAAGTTAAGACGTTTAGGACATATGTTCATATGAAATTTTATTCTGAATATGGACCCAAGAATAACCTCGTTAAATATTAGCATATATTAAGAAACACCTTGTATAGGAACAAAACATGGAAATCGATAACGACAACGAAACTGACGGTGATAACCAAGGCGATATTCCGGACCCTGCTGGCCAGCGAAGGAAAGGAAAACGAAAACGGGACGTTTTATCCGATTTACAAATTTGGGGATGGCACAGCAAGCGCAAACAGCCCAAAAAACCAAATAAAGATTTCACGGTCCAGGACGCCCTGAATAGAATCATACCGAAAACTTTGTTAAAGAACAAAATAACTACTGACATAATAAATCAAGGAGGTACGTATTATTGTATTTTGGCTAATACAGAGTGTTATGAAATGGCTTGTTATATTTAAACCCGCCAATTCTGAGATGAAAACAAATTGAAGAAAAATAACCATAAATGGCGTTTTGAATGAATATGCGAGATAAGCCCCCTTATGTCAGCCCCGAAAAACCACGTGGAAGGCACTGCGAGGGATGTACACAATGAATTGTCGTAGGTCAAGTCTCAAAAAACGTCATTGAATGTTGGCCGGTGTTGTCATATTTGCACGTCAAACGCTTTAGAAAAAATACTATAATTTTAACACTTTTTCATTGTGTCATACCCGGGATCATACCTTTTTGAACAATTCTTTTCATATCAGTGACGGCGAAAAATGTTTTACATTATCCCAGATCTTGTTCAAGAAGTTGTAGAATTTCTTGTGCAATAAATAGACAACATATTGTTGGGATAGTAAATAATTTGTAGTGTTGTCTGTTTTAAACTTATCAAATTTATTGTACAATAAATGTCCTAGGATTCTGCGCTTTAAGTCAGTGATTTTAGAGTAATGTTTGTTTTTATGTTGGTAACAACAAAAATTTTGGTAAGGCTTATAACCTAAATAAATGTGTTTTTAATTTTAACTAAGGTTTTTAATGTTTGTATTATTTATCTATTTTTATTCAGATAATCTGATATTTCAGAACTTTTTTAAGACGTGGAAATGGCGACTGGCGAGAAATACAAGTGTCAAATTGGCGCAATTGAAAATTGTACCGTATTGTGTGAAAAATAGGACCTGCTCTATTTATTTTACAATTTTATAACTCGATACAATTTATGACACAATTTACTGTATGAAACTATACAATTTAAATTGTACAATTTCTTGGACAATAAATGGGATAATGTAAAACACGCTTTAGTCAGTTTTGGTCAACGAGACTTATTTAGCCTGCGTTGGCAGTTATTTTTCAAACTATTTAGAAAAAGCTACGGTTTTAAGACATGCTCTATTACCTTCGATCTTATTTTAAAACAATTCGTTCCAAAATTTTCATAAGAGAATAGTGTGGGTTTGCAATACAACCACTAATAATAACACATAAATTTGAACCAAGTTATTATTATAAATTATATCACAAAAAAGCGGGAATGCTACAACTTGTGAATTACCTCATTTATTAAGCCAGAAACACCTGTCATATACAAGCACGTAGGATTTAAAGCCACAGCCGCTTCTCCGTATCGTATATCAAAACATACTAAAGGCACATTTCAAATGCAAACGCGCGCGACGTTTGAGCAACGATTTCAATCGAACAAAGTCGGACGCGTGGCGATGTGGCATCACTGCTAGTCTACCTGACTAGTTAACTGAAAACAGATGTATATGGCGTTGCACGTTGCAGCACGTCGGGTAATATAAGGGGTTCTTAAACATTTGAATTTAAAAAATAAATATGTCTGCTTTCTCTAAGAGACCTAAGGAGGTACCCATTTAAATTCAATAAGCCATTTCCATAACACCAAGTACTTAACGTTTTTTGCGTTTTATACATTTAAAAAAAGTTTAAATATGTATATTCTTAAAATGTTATTAATAAAACTGCAATTCTCTGTCGGAAAGTAATGTCATAGCGGTGGGGGTAAGGTTGCCAGATAGGCTTCAGAGTTTACCGGGAATCGAGGCTGATCTCCGGAATTTTTGGCAGATTATTATAATTTAAGCAAGCAATCGCGCAAAGCAATACCGGGGAAAAATTCCGGGAAAATCCCGGCCACGTGGCAACCATTGGTGGCAGGGTATATTGACATTACTTTCCGAATATTGCAAACAATGTATACTATAGCTATTCGACATATTTAAGAGGAAGACTCGATGAATACCATGGACATATACAACATGTACGTTGAAAATAAGGAGCTGAATTTTCTATCGCCGATTCACTCTCCAAAATCTGTAAATTTCGAAGCATATTTTGGCACCGACCGTGAAAAAGACGATGTGTTAAACTTTTGGACCAAGGAACGACCCAGAGTTGACGCTATCGTTTTGGTAAAGGAATTGGCTTTCGAGTTGGCAAAATTGTGGCAATACAAGTGGCCGAAGGAACTTGTATTACTTTACATAAAGGTACATATGTTTACAAATATAGAAAGGTTATACGGGGTGACCTACTGCTAACTACATAGCATGTACAGCTTAAAACTTTTGGATTACTTCCATTGTTCTTAACGAACTTACCTCTTTTAGGTTTTCAAGATGCTCAGAGAACATTGTGATCAACCACAAGTTTTTTGTACTGAATTATCGTTTGAAGAGATAAAAGCTGACGCTTTAGCAACGCTGCTGTACGGGGAACTATTTAGTTTTAGTGCCGACTCTCCCGAAAGTCTTCATCCGTCAATTTTAAGTTATCTACAGATTGTTAGTGGTTGGAGTGAAGATTGGGAGGAAGAATATTCCTCGTTTTTTATTCGATTTTACTGGCTTCAGTCCCACTGTTTCCGCAAGACCGACGAGAACGAGCTAGCTATTAGAGCACTAGAGGCAATCCTTGGGGAAATAGATGAAAAGGAAAATAAATTATCAGAGAGGTTTTCTTTAAGCTTGCCGAATTGCTTTAAATACGGCTTCATAACCAAACAAATCATCGACAAAATTCTCAAACACCTAAATATGATAATATCCCTTGGAAGTGTTGAAAATCTTTTTAACTCGCAAAAATATGCCGATGTAGCGGAAATCCTAAAACAGACCTTCCATTCCGGGACTTACCCGAAAGTAGGCAGGATGGGTCGACCCGCCCAATTGGGTATACTGATGCATTCTTTATGGTTCACGAGTTGGGATGAATGCTTCATATGGACCGAAGAATGCTTAAATGAAGCATTGCTGAGTTACGGTAAACCTAATGCCGATCAAGATAAATGGGTCAAAATTATGGAGAAATGTTTGGGAATTTTCCAGGCAATTATTAAAAAAGAAACGGTTAGCATCATAGATAAACTTGCGGAAGATAAACGATGTCGTCTAGTGGAAGGTCTGGCCAAAATAGTTTGTAAACAGCTTAACTTTGAGACTGATGCTTGTAAGACTTTAGGATGTATTATTCCATGGCTGTTGTTACATTATATTTTATTAAGGTAAGCTATAGTATTTGCAGCGAACCCTCTCGCCAGATAATGAGAGTCTGACGTGACATGAATTACTTGCTCGCTTATATCTGGTTATTTAATTTGTATAGGTTGGTATGAATTCCAGGACCGTACTTAAAAATAATTCATTTATTTTGCAAAGTTTATTTTAAAATGAAATGAGGGATTATTTATCTTTCAGTTGAATCTGTTTTGTATCTATGCTGGTTTACATTGTAGCTCATCCACTGGTCCACTTAGGGCGAGTATGTTTTTTTAATTTGCTATGCCTTTTAGGGAGGAACATAGGCAGTATGCTAATAAAAGGCTAAGTCATTCCAAAAAGGATAAAGTTGACACACCTAAGGAAGATACGCCTGAACCTGCTGACGAAGATCTCCCCCCTTCTATTGCTATTCTGTGTTCTGCTCATGAATTTTTAGGTAATACACATCCTCGCATTTTCTTGCAACTTTTCTATTGGCAAAGCCAGTGTTCCTAGTTTTGATAAAATTATTTTATGGTGTTTTTAATTAAAACCAAGATACCTTTGGGTTTAATAATAATCATTATTTTTTAAACGAGCGTGTGTGAAAATATTGGATACAAGTTTTTCTATTTTTTCTTGGTTAATAAGTCGCATTTTTAAGCGAGTAAGCATTGACGTTTATTTTTTCACCTGTTTTGTACTTTTAAGAAGACATTACTTTACTTTGAGAAATATTGAAGTTTGTACAATTCTCACTCACTTGCACTAAATTTGGTAACATTTTGTCTTGTTGTTGAGTGGACATGAACTAACTTAGTTATACAAATTTAGTAGTAAGGTAAGGTATTTAAATACCATAAAATAAAAGGTATGCATATTTAACATTATTTACATTTTCGTTACATCTACAGTATGTCCACGGATGGGGTTTACAAGAGGACAAATGGACTAAAAATTGAAAGATAGGAAAAAAGTCACTCTTAATAAACGTATTTGCTTGTCTAGAAAATACGATTCATCATAAGAAACTTCAATTTTTTTATACAGGGTAGGTAAAAGCTGCAAAAATGTTATTTTGCTTAAGAGTAAACATACTTTATTTTGGAAGATACGAAAAAAAGTCACTTGATGAATGTGTTTTCTACACAACAAACCGAAGTAGAACAATTCATTAAAAGGTTTACCTATGTAAAAATTATTTCCCAAAAAGTATTCTCTGGGACACCTCTGACTGGACCTAGTTAAAATAATAATGGCACTTAAGGTGATAGGTACTTGTTGTCAATGTATTTATTTAATGAAGTTATTATTTAAGTAGAAATGCTATCTACTGAACAAAGAGTTTTTATAATACAATGTTATGGGGATGGTCAAGATTCATACCGCTACGTCATGGAACAATTTACCGAGAAATTTGTAGGAATCCCAATAACTAGGATGGCAATCTGCAAGTTAATAAAAAAGTTCAAGAGAACTGGTTCGGTTTTGGATCTCAAAAAAAAAAAGAAGAAATACGACCATGATGATGCTGCTTCAGTTATAGTTCTTTATGCTGTTGAAGAAAATCGTGTTACTCAGTTGGAAGTTGTGAAAAAAAGTCAAATTCAGAAGATCCTTAAAGCAAATTGTAATCCCTATAAACCGCACTTTAATCAAAGATTGGAAGAGGGAGACGACGCGAAACGACTTGATTTTTGCCTGTGGATAGGAGACAAAATTTTAAGTGGAAATGTTGATTTTTATAAATGTATCATGTTTTCTGATGAAAGTACATTTTCAACAAATGGAACCGTCGCAACCCAGCACGTTATGTACTGGTCTTTAGAAAATCCCGAATTCAGAATTATGACGAGAGAACAATATTTCACAAAAGTGAACGTGAGGTGTGCGATATCCACCCATGGCATTATAGGGCCATATTTATTTGATAACACGTGCAACAGATTATATTTAGAAATAAAAAATACATTTTTCAATGATGAACTCCAAAATCTACCATTAAATTTTCGACAAAATATGTATTTTCAGCAAGATGGTTGTCCAGCCCATTTCGCTCGTGAGGTTAGAGAATGGCTTGACCGCAGATTTGGTCCAAGGTGGATTAGCAGGAATGGCCCAGTTTTGTGGCCCCCAAGAAGTCCCGACTTAACCTTCGCCGATATGTTTTTATGGGGCCGTTTAAAACAAATTGTTTTTGCAACCTCAATACCAAATGATATTGAAGTGCTGAAGGGCAGAATTATCCAGGCTGCCCAATCGATATCTCGGGAAGAAATCAGAAATTCTTTCACTTATTTGAGAAAGCAATTAGAAAAATGTGTCGAGTATGGGGGTGGAGTTTTTGAATTATGAAATCGTTATTGTATTCTTTTCATATTCATAAAAATGTTCGTATTATTATTATTATTATAATTACTTCATTAAATAAAGACATTGACACCAAGTATCACCTATTCATTATTCAAGAAAAAACGTTTATTAAGAGTGACTTTCAAAATAAAGTATGTTTACTCTTAAGCAAAATATCATTTTTGCAGTTTTTACCCACCCTGTATAAAAAAAATTGAAGTTTCTTATGATGAATCGTATTTTCTAGACAAGCAAAAACGTTTATTAAGAATTACTTTTTTTTGTATCTTTCAATTTTTAGTCCATTTGTCCTCTTGTAAACCCCATCCGTGGACATACTGTATAACCACCATTGTAAAAATGTACACAAACCAAATACTCAAAATGTAGATAATGTTAAATATGCATACCTTTTATTTTATGGTATTATGTTACCAAATTTAGTGTAAGTGAGTGAGAATTGTACAAGGTATGTTCGTTTATATATTTTTTAATTTCATTCTATACAAACTAATATTAACATAAAATAATAATTTTTGTCACTACCACCGTCAAAAATCTTGCTCCTTCCTACTTTATTTATACGCCTTTTTTCTTTATTACAAATAGTTCTGACGATGGTTTAGTATAATAAACCGAAACGCTAACCAAATATTGTAATTTCATTTCAAAGTGACCGAACCCCAAAAACAAACTACCTATAGTTATTATTTTAGGTCCCAAGGGATGGTGTTTAGCAAATAATGGAGAATTGCTACACTTTATTTTGGATACGTCCCTGGATAGATTGGATACACCTCTTTTTGAACCATTTAGGGATAAAATTGATATTCATATTGAACAAGCTATGTTTTGTCTGTACTTATACCCCAGTAAGAAAAATAAGGTATGTGGAATTTTGTACCTCGAGTCCCTTTTCGTGTCATGCGATATATTTTTGAAACAACAAAAAATATTCAGGTTATAATATTTTATTTTTAGATTTCCCGCCATTTGGTCGATCACAACGTCAATCCTCTCCCTCTAACGTGGGAGCGTTCCTTTCAACTCTACCAATATTACGCGCCTGACGTTCTCCCAGAGTTTAATTCATACAAAAACGCATCAATTTCGTCGGATCTAGAGCAACTTTTTAAGAGAATCATTGGCCTAGTGCCATCTATCTGCGCTTTACACGATCACTTGCCTAGAATTATGGATTTTATTCACAAGAAAACCGATTCACTACCAGAATCGGTGGAATTTCCTAACAGAGTACGGGCTATCTATTACCTGATAGGTGACTACTACTTTAAAGAGAAGGAGTTCGCCAGATGCATTAAGTATTTTCAGTTAGATATCTGTATAAACCCTACAAGACTCGATTCGTGGGCATCGCTGGGCCTCAGTTATGCAGCCCAGTTGGAAAACACTCTAAACTATTGCGAGAAATTAAAAAATGACACCGATTTCTTTGATAAAGCGAAATCGGCGCAGATTTGCTTTAAAAGGGCTTTGGAATTGAATGCTGAAAACTTGGTTCTGTGGATTGAATGTGGGTCGTTCGAATACATGGTGCATTCGTTCTGTTCCCGCCTAATTAAGTTCGAATCTGAAAGCTTTAGTATGGAAAAGTAAGTAGTTATTAATATTTTAATATCCAGCAGGACTTTTTCCGATTGTTGAATGTATTTTATACAGGGTCTATATGATAAAGGGTATTGTAATAGTAGCGATATCTAGTGGTACGGCCGACACTGAGCTAATACTATTGTCTATCACACTGTGGACACTGTTTTTTTTTTTGTTTTTTTTATGATCAAACACAATCACTATAGGAAAAATCCTTTAGGGCACTCTGGGAGTGGTGCGTGTGCGCAAAAAGCGATTCACGTTGGTTTTGAATCGTTGGAGGTTATATTCGTTGGGAAAAACGACCTCGGGAAGATCGTTCCACAATGATGAAGTCCTCCAGATGAAAGAGTTCTTCTGTGACTTTATACACCGTGTCCAAGATAAGGAGGGCCAGTACAGGGATCTCGGAAACCGTAAGAGTCGGTTAAATGGAGGTAAACTTGAGGATTTACGTGCCTAATAATATGCCGTTTAGAAAGTTTTAAAATTCCGAGTAGTTCCGGAGATATCCGGGAAAACCCGAAATTCTGAAAAATCGTTTTATTTTTTTCCTGTGTTTTTTTGAGATCGAATTCTAAAGTAATTTGCACTTTTACATTGCCACTTTTTCCGCTCTATCTAACGGCGTTAATTGTTTTGTAATCCGACTAGTCGTCATCGAAGGGCCATTATCAACTTTCTTTTTTTAAATACAGTCCTGTTTTCCGGATATTGGAATTTGAGAGCTTTTTTCTTCCGAATGCAACGATATATGACACATTGTGGTTTAATGACGTTTCGAGAGTTTTTTGAACATCAGGAGATTTTGGTATACGGTCCTGTATTTCTCCTAATTTTATAAATAATATCTCATCTCTAAATTTTTACTTATGGTCTGGTAAGTTTAGGTAACGCTCAGAAGGTAAATTTTTATGATAAAAAAATTGGCCTAATATTTTTGTACCTAAAATTCCATCCCACATATTAAATCCAAACCGATGTTGGTGTCTGGACTCTTTCTATAAATGCGGATTTTCTTTAGACCAATAATGGACATCAACAGAAGTTTGAAATAATGTATCTGTATTTTGTTCACTTATTTGTGGTTTATTATTAAATTAATTGTTATTTAATGAACTAGTCCAACATAAGTAAAAATTTAAAGCTTACTTATGAGATATTATTTATAAAATTAGGAGAAATACAGGACCGTAAACGTCATTAAACCACAATGTGTCATACATCGTTGCCTTCGGAAGAAACAAAGCTCTCAAATTCCAATATCAGGAAAACAGGACCGTATTTAAAACAAGAAAGTTGATAATGGCCCTTTGAAGACGACTCGTCGAATTACAAAACAATTAACGCTGTTAGATAGAGTGGAATAAGTGACAAATTTACTTTGGAATTCGATCTCAAAAAAACCCAGGAAAAAATAAAACGATTTTTCAGACTTTCGGGTTTTTCCAGATATCTCCGGAGCTACTCGGAATTTTAAAACTTATACGGACGGAATATTATTAGGCACGTAAATGCGCAACTTTACCTCCATTTAACCGACTTCGTATCTCTTACGGTTTCCGAGATCCCTGTACTGGCCCTCCTTATCTTGAACACGGTGTATACACAATCAATCGAGTCATAGTCGGAGCGGTGTTGCGTGATTACGCTAATGATTACTGCTAACAAGTTATCTATACGGTGGTAGTTTCGGCGATGATAGTAACTATTCATCATTAAAATGAGCCTTCTATAAGTTTACTCTTGTGCAGGTTTAAACTTCTTGAAAGTGAGAAGGAAAGCTACCTCGACAGTTCAGGAAATAGTTTAGAACGAGCTATCGCGCTTTACGAGATAGACGATAGTAATGAACCTGATGAAAGATGGCTTCAGTATTACATTCTAGGAAAAATTGCTGAAAAGAAACGAAAAGAACCGGCCGAGTACTTACAATACTACCTGACTGTAAGTAGCGAAATGTTAATTACATTTATTTGTAAAGTGAATAAATTTTTTGTTAAATTTTAATTTTTTACTTAGGAACTTGGATAACTTTCTATAATTACTGAACCGCTGGTCAGGTTTCAGAAAAATTTTAGTCAATAACGTTACTATCTCCGCGGTCTGATTAGTTAATTATTATACACAAGCCAATAACAACCCAACATTGTTAGATAATTTTGTTTTAAGGCGAGCACTCTACTTCACGAAAATAAAGCTACATACCCCGAAAAAATCAATTACAACAACCCGCAGCATTTATCAGTTGAAGCATTGGAACTTCACTATAGAATCCATGCGTCGGTCTTAAAATACTTGGAACTTCACGAAGGGAAAGAAATCTTAAACACCATAGGGGCGTTCTTTAAGAAATGTCTCCATTCAACTGCGAAGCATTTTGCAGCGCCCCCTACTCCCCCTCCACAGTAAGTTTGTATTTAAAATGTTTACGAATAGAAAGTGCGCGCGACCTATTAAGTGTCCTTACTGTTTCTTTTTAATATGAATATTTTACAATCCATAACTTTCCAGGGTTCCAAAGCCTGCAGAAAACAGCACAAGCGCAACGACAAATCAAAGTTTTCAAGATCAGTTTTTAAACTCGATAAAAAATTGTACAGAAATTAAAGACGTATCAGAGGAGGTTGATGATTCTAAAGAGATAGTCGAAAAATGCCTAGAGGATATTCTTAATAAGGTAGATGATATCATTAAGGAGCAAGAGCTAAATGACACTGTAACAAAAGAAAACGAGAGTGAACAAATCATAGAACTTACAGAAAATCATTCGGGAGAGAAAAAAGACGAAGATTTAGACGTGACAATAATTGAACAGGACGAAGTTATTATGATTATTTCCGATTCTGAAGACGAAACCCCTAACGCGATAGAAGAAGAAGAAGCAATAAAACCAAACACAGAAGCTCCATCTGAAACAAAAGAGAAGATTAAGGACACTGAAATGGAAGTAGACAACAGTGGGCAAGCACAAGACGTTCAGTCATTATTGGATAAAATGATGGAGGAAACAATGAAGGATACTGAGAAAATGGACGATTCTGATGCCAACAATAGTACAGAACAAGTCGAAGAGGTTGTACTTAAAGAAGATATTGTTGAAATAGCAAAAGGTACCTAACAATTATTATTTATATCATTAATTTCCTAAAGTTGCCAACTATCACATCCTGTTTATCGATATTTATTTTTCAGACAAATATTCCATATCCGATCCCAAAAAAGATGAAATAATGAATATAGAAGTAAACGAACGTGCTGAGCCATCCAAACCCAAACAAAGCGATAGCGTGGCTGATACAGAAAACAAAAAAACAGCCGAAGATGAAGAATCCAGTAGTTCTTCCTCTTCAAGCAGTAGCGACAGTAGCAGTTCTGATTCAGACAGCGACGATTCAGACAGTTCGTCCAGTTCCTCCTCGTCAGATACCTCCAATGAAAACATGTCAAACAGTGAAATAACACAACTGGTCGACAAGTGCGTGCAGGGTCTTGAAATATGCATAACGCGCTTACCACAGAATTATAAAGCTCTGTATAGACTAGCGCACTTGTTTTTTAATTATAAAAGCCGCAAAGACTATACCAAATGCAAACAGCTACTTCTGGGAGAGTACAAATGCAAGGACAGCACAATCATTACTGGATTATTTTCAGAAAGGAAAACTACTAACTTTTTTAATGGTATTTGGCGCATACCATCTACAGAAATCGACAGGCCAGGCTCTTTGGCTGCTCACATGAACAGATGCATTTCGTTAGTCCTTCAAGTGTTAAGGAATACCAATGACACCAAGACTTTGATGGAGCTATGCATGCAGCTACTGAAGGTTCCAGATAGAGACAAAATATACATTAAGGATAGTGACCGAAAGGCTTTCTCAGAGCAAGCTTTAAGCATGTGCATTCAAAGCTTTAAAAGCCAAATAAAAAATGTCTCCAACTTGCAAAACCAACAAACTGTTAAGCTTTTACATGATATATTTAAAATCTATCAGCGGGTTCAGAAGCATGTTCCCTCAAAAGAATCCATATTTTCTAGCATGCTTACAGATGTTTACAGACAGTTTATTAAAGAAAACATTCCTGATAACATTAATGTGTTGGATCTAGCGATTAAATTTTGCCAGCAACACAGACCCTTGGATAAACATAAGGCTTCTTCTTCTCTTCCGAATCCAAATTTAGCCTTTTCAAGAAGCCCAGGAGTGGCTAGCTTTCCACTACATCCTACTCCTAGTACATTTTTGGGGACGCAAAAAGTTTTGAAACCTCCATCCGGAAGACCAAGGGGACGACCTCCTTTACCAAAAATACCGGGACAAATACGGCATCCTAGGGCTAAAGGACCAAGCAGTTCAGGCATGGGATCTTATCCCTGGCAAAATCCTATGTTTGGCGGTGCAAATTTTAGCTATGAATATTTGAAGCACTATCAGGACGAATTGATTAAACAATATAGTCAAAACCTCAGTATCTCTCAGCTGAACCAATTAACACAGTTCTTTTCGACGGGGCAATTAAACAATCCTAATGTGGCGCAAGCCAATCCGTTTTTGACACAAACTGGCTTACTACATACTACTTCTGGTTTGTTGAGACCACCGGTATCTAGTATTGGAACTGGAGCAATTCCAACGTCTCAGTCTCCCGTATTAGATCCAACTGCTGCTTTAAAAGGATTTAATCCCCAACTTTCGCCAGCTTTAGCTAATTTAACTCCAGAGCAGATGAAATTCTTGGAGTCGATGTTGCCAAATATGTCAAAACAAACGCCTGGTGTTAAGTCAAGTTCCAGCGCGATAAGCAGTGGACATCAGCATGTTGGAGCATACAAGACGTATTCCAGCTCGGGTAGCTCGTCCAAATCAGGCAGCAACTTAAAGACTTCAGCATCAAGTTTAAAGACGTCTAATTTCGATGTTCAAAAATTAAAGCCAAGTACAAGCGGGAAATTCTCAGCGCAAGTATTTAAAGAACCCATACAAACAAAGACCCATCATTCTTCTGGTACTTCCGATGATAAAACCGCCAATATGTTTATGAAAGATAGACCCAACATTTCCATAACGCCTGTAGGAGGTATCTCTGTATCTCCTGTGGCAACTACTAGCCACCTAGTTTCTAAATCTGCATATAATCCATTGGCTAGCAACACGAATGTAACATTTTCTAAACCAACATCTTTATCTATGGCTCATACAGTGAGTTCTAATATGTCCAAAGCAATGACATCGTCGTCGGCTGGGTACTCAATGTCCAAGCCTAGCTATGTATCAACAATCACAAGTGCTAGTGCAACATTGTCTAAAGCAACACCTTTATCCATACCCCATACGAGTTCCAATATATCATTTTCTAAACCAACAGCTTTGTCTATACCCCATACGAGTCCTAGTACTTCGAAACATGCACCCGTTGCTCATTCTTCTTCCAGTCCAAAACCCGCACACAGTCAGCCAAGTACACCGCCCCCAGTATCAAGTCCTTCCTATATGAAGTCGGGAATGTCTACAAGTCCGGGGAAGACTTTACAGGAAAAACTAGCTGATAAGAAAAAAGAGCAGGAAACTAAGCAATTAATGAAAAACATAGAAGCTGAAATATTTTCCACTAACATTCCTAGTACGTCAGCTGCAATGTTGAAGGGGCTTAATCTTCCCAATATTCCTTCATCTTTATCGGTTTCGCCAAGCTCCAATAATCCCATGAGTGCATCATACCCTATGAATGTGCCGTTAGGAATGGAGAAACAACAGAGTATGCCTAAATTTTCGAGTGCAAAGAATCCAGGGCATATGACGGGTCATTCGATTGAACATAAACTACCATCTTCTTTATCAGTATCAAAGTCAGTGCCACTACCAGTTTATACTCCTAGGTTTCCACCGGATTCGGGCATTTCGATAAGTCAGGTAAGTTATTTTCATTACAATAGCTTGAATCTATTTAGTTTCCAGCATAGCTATATAATTTGTGGCTTAGAGATATCAAATATGTCAGTGGATGATGTACTACTGTTAATATCTAGAAATTGAAATATCGGCGTTATTTTTGTCTTTAGAAGAAAATTCATTATGTTTAAAATTTGATGTTTTAACCGAAAAAAATATAATATACGGGGGTTTCCATTAAAAAAAAAAACTTGCTAAGACACTACCCCTAATTAATTATTGAATATTCAAAATTGAATGTGCATTTTTGAATATTCCATAATTAATTGGGGTAGTGCAACTAACTAACTAAACATTTTTGTATCTTGAATAATAACAGTTCCAATGCTGGAAACATAGTTTGGATATCCCTGTGTATCGTCATTACCTACGACTTTTATCCTCGAATGTACTATGAATATTATAAAGTACTAATCAAGATACAGATTATACACAAATATATTTTTGTACTAGCCACAAAATGCTCCTCAGCCTCCAAGAAAACCGTACATTTGGAATCCTTCCTTCTAAGTGTGTTACGAAAAGGGATATGTAAGTGTATTTGGGAATGATTTTAGGCATCCTTCAGTAGTTAAGAAGTAGTAAAATCTGAAGTAAATATTTTAGAACCCAAGTATTATTATTTGAAAATCTTTAATTGTACATGGTGTTCGAATAATGCATCAGGATTAGTGTTGGGAAAAACCGATGATTTTAATAATCGAGTACTTGATACTCGAGCGATTTTAATAATCGAGTGAATCGCTCGAGCGATTAACCACTTGAAATTTTTATGACTAAGAAGAATGTGTTGATAAAACACCAGGGGTGATTTTTTTTAAAATTATATCCTTTAATTTTTTAAAAATTTACAATCGCCGCTGGCTAGCCAGTCCCAGTCAAAACAAAACCCATGTCGCGATGAATCTACTAAGGGATTTGGCATACTTTTTTGTATGCACCTTCTCGTTTATGTGCCTTTAAGAAAGACGTATGTCGTGTCAGCCTTCTGAGCGTCAAACTCGAACGTCGCCAATCGGAACATTTCGGGTGGCGTACGAAGATCGGATATCAAGTGAAAGGTAATAAGTAACAAGCGACGATTTTCGCTTGAATTTATAACTCGAGCGTTTTTTTAATAATCGAGCGATGTATTATTTCAATGATCGAGTACTCAAGCGGTTTTTCGCTCGAGCGATCACAACACTAATCAGGATACTTGGAGAGGTGATTCTACATGTTAAAATAAAGGTAGCATATAACAAACAGTAGAAAACTCGATGCTTTTCGAGTTACTGCCTGTCGACATTCAATTTTTTTTCTTATTTTTAACATCTTGAGGTTAGTTTTTAAACTATCAAGTTGATATTTGGCACAGGTACTACGCTTAACGGTCATTTTGTTCGAGTTTGTTCTCTATTGTGCCACCAGAAGGCACTTCAAATTCAAATTTAATTTTTGGCATATCTTTTTTATTTTGACAGTTATTGGAAAAAAGGATATAAGGTTCGTTCCAACCACCCTAAAAATCGTACAATGTACGGTCACGCACATGCGTAGTAGTCGAAAGGCGTTCCAACCGACACAAAACGGTGTAGATGGCGATCCCTTTGGTGTTCCAACCAAATTGTGATCGTTCGCAAACCAGTTCCTGAACGGTAAAAACGATACATGGCCAAGACCAGGAACCGCTTGTACTGACTTGCGCCCTAAGAATTTTAACCGTTGTTTTTGTATTCCTGGCATTCATGCAGTTCTTTTAGCCTTGTTTTGTAGGAGTTGTTGCTTAATATTTTGATTATTTAATTTATTCTTATTAAATTTGTATAATCCGGTTCCCAAACCTACAAGATATTCTTAACATTAAACGTTATTTTCTTTCATGATTATTGAATATATATATATATTAAATGTTGTATTTAATAATCATGAAAGAGAATAACGTATATCTTGTAGGTTTGGGAACCGTATTATACAAATTTAATAAGAATAAATTAAATAATCAAAATATTAAGCAACAACTCCTACAAAACAAGGCTAAAAGAACTGCATGAATGCCAGGAATACAAAAACGACGGTTAAAATTCTTAGGGCGCAAGTCAGTACAAGCGTTTCCTGGTCTTGGCCATGTATCGTTTTTACCGTTCAGGAACTGGTTTGCGAACGATCACAATTTGGTTGGAACACCAAAGGGATCGCCAGCTACACCGTTTTGTGTCGGTTGGAACGCCTTTCGACTACTACGCATGTGCGTGACCGTACATTGTACGATTTTTAGGGTGGTTGGAACGAACCTTATGTCATTTTAAAGACAAAAGAATACCTAATATAAAAGGTACTCTTTATGCGAGTCGATAAACAACCCGTGTAAAGCCAACAGTGAAATTAAAGTTTTTGTTAGCAGTTTTTCAAATGGAAGCAAAAAAATATTGAGTTTTCGACATTTTTGTTAAATGACTTAGTACCTTTATTTTAGCATGTAGTATGTACCGCCTGTCCAAGTATCCTAATGCATTATCCGAACACCCTGTATATGTATTTTTGTTGCGGATTTATAGTTTGGATATTGTGGAAAATTACAATTTTGTGAATGAATTTAAAATATTGTATTACCAGTTAAATTAAAAAGAAGCAATATCTGTAACTAATTATTTAGATACTTTAGAACTGAATATGTAATAGTTGGCCCTATAAGTTAGCAAATAATTAAAAATCGTTAGAAAAATGTTCTGCCTAAAGAAAAATAATTCATCATTTTATTTTTATCATAATCTTTCCTCAGCAGGAAAGCTCATGGCCGACATATGTTAAGACCAGCAGGAGTTACTCTTGTTGAATACAGGCCAAAAGCCACTATACAGGGTGTTTCTTAATAACATGCTAATATTTACGGTTATTGTCCAAAAAGTTTTATTTTACTTATTTTTATACAGATATTTTAAAAAGCAATGCTATTTTCAAAGGCCTACAGAAGTTGTTTTTTTGCAATTGAAAAGATATGTTAAAAAATAAAATAGACAATTTCAAACTCTTTAATTCGAGGAAGAGAAATTTTCTAGTGCCCCTAGTATTTTGAAAATTGTTTTCTCTTAAAGGTTCTTTCCTTTGCATAAACTTAGTTAATGCCCGCTTTCCCAACATTTAATAAAAACACGTTAAGGACGCCTTTATGTTAAGTAGAGAATCAATTGCCGTTTCGCATTGCACCGACACGTAAACACCATGCAAGTGTCTCATGTCAAGTAGCCAAATTTATGTACTATCGTGCCGATAAAAAACTAGGACTGCAAAATTTCTTAGTTTCTCCTTGACTATTAGGAATCATTTACTTTTCAGCATAGATTGTCACTTTATCATTAACTTGTCAAGCACATGTTTTTAAAATATGCCACAGTTAACCCCCCAGCAAAAGGCTATTACCAAAAGTCGGTTGCGAGATGGTGCTTTTATTAGGAATATTGCAGGCGAACTGGGAGTAAACAGAAATACCGTGTTGTTGGCAAAACAAAAAATAGCAAGGCATCGAACTATTATTAGGAGTAGTTTCAGGTTCCCCTAGAATGTTTGCTAAAGATGAAAATAGAAGAATACTAATTATCAAGAAGTAATCAACAGGAATGTTCTATAACTACATATTAAAAAAAAATTGTTGCTACGACAAATTTTGTGCTTGTATATTTTTTACTTTGTGTTAAATTTCTTTTATTATTCAGTTTTATTTTCATTTTTTGGCGACATTAAATATACCTACTTTAAAAAAAGCATTTGACTTTTACTTAATAAAAAATGCGTAATACATTTAGTTCCTCCATATAAACTTCCGCTCAACTTTATAAAACAAGTAACATATTTTGATGCCACCTCGTATCGCAAAATACAAACCTTAAATTATGTACAGCTGTCGAGCACCTTTTATAGTCTATGAGATATGTATTTCCATTCCCAGTTTTGAGATTTTGCTGTCCGAGTTTCTTATCGGCACGATGGTGCAGTAATCAGTTATAACCTACATTTTTAATTAAATCAAATATGAAGTTGTCAGTTTTTGTGTCAAATAATTTCTTTCCCATGGAGTTTCTCGATATCACTAAACAGCCAAAAAAAATCTTGTTCTTTTGCCGTGTAACTTGGAGCTGTGTTCCCGAGATTTTTTTGTTCCACATCTCAAAAAAATGCTGGTCTTGCAATGTTGCCCTGTTATTCGCTACTTTGTTAAATTTTCAAAACTTGCAGCTGGTGCAAGCAAATTTATTTGGAGATAAACTTAAATTTTACGGTTTCCTTAGTAATTCAATACATAAAAATAAGCGACGTATTGGGAAAGCGAGCATAAGACGCTTTGCATGGCAGACAAAACACACGAGTTATTATTGCCTTGTCGAGGAAAATGTAGTAGTACTCCGTTACGTTCGGTTCACACGGCAACACACCGCACATTTTATTGCAGGATAAATCTTACCGAATATCTAAGGTGATCTCTGATTATTCGTTTTTTTTTAAAAGGAATCGTTCGGTTAAAACCGAATACTGTACAAAACGTGCAGTACATTATCGCGTGAACCCAGCGATAGATGAAAAAAAAAACAAGGCATACATACTGGTATGTATTTGCGGCACAATGAAATTGTTCATATAACCCGTAGGAGCATGGGGATCTTTTATTTTGATAAGAAAATCTATTGTCAACGTTTTAATAAATATATACGTAATTTGTTAAAAGGCACATAAAAAATTATTTACCCTCAAAATATAGTTATTTTTATTGATAACCATAGAGAAGACATAGTTATGTAGCATTGAACTGTAGCAGCGCATGAGGAAGGTTCATTTAGTATTTAATAATTTTTAGATAGAACATTCTAATTATTGGATACATACGTTTTGATTGTAATATGCCTAGCTTTACTTATTTATTATGTATTTAGTTTTGCTCGTTTTTGTAAACAGTTGTCTCTCAAAAACCAAAAATGCTGCCTAAAACATTGTTGACTTTTTTATACTGCACATGCATATTTTAGTTTTTAATTTCAATACGACACATACCCTCATCTTCAGTGAAAAAAAAATACATTTCATCATTCATCACAGACAGGAACTTTTAACAGTGTTAAGTCAAATTTTTCTGTAGCAGCAAAAAGAAGAAACATTTTTTTTATAAGTTATGATACATCAACAAATTAAAATAAATTACAGAAAAAACTTGAAAAAAAAATCAAGGAGAAATAATCATTTTTTTTTATTTGATTTTTGGATAATAATAACCAAAAATAATTTTTAAAAAGGACAAAAATAAAAGGACTGGGTCCGCATGACTAGTTTTGGGTTCGTCTAGCCCAGCGTTTCTTAAAGTGGGGTCCGCGAGCAGTTAGTTAGGGGTCCGCGCATAGCTAAGTGGAAATAAAATGTCACAAAAACAAAATATCGTAATCGACTTAATGCCGCACCAGATATATAAGGCTGCAGCTGTCTTCAAATTAAGACCAACATAACATAGCTGCGTGGAAGACGAAGAAAGCAGAACTATCCATCTCATTAAGCCAGTGATATATTATTAAGATTTTTGTTTATTAATTCTTTTTGATTTGTGAAAAATAATAAGATTCGAATAAAAATAATTTTTAACTAAAGGTAATTACTTAGGCATGACTTCCTATCCCAGAATTAATTCTATACTAATGTAGTGAGCGGCTGGGGGTCCACAACAAAATTCTAGTATCAAAAGGGGTCCGTGGTGAAAAAAGTTCGAGAAACGCTGGTCTAGCCCCATCATGTCCTTTTATTTTTACCCTTTTTAAAAAACATGTTTGGTTTTTATCCAAAAATCAAATTTAAAAAATCACGTCTATGAGTTTTTTTCCGTAATTTATTGATGAACTTTTATATTTATATAAAAAAAAAATCTTTTTCTGCTACAAAAGTTTTAATTAGAGAGACGGTGACAATAGGGGGTCCGTGAAGTGGAATATCAGTCATTTGTTTTTTCGTGGAGTTTAGGTTAGGAAAAGTATATGCAATGGTTGACTTGTCAGAAAATGTGTTTCCCGTGACTTTGGGGGTCACGCAGATGCTGTAAATTCATTTTCAGACATGGCTCGATATAATTTTGAATTCATTGAGAATTTCCTATCCAAAGCGGTACAGCGCTTCTCAGCAACGCTCTACGGCATTTCATCAGATATAAAAGTTGTAGAGGGGGGCCTAAACTCCACAAAAAACGAATTTACTGATATTCCACTTCACGAACACCCTATTGTCATCGTCTCTCTAACTATTTGCGTTATCAATGTCAAAAGTTTTTGCTAGTGTATAATTTTTCTACTGAAGATGAGGGTATGTGCCGAACAAACCCGAACAACGCCCCCCCCCCCCCTTTATTCCCCGTTTGGCGGGACTAAAGTACCTACTTTATTCCCGGAAGTACAAAAAATATATTATTATTACCTAACATTTAATTCTCGTAAAAAGTTTATCCACGTTATCCATTGATTTCAAAACATTATCATAATAAGTACGCATAATAATATATTATTTACTAGATTATATTAAAAACAAAAAGAGTTCTAATAGTGTGTAGAGTAGGTAACTAAAAGTCTAAAATTGAATGACTACTGTTCAGTACCATGTTTTTATTTCAAGTTTAAAATTTGTGTGCTTAATCAGTGCATTATTTCGATTCCCAAAACGTTATCAGAACATCTACGATCTGCCATTCTTCTACTTAAGGTGGTATTATTGTTTTTGAGACACTTTTGAATTGAAACGTTAAAGTACAATTACTTTAGCAAGAAAATAAAAATTTAATAGGCATTACAAGTTAAACAGTGAAGAGTAATAAAAGCGCACGAACTTATTTGTTTTTTATTATTTTATAATGTTAGGTTCTTAACTTATGGTACAATTTTTAGGTGTCGCCGACTTCAACAAAAGAAAAACCAAAGCCGACTGATAAACCCTCAACATCGCAGCTTAAGGGACCGTTCCTGCCGGTTTCCTTAGATAAATCGGTGGACATATCGCCAGTTTCCGCGAAAGATTCTAATTCTTCCATATCTCCGATAGAAACGAAACGATCTTCGCCACACATATCTCCGAAAGTATCCCCAAGTTCCCCCAAAAGTAAACCTAAACCCGCAATAGCAGTTAAAAGAGACTTGTTTGCTAAACGCTCTAGTTCCGACATTGAATTAAGTAAACCTAGTGCTAAGCGATCTAAACTTGCGCATACCGTTCCTAGGCATGGTTTGGAGGTTAAAAAGGATATTCCCAAACAAGATATACTTAAGAGCTTAATGAAGTCTGCAAGCGCTCAGTCACAATGTATTGAAAAACCTAATGCAAAGCCTGTCGATAAGAAAGTTTCTACCGTTCCTAGGCATGGTTTGGAGGTTAAAAAGGATATTCCCAAACAAGATATACTTAAGAGCTTAATGAAGTCTGCAAGCGCTCAGTCACAATGTATTGAAAACCCTAATGCAAAGCCTGTCGATAAGAAAGTTTTGTCGGTAATTAAAAATTTATCTTCGATTGATATAAGTCGAATACCGTCAACATCCAAACCAATAAAGGAATCAGAACCGAAAGAAGAAGTTATCTGTCTAGATTCAGACGATGAGTAATCAATATTGCAATTATTTTCCATGTTACAGGTTTGTTGGGGGAACATATTATTCTTAAAACAGGTTTGTTTTTACATATGACATTCATAAAAATATCAATTTGTTTCTCGATTATTTGTTCAAAACAATACCTTGCCAAGCGACCTTTCGGGAGAATAGTTATCTGGAAAACATATTTTTTTACATAATATAAAATTTTAAGTATGAGGGATTTTTAATTTAAATTAAAACAATCTGATTCTTGTGCTTTTTATTTCCATAGAAACTTTATCTTAACTATAAAACTAGTGTATATTAAGAATCTTTAACTGCATGGCTTTATTGAACTTGTTGTTTACATGTTGATGAACTTTTTATTTTTGTAATTTTTCTGTTATTTTTGAATAAAATATGTATGTATATGATTTGAATTTTTTTTTTCAATTTTGTTTGTTACCAGATCGTATCCAATGTTCTGTTGTTAGCTTACAGAATTATAAATTGGGACAGAAAATGAAGTGAAATTTTATACAGGGTGTTTCAAAAAACATGTGCCATCGCTCGTGTGGTGATTCCTTACACTTCGGTAGATGAGTAATAAATGCCTAAATTGCTAAAATTGTTTTTTCTACTCGTATATTAGTAAGCATCTACTTACGCATGGTCTACTTTATCCGTAAGAGTCTGTAATGTTAAAAGCCAACCGCTGTTACGTAATGACTGCTACGTAATATATATATATATTACGTAACAGTTCCACAAACCATATTAGCAGCGATATGCCAAAACTGTGAATGTTTCCAATAGATTTTGGTCAAAGTTGGCTATGTAGCATCGCGTCGCCTTGACAACGCAAATGTCAATTTGCAGTTTTAAACGTCAACATTATTAATTTGGGTATTATTTTTGGGCATAAAAGTAAAGTATTAGCGACTACGATATTCAGATTGAGGGAGAACGCCACCGGAATTTACAGCAAATAATTTATGGCTAGAAAAATCCAGGGGAAGGTATGAAACCTTCCCCTGGATTTTTCTAGAAATAAGTGTATCAAGATCCGCTGGATGCGAGGATAGGGATACCCCAAGGAACCGTCTTGGGGCCAATACTTTTCATCACATATATTAACTCACTGACTCAATTGCAAATTATGGACGGTTCTATAATTCAAGCAATATTCTCTGCAAAAACGTGGCATCACGTAAAAAACAAAGCAGAAACAGGACTTTCGGAAATAAAACTTTGGCTTGATACTTTTGGGCTGACGCTAAACATAATTACATCGCATTTTCACTTACGGAAGCAAATCGTCCACACTTTGAAAGCATTCACATTGACAATTTTAATGATAGCATTAGAGAAAAAACTCACACAAAATATTTGGGTATAATTCTAGACAAACATTTAAAACGGGACCATCATACTCTTTATCTTACCAAAAATTTAAGAAAACTTATACATAAATTCTACATACTAAGGGATATCTTAAGCAAAAGACTTTTAATATCAATTTATAAGGCTATTGCAGAATCAGTAATACGATATGGTATAATCGTGTGGGGTGGTCTGTATCACAAGGCTGTAAAACAATTAAACATTGTACAAAATTACATACTTAAAGTGATAAACAAAAAAAATAAGCGATTCTCGACCAAGCAACTATATACACAGGAAATATTAATGTTAGATCTTTGTATATACTGGAAATTCGCTCGTTTGTTTTTAAAAATGAAAACCTTAAACACTATGTAAATCACACTTACGAAACGCGAAACAAAACACATAAACACATTCTCATACCAAACAGTAACACAAATATAAATCTTAGATTTGTCAATTATTTAGCACCTAAGATATATAACATTATTCCCATTGAAATTAAATGTATTAAAAAAATTAAGTCATTCAGGCAAGCATGTAGATTGTATGTGGTGGATCACCTGAAATTGTTTGAGCCTCTATTCTAATAAATTCGGTGGGTGAATGTAACTCTGGAGAGGAGTGAACATGAGTATTTTCAATTTTTAATTTGGTAAGCCTATTACACACTCTTTCGAAGTACGTAAGTTTCGAAATCGTGTGTAATAGGCTTATTACCACTCTGAGTAAGTATTATACTATTACGCTGCCCAGATGTTCTAGCTAATAAAACTGCATTGCTGTAAACGAAGTCGACTTCAAATAAATAAATGAATATAGGGATATTTTTTTTAGTCATTTAAATTTCTAACAAATGGTGCTATCAAAATCAGTGGCGGTTCTTCCACAGGAACATGTGCAGGTGTTAATTTATAGTCATTGAATATTATTTATCGTATAAAGTCCGACCCTCCCTAATATTTTATCGTACCGTCAACCAAACTGTATATTATAGGCTCTCGATTCGGCAACCGTGCCCCGGTCGAGGTTAAGTAGGCGGGGCATAATGCAGTTTATCTGTAGTAACAGGTGGCGGAAGACAGCGGGGCTATGGCGATTTAACATGGGAAAGGCGCACAATTTTAGTGTGCGCCACGCCGTTTTAATATTATACTATATTTATTAAGTTAAAATGAATAGTTTGACAGTGGACTATTTAAAAAATAACTTTAGCTCTTTGAGTTTGGAGCAAAAAATTGAAGTGAAGAATGCGGGAAGACCTAAACCCGAAATTAATTTAACGCAGACCACAAAGGGTAAATCTAGGGACTGTATTAGAAAGTTTAAAAATTAAATATATGAAAAAAAATTTATAGAGGGTATTCCAAACTTTAATGAGGCTGTTATTGATCAATTTTCTATAATTTTAAGAACCGAAGAACTGACTTTACGTTACAACCTACACTAAGAAAACATTTCTTATTTGCCAAAAGTTTTATTTCCTTGTGTAAAAATAAAAAATAAATAAAAATATGTTTTACCTAACGCATTTCTTATTACTTTTTTCTTTCTACATTTAAAACGCCTAGAAAGTAATTGTTTGGTCGTTACACAAAAATAAATTTTTAAAAATAATTTCGCCATACTTGTGAACCCCCTCTATCATACGTCACGAGCCGCCACTGATGAAAACGTGAAAAAGTCAGTGTCAACCTATTATTTGTTTAAATCCGTATTAGAGTCGGCAATTTTTTCTCTTGCGCCCGTAAAGGCCGTATTACACTCAGGAATTTTTATGGCGCCAGCAATGGCAATTATAATTGCACGTATTCATGCGGAGTAAACCGTCTTGCTCAGCTGGTACAATACTTCTTGCATTACAAGCGCAATGCGAGAATAGAATCCGTATTACAGTCGGTAATTCTACTCCTGCGGTCATTAAAATTACACGGAATCATGCGCAGTACACCGTTCTGGATCAGCTGGCGCAATTAGTGTTGCATTGCCAGAAACGGGTTGTGCGCCATTTTAATTCCCATTGCCGCTGCAAGTCTGGGTAGAGATGGATTATTCTGTTATTTTTAACTGTTTATTATTTGGTCGAAGCAGCTATGACTAGCTAATGGCTATTTAAACTAACTGGTACTTAAATTAGCAGTTCACATTCTTTATTAAGCATATGTACTGCTAATTCGTCGCAACTTTTTTGACCTGCCATCTGTAAAGGCCGTATTACAGTCGGGAATTTTTATGGCGCCAGCAATGGCAATTATAATTCAAGGATTCAGGCGCAGTACACCGTTCTCCGTACTACAGTCAGAAATTCTACTCTTCTGACAATTAAAATGACACGGATTCATGCGCAGTACACTGTTCCCGATCAGCTGTCTCTCATTACCAGAAATGGGGCAGGCGCCATTTTAATTGCCCTTGCCGGCGCAATTGGGTAGACATGGATTATTCTGTTATTTTTAACTGTTTATTATTTGGCCGAACCAGGTATGAACAGGTAATGGCCATTTAAACCCACTGGTACTTAAATTAGCAGTTTACATTCTTTATGGACTGCTAATTCAGCAACTTTTTGCACCTCCTATTTGTAAATAGCAGTAGCTGCTTTCACTGGTAATCAAAACGAACAGGTTTGCCCATCTCTAATTCTGGGGATATTTTAGGGATTTCGACAGTACCCACTGCTGTTCTGACCGTTGACAATGCTCCAGCCTTTCTCTTTTCTAGTCTAAGGCTCCAGCTAATCGAAAATGATTTACTGCGCATTAATACGTGCCATTATAATTGCCGGCGCAAGAGAAAAAATTGCATAGTCTAATACGGCCTTAATTCCCATTGCAGGCGCAAGAGAAAAGTTGCCGACTCTAATAGGGCTGTTGATTTCTTCTGGTAAACTTGTTCACACATTTGTATGGCTAAAATATGTGCTATTTAAGGTACGTACATTTCATGACACAAATTTCACTAAAATTACTAACGCCGTTTCGGAAATATTTTAACACCCTGTATTATTTTGGGGTTAAGAATCGCCACACGAGCGATTACACACGGGTTTTGACCCTGTATAAAGATTTACAATTTTTCAATCCCTGACTACTACACTCGTGTCTCGTTTATTTTATGAACATCAAGTTGTTTACCAACAACTGTAAATAAACTCTTTAATAATAAAGGTAATAATATCATCTATTGATTCAGCTTACCATCGAACAAATAAATTTATGGTAAGGATTTCTTATCTTTCTTTATCCACAAGGTGTAAGCCATTTGCATCTCAGTCTATGTATATTCAAAATATTTTCATAAATCGTAATTAATGAAGATGGTTCTCCTTATGATCGAGAAATTCTTTCTTCAATGTGAAACTAAAAATTAAAATTCTATCTCACCTTTTGAATTGCAATTAAAGCGATGCGACTATTGCCGGCGCAGTCTGTCTATACAGGGTATTATGGAAATTGTTTATTATATTTAAATGGGCAACTCCATGGGTACTCATGGTACTTGGGTATGAAAAAAACAAAAAGAACGAAATCGTAAAAATGTTTCAATCAAAGGCAGTCGCGTCGTAAGGCGCCCTTGGCTTCGCGCCCTCATGGACGGTCCTGATGATGGTTAATAGAGCTGGATATTAGCTCGGATTATTAGTAAACAGCCTAATTAGGATGTTTACTAATAATCCGAGTTACTTTCTTAATATCTACTTACGTTTTTACACAAACACAACAATAAAACATTCCCGATTGTACTTTTTGATGTCTCTGAAGCGACGTTGATTGGGTAAAGCTTTTATTGCAAATATCGCAACTGTACGGCTTTTCTTTGGTATGGACTAACAAGTGTTGTTTGAGATGAGAATTCTGGACGAAGGACTTTCTAGAAATAAATTATCATTTTCTTATAAAAATAAACGGTTCGTCTCGAAATCAATTTAAAGTTAGGCCCCTCCGATAAGTGGGATGATACATAATCACAGCCTTTAAACCAGAATATTCTTCATGTTTTTTCAAATTTTATCAGAACGCGTTTAAAGTTTTACATTTTTACAGCACTATGGTCTCTTAAAAATGCATTTTCATCAACCCGGAGCGAAAACGGACAGTGCTTTAAAATTTATATTTGTATAATCGCAATTAGGAAAGAAAATCACATACAGTGAGGACGTAAAGTAAGGAATAAATTCATTATCTCGCAAACTACAATTTTTTAAAAAAATCGCTCGGACCCTTCGATTTTGTTTTTCGAACGCGCATATTCTGACATAAAATGTAGATATACATGCTTACAATTTCTGTTTACGAAACTCATATCCTGTAAACGCTCACAAAATTCAAGGCGCCTCTCAAAGTCCCTTTCCAAAAGTTCTTGGAGAACTTGCATTTTATAAGGATGGTATTTATTTGTATGCAGTATTTTAAGAACTGTCGTTTTTCCAATATCCACGTCACTTGCTACCTGCCTAGACACCACATGCTGGTTATCTTGAACTGCCAGTAAGACTTCTAATAGTTGATTTTCATCAACTTGAGGACGACCAAATCTAGGGACATCTCTTACATGACCGAATTGCCTAAACTCGTACTCAATTTTGCTTACTGTTGATTGTGATATTGGCGGACGATTGGGGTATTTTTGATTAAATAACTCACAAGTTTCTTGCTGTGTTCTAACCCTATCACCGTAGCCCATCATCATCAAAACCTCTATGCGCTGTTTCTCAGTGAGCCGCATTTTAATTTAATTTAGTTATGAAAAAACGAGTCTTTTGAAAACTAGTAAAACGTTAGGAAAATACACATAAAACTGACAATAACATTAACTATTGACATTAATTCTTTTGGTTCTTGCATCATAACTCCAAAGCCTACTTGACTTTTCTTGCGCTTCACGCATGCTGACTACAGGTTTTCCTCAGCGTGCATGAATCAATGCAAGTCTTGATTGATTGCGAAATATCTGATTTTCAAATTTTGAATGAGAATAACTCCAAAACGCTTGGGCTAAGGTATAGCACATGCATGAAAAATGTTTAGGATTTTCCGACGAATCCGTACATGCAATAATATACAGTGGGTTCTATTTAAGAAAAAAAAATTTTTTGTGTCACTCTTATTTGCAACACCCTGTATATCTACATTTTATGTCAGAATATGCGCGTTCGAAAAACAAAATCGAAGGGTCCGAGCGATTTTTTAAAAAAATTGTAGTTTGCGAGATAATGAATTTATTCCTTACTTTACGTCCTCACTGTATAATACTCCGTCTAACGCGACGAGTTATAGAGATAAGATAAATTTGTTTAGAATAGATTGTAATAACCTAAAAGCAGATATGAGACTATGAAAAATTAATCGAAGTGTTCCTCCAATTCCTACAACTAAAAGAAAATTGAATTTATGCCGTTCTTATTACCTACTGTACTTTACCTATAGTTTAAAATGAAAAAAGCAAATAAATGAATGGCGTTTATTCGTGGTCGGCGACAAAATGTTTAGAGATTAGAAAACGGGGCAACGACGGTGTTACCTGGGTTGTCGCTTTTTGTCACAAACACTTTCCACAAGTGTCCACATGAAAAGCCAAGCTCAGAAGAACAGATACAGAATACCGAAAACTTGCCGACGTTTATTTAGAATTCATCAATGCGAATTTACACTCTACCTGTCATACAAAAACTAAACTAACAAAAATATTACTAAAAATAAGTGAATTTTTAACAAACTGTTTTCTCACACTACTAAACTTTATTTTATGTTGTTACAACAATTTTCGATTATGCAATCCTTTAAAATGGTCAACGCTTAGGGGCGCTAGGCCCATAACAACAACTTTAAACCCGTTAAAAATGATTTACTTCAATACATATTTCTGAAAAAGTATTACTTACCCACAATGATTGCAAAAATAAGTCTTGTTTCCATCGTGTACATCCATGTGGATTTTATATGAGCGTGGATCATAAAAGGCTTTGTTGCAAATTTTACAATCAAAAGGTTTCTCTCCTGTGTGCTTTCTCATGTGTAGATTTAAGTAATATTTATCAGTAAACCTATAAGTTAAGAAAAACAAAGGTAAAATATCTTAAAACAAAATACTTGTGCGATGGTTTCCGCGACTTAACACTATAAACACTCAAGGTAAACATCAATTCTGGTTTGGTGCTTTACTGCTATGGTTCCCAAACTTATCTAAAGAGCGACTCCTTTTTGTTAAAAAAACAACTGTCGCGAATCTATGTCTACTAGCGTCGGGACCTCGCAGTTATGGTATTTCCAGAAAATTTCTTGCACTAGACATGACGGAATCTATTGAAGAACGTCAATTCAAAATAAGACGACCCTGGTGTCAGGGCTGCAGCTCGGTTTTAAATAACACTCTAGGTGGGGAATCAATACCTTCAGGGTCGAATTTCAATCGGGACAATAAAAGAAGTAGACTCACAGAAGCTTGGCGACTCATCAAGGGGAAAATTGGGATTACAGGAGGCCCTCAGTAGAAATGCCCAAATTGCCGACATGGCTGTAAAGTTTACTGAATCAATTACGCATTTTGTAACATGTATATTATTTTGTTTCTTTTATTTATTTACAAATAATTATGTACGGTAGAAAGGAATATCAGAGTACTACTCTTTAAAAGGAAAAATCTGGGAAATCACTTACTTATACATATTTGTTGGACGGAGTACCTACATGAAAACCAGCGGGATGGGATGTCTTAAAATGAGGGGCGCACAGATAATTCTAGCATTATGTAATTACCTCTGTCCACATTCATCACAACTATATTTTTTCTCTCTGGGTAAATGCAAATGGTTCTGCTTCATATGTCTAATACGAGCAGATGATTCAGAAAAACCTTTGCCACATATCTTGCAGACATGGGATTTAGATATCATGTGTGTTTTAACATGTCTCTTTAACATTTTCATTGCTAAAAAAGAAAAAAAAATCAATCAAGTACGAACAAACACCTTTTTTTAATTGGATGTCAACACTAAGCATTTTGTCCGTCAGAAACGGTAGTATCTACTTACTGCGAAATAATTTATCACAAACATTACAAATTAGATCCTTATCAGAGTGAATCGACTGGTGTACAGAAAAGTCCAGTTTATGATCAAATCGAAGGTTGCATTTTGGGCAAATATAATATACATTTATCCTAAAAAAATCCATTGAATCTCAATTAGGTAAAATATTATGGACATACAATTATGTGTATGAGAATAAAATTCCTTTACGGTAATACATAGTTTAAAAATGCAATTTAAATATATTTTTTGGAAAATTATTTTTCAAAAATCATTTATATTTAGTGAGTGGGTCAGATATACTCACTACTACCCAATTTTTTTTTTGTTTTAATGTATAATGTAGAAGCTAAACTCTTACTTCTCATCAACTTTCTCTTCGCTAATGGAGTCTGAATCATTTACCACTTGCAATAGGGGATCATTAGTTCCACATTCACTACTCGGTAATACTGCCTGATCATCACCATTTATTAATTTAGTACAGGTATGTTCATTGAATAAGTTTTCACCTAAAAAGTTTTTATATGGACCAACCTCAAGATATTTGACAACTAAAAATTCATAAAACTTACTAGAAAAAGAGGACTGGCATTCTGAACAAGTATGTGAAAAAGCAATATTCTTTAATGGTTCACTCTCAAAAACTTCTTCTTCTGGTGCCTGTAAGCATTCAGAAACCTCTGCTTCAGTATTATGTAAACCTTCACAGTCTAATACAGAATTTACAACCATATCCTGTTCATTTTTATAAGAAATGTCTTTATTAATCAGGGATCCAAAATATGACTCGGATTGTAAGCACAATTGCTTCAATTTATAGCTTTGCGAGAGCATATTGTTGCACTGTTCGCATATTTTGTCTGGTAATTCATCACCTTCTATTATCTGAAAGGGTAAAATTATTATTTTTTTTTCTCCTGAAGTTGGACTTATAGTGTAAAATTAATTGTTACACGAAATAGATACACATAACGTCGTAGGTAAGCACTTACTTTCAAGAAATCACAAAAATTGAGCATATCTAAAGTCTCAGGTTTAAAGAGATCTAACAACATTTTGTAACTTTTTAAACAAATTCGGCATATTTCCCTAAAATGTATTCTCTTTTCTAAATCCATATCAAAAGTAGCTCAAAGGAAAGGAATGAAAAACAAGTCTATTTAAAATATAAACTATAAAATATAACTATTTTTGTAGTTGTCAGTCACTCACTACACTAGTTGTTTGTTTCTTTTTCACTTTTTTCTCACCAAAGAATTAATGGCCTTCTGCTTTCGCAATCAGCAATTTAGTCTTTTATTTTTTCTCTCTTCTTATTTCTATGGCCCCTATCGTTTCCGTTGTTCGTTACATTAGTGGTCTGCTGTCTTTGCAATCAGCCAATAGATTATTTTAATTTTATTTTTAGTTATTACTATGAAATACAAGTAATGTGTGCTTAAATACTCGCGATACGTGAGGTATGACCGCCGAGAGTGTAGATTATGTTCTTTTTGTTAAATAAACTGCCGTGTTACAATATCCAAATCCTAAATCTTGGAACGTCTAACCATGTCATGCAGGAAATACCTTCCCTTGTCTAACGAAAATACAAAATGTCTGGAATTTTTATCGAATAATATACAGGCAGCGGATTTGCAGTGACTCGATGGACAACAAATTTTATTTAAAACAATCCATGCTGGTTATAAGATAGGATTTGCTATGATTAAAATAATTGAAACATGGTGTAAGGTCATAAGTCGGGAGACGTATAACGAGAACACAGTCGAGCTATCTTTAGTATACATTACTTGCTTCCATAATAACTTAAGACGAAATTAAAGAGACGTACTGGCCGATGCCGAAAGCAGATGGCCATTATTTGGTGGAAGTTAACCTCACTTCTACATCAAACAAATTATTAAGTAGAAGTTAAGTGATTTGCAAGTTTTGTTCAGTGTACTTTCAACTTGAAAAACGTATGCAGAAAACCGATAATGCCGCTTATACATTTTAAAGAAACCATCGACTTGACCGATTATACCCTAATAATTCCAAGTGTCTCTGTAGGAAACGTCCCACAACTTACGGTAGATCTACTCATAACTACATTAAAATTTAAAAATGTAGCTTCACTTTGGCACCCTGGCTTGGTCGCTTCTGTTGGCTCCGATCCATTTTACTCTGATGATAAAACCATTTGCACAGCATGCGAGTTATATGTAAATGAAGAGAAAAAATTGGCTACTATGCAATTCAGATCTACGATAGAGGCCAAGCTCATGTCGAAGTTATTCCAAGATTTGTTAGACACATTGACCACATTAAAATTGAGTAAAATAATAATTCTAGCCACTGGATTTGATTATGAGCTTCACAACATTAGTGCAAGAGATAAATTTTATTTCATAGCCAATACAGGCAATAATGAATATTTAAGTTTTGCACATCCTTTAGAGCTGAGTAGTAATGGTGAACTTGTCGTAAGTGGATCTGGGTTTGCAATAAAGCTTTACAATGTTTTATGTGATAAAATGAATTGTACAATGGTAGTCAAATATGTCTCGGAAGGTGAAAATATTTTTGATGCCAAAATTTGTCTAAAGAAGCTATTCGAGTTTATTGGTGAAAGTGGTAACATTGAGAGACTATCATATCCCTCCTCGTGGAGTAATGTGTATGGAGCACCACCACCCATAGGTTTATTTTGAGTTTTAACCATCTACAATCTAAGACTACATAAGTTAATGTATAATTTATATCAGCTTTATTTTATAAATAATAAATACTTTTATGTAACAATGATCCTATATTATTTTTTGTCTTACGCATGTCCAACTAAAAGTTTAAAACCCAAGAATATGTATGTTACTATCACCAGTACCAAAATTACAATAACGAACCTACAAAGAAAAAAGCCCGTTAGTTTACATTCTTATTAAATACTTTTACAACTTACAATAGAAATATAAGAAAAATTATCTTCAAATCGTTATTATAGTCTTTTCCATGAATCATTTTTTAAAGATTATTTGTGTTAATCTCTTTCAGGAAACTTTTGCGCCATTTTAACATTGACAGACATGAAGTACCAAAAATAAGGTTTAAGAATAGTAGAGGTAACAATAATGGCACCATCAAGTATATACAGGGTGTGTACTATTGCTAACTCCGTTATTATTAGAGCTACGATGTTAGTTTAATTTTGTAAACAAGTAATATTTTTTTCCGTCAGTTAATGGCAAATTACATGTTATTGACCATATTTACAGATGCCATTTCGAGGGTAAATTACAGTTTTTTTAAGTAAGTGATTTTAGCAGAAGATAGGCAATGTAAACCGTCATTTTGAGAAAAATGGGTACACACTTAGGTGCTTCAGGTTACAGACAACAAAATAATTTGATTTCATATTTAAAAAATATATATATTTGTATTTTTCCTAATTTAAACATATAAAATATTTATCTAAGGTACAGTATAAAATGAGGACATATTAGGAATATATTATACAGGGTAGTCTATAATTAATGCGCCATAGAGTAATCATATTGAAATTTGAAAATAATAATAGGTTTGAGCTAAACATGTCTTAATAAAATTTCCCCGTCCACTATGCATTTCCGTAAGATGAGGATCCCAAATTAGCAATCAGACCCATCTATGTTGCAACAATACAATTAAAAAAATATGCCGCTTCTTGGCAGGTCAGAAAGACACGAGTCATCAGCTGATCAATATTTATTTTCTTCAACTTTTAGTCGTTAATAATAAACTTTTTTAGTTAATCTATATTTAGAAAAACAGCATAAATAAAGTAGGTAACACAAATAGTACGGTCGCCTGACATAAATTGGACAGAACAAGATTAAGATAAGTAAAATATAAAAATTCATGAATAATCGCCTTCGTATTGACAGAATAATCGCCAATGCGTTGTTTTCGTTGCTCAGAACTTTTAATGCAAAAACATTAATAAAAAAGAAAAAAAATTTGTACTTAGAAAATTGGGATTTGTTAATCCTCATCAGATTCCTCCTCAAGTTCCTCATTTGGCTCTTCCACTATTTCTGCCAAATTTTCATTCTCCTCCCTTGTTTTCTCAACAAGGTTTGCCATAAATTTGGTAATGTTCTTTAAAGTATTTTTTTCCGTAATATTCTGAAATAGTTGCATTAAAAACTTTAAACCTACATACAAGCATTGTAAATAATTACAGTAAAATATATATCATTGGCGTAAAGGTGTTCATTGTTCTTAAGTAAATTAATGAAATAATTTTTACATGCATGAAACAACATTTTCTAGACATTAAAAAAACATCTCACTTACCTCTCTTGCAATTTCGCATAATTTAAACAGTTCCTTTTTACTCATTTCATCATCAGGAATATCGACCATTAATAGTACTTTTGAGTAAATAACGCTAATTTTGTGGTTTGGATGTTGATTTATTTTGGCGCAAATCGACAACGCTATGTTAGCATGTATTTGTCGTCCCTAAAATATGAGAAATATTTATATCTCAAGCAAAAGTACTGTTTTTGATAGCAGTATTTGAGAATCACATTTTCTACATGCTACATCATCTTTATAGTACAATGTAAAGGAAAATGGTTTGCACGTTTCTGGTACTTTAGCTCTATCTATCTAAAAAATGCACATTACAGAAAATACTATATCAACTTTACTTGGTTTGGTCCCCAGCGTTAAAAAATGTTGTGGTCAACTTTATTGGGATTCTGATTAAAATTTATAATAGAATGGTAAATTCTGAAGAAAAAATGTATACTTAATTTATTTTATTAAATCCATCCGTTTCCAACATATTTGCATTTTTAAGCAACATTGCATGGAAGTTTTTATTTTTAATAAAAATAATTATTCAGGTTCCAAAAGAAATTAGATAAAATAATAATGTTTATTTAAAAATGTAATAAAAGTTATGAATTAAAATCATTTCAACAAATTAATGTTAAAAATGTCAACATGCATTTCCTTAAAGCGTTTACCAAATATTGATGATACTTGAAATAAAGTTATTTCCTTATGTTGAATTAAGTTGGATTTTGGACGGTGGACATTTTTAACATTGTGTGTTGAAATGAATTTAATTCATAATTTTCATTACATTGTGATCTAATTTTTTTGTCGAAACTGATTAAAAATACAAATATCTCGGAAAGGGATTGATTTAACAAAATAAACGATGTAGGTATGCGTTTTTTCTTAGAAATTATCATTTTATTATAAATTTTAATCGGAATCCCAATAAAGTGTCCACAAGAAATTATAGGCGTGTAGGGTATAACTAACGCCCTCTACAAGCTATAAATAGATTCATGCTACTTGCCCTTAGAAACCCCCAATTACAAATTTTCATGTGTGTATCTCAAAAACAGCTCGAGTTATGATGAAAAAAGTAAATGTAGTATTTCGGACGTAATTTAACGCATTTGGTGTTGTTGAATTTGGAATGATATTCTGAATCGATATAGGTAAAAATATACTGGGTGTTCCATATAAAAATTCAAAGTTGAGGTAATTTACGGTTAAACCGTGACAAAATGAAGTCCGTGCAAAATATCACAAACAAAACCACTAAATTTTATTTCAAGTTTAAACAATAAAAAAGTTATAGGGGTGAGCGTTCCTTCTGAAACTTCCGGTATATGGTTTTATATCCTATTATATAGGGTGTTGAAAAAGATCGGTACCCCGGAATAACTCCGGTGCATCGCATTGTAGCGGAAAATGTCTGAGGAAAAAGTTGTTTGGTTTTGAAGGAGGAATAGTTTGCAATTTAAACCACCCCACACCCCCTCAACCGCCGGGCACGGGTGGGGGTAGTTAAGATTTTCAAATGGAACCCCATATTTTTTATTGGCGTATCGTGTTCTCCGACCAAAATAAACCAATAATCCCCATGAGAAAGACAAAATCAGAACCGTGCAAAAATCAAGTTTTATCCCGGAAACACTCTTTTTGTCAGTCTTGTACTAAAAAATGCCCGTGGAAAAAGTTGTTTGTATTCCACGGGCATTTTTTAGTACAAGACAGAGAAAAAGAGTATTTCTGGGATAAAACTCTATTTTCGCACGATTCTTTCTCATGGTGAAGGATGGGCCCAAATAAAAAAATTTTCGGACAAAAGATGTTTAATTTTGGTCGGAGAACACGATACGCCAATAAAAAATATGGGGTTCCATTTGAAAATCTTAACTTACTCACACCCGCGCCCGGGGGTGGGGGGTGGTTTAAATTGCAAAGTATTCCTCCTTCAAAATCAAACAACTTTTTCCCCAGACATTTTCCGCTGCAATACGATGAACCGGAGTTATTCCGGGGTACCGACCTCTTTTCAGCACTGTGTATATCTAAAGATCTTTCGAATGAAAAAAAATGTTCATATGAAGTTTTCTTCATACAACGACATAAGGAGTCATACTGAAATATTAGCACGTCATTAAGGAACACCCTGTATACATTCACAATAATTTTAAAACGCACTTCTAAGGGTTCTGTACAATTCTTCTGTATCTCTTACAAAGGTGTTATTATTAGAAAATGTTTCTTTGTCGCACTATTGCACATATTAGGCAGCCATTTTAATCGCTGTTTCTTTTTTTATTAAAAGGACAGGCGATATCAAATCAATCAAGTTACCTTTAAAGACACCTTGCATAAGGCTAACATAAACTTGGCTATATTATCGATGTTAACGTCCGCCAGAGGGCTAACTCTCGGCGCCTTCGCTAACGTGTTTATAGTTAGTAGTACGGAACCCTCTAGTTGATCCGAACTGTTCGGTAAGTGCGGTATTCTTTCCAATATATATCCAATCATCTGCTTCAGCTTTTCACATTCTGGTTCGTCTAAAATTAAACATTATTATTAAATATGATTACTATCTCGATATATTTTTTTACCAACATTTTTTCTAATTTTCATCAATCGGATCGAATTCGATTTCCAGAGATTGAAATTTCGGAAAATGTTGAAATTTTTCAAAATTTCTACATTTAACAGAGACATGCTTTCAATTTTTCGTTTCTTTTATTGGGTTTAATCATACTGTCCAAATAAAACCCGTAAGAGAAATATGACAGACTTATGCAATTTTGACATGAAAGAAAAGGATATGTAATTAATTTTCAGCGATTCAACAAAAGTTTGTACCTGTCACCTTCATCTTGATTTAAAGATGTCAGTTTTGTGAATTTAAAGAGATAATATGAACGATAAAAAGCAATTTTCCGTTTTTTTGCATCCCCAAGCAAAAAAAAATGGTGCTTAATTTGTGAAACTATTTCGAGAATGAAAGAAAAAGTGAAAATTCGCCAACCAATATGCAGGAAAACGTAGCAAAAGCACTGGGAATTAGTTTAAGTGCTGTGCAGAAAATTGTGCATGAAAGGAAGCATAATATAATACCGAAGAATACTAAAAAATGTAAACGAAGAAAGCCAAAGACTGAAGATTTGAGCGAAAATATTAAAATGGGAGTTCGGAATGTGATTTATGATTTATACACATCAAAAACCAATGTAACTCTTCCAGTTTTAAAAGAAAATTAAAAAATTCGAGGTGTTTTGGAAATCGGACTTGAATCGTTATCAAAATTAATAAAAAAGTTGGGTTTTCGCTATAAAAAAAGACAGCCACAGATAGTGAGTGAGCGTGTTCAGTTTTTAAAAAAATATACGGAAAATTACAAATCAAAATTTAGAAAAGTAGCGCCGATGATCATTGCACCATTCGACGACGACTCAGATGACGTGGACTTTTTAAAATTTCTAAGTGATGTTGACAGTTTTTAGTCTATATTATAAACGGTTTTCTTTGTTTACAGTTTTTAGTATTCTTCGGTATCATATGCTTTCTTTCATGGACAATTTTCTGTGGAATCCTTAAATTGATAACCAGTGCTTTTGCTACTGTTTTCAACTTATTGGTTGGCAAATTACAATTTTTTCTTTTTATTTCTTGAAATAGTTAATCGGATTACTTCCATTGTATTTTTAGGTTTGGTAATTTTATTGCTAAAATAAATTACACTGTTTATTATTGTCGTTTTTAATAAATAGGTTTAGTAGATATAGTATTTACAGCGATGGCGAACCAATGGTACGCGACATAAAATTTTGGACACGCCACCGATGACAAAGTTTACTATGAATTAAACGACAGTTAAAATCATAAAACTATGTTTATTTTCTCCGGGTATATTGATACCTACATAATCTCACAACATTGTGATAAGCTCTGGAATTGTCGAATTGATTCATATGATCGGTGACCTTTGGGCCAGCATGATAAGACCAGATTTGACTTTACCTACTATTTTCAGTTACCTCTTTCAACTGGATTGCACCATTTTAAAACGAGTCTTGATATTAAAGATGATGAATTAATTCTTTCATCTAAAACTAACTTGCACAATCCCTGACTAGCAGCCACCTGGATTTCGTATTGCTGAAAACAAACTTATATACAGGGTGTTCGGATAATGCATCAGTATATTTGGAGAGGTAATTCTATATGTTAAAATAAAGGTAGTAAGTAGGGAATCCAATCCCGCAAATGCTGGACCCCGCGGTGATTTCGCGGGTTTCACATTGCGGGATTTGCTGCACTCGATGTGGGTGCTGTATGTTAATAAAAAGTTGTTTTATGCAATTAAGAACAGAGTAGAGTAGCAGGAAAATATTTATTGCCTATAGGTACAATACAATAGTACGACTAGTTTAACGGTTACATGGTACATTGAGCCACTCTCTTCTTCTGCTTCTTGTTGTCTTTTGTTGTAAACTACGTCGCAGATGGCTAGCTGCAGCCCATGCGCATAGCACAGTTGATGATGTGCTGATAACAGTCTGCCCACTTTCTTCATGACTGTCGTTGCTGCGATAATATCTCGTTCAAGGTGAATGTCGAACTCCTTCAGTTTTTTTTCGGAGCGATTACACATGATTCTGCAGGGCATAACTTACATTTAGCTGTAAGACCATCTTCAGACTTGCAAGTATTGATCTTTCGACTTCTTGTTATCACTTACTACCTTTATTTTAACATGTAGGATCATCTCTCCAAGTGATTCATTATCCAAGCACCATGTATACTGGGTGTCCCAGTTCTATTTATATACGTAATATTTCTATCATGTTCATGGTATAAAAAAAGGTTTAAGGCTTGTTTCTTCATGGTTTAAAAAACTAGTTTTAGTGGGAGTACATTTAAGTAAGTAAGCAGAAATATACGACGAACCACTGCCGCCCATCCATATGTGGTTAAGCTTAGTACTCCTCGAACTTCATTATTTAAGAATTCTTTCATCTCGAGAACTTCATCCTTATGGAACGACCTTCCCGAGGTCGTTTTTCCCAACGAATATAACCTCCAACGATTCAAAACCAACGTGAATCGCTTTATTCGCACACGCACCACTCCCAGAGTGTCCTAAAGGATTGTTCCTATAGTGCTTGTGTTTGATCATAAAAAAAAAGTATAAGTGTCTCGAAAGTACAATTTTACTTTTTCAATAGGACACCACGATTTTGACTTCCGATCTTCTATTAAAAAAATTATAACACTGTCAGAAATATCGAATTTTAGTTTACAATGTTACTAATCTGTTACCATAGTAATAAATAATAATTATCGAACAAACCCGAACAAACCCAATAATAACATTTAAAACTAATTTTATTTTACCAATATTTCAAAAATAATTTACAATCATCATATAACATAGTACACCTATCCATTTTTGATAGGTACCACACTAAAACCAGTTTTTTAAACTAAAAAACCATTTGTCCTAAAACTTTATCATGTCCAGGGTAGAATATATTACATATATCAATTAGTTGGGACACCCAGTATTTTATTTTATTTTTCAAAATTACGCTTAAAAGAAATAACAGTTTTTTAAACATAAGGGATACACTCAATAATAATATTTAATGTTGTTTTTTATGCCGAGGCATAGAAATAAGTGAACCTAGAATTAGTGTTGGGAAAAACCGATGATTTTAATAATCGAGTGAATCGCTTGAAATTCCAATTCACCAAGCGATGACGAGGACAAGCCGTTTACATGTGATCAAGTAGGGTATTTAACAGGCACGTAATTAAGGGTGGGCACAGGTTTAGCTAAAAAAGTAGTAGCCACCCAGGGCCGGATTTACACAAAACGCCGCCCTTGGGCAGTGGCAAAAAATGCCGCCCTAAGTTTTTTTCAGCTAGTTCTGATACAATAAGATACATATACAATCAAGATAAATTAGATTCCAAGATTATATTGTTTCATTTATTCACAATTGGATAAAAGCAATGGAAGAGGCGAAATTTTTTCAACATAACTTTATTTAACATTCACTATTGTTTGTATCGCTAACGATTTTCGTTAATTATCATAACTATACTCAGCAATTTATATTATCTTTTTTGAATATACATGATTTTAAATAATTCAATAATCCATTTCAAATGAATACACGTCTCAACTTTCGTTTCGCAAAGTCCGCAATCAAATCTTCGCCATCTAGGGAACGTAGTATGTCTGATTCGATGTTTAAAAGAGCTAAACTATTCAAGCGATTCCCTGTCATCGTAGAACGTAAGTAGTTTTTGACCCTCTTTAAACACGAAAACGATCTTTCCGCAGAGCAGTTTGTTACAGCTATGGTAATAAACATCCTGTATGCGATTTCGACGTTCGGATACACAGTGTACAATTGCTTATCACGCAGTATTTTTAAAATCTCTAAAGGTGAATTTGTTTCCATCTTTTTCTGCGAACAATATGCGTGAAAATGAATAAATTCGTCATCCAACGAACTTTCAAGGTCAGAAACGTAAATGGTCCTCAATTTTCGTGCTCTTTCGCGGATTTCATCAGAATTCAAACTGCCAAATTCAGTTATAACAGAAAAATTTTCGTGAAGCTCTTCATAAGCTGAACACCTTTTTTGTAATTCAGAAACTAAATTATCCAAAATAACATAAAAAGTTTTCACTCTAAAACTGTCCCGGCCCGAAAATTCAACTTCTCCAGCGCGTGTCTCATCACTCTGCAATTTCCTCTTCCTTTTTCGAGTAGTATTCATCGCATATTCCTGGTTTTCCGAGATTTCCAAGGCTTGTTTTTCGTAGGCTTCAAACTCGTGCCTTGTATCGGCCACGATTTTCATGACAGCGTTAAATCTTGACAGTAAAAAGTGCCAAAGAATTTGCATGAAAGCTGTTTCTAGTCGTTCAAGTTGGATTCGAATACCTTTTGCTTCTTGTCGTGTGATCTTCTTCAATAGTAATCAGAGCGCCGACTATTTCTTCGAAGTGTCGGTTTAGTACTTTGACTGCCTCGTAACGTGCCGACCATCTAGTTGCAGATAATGATTTCACTTTGATTGCTTTTCCATATAGCGATTGAAGAATTTCCCAACGGTGTGTGGATGCTGCGAAAAAATTGTACAAGATTTGGACTGTGTTGAAGATGTCTAAGATTAAATTTACATGTACGCAAAAATATTTTTACCTTTCGATCAATTTGCCGCCCCCCAAAATTTGCCGCCTAGGGCCATGGCCCATGTGGCCCATTATGTAAATCCAGGCCTGTAAGCCACCAAAAAAATTCCAGAAATTTATTTATTTGTGAATAATGAATTTTTACCACGTGTCTCGATATCAAACAAAAAAACTGCAAAAAATCACCCTAATATGTATTTATTGTTCGGGTTTATTCTTGTGCTTTTTTAAAGCAAAAAGTCTTACCAAGAGTTATTTTTCTTCACATCTTTCCCAATCTACGAGCATAAAATAAGTAGATATTTAAAATGGGTTGTCAAATTCTTCCACTTTAAATTATCAGGTGCCCACTGTGTGTCCTTCAAAAACTTAGGCTTAGTTACGCTCGAGTTCATAGAAAATAAAAATTTTAAAATTATATCCTTTAAATTTTTAATATTTACAATCGGAGACCTAAACTACGCCGCTGGCTAGCCAGCTAAAACAAAACTTTACAAAACCCATGTTGCAATGACTATGAGAACGAAGGTCGGGTATTAAGTGACGAGCAATATTTTTCGGTTTTTCGCCTGAATTTATAACTAGAGTATTTCCTATCGAGTGAAAAACTGTTCGAATATACGAGCAGTTTTTTACCTCGATCACACTACAGCGGTACATTTCCGCCGGCGTCAAGCGAAGCTCGGGTATCGAGTGAAAGATAATAAGTGACGAGCGACGGTTTTCGCCTGAATAGATTACTCGAGCGGGTTTTCTAACAATCGAGCGATGTCGGTTATTTCAATAATCGAGTAATCAAGCGGTTTTTTGCTCGAGCGATCACAACACTACCTAGAATGACCAACACCAAGCAAAAAAATGGACTATCGTTAGGTGCCCTCAAAGGTCGTTCAAGAACCCTAGATGTGGCGACCTCCAGAAAATGTTGCGGAATAATTTTATAGCCAGTGTTAAACATTATATTAGCCAGAAGAATTTCTAAGTGTCCGTGACGTAGTCTGGTGAAAATCGTCGATATCTACGCATAATGACGCCTACACCGTTAAATGGCATTGAACAGTATAGGTTTATTTAGTATATGGCCGAGGTTAATTCTTACCTAACTATGAGGCGTATTTGACAAATTCTCTCTCTAACAATGAAATAATTCTTGACGCAGTGAAAAAATTTATTAAGCGTTTTGTATGTAATTTTAGTAATTATTTTCTCGTTTACCTCATCATCCATTAAGTCGACCAAACCCTGTATCAATGTCGTCAAAGACGTCCCTCCTGTAAAAACTTTCCGATGTTCCTCATTTACACTGTCCGACAACTGGTCCTCGCCGGGCTCGGCGATTAGATCGTCCCCATAAATTCTTATTAAGTCCGAGACGGCGGATATACACAATACCAACGTATGAGCATCGCATTCTTCGCCAGCTTGGTAGGCTGCAATCTAAAAAAAACATGATTGTACCTGCAATCGTATCATAAATTCATTTCTACTCTTTCCGCTCCGTTATGCTAAAACCCAGCCATTTCTCTTAACCCAAATTAGAAAAACTAAGCAAAATAACGCAATTTTTTTCCATTAATTTAACATTGTATTTAAAAATTACTTTTTTGTATTTTATCAATAGCTGCTTCCAAACAACCACTTGTCTTACCCAAGTTCAAGCTAGTAGTTAGAGAGACGGTGACAATAGGGGGTCCGTGAAGTGGAATATCAATTTGGTTTTTCGTGGAGTTTAGGTCCCCCTCTACAACTTTTTTTATCTGATTAAATGCCGTAGAGCGTTGCTGAGAGGCGCTGTACCGCTTTAGATGTCATGGGAAACACATTTTCTGACAAGTAAACCTTGCATATACTTTTCAGAGCTTGTCAAAAAAAAAATGAAAATTTAAAAAAATAATAAAAAAATGCGAATTTGAAGTTGAAACTTTCTAGAATGGAACATTATATGTTAAAGATTACGTGAAAAAAATTTTATCGATCCAAGTCTCGCCATTTCATTGTTGGATTTTTTTAAAAATCTCCTCGGAGGAAATTCGGAAAACGATCGTGACATGTCAGAAAATTATCACACTACATTCCTTAACACCCAAATACAGAGATACCGGAAGGAAGGTATCGTTCAGTTGTATGACGGTATATTATATTCCCAATATTACCAAATTAAGCCTATTTTTCCATACGGTGTGTATGATTTATTCAAATCTGATGAATTTAAACATTTACCCTTCTCTACTTTTCACTAATTCATGCATTTTGAGCGAAGTTTAGAAATTTTGCTATCACCGTTACAAATTCTCTTAATTTTCTCCAAGATAGAACATGTTTCTGGTAACTTTATATATATATGTATATCAAAATGTTCGGAAAAGATGAGGGAATCAGATAAACCTAGAAATAATTCTCCAAGGGGAATATTTAAGAAAATATAGCAGAATAAACCAGACTTTTAATAAAAAAAATTTTGAGAAAAAATACCGCACGTTCGCAATATTCTTTTTATCAGAAAATTATTTACGACTCATCTCCATAGGAATACAATTCGATTAAGCCCACTTGGACCCATGTCACTTGAGACTTTATAATTTTTCCATTAACTTTTTTTGCCGCGCTCGGAAAAGTATATGCAAGGGTTGACTTGTCAGAAAATGTGTTTCCCGTGACTTTGGGGGTCACGCAGATGCTGTAAATTCATTTTCAGACATGGCTCGATATAATTTTGAATTTATTGAGAATTTCCTATCTAAAGCGGTACAGCGCCTCTCAGCAACGCTCTACGGCATTTCATCAGATGTAAAAGTTGTAGAGGGGGACCTAAACTCCACGAAAAACCAACTTACTGATATTCAACTTCACGGACCCCCTATTGTCACCGTCTCTCTAACTATAGTTTCTGGCCTGATCTAAATTGTTTGTTTGTACGAGTCAATCGCCATTTATTTTGAAATTAACTTTTAATCATATTTTTGCCAAAATCAATCGGTATTAAAACTTACAGGAACAGCAAATATATGAATTCCGTTTTGTGCTGTAGCTTTATCGTAAATGCAACATACAGAATAACATCTCAAAGCCTTCGTTCTTACGATTTCGTTCTCGTAACCCAACATTTCTTGAATCAAATCATTCTTTAGCGAATTTAGGGAAGGTGTCAAGATCGGAACCTGGAAAATCAGAATTGTAAATAATAGTATTTTTAACATTTCTTTTTATATACATATATTCCTAGATAGTACCATTTTGAAGTAAGATTTTTTCGCACTCTCTTAACTCCATAGTTGAAAGTTATTTGACCTTACTTTGCAATTAATGTAGTTAAAAATTTAAAAATTTGAGAAAATTTAGAGAAAAAATGGGTCTTCTCATTTCATAAAAATACTAGACTTTATTATAAAGGTTGTTTTAAAAATTACACCGTTCTGGTATAATATACTAAATACTCATAAATCAAATACCTGTAACCTTGCATAAAAATGTCTAGTACTTTTATGAAATAAAAAAAACCCATACTTTTCCTAATGCCTCAAATTTTTAAATCTAGTTCAAAGTAAGGTAAAATTACATTTTTTGATATATTTCTTTCATAAATTTAATCTCAGAAACGATTGGAGTATATGAAATTGTTACAAAAAGTTACTTGGATTTTTACATAGAATCGAAAAATGCCAAAATATACAGGGTATTCTATTTAAAATGACATGAAATGCTTGTAAAAAAACTAAACCTCTATGGTATTAGGGGAAATGCTCTAAAATGATTACAATCATATTTAAATGATATAATACAGTATGTAAGTGTTAAAAAGGAGGGGTTTACGTGTAGGTCAGAGCCGCTGGGATCACAATACGGAATTGCACAGGGAGGTATATCGGGGCCCCTCATTTTGTTATTTTTGTAAATGATTTAATTAATTTGATGGATCCCTCGAAAAGGATTTGAAAGTATGCCGATGATACTTCTTTATTGACAGGAAAAACTAATCTTCCCGAATTGTTGGATGCTATTGAAATGTTCTTCAATGAAGTAAAGTTATGGTTTAGACAAAATGGTATATTCCTGAATAAAAAAAAAACTGATAGTGTACTATTTAGAACTAAGTTTCTGGGGGTTTACATTGATGAGCATTTGGACTGGTCATACCATATTAATACTATTTCCAGGAAACTCAATTCCGTATGTTATGGCATAAGATTAACCAGCAAGTACATGAATGAAAACACACTTGGAATACTGTATTTCGCCAATTTTCAGTCCCTTACGGTTACGGAATAATTTTTTGGGGGGCACACTCCCAAACTCAGAATTTATTTGTAATACAAAAAAGAGTAATTAGGATTATCAAAAAAATGAAGTATCTAGAGACTTGTAGAACGACTTTTAAGAACAATGGGATCCTAACGGTGTATGGCCTATACATTTACGAATGATTATTCTGAACATCAGTATAATACAAGAACCCAAAATGTAAATTACCCAAGGCGTGAAAGAAGTCCACATTATATGTGTTTGAGATTATTTAATAAGCTTCCCGATAGTCTAAAGATAATAAAGACCGAGAAAAAGTTTAAGCAAAAAAATAAAAAATTTATTGATTAGCCTGGAACCATATAGTGTGGACGAGCTTTGGACATGTAGGGATTTGGTTTTAAATAGTTTTGAAATTAAATTTTGCGATGTATAACTTATTAGTGTAGGAATTGTAACTTTGTGATCAATGACGTAACCTCAGTGGCGTGTGTATTATATACATATGTCTTGTGAGATTTAATTTGATAACTAAATAAATAAAGCGTTAAAAATTATTCTTCTGGCAATAACGCAGCAATGAATGAAGGTATAGAATTGCGATTATCACGTTTTTCTCGCAAATTTGATCTACTTTCCGATTATGATACCATAATTATATCGTATGATTTAAGTTTTTGGGATAAAATCAAAAAAACTGTTAGTATTGTAAATTGTACCCTCTAGCAATTTTATTTGGAACTATCTTACACCACTCGATACGACAATTAAATGTACATACATTTCTCTTCCAAACAAGCTAAGGCTTACTAAAATTGAATAAGATGTTTAGAAGTTACAGCGATTTAAAGGCTTACACTTTCAATAGCGTCCCTCACTCTTATCAAGGTCGGTACGCCAATGAGCCTTAGACCAAAATGATACAGAATTGTCTAAACTTTCTAAGGATATTACCAAAGGTATAATTAATGTGGGAATATTGTGAGAAATTTTCAATTTTAAATCGACTTGCGGAACTTAAAAATTATTTCCAGGATTTTCTCATGTTTCCCGAATTATCTATGCCCAGCCGATGGCCGGCCTTAATATGACACCCTGTATATATTAAAGTTTAAAAATTATTGGTTGCTGGAATATCTATAAATCTCAGAATTATGAAACACAGCTCCTTATGAAAGTATATTATGCCCTTACGTAGTCACATATTAAATACATCACCCAGGGCATCTCGCAAAAGACAATTCGTAAGATCTTCTCTGCTAACCCGCTGAATTCTTGTAAACCCCCTTTTTAAAGCTCATAAAACACTCCCCTGTGTCCTTTTGCTTGAAACTTTGATATTTCTTGAACAACATGACGGCATTATTATTAGGTACATAGTTTACTATTCTCCAATTATAGAGTATTAAGTTTTCAGGCGTACTATTATACAAAACTACAGATTCTAAGGTATTAAAATGTAAGACCTTCTGGCCTGGAATATAATACAAGGCTTAACCGATATCATGAGCCCTTTTTTATTTTATTTTTTTAGTTTGCTAGACTAAACTAATATTTTTTTTTTTGGTAATGAACTTACCTTTGCAGTTCGTAAGATAGCCCATGCAATATCGAGACATTTTATAATAGTAGCTAAGTCGGTAGTTATCCTAACATCCTCCGCTGGAGTCACAAAGACGCTGTTTTTAAGATGATTTATTTGAAACGACATGTCTTCGATTTCATGTTTAAGCCTCTCTGCTTCGATATATTCCGCTGATGCTATTGCATTATCTTGTTCCTCTCTGAGACAATTTAGTTTGACTTTCAACTTGGAAAGCTTAAAAAAAATCTTGGGTCAATGTACAGTATACAGGATGTTATGGAATGACTTATTATATTTAAACCGGCAAATCCTGAGATGAAAATAAATTGAAGAAAAATAATGGCGCTTTGAATTATTAAGCGAAATATACACTTTATATGAAATCTCAAAATTTACGTGGCCGCTCCTGAGGACTTTCGCAATCAATAGTTTATCGAGGCAGTCTCGAGGTTCAAAAGAGGTTAGCCCATTATAGGCGGTGTTGTCATATTGCAACACAGAATTGTAAACGTACGTGTTCAGTTTTTGACAAGACTTCTTTTTCAAACTTTTTAGAAAACAGAAACTACAATTTTAAAGTACATACTCTCTTACCTTCGATCTTATTTTTAAATAATCCGTTTTATAATTAAATTCCATAAAAAAATAAAACACAAAAAGTATGTTTTTCAACAGAACCAACAGTAGATAATATCACACAAATTTGAAATCGCATCACAACATTTATTATTATGAATTATTTCACAAGAGAAAAAAAATCGGGTAATGCTACAACTAACAAAACGTTTAAAATTCGTGTACGTCAAGTATGTGGAACCCTCGACAGCGTCATTCCACATTCCACCCCCCCCCCCCCCCCCCCCCCCCCCCCCCGAGTCTCGAAACATACTGAAGTAACGATAGTGGCGCGCGGCCGTTATCCAAGCAAGGCGCGGTGTGATCTGACATTACTATAGTATACTCTAGTGATTCACATTGTTGCTAAGTGAATCCAGATGGAACGACGCGACGGTATGTGGGTAAAAAGGGTTTTTACCTTAGTATTTAGATTTGTGATTTAAAAAAAAATATATGTAGGCTTTCTCTAGGACACCCAAGGAGTCACCCATTTAAATATAATAAGTCATTTCCATAACACCCTGTATTCAGACAATACGATGCTTGATATACAATGACCGGAAGAGTTCTCGTTTCATATGGAAAACCTTTTTATTATTAATTTCTCAGAAAATTTTGCTCTTGATAAAAGTTTCGGGGTCCCTTTAAATTAGAAAAACCGTTCATTGATGAAAAATATAGTGCATACGAGGGAGAATTTGGAAAAGTTGCTGAAGAGTAAAGTAGTATTATTTTTCGTTTTAGACAATATTCAATTGTAAAAGTAGTTTAGAATTAAAAGTTACGAATACGAAATAACGACCTTCTATTCAAAGAACGAAAAATACACTTATTCTTTTGCCTTACCCCGTATAGAGACTAGATCGAAGAGAACAAATTAAAGTAATTAAAGAAGATCCTGAACTTGTTGTCTAAATTAAATTATAGTTTAAACCTAATTGCTCCTAAACTAAACGAATTTTGGAAAGAAAAATTAGAGATAATGAGAAATTTAAAGTGTGGCCAATATTCTAAAAGCAAATATTAAAAATAAATTTAAGAAATAATTTGATCTCTTCAATATAGTCTCTATACAGGGTTTCTTTAATAAAAGGCCATGACTTTGTATTCGGACATAACTTTTAATTCTAAACAACTTTTACAAATGAAACGAAAAATAAGAGTAAGTTTACTCTTGAGCAACTTTTCCTAAGAAATCAATGATAAAAAATTTTCCATGTGGAGGAAGAGCTCTGCCGGTCACTGTATAAAAAAAAATGTCATCTAACAGTCATGCGACTTTACAATAAGGAGCCGCCTAATACATGCTTCAACTTTGATCACTGATTTGTGTCTACATGGTCCCAAAACTAGATCAGTATTAATGGACTTTTCTTTGTAAAACGTCAATGCTAAGGTGCCATATAAATTGCCTAACTGGGAGTACTAATGCTGGATATTTGCAACTTACCGCGAATTCTCGTTCCTTATTTTCTTGATTCTTTTGTAATTCGTCCTCAGCGTCTATGGGAAATAACAGGTCCGATATAATCTCACAACCAAACTGGCACCTAGCTTTAGAGTTAGGCATAGTTAATTCCAAGGAACCTGGAATACAAGATGAATCGTTACAGATAACATAAATAGGTCTCACATACCCAGAGGTTTGTTATCCTTTGTTACACTTGCTATAATATCTTTTCATTCTATTTATTTATCCTAACCAAGGATCTTAAATCAAGAGGATACGACGTTGGTTCACAGTCTTTGAAGAATAAACAATTCACATTCTTAGGTAGGTAGTAAACAACTTTCCAGAAAAACAATCGGGCAGGCTCTGGAAATTAGTACATTTTTCTTTTGTTACAATGGAAACAGCAACAGAGATAAAATGAGACGGGGATTCTACAGATCCCCATCTCTTTTTTGTTGTGTTTATTTTCGTAATAACAGGCGTCATATTGACGTGTACAAAGCATATAGTACGGCAGCCCGTTACCAAAATGGCCTGTTATCACGCCTTCATCTAGTCAATGACTAATCGCTAGATTAATAAAAAATAATAGAGTTTTACTCGAGCGAAAAAGTTCGGCAACGCTGCGCTTACCCGTCAGAGTGATTTCAGGCCGTAAGAAAGCGGATCGTCTTTTTGTTACTACACCTTGTCCGTTCTTGATGAAATCATATTAAAAATATTTTAAAAAAAACGCGAGTTCATCGACAACTGTCGTTTTGAGTGTCGCAAAGATTCCATAGTTTAAATAAAAGATGTAAAGAAAAGGGGGGTTACAGCGCTCGGGTCAATTTTTTTTTAAATTGTTGATAACACTTTTAAAAATAGTAAGTCGAGTCGAATGGACAATTTCCGTGTTGCGCAGCTGCAAGGAGGGCAGCGGAGTCGGATCTCGTATCCGTATAATTCATGATCGCGGTACACGGCGCGTGCATGGGACGGCTTGCTATGTGGCTTGGTTGTCTATAACAACTCAGCATCAGCTATGTCCCCATACTGCATTATTATTGATACACGTGCTGTGTCGACTGAAAACGGTTTTGCTAAAAACTGCGTGTGTAAAAATGTCAGTTCATATTTTTCCTCCATTTTCTGAGCCACAATACATGATTTCTGCTTGAAAACGGACGAGGCGCGATAACTCGAACAGCGTTAAAAAAATGACATACCTATGATCCAACACTGCGATTGCGCGTCGAAGAAAATGTCCGTTCCATTTTTTCCGGTCACGATTAACGAAAAATAACATCCGACAAGTAAAACGGACGAGGCGTGATAAGTTCAATTCTCCGCTGTAAACAAATTTCGATTTTTCTCAAAACTATTCACCGCACAGAAAATGTCAGTTACTATTTCCTCAAAAACATCTGAGAACGGACGAGGCGCGATAACTATTACAACCACTTTTTTTTTAAATATGTAAAGATGATTCTCAATGATTTCGCAACGTTGCCAATGTCCGTTCTTGTTAATTTCGTTCTCAAGTCTTTATTAAATAACCAAAAAAATTTTAAAAATTTAGGTCGTGATCAGTCTGAAATCCTGGTAACGAGCTGCCGTACTAATATAGAAATACCGGGTCGATGTTTGTTGCAAGTCGATGATCCTACCTATAATAGTTTCAACAACATCATCCATTAAATCGATTCTTTTTAAAATAAAGTCGACAAGAGTATGCAAACTTCGTCTCGATGCAGGGTCGGCCAAATCATATGTCCTAATTATAAGGAACAGCTGTTTTATAATATACTGCTTCTCTAGAAATGCATCCCCCGAGCAGTCCTTTGAATAATCTGTATACCTAAAATAAAATTATACAGGATGTTATGGAATTGCCTTATTATACAGGGTGTCCCCATCAGGAACCAGTTCGATCTATATATGAAGAACTATACAAAACTTTGAAAATTGGGCAAAATGTTGATGGGGGCAACTCAGCTCAAATATTTTCAATATGGTCCGGTTATACCGGAAGTAGCTGTGAACTTTCTAATTTTAAATGGAACTCCCTATACAGGGTGTTATGGAAATGACGTATTATATTTAAACCGGCAATTCCTGAGATGAAAACAAATTGAAGAAAAATATCTAAAAATGGCGCTTTAATTTAATATGCCCTGTACATGACCAAACCAAAAGTTACCACGTGGTGCCTCTGTCAGGAAGGTAAACAAAGCAACATATGGCGAAAAACGTCACTGAATCTTGAACAGTGTTGTCATATTTTCAGGGTAAATTTTAGAAAGTCCATAACCGTTTGACAGATTGTTTATTTTTCAGGGTACATTATTATAAACTTTTACGTTCAGTTCAGTTCGCTAGGAAACAATCTCTGATTTATAAACTTGAACTGACTAGAACGAAACGCCGCGGAGTTTTTAAATGGTCAGGTATGTTCTCATTTGTTCAATTCGAACGACACCCACAGATCTGGACAACTTAAAAGTTTATAAATGCCACTTACCATTTAGAAAAAAATGCAATTTTATTTAGCTTTTCGGACTTATTTAAAACCAACTTAATTTATAAAAAACACCAAGTACCTAGATAACTTGAACAAGAACAAACCGGCACAATAAAATTATAACATATCTAAGTACCATTCAATCTGAATTAGTATTTTAAAGTGCTACTGTGTAGACAAAAATACGCCCTTATTGTCCGAGTGTTCTGGAAAATAATGTATTTAACACCTAAAAATTTTAAAAATAAATAACACGTTGATTCCGTCGATCGATATTGAACTGCTGGGCTGGGGCACTGCCATCGCGAAAAGAGCAAATAACTTAATAATTTAAACACGGGTTTAAGTATTAACACACAATTTAACACACAAATCTGCTTGAAAAAACAGTAGGAAACCGATAATGCGTGTGAAAATCGGCCGGCTTCTTTAAACACCTGATTATAGATCAAGCGGGTTGCCTGTTCTTTTCGCCGGTTGGGGTTAATACTTACAAATACAGCGTTGCCACTTTCGATGTTTTATAAATAAATTGCGGAATTTCCTTCTATAATAATACCTTCCTGTGTAATTATAGTTTCGGAAATGGCAACCGCGCTAGCACAAGTTAGTTCTCTGAATGTGCACAAAGAAAGTACCATGGACGAGACCATTTATTTCAAAGGGTAGTTCCTGTCAACATAATTGCTTCATTTTATCTTTAGTAAAGGGTTAATGGCCCATAGAAATTAGCGTTTTTATTATTTCTATTGCGAAATAATTAAGTGCTGTTTAGTGTTTGCGTGTAATCTGATAATAGGTGCATATCTTCAAAAAAACTAATTTGAAACTCGTGGGTGTATGTGTGTTTCTTTAAGTGATTTAGTGCAAATGTTCCGAGAGATTGGAAATAAGAGGCCGAATGGGGTTTAGTGGGTATAAGCTTATTATGCAGTTCCACATTATCATCAGAGTACATGATGAGCATAAAGCTTTTCCCATAGAAAAAAAAACCTGAAGATGTCTGTGCCCTGGATTACTTGCTAGTGTACTGGCACCTGGATTCACTTCTATTTGGATACTAGGTAAACTAAATATTATTTTTATAAGAATCTAAAGTTTTACATTTTTTACACAGTTGTTCCTGAACATCTGTTGACTACACAGCTTGGCAATGTAATATGATCATATATGAATGTGCCGAGTAGTGACTGGTGGATTTAGGGGTGAATTATCCCACTTTTTAAACGTTCGATTTAAAAAAAAATGTAGCGCTTCTCTAGGACACCCCAGGAGTCACCCATTTAAATATAATACGTCATTTCCATAACACCCTGTATATTATTACATTTTTTCTACGCAGGATTCTAGTTATATTTTGTATATCTTGTCCTATATCTAAGTTTATTTGACATATTTAAGGTTTCACGTCTGACGTTTGCAGACCTTAAAATAATTATTACTTTTTCCTATAAGGAAGATCTATTATTAAAATTTGTTAAGAATGTTTCGTGTTGAAAAGAACCTACTTTAATAGATTTTTTATAATATTTTGATAACTATTAATACAGGGTATTTAAACAATTGTTATATTGTACAATTTGGTACGGTATTTCAATTTAGTTCTTTTTATGAGACGGAAATAAAGCATGCATCTTAAATCAGTGGTTGTTTTATTAATACACTTAGAATATTACATTACGTTGCACCTATGAAGTGAACTGTAAAAAATTTACATCGTCAAATGGAAATCCCCAAATTTTATCAGTATTTTCTATTTAGCATTAAAAATAAGGGTACGTTTGTATAAGGTTTTCTATTCCGAAAACTTGTAGTTTTTGAAACATTGCCAATTTAATTTGGCTATGACGGCATTTAAAAACAGTCAAATGCTAAAGAAATGTATGAAGCTGTAAGATGTCACTCACCATTTGAAAATTATGAATATGCCAGTGCGTGCTTAAATTATACAAACGAAGATTATCTAAAATTATTTATTATTTGGGTTTGCTCGTGTGATATGTTGTTTGGGATAAAGTAATATCAAGGACATGCGACACATATTGAAAATATTTTAGTCAAGTTGCCCCCTTCAACATTATAGCATGCAGACCGGTTTTCAAAATTTTCCAATATTAGTTTTTCATACATTCATACATTTAAGCCCGCAAATCAAACCAAAAAAAAATAAATGCAGAAATAACCATAAATGGGCGCTTCACTCTATATTACTTTCATAGAAAGTAACTTGCACTTCTGCACATTTCTAAACAAACCCATATGATCAGTCAACGGATAATCTATTGTCAAGAAAATCTGTTATCTGTTGAGATTGCAGCGAGCGTGTTAGAGTGGTGTACGGTCAATAAGCTTGTTTTAAATACCAGTAAGACATGTTTAACTGTTTTCCGAGGGAAAAAAATGAATCTTTGTATGTTTCTATTGATGGAAAGAGTGTGGAGCAGGGTCAATCTGTCAAATTTCAAAACAGGTGAATGCAGTTGTGATAAAAATCAGTAGGGCAGCATATGCCATTCGTTTCTTGCTTCACCAGATGAGTTTAAATGTTGTGAGGACTTTTTATATGGCCAGTGTTCAGTCTGTAATTGCATACAGTATTATGTTTTGGTATCGTGCTTCAGTTGCGAATGTAATTCAAAAAAGAATAGTCAGGATTATGTTGGGCATGCGTTACTTGGATTCTTGTAAGGGTAAGTTTAAGCAGTTAAATATCATGACTGTCCCGTCTATATTCATATATAGCTGTGCTGTATTTGTAAAATCTAATTTGCAATTGTTTGTAAGGAATAGCGATGTTTCAAATAATATTCTAACTAGGGGTAGAAACGATTTGGTTACACCTATTCACCGGACATCTCTTTTTCATAAGGGTCCTCTCATGGGCTGTGTCAAAATATACAGTGTCACCATTAAAGTCCGCACCATATGGAACTTTTTTTTATTAATGAGGTTAGTTAAAATGAAATTTCGGCAATCGTTTTTGCTTCAAATTAGACTAAAAATTATATAATCAAATGTCACCATCTGTCATTCGGTATCTGTCAAAAATTACATTCTAATCAAAAAATGCTGAAAAATGGCATTGTTTTACCGAATTTCAAAAAATTTTATTAGAAAAAGTTGTTTCTAGTACAATTCTTGGCAGTTTTCTAGCTCAAAGTTGATTTTTTTGCCATTTTTTCTAATTAACTTTTTTTTTATTTAATGTAAGTTCGCTTAATGGATATTAAACTATTTGCTTATACCATACTCAATATTTTATTTAGTTTGTATGAGCTTTTTTTTACTAGAATGCCATTTTTTTTCGAAATTTAAAATTAGAGGCAAAAAAATTTGACACAGGTGGTGCAAAGTTATCCTAATTTAAAAATTTTAACAGATAGACGTCAGATATTCCATTTTTTTGATAGTACATACACCTAAGAAGTTTAAAAAACTTATAATAAAATTCCCAGATATCAGATTAGTTCAAAATTTAGACACATTTTCTTTTTATCCACAATAAAATATCAAGGCAATTTTGAATTTTATAAGTAGGCTATGGACAAAAACGAATTAGAGTGCCGAATAAATAAAAGAAATGTCATAAATGTGAATATTTTCGCAAGTTATAGTTTTCAGTGTTATCACCAATGTTGTCCATTCAAGAAAAAATAGAAATTGTCTTAATTTGTGGAGAGAATATGCCTCACCGGCAAGTATCTGCCATTTTTAATGAGAGGCATCCAGAAAAAAATTTGCAGCATAGCACTGTTTCAAGAATAATGTCAAAATTTAGAGAAACTGGATCTGTTCGAAATAATTTTAAGAAACCTCACGCGGCAAGTAAATACGATGAAGCAGCACAACTTGATGTTTGTTTAACTGTTATTGACCACGGTCAAACTAGTGTAACCAAGATAAGTGATGCAAGAGGGAAAGCGTTAGAAAAATTCTTCAGAAAAATCGATTTCGGGCATATAAACCCAAGTTTATAAACACATTAAAAGAACGCGATTTTGATATCCGACTTGATTTTTCGTTTTGGTATCAGGGACAATATGAGAAGAATATTCTTTTTCCATACAAGATATTATGGACAGATGAAGCCACTTTCTCTTCGAATGGTACCGTGAGCTCACAAAATTGCCGATGGTGGTCCCAAGAAAATCCTAACTTCACAATTGAATGTCGCGACCAGTATCATTTTAAAACCAATGTTTGGTGTGGAATTTTGAAAGATGAGCTTATTGGACCATACTTCTTTAGAGCAAACTTAACTGGTGAAAGGTACCTGAATTTTCTTGATAACGAGATTACCGAAGTTTTGGATAACATGCCCTTACACCATAGACATAACTTATGGTATCAGCTTGATGGTGCACCCATACATCAAACTGTAGCAGTGAAAGAACGCATAAACCAATTATTTCAAAACAGAGTTATAGGGCGTGATAGAGAATGTCACTGGCCACCCAGGTCGCCTGACATAACCCCACTAGACTTTTTTCTGTGGGGTTATCTTAAGCAGAAAGTTTATAAGAATCGACCGTTTAGAAATATCGAGCATTTGGAACAAACGATAGGACAGTGTTGTGCCGATATAAGACCAAGCTTTTTACAAAATGCTGTCAAAGACGTTTATAGACGGTTCCTTTTTGTTCCTTTTAATAATAATGATAGTTTTAAGTATAAAATAAAATTTTTATCAAATATTTAGATGTATTTGTCATTTGAAAAACGAAACATCTGACGTCTATCTGTTAAAATTTTTAAATTAGGATAACTTTGCACCACCTGTGTCAAATTTTTTTGCCTCTAATTTTAAATTTCGAAAAAAAATGGCATTCTAGTAAAAAAAAGCTCATACAAACTAAATAAAATATTGAGTATGGTATAAGCAAATAGTTTAATATCCATTAAGCGAACTTACATTAAATAAAAAAAAAGTTAATTAGAAAAAATGGCAAAAAAATCAACTTTGAGCTAGAAAACTGAAACTTTGTATTTAGGCCAAGAATTGTACTAGAAACAACTTTTTCTAATAAAATTTTTTGAAATTCGGTAAAACAATGCCATTTTTCAGCATTTTTTGATTAGAATGTAATTTTTGACAGATACCGAATGACAGATGGTGACATTTGATTATATAATTTTTAGTCTAATTTGAAGCAAAAACGATTGCCGAAATTTAATTTTAACTAACCTCATTAATAAAAAAAAGTTCCATATGGTGCGGACTTTAATGGTGACACTGTATAACTCTTTACCAAATAAAGTTAGGGCCATTCCGAGTATCGATTTGTTTAAAACTCATTTGAAGAGGTTCTTGATTGATGAGGAGTTTTACTCAATCAATGATTTCTATGCCTTTTTTGACTAAGAAAATATATTCCTATTTTGTTTCGGGTTTATTATTATTGACGTGTTTTATTGAAATTTTTCTTTCTATTTTGCTTCTGATTTGTTTTTGTTTTTGACATTAGCATATGTATTTTGTAATAATTTTTTTGTATAATTTTAAGTGTATGTTTGTATTTTAAGATTGTTTTGTTTTTTATTTAAATTTGGAATTTTCTTGTTTTATAAGTATTAAGATTCTTTTTTATTTTTGTATTTAATTGACTTTGCCAATGTTCATTAGTGTATGTACTTTTTGACAATAAAAGTATTATTATTATAAAAGTATTATTATTATTATTCAATTCAACATTCTTTCAATGATTTCAATGAAACCTACAACAAAAAATGTCCGATTACACTTTTGTCGTGTCGCAGTGCGATTATGTGAGCTTTAAGGGACCTGATTATTTGTCAGTGGTATCACTCTACTTACTCTTTAATGTATCTACAGAAATGTACCAATTCTGGAATAACACTAGCCACACTATTTTCCATTTCAATGTCTTGGGACAAATATGTAACATACGATTTCCAGTAACTGATAGTTTCCCAACTTAATTCTTCATATGGTAGAAGTCTTTCTTCATTCAAAATTAGAACTTCACCGAGTCGTTTTAAAGTTTTTGTTCTGTAAAAAGAATCAAGGTAGTTAGAAAGTACATGAAAAGGAGGAATCATACAATCTTACAATTGATAGTATTTAGTAAACCCGAGATTAAATTCATGTTCAGCAATGAGACCAAAAAGGCGTTTTAAATAATTCCTAATACTAATTCTCTGTAACTGTAAATATAACTTACTTAAAATAAAACTTATTGAGTATGATGTCGTAAAGATCCAGGGTTGTTTTAATATCCTCTTCGTCAGCGTCCAATCTGACCGATTTTAAAATGGAAAAAATGTCATCGTCATACTGGTCCAACCATGAAGTTAAAAGTTCCGTTAAAACGAATTGACTGACTTTTGGCGATGAGTCAAATATTCCTGAGAATAGTACCGCCCTTCTATCACTTATCTAAAATAATTTCTGAATAAGGAAACGATTGAAGAAACTGTACCACTTTAAAAAAATTTTACCGGCAAAAACTAAATACTACTTATGCAATACTCTTATTCTGTCTTTACTTGATTATGGAGATGTAGTGTATGGTGATTCTTTGGCGGCTGCGCTTTCTCACTCTATTCAGAAGATACAAAACTCTTGTATGCGCTTTTCATTTAATATTCCCTTTAGGAACCATGTCACTCCTTATTTGAATGATAATAATATAATAATAAATATGAAGAATCGCAGAATATATCATATGTACACTTTCGTATATAGGTTACACGAAATGTAAATTACTTCAGACCGCCTCAACATCGTACATCTTTTCAAAAGTCTTTCAGTTTCATAGCAGTGCAAATGTGGAATCAGTGGCGGCTCGTGGTCAATCTCATTGGGGGGTCATTACGCTATATGCGATACAAGAATAGTATATTAAAGTACAAGTACTTTATAGGTACTATTTTTTCTATTTTAAGTTTTCTTAATAAGAAAAATCCATATTAAAAAAATACATGCTATACTTATATAACTTTCGTAAATATTTATGTGAAAATTTTATGTTGGTAATATGTACTATCAAATTATGATTTTATAGCATTTGATAAATTATCCATGTCTATCATTTTTTCGCAAAACTGAAAATTTTCTTAAATAATTAAACAATATGAACCAAGATGATTTTAATCCTCCTGAGTTAACGGAAATTGCAAAGCTTTAAATTTGTAAAATATTGTAGTGCTGTGTTCAGCTTTACAAAGAAAGTAAACTTGACAGGTGTGACGTTACTTTAGAAATTATTTCTGCAAACAAACATAAAATATATGACCTCAAATTACCAACCTTTAAAAAAGAAAAAAAATGATTTCGAGACAAGCTCAGTTCGATACTAAAAACGGCATCGAATTAGCTTGGAGTTGATAACAATATAGAAAAAATTATTTTTTTAAACTATTTTAAATTTTAGATCAACCCTTCGGTCTTTAACATTTGCAAAATGAGTTATAACACGCTCATTAAAATTAGCAATACTATTTATAAATGGTTTTTCTATTCGTATTAAGACAAATTATTACAACCAAAATTAATGTAGACTAAATGTTGCGCGACCTACGACCTACGTCCAACCTGGAACCTGCCATCTCTTTTCCAAGCATTTAATAATTACTAATGATGAGACGACATAGGTTCATAGGTACATCTTATTCAGATTTTCAATAAACCGGGCTGTTGACCCAGCGGCGGTAAACTTCGCGTATGTTTCTCCCGCTTGCCGGAATCGTCAGAGCTCGGCTAAATTCGTTTCCATTTAAGCTATCGTGGTCAATTACTGGGTCCAGCCCGTTTTGAATCGCACTACACGTTTGCGTTTACGGGGGCGTTTCAAATATTATAGGTAAATTATTATAGTAGGTACATTTGTAGTAAATTCTAATTTAAAAAAAAGTTTTATTTCCTAAATTTTTATAGGGAGGTCATTGACCCAATGACCTAATGGAGGAGCCGCCGCTGTGTGGAATAATTTACCTACTAACAAATTTCAGTTGATAAATTCAATGATTATATTAAACAATATCTTTTAAATGCACAGAGAGGGGCAGTTTAGTATCAGTATATATTTTTTTCTGTTTTATTTTAGGTTTATGCGCTCTGCTATCTTCTTTTTAGGTTTCGATCTGGGGATCGCTCGGATTTTTCGCGTCTTTTTTTCCTAATTTTTTAGTTTTATCTACCAGTGCTCCCCTCTCTTGCGCCCGGGTCGGTTCATACTTTGATGCATATTTGATTGAATTGAATTTTGAGAGTTGTTGTAAATAATGTAAAATCTAATATTAAGGTAAATAGCATAAGAATAACACAGGGTAGCATTCTGGGTCCTATCTTGTTTGTAATTTATTTGAATTATTTAAGCTCAATAGAAGATAACTTTTTGATAACCAAATATGCAGATGATACCAATCTGCTGATCGCCGGTTCCTTAATTCAGAATGTTTTAGTGAAGTCTGAATATCCTTTACAAAAGACAAGTGACTGGTTTACTTGCAACACATTTAATCGTAGCAAAACTAATTTAATTATATTCAGAACAAAAAATAATCAACTGATAATTCCCGAACATTTGAATATAGTAAACAATGATTACTCATTGGAACATAAAACAAAATTCTTAGGTCTTGTAATAGATGATTTTTTGTCATGGGACCAGCATATTGATAGTTTATGTTTGAAACTGGGCAGAATAGGTTTTGGTTTGAGTGTTGTAACGCGTTATGTAAATACATGTTCTCAAAAATTCTGTATTGCGCCAATTTTGAATCTGTTCTTAGATATGGAATTATATTTTGTGGTGGTTGTACGGGAATGTATAGAGTTTTTGTCATGCAAAAAAGAGTAATTCGAAAAATAAAAAACTGGGATTTATGTGCTCATGTAGGGGCAGTTTCAGGGAACTTAATGTTATGACAGCATATGCGTTATATATTTTTGAACGTATATTGTTTGTTTTTAGGAACAGAGATAAGTTTGATAGTGGCAACGACCATAAGTATAACACGAGAAATCAAAATTTATTGTATCCAATATCCAGACGTTAGCTATTACTGAAAAAAGCTCATACTACATGTATGTAAAATTGTTTAATAAAATTCCCCTTGCAATAAAAACTATCTATAATGTTAAAACTCTTAAAAGGGAACTAAAACGTGTCCTAGTTAATATTGAACCATATACAATAGCAGAATTTTTGGAATATTGCTTTTAAGGTTTTTTTATGTGACGTCATTTCATTTTATTAATTAATTTGAAATTAAGGTTTATTATTATTATTATTATTGTCTTAGTAATTTCTATAGTTTTGTTTAATTAATTATTAATGTCGTATTTTGGGCTATGCCAAACAGGCACAGTTTATCTGTACCTTGTAATAACGGTTGGTATAATCGCGGTATATTCCAATTTATCTACTAAAGGTTACATTTATTTTTATTGTGTTTATTAGATAAATAAATTGTGTTTGAATTTGATTACTAACACCGTAATTTTTAGAAATCTCATTTTGTCCATTTACCCTCTACCCGTGATCAATTTATAATAAATATTGCGTAAACTTTTTCTTACCCTCACTTTCTTTTAAATGTAATGATAAAAGACAATAAGGAAATGTAAGTGTATTGACGAAAATAGAAGTGTATTGACGAAAATGGAATGATCTAGTGCAGTTGATCCGAACCTTTCACGCATTCGGCGCATTTAGAGGTTGCGAATCACTGATCTAGCGAAATTGATCAAGCAGACTTGAGATACTTAACTCATTCGGTGATTGGAAAGTTTTCTTTTCTCCTTGAAGAATAGAAGGGGACAATATCATATTCAGTATTAAAATTACATGTCTTCGAACATAATATGTGAATTTTTCTATATTGTAGAATCCCATAGAATTTAACGAAAAAAATTAAAATATCACAAATTTCTGCGTTTCTATTGGATAACTTCACTCCAGTCCCCTTCAATTGGGGTTGGGGACGTTTAGTTTAACCTCATTCGGCGTTGTTAAGTAAAAATTTAAAAAAAACTACATGGCGTTAATACAAACCTTAAGAAATTTTGAAAATTTAGCAAGTCTCTTGTAAGCCGCTAATCTAACATTGATGTCGATATCCCTGCTTCGTCTCACAATGTGGCCAACAACATCTTTGCGGGCGCCAATTTTTTCAACACAGTGTTGCCTTACCTGGAAAATAACAATTTCTGTAGCAAGAGAAAACAATATGTTAAACTTTACTTAGAAATGTAAAAAAGGACCTTTTAAAGACAATAACCAAATTATTGATGCTGATGTTGCATTCGTTTTTATGAAATAAAGTTGATGGAGCACAGGTGGTACAAATGCGTTAAATTGAGGGACATTATGTTAAAAAAATAAGAAATAACTGTCTATGGAAATAACCGCATTTGTTTCTTGCGTCAATAGTAGATTTTTTCATTTTTTGTCCGTCCTGTAATGTAAATTATATAATATGCAATCGAAGGTTTCTTCAAGAAAAAAACATCCTTATATAAGCATTCCTCGACATCTTAAATTGTGATTTTATTTTTGTAATTTTTGAGGAAAACTCTACATAAATTAATAGAAACAAATAATTTAAAAAAACATTGTATTTTGAAAACTTTTAAAACTAAGTATTTCTTTAAAGTTAAGGATGAATTTGGGTAACCCCTCCCAAACAACCCCCATGACTCCATCAGTATGCCTTAGGCCATATAGACAATGTTAAATAACATAAAAAGGGTCATATTTACAAAACGCTCATAAACGTAAATCTTAAACATTCCAACTTTTATTTGTAGTTACCTTCGCCTGAATATCATACATCAATTGACATAGTTTATCTATTATTACATCCTCTGGGTCATTTGGATCTTGTAAACGAAATAGAGCTATTATAGCTTGTACCCTTATTACACTTTTTTCATCCTAAAAAATATAATTTAATATGAAGCATTTTCTTCATTATGCATAGAAATTTCTTGATATCAAATTTATCATAGTATACTATCAAATTCAATAGAAGTAACATAATCCTCAAATTTAACTTTATTATTCTTAAAAATATCATGTTATGAGCCTATCTGAAACAATTCCTCTTAAAAAAACTAATAGCCAATTAATAAAATATTTGTGTGGTGGTAAGATGTAAAAATAAGATCTTTAAAGCCCCCACAGGCATCATTTTTTTCGTTGCGTAAACACGTCTGGTTTCTCCGGTCGCAGACTATCCAGTTTTGAATTCATGTATCCCTCTGTCAAGATAAAATATGACAATTTTTTGCTCTAATTCAGCACTCAACCCATATAACCTAGAGAATACCTATTAACCATAATTTGTTGTTTGTTGTATATGGTTCAGGTGGTTAGGAAATAATTTTTCTTGCATTATTTGTATTAAATATTTGTCAATAAATATGATAAATACAAATAATCTTAAAGCAAAAAAACTTATGTGTGACGTTACATTTCAGAATAGATAAATGGAGCCAATACAAATTGTTAAGTAATATGTGAATGCTCGATGATTACATACCGAGAGTCGATCCAGCAAAACTTCCATCAGTTGATCACACAATTCAGTACTTATATCATTTCCTACCAAGTGATCTAATATTTTGTTGATTATTTGGCAAGAACGAAACCTTATAGTGTCAGATGTACACTGGGACGCCTGAAAAGATATATTTTTTCAATGGGTTGGGAGATAGATGGAGGTAATGTCAGCAAAAATAACAATTTTATGCTTTTTAGTTCACAAAAAGCATAGAACCTTGATCTTATAATGTTGCTATAAACATATGTAGGTGTTACTTACATACTCTCCCAGAATAAATCTTTAAAATAGTATCAAATGAGCGATTTAACAAATAGATATTTATGTGTTAAAAATATATTTAACCCAAGAAAAATAAATAAAGTAGGTTCTAAAAAATGCACGTTAATGTTAAAAATCTGTGAGTTTAGTCAATAAGTGTACTATTTAATTCTGGTAATAGGTATATATGCTATGTAGGTATACAGAATAAATGAAAAATATTAAATATACATTACCTCTAATAAATGCTCAAAAAGTTTTGAAAGTAATGGGTGCTCACTAAAACTATTTTCTTCCTGGTCACTATGTTTTCGTTTCCTCTTGAGACTGTCACAAAATACTCCAAAAAATTCAATCATCCTATCTACATAAGGGCTTTTTTCTTTAAAATCCACTTGTAGGATTAAATTTATGGGAATCATGAAGGCATCATAAAATTTTTTAAATTCAGACTAAAATATAGAAGAACATAAAATATGAAAAAGTAATAATAGTGCAATTCATATTCTTAGATAATTAATAAATCTTGGATTTTAGTGAAGCAACCTGACAATCGAGGTACAGCTTGTACCTATATCACAAAACAATTCAAATTTGTAGTGCTCATCATGTGTTTATAGTACCAATGTGAAGGAACAGGTAAAAAGGGCTACAGCCTAACTAATTTGCTATCAGGATCAGCAATAAAACAAATAGCAATTTGATGAAATAATACTCATGAATCATGCTTTTGACCATCAGAGTTTCTCTTATGGTACTTATTCTGGACAAAACTATCTATCGCAATGGGATTGTATCTTAATAACTTACCCTATGATAAATTTTCCGTAATATAATACTGTTCTTCTGGTGGCAGGCAGCAGTCTCTTGAACGGCTGTGTACAAAGGTAAAGTTTCTTCGAATATATTAACCATGGTTCCCATCACTTTGAAATAATCAAAACAACTAATTTAGTTCAGAAAAATACTCACCGTACACATATTGAAGCTAGAGTTTGTGAAGGAAATTATTAAGTTTTAAAAAAGGGAAGAACTTACGAAACTTCTTCAGTCTAAACTCTAAAGTCAGATTTACGCAAATTGTAAAGGCGATTTTACGTTTATTTCGTTACGTCAGACGAACAAAATTTAGCCGGATAGGTCAAAATTCGTATCCCATGAAGTGATCAACCAATAAGCGAGTTTGTTGACGTTGGGTCGTTTGAATACTGATTTTACAATTAACCGTACTTTATGTCAACGTCAGTTTCAAAAAACCACAAGGGAAAAATAAGTCGTACTGGCTCTTGTAGCACAGATAAAAATTATAACGCTTCGTAGAAACACAGAAGAAAAATAGATATGCGTAATTGCCCAATCGGGAAGCTCGACGCCTATTAAAATAGTACTTTTGATAAGAGACTTTCTTCAATATAGAAACCGTCGATAGGAAATTTGAATTTATCGGGTTGAAGATCAGATCAGGCAATTTACTTTTCCAAGGCTCGCCTAAAACTCCCAACGGGGAAACTCAAGGTGGGAAACCAAGATATCGACTGGAAACAGAGTGTTAAGTATCTTGGTTTACACTTTGATAAAAGGCTGACCTGGAGGGTAAATTCAGCTAACATCATGAAGAAGGCCAACCAACAACTTGGCGCCGTATACTGTCTGCTCAACAGAAGGAGCAAACTCAATCTAAGAAAGAAAGGTTAACCTCTACACGACGTTCATCAGATCAGCGATGATGTATGGTGCCCCAGCCTGGTGCACCCTATGTAAGTCGAGCCTTCAGAAAATACAGGTGATGCAAAACAAGGTATTAAAGATAATAGTAGACACTCCGCGATACACACGAAACGACATCGTACACAGAGACCTCGAAATTGCTACAATTTCGGAGTTTCTTGACAAAACCATTACAAAATATCACTCCAAGGCTAACATTGCCAACAATAGCACGATCGCTGCTTCCCACATACATTCTCGACCTAACGCCACATACAAATTACCGAAAGACTGGCTCACCCGCAACCGCGTTTGAGTCCAAAACAATCATAAAACCAAAAACAATAAAGATTGCATTGCTTTGCACAACCTGCAAAAACCAGGTGTAAACTGACCACTACGCCTACCCTACTACCGTATACGTTCGGAGCTCTCGAAATTTGTTCACTCGATTAATCTTGAGTGAAAAAATCTCTAGAGCTGGCACCCAACATAAATGTATAGCATAGCTAGATCAAAATCAGAATATGCAGTTAACTAGTCATATCAGCGAAATCGAGTTATAGGTATGATACCTAACTCAGACGGTGAGTTAGGTATCATACTATATACTATACTATCATATCCGTAGGCGAAACCTAAAACCTACACTCTGTAGGTTGACATTGGTCTGGTCTTTCCCCGCAATGTTGCTAACCTGACCCCCGTGTCCCAAAAAAAAAAAAAAAAATGTCAGTATTTTATATTAATACTAAAGTTTTTAACGTGGATCTTATGCTCGATTATCTGGGTAATGTTAATCTTCTCAGTTACCATATTGTATTAATCTCCAGTATAGTAGGTTCCTCAACAAGATAATATATGTTGCCCGAAATCGTCGTTTTATGAGATTTTGCAAGATAGCGACTGTTAATGAGCTAGTCTTGGAAATAAAAGAAAAAGCTTTAAAAATTTTTTTATTTCAAATTCTTGTAATATTTCATATTACAAGTTATTTTCACCTGAAAGAACTATCGATTAAATACTTCTATGATGTTGCCAAATTAATGCAATATAATATGTATGTTAATCTGTAAATCTACTCTTCACTTATAAAGCGCGTCTAACCCCGGAAATATTGTAAAACGAAACCAAATCGCGAAAAGATTGTAGAAACTGACCAACTGTAGGAGGGCAGAAATAAACGAGGAAAACTGTACGTCTCATTTTAATTCTACTTTTCACAATGAATTTTTGTTTTACAATATTTTGCAGGAAGGGGTCAAAATATCAGTAATGTATAGAAAGTAACCTTTTAGAAGTTACAGCAGCTGTTATCCATGCATTGTTAAAGTAGTTTATAGAAAAATCCGTTCCTTTCTTGTACTTTGAATAAAATATTTACATATTACATTAATAATACCGATAATTTCAAACATCAAATAATTTTTATACACCATAAAAAAATCTATTTTGTAAGTACCTAACGTCTTATTGTAAAAGAAAAAGACTTTAACTAAAAATCCTTATACATTTATAGAAATGTAACAAAATACACACATTCACAAAACACAATCGAATTTTCTCTAAAAATTTTGTTTTTAGTCAAATATTTACAAATGATAATAAGGTCATACTGTAAATCTATTGAGAACATATAAATTTATACTAATCATAAAACTAAAATTATAAAAATACAATTGTTTGAAGTAAAAAAGCTTTGTAACAACATATATCTCTAGATGCTAAAATATAGGCGATTTAAAACCTTATAAGTTATTTTTGCATAGGTGATCTGGAATCATAAAGTCCTTAAAGATTATTCTAAACGTAAAGATGTGTGTGTATATTATGTTGTATCGAAGTAATTATAATAAGAACGAGAACTAAAAAAAGCAACGTTTGATATTATATATTTTTTCTTTAGGGATGTTCATTAGTCCTTTGCTTATAGAATCGTTTGCATTAGATCGATTGAAGCAGTTAGATTATTATTGAAAGTATAGTTAGTTTAATTAAGTAATTTTCGAGGTAGTTTGTGCACTAACATAAGAATTCTCACATTACGTTTTCCAGATTAAAATGTATACTTTTCATCCACCCATTTAGAAAATATTTACAGTTGATAAAAGTATAAAGTTTTAGGTATAACAAATAAAATGACAGATTAAGCGGCGACATTGCAAAATTAAAAATTCGGGAATTTGAAACAAAAATAAGTTTTTATCATGCGACGGAGTTATTGAGAAACTTTTTTACTTATTACAGCAGACCATAATGACTGGACCTTAATGAGTTGCTAGAATTAAGATTATTTTTGTCGTTTTTTGACAAACTTTATTTCTAGGCACAACAATTTTAATCCTTTTGAATCATCGATTTAAACAAAATGGATCTATAAAAAGTGATGCAGGAGAGCAGCCCAAATTTTTGGTTTGGAGTAAACATCAGCTGCAGCCTTGTTATTTCCCCCTGTAGCAAAATGGTCCAACAAACATCCCCCGAGAAAAAAAGTATACACCCAGTGGTTTGCGGTAAAAGAGAACAAACAATCCCGTGTATTTCTACACATCTTTTTATTGCACGTCCTACATTAAATACCAATAAATGTTAACACTTGCATAGCATTATTTTCGATAATAAATCTTTATTTTTACTTCAAACAAAAAAACTACCACACTACTTTCTAGCCTGGGCCTGTTGCTGCTGCGCATACTGCTTGGCGTACTGCGCCCAATCCTGCTGGCTATAGTTTGCCTGTTGTCCGCCGTCAACAGCCTTGCCCTTAGTCTGCGCCTAATTGTAAAACTGCCATTTTAACCCCTCATTTAAGTTTGGATTAAAAGTTAAGTGAGTGTGACGCGGATGCGATATGACAACTCAGCAGACTAGCAAATTATCCAAAATTTGTCTCGACGTTATCTGAATGATTCTTTTCGCAAAAAGGGTTATTACCAGAATCAATATATTTGAAAATTAGTATATATTAGAAGATCTGTTGTACTAATAGTGTTTAAATAAAAACATATTTAGGTATTATTTTTAAAAACTGAGGGGTGTTCGCATGGCTGCTTTTATTTCCTTTTCTGGAAAAGACAAACAAAATGTTACAAACCTACTTTAAATTTTGATAACTCTATTAGCTAAAACTAAATGTTTCATAAAATATAATTGATTCTGATAATGTTTTTGCTATCAGAAAAAGGGCAATTTTATCTAACAATAATTATCACCATAAAATTACTTTTTGCAAAACGAAGCGTGAGTGGCCTGAAGGTAGCCTAAAGGGACTGAACAACTAGTTCACGAAATTTAGGACTGTTAGTAGACCGTTGAACCATCTTTTTCATAGTATTTTTAGAAGTTAACGATTATTATGAAGATCGGTCTAGTTCTATTAATTGCAACAGTGCATAATAATATAAAACTTTAACTTCAATTCAATTCAAAATACATTACAAAACTTAGTAGACTTTGTTGCAAAATGCAAAATTATTTGATCATATTACAACGCAAAAAAGGCAGGCCCAAAAGTTTACCATCGCGGGCAATACAAATCGATGGAACTATCCATGTGAAATTGAGCCGCTTCTAACATAATTTTATGCCCCTCACGCCTTGCGTTAGAGAGTATGAACCACAAATTCAGCATAAAAAGTCTCAGAGTTTAACATATTCTTTAAGTTTAACCATAAAAAAGGCGTTATCTCACCTGTGCACCACCCCAACCCTGCTGCTGCTGCCCGTACTGTCCGTAATAATTCCAGTTTTGTTGTCCATACCCTCCCTGGCCACCTCCATAACCTTGGCTTGCACCGTACCCGCCTTGACCGCCGCCTTGACCGCCGCCGTAGCCCTGGCCGTAACCCCCATAACCGCCTTGGCCACCGCCGTAACCACCCTGGCCGGCGTACTTCCAGCCCTGTCCTTGTTGGTTCCAAGCTCCATAACCATGGGAACCATACATTTGGGCATTCCAACCTAATAAGAGATTATGTGTGAGTATGAACAAAAATTTCTATTAATGAGCAAAAAATATAAGTTTAAACAAATATGATCTTGATCACCGGAATAACCATATCAGTATTTGACAAGATACTGGACCTTTAAATAAAAGCTCAGGAGGATCGTTCAAATATGTTTACAGATCCTTGTTTAATAACATGAATGAAATATTACATGAATTATCTGGCATCAAAGTGAGTGGTTTATATAACCTTATTTTTCAATTACCTCCTTGGCTGTTACCTCCGCCCCAACCACCACCGCTTTGCCAACCATCGCCGCCACGGCTCCCGCTACGGCCACCTCCGTAGCCTCCTCCACTACGATTGTCGCGTCTTTCACGTTCCTCCGGCCTTGGACCTGCGAATTTTATCTTGAATTATTTCCGATTTAATGTGATAATTCCTAACGGGGCGGATTTTTTACAATTACACGATGTTGTGATAATATAGTTTTTTTTGTCTACTCACCTCTATTGGGTTGCCTCCAAGAATCACGTGGTGGTGGTGGTCCCCTGTCTCTTCTATCACGACCCCAGCCGCCACCGCCTCCGCCACTAGGTCTGCTCCAACCTCCCTGAGGGTATCTATCGTATCTGTCATATCTTCCGCCGTAACCTCGTCTGTCGCGGAAACCACGGTGACTTCCTGATAAAACAATGAAAATACAATATCTATGTACAGGGTGGCCATTTACCGAAGGAAACTACAATAGCTAGTTTGACGTAATTTCCTTTATGCACACTGTTGTGCAAAAAAAAGTAGGACAGCGCTTTTTGGGGTTGTTGTGTTAAAGTGTGAAAAAAATCCTTTTAGGTAGGACACCATGTATTTTATAGCATTTTTGAATTATAGGAAGGAATCTAAGTAAAGTTGATTTAATGTTTCATATACCTAAAACCTCTCGTTTTCGAGACATTGACATACATTATCGCAAATAGCGCAGTAATAACTAATACAATCTAAACTGTACTATCTATCTACTACTGTTCATCTTTGCAATTTTAACTTACTTCTGTCATCTTGACGCCACCTTCTGAAATAACCTTTCTTGTTGGCTTCCTCGGTGTACTCTTTAAGCTTCTTTCTGGCGTCTTCTTCACTTAAGTCCGTGAATTCTAGTTCCTCAAGCCAGTCACATTTTTGCGGCAACTCCATTTGAGCTAAAATAATCAAAAAACTTAAACCCAGGGTAAAATAAAAAATGGTTCATGTTTATATATAAGGGTTTGGTCAACCTTGATGGTTTATTGTTTAACTGCAGCTTAATTCCGTGACAATATTAGTTATTCTGTGGTTAATTTTAAAACAAAGTTTATTTAGAAATTGGTAGAAAATAGTTTACATGATTTTCTTTTAAAACAACTAGAAACATGAGTTTCTACGGAAATTCAATGTCGACATTATTTGATTTATATAAACTGTATATAAAACTATTTTTAGCTGGCCCCTTTTAGCAACTTATCATCCGTGGTACTACTGAATTGGGAGTAAACTTTCCTTGTCATATTGGGATGACATTCTAAATCTATACAGTTGTCTTTCCTATAAAAAAAATCGAAGTCAAACTATCACAAATTATCTCCGCTTTGCTGTTTTTATATCTGCTATTGATAACAACGAACTTGTCAAATAAATGTCCTGTTCCGATAAAAAGTAGACCTTGCAATTTATTTCTGCCGGAGTATCTTGGGTATCAGTGTAGGTTTTAATAATAATCTCACCAGAAATATACGATTAATATTTCAGTACTGTCTATGTTAGGTTGGGTTGGAGAAAGATTTACAATTAACTCACCAGAAAACTTTGACCGTGACATAAATGATTCAATCACATTCAAAGTTGTTTAGGTAGTAATTAGCTAAACGGAGTATTTTGATTATGAGAAAACCAGTCCATTTATGGCACATTCAAAATTGTCTGGTTGGTTAACTATGAATCTGTCTGCTATAAACATAATTATTTTAGGACACAGATACCAATCTTATAATTATTATATATTTGGTTATCCAGTTTTGCCACGGCAAATAATATTTAAACTTTCTTAAATATTCACTTTTCAGTGAAAACGCTCCAGCTTTACGATGTAAGGAATGGAATAAACATAGTTATAAAATCAGTTTTTGACCATCTTAAAGTAAATAATGCAAAGGGCAAAACTTCTCGTTATAAAATTAACCAAGGAATCGATCTTTTACAGACGTACTTTTGAAAATGATCTTTGAGATGCCATCAAGGTTTTTTTTTATTAGACTTATCAACTGAGCATACCATAATATAATTTTTATTCAAGCGCCAGGAAAACACATTCAAAAAAAAACGGACATTCGCGATGGATTTATGGAAGTATTATGCTTTCGGCATATTCTCTATTCGTCTTTTGAAACAATTAAGTTGTATTTCTTGCACATCTGACAAGAGCTTCGTTGACAGTACTTCTATTGTACTGCGTTAAAGCAGATTCATATATCTGTCACTGATTGGTTTATATTAATGTATTACGATTACTAAATATTTTTAAAAATTACTGATTGAAGCACGCGTAACTGTTATTTTTGTCTTGCGTTATTTATCCACAGTGGTATGATCAATTGATAGATACGGTTGTAATATTTCTTTTTCTAGACAGAGACAGAAGATTAAGAAAATATTTAAAACAAAATACAAATGGTTTACACGCCCAAAAGGAGTTCTGTGTGTTCCTACATTGTTCGCCTTTAATAAAAACTTTCAATGTCGAAACCTTTATTTACTAAAGACTTTTAAAATTTGGTGCAGAATGGGAATTGAGAGATTTAAGTTCGTCAGTGTGTTTCTTAAAGTCATTCTTATAAAATTTATTTTCACAATAAACTAAAAAACTAAATTAATAGTGAACAGTGAAAAATTACACACATGTTAAAAATATATTTTGTTACCGATTGTGAAATTAAAAACCTCAAGTTTATCCTTATCGCATACCACCTTATTCTAAAGTTCTAGTAGTAAATTTGAAGTAACTCCTCTTCAGCGAATAAAAGATGAAAAAATATATTGGTAACAGCAGGGATATAAATATATTACGGATAATCTGCCATTGTTTGATAAAATCTTTAAAAATGTAATTTATTAAAAATATCAATGAATTAATCATAATCAACAAATCCGAATCTAACATAGATGTGTTTCTGAAATGGGAACCAAGTCATCATTTAAGGAGAAAAAGTAAAATTTACTCTAAAAATATAATAACCAAAACAGCGATTTTTCAAACCTTAGGGGAAATTGGAATTAAAAGGTATCCAGAAATATTGCTTTTCTAATTACAAACAATAGTTTTCGTTCATCCTACAAACGATTTCTGAACGAAAATACTTTGCAATTGTACACATAAAAGTTACAATTTCTACTCCTGCGCAATTGTTAAAAAATAGGAAAATTAATTTTTAATCTATCTTTATGCTAACTTGTATACGTAACATTCAATTATCGCTAACAGTATTATCTATAACTTTCTAATACACAACCAAAATAATCGATCAATGCAATATTTGGATGGATTTTGTAGATAATTTTTTTATTTTAATTGCGATTTTTATTATTTTTTTTTATATTGTAGGTAAATTTATCGAAAGTCCCGTACATGTGAGAGATTTTAAGAAAGTTAATAATATATCCATAATGTACAAGCTGAAACAAGAACTGTTTTTTGACTCAATCTTTAAAACACTCTCTAAAGTAATGGAGATGTCAAACTTTTTGTTTTGTTATTTAATTATCAAGTGACATCCATTCTTAGCATTTTCATTTTTGGTTTATTTCAATACATCAATTTTTGTAGCAGATACAATTTTTTAAAAGAAACATTACAATTTCCACGGTCGGACTTTGTAAGTCAATGGATGAGCTATGACAGCGGATAGGTACCATCGTGCCGATAAAAAACTAGGACAGCAAAATCTCAAAACGGGGAACGGAAATACATATCTCATAGACTATAAAAGGTGCTCAACAGCTGTAAAGGTAAAAATACCTAACTTTTAGAAAGTAACCTAGGTTACATAATTTAAGGTTTGATACGAGGTGGCATCAAAATATGTTACTTGTTTTATAAAGTTGAAGTTTATATGGAGGAACTAAATGTATTAAGCATTTTTTATTTAAAGTAGGTATATTTAATGTCGCCAAAAAATTAAAATAAAACTGAATAATAAAATAAATTTAACAGAAAGTAAAAAATATACACAAAATTTGTCGTAGCGACAATTTTTTTAATATATAGTCATAGAACATTCCTGTTTATTACTTCTTAATAATTAATATTCTTCTATTTTCATTTTTAGCAAACATTCTAGGGGAACCTGAAACTGCTCCTAATAATAGTTAGATGCCTTGCTATTTTTTGTTTTGCCAACAACACGGTATTTCTGTTTACTCCCAGTTCGCCTGCAATATCCCTAATAAAAGCACCATCTCGCAATCGACTGTAGATAATAGCCTTTTGCGGGGGGGTTAATTGTGGCATATTTTTAAAAAATGTGTTTGACAAGTTAATGATAAAGTGACAATCTATGTTGACATGTAAAATTTGTATATGACATTTTACTGGTACCAGACTCGACAGTAAATAATTCCTAATAGTCGAGGAGAAAATAAGAAATTTTGTTGTCCTAGTTTTTTATCGGCACGATGGTACATTAGAGATTATTTACATGTTGTTCCTCTCGCGTCATTTATCGGAGCAAATTTGCCGATGCAGGATAATCCTCGACATCATATTGCGAGTATTGGTAACGAGTATGTAGATAAGGTCGAAATCCCAAAAATTAATTAGCTCCCACGCAGTTCCGACTTAAACAAACAACAATAGAACAGGTCCGAGACACACTGGAACTAAAAAATACGATCTCCGATACCTGCTCCTGCAAATTTACATGAGCTCAGTGCAGCTCTTATTGAAGAATGGCAGCAAATTGACCTGAATTACATACATAACCTTATTGAAGGTATGCCAAGGCGTATTGGAGCCGTCATTCGTGCTCGCGGGAGAAACTTCCGTTACTAAGGTCTAAATTATTTTTCAAGTTGGGTTTTGATTTACGCCATTCTCGTAATAGTTAGAGAGACGGTGACAATAGGGGGTCCGTGAAGTGGAATATCAGTAATTTGGTTTTTCGTGTAGTTTAGGTCCCCCTCTACAACTTTTATATCTGATGAAATGTCGTAGAGCGTTGCTGAGAGGCGCTGTACCGCTTTAGATAGGAAATTCTCAATAAATTCAAAATTGTATCGAACGATGTCTGAAAATGAATTTACAGCATCTGCGTGAGCCCATAGTCACGGGAAACACATTTTCTGACAAGTCAATCCTTGCACATACTTTTCCGAGCGAGTCAAAAAAAATGAATGGAAAAATTATGTCTCAAGTGACATGAGTTCAGTGGGCTTAATCGATTTGTATTCACATGGAGATGACTCGTAAATAATTTTCTGATAAAAAGAATATAGCGAAAGTGCAGAATACTTTCAAAGATATCTTGAAAAGGAAGACTATGAAAGTCGGTACCAAGGGTGCACAAAGTAAGACTGCAGCGAGATCTCTTTGGACAATTGCTGACTGCATCGCATTCTCAAAAAATAGCAGCAACGCTCTACGACATTTCATCAGATATAAAAATTGTAGAGGGGGACCTAAACTTCACGAAAAAACAAATTACTGATATTCCACTTCACGGGCCCCCTATTGTCACCGTCCCTCTAACTATAATTTTATTTTTAAGATTTTGTTATGTTTGAAAATTAATACAATTTTCTTAAATAAGTTTGCTTTTTTAAAATTAAAGTATTGAAATGAACCAAAAACGAAAATGTTGAGAATAGATGTTACTTGATAATTAACCGACAAAATAAAAAGTTTGACATATCCATAACTCTACAGAGTGTTTTAAAGTTTGAGTAAAACACCCGTATATTATGACATATTCTTAACTTTCTCAAAATCTCACACATACGCGAGATTTTCGATAAATTTACCTACGATATAAAAAGAGAATTAAAAAAATCGGAATTAAAATAAAAAAATTATTCACGGTCAAAACCCATCCAAATATTGCGTGGATCGATTAGTTTGGCTTTGGCTGCGAATAGTGCGAATGTATATTCCCAATAAGTATTTTATCTTTTCAATGATAAAATACTGGCGCTATGAAGACAAGCAATAATTCTGGACATTACACTAACAAAATAAATATCTACCTTTAAGATCGAGCATGGTGCTCTCCGGTACACTTTTACCATAGTCGTTCTCGTGCTCCTTTTGTCTACGGGCGTGCTCCTCGTCATCGCATATCACGCACACCGCCTTTCTCTTGAAACCTTCGAAGGCGCGCAGTTTGCGGCGCTGTGCATTCGGGAACACGTTCGTCTGCCACAACGCTCAGAATTTAGTAATCGCCAGTCAGGGCGTTTTAATAAATAATTTCGACGACGTCGAATAAGAAAAATGTCCGAAACGGGCTTATTACAGCTTCGAGTACAAGTTGGGCTCAGTTACATTTAGGTTTTTATAAATATATACCACAAAAATAAATAAAAATCTACATTGTATGTCTCGCAATAATGGGTGATTAACAGCGTAAATCTAATCTTATTCTATATTACTTACTACTGAATAGTGTTTAGTTTTCGGGCATCATGGGCTTTTGCCTACACAAATATGGGATAGTTTAAACTAATGATAAGTTAGTTCTCCCACCACGGTAGTTTTGTAGCTGTTAATTTAATGCATTGGACCTTCATAAATAATATATATTACTTACAGTTATGTCCGACCCCTGCAGGGTTATCTGATGATGGGATTTCCTACAAAATACTAGAAAATTCGATAAATAGGTAGATATGACGACGTAATATTTAAATTCCTAGATAAACAGAATTTGGCATGATACGATAATTCTCTAGAGATTGGGACCATAAAATAAATATACGACGTAACACGTTTTTAACTATTTCCATACTATACCTTACACATACTGTAGCTAGTGTTCCCACACATCGGTAAATTTAGCTGTTAAATACGTTCATTCATGGTTTCGGTAAAGGCGATAGCCTACTAGTGCCATTATTAAATTAGCAAATTGGAATGAAAAAGTTCGTCGTTGGTCATTTGGTCACATGTGTGGTTTTTACTGCGGTACAAGTGCGTGGTTAAAAATGAACGATATTAGTAGATTCATTTGTACAGGGTGATCACGTATTATGCCCTCCCATCTTAACCTTTTTATTTTACGTACTTGAGAAAAATTAAAACGATTGGTATACAAAGTTTTTAAAGTAGTATTTGCAATGGGAACAAATATCATTTAGGGCTGTTGATTTACAAGTAGGGCTGAACATACCTTTTATTTGATCCAAATTCTACCGCTATATATTCTCCTTCATTTGTATGTCTTTAAAAGTTTTAAATTTTTTTGCATATATGGGTGGATTTTCTCTTACCCTCTATCTACTTTTACTTTATATCAACAATTCATCTTCTAAGGCACTAAACATAGTTTATGGTATTTTACACTCATAATTAATAAAATAAAAGTTCACAAAAATAATAATCTACAGCCGGAAAAACTCCGTTCAAATCCAATAGGTTGGATACCACCGAAATTTCGTCAACGAAGTTATTTCCCTTGACGTGTGTCATTATTAAGTGACACGGGTTATCGGTTCTTTGTTTCCATAGCAATCACCATTTTCCACAATAATAATCTGCCGCCGAAAAACTCCGTTCAAATCCAAAAGGTTGGATACCGACGAAATTTCGTCAACGAAAAGTTATACCGCTCGACGTGCTTCATTATCAAGCGACAAGGGTTATCGGTTCCTTGTTTTCGGATATATTACTAGGCATACTAGGATCTAGACTTCGGCCTCGTATTTAAATGGGCCTTGAAAGAGCCAAAAAATAAAAGAGTTTAAAATAAAAAATACAAAAATTAGGTGCCTCAAACTGGCAACAGGGCAAGAAAATCTACGGCAGAATAAAGAATCGGCGTAACTAAACGCGCTCATTATTTTTACCGACTTTATTATTATTAATAAATCGGAAGATATAATGTGCCTATTTTTGGTTATAGGGGGCCCTACGCCCGTTACGAAATTCGGGGTCCCTTGTCACTTCAAAAAATGTTTTTTCCTCATTAAGTTATGCAAAAGTAATTTATTATGATTTACTAATATCATACGATCACAAGTTAGTGTCGTCTTATACATATATCCTGTACATAACTCTGTAGGTTATTTCGTAAATTACTTGGTTGCATAGGTGTCTAACAAAAGGCCTCAACATAATATTGAGTAAAACCAACCCTACTTGTAATCAACAGATCTAAATGATATTTGTTCCCATTGCAAATACTACTTTAAAAACATTGTATATCAATCGTTTTAATTTTTCTCAAGTACGTAAAATAAAAAGGTTAAGATGGGGAGATATAATACGTGATCACCCTGTACAAATGAATCTACTAATATCGTCCATTTTTAACCACGCACTTGTACTGCAGTAAAAACCACACATGTGACCAAATGACCAACGACGAACTTTTCCGTTCCAATCCACCGAAATATTTCGTAACGAAATGTAATAAAAACCATGTATGTTTTGGTTTAATTTAATGTCGCTATTTTTATAATATCCCAGGGTAGCATATCTTTAAAAACAACCAATAGCTATTTTAGGTTTTTATGAAATAACGTTTCGCCTCAAGACTACGAACAAAATGACATGGTCACGAACGGATTTAAACATTTAATAACATTTTCTCATTATTATGGGAATGTATGTAATAGGGTGGCAATATAGCGCCAATGACAGCGTCTCGCAATGCGTTGCGAACCGGGTTGGTACGACTTACTTATGGTATGACCAGGCCTTCCGTAGTATTGCCCAAGCAGCATACACTGCAAATTCTCAACGGCGAACACTACAGTTAACGGCCGCGGAGCATCTGGGCTCTGCCGATGCGGTTCAGGTATACTTTACAGCATGTCACGGAAGGATTGAGTGGTGCGCACAGAGAGATGTAACTCTAATACTGATCCGGATGGATTCGGTGGTGTAAATAGTGTCCCGTGGAAAGACACGTCTGATATTAATGGATTGAGGGCTCTATGGCAATATCCTTCGAAGTAACGCCGTCCCAGGTTTGTTCAACAGTTAGTCAAGTTTAGATGTACCTTCCTTATTCTGGACCGTCATATCGCACCCATAGTGCTCCCCGTCAGTATCTACGATGCGTAAAGGAAACTAATACCCGTGATTCCATAAAATTGTCCATACTCCTAAAATCTTCTTTGAAACCTATATTGCGAACACAACAATGTGTTGCAAGTTATTTTAAAAACAATAATTAACTGTTTAAATCCGATCAAGGATTATTACCAGGGTGATAAAACAGGGATTTGAAAAAAGATCTTTGTACAAAATGTAGTTAAACCTATCTATTCATAATCAGCCGTACCATCAACATACAAAGTGAGGTAAACTTGTAAAGTTTCTTTGATTTATATAACTTCTCATATATTTTCAAAAAATAACTCTGCCAAACTGTTTATCTAGAAAATTTAAATAAACACAACCTAACCTAAAACAGGGATTTTAATTCCTGTGGATATTTAGTCTGAGGTTCAAATGCATCAGCAGTTCTTTGACACGGGGTAAGCTGTAGACTGTGTCTCTTCAATTCGTTCTCAACAGATCTATATTTGCAACCCTACACTTTTGGACTAATAGTCTATTTCACTAGTCGTAGTACTGCCCTCGCAGTACCAAAGCACCTGGCTCATTGTGTTAATATTTCCAGCTCATTATCGAGGGTAATACATATTTTTTTTCAAAGAATAATTCCCCAAAATCTTCGCATCCAATTTCCAATCCTCATGGCAACAAATAGCCTGATTTACCTAAATAAAAAGCTTAAAAAATGTTTGTACGACAATAATCATCATTTCAAATTGTATTATGTAACTGGCCTAACTTTGTCAATGGTAGCTGCAATAGTACCGTCCCGAGCATTTCCAAATTTGACACAAAATGTGGCAGATTGATATTTCTTACAAACTAAGACATACCTTTACAGATGCTTAAAATTAGTTTTAAATGGTTAAGCGTGAAAAAGTTGGCAGTGTTAATAACATGGGTAAATCAGTATTTCCTTTATTACATAACCTTGCAAATTGCATCGGTACAGGTATAAATAAACATAGGTATTCTTCACATCGATATCCAATAGCTTATATTCCATGATGTGTTCTACATGTCGACAATATCGGTATTGCATTCGGTAGTTTTGTCATATTTTGAGCCCACCACTGATTACAGTACCGTAGTAAATGGGCATTACGGCATGTCCATGTTAACTGCCAAAGTTTAATTTTGAAAATACTAACCTGTTTTACTTAAAGGCTACAATTTCCCCAGCAAGCATTAATATTTGGAAAACAAGGAAAATATCTTTATGTTAACAATCCTTAAACATGGGGGGAATGTGTCTAGTGATAATGCAATGTTGTAGTGCTCCCGTTAAAACTGTATCAAAACAAATGTGTACTGACCAAATCTGCCAGGCTTCAAGGGATCACACAAGTTCACGCGTTTTGAAGAATCCTGGTATGGTCACTATAAAAAAAGCTATGCTACTCACTCATATTTTGCTCCCTATTCCCACTCCCAAACAGCCTTGAAGGCTTCACCATCCTACTTAAAGCTGCTCACATCCAATATTCAGAGAAACTTGCCGTTTTTCTTACTTACGCGTTCGATACACATTTTATCATGTGGTTACGTCCATCGATGTATTTTTTACTCCTTTGGTGCATTTGAACTAATTAGGTCAGTAAATATATGGTGACAACCAGTTCTTGTTTACCAAAATCCTAAAGTGCGGCTAGTTTGTCACGAAATATTTGTGAAAAAAGGTTTCAGACGAGAAATTCTAAATAACGGTTATATTACATTATTAAATTTAATGCTGGCTGGGAAAATTTCTCCCACGCTGCTCTTAACCATACTGAAGAAAACATTACCTTAAACTGAAGATGCATCATCAATGACAGGACCTAAAACCTGGAGGGATTATATACTTACTGCAAACTGAAGATTATATTAAAATTATTTGTACCACCTTTACTTACAATCATACCTTCTTCTCCAAACATTTTATAATTAAGTTATTTGTTATATTCACTTAAAAGTTTACCTGATCGATAATAAAGTTTCTTCTACGCAGAGATGCGATGTCTGTCAACGTGTTAAGGCATTTCTGAATTTTGTCCACCAGCATCTTCCAGGAGCCGCCGAAACGTGTTTTCAAAGGCTGCCCATCAACCTAAATAAAATTTAAATAAGTCACAGCCTCTTTAAGACATTTCCTAAAATAGCTTTCAGAGTAATGCAATCAATTAATGTAATTTTAAATATTCGAACAAACCGTCACAAATGAAGTGTTCCAAGAGATGACAGAAATTTTTTTTTTGTTTCTTGACGGGTTTTCCGTCAAATAAAAAAATTGTTTTATCGAAGTTTAATTTTCAATAACAAATCGATCGAATAGTCTTGCATCAGCCAATGACTTGTAATCGTCAGCGTACTTTAGAGCTAAAAGTTCTAAACACCCTTTGGGCTTTAATAGTAATGCATTATCTATACTAACCACTATTTAACCGAATAACAGTATTCCCCAAAAAAAACAGATTCATAGTGACAAATTCACTTATATAGAAGACAATATTCTGGCGTCAAATTTCGGTAAATAGTAGAACAGCTGTACTTTGACGACTAGGAAAAGCATATGCCAAGGTTTTCTGTATAAAACCTTTATAAAAATAAATAAATTATAATTAGATGCTGATGTTTCCTTCTGGAGAGAGACAGGACCACCTAGCCTACTTCACCCGACACTGAAAAGTCGCTCACGTCATAGGGATGTTGGGTACAATTGCTAATAAACTATGTTAGAACTTCATACCTTCTCATTGGTCCACAATATATTTAGAACTTAAGTAAATACTATTCTAAAGATCAGTATTTAATAATGTTCGAACAGAAAGAGGTTTTTAATTTAATAAATGTCACTATACGACTGGTACTTACCGTCATTCTCTCAAAAATGGGATTGTTTCCGATAACGGTGTACTCCTTATCTGTTGTAGATGCAATGTGGTTCTTGGCCCAAGTGGTTTTACCAACCCCTGGTAATCCAATCATGAGAATGATCTAGAAACAATACAATTTTGTTCAACCTTTTAACATGCAAAAATATATATTTTAAGGAATGTTTTTTATAGATACTTATTTATACATTTAGCAAACTTCTTCTTATTAAACTTGTATCCGTTCCTTATTTTATTTATAATTTTAGTATTTATTCTGTTTCGTCTATATTTTAATTTTAGTTAATATTATTTTCGTTTTCAATTTCATATATTTTATAATAGTGTAGTTTATAATAGTATAATAGTAGTTCATATATTTTATAATAGTGTGACATGATTTTCTCATCTACAACATATACAACAACGTGTCCGAGGAAGTTCTATACAAATGGGAAACTTTTTTATTATTTAGTTATTTTTAAAAACGCCTTCACAAATTGATCAATCACAATTTTTCAGCCCCCTTCTCCGTATCACAAAAATATCTTTATTAACAAGGTCTTACTCTGGTACAAATTTGATAAATTGTCCGTTTTGACATTTTGTAATTTTTAAGCTGTCTTTTTAAAAGCAGTAAAAACATACTTAAAGAGAAGTATCGTCCTCGGCTTATTTGAAACAATGGCATTTGTACTCCCAACAAGGTTTGAAACAACTTTTTTATTCGTCATTTCACTCAAAAATTAAAAACAATGGTAGTTCTCCCTTGGAACTTTTTTACATTCTTGTACACTGTATAATATACATATTTGCTTCGTAAATCTTACGTATCTTGCCGAGCAGAGCTTCTTAGGAAGAGACACTTTCTTTCATAAATCGCATAAAGGCCGCATAAGAGTATGCAATACTTTTGCAAATTTGTTGCTGCGAGTTACGTTTTGGCACGAGAGTTGCAAGCAATACGTCATGCAAATCATTTTACAGTAAGCAATTCTATTGCAGTTGCGGTTTCAACAGCAAAAAAGTACGGTGAAACTATCAAAATTCGACGATAACCTCTGCAAAACACAACTAAAAAAACTGAATAAGAATATAAATAAACAACAAATTTCCCATTTGTGTATAACTTCCTTGGACACGTTCGATAGCATTATTTAATATTAGAATAGCTGCAGGGGTAATTGTTCATAAGAATAAGGATTATGCATCTGTAGACTACAAAGCACATTCAAATTAAAAGTAATATATAACATAAAATTATATACTTCAAAATATAGTTATATTGCTTTCGGTTGTCGCACTAGATGCGAGTATTCTTACCTCACAATCTCCTCTCGTGTCGGGCCGCTTAGGGCCAGCGATCTTTTCTTCTACAGCTTGTAAGAACTGGTAATCTTGAAGTTCTTCTGGATGGGGAAACCAGGGCTCCTCATTGGCTCCAAAATTGAGTTCATACGCATAATTTCTGCATAATACATGAGGAAATAGGGCGAACTTTTCTTGAGGAAACTCTGAACGTAGTACAGTTATAGCAGTAGACTGCAAAGCGCCATTAACGGTGAACGCAATAGATACAACTTCCTCGTCAATGCTCTGAAATAAATATAAAATGAAAAATATAATTAATAAATTTGTTGTAAGGATATTTTAATTTTTAGTCGCATAAATTTCCGAATTTCGCCTATTTTTTAACAAACAAAAATCAGCTTACCAAATAGGCGCCGACGACATCGCCCACTCCAAATGTGACACCATACTCTTGAAATTGCTTGTCACTAACGAATTTAGCAGTAGACTCATAGGCAAAGGAGTTCTCGCATTCACCCAACTGCAATGAAGTGCCTTGCAGGGAGAACCCAACTCTAAAATAGTGAGGTGGAATAGGGTCAGGCTTGGGTTTTTCTTCAGCTTTTTCCTTCTCCTCGTCAGTTTCAATTTTTGCTTCGTCATCTTTCTTCTCTTCCTCACCATCATTTGCTTCAGCCTATAATAAAAAATTTAATTATTTATCATTAATTACTGTATAGGTGTGCATGTGAGGGTGTTTTTACAAATGTAATCTAGTAAAGTTTGTTCATTTTGTTTCTTTGCGAACTTTGATACGTGCAGAACAATAAATAGCAATGAAAATAAACGAATGATCTATTGTTAAAAGGGACACAAGTAGGTTTAAAGAAATATTGACAATTACAATGACTATCCATATACTCCAAAAGATATCAAATGCACAATGCACATATGTAAAATGACAGAAAAAGTGACTGAGGTCCCTTTTAACGATAGGTTATTCAAATAGAAAATAGTGGTTTTAAAATCAACACAAAACCAAATTTTACTTTGTGAATAATGCTGTATTGATATTTGGATCATTCAAGAAATTATATATTTATTATAAATATTTTATGCAACCTATTTGAAACCTTTTATTATTATTATTATTATTATTATTATTATTATTATTATATTACCAGTGAATATGTTAGACAAAAGCAAAAACTAGGTTTTGAATTGATTACAATTGATTAAAATATTTATTTACATCTTTTTCCCTTTCTTCATCGTCTTTAGGCTCCTTGTCTTCTTGATCTTCACTTTTATTTTCAGCGGCGGCGGCTTTTTCTTCATTTTCGCCTTCTACAATGGCATCTTCATTCTTTTCTTTATTTTCGGCTTCAGTTTCCATTTTTTCCTCTTCGGTCCCTTCAGCATTCTCACTAGACTTTTCACCGTTTTCGGTCTTGTCGCCCTCCTTAAATTAATAAAGTTGAGCAAATCATATAAATATGCATGAAAAAACCTTTCCTAACCACCTGAAGATGCCTTATACAAACAATAAGCCTAATACAAATAATGTGAAACCATCGACTTGAAACAAACATGGACCCGGTATTGCTATCTACTTTGTACACACACAAAATATTCCATCTGTTTCCGTCTTCATTCTAACCTCTAATCGGTTTGATATGTTTTGGTTAGGAAAAACAAACAAGCGACGGACGTGACTCAGAAGTCTATATTTTTATCCATTTTACGACACACTTGGCACAGTCTTACCGGAGTTAAGAACTGTTTTTTCCAAAAACAATAAATTTAACACGCAAACACTGAAAAACAACAAAGAATTTTAGTTGAGAATAACGACAAATATGGCAGTTGTTAACATGGTAGTGTAAAACGTGAAAGCAGGTATGCAAGACGGCCGTTCCAATAAGGGCATTATAAAAAGTACGTTATGAATGCTCGATAGAGACGTAATGTCTTAATCTAATTAACAGAACAGAAAAACGACAGAAAAATTACATTAATTTTCAGAGCTCCCCGATTGCTTTTCTGGGAACTTGTTTACAACATACCTAAGAATGTGAACTGTTTATTGTTCAAAGACTGTGAACCAAAGTCATATTCTCCGTGATTTAAAGATTTTAAAGTCCTTGTGTGAAACATATTCTCCTTGGAGAAGCTGAATAGCTGTCTAACATTTTGCCCTTTTCCTTATAAGGCATCTTCAAGTAATACAATCCTTATTTTAAAGGCTTACCAAGCAGCATTGTCGATGTTTGTTGTCAAGTACTGCATTATTTGTTTTTGAAACATGCATAATCAATCAATATATCAATAAAGTCATAACTGGTCTTCAAATAATCCGGGCTGAACCGAACAGCTGTCAATATATTTTTTAATAAACTCATTCAATGAAAAAAAAATGTGCGGTAATAAAATTTAGTATAAAAAGTTTCTCTACCTTATCCTTATCGTCATCAGACTTCTTTTCATCAGTTCGCGACTCGGAATCTCTCTTAGAGCGGCTCCTGTCCTTGCGACGATCAATTTTATATCTATGTCCTTGATGGTCCCTTTCTTTTCGTTCTTGCATATACTTTGACGGGTCTTCCCACTTCAACTCTTCAGTTATTTTAACTTCGAAGCACATCTATATAAATTATGTTAACTGTTAAATTTATATCAAAAAATACAAAATACCTTAAGATCAAATTTACAAAAATGTATCATAATACCTTGCCATTTATGTATGTAATGAAATATTTATATTGTCGAATTTATAGAATTTGAAACAGGAAAAATGTATATATAGCCTAGTAAAACACATTTAGAAGTTGATATTAAATTGTAACAAAACAAAAATACTAAACATTAAAATTAAAAGTTCTGCGTTCAAGAATAGTACATTGTATACCTAGGAAGAAAAGCTGAACATTCCCAGACGACCATAAAGATTATCTGTCGAGGCCCAACCCCAATATTTCCATAGAGCACAATAATATTTCCTTACATTTATTTTCCGTTGACTGGCAACAACTACTAAGTGTAGGGAAATATTGACTGTTTCTTTCAAAACTATTATCAAAAATGTCAGTATTTCTTATCGAACAGATAATTGTTTTAAACATACAAAGGACCCCGCAGTTTTTAAATGGAAATTGGGTTTCACTCAAATTTACTAAAAAGTATTGCATCATACGAATTGTATTATCCTGATAAAATGTCTCCACGGGCGCAATGAAAAATAATGACAGGATTTCGAGATACGAGCCATGCAAGGTGGTGATGTTTCAAGTCCAAAAGTCGTATCTGACCGGTACATATTACGAATAATGATCAATATATTCACGTATATTCTCATTCTCGGGTGGCGTTGAATCCGAAAATCTCCTGTATGTGTGCATATGCATGAAGAGGGTAGACATCTATCTATATATATATGTACGTTGTTTATGAGAATATACGTGAATATATTGATCATTATTCGTAATACGTACCGGTCAGATACGACTTTTGTACTTGAAACATCACCACCTTGCATGGCCCGTATCTGGAAATCCTGTCATTATTTTTCATTGCGCCCATGGAGACATTTTATCAGGATAATACAATTCGTATGTTGCAATACTTTTTAGTAAATTTGAGTGAAACCCAATTTCCATTTAAAAACTGCGGGGTCCTTTCTGATACAGTACATATGATAAATCATCGCCTAGAACCGATGTATATGTCCCTTTTTTCGAAATGAAGTTTTTGCTACTATAGTATAGTTGATATTTTATTCTCTGAACGAATTAGAATAGGTCATCGGTACAATTAGTCTACAAACCGACGTCGGCTTCTTTATATCTTCTCGCAAAAAAATAATATATAATATTTAAGAGACGATTTTTATTTGTATTGGAATTCGATCAGATAATAAAATATCAACTATACCCTATAGTTCAAGCTAGAAAGTCAACGAGTTTTGGGAGAATCGCAAGTGGATTCGCTGTTAACGCTATAGGAATCAACGAATATAACCTCCAACGATTCAAAACCAACGTGAATCGCTTTTTGCGCACACGCACCACTCCCAGAGTGCCCTAAAGGATTTTTCCTATAGTGTTTGTGTTTGATCATAAAAAAAAGCAATATAAAATTTGAAAAATGTAAAATAGTTTTGGGGCACCTAATGATAATTATTTGAAATAAGTAATATTTTTTTTCTTGAAGTAGGCCATCTCAAAGTGGAGTGAAGTTATAAGGAGGTAAAGAAACTCACAGTCTGCTCCACTAGTTTAATAACAATTAATAAAAACATACATGTTTCGAAGGCTTAATTCATCCTCAGTGAAAAATACAGCATCAATGGGAACCTATGACATTGTTAAACTGTAAATAAGAACTTCAAACTTCTTTTTTCTTATTTACAGTTTAACAATGTCATAGGTTCCCTTTGATGCTGTATTTTTCACTGAGGATGAAGGCTTAAGCCTTCGAAACATGTATGTTTTTATTAATTGATATTAAACTAGTGGAGCAGACTGTGAGTTTCTTTACCTCCTTAATATTTTTTTGTATACATCTTTGCATAAAGAAGTTTTAGAATAATTTAGAAATTACCTTTCCAGAAGAAATTCCGTGAGTGGCACGAGCTCCAGCCCAAATATATCCCATGCAGCCGTCATTAAGCGGCTTGGCAGAGAGAAATGCTTTCTTTTCAACTTGAAGATGAAGATCTGAATCATCTAAAATTAAAATAAATATTTCAATCTTCTACATCTTTAATAACTGTAAAAAAGGGCAAGGTTGTCAAGATGTCTTTGTAATATAGTGTTCTAATTATATCCACATAATATTTTTATTAATTTTTGTAAAGAGTCTTTCACAAAAAAGTCTGGCCTACCTGGTTAAAAATTAAAGGATGATGATGAGATAAACAAGTCACTATGTATGCAATAGGAAATAAATGTAATTATTTTCTCTTAAGATAGAAAATGAAAGAATTAAAGATGTGTGTGTGCTTTTCCAAATACAACAAAGTAAATTAGATATTGGACTTAAACTGTAAACCTGCAAGCCTGCGGGATTGAATCCATCGATCCCGCGGAACCGCGGGATTTGCGGGATAGCAAACAATGAAATGCGGTATTTTTGGTTGACGCGTTGGACATTCCCCGCCCTGCTGGGCTATTGAAAATACGTTAAACAGAAGAGTTTTCTTGCGTATGTGCGAAAGTAAAAGCGTTATTCAACTAGTATCTTGTGTCATTTATCAAGTGGTTGAATGTAATACATGGAATTTAAACAGCAATCACAAAAATGAGTGCCAGTGTAGTTTACAAAGAGAATAAAGGTTCAAATTTAGTTTGGAATTATTTTTTAAAATCTGAAGATGGTTTTACAGCTAAATGTAAGTTATGTCCTAGCATTATCAAAATCTCTGCTCATTCCACCAAAGGTCATCACACCCACTTACAAACAAAGCTTATAATATTAATTTGAAAGTCCAGAGCAGCAGCGGTAGTGTTGATATTGATAAAATAACACAGGAAAGTAGTACCAACAGCTCGAGTAGTTCATTTAGTTCTATTGCTAAGCGCTCAGATGTTAGTGATTCTTCTGTGATACCTAAGAAAATAAAAATATAGATTTTTTTTAATCTGAAAAAAATTTTTCGATACAGGAAAGAGTATCTCGAATGGTAGCTACAGATGGTATACCCTTTGGAAAGTTTATCACATCGATCGACATGCGCCAACTATTCGAATCAGAGGGACACAAATTACCTTCTTCTGCCAGTACAATTCAAGGTATGATAATGGCCTACGGAGAATCAATTAAAAAGAAAACAATCCAGGAACTTGAAGCCTTTGTACTGCATGGGTGTCAGAGTGTTCGACTGTATTTGTGCCCGCCCGAGCATCACTTGACCAGTTACTAAAACATGAGATGACACTTTTTGAATGCGGAGGGAATAGAGGAATGTACTTGGAAGTAACTGTGTAAAATCTATTCCGCCGACAAGTGTCGAAGCTGAACGTGCGGTTTCAGCCACAGGATACATGTGCAATAAAATAAGATCAAATCTAAAAGATGAAACATCCCGCACGTTTAATCCCGCATTGTGAAACCCGCGAAATCACCGCGGGATCCCGTATTTGCGGGATTTAATTGCCTAACTTAAACCATTTAGGAAAAATAACACATTATTAACGATTAAAAAAAATTATGACTAATAGCGACTTACACCAGCTTAACTGAGGTTTCTCATAATCAATTTCTGGTTCATCCTCCTTGGGAGGAGATCTCTCTCGTTTCTTTGGTGGCGCCTTTTCAGGGGACGATTTTTCCTCTCGCCTTCTCTTCTGTCCTCTAGTCTCGGTTTCATCTTCTGCATCTTCGTCATCGCGCTTCCGTTTTTCACCTTTGGCATCCTCGTTTTCAGTTTCCATTTTTTCGTCGTCTTTGTCTTCCGTTTCAGAACCTTCATTATCGCTGCCTTTCCCAGCTTCAGCCTATTTTTAAAATAAAGCTTTAAAAGTTGTATCATAAAGGAGCTGTAGTAGCCTAGCAAAGTGGGGGAAATGTAATTTTAAAATGTCAATATATCGAAAACGATAGGTTTAAGATATCGGAAACATTATAGCTCTTTGCTGAGATTGATTGTAGAATTAAAAAATGCTATAAAATATATGTTGTCCTACTTAAAAAAGTAATATTTTTTCATCCTGTCTTTGTGCATCGCTCTACAGTTAAAAATAATTTTGCGTAAAAGTTACTGGCTGTGCTTTACCTTCAGTTTCAATTTTTTTTGTGAATTTAAAATAACAAGGAATTACTTTCTTCACCGCACTAAAACATGAATATATTTGTGCATATATACCAAAAATTTTACTACTACTAGTAGATGTGAGATTACTAATACCTGTTTAACGTCATCTTCAAATGTCATTTTACTAAACCAAAATTAATGTAGCTACATACTATGGTACATATGTATTTTAAAAAATCACTTTATTTAATTCCATATACAAGCCAATCAAACTCTTAAGAAAATAGAACAGGTAATAAATATTATATCACCAAGAAGAATTTAAAATACTGTAGTACTCTTATCTATCAAATTTATTCAAGTGTTTTGAAACCTTGAAGATAAGACATAAATACAAACACATCTTGTCTCTGTTCATATAAATATGTTTTATTTCCTATTCTATCAAATTTCTCCTTGCAGAGGTATGATTTCGGTTGGGAACGCGCTGCACTATCCAAACGCATGCTCTGTCAAAAACGATGGCTAAATATGTTTTATCGCTACTCCAACACAAAAGGCAATTCATTTGAAATGTGTGTAGAGTCATCAATATTGAAAAATATTGATGTTAATATTATGGGGCCTAGGTAGGCAGAAATTAAGGTACAACATCAAATTTTATAGATGTATTATAATTAACATTGATAACTAGATAAATCATTTACATCTTGTATGCCGAAGTGACAACAACATTTTATTTTGGTGAATATTCATAGAATGGAGCTGCAGATAGAGTCAGTACACCACTTTAAATTATGTATGACTTTTTTTTAATTAGAAAGTCTGTGTTCTGCGTCAAAGCAACTTTTAGAACATATTTTAATTACATTTCCGATAATTTTTATAGGTGCACTTGTACGCTCATCTACAAGAAAAACGATCAGTAGCGCACCCAAGGGAGTGGGGTTTGGGGGTTGAAACCCCCAGATTAATTGAAACTGTTTGTTATAGACGTTTTTAAGCAAATGTTACATTTAACTATACTGCCGTCCTAAGCAAGAAGGTCGTATTTGACAAATTTTTCAAAAACATATTTAATCCAATTTCTATATTTGTGCATCATTTTACACCTCTTGTGCTAGAAATAAATGTCGTAAGATAAAAATTTATTGATATATGGGCTTATTAAATATGTCCTAACTGCACAAAGTGCCATTAATCCTAATAAAATTTGTCATATGTTGCATATGCTAAGAAGAATTGTCATATAATATAACAAATTTAATGTCAAATACTGTAAAGGTTGTTGAGGGCCTCCAAACAGGAACTATCTTTGTCAATGTTTATATAGAGGCTCTTTCATATAAAAAACCTTGTTTACTTTACTTAGTAATGGTGAGCATTTCCACCTAAGGCTAAACCTAAGTATGGCTATTCTGAGGTTAACCATCACAAATACGACTATTCCTTTTAGGACACGAGCGATATAACATAACATTTTGGTGGTATTACTTACAGTGAATTTGTGTGGATAAATAAATAAATAATGGTAAGTTTCTAGTAACTTTGAACAGTATACTTCCAGATGAATTGAAAACGTGTTTATATTTCGGCAGTGGCAAGCTTCAATCATTTTAAAAAATTTAAGTTCTTTTTTGATATAAATCACAGTTAGAAACTCACTTTTTAAAATAATTTCTGGATTTTAAAATATTTTTAGGATGAAGAAAAGGACACAGCAAATCATGCAACTTTCCCTAAAATGTTTGGAGAATATTTTAAATTACTTGGGAGTTGACAATAGACAAAATAATAAGAACGAAAAACAAAATAATCTGGATGTTAAGAGAGAACAAAATCAAAATTATTCAGATATTGACATACTTAGAACAAAAAGAAAATAATTCGGACGTGAACATGGAAGAAAAACAAAACACTACGGAAGTTAACATGGAAATACAACAATTTAATTCAGGCGTAAACATGGATGAAAAACAAAATAATCTTTTTCTGGAGATTTTCACTGTGTAAATTTTTTATTACAAAAATACGAAAATGGGTCTTTGCCGCAACCTAAAAGAAAAATTAATGAGAGGGGAATATCCAAAGGAAGAAAAAACAATATTATAAATAAAATCCAAGGTATTGTTCCAACAATCCGATTGCCATTTTGGTAAAATCTTAAAGAAACCGAAGGAGAAGTTGGTCTAGAATAAAGCAAATTACCTTATTTAAGACTTTACTTTTTTGTTACCTGACTAACTACATTGCATTATATAGTTCAATAAATTAATTTGACAGATAGATCTTTTTTTCTTAGGATAATAATAAAAATTAATAAAGGGAAAAGTCGTATCTGCATTTTCCTAGCAGTGTGACCTTGAAGATATACAAAATTTCTAAAAAAGAAAGGATTCACAATCATTTACTTCATATCACACCCTCATGACGCTTAATTGCAGTTTTGCAGAAAAAATATATTTCTTATAAAAACACGTTTTTCTCGTAAACATGAAAAGTGCAGATACAACCTTCTTGGTTAGTAGGGCAGTATAATATACTTATATAAATTACAAATTTAATAACACCATTGTTTTAGTTTTAAATTTAGCTAATTCAGCCTCTACAAATATCATTTTGATTAAAATGTACCATTTTAAAGAAATATAAAAGTGTTTACCTATTATGACAGTGTTCTCAATAAGGCAAAATCACTATGTGCCATTTTGAACGAAATTATTAGTAAATTAATATTTTATATTAACATCACTGCTTAGGTTGATAAGTTGGTGTTATTTTCTATAATGAACTTTATGGTTTGTAAAAAATAAGGTATTTCCTTATTTCTTTCCCTTATAGTTTGTAAGAAATAAGGTATTTCCTTATTTCTAACAAACTATAAAGTTCACTACTTTATATACTTGTTTAAAATCTCAATAAATTTACTCACTTGATCTCCATTTTCTTCAGGATATGATTCAGCATTTCCAGCTTTTGAAGACATGGAATCAGCAGGCGCCACTTTATCAACCTAAATAGTTACATTATCAGTATTCAACAATTAAATAATCTCACTAATTTTTTTATATTTTTTAAAACTTTTTACAAAAATTCTATTAATTTGCAGATACAAACAAATAAAAGTCTAATCAAAAGCTATGAAAATTACAAGACTATAATATGTAAAAAATAGTTATATTTTTTTATTATTAGGTTCAAAGCAGTTGGCCTGAAGTCCCATGAAACTGCTTTATTGCACTATATTACTATTCAATGTTTAACTGTTTTTATATTATTTAACTAGTTAATGCATGATTTGTCCTTGCAATATGTTTTCTTTTCTTACTGTCTAGTCATTGTTACCTCATGTTTAAACTGAAGTAGCTACATACTTCAAAACAAATTGAAATATTCTATCTTACAGAGAGTTTATATCTTCTAATATCCAATACACATTTACCTGTTGTTTTTTCTCAGGAGACACAGACTCAGGTTTAACTTCCTTTCTAGGTGTTCTTACTTCTTCCTTCTTCGGTGATTTGACGTCTTCCCGCTTGAGAGCTCTCGTTTCTTCCTTTCTTGGTGATTTAACTTCCGCCTGTACAGATGACTTGCCTTCTTCTTCAGATTGTTCCTCTTCTTCATTGTGCGAGCCTTCACCATCTGACACTTCAACTGCAGACGCAGGAGTTCCTGAAATAATAAAGTATATCATGCCAATTAAACCAACTTATAATAAGCTTAAGGATACTCTTATGTGTATTTAAATCATTGTAAACTTAAGAATGATAAAGTATTAATAAAATTCATCACTGTAAACAAAATAATCTTTATGCTTTTTTGTATAATGTAAATAAAGTAACAAAGTACAAATATAGATGTTGGACTGCAGAAAGATCTAACTAAATTAATTAACCAATCATACAACTATATGGTAACATAAATAGCATGGGCTGGGTTAACTAATCTGGAATAGACAACTTTAACTGACATACATAACATTAGCAGAAATGATTTTCAAAATCAAGTTGTCGAGTTACAACACTGTGATAAGCTTGCCTTGCTTTGTTGGGGCTTAAACAGATAACCTCAGACTATTATTTTCAGAGTCATTACTTTAGGAAGGAGCTAAAAACTCGTCAACGCGAACATTTGAGATCGCTTTCACAAAATTGCGTTGCCGTGTTCATAATCATTGTCAAGGTCACAAATTTTACATGTCGGCAAAATACCACCATTGCCGGCATTATGGCTAAATAGAAGAAAATGTATTTTGAAGCCAAGCAGCTTTGGTCCGATCTATTGTAACATCCAAAAATAAATATGTAAATTGCAACTAAATTAGCACTTAGTAAAATATAAATATACACCGTCAAGGTTTATTTTTGTTGATGACAATACAGGGTATAGGCGTCAGTTTTGTATTTTTGAGCCAATATGTGATTAGACACTTTTTAGACCAATTCGATTTTTATCACATCAACAGAAAATTATGTACAAAGCATAGGAATAATTTTCAATCCAATATACACACCTTGATCAGTTTCCTTATCCATAGCATCTTTCAAGCGTTTTACAAGAACCGCTTTATTTCCCTTGGTGTCTAATCCCCTTTGCTGTAGTTCTTTACGCAAATCGACAACTTTTAATTTTTCTAGATCCATGGTGCCACAGTTTTACACATACAAATATAATTTTAACTTTGTAAAATATCTTTAAATCACGTATTTTAAATACACGCAACGTAAGCCACGCGCAAATTTTACAAATGGCGCCCGCAAATCACTGAATGGAATGGCGGCTTTCTTCCGGCATTTCTTTATCGTTCGCGGTTGCCTCTTGTCATCGACTCTTCGTGTTCATTATTTTATGGAACTTCGCAAAACATCCTCTATCTTTATTTTTGTAGATTACTAGAAGAAGAAAGAGCTAGCAATGGAAAATAAAAGGTAGACAAACTACAGCGCATGCTTACAGGCTTGAACATGCGCAAACCAATTGCGGACACACCAGTGTCAAAACGTGAGAGGTGGAGTGAATATGCGAACGAGACGCTGGAATTGACGGAAGTCTAAAACTTGTAGGAAGAGCCGAGGGTGCCAAATTTATTAATTATCCAGCACTTATATGAGAAAAATAATAACCTTGAAAAAGTAAACAGAAGGAAGTAAAATTAAAATGGAAACATGAACTGAGAAACGTGGAACTCGTTACATCCTGCCTAAATAATTATATTTAAGATGAATGTCTGACAACATTGGATTTTTAATCATATGTTAACAATTGTCAAAGCCAAACGTCAAAATATCTAACCTCAAACCATTGGAATTTATTATAATTTTATCAAAAAATTATCAGTAAATGATTATTTCTCTAACAAAAGTAAATAAATCGCGTAATATTCTTGTTATGATACTATAGATAGATTACCAAGTATTTTATTTAGTCTCTCTACTAAAAAAATAAGGGTAAGTGAACTAACGGTCGTTGCTAGCCTTGTTAAAAGATAACATTTGTTGCTTTGTTTAGGATGTTTTCAAATGGAATTACTTGCAATCTTCCCTTTAGTTGTATGAGTGTTACAAGAGATTCTGGGTCTGATGAACTATTACCAGCGAGAATGGCTCGGGAACCTGTTTTATTAAATGTGTACGATATGTATAAAATAAATGAGTACACATCAAATATAGGTCTTGGAGTCTTTCATTCAGGTAGGCTTGATATTATAATTTGACTGACACAGCCTTTAGATACATGATTTGAAATTCCTTCCATATTCCTTCTTTTAGGTGTAGAAATTTACAATACTGAATATGCATATGGTGGTCACCAATATCCCTTCACTGGAATATTTGAAATTAACCCTAGAGATGAGAAAGAACTAGGAGAACAATTTAGATTTAGGTAGCTATTAGATTAGAAAGTATGTTTCACACTTTCGTTGCCTTTCATCAAAATTCTAACTACCTCAATGAATACTAATATTATTAAAAGGAGTCTTATTGGCTTAAATTCAGAGGAATTTTGGGAAAAACTTAAATATGTATAATTATGTCATTACAGATTTAATTCAGTTTTGCTGTCACTGTAATTTTTATCTAATTTAATAACAAGTGGCTGTAGGTTATTACTGACTTACTAAATAGGAATCTTCGACTTTAACAACACATTGTTATAACAACTAGAATTTTTGATATATCATGTTAATATAGCTATACTTAATTGATACTCGATAGTCCCCTGCAATGGTTAATTTTTGTATCTTGTTTGTTTGGTGTCTCTATATTAAAAGAAAAATAAAAGACATTGCTTTTTCTATAGATGTAAAATGTACAATTATCCTTATTTTTGTTGATTTAAACTTAATTTTGATTTTTAAGGCAAACTGTTCAAATTGGATACACAGACTTTACAGAAGAGGATGTTAAACGAATTGTTAATGAATTAGGGAAAGAATTTCGAGGGGACAGATATCATTTGATGAACAACAACTGTAATCACTTTTCTGGAGCTTTTACAAAGGTATGGGAAATAAACCGCATGTGCTGGAACCCTACTTTTTTGAATTCCATTCATTTATGCTAAAAAACTGGTTTGTTTATTTATTCTTAGAGACTAGAATGTTGGACACAGAGGCCTAACATTTTGCATATTTATGGTCCTAGTCATAGAAATACTTAATAGGTTAATGTCAAAACTTTGTAGATATTTATTACATTTTTATTCACTAAACTGAGGATATGATTTATTATTGTTTTTATTAAATGCAAAATATATTAAAATGGAATTTTACAAATAGGTGAACACCACGAGAATTATTGGCAAGAGCAAAGCTCGCACTCAGGTGCCACTCAGAGTTGCTCTCGTATATCTATTATTAAATTAAAATGTATTTTTCGCTTTAGGTAAAATTTGAATTTATCATTTTTGTTCTTTATTGAAGCAGAAACTTATGGTGAAAATTTTACCTAAATCGAACAATACATTTTTTGCCCATATGTTCCAACTTTAATGGTGACACTAGTATATTTTGCAGCAGTTATGTAAATATGTGGTAAATTTGTTAATTGTCGAATACCTACGATTTTATTATATTTAAAAGTTTTAAATTAGTGGCATATTTAAAACATCAATCCGTAGGTAGACTTAAGTTATACCTTTATCGTATTTTTATGAAATAATTTATGGTGGTGTTTAAATTAATCAAATAAGTCAAATCAATTAGCTGAATGGGTCAAATGACCTAAAATCAACTAACCCAGAGCCAATTGTACACCAGCCCAGTGGGTCAACTAGTCGAAAGTAAACACCAACTGACACATTGATCTGAATAAGTCAATTGGCTGAAATTGTTTAACTGAAAGTATAATAACACTTTTTTTTCTATAGATATTATGTGGCCAGGACATCCCCCACTGGGTAAACCGCCTAGCGTATTTCAGTAGCTGGGTGCCCTTTCTTGAACGTTGTCTACCCAAAGAATGGCTAACACCGATGGCGCTGCAGCATTCTTTGAGTTGTAGACAAGACTCGACGTGTTCGGAAGCGTCCACACCATATTAACATTGCCAAAGATTAATATAGAGTATTTGCCCATTTCTCAGTGAGTAGACAATGTCATGCGGCTCGACTGTAAGTTTTGACAATAAATAAAAGATACAATATCTTCAGTATTAATTAGTCCCTATACTAAAGAAATGCCTTGTGTACATTTTGAGTAGCGGAAATTTAACACTTTTTAAGGATAATACTTCACATATCTAGGAACAAATTGCATAAATGTGTTCAAGGAATTTTAGTTTGAACCAAAAAGTCGCATCCGAACATATAAATACTACCCCAAAAAGTTAGACAGGGTGTTTAGATAATGCATCAGGATACTTTGAGAGGTAGAACAAGACTTTTTTTTGGTTCAATGTGAAAAACTGATTTTACTGCTAACAAAACCTTTAATGTTTTTGCGCCTTTAACGGTGTGCTTTATCGACTCGACTAGGGAGAGTCCCTTTTTATTCGATATTATTCCGTCTTTAAACTTACATGCCCTTTTTTCCAATAACTTTCAAAATAAAAAAAGATATGCCAAAAATTAAATTTGAATCGTTAAGCGTAGTTTCTATATTTTAAAAGCTAATTGCAAGATGTTAAGAATAAGAAAAAAAATAACTTGGACAGGCTATAACTTTTCTGTTATATGACTTACTAACTTTATTTGAACATGTAAAATCACCTCTTAAAGTATCCTGATGCATTATCCGAAGACCCCGTATATCAAGGAAAGCTAAACAATTTACAAAAACATGCAACGCTATTATTTTTTATATTTCTTAACAGATATGCAAGTTATTTTTGGATGATTTTTACTAGTTCTAAAACTAATTGCATATAGTTTTGAGTGACATCAATAGTTTTGTTAAGAGACGAAGAAAATTCGAGCCCATTAAATGTTCTGTAAACACCTCTTAAAGTATCCTGATGCATTATCCGAAGACCCCGTATATCAAGGAAAGCTAAACAATTTACAAAAACATGCAACGCTATTATTTTTTATATTTCTTAACAGATATGCAAGTTATTTTTGGATGATTTTTACTAGTTCTAAAACTAATTGCATATAGTTTTGAGTGACATCAATAGTTTTGTTAAGAGACGAAGAAAATTCGAGCCCATTAAATGTTCTGTAAACATTGTGTCAGTTTCCCTGATATACCGGGAAAAGAAAAAGGTAGTTTTTTGAAATTGTATCTACATGTTCCAGTCCGAAACTGAATCTCTTTATGGTATACACCCAAATAGAATGTTTAATAGAAAAATATGCTATTCAAAATCATATAATTTATAACCAGAGAGAAATAAAAATTACTATAATGTTATGTGAGGTTTTAAAACTACAGATTGTCCAACGTTTGAGATATAAATGGTTTCATTTAAGGCCGAGGATGTAACTTATATTTCATGATTTAACTTTAACCAAATCTGCTTTAAACGTACCTATTTTTAAAGTTATGGTATAGCTAAAACTTGATATTGTTTACTCACTTTTATTATACAAAAAAAGAAAACTTTTACAGAGTCCTAATATAGAGTGAATTTATAATATATTTTATAAATATTTGGTCAGAATAAGAGAACTTTTCCATCTACCTTACAAGCATATAACTATTACAGTTATGGTATGCAGTAAAATAATTTAAAACTTAACTGCGCATCGTTGTCTTTTTCTAATTGACTATAAGCCATAATGTTCAAATTATTGTTATTAAATTCTAAAGGATTCAGAGTTAAAAAGAGAGAAGAGAGATGCATCGTTTTATTTTAGCATGTTAAATTGCGCCTTTATACAAATCTGGCCTATTTTCTGTAATTTGATAATTAAGATGTTTGTATTTTTGCGTTTGTCTGCACCATAGTATTAGTTTATTTGTTTTAACCTATTAACGTTGCCTACCTATGCAGTGTGTCCATTTATTTCTGGTTATTCAGAATACTTTTTCCTTTATATTGGTACTTGTCATAAAACAGTAAGTATGTATTTCATGTATGGCTGATAGTAAGGGAGCAAATGTCGGTTTTCAAAATCACATTAAGAGTAAAATCCCAAAATTTAGAGAGGAAAAGCGGTTGCAAATTAAAAACCGAATCGAAATTAAGAAATCGAGTTATGCTGTATTAATTTTAAAATAATATTGTCCTGAAAATTAAAATTAATATTAAAAGTTTTATTAAACACTCACGTGCAAAGAAAGCGGTCATACAAAATTTTGAGTTTAGGCTTTATTATTACCCTCTCCAACAACTTATATGGCCGAACCATATAACTGAAATTTTTATGTTAGTTGTATTATAGGTATAGTTCGGTGTTTTCAAATTTTTTTTTTATTTTATTAGAAATTATGAATTTTTTTTCTTGACTTGAGCTGTTCAGCTATTCAGCCAGTCACTTATAAGCAGCTATATTCTATAATGCGCCTTGTGCCAAAAAGTTTCTGAAGCAAGCGTAAAATAGTCCTAAATTATCAACACCTAGAAAAGGAAAGTATACAAGGTCACACTCCTGTCGTTGTGGGCCAATCAGAACATTGAGAAACAAACACGTAGGCCAATGGGATTAATGAAACATTGGGATCACAATAGGAACATCGTACTAACTAAGACCTATTCTAACAAAGAACAGAGCAAAAGAGAATTTACAATACTAATATCCCTCTAGATAAAATGAGACTACAACTTAATATTATTTTTATGAAGGTAGCTAATGATCATGTGTAGTGCTTTCTTATTTTGTGTTGATAAAAAGTACATTAAGTTTAGCGGTGTATGGTTTTTGTGTAAGTTCTGTAAATTACTATATAAACAGTTGGTGTATTTTGCACATTCGAAGAATATATGATCTAGGTCAGCTGCGACATAGCGGTGGTCACACAAGTTAGTTTGTACAACTTTAATTTTATGGAGATGAAAGGGGAAACGTGCGTGTTCAAATCTTAATCTAGTTACTGTAGTAACAAATCTCCTGGAAACATTAAAACTATCATGCCAGAGTACTGTTGGAATGTGTGGAAATTATGAAAAAATTTAAATTATTGCTAACCGAGATCATTTTGCATTTGTTTCAGAATAAATGCATGTATTGACATGAACCAAAAAAGGTACAGAATAGATGACTCTAAATGAAAATTGCTATTTTGATTAATTTTGCTACTTGATTATTCCACAGGGGGTTTTGGAATTAGATAAAAAAACAACATTTTGATTATACTTGTATATGTCGAATAACCAATGTTACTTAAAATGTGTAAGACACGTTAAAACTGATAGTTACCACAGGTCTCTAAAAAAATAATTAATATCGGAGTAAAAATTTCTTTTCACGTAACAAAATTTTGTAAAAACCGTTTGCTTTTGAGTGTATATTACATACTTCTTTGAACACACTGTACTTATAATAAAAATTATTATTGCAAGAAAAGTGCACGGAACTGCACACTTTTTCTAATTTAGTATGAATTAGTTATCAGTGGTTGAAATAAGATATTTTTGTATTTCTTAGTTTGAAAAAATTCTATAACTTGATTAAAAAAAAATCGTTTTAATAGCGATAGTGATAGTTATATTCCGGTTACAAGGTAATTGTATTTTTTATTGCGCTAATTAAATCTAATTAAACTACTGACTGCAATTTATTTTTAATTCTGTCGGTCCATTTGCCCCGTGGACATAAATGCTTATAAGTCGTATAACCTTACTGCGGTTTAAGAGTGTTTCTGTTATTCATTATACAGGGTGTACCTGGATGAGGGTTATCTATACCACAAATGGACCTAATTTTTAATTTCTCGACAAAAAGTCATTCTTATTAGAAAATTTGCTTGTAACAAAGTTAAAATTTGTCATTAGAAAATTCGGTTTTTGTATACAGGGAGGTTAAAATCTTAATAAAAAGGTAATTCTACTGCCTAATGGTATTTTCCTTAACAACGAAAAATGAAGGTAGTAAAATAAATATTTTTTTAACTGTACAGGGTGATCCTTAATGACGTGCTAATATTTCAGGGTGTGATTCCTTAGGTAATTTTATAAAGGAAAGTTCATATGAACATATGTCCGCAACGGCTTAAATTTTTTGCTACAGGGTGTTGAATTTTTATTTTTTAAATGGTTATTTTTTAATATCTCCGGAAGTACTTTAGATATTATTTTCAATTTTGGTATGTGTTAATAGGATATAGAACCACAACTTTTAGTTAGAAAAGTTATTCAATTGTTCCACCAGTGGCGTCCCTGAAAACATGTCATCTGATATTTTTTACAAAATAGATGGTACGCCACTGAAATTTTTGCATATGGATAATTTTTCTGATTAGCCTGGTCAAGTCTACATGAAAATGGTCACTAGAGTTTTTCGCGTCAACCGCACCATTCTTGATTAAAACCACTAAATTCATATGGAACCTCATTATTATTACCATTGATAAAATAATTAATGATAAATTTTGTTTTATAAAAATGGTTGGAGTGGGCAGTTCGATGCTAGGACGGGCGGAAGCATGCCTTTTAAGTGAAGGTGGCCATTTCCAACAATTTTTATGAAACAAAATTTATCATTAATTATTTTATCAATGTTAATAATAATGAGTTTCAATATGAATTTAGTGGTTTTAATCAAGAACGGTGCATCTGACGAGAGAAACTCAAGAGACCGTTTTCATGTCGAATTGACCAGGCTAATCAGAGAAATATCCACATGGAAAAATGTCAGTGGCGTACGATCTTTTTTGTAAAAAATATCAGGGGACATGTTTGCAGGGACGTTGGTTGAACAATTGAATAACTTTTCTAACTGAAATTTGTGGTTCTATATCCTATTAACACATACCAAAATTGAAAATAATATATAATGTACTTTTGGAGATATTAGAAAATACCATTTAAAAAATAAAACTTTAACACCCTGTAGCAAAAAATTTAAGCCGTTGCGGACATATGTTCATATGAACTTTTCTTTATGAAATGACCTAAGGAATCGCACCCTGAAATATTAGCACGTCATTAAGGAACACCCTGTATACAAAAACTATATTTTTTTTTATCAAGAATGCCATTTTGGCGAGAAAGTAAACATTTGGTCCATTTATGGTATGTATAGAATGAAAAAGGATCCTCGCTCGAATATCGACAAAACGGTTTGGATTCTGTACAATTCAGTTAAGGTAGGGTACTATTTTTCTGACGCTTACAAAAGTAGTACCCTACGGAATATTTTTATTAAAAACCGGTCTTAAACCTCGTGATGCAATTTTTGCAAATTTGTCGTTAGCTTTAAACATTTTTTGTTAATCTATGTGGTCATCGTCAATTTTTTTTTTATTAAATTCCCTCATTTAACCGTTTCAATTCCTATTGTCTAAAGAAAAAAAAGACTGTAAAAGTAGCTCGTCTCATATTAATTTCCTTATATTGCATAATATTAAAAATGATCAATTGTTAAACGATAAAAATCTTATTACACTTATGATTTTTACTGTTAACTATAGAGACGATTAAATTTGAAGTCTGTTACATAATTAAAGAGTTATGTAATGTAACAACTGCCTGTTACTTTTGGGTTTTCTGTGCCAAATTATCTGTTCTAAGTGTTAATAGAATTTTTAGTTGATGGTGAGGCTAGATTAAACGGTCTGTCTTTAGGAATATTGATATCACTACTGGACTATTATAACGTTTTTAGGGAAATACTCTGATACTGTAATAAATCACCGGATTGAGATTTTTACAACACAGTTTGAAATAATGTTAGTTTAAGCATATTATATGTAATATCTTCGCTTCCAGTAGATGATAGTAAAAATGGGAAGAATACCTCAATTTTATTGCGAAGGCCGGGCGGGGGGCGGGGGTCGCTTTTAAAGAACATTTGCAGCCTTCGTGGTTTAACCCTCTGAGATAAGTAAATGTTACCTTTAATAATCTTAAATGGGAAGGGAGGTAAAGTGGCACATCATTTATATTCGTATTCTCTACGTGTCCAAAATAAGGAAGGCCAGTACAGGGATCTCGGAAACCGTAAGAGATACGAAGTTTGTTAAATGGAGGTAAAGTTGAGCATTTACGTGCCTAATAATATTCCGTTTAGAAAGTTTTAAAATTCCAAGTAGTTCCGAAGATATCCGGAAAAAACAGAAATTCTGAAAAATCGTTTTATTGTTTTCCTAGGTTTTTTAGATCGAATTCTAAAGTGAATTGCCACTTATTCCGCTCTATCTAACAGCGTTAATTGTTTTGTAATCCGACGAGTCGTCTTCGAAGGGCCATTACCAACTTTCTTTTTTGAAATACGGTCCTGTTTTCCTGATATTGGAATTTGAGAGCTTTTTTCTCCCGAGTGCAACGATGTATGACACATTGTGATTTAAAGTCGTTTCGAGGATTTTTTGAACAACATCAGGAAATTTTGGGATACGGTCCTGTATTTCTTCTAATTTTATAAATAATATCTCATAAGTAAGCTCTAAATTTTTACTTATGTTGGACGTTCAATAAATAACAAATAACTTAATAATAAACCACAAATAAGTGAACAAAAATCATTCCAAATCCACAATGTGTCATACATCGTTGCATTCGGAAGGAAAAAAGCTCTCAAATTCCAATATCAGGAAAACAGGACCGTATTTAAAAAAAGAAAGTTGTTAATGGCCCTTCGAAGACGACTCGTCAGATTACAAAACAATTAACGCTGTTAGATAGAGCGGAAAAAGTGGCAATGCAAAAGTGCAATTTACTTTGGAATTCGATCTCAAAAAAACCCAGGAAAACAAAACGATTTTTCAGAATTTCGGGTTTGTTCCGGATATCTCCGGAACTACTCGGAATTTTAAAACTTTCTAAACGGCATATTATTAGGCACGTAAATGCGCAACTTTACCTCCATTTAACCGACTTCGTATCTCTTACGGTTTCCGAGATCCCTGTACTGGCCCTCCTTATCTTAGACACGTTGTATAAGGCCCCCCCCCCTTCACAATAAAATTGACGTGTTTCCGATTTTTAATATTATTTATTGGAAGCGAGATATTAAGGGTGGGAAGTTTTCCAATTGACACCCTGTATATTTTGCGTCATTGTGATAATAACTAGCGTTTAGTCCAGTAATGGTTTCGATTCGAAAAGTTTTAGAATAATTGTTACAAAATAGGTTAGATCACCTTGCCGAGTTATAAGGAGCCCGTACGCATGTAGTCTGTATTATAGCGACCTAAAGTTACATTTTTAATGAGTTATTAGATTTTATATTTACCATCCTAGCGCTATATTTAGGTAATCCAAATTTCTATTATAATTCGACATAATGAATCGGTAAATAAACGCATTTCTCATCAGTTTCTATTTGATTTAAAGCATCATCTATTAACCAACGTTTTGGTATTATTTCAATTAACAATATGACCTTACAGTAGGGCTCATAAACAAGGTACGTACTGCATTTTATTAATATTTGGCGCAGACTGCACACATCGTACTATATGTATATATAATATTTAATTTTTCAACACACTAATAAATATTTAGTATTTATTTCATTCTAGTTTTAAATGAGTGTTTTATTATGTATTGATACTTATGTGCGATTGTTTTTTTTTATTTCATTAATTTACAAAATAAAGTTATTACAATATTTTCTTTCTCAATTTTTTTCTCTTTGTTCGGTGCCCGGGCCATTCCCGAAAGGACCTGCAGCTTAACGTAGGCCCCGAACCACGACCCTCGGCCATACACAGCTCTCCCAAGGCATATCATATTATTTTACTTATTGCGGTAAGACCTGCCGATTGGTAAGTGTGTACCGAACCCCGTACCCCACGATCTCTTTCATCCAGGTTGCTGGTATCGGGTATGATAGATTTTTTGCATGCCGCCGGACAGCAACTTATACCACTAAAATCCACCTAGTGCGAACCGGTTTACTGGCCGTGGGGTTTGAACTCACGAAATGTCGTCCTGCCGTTCCTGGTGACTGCTGCTGTAACCACGGAGCCACCAGAGCCATACTTTTCCTTTTAAAAGTTTTAAATTAAACTAATCTGTATGGAGATAATTTGTCAGCCAAGTAAGACGCGAAAATCTATTGGTGGGTCAAAAATTTTTTACAGAACTTTCAGTCAATCGGATTTTAAAAATAAATATTCTCAAAAACACCTGTTCATTTTTTAAAAGGTTTCTTATAGTATCTAATTAGAGAAATTCGAAATCCGCGCAAAAGATCATTGTCACAAAGATCTTCGTCTATAGCATCGATCTTTTAAATAATTTAACGCCAGTCACCTGGCTAATTTTACTCTTCTGAATCATATAACGCCAATATTTGGAACTGAGTTATTTTAATCAGTCACTATAACCATTTTTCTATTATTTATAACAGCCCTATCTTATATTGGCTTAAAGATTTGGAATGTTCCTTATAGAATGTTAAAATGCTAAGAAAATTAGTCATATTTTTAATCCACTTAAGGTGTAAACGAAACTTGCACATTAAAATATATTTTTAATGGTTTTAAACGGTTAATAAAAAAATATTGTATATAACAAACCGTCACATCAATGTATCTCCGGTAACATTTTCATGCGGATACAATTAAAAATGCACAATTTCGTGAATAACAGCTAATACAAGCCATTTCTTAAACTTTTTTAGACTGACATGGGTATCTGTACTCAAGAGAATGACTTCGTGTAGTATTTTTCCCTTAATTAAGACTACTAGGTCAGAGTTAAACCTGTGACCGGCGATACCACATGAAAACATACGCCTGGTAAAAAGTAGGCAATGTTCTAGTTTATACCTAAATAAACAAAATAAGGAACTTACCTAAACAGGAGCACGCTTTAGACAAATTCAAACACATACCGTCATATTTGTAAAACTATTAGGCCGACCTGTAGTGGCGTTATTTATAAGCAATTTCTGCCGTAACCGGCGATACATACAGCTGCGGGGATGGAACTTCTGGTTAATAATTGCGTTAGAGAAACTAAACTTGACTTTTGAACATTATTTTTTCAATACAAATTATAGTAGGGCTGTAAATTATTTATATATAAAAGTAACTTTAGTAAAATGACGTGAAATATAAAAGGGTAAAGTAAGAAATTATTGACTGGGGGACACGTGACCGGCGATACATTTTTAAATTCAAATTTGAATACTGCCGCTATAATCTAAAAAAAAACTTTTAAAATTGCTTTCTAATGCAGGAAGTAACATATATTTCGCAAATTATAAGTTTCTACAGGCAAATAGTTTATTTTAGTAAGTTATATGCTGAGGACTGAAAGTTGCCTGTAAAAAAATTTTGACCCTGGTATCTAATTAAAAAAAAAAACATTTAGATTTAAAAGTTTACTATTATAGAATCAGATTATACAAGACGGAACTTAATCGAGAGTGTTGGAAAGAAAAATTAAAGCAGAAAAAATAGACACACACACAAACTGATAACACAACCAAAATTAATAAAAATTTTATAATACTATTAAAAATTTATAAATATTTGTTAATATAAATTACTCTATTCATAAAATAAATAGTTATCTATTATTACAAGTTAACGATTTTAAGTCAGTGATTGAGAATTCTTTATAAAATTTAAATGTTTAATCTCATCACAAATAGTTACACTAGTTTTACTCTTCCGCGACTGAACCATAAGGGTTACCAAAAGGTTTACAGACCATCGCTCCAGCGATGGTGGGCAATCGATGAAACTGTATCGGTGGCATCAGTATGTCGATTCTCGACTTAGGGTAACGATGATATCGAGAGAAGTGATTAAATCTTCTCTCGATATAATCGTTCTCCCACATCTGCTCGCGTGATAAATTTGTTTGGATTTAGGTCTGCCTGCCATATTGTCGGGTTTGTTCGGTTTGTTGTACAATCGGTGTATGAATAGTGTACAGCCAAATATCATACACTTGTACTTACACATTCGTACAATCGTTGTTCTGTATATGTACGTAGTGTACGGCGTGGCCCACGTAATACGATGCTGTTGTTTCACGCTTTAAAAACTGAGTTACGAAAAAATGGTCGAAACCAAAGTAGATCAATAACCTTCTCTGTGCTATAGTGACCTGTTTAGCATATAGAAAGTATATTGTATACTATTATATTTTAGAAATCTAAGGGACATTCTATATTGTCGCATGAACATTTAGACCGGCGTCGACTTGATGAAATACTCGGAAGTCTAGAAAAATAAAAAATTTATTTTGGACAATGTGGCCAATTTGACAGTGGTAAATCATTTTGAAAGTAATGTCTTTCCTATAATACCCTTATAATTTTTGGAGTAGTACCTGCTTCTAAGAAATCGCGTTCCGAATATACAGGGTGGTTAATTAGTGCGAGGAAGTCAAATATCTCCGTTGTTCTTAAAAATATCGAAATTTATTAAATGCAAAGGTTCTAGGATAAATAAAAGCGCACATTTTAAAAATATTTTTGGATATACAGGATGCTCCAAAAAAAAACGGGGCATCATACATATAAGTAATTTTTTTTAAATAGTACCCCCCATTTCTTTTTGTCTCATCGACTTCGGCATAAAATTTTACATAAGATATGCTATTTTATTTTGGTGATTTATACGACGTTGCCAGATTATTCAATTTTTCCTAAAATTTTCTTGAAAAACATCATATCAAAAAAATTATTTTAAAATATAACTAATTTAAACTAAAAAAGAAATGTTTATATTTTTATAAACCTTAGAGGCGTCCGAATAATTTTACTAAAAAAAAGAATCAATATCGTATACAGGGTGTTTTTTTACATCGGTACAAATGTAGCAATCTTTAGATAAATGTTACTCGATTTTTTCAAATGGACCCCCCTTTATATTATTATGTCACTTTACAGATAATTTCAACCTCTTTAAATAGGCAATTATAATAAATGCTCTAAAACGTAACGTTCTTTTAATATTTTATGTTTTATTTAAAAAATGTAAAAATATCGGCACTTTCAAATTGACACTTTTTGTAACTGGGCGGGCAAAATACGTGACAAGAAAAATAACGCTCAAGCTTACAATCAGCTTTAAATTTAGCGTCGGTATTATGTGACAATATGGCAGATTCTATCGCAAAAAGAGTATCGACTAGTGCTATGGAAAACTTGTTTGCACCACGAAAGATCAGAAACGAAAGAAAATTCGTATTTGCAAAAGTGACCCTACAACCTCATGATGGGCGAATCGAAAAGTATAAAATTCTAGTGTTTAATTTTTCAGTCACTTATCACAAATACCATATTGTCTTGGTAATATTTAAACGAAATTGTACTAAAACGCTCAATAACTACTATAATGTTGGTTATTTAAATATTCCTTTTCTATTCTAATAAAATATAACACTTTACTACTTTAAACAATAGGTTAGTGAAAAACTATTAACAGAAAGTAAATAAATAAATATAATTTATAAAATATAAAAAATTTGTAATGGTAGCGACGAATTTTATTACATATTGATACCATTTAAATACTCTGATATTGTATAATTTAAGTCGACATTTCTTCGAACTTGAAGAATTTGCACTCAAAGTTAATATATTGCTTTTTTCCTTTTATTTTATATATATAACACACTGATTGTTTATTTATCCTTAATTTTTTTTATTAAACATTAGTAGGTACCAACTATATGCCATCTAGTGTTCGAAACTGGCATTTCTTAGGTAACAAATGTTGATCGAAATTGAAATGTATTTCTAGAAAATTGCTTTTAAAACAATTCCTAGCCATTTTGATTGGGGTACTGCGACTTTTTGTAATCATTGGATAAATAATTAATCATTGTCTAATAGTTTCACGACTTTAATATTCCAAAATTTCATTTCAACTGATACCTAAAATAAACAAAAAATAAATGTTAAATACTTAATAATTGACTTGCATTTTTACACTGCCTATATAACTAAAAACTAAATATAAACATTTAAAATTGCTTCAAAAATAATACAAAAAATATACAAAACAAAAATAAGTACAGTGCCATGCCTTAAAGTCTAAGATAAGTTTCATATGTAATATCATATTATTGTTTTTAAAAGAAGTTGCTGCTTTCTTTATTGTAAACTTGAGGTAACTACTCAGTCTAGTGAATAATTAAGTGTCCAAACACTGTCTCTTTATGACACTTTATATCTAAATATGCACGAAAGACAAATCAGAATAACATTTTAAGTTTAGTTACCAGAAAAGGTTGGAAAATAAAACATAAAAGTAATATTATGTAACAATTAGGCCTTACGCTGCCAAGAACATTATTTTGTAAAGCCAAATCAGGGTTTTTCCTTACTTTTATGGAATGTAGAGCTTGTTTTGACCCCAAACGCCAAGTCCATCTTCCAAGGTGTACACGGTTGGTAAAAAGAATGGAACACCCCCAATATTTTCGTAACCATGTATCGTTTCGAAAATTGCTCGGTATAGCACGAAAAATTCCTAGAATTTGTAAAAGTGGAAAATAAAATCGACGGGTCCGAGCGTTTTTCGAAAATATACGTGGTTATGGAAATATTGGGGGAGCTACATTATTTTTGCCCACCGCGTAGGTATAATAATTGTTGACGTAGAATAGAGATTTATAAACATTTACTTCTTAGTACAAATTAACTTATAAAAAAATTGGCATCGATTTTATTTTAAACCCATATGACATAAGTCACATGATAAGTTCTCTTTCCCTGCAGCTTTCAAAAGGACAACGGAAAAAGGTGGGAAACTGACGAGCTATTTTTGGAGATAAATGTCAGATTTACTCGGAAATCGATGTAATTTAAGACTTATTAACAAAACGACCGCAGAAGCCAACAAAAATATTATACAGGGTTATACAACTTTAATTCCCTGGATGATCCTAATTAATCGTCGGAGCCAAAATAACCTCCTATCTCTTCTATAAAAGTAAAATATTTTGTAGCTGATAAATTACATATTCCAATATTAAAAATAGAAATGGTGAATTCTATTCTGAGCTTGCAACATGATAGTCAATGGCTTGTCAAAAAAGTCAGAAAGTGGGGCTTATGCAATTCATTTCGGCCAGAATATCTTAAGTTTAAATACCATATAACATTCAGGTCGCATTACAGCGTTTTAAAATAGTAGACGATGTTTTCTTAAGTAGAAAGGCAACAAAATCGACAGCATATGTCACGTCAAGTTATAAGGCCCCCCTTTTTGACATCTTATAAGCGGAGCATAGCTATCGCTATGGTCAACCAATTAGAATAAGAAATTAGCGGTTATGCTCGTGAAACAAATTGCATAAAAGCTTTTATATTAAATAATTTAAGGAACATAGCTTCATAATTTCGTATTCCAGTATTCATTAATAAAATAACTAGAAAAAGGAAACTAAACGAACAAAGACATTAAAATTGCAGGGATACTTGGGCCTAGTGCACACGATCAAACTCTATTTAATTTACGGACTAAAAAATATAGACGACGTAACTGGAGCATAGGGTTGATAGGTATTAAACTGATCAAAAATGAATGGTCTTGAACAGTTTCTTTAGGAAATCTGTATCTTTTTTAAACTTAACTTTTCCCTGTACTTTTCAAATGGAATTTGAACATCCCTCTTATCGATACATGCATCAAATAACATTGTAAGTGACATTTTGACCAATATCATAGTTCAAAATACATTTTTAGCTTAATTTTTTTTTAAATGTCTCTCTCATCCCATTCGTATCTCATTATTTTGGTATTTTGCCTGTAGTATCATGGTATCAAAGTAATATACTCGACCCTTTTATGTCTTCTCCTGTAAGAATACGATTTGTCATTTACAATGTTCTTCGATGTATGTATCGATATATCTTCTAGGAATTCTCGTGTTTGTTAATTTCTACCTCTATCACTTCAATCAATGAATGGCTTTAAAATCCATTTTTATGGAAATTTTAATAAATTATAAGAAAAAACGCGTCCTAATACTAGTTTCTAAACCTTAAAATTTTGATAAGACATGCTTGAGGTATATTCTGGGGTTCCTTGAGGAATATTAAAGGCGACCTTATAAAACTATGAAACTGGGCCGATATTTGAATGTTACCTTAAGTTAGACCTTACCTAAGGTAGCCTTAACGTTATGGTAAACCTTAAAAAAAAACTATGTTTTAAATCGCCACTTGCGAAAACACCTTCAACGCATAGGTATAAACAACGGATCCATTGAATCCAGACTCTGCGGCGAAGAGGATGAAACCGCCTCACACATAATATACCGCTACGTAGCACTCTCGTCTCGTAGAAGACAAAATATCTTCGGGAACATACAACGTGGTGATAACCTCCCACATGGCAAGCTTGGTAGAAGGAACTAACATTTTCGAACAAGATATCGGTACACAATAAGCCGTAAGGCTGCAGTGGCAGAAGTTCGGGCCTTTAAACCGACCCCCGCCTTTAACCAACCAACCATGTTTTAAATTAATTTGAGGGTTCTCTTCTGTACCTTAAGGTAACTTTGAAATATCGGCACTCATGGCGTGGTAATGTTCCATATAACACGTCAATTGACCCTCAAATTAATTTAAAACATAGTTTTGTAAGATTTACCTTAACCTTAAGACTTCCTTAGCTAAGGTTAACTTACACACACACCCTAACGGTACTTTATACGGTTATGTTGGCGTGTGCGATTACGTATTTGACGCTCGTGTACACCTGGTCTTCATCTACAATATAAGCATAATTTCTTCCATAATACAGGACAATGCATAAACAATTTTTAAAAAATTATTTCTAGAATAAGTTTATTTATCGGTGTTTTTTTAAATCCTCGATGTCATTAGCTGTTAAACGTAGTTGATCCTTTTTCGTCTTAACTGTCATAGCTAGAGCTATTGTGATGATCGGCCTGTGGTGACGGCGGGGTAGACAAATTTGAGCTGTTGTTGCTAGCTATCGAGTGGCGCGGGCTGCCCCTGGTTTCAGTTGCCTATAAAAAACATCAAAATACCTATAACATAAAACATTTTATTCAATTTAAACGTGCTTTAAATATTTTTATCATCCGTCTAAATATTTAGTATGTGGTAAGCGGTGGCGGATTCAATTATATTCTTTATATTTATTAAACCAATTACCGACCACCGAGATTTTATTTAACAAAACATGTGACAGATGATAAACAATAGACGTTTAGTACGAAGTTAATAATATATACAGGGCACTTAAAAGAAGATAATTTGAATTACTCGTGGGTCAAACTGGATGTTAGAAAAACGCGCGTCTGACCTCAAACAAAGAGACAACTCTCAAATCCAAGAGGCACTAGAAAAGATTTCTCCATAACAATGAAACACGCATCATCGTTAATGCCAAAGCACCTAATTCCATAGACGTTGTTAAATTTAAAACCGTCCTAATTTGACAGTTGGGAGATTTAAAAAGTTTTATATTATACAGGGTGTTCCAATAATGCATCAGGATACTTGGGGATGGTGATTCTGCACGTTAAAATAAAGGTAGTAGTCATTTTTTTTGTATGTTCAAACACAAGCACTACGAAAAATCCTGGGCGGAATTAAGAGGGCAAGGTCAGCCGATCACTTTCCATGGAAATATCTGTAAAAGAGAGTCAAATCCCCAACCTGTCTTCGATGTTCTAGGTTGTCGAGGCTCTTCGTCAGCTCGTGGTCTCCGATCAGACGAATGGCCCTGCTTTCGATGGAATCCAGTAGCCGAAGAGTATGTTTGGGTGCAGAGCTCCAGACATGAGAGCAGTACTCTAGTGATGGTCGAATCTGGGCTTTGTATAGTGTCAAAAGTTGTTGAGGTGTGTACAACTTTCTGGTTCGGAAGAGTACACCAAGTTTCTGAGAAGCTATCTTGGCGATTGCCACAACGTGATTATGCCAAGACATATTTCCGCCTAGATTGACGCCCAGCAAATTAATAGCTGAAGCCAGTGGGATTGCGTGTCCTGCCATGACTATATCCGGTTCTGTAATGTTAACCTTTTTAGAGAATACTTCTGCCTGGGTTTTCTTAGCGTTAAATTCGACTTGGTTACTGTCACCCCAAGCCAAAATTTCTTCCAATTCTTTGTTGAGGCGCGATACTTCATGATATCTGCGAAGATGTGCATCGGCAACTGATGTTCGTGCATTCAAAGAGAAAGATGAGACAAGTGTGCTATCATCAGCAAAGCTAAATATCATCATATAACAAAAAGTCAAAAACTAGTAATAGTCTAATAACAAAAAAGATATGTCAAGTATCCTGATGCCTTATCCGAACACCCTATATATAATTTTTTAATTTCTTTTCAAATCTATAAATATATTATGCTATTGCAATTGATTAAACTATTTTGACAAAAACATCCCGAAAAATAAGGGAAACAAATAAACTGGTCGTTTCGGGAGGAAAGGAAAATATTTTAATGAGATCATGCTTTAGACCTTAGGCATAAATTTACAATAACTCTTCCACTGCACAAAACCACTTTGTAGTTATCAAGTGTCCTCAATTTATAATAAAGTTCCAGTTAATTTAAAATCCGCTTCAACACAATCATTTAAAAATGCAATACATAAATATAATTAGTTTTTTTTCTGCACCTCTCATTGCATGCACTTGTAGTTAGATTATTATATAATAATGTTATTTCTTGTTTTTATATAAACATATAATATGATACATTGTTTCTTACGTGTTACATTTCTGTATTTTTTACTATTATTTGACATAATATAATATCAGGTTAAGTGTTGTTGTGTAATTTTTTCATTATCAAACAAAAATTGGATAATTGTTTCCTTTAATAACTCGAAAACAATTTATGATAGTGCACTGATCATATGGATGCATTATACTGACATGAAAATAGTATGTTTTTTCGATTTAAAAAGTTTTGACCATTCCATCAGTGGCCTTCGCGACAGCAAGAAATAAAATTATTCAGGTGAAAGTAATAGTACGCCACTGGCATTTTTCACATATTCTCATTGGAGTTCGTTGCTAAAATGCAAGACCCATTTTATATCATTAAATAGGTATTTGTTTCTCAATCTACAGTCATTTCTTAAAAGAAAAAGTCTTTCGAATTTCTCTTATAGGACAAACCGTTTTCAAGTAATAATTAAAATGCTGTTTTACTAGGTAAATTTTGTTACGTAACGGTTTTTTTTAGATGTTATGATATTTGTAAAATAGTCAGTTCTGAAATTTTAGATGTTTATTTTAACAAAAAATAACTATATGATCAGTGAAATATCATGAATCGTTTTCGAGGTATTAAAGGAAAAATGAATTACTTTTCTATTGACGTATCTCGGAAAGAAAACGTTTCCGGACCCACATTTATACCACAATTATATTGACCTAAAATATCGCCTTAAAATTTTTCCCTTTCATCCCGAAACATCCTGTATAATCAAAACAAGGACTAAATTTAAACCTCTTTAGTGAACAACAGGGCCAAGATATAACCATAAGTCAAAAAAAGCAACAAAATCGCACTAAAAAATAAAATCATGCCAAGCGTGTTAGATTATTATTATTATTATTATATTATATTTAATTAAAACACGCCAACAATTATGTCAAACTATTTACTTAGCGGCAGGAAAAATTAGTACGTTAAAAATTCAATTTATTCAGCCCATCACAATACACCTACATAATTATAATCGATTTAACTGGAATGAAGACAAATTGTAAACACATTTTTCTTCAAGTTTCCCATTTGTCATAAAGTAGTCTTATGTCTTCCTACCTAAAGGGGATAAAATAAAACGTGTCACTGGATAAGTATTTTGTGTAGAATTTTCTATAATTATATTACTATAGCACATTCTCATACGAATGCTTTTAGAAATCAATGATTTCGGCTATAACAAGGCTGTGTAACAAGACTTATACTTGGTGTTTGAGAAAACATGGCCCATCGATCGTGTGGTGATTCCTTATGCAAAAATAAGACAAATAGTTCATATCAACATGGGCCCTCAAATGCTTTGTTTAAAAGATACAAGGGTGTTTTCAAGATACTTCCGCGCTCTACTAATGTCAGAATTCGGCAAAATCCTCATATTTGTGCCAAGTCGTTGAGGCCTTAAGCATTCCTAAGGGTCGATATTTCAAAGGCAACTTAAGATACAGTATGGCATAAGTCATCCTTTGACAGTATATTAAAGTTCTCTTTTAATCTGATCTAAGGGGCGTGGTAATTTTCCACGTAACGCGTCAATTGACCCTCAAATTAATTCAAAACATAGGTTTTTTAAGGTTTACCATAACGTTAAGGCTACCTTAGCTAAGATCTAACTTAAGGTAACATCCAAATATCAAACTGACAACGCCACCTTAAGGAGCACGCACTTGAGTGTCGAGGACGCCTCAAGTGTCCACTATGAATACGGTGTAGAAGGTAATTTATTTAGATAGATATATTTTCATAGGAATAAATACTAATTTGCTAAAATCGCGTTACCCTACCTAATAAAATTGCATTTATCTTGTAATAGACTATTTTTTTGTTAAATATTATCGCGTACGCTCGCTCCTGGTGAACCTTTCATACATTTTCACTGCTGCTTAAATATGTGCTATTTTAAGTATTTTTCAAAACCCAAAATTCCCTAAAATTATTAAACTCGTTTCGGCAATATCTTGAAAACACCGAAATTCTTAAAAAATCTTAACACCCTGTATCTTTCAAACAAAGCATCTGTGGACTAATGTTGATTGCCTTATTTTTGCGTAAAGAATCACCACACGAGCGCTGGCACATACTTTTTTAACTGTAGATTTCCTTAAAGAAAACTAGTAGTGTTTTGGGTTACACCTTCTCCCGGTTCCTATCAGTGACAAAAAGTACTATGGAATCGACCCAATTCGAACCACCTGTATGTTTGAACAATTGTCTTACTGTAAATAATATTCGTTTAAGCATTTTACCTTGATCATGTCGTGCAACGACGACATACTGCCTATGCTAGCCGGATCTGGCGACGGCGACGTATCTGACGGCCGCGGTAACGCGGGCGGCAAATCTCTGGGTCGGGGAGGCGCCGCTCTTTTCGCCCCATTATACGCTTGTGGCTGCGTTCGCAAGGGCATCGGATTCGAGATCTCCAACCACGGTCTTGGTTTACCCGACGCGGGAACCGGTGGAAGAGGAGCTTGCTTGATAGGCTAAAAACAAATATTTATTTATTAAATCGTCATAAATTACCTTGATTTTGGTTGAATTTGATCGAATCTATTATTTATTTGTTTCCATATAAATTTACAATGTAAACAATGACATTGTCAAAAATATTCTTTAAGTTTAGATAATACAGATATGCCCGAAAAAAACAGTACTGAAACTAAGTTGGCGGTGTTTTTATGCGTGCGCTGTCACACTCAAGTTAGCTAGTATAGACCTGTCAAGTAAACCTCAAACAAGTAATTAGTAGGGCCTAATTGTTAAAAATGGTGTTAAGTACAGAGGAGAAAGTGTTTCTGGTAGAGCATTATTTTCGCTCATACGGAATGGGCCGACATAATGGTGCAAGTTTGCTATACGTGTCTGATCAATTCACTCAACGGTTTAATAAACGTTCTCCAAGTAATGCTGTAATTTTGAAGGTTATTGAAAAGTTCAGAAATACGGGTAGTGTATTGTGCTAACGAAAAGGAAACTCGGGGCGTCCCAGGACAGTTAACAACAACAATAACCATGAACGTGTTTTTGAGCAAATCTTACAAAATCCGAAAGCCAGCCAGGCAAGGACAGCGTTACAACTTGATTTAAAAAGAACTTCCTTTCAAAGAATCCTGAAGGAGCTGGGTGCATTTTCGTATGTGATTCAGGTACATCAACAACTACATCCTCGGGATTATCGCAGTAGAGTGGAATATTGCGCCAGAATTCTCGCGTTACAGTATGAAAATCCTGAATTTTTGAAAAATGTTTGGTTTTCAGACGAAGCACACTTTCACTTGTCAGGCTATGTGAATCGTCGCACAAATCGATTTCTGGGCTTTGCCAGACCCGATGAGGTTCAAGAGGTTCCTTTACATAGTGCAAAAGTGAGTGTCTGGTGTGCTGTGTCCGGAGACGGAATCATTGGTCCGTACATCATCGAAGAGAATGGTAGGCAAGTCACACTTAATCAACAGAGGTACAGACACATTTTAACACGATTTATCCCTGATCTACGTCAATTCTGTCGTGCACGTAACTTGGCATTTCGAAACCAATTTTTTCAGCAGGACGGGGCAACTTGCCATACTGCTGCCGCAATTCGTCAATTTCTTCAAGAACATTTTCCAAGCAAATTCATGTCACGATTTACTGACTTCCCTTATCCTTCACATTCTCCAGACCTCACACCTCCAGACGCATACATTTGGGGCATGGCTAAAAATGCCGTTTTCAAACGGGCACCACAAACCATCGATGAATTAAAGGATGCCGTTAGAGTCTTCTTCGCAGCTCTGAGACAACCCTTATTCAATAACATGACCAGAAACTTAGAACATCGTTATGAAGTCTGTCTTGAACAAGGAGGTGGACATTTAGAACATATAATAAAGTGTCAATAATATGTATTTTTTAAATATATAATACGATTACAAGTTCAGTACTGTTTATTTCGGGCAATACTGTAATATCGTAGCGTTCACGTAAGGTAAGGTGGGGTAAGAGTGTATTCGGAGTAAGTTTGTAAAAGATAAGTGCTATCCATCAATGAACTACCGAACAAGGTTACCTGCACTTCAAATGTAATAAAACAGCAACAGTTAGATATTTTCATTTTAGACGCAACTAGTCTTTCTTCTTCAACTGGTTGTCGTAAGGTTGACATTATAATTTTGGACACTTACCATAGGTATAAATATACACAATTTTATGTGAAACCGGACACACTTCTACCGCTTTATAGGGTATGTGTGTAATATCCACCCGAAAACAAAAAAAAAGTGGCGAAACAAGATGAAAAATGCCAACAACTTTCCAACAGAAGTTATGATATGCGATTTTCTTTTAAATTAATCATTACTTACCCTAGGCTGTGGTGCAGGTGGTCCATACTGAATCTGATCCGGAAGACTGGTCGTTAAATCAATAAGTCTTTGCTGCTGGATGCTATCACCAGGTCCTACGTGACTTATATGATTAAAGTTCGTAGGAGCGGATATTAGCTTTGAACGCCTATCCGTATTCCTACAAAAAATTCAGTTTCATTTTCGTCATTGACAACAAAATAAGCGTTAGGCTTTAGAATTAATGTGGAAATAAAAATTGATGGTGGGACCTCATGATGTCATTGTTCTTCAGAGCCATTTAAAACATATGTTTTATCATATTACTTGTAGAATTACTTTGTTTTATAAATTCCTCCTTGCACCGGGACCGAAAAATTGGTCTGACAAGAGCTTGGCGATAGATAAGCAAAGTATAAAGGTGCAGTGAAGGGTCGGACTATGGAGGAGCCAGTAATGATATTTGTATAATAGGTTATGAAGCGTATTTGGATAATTCTACATGTTAAAATAAAGGTAGTGTTCATATAACAAAAAACTAAATACTTTTCGAGTTAAACCTCCAAAGTTCAAAATTTGTTTTCTTATTTCTAACATCTTGCGGTTAGTTTTTAAACCAGTTGATGTTTGGCACAGGGACTACGCTTAAGCACTTCTATCATTTTCTTATAAAAATGTCCCTCTATTGTGCCACCAGAGGCCACTTTATCTGAAATTCAAATTTAATTTCTGGCATATCTTTCTTGTTATTCTTAATTATAGGTTAATTAATTCTTAATGGTAGGTGCCCATTTTATTCAAATTTTAAACTCCAAAATTGTCCAATTAGAATCGTTCTACATTTATGTTTCCTCATTTTAGTGAATACCGTTGTTTTTTTGTAGATATGTTTGTAAGTACATGCGCGGTTAGAAAAAGGTTCCTTATAACATTTATTTAATTATGAGCTGATTTAATAAAAGTAACGTAGACACAATATGCTCGTCGTATAAAGCATACATTCGCTATTATCAACATCACTCAGTACTTTTGTCTTAATTTGCTTCATCACAATATCTTTAACTGTCAACAGACCAGAGCCACTATGATCGACGTCTTTCCAAAGACGCCACATTTTTAAAAACATTCGGAATAACAAAAAGTACGATCGAGATTGTAAAACAATTGCACGGCTTACGAAAGATCGTAAACTTGTACTTTAAATACTGAGTTTATATTATATTGAAGATAGAAGGGGTTAAAATTGTACCATCCATATATTACCATCGTGCTGGAAGACGGCGCGAGTCCAACCTATACCAAAGAAAGGTAAGAGAACCCTGCCTAACAACTATCGACCAGTCGCTTTCAGTTATATCAAAAGTAATGGAGAAAGCGATTAAAAAACAACATCTAAAGTGGAAGGCTTCAACATTATCAGCGATCATTAATATGGTTTTCGGAAATCCAGATCAATGGGAAACCTTCTAGCCTATGTCACCCATCTTTGGAACAACGCAATCCAACATCATGGGGAGTCTCGGGCTGTTGCCCTGGATAGTTCTAGAGCCTTTGATCGTGTTTGGCATGAGGGGCTTCTAAGTAATTTGCGATGGTATGCCCAGTCGATTCTGTGCATGGTTGTCTAGCTTTCTTAAGGACCGCTCTCTGCAAGTGACACCTTCACCATTAATGCCGGTGTTCCTCAAGGGTCCATATTGTCTTCCACCCTCTTCTTACTCTAGATTAACGACCTTCTAGTGAACACTAAAAATCCGATATTTCGTTTTGCTAACGATAGCACCCTTGTCTCATCTTTCTCTTTGAATGCACAAACATCGGCTGCCGACGCACATCTTTGCAGACAGCATGAAGTATCACGCCTCAACAATGTTCTGGAAGAAATTTTGGCTTGGGGTGACAGTAACCAAGTCGAATTTAACGCTAAGAAAACCCAGGCAGCAGCTTTTTCTAAAAAGGTTAACATTACAGAACCGGATATAGTCATGGTAGGACACGCAATCTCACTGGCTTCATCTACCAATTTACTGGGCGTCAATCTGGGAGGAAATATGTCTTGGCATAACCACGTTGTGGCAATCGCCAAGATAGCTTCTCAGAAACTTGATGTACTATTTTGAATCAAAAAGTTGTACACACCTCAGCAACTTTTGATACTATACAAAGCCCAGATTCGACCATCACTACAGTACGCGCCGGAGACCACAAGCTGACGAAGAGCCTTCACAGCCTAGAACATTGAAGACAAATTGGGGATTTGACTCTCTTTAACAGATATTCCATAGAAAGTACTCGGCCGACCTTGCCCTCTTAATTCCGCCCAGAGCGGCGAATACCAGAAATACACGATTAATCACTGCCGCCCATCCATATGTGGTTAAGCTTAGTACTCCTCGAACTTCATTATTTAAGAATTCTTTCATCTGGAGGACTTCATCTTTATGGACCGACCATCCCGAGGTCGCTTTTCCCAACGAATATAACCTCCAACGATTCAAAACCAACGTGAATCGCTTTATTCGCACAAGCACACTCCCAGAGTGCTCTAAAGGATTTTTCCTATAGTGCTTGTTTGATCATAAAAAAAAACCAAACAAAATCTAAAGTCTAAATATTTAGTTTATCTTAATAGAATCAGTACTTACGCCCTCGTAGAACGATTTCCTTCTCTTATTGAAAACCTTCGTCTAGGTTTTTGAATAACTCTGCCCTCCGTATCTAACGTCACTATGTTCTCTAAGTTTATAAGTTCCCCTAAAATTTAAATAATTATTAAAAATTGTTTCAGACCACGAAAAACGCCAGCAACTTACTTTGATGAACATTCGACAGATACAATAGATGTGTCAAGTCGTGTAATATGCACAAGGAAAGACTTCCACTGTCGTTTAGTGGCTTAGCCCTTTTGATATTTAAGGTTTGGACCCATTCACCGGTGGCACAGTTGAAAATGTCAATATGAGTTTCACTATAGACTACTAAGTGTCCGTCCCTATAACCTAAAAACAATATTACATATGAAATACTCAAGGATCTTAAATCAAGGATACGACTTTGGCTCACAGTCTTTGAAGAATAAACAATTCACATTCTTAGGTACGTTGTAAACAACTTTCCAGAAAAACAATCGGGCAGCTCTGAAAATTGGTATAATTTTTTTTTGACCAAGACATTACGTCGCCTTCGAAACGTACTTGTGTGTTAAATTTAAGTATTGTTTGTGGAAAAAGTAGTAATTCTTAACCCAACATGGTAAGACTGTGCCAAGACTGCAGTAAACTGGATAAAAATATAGACTTTTGAGTCACGTCCGTCGATTGTTTGTTTTCCTAACCAAGACATACATACATACAAACCGGTTACCTATTAGAATGAATACAGAAACAGACAGAAGATAAAGGATTTTACAGATAGTAAAATAATATAATAATCAAAATAAAATATCAAAAACTGTAATTAAATACAGAGTAATTGTGAATGCAACTATGCTATAATAATAATAATTCTATGCCTAAAATTTAAATTAATAATATTCTTTTATTCTATATTACTATATATTATTCTATAAATTATTGATTAGAACCTAATAAAGAAAAGGATCCAAAAATAGCGCAATATATGTTACATTTTAATGGTATTTTTCGATATACACACAAAAACAATTATGAAGTAAATTGAGAAAACAGATCCATAAAATATATTGGTATATTGGAATATATTGACTTACTAATGGCAATAGGCACTGCAGGATACATAATTTCTCTATCTCGGGACTTGCGACCATGCTTATCGACATAAGCTGCCAAAGTTCCAAAAACTAGGAGGTATTCACGTCTCGGTAACTCTATAACTCTCAAAGCCTCTACCGAACTACACGTTATCGTGGCATAAAGAGGGTTCTCTGGATGAAGTAAAGCTAAAAAAACGTGGAAAAGGTTTATACAGATGCTGAACTTGAAAAATAACCTCGGGGTGTTCCGTAATTGATAACTAAATGGCAGGATGTGATTGTTGGATTTATTTAAATGCTAGAAATCCATTTTAAACTGCTTAGCTTTCTTAGTTTTTTTTCTAATTTAAGTTTTTCTTCATAAATCACGCCGGTTTTGACATGAAAATTTGAAATTGGGGTTTTTGAGGGCGCGTAACATGAATACATTTCTACACCCTACACGTCTACCATATCGCGCCCAAAAATTTCTGGCGGGTAACTTTTTTGGAATTATTATTAAAATTTATAATAGTAATTTCTAAAGAAAAATTGTGTATCTCATTTATTTTGTTCCATCCATTTCCGAGATATCTGTATTTTTGAACAACATTGCATGGAAGTTTTTATTTTTAACAAAAATAACTATTCATTTCGGACAAAAAATTAGATAACAATGTGATGAAAATTATGAATTAACATCATATCAACAAATGTGAAAATTTCCTTAAACCTTTATCAAATATCGCCTTACTTTAAATGAAGTTCTTTCTTTATTTTAAATTAAGTTGGATTTTGCTATGCAATAAAATATTAACTTAGAAATATCTCAGAAACGCATTGATGTAACAAAATAAATTACCATTATATTATAAATTTTAGTCAGAATCCCAACAAAGTTACCAACAAAAATTTTTGGGCATACTGTAGTGGGCGTAACTAGGGCCCTCTAGAAGTTATTTGAAAAACATGAATAGATTCATGTTACTCGCCCTCAAAAAACACCCAATTCAAATTTTCATGTCTATATCTCAAAAATAGGTTGAGGTATGAAAAAAAACTTAATTTACAAATTAAAATTCAATACCCTGTATATCATTAACGATCAACATTTTACTACGGCATTTTTAGCTCAAATCTATTATTTTCATTTTAAAAAGGTATTATAGAGATTACCATAAGAAAAAATGCCAGATACAGGGTGTCAAAAAACGCAATATAGTTTTTTTCATTTACCTCCAAAACAATTTATGACATATTAGACATATACCGATATGAAAATATGTTTCCTCGATTTAAAAGGTTTCCACCTCCTGTGACGATATATAATTACATCTGGTTACAATATTATTAATATTAGCTATAAATTGACATAACTGAATTTTAATACAATCCATGTTTTAAAACAATCCAAATTCTGCATCAACTAAAAACAATCCCGTATATGCCGATGTTGATACTTACAAATAAATGATTCTCCATTTTGAATATTGTAAACGGTGAAACAAGACGGCGACCCCACACATAATCGACCGTCGGAAAGGATTTGCAAGGCTTGGACGTTCACTGGAATACTGATTTCGTGCACTCTCTGATGCCTCGTTCTGGTTCTCGTTATTTCATAAATTATTATCACTGACGAGCTCTAAAAACATTAGAAATGAAGTTGTTGAACTATAGAGCATTTACTAGTAGATTAGGATGAGTAATTGATGCTTGATAAAGTTTTAGTATAAAATGAAACGTTGGGGAAAAAAATTAATTGAGCTAATTGATTAACACTTTTATTTTGACTTACTTGTTTCTTAATAGCAATGCACAAGCAGAAAGTAAGAGGCGCTCGTAATACAGGGCCGAGTGTTAAAACCGAACAGCCTTTACTTTCAGTCACTTTAATCCATTCTGTGTCGTCACCGTCTAAGGCTCTTATAGGTACTAATCTCACTTGGCGCTGTTTACCGCTTACCACAACCTGTAAAAAAAGTAAAAAAATATAACACCCTCAAACTAAAAATTGGACTTTTATCTTGCAATAAGGTATAAACAGTTGCGTTCTACACAAGGATAGAATATATTAAAATATCAAAAGTTAAAACCACGTTCGTTTGTGAAATTTGACATCGTAAAATACCTAACGAGTTTTTGACAATATTTTTAAAAAATTTATATGTAATTGTTATATTTATTGCTTGGTTATACAGGGTGGTGAGTCTGAACAGGACACATAGGATTTCCCAAGTGAATTTCGAGGTGGTCAATAAGCTTTTCCGTATTGATTTTAAACAAAATAAGTTTTCTTTTTTACTTTTTTTTGCTATTTTTTAAAGAGAATAATGAGTATAAAAAGACAGCCAAATTTGAACCTTTTTACACATAAGTTCTTAAGATATTAAGAAAATTCTGTCTTAAATCAAGCTTAAATCTGGAGTACAATCCTGTTTAGTTTTAATTCAAGTTAAAATGAAAATACCACTAATCACCTTTATAATTAGGTTTAGACTAGTCAATAGTTGACAGCTTTGAATATTTCTAATCACGACGAGCTATTGAGTTCAGAAAAAGTTACAATGATCATAATAAAAAAATGTCGGAAATCGTATCTATACATAAAATAATATTAACATTATATTGATATAGCTTTGAAATTTTTTAAATCATTTATTTGCTGGTGTACTGGCAAATATGTGTAAGGCTCCTAGTTTATCATTTTAAAAATACATTTTCTTAAGTAACTTTTAAATTACCAGGAAAATATACTTTGAATTGAACAAATACATTTTTCTTATGTAGTCTTTAAAAAGATTAAGTACATTTGTAGGTTAAAATAAATAGGGAATCAAATATTAGAATTTTCGTGTGATAATCTATGTATCCTGACCGAACGCACCACCCAGTATACATAAAATGGTGATGCGATATACAATAACTTACCAGTAAATGTTCTTCACTAATGTATTCTATTTGAAATATTTTCTTTGCTTCTCCTATCCTAGCTATTTCCGTCCTATCTAAGTCTATACAATAAAGTCCCTCTTCAGTTCCTAAAAGTTACGGTAACAAGTTCGATTAAACAGTTTTTTCTAGTTATTTTGGAAGTCATACTGGGACTAATACCCCTAGACACTCACATCAGAATGGAGGCTAACTGCAGCGCCTCAAGGATGATCACAAATGGGGAATGGACACAATACCCCTTAAAACTTGGAGACGCAAGAGCCACGGATCTAATCAACGATGAGCTCTTGGATATGCAAACTGATCGTATGAGAGCAACATACGATTTCACAAAGCCTTTCAAGATTGATTGGAACTTTGATAAATGGACGAACAGTGCACCCCCGTCGTTTGACAAGGGTCTAGTTTGGTATACCGATGGATCAAAAACCGCCAACGGTATGGGCGCAGGTATATTTGGGGAAAGACCCAGGATGGACATAAGCATTCCCCTGGGGAACTACGCCACCGTATACCAAGCGGAAGTTCATGCCATACAAGCATGTGTACTACAAAATCTTGAAAAGGGGTACCACAACCAAAAGATTTACATCCTGTCGGATAGCCAAACTGATCTTAATCCAATTTATTTTTTTATCCAATCGGTTTACTTCAAAACTTACACTGGAGTGCCATACCAACCTAAAAGCACTGGCGGCCAGGGGGAACAAGGTAGAACTCTTGTGGGTCCCTGGTCACTCTGGGATATTAGGAAATGAAAAAGCGGATGCGGAACTAGCGAGAGCCGGTTCCGCTCAAAGTCTCAGGGGCACCGAACCGGCCTTTGGAATATCAAAACAGGCAACAAGAACAACATTAGATATATGGTCGAAAAAACAACACCTATCTCGATGGCAAGGGTTACCTGGTCATATACACGCACGGGCCGTAATTGGAAAACCATCGAAAATACTATCGAATGGGATGCTAACCCTGACGCGGCCCCAGTTAAAACAAGTGATGGGTCTGCTAACAGGCCACTGCCACTTGCGAAAACACCTTCAACGGATAGGTATAAACAACAGATCCATTGAATGCAGACTCTGCGGCGAAGATAATGAAACCGCCTCACACATAATATACCGCTGCGTAGCACTGTCTCGTAGAAGACAAAATATCTTCGGGAACATACAACGTGGTGACAACCTCCCACATGACAAGCTTGGTAGAAGGTTACTGGACCTCATAGAAGGTACAAACATCTTCTAACAAGATCGGGGTACAAAATAAGCCGAAAGGCTTCAGTGATAGAAGTTCGAGCATTTAAACCTACCCCCGCCTTTAACCAACCCACCAACAAACCTCGTTATTTTAATTTCTGGATTACTGGACCAATTTTAAGATGAAAAGTATCCCTTAAAATGATTTGTTTTTATTTCAATTATTGTATTACTAATTATCATTCAATTCTAAACAAAAAAGGTCTCTTTCATCTTTCTCTTGAAACTTGCCGTTTGGAAGAAAATAAATTGATATTAATAATTCACAATATTCTTTTTTGTTATATTTTTTGGAAATCCTTATTAAGCAAGAATTGTTTAAATAAAAATTACCATTGTTATCCGTTGCTAAGAAAACGTTTGGATTAAATTTTTCTGAACCATACTTGTTATCTAGTGTTTGCCACCAAAAAAATAATAATAAAACCTTTAACACCATCCTGTATATCGAAAACAAATAATTTTAGGACATACATACGTGTATATGAACTTTTTGACAAAAAATTGATCCAGGAATCACCCATTAAAATAAATACATATCATTACGTAACACCCTGTATACGTCGGTTTGTAGAAATTGTTTTAACAATGAGTAACTAACTAGGCAACTTTGATCGTGACATCCCTAACATTGGCAAAAATAATTTTATCATACTCAAAGTTACCTGACTAGCTAGTTCTCAATCGTGTCAATCATACCCGGACAACTTTGATTGTGAGTGGCTCGATTAGCTAACTCTTAAGTAAAATGTCCAGCATATGTAAAAAAAAATTAAACGTATAAGAAACGAAACCACATAAATTCTTATACGCACCTAAAACGATTCTATCAGGGTCAATAATGGCAGCACTGAGAGTGTTTTTGAGCAACGCCAAGGAATTATCGATCAATTCCCGAGCTAAAAGCACTGTGGTGTTAGGCAAGTTGTTTCGTTTCATGATGCGGTGCAGCTCGGCCAACGCGACAACCCATTTGTTCTTCTCGGCTTCGGTGTCGGCTAACATGAGCATCGCGTTCCTTGGCCCTGGAGGTTCCATCAGAGAGGTTGTAATCTACAAAAATAAACATATTTTAGTAAAAATGGTAGTTAAGTTTATTTCTAAATGAATTTGTAGACAAATCTTGTAATAAATTTGTAAAAGACAATTTAAAATTTATAGTTACCCCAGGCATAAAAATAAATACCAACCTTAAATATACACGGGATGTCCTTTTTGTTGGCGTGTATCACGTCGGAATCCTTAACACTGCTAACGCTAAACTGGGGGTCGCGCATGTCTAAGACTTGGGCCACATGAACACTGGGTAAGGCATTGCGGTCAGCTGATATGTCGTACAGGAAGAGCTTGAAATCGCATACCACCACAAACTGACGAATCCAACCTAGAAAGAAATCGTCTGTTCACTGTTCAAATAACATTTGCTATGTAAATAAATTCCCCACAATTGAGAGGAGATATCAGAAGATGAAATGCTTATGGTTGGTAGAACAGAGTACATAATTCAAATGTGCCCAAGGTGTGTTCTGTAATGTATTAGTCTTTCTTTGCTTATTGGTCTGAACGTGTATTTATCGCTCTTTCGATAAAATACGAAGAATTATTAGATAAAACAGCAAAGTGAACAAGTGCGACAAAAATAAAAAAATATTAAATAACATTTTCTATACAGGGTGGTGTAATGAATGCGCCATAGAGTAAGCACAGATTCTACATATGAAAATAATAGGTTTTGAGTTGAACCTTAGTAACATATTGGTCGTTAATGAAAGTTAAAATACCTTTTCGGACTCCACCTAACTTAGGAACTTTAACATAGCCCTCATAAGCGGTTCCAATTCCTCGAGTAGGGTCGATTCCAAGAGGTCGCTTTGCTGAAAAAAATAAACATTAAAATTACATAGGACGTTTTTAATAACATGACAATTGGTTTAACGTAATTATAATAAATAGTCAAATCAAAATTTTTCTACAGTGGCCGGAAAAAGTCGGTTACATATGGAAATTATTGAAATATAAAAAAATATTTTACTTAAAATTTATTTTGATTTTGATTTGTTAGTGTTGGAAAAAACCGATGATTTTAATAATCGAGTAATTGATACTCGAGCGATTTTAATAATCGAGTAAATCGCTCGAGCGATTAATCACTTGAAATTTTTCTGACTAAAAAGAAAGTGTTGATAAAACACCAGGGGTTATTTTTGTTAGTTTTAGGAGCATAGTCTAGACCTTTTTTTAAGGAAGAACAGTTGATTCTGATTTTTTTAAAATTACATCCTTTAATTTTTTAAAAATTTAAAATCGCCGCTTGCTAGCCAGGCAAAACAAAACCTTTGTATAGACAAAACGCCAATCGGCACATTACGGGTGCCGCGGCGCTTCGATCGAAGGTCGGGTATCAAGTGAAAGGCAACGATTTTCGATTTTTCGCTTAAATTTATAACTGTAGAGTAGTATTTCCCATCGAGCGAAAAACTGCTCGAATATACGAGCAGTTTTTTACCTCAAGCGATCTCACTACCAAGCAGCACATTTCGGTCGGCGTCATGCCAAGCTCGGGTACCGAGTGAAAGGTAATAAGTAACAAGCGACGATTTTCGCTTGAATTTATAACTCGAGCAGTTTTTTTAATAATCGAGCGATGTCAGTTATTTCAACAATCGAGTACTCGAGCGGTTTTTCGCTCGAGCGATCACAACACTAATATTTGTCATGTGACTCGTTTGGCTGGAAAATTGAAAAAATACATTTTGTCACGAAAAACTGTGTAGGTGACGACATTTCGAAAAAAAGATATTTGGAAAAAGTGTTTAGATTTTAATTGTATGCTCTTTTCCAAAGTTTAGAGCCAAAACTCCAAAAATTACATTTTTTCAATAAAATATCCAGTATTAGATTCATAAGTTTCATATTCCCAGGAATATAACGAAAATATGTTAAATAATCGAAAACCAAGGTAACAATATATTATATTATTTAAAGATTTTAGTTGTTTTTAAAATACGCTATTTATTAAAACGTAGCATTTTACCCTGTAACTGGGTGTGGCCAGAACCCTTTATCTGACAGCTATATTCACCATTTATAGTTATTTCTGGAACAATAGGCTTACGAACGGAAGATTTTTTTTTAATTTTAAAGACGTGTCTCCCAAAGTTTCTCTTACGAAATACATTTTTTTTTTAAATAATAATTTATAATTTTTGGACTGTTGGCTCCAAACATTGCAAAAGACCATAACAATAACTCACCTTTTTCAAATAACTTTTTCTGATATCTCATAATCTGATACCAGTTTTCCATGATAAATTTATTTTTTTCAATTTTCCAGCCAAACGAGCAGTTATGTGACAAATGTCAAAATAATTTTTTAGTTGAAGTAATTAGTGAACACACTGATAAGCTTCCAAGAGGGGTTAACTCGTTGGATACAGGTCAGTAAAAAACTAACTTAGCAAATCAAATTTTGTATTTTGGGCTTACGTTTCTAAAGTTTGTTTTTTATTGACCTGTATCCAACGAGCTAACTAACCCCTTTTGGAAAATACGTTTTTAGGTGCAGTATCGGCGTAAAATTTTTTAAAAATATTGTAATAAAAAAACTTACTCTGGTCGGGCGGTACAGGACAAACTGGAGGAACGTGAGGACAGCAGGCAGTGTGACAAGTAAAACCGCATATCTCGCAAACCATTCCTTGGCGCATAAGCCCCACCATCAAGGAAGTGCAATGGCTGCATTTCGTCGGACTAGAGAAAGTACGTACCAGAAATTGGTGGGCTTTGTGTTTCATTGAAGACTGTGACTCCAGCTAAAAGTTTAAAAAATATGCTTAAGCGAATAACTAAAACTTCTACCCAGCTAATGGAAGTTAATCAAAATGGAATATGGATTATGCATTAAATACAAACAGTGAAACTAAAATCAATAAAAGCTATGATGATAAGAGTATCTTAGGAACCTTATAAATATTTCCCTAATCGCATTCTTAATAGTAATAATCGTTTACTATTAGTATTGACATATTATATCACTAACTATACTAATTATCAACTCCTAAGCTAAAATTGAGATTCGATAGTTGAAAAAGCTATAAACATTATTATTATTAAGTTCCATTGTTAAAACGCTGTTAGTCATACCAGAATATAACGGAATTAGAGCATTTTAATGTAAGTACATACTAAATTTATCCTTACATACAGGATGACTGGGTCTATGGTATTGTAGGTTAATGGTATATGGAAAACGAGTAATAGGATCGTTGAGAAAATTTAGCCGCTCATATAAACACATCTGCTGCATCACACTAAAATTTTCAGCGTTGCGGCGTTGCCGATTATACCAAAAATGGTAGCAATTTTGTAACTTTAAAAGATTCCGAATATTAAGTTTTTAGAATCATCTTTTACCTCTAATAATATTGTACTTATTATGGTGACATTTAAAAAAAAACAATGTATTCACTTTCCATAGAAATATTGATTGGATATGATACAGGGAGGTTAAAATTATGTTTATTTTTATTACGTCTAAAAAGCGGTCAATGGCATTTTTATGGAACCCCTGTTTATTATTTTCAAAACTAAATGAAGGTTAAATTTGCTTCAACAAAAAAAAAATTGTAAAAGTTCTTAAAATCTAAGGCGATCGACAGATGTGTAGGAACTCCTTTTCTTGATGATAGTATTAAATCATAATTAATTAGTGTTGCGTAAGAAAAAAACACTTTTTGAAGTGGCGAGGGGCCTCGCATTGCGTAACGGGGAGGCCTTATTTGATCCCATCTCTCAATCGCGTGTAAATGAACCCATTTTTGTTCGGTTTGGTTGTTCTTTTGACATGTCAGTCACAAAATTAAATCAAATTGACAACTTCAAAACAAGCAAACAAGCTAATAGTCTGGAAGATTAAACTACATTTTGCTGTCCCAGTTTTTTTCGGCACGATGATACGTCTAGCCTACCATAGATCGTGAATCACCCTGTTTACAACATGCAAAAATATGAAAACGACAGGTAAAAATAAATTAGCGAATTTCTTACTTTACCGACTTAGATAAGTATATAAATAAAGTGGTATCTTACCATACTAACTTCGGACAAGTTACTCTTCGAACTCACTATGCTGGGTGCTCTGTTATCCTCTATATCTCCGTCCTCAGACTCCAAAGAACCTCCTTGGTACATTTGAGGCGGATTGGGCAAATTATCATACATATTTTGGCCCCCAGTCGACGAGTTAGTCTCTTTCAGAAACTGCTCAAGGTACGACATTTGCGATGACGGTCGTTCCAAAACTAAGAAAATTAAAATCGGAATTAATTTAGACATTTATAGGTACAAAAGTGAGTCACGTTACGTTGCAAGTTAAATGATCTCGTCAAATTGAAGATTTAGATAAAAATTTTGAAGAATTAGACTTGAAATAACATCTACAGGCGCAGCCAAAACTTTTGCAAAATTAAAATTATGGGAATTTGATAATGTAAACAGTATTAAAAGTGTATTAGATTTGCACCTAGTGGATACAGATTTATGCAATAACGTTTATGTTGAATGCCAGACAATATAAAATGTTTACAAATAACTTGTAACGTTAACATGATATACTATACTATTAATTGATGAAACAATATGAGATGGACTATTATTAAATATTATATTATGATGCATTAAAACGATGTAACACCACAAGAACTATCAACAAAAATAAAACCAAGACAAACGTGGGCAGAGTTTGTTATAACTCAAAAATTGTCTTGCCCATAAATAGACAAGTGGACCCTATATTGCAGTTACGAAATTGTAATGCTACGAGATCTAATCGTATGAAAACAAATTCTTCTTGAGTAAGTCGAGTAGTAATACAAGAACTATAATCAATAAACTATAATCATTACAGAAACATGTTTCGGTCTCTCGAATAAAAAATGCCGTAAAGTACAGGGTGTACTATTTGAAGAAAACTTCATATGGACATAAAGTCTGCAACTGCTTAATTTTATTGCTCAGAAGATTTTCAAAATCACCCTGTAGATTAAAGACTTAAGAGAGTCCTAAATCTACCGCCTGCGTTTGAAACCGAAAAGTATAATACTAATTATATTGATTGCATATATACCTATTAAGTAAAAATATTGTACTAAATATGTGTGTATTTTTTAAATTTTCTACTCGTAAAGTTATTTATCAACAACAACAAACCCAACAACATCAAATTCCAATGTTTTAGGTAAACCACTGTGGCAACGCTGTATGTACGATTATACTACGTGTGGTTTATGACTTTCATCGCGGTGTTGTTTCTGTTGGTTCTCTACTGCGATTGTGAACTATTGTATTTTTTGAATTAATTTTTAGTGTTTTTCGAGCTAAAACTATTTAGACCTATTTATTGGCTATCTACAATGGTCCTTCAGTGAAAGTTGTAAGAAATTCGACTATTCTAACCACGGATTAATATTTCGTCGGTAAGTGAGATTAATGAGGTTATGTTTTTCTAGGTTAATATTGCAAAAATATAGATTATTTTCTTCATATTATTTGAATTTCTGTAAAAATAACTACAATTCACTTATTTATGACTAATGCTAAATGCCATCTTCTAACTTATTTGGAACTGTGCACGATTGTAAATAATAGATGTTTTATGAATGGAATGTCTCGTCTCCCCTTTTATATTATACAGGGCGTCTCTAAAAGGTCTGTACAAAATCTGAGCACATATTCCTGAGGCCAAAATAAGGCAATTTAAAGCAACTTACCTCAGTCCGAAATTGCTCCGTCTGCGAGATACAGGGTGGTAAAGTTCAAAAATAAACATGGAATTTTTTAAAAGTAAACATTTTTTAACGTATTAAGTTTAAAACTTGGTACCTGGGAGTTTTTTGGGATGCGTTTTCACTTCTTACGCTTTAGAATGGTCATACTTTTTTTTATCAGTGCAGGTTTTTCTTTTTTTTGTGAAGGAAATAATCTTCTGAACATTTTGAAACAAAAAAGAAAGTTAGTTGAAAAGTCTCAAAATGTTCGGAAAATTATTTCCTTCACAAAAAAAGGAAAATTAATTTTAAAAAATTTCATTTTTATTTTTGAACTTTACCACCCTGTATCTCGGAAACGGAGCAATTGCGGACTAAGGTAAGTTGCTTTAAATCGCCTTATTTTGGCCTCAGGAATATGTGCTCAGATTTTGTACAGACCTTTTAGAGACACCCTGCATGTTATGGTTTATATCATACACATACCAAAATTGAAAATAATATCTAAAGAACTTTCGGAGATATTAAAAAATATCGATTTGAAACAAAATATTTCAACACTCTGTAGCAAACAAATTAAGCCATTGCGTACATATTATGTTCATATGCAGTTTTTTTCATTAAATGACCTCGACCTAAGGAATTACACTCTGAAATGTTAGCACGTCATAATGGAACACCCTCTATAACTCCAAACGAGTTTTTGGTTGCACATATTTTATTCTAATTAAAAATAAATTTAAGTAGGTCCTAGTTTGAAGGACAGATCTAAATAAATTTAATTTAAAGATGTAGCAAAAAAAAATTATCTGCAGAGAAAATTAATCACAAGAATACTCAGTCGGCCGGAAAATTTTCTTTATTTCCTACCAAAATCGTTCCTCGGCATTAAAGCCACCGTGTAAGTTGCGTCCACTTGTATATTTAGGTTATCCCAAAACCGAAATAAATAAATAAAATATTAACGTCATTATTATATTTACATTTTATTGTAAGTAAATTCATTATTGATTATTTTGTCAATTTATTATTGCCGATACCCTATACACAACTTACTATTAACATAGCAATTATCAGATTTGAGTCAAACTTGTGGGATAACCTATAATCACGTTAATACAAATCAAAAATACAAAATTAGCTGCAATAAAGTAAGACAAATACATTATATTAGCACTCCAAGCAGTAACTAACAGGGTATCAAATAAAGCTAAAAGGACCAGTCAACTAATATTATAAGACAAATAATTTATAGTCGTATTTGTAATATAGTCACAAAAGTATTTTTGAAGTATGGTCAGTAGTGGTCACAGATTTTGCTTCCGTGAATATTTTAAACTAACTGCTCATGTCACGGGCAGTTTGTATGTACTTCTAACTGCTTTGCGAACAAAACCTAGTATAAAATATCAGTTGCCAGATGACAATAAAAAACCGCAGTCGTGGTCAGAATTACAGTAGTCTCGGTCAGCACATTGCACGGAATCGGCTGTAAACCGACAAATACAAGGAGTATAATGGTTCGTTCTTTTTTTCCTTTCGACATGTCAAACCTTAAACGCGCTTGATATATCCTAGCCCAACTAAAGAGCTGTGATACAGCGAAACGCATATAGTGATGGATATGTCGTAAGAAAATCAAGAATGCATAATCATGGTTTTCATCATTTTGAGAACTATACCTCGATATAATACAATAATCTAAATTAATTTTTTTAACATGGTCGCAACACAATTTCTTAACAAAACTGTCATTTTAATACCCAAGAACAATAAAATTAACTCAAAAAGACATATTTTTAACGGGGTGACGATTAATTCTGTCATTTCTAAGCTAATAGTTCATATTTTATACTTTAGAGAGAATTCCCTGTTAACATTATCCAGTGTGTGTATAAAGTCTGGAAACGGCTTAATATCTTAACAATTTATTGGCCGATTTAAATCAAATTTGATACAGTTGCCTTGTTTAAGAGGATCTATTCATTACTATAGGATAATATTAAGTAATGAGTTTTGGGAATTTGCCGGATGCTACTAGTGCCTTGGCGGTAGATATGTGCGATTCCGAGAAACAGTTTCAGCTGTCCTCCGAACAAACCCGAACAAACCTTTCCGGACTGACAATGCTTATTTGTTTAGTTAATGCATAAGCATTGTTTAGTTAATGGATAAGCAACCGATAACCATCGATTGTCAATTCAAATTTTCAAGTCAGTTTATTTATTCAGGTATGAAAATTGATTGTCAGCCCATATCCTAATTGTAAAAATTATCGCAAAACAAACAGAAATAGGTAGATTATGTTTCCCCCGCTACATCGCATCGGATCCCGCTCATTATGCTGCGTCCCAGTTCCACTCAATGTAAAATTTTAGTGCCATTTACGCTGTCGAATGGAGATACATAATCTACCTATTTCTGTTTGCTTTGCGATACTTAATATTTTTACTTTTCTAACTTATGATTAGGATAAGGGCGAACAGGGTATATAGATTATTGTATAATTAGAGGAACGGGGGGATTTCATGTAAGAGATATTTATTACATAAAAAAATCATCAGTTGATTCAGAATTACAATTTACACAGCTAGAAAAATACAATAACAAAATGGCAACTAGCTTATGTACCACGTTGACAATTCACAGTCGGATGATTTAACGAATTTAAGTAATCAATATAAATATGCCCTAAAAATTACTTATTATATAATATTAGTACGATGGTCCTTTGCAAAAGTTACTTTTGTCAGGCTATAGCTAAAATGTAGCGCAAAACACTAACCCCTGGGAACGTGACGCTTGATGAACGACGACAGTCCTACGTTTGCTGCATGGAATGTCACAAAGTTTTAAGTGTGGATAAATAATACTTTTTTTTCCTAACCTGTTTTAAGTACCGGTATGGCAAAAAAAGTTACATTTAAGTCACAGTCTCGGCGACATTACCATTAGAAGCCCCCGTTAAGAGTTTCGACTGTGGGATAGAACTTTTTTTTGCCAGTCCTATACCTATAGTGTATATGCGTAATTGTTTGTATAATGTAATGATTCAATGATTATGCAGGCATTATCGATACTTTGCCAAATAAGAACTACAAAACGCAACTGGGCGACTAAAAGATCAAATATTATTAGGGACTAAATTTTAGTGACTAAGAGAGATTAAAATTTTGAAAATTGTGTGTTCGCAAAGTATATTTTTGGCTTCTTGTATATTTTAAATCAATTCCAGTGCCACCAAGTGGGAACCATATGGGGAAAACATGGATTGTTCGATTTAGGTAAAATTTGGCTTCACCATAAGTTTTTGCTTCAATAAAGACCAAAAATTACAATTAAATGGGACCAAGCGACGTTTGTTTATGGTCAAATTTGACATCTTCTACACAAAATGTCGAAAAATGGCATTTATTGATCGAATTTTAAAAAAAATTATTTGGAAAAGTTCTTTGTATTCTACTTTTATGCACAAATGCCAAATTTGTATCACTTGTGATAATTTTTGTTTTCTATCATATTTTTGGCCAATATCTATTTTCATTGAAAACGGAACTCGACCCTACCACGGTAAATATATTTATTTATACAATAATCATCGTCTAAATTCATTCTTTATATCAACAAAAATGCTACCAAATCCCTTAAAAAATTTAAATCGCAGTTTAAAACTGTTGCCTTGTTTTTTGAGTAATAAAGTCGGTTCGTTTTATGAAGTCCGATATCGGATTAAAGTATTAAAGCACTTTCAACAGTAAGACGGTTAAGTTAACAATACCTTCGCTATACTTGATCGTATCGAATATTCCACTGGTTCACTGTAGTCGGCTGGGAAAAATCAGAGGTTCCAAAACAAAAGCATCTTAGAATTATGTACCGCGATAAATATTTTTATCTTGTTTATTTTTCACTCGTAGTTTTTTTATTTATCAAATGAAAAACATTTTGTGTCATTAAGTTAAAGATTTTCATTTTCAGGTACCTTTTCCTAGAATTTAGTTATTTTGGGATCATTATAGTTAAATTTATATAATAATCACTATTTTCCAAGAAATAATTAAAATTTGCTCAAGTGCAGGATGGTATGTTCTATTTTAAATCAGTAGTTATGCTTTTAGTTTGTTTCTCATTGTGTGTGAATTAAAAGCAGTTATAAAACAAAGTTATGGAAAATGTTCAGCTATCGATTAGGAATATTGTTTATGATATGTATAAAGCCAAGGAATATGTTACCCTCAAAGCTATTCTTGAAAGGATAAAGAAGAAAGAACTTTGCGATATTGGAACTGTTTGTCCATCATTTTAAAAGATCTGGGCTACAAATACAAAAAAAAAACGAACAACAGAGAAGTGGCTTTGCGAGCTGTCCAATAATGTTTCAAACAAAAAGATGGCAATTTTTAAGGGAATATTTAAGAAACAAAAAATCGGAATGGTCAAGGTAAGTTGTTATTCTTATGGATAAATGCAAACGGAACTTCAACAAAATCGTCTTGGCAGGATGGCTGATGATTATCACAATATGGATGCTGAACTTTTTGAGTATTGGTTCGAGGAAACACTTTTAAAAAGTTTAGAAAACCCTTCCTTAATTGTTTTAGACAATGCCTCTTGCCATACGAGACTCAAAGAGAAATTTCCTACAAGCAGCTGGAAAAAGGAAGAATTAAGAGAGTGGTTACCTAAACTAATTTTTTATTTACTTTAAATTATTTTATTTAGAAAATACCTAAAATATAATTTATTGTTTTAGTGCCACCGACTACCCAGCTCAATACGTTTTATTGCTTAGTGGACTTCATATACCGTACCGACTTTAGATATGTTGGAAAAATGGAAATATTAGAATAATTTTTAGAATTAAGTCTTTATTTTATCAACCAAAAATGGTTAGAAATAAAAAAAATATCCTAAGTAATTCAAATTTAGTATGTGGGGATAAAATTACAATACAAACAACTTTTCCAAATAATTTTTTTTTAAATTCGATCAATAAATGCCATTTTCCACATTTTATGGAGAAAATGTCAAATTTGACAGTAAACAAAAGATGTATGGTTCCATTAAATTATCTAATTTTTGGTCTTTATTGAAGCAAAACTTATGATAAATTTAAATTTTAATAAATGGAAAAATACATTTTTTCCCCATATGGTCCCAACTTTAATGGTGACACATATTTAACACAGAGGCATAGGCGTAACTAGAGGGGGGGCCAGGTGGGCTATGCCCACCCCAGACTGCTCTGGTGCCCACCCCAGAATTTCCGAAGTTCGAAGCCATACATACGTCATAGTGACACTTGCCATTAAAATCATATGCGACTAAGGGCCAGGCCCCCCCTACAAAATCAGTCTAGTTACGCCAATGCACAGAGGACAAAAACTATAGAATCCAATTTTGTAACATAATTAATACAGTAATGGCCAATTATTGATAGCAGTAAACTTTTATTATTAATTGTCTGATGTGCCGCAGAAATATTTGTAACGGTAAGCACAAACTTCATGACAAATTTAATGATAATAAATTGATTGATGAATTATTAGAATAATCATTAAGATATGTTAGCAAATCGTTCAAACCCCTAATTAAAAATAACAGACTTATGTCCATGTTACTTTTACCTAAAACTTTGTTTACCTGTAAAGGATTTATTGCAAAAATTAATATTTTATTATCATTTTGTCGATCCATTTTCAAAAGTTAAATGCGACAGAAGCGACACATACATGGCGTTATGGAAATGACTTATTATATTATTATTTAAACGGGCAATCATGACATGAAAACAAATTGAAGAAGAATAACCATAAATTCAGCGTTAATACCACAATTTGAATAACAATGACAGCGAAAAATGCATGTTGTGCAACACAACACACAAAATTGAAAAATTTAATTGGAATTGGTAAATTTAATTGGAATTTCGAAAGTCTTGTCCTCTTGCATATCAAACCAGACAAGCGTTTGAGCAACAGACAACAAAGGTCGAGACACGCGAAGCATCACTGCTGAAATACACTTGTTAACTGAAAACAGATGTGCATGGCAGCACGTGGGTGTACTGTTCGGGATTTTTACCTAAGGATTTAGGCTTTCTCTAGGACACCTAAGGAGTCACCCATTTAAATATAATAAACAATTTCCATAACACCTTAGAAATAGAAATAGGTAACAAGAAGTTATTATAAAATAACGGAACAAAACGATGTTTTTAAAATTTTTATTAAAATTTCAAACAAACTTAACAATAAATTTGTCAACAGAAGGAGAAAAAACAAATCTAAAAAGGTATCATAAAAAAAACAAAAAGAACTGTAGTGTAGTGTGCAAGGAATGATGGTTTTGTCAATCTGTTTTAGTATATGAGATAAGCCCTATATTGGAATAAGAGTTCGTTATTTGAGGTTAATTCGAACAGTATTAGTCCGCGCTACGATGTACTTTTCACAATCAATATAAATTATATGAAGCTAGTACGATGGAATGCTGTTTTACCTACGTACCTAATAAGTTGATATTATAAAACTAAGTACCTATCGGTAATAAAAACAAAGAGAAATAAGAAAATACTTATACCGTAGTGTATCTTTGGATATGACTAGATTAATAAGGATAATTCGTCATCACAATAAATATCAACGAAAAACTAGGGGATGTAGGTAATAAATGTATGATTTAGATATGACAGGGTTTATAGCCTAAGAGACGGTGACATGTTTTACTTAGATCATTTTAGCCATCTTCATATTGTGTTGAATATTTCTATTTATACGTCGAAAATATACATACACACCAACTATATACACACTAATCATATGCCGAGCGGCTAAGAACGGTGTGGCTCTTTTATATTTTATAGGTTATAAAAAAGGGTGTTCGGTTTCTTCGTTAATTTGTATAATACAGTGTGCCTGTCCTGTATATAGTCTCGAAACAGCATAATAACTTATTGGCCGATTTAAACTCTTGGTACAGTTGTCTAGGTCTAGGAGGATCTTACGAACCGAATGAATTATCATTGTTGCCAGCTATTTAGTTTGTCTGGTAATCAAACGAATTTTAAGTTCTTATTCAAACTAAACAGTTAGCAACAACGCCAGTATCGTCGTCGCGTAAGACAACTGTACCAAATTGATTTTAATGGGCCAGTAAATTGTTTCTAAGCCGTTTCCAGACTATACAGGATGTCCCAGAATATGTGTGGCAATCTCCCGGGTTCAGATAGAACACTTAAAAATAACAGGAGAAGTTCATATAAATGTTTCTTCCTACAAATATACCATAGCCACAATGAGGGAATTTTATGAACATAAAACAACAACCAATGCAAAAAACCATATGGAACAAAAATATTTTTTTCTCGAAAACAGTTCATTTTATCGATCGATAGAGTACCTTTTTTTCAGCTTAAGGTTTAGAGTATCCAAAAATAATATTGTCGTTCCTTCATCATACAGGGTGTAAAAAAAGCATTTTTGTGTTACGTCTAGTCCGTCCCTGTCAAACATGTTTAAAAGGGCGAATTTCAAGGAGAATCATCTAGTGAACATTATACTAAAAAATTATTACATTACACCTACGACTTAAAAAGTACTATTTAAAAATAACGATTTCCAGAGACGTCCGTTATGGGCCCGTATCTCCGTAGGAAGAAAAATTTATATGAACTTCTCCTGTTATTTTTAAGTGTTCTATCTGAATCCGGGAGATTGCCCACATATTCTGGGACACCCTGTATACACACACAGTGCATATCAAAATACACGTCATACTGAATGAATAACGTAAAACCTGACATTTTGTAGGTTTCAGGACCCTCAGGAAGAATATATGTAGAAATATAAAGCTGGTTGAAATGACGTAAGTAAAAATTTCGCCAACCGTTTACTAATTAAATGCATTTGGTTTGAGAGTTTCTTAAAGTGATTAGAAATAAATTACCCTAAAACGCCAACGTCTAAAGATTTGCCTTTTCTCTAATATAAAATATCACTATTTTATTCAAAATCGTTCATTAGCATTATAAAAATCTAAAAATTTCCCCTATTATCTCACACGCCAAATATATACACAGCTTAAATCACTTTACGTTCACTTACATTCTCACAAATACATTCATTGGCAATCGAGATAAGTGGAAAGCCGGTTAATCATCTTTAAGGGGTGAAAACATATATTTTAAACTGACAAAGGGAATTACCGATTATGGTAAATTAATGATTGATCGGGTCCCTGAATGGCATTCTCTGTAGTTGGGAAATTTGATGGTCTACGATGCAATGATTATTAGAGGCACTAGAACAGTTTTCTTCTTAACAATAAAACAAGACACACAATTGGTTGTCATCTGGAAAAGGAAGTGCTTTTTCAAATTTTTGAACAAAAAGAAGTCAGCTCAAGAGTCTCACGGAAGCTGGGCTGCTTTGCAAATTCGCGCATTGTCGCCAAGGAGGTCCTTGCAGTCGCGGCTATTCAGAGGAAGTAGGGGAAGTGCTACTTCGTCAAGAAAGAAAGAAAAAGAAAATAAAATACAATTTTTTTAGGCATTAATAAATTAAATCAACTATGCGAATGTAGGAAGAGCAGTCACCAATCTTATTTGTGTTTACCTATAGTGGAAGAGCTTCTCAAAGATTCGTCCAATGTTATAAAAACATTATCCTATTAAAATAGTTGGCTGATATGACAACCATGACGTGTGTCTGCGTAGAATATTTGACGACCAGAGACATGGTTTTCATTTCACGAATAGTTTCTTACGGAAATGCCGCCGCCTTGGGTGTGAATTATACTATTTGTCTTGTTTGTTTTCTTAATTATTAATTTTATTTTGTGGACAATTATTGAATTGTTAAAAATTCATAGACAAAATTAATTCATTTGGATCAGTTAGGAACATAGTTTGTAGTTCATTAGAAACTCCATTTTCGCGTTGAAAACATGAAGATAAAAAATACATTTGGCTTTTCCTCCACTTTTTCGCCCACGAGCCGCCACTGCATCTTTGTGACACAAACCAGGACGGCTAGGTATGGTCGATTGTCCTGGGGTAATAGCAGTAGCAGATTTATCAGGGTTTTTTGCTTCAAAAAGTCGTAGCTAGTATAATAAGCAAGTTTCAACGCCGTGAATGATGTACGTGAGTGAGGCATTCAGTTCATAACATACACATATATACTTGAAGTTAGCGCATATGTTTATAGAGATAGGCACTTCTTCCAAGGCTTCAGTATAACTATTAATACCAAAGGTGGTTTAAGGATGTTAATTTGAAATCTTCCCATGCTCAATATCTCGCTTTCAGTAAATAATATTGAAAATCTGAAAGACACGCCAACTTTATTCTGAAGGTGTATTCTTTTCAATAATTTATTTGCGGATGATACCCTTATTTGTGTATCAGGAAAAAAACTTTAGGGATATAACTTTGAATAGCGAACTTAAAATAATGTATCACTGGCTTTGCCAAAATAATTTAAAACTGAACACATCAAAGACAAAGTGTTCATAATAGGTTCAAAAGTAAATTGTAAGAAGTATGCCGAATTAGGATTAACCCTTAACATAAATGAGTCTGAAATTAGTTTAGTGTCGGAAATAAAATATTTGGGAGTCTTTTTGGATCCTCAGCTTGTTTTTACGAATCACGTTGATTATCTTTGTAAGAAATTAGGGAAAAAAATTGTTTTTTTCTGTCGCGTTTCGGATTGTGGGTCAAGACACTGGTGTATAATACAATCATTTTGCCTCACTTTAATTACTGTTGTTCTTTATTAATATCTTGGAAAATACACATACACTCAGGAAAATATACACAGGCAGCAAAATAAGGTTATGCGAATTATTCTTAAATGTAACAGGTATATCCGGTAAGAACTATGTGACAGAGGTTGAATTGGCTGTCTGTGGAAGAGAACATTAGAAGGGCGAACTTAGTTTTAATATATAAAATTGAACATGAGCAGCTACCAATATATTTTAATGCTTTTCTTAAAAAAAGATCAAATTTTCATAGTTATGACATTCGCTCTGGGCAACATTATAACATTGAGTCAGTTAAGACCACATATCTACAAAAATCGCTATTTTTCGAGGGAGTTCGTCTCTTTAATGACCTCCCGGAGGGCATTAAAGAGGCAAATGGGTTAAATGTTTTTAAAAGAAGATTGTTTCGTTATTTGAAGGATATGTAGAGTAGAGTAGGATTTATCATTTTTGTAACTGACATATAAACACTGTTTTGTAACTTGCATTTTTTAGTAATAACTAGCCAAGTGCTAAATAAAGATTATTATTATTATATTAGAGAGATATATTAAGGTGGGAAATTTTCAGATTAAATCCATGTATAACAGAACTTACTGTGCAATATAATAACGTATATTTTTTTGAAGGGGAGTACTGTCAATGTATATTATAACCAACAAGTCATGACGCCAAATATTGAGAGGAACATACGTAAACAGAAACTTATTGGCGGTTTTGTTTCAAAGTTAAAATAGAAAACATATCTAACCCTTGTCTGCCATTCTCTTATAATCTGTCATATCATAAACCGTATCAAAAAAGGTATAAATAACAAGGTATTTAAAAATTAACTATTTCTTCCGAAAAAAAAAGCAGACTTATGATGCCTAACTAACGTTCCCAGTTATCTTTCTGCCACCAAATGTATTTATCACAAAAATGCGTTCGAAAGCAATGCCTGTTTTTACTTTGTTTTCTGGTTAAGGGATTGGGTTTGTCAACCGTAGAGCCGCATGTAGATCAACATAATGCCCCAGAAGCAAGAGGTGATACCGATGACCAAAGGTAGTTGCTTCAGCCACGAACCGACTGTGTGTACACATAAAAATAATTACTACTAGGGCCGCCTGAGAGTGCTAATATACACTGGGGTCGATATATGTTCAATTTCTACAAATATGAAAACATAATTAGAGTAAAAAGCGATTCAAGCATTTTTAACAAATTATCAAGGGGAATAATGTTTCAAAATAAAGATTCTTGTGTAGGTGCGTAGTGCTTTGAATACAACAATTTTAAATGCTTTCTTTATTGTCTGTATTATACAGGCTGTTATGGAAATGACGTATTATATTTAAACCGGCAATTCCTGAGATAAAGACAACTTGAAGAAAAATACCCATAAATGGTGCTTTCAATTCATTCAGCGGTAAAAGTGACCTGACGTCAAACCAGAGAAACACCTGTGTGGCACTGCGATACATGTAAGCAATCGAGGAATTCTGGCCGGTGTTGTCATATGTAAACTCTTTAGACAAAATAAAATAATTTAAACACTTTTCCATTCTGTAATACCTTTTTGTATAATTAATTGAAAAACATTTACGACGGACTATGTTTCAAACAACCCGAAAAAACATATGGAATAGTAATAGGCACGTACGTCACTAGGTCAAATGCCAATGAAATCTTGACGCCTTACATCGGCTGAGCGAAGTAGTTTCATATAGCGCCGCACGCCCACGCTTGCGTCTCTTAGTTGAAAACCAACCAGCGGCCGGATACGTTGTGTCTCGTCGATCACCAACACACTCTCAGCAATCCGCTCTGTTTGTTCGGTTTAAGCGTGTATCTTGCCCATCCATAAATAATCTTTGAATATTGTTTTTATTGACGCGTTTGTTCTGGACGTCAAATTTTGTCGCGTGTAATAAAATCTAATAATCTGTGTTATACTCTGTATTATTGTATTTTCAAAAGCTAACTATCGGTTCTGTTTCACTATTACTGTGTGTACATAAAGTGTTTCCAGGAATGTTCCCATGAAAAAGAAAAAAAAACTGTTTGTGTTTGTGCCTGGATTTCCTCGCTCTTTAGGTATAGTATAAGGATAAATACAAGTAGGTAGAAAATAATTTATTTTTATAATTTTATATGGAATTTCAGTTTTACATTAAGTTTGGCAACATTGCCATTGGCTCTGGGTGAAATGTTGTACAGTAGCGCGGACTGACCTGTGAGTAAGAATGTTTATTATCCCACTTTTAAAACGGTCGATTTAAAAAAAATAAAATATGTAGCGCTTCTCTAGGACACCCAAGGAGTCGCCCATTTAAATATATTAGGTCATTTCCATAACACCCTGTATAGTGAATGGCAAAAAGTTGGCCACATATGGTATATGGTCTTTTTTATTATTGAAATATTAATAAAACTTTTTACGTCGATTACCCCTGCATTAGTGTTGTGATGGCTCGAGCGAAAACCCGCTTGAGTACTCGATTATTGAAATAACCGACATCGCTCGATTATTAAAAAAACCGCTCGAGCTATAAATTCAAGCGAAAATCGTCGCTTGTTACTTATTACCTTTCACTTGATACCCGATGTTCGGGTTGTGCCGAAATGTGCCAATTGGTAATGTTCGAGTTTGACGCTCAGAAGGCTGATACGACATACGTCTTTGTTAAAGGCATATAAACGAGAAGATGCATATAAAAAAGTATCCCAAATCCCTTAGTGGATTCATCGCGACATGGGCTTTGTTTTGATTGGGACTGGCTAGCCAGCGGCGATTGTAAATTCTTAAAAAATTAAAGCATATAATTTTTTTTTAAAACTCATAACTGTTCTTCCTTAATAAAAACTCTAGACTAAACGTCTAAAACTCACAAAAACAACCCAACACATTCTTCTTAGTCTAGACGACTTATTTGGCTGGAAAATTGAAAAAAATATAGTTTTGTCGAGAAGAACTGATATTATATGATGAAATATCGAAAAAAGTTATTATACAAAAGTGTTTAGATTTTAATCTTATGCTCTATTGCAAAGTTTGGAGCCGAAATTCCAAAAAAATATATTTTTTCAGAAAAATGTTTTAAATGATCGAAAACCAAGGTAACAACATTTTTGTTGCTTAAAAAAATATATTTGTTAACATTTAGCTTTTTACCATGTAACTGAGGTGTGTGGCCGCTGGCCAAGGCCCTGTATCAGACTATATTTACCATTTATAGTTATTTCTGGAACAAGTTGTCTCCCAAAGTTGCTCTTACGGAATAAAGAATTCGAAAATAAATTCTGGATTTATCAATTTATTCCTCGAAAAAGTAATTTTTGGAATTTTGGTTCCAAACTTTGCAAAAGAGCATAAAATTAAAATCTAAACATTTTTTTGAAATAACTTTTTTCGATATCTCGTCATCTAATACCAGTTTACCACGACAATATACTATATTTCTTTTAATTTTCCAGCCAACGCAGTAGTCACGTATAAGTCTTCGGTTACCAATCATGCAGAGGCAATCGGCGTAAAAAGTTTTTTTAATGTTTCAATAATAAAAAAGTTTCTCATATGAGGCCAACTCTTTTCCGGTCGCTCCATAATAAACGAACAAATTATTTGCTGTTGGGTGGAAGAAAGATTTTATGCAATAATCAACTGACCAAACCACTTTGGCTGTGATGTCCCAATCAAAGTTCTGTGGTTAATTAATTATTGTGTTTAAAGTCTCTCTACGACCCAACAAACGCCTATTTAAATCCCTCAACAATGTTGCTCAGCGATGGGAATACGTACGTTTAAGCAAATACTGGACCTACGATCACGATACAATAAACACCAGGTAAGATATCGCGCAAGGAGGCGTGACTTAGTGACGTCCAGGTGCGAGAAGCTTCTGCGGTCATCGACCGGTTCCCATACGCTTTCAACGGATGCTTTGAATGGTTACCGGAATGTGTTCGGTTGTGGTGTGGATAACCAGAAAAGAATTTTTATATACATATAAGGCCCTTCTCTTTTTGCAGGGGTAAAAAAAAACCAATTAGGTTGGATATATGTTTTATGAACTTTCATCCTTCAAATTGGCTTAAGACTACAAAACACTTAAAAATTTATTTAGGAACGGTCCCTTATTATTCTAGCTTTAATCTATATTGTATATTTTATGAAATAAATAAACCATGATCTTATTATTTGATTCCACCTACTATCCCATGCATAAAACCTTAAAAGAGAATAAAAAACGCTAACAACAACAACGTGAATCTCCATAAGCAATTCAAAAATAACTCACACCTTGACTTTACCGCGCGCGGCAAACGAAATTAGAACGACTAGACATCATACCTTGTATTCATTGTATCCTACGATAGATAACGACCACTTGGAACGAATTTTTCACTCCTTAGAAAATCCCATAATTTTTTGAGGGTCTGAACTGTTTTTATGCTTAAAGATGGAGAACGCGTAGCCACGGAAATTGACGATGATATTTTTATTTTAGAACAGAAATATCAGCAAAAAAGAATTGATATTCTTCTCCTGAGGGCATGCAGGTGATGAAACACCTTCAATGACAAACACTATGTTACACGTAAACTAGCCAAAATTACCCTGATTGGATGAATATCACTGTTCAAATTCCAGCCTATGGAATTAATAATGCGCTATTTCCGTATGCCATAAGCGCATGGACGCATTGCAAAAAATAATGAAAATAACTCTAATCTGAATGTGCCTAATATCGAATGACATATTCTTAGTTATATCAACCCCAGCGTTTAATTCGTTTAAAATGTTTGATTTTGCTGTTGTATGATTTGTTTGAAATAAAAATAAAAAACTAACGAAATGCTACGTTTAAAATCAAACTTTTTAAATAAAAAGAAAAATAGGAACTTAAATTAGAGAATAATAGTAGAAACAATACGCAAAGGTACTTACATCCGTCAGAGTCCAGGCGGTTTTGGAGGTCTTTGATTTGTTTTTCTTTTCGTTTAAGGTCGAGGGTTAAGGCTTCGCTTCGTTGTCTGTATTCGCGAAGATCTCTATAAAAACACAATTTATTTAATTGTTTGTTTACTACGCCATTATGTCAATTCTATCAATATTACAATTTTAATTTCATCAAAAATCCATTTACTCTCATTTACGACTCATTTTCAGTTTAGAAATTGGCCTTCTTTAAGAATATTGGATTAAGAATACTTAATACATCTATGGCCCATAAGTTATGGGACACCCTGTATTAAAAAATTTCAGCGACTCTCAACCATGTACAAATACCTGTCATTCTGATGGTTGTTATTTTTGTTAATTTGATATTTGTAAGTATAAAAATGGAAAACAGAGTGTCTGGATTTTACGCCCGCAAGAAAAAAATATGGTTTAAATATTCAAATTTATTTTGAAAATTAAAAGGATAATGGTTATTTACTAAAAAAATATACAGGATATAACTGGAAATATTTTGGTGAATTCTGACTTATTGACTCTATCTGACTCATAAACTCAGTTTCCTTCAATTTTCGGAAAATTTCTCGTAAAAACGGAAATTTAATAATAAAATAAAACTTTCAGATTATTAAAAAAAAGAAAAATTCTCCAGTTTTCTCTAGAAATCTCTGAAAAAAGAAATTATATTGAACATCTGACTATTTGATTACTATATTACGATACTTTTTTATAATTAAACCCATATCAAATCCTCTTATGGCTCAGGATATGCCTGTAGAGTTGTGGAGAGGAAATACGACTCGAAAATTTCCGGAAAACATAAATATATAAAAAATTATATTTACTTTTGGGCTGCCATAAGTGCTTCCCTGGTCTTGCTCAGATCTTCGCTTATTGCTTGTTTCGCTTGTATTTCGCTTTGTAATGAACTTTGTAAATTGAGTAATTCCATTTTGTCGAGTTTCTGAGATCGCCTATTCCTCCAATTTTTGTCTGAACCACCAACAGCATTGGAAACACCTACAGAAAAAAATAGTAATTCAAGCTTTATGTACAATCTATTATCTTAGGAAAATTAATGGAAACTCGCCCCGTTAGACTATAGTCTGTGTTTACAAGACGGGATGCACGATTTCTATACATGTGTGTAGTTAAATAATCCCAAGGCTTGTAGAGTATTCTAGATGTTAAAAGTAAAAGGTGGTCTACTGATGTCTGAATCTAAAAAAACCCAAGATATGAATGCCGATGGCTTTGAAGAATGCAAATGTTGGATCTTATACTAAAATATTCAATAATTGTATTGAATGACGCTGTAGGTTAACGGAAAAATTACCGAGAAGTGCGTGAGGCAAAAACGAACTTACAAATTTGAGAAAAATTGCTCCAACTTCCTCTTTACCACTGCGAATGAAACCCGCTGGACCTTACATATATGGGCTCAAATAAAGACAGAAGCCGCCAGAAAAACACAAACACATATTAAAAAAAATTGTAATGAATCTATAAGTAAAGTCAGTACAGAAAAGTGGCAAAATGTGTGGACCATGTAACTAAAGAAGAAGTAACTAAATGATGTTAATAAAAGTAGAAGATCTTACTTCAATTAAATTGTAAGCAGTTTCCCAAGAAACGCTCCTGATTAAGGGATTTTCACTTGCGAAAACACCTTCAACGGATAGGTATAAACAACAGATCCACTGAATGCAGACTCTGCGACGAAGAGGATGAAACTGCCTCACACATAATATACCGCTGCATAGCGCTGAAGACAAAATATCTTCGGGAACATACAACGTGGTGACAATATCCCACATGATAGATTTGGAGAAGGTTACTGGACCTCATTGTAGAAGGAACAAACATCTTCTAACAAGATACATACGGGGTACACAATAAGCCGAAAGGCTGCAGTGATAGAAGTTCGGGCCTTAAACCCGACCCCCGCTTTTAACCAACAAAGGGATTTTCCCAATAACAATGGTGAGACCTAGAGTATAACAATGTGACAAGACCTACTAAAATTATGATTTACTCAGGCCCCTTCATGTAAACACGGTAGGTTATAAGTGTTGCTGTTCGCGGTTGATTTCCCAGTAAGACTTTTGAATATTTAATGAGCATTTATTAATTCGCGTCTTTAAAAAGCAGACTATAGGAAACTTGTTTTGGGGATCATAATTCGAAAAAATAACTTTCTACAGATTATCATAAAATCTATCTTTTGGACTTCTGGCAGATACTAAATAATACAAGAAATGCATTTTTAGCCATAAAAAACCCCATCCTGTATAGCTACCTGCATGTTTAAGGTAATCCAATTCTTCAGTCATTTTGGTGGCCAGAGCTTGAAGGTAGGCTCTAGCGTCTTTCTCGTCGCTCACCCATTGGATGATTTCCGACAGCTGAGATTCCCATTGGCCGAGCGCGTCCTGTTTGCTCCGTAATGCTTCGTACTCAGACTCCAAGTTCACTCGTTCCGTCTGCAGCCGATTCATCGACTCCGATAACTGAAATTACAAATAAAAAACGACACTAGAAAAAAATATTATTTTAAAAAGAAAATCCGGCACCATTTTAATTTTTTGAATATTTATGTTAAAGGATATACCTACCGAATTAGAAATAAATATGAGGGGACAAACCAACGTTTTCTCCCTTACAGTAAAACGAAATACTTATTTTACAATATAAATCAGCAATATTCATGCTTTATCGTCTAGAACATGACGGAGTCAAATTCTAACTATACGCCGGATGGTCCAGATAAAGAAAGATACAGGGTGTTATAAAAATGACTTATTATATTTAAACCTGCAAATCATGAGATGGAAACAATTTGGAGAAAAATAACCATAAATGGAGCTTTGAATTAATAGCAAATTTGAATTATATCAAACAAACAATTTTTGTTTGGAACATAACCAATAGTAATTCACACAAATTTTAAATCACATCACAACTTTTATTGTTATAAATTATTTCACAACAAAACAAAAAAACTGGTAAATTTAAAACCTTTTTTATTAAGTCAGAAATATCTAAACGTTTAAAATTAGTATACAAACGCGTGGGATTTCAAGGGAAAGATGAGCGCAACGACGTGGCACCTGCACACATCAAACTAGTCTAAATAACGACCGATCGGACCGGATTTCCAAGGAGGTCCGCGTTGTGATCTGGCATCACCGTTATCCTACTGACCTACACACACTTGTTAACTGAAAACATGTGTATGGCCGTTACACGTGGCGACACGGCGGATTATGTAAGGGGTTTTTACCCAAGTATTTAGACATTGCATTAAAAAAAAAGTATGTACGCTTTCTCTGGGACACTCAAGGAGTCACCCTTTTTAATTATAATTAGCCATTTCAATAGCACCTCTTAGGGAGAACAATTTTTTCTTTCCATTTTCTAGCGCCTCACAATAAATGATATGGATATATACTCATTTATGTCTACAACAAGAACAAAAAAATAAAGAAAACTAAAAAAAAAAACAAATAAAACACTCACAAACTCAACATTCGAGGAAAGCTTATTGTTCTCTTCCGCTAAAATTTGCTTATCCCTGTCGTGCCTTCTATTTAGCTCTGCCAGAGTTTGTTCTGTATCGGCTATCGCTTCGAGTTTCGATTTCTCGTACTTTTCCTTCAATGTTTGGAGCTGATATTTAAACGAGGGAAAAAAAGAAAATAAACTTAAAAAACAAAACATAACTAAAATAAAAAAGTAACCGTAAAGTTGGGTGACGCGACACAAAAGTTAATCGAGATTTATTTATTGAAAAAATATTGAAAAGCAATTACTTTGAAGAGCACCGTCTCAAGTCGCCCAACTTTACGACAAGCGATCGGCACCTAAATTTAAGTAAAAAAGGAAAAAAAATCGTCAAGAGTTTAAGCTACAGAAAGTTTAACTACGATTCTAAAATAGTCCAGTAAGGTTCCTAAAAGTAACAACTCCGAGTATAAAAGCTACTTGGCTAAATAAAGTCAGCTCGAAACTATTTCGCTGTATATTCTAATGTACATACCTCTCTTTCTAATAGATCTCTATGTGATTCAGCCTCTTGAAGTTGCTCTCGAAGGGAAGTTAACTCTAAGTTATACCTCGATTGTTGCTGCGTTAAACTTTCGTTATATTGAACCTAAAAAATAATGTTTCTATTAAGTCATCAATATTCTCCTTCAATTGGTGATCGTCTGCAGCATGTCGTGCCCATTAGACACTCCCGAGTAGACGCACTGGTTGTTTTAGGTTATTCAGACAAAATACAATCCAGTGCTACCTACATAAATAATATGGATACATAAGGATTCAATGAATACCAACCTCTAACTTTTCTAGATCAGCTTTAAGCCGGAGCGAATCCTGTTGATCTCTCGGACCGTGTTCACTACGTACTCTTAACCTGTCCGATTCCGCTTGCATTTGTCTACAATATTCTTCTGACCTTTCCCTGAAAAAATGTATGTATTTTTAAAATAGTTCGAATTAAAAAATGATAATATGTTTAAAATAGAATTGCAGCATTTTAATAAATAAAAGTGAAAAATAACCTTAATTTTCGCTCCTTGGTCGCCTCTGCTTGGGCTTCTTCCACTCTCGATTCAAGTTCTCTTCTCAACTTCTCAGCTCTTCTTATATCGTTTCTAAGCGAGTCTACCTTTTGCATCACAGTATCTAATTCTTCCTCTTTATCTCTGACCTAATATAGTAAAAAAAACTATATAAATGGAATTTCTAGGATATCAACTACTAACATTCTCTAAAAATTTGTAAACTGTATTTGGTTTAAATGTTTTCGACAGTTTATTCACTAAAATTGTTAAACGTTTTAGTCTACTATCAAACATAGAACTTATTATAGGTCGTTGTGATTTGATGGTGTCAATAAAATGTTACCCTGTTAATAGTATGTATACAGGGTGTCCGCTAATTAATGGGACATGGAAAAACCACAGACTCTATAAGTAAAAATATTAAGATTTAATTATACTTACCTATATCCGAAAGTTGATATTAACTGAGATACAGGGTGTTAAAGTTAAAACTTCATTTTTTTTGTTTTTCTCTAATAATTTAGACAGAAACCAACGGCTTTTTACAAAATTTGGTAATTAGGGTTTCTTTAGGATGAGAAACTGATTTTTTGGTGAAATTTTAATGTACAATGTAGGGGGCACTGTCTGCGGCATTTTTTGAACATTTATTAGGTCATAACTTTTTGTGCCTCACTGTATTTAAGCTTTTAATGAAAATAATACTTTTCTCATATTTATTACGTAAAAGGTATACTAATTTCAGATCGCTCAGAGTTACCGTTTCGGAGATATTTGCATTTAACTTGTTTAGTGCGTTTGCTCAGGCAAGCAAATAATATTTTGCTACTTCTTACCAATTAACTTTTACATGATAATTAATGTTCTAGTAATGATAATTGGGAATAATAAATACAACAATTTGATTGTTCTTTAACTTACTTTAATTAAAATAACTTTGATCCTAGAAAATATAGCGTCGAAAGAAACCAACAACAATGAAAACACAAACTTACGATAAACTCAAAAATAAAACATTTTCTGTTCCATAGCAACTGCATCTCTAAATTTTATTTGTTTTCTCATAGGTTACTTTAAGAAAAAAATTTTGTTTGCAAATTAATAATAATTAAGCAGGGTGCACTAAGCTATTTAAATGCAAATATCTCCGAAAAGGTAACTCTGGGTGACCTGAACTTAGTACACCTTTTTTACGTAATAAATATGAAAAAATTATTATTTTCATTAAAAACTTAAATACACTGAGGAACAAAAAGTTATGACCTAATAAATGTGCAAATAATGCCGCAGACATTACAACATTACCCTTACATTGTACATTAAAATTTCATAAAAAAAACAATTTCTCGTCCTAAAAAAACCATAATTGCAAAATTTTATATAAACATGTTTGTTTCTCTCAAAGTTATTAGATGAAAACATAAATTAAGTGTTAACTTTAACACCCTGTATCTCAGTTAATATCAACTTTCGGATATAGGTAAGTATAATTAAATCCTAATATTTTTACGTAAGGAGTCTGTGGTTTTTCCATCTCCCATTAATTAGCGGACACCCTGTGTAAAATATGCATTTTTAATAATATTTCTGTGATTAGTTTATTTTGCAACGTAAAATTTTAGTTGTATGACACCAGCACATATTAAAATATTTTTAATTTACAAATATGTACCTACAAATTAAATTACAATACAAAATTTTATTTTAATAAATAGAAATCACTTCTCCAAGTATCATGATGCATTATTTTGCGATTTGTCCTTCGTAAGTAAAATATTTCCTATTACTTCCGATTTTTATGACATTTTCGGATTGTACTCAACTACAGTATTAAATTATGGCAAATTTTCCTACCTGTCTCGAAATTTTCTGTTTCTGAGCCCTCAATTCAGCTAACTTGTCCGTAACTTCTGCATACTCAGTCATAGCCAATTTTTTTTGAGCCACGGCATCTTTAAGCTCTTTATCTTGGAATTTTAATTTCTCTTGCAGGTCTTGCTTGTCTTTATTAGCCTCTTCCTTTTCTTGTTTTAATGTCTTTACAATTTTTTCTAGTTCCCTTATTTTCACTAAAAAAAAACAAACAAATAAAATGAAAATTAAATAAACATCGAGAGAAACTTTCTCGAGCTGAACCACCCGCCATGGAGTCCGGGTTTGATTTGTCCGACTTATTCTTATTCAGAATTTTAAAAAGTACCTAGTAGGATATGTCATTTTGGAGGCCACCAAAAAAAATACTATGCTTACCGTTATCCCCTCCGTCTAATGAATCAATATGCAACTCCCTAGATTGGCCCGCAGATTCTAAATTTCGTAATTGCGATTCCAACTCACAATTTCTTTTCGTTAACATGTTTATTTCGTCCTGCAACTTTCTAGTACCGTCGGGTGAAGTTCGTTGTTTTTCGTTTTCTTTTTCTGGCTGTCGCTAAAATATTAAATAAAATATGTAAACTAGTAAAAAGTAAGACTCCGTTTAAGGGGATTTTACACAATCAGTCATTTAATTACAATAATATATGCCATAGAGATGAAAACAACTCTGAAGTGGAATTGGGTAGGACATGTAGCTAGAATGACGAATATCAGATGGAAATAGAGACCACCAACAAGATGGACAGACGATATAATGAATTGCCAGGGGAAATGGATGCAGGCGGCGTAAGATCAGACCACAAGGGAAGAATGATATGACTAAAATAGTGTCAGTGCAAATTTCAAGTAATGATGGTAGTAGTGATGTGAATTTTAATACTGTCACTATTAATGACTGTGTAAGTGCGCCACATCGGTACATCACTTCGTATTACCGGGCAAGTAGAATCCTGAAGCGAGCGCAGGTATTGATACGGAGGGTAACAGCTAGTATCAAGAAAGTAGTGTCTCAAATTATCCTTTTTTAGAAAATTATAACAAATTAAATAATTCACCAACAAAGTAATATAATGCAAAATTAGGTATTTCCTTAGTAAGTGGCAGTATTACTGATTGCATAATGTCCTAGTATGTTCTTTCCTGTTCTTTTTCGTGTTAAAGTATGGTAACGGTCAAGGATCTAAAAATAACGGGCATTGGCGTGTGCAAAGCAAATAGAAATACCGGGTCTATGCTTGTATCAAGTCGATGGTAACGGTCGGTAATAATGATTACTTACACAACTGCTTATGTTTACAGTAGACTAACCTTACCTGCGATTGCTGATTTGTCTGCGCTAGTGACATTATATCGTTTCTTTGATTTTGTTTCCCTGTAATGCTTGCAGCGGTCGAAGAGATGAAGGAGTAAAGATTACTTAAGTCACAGATATAACTGCAAAAAAGGATAACTATTAAAAATGCATCTTTACAAATATAAGATGCAACAATAGTGCGATAACAAAATAACTCCGGGGGGTTTGTTCGGGTTGGAGTAACGAAAAATTATACAGAAAATAGTACAGTGCCCTGTTTATTTTGGGTCCACACTTAATTTCGGAATTTTAGGCTCTATATAAAATTCTAAAACAGGAAGTAGTTTAGTAGTAGTAGGTTTTCAAACACCTTTTTTTATTATTATAATAACCGAATTATGTATGTTACATTGTCGCACTATAGGATATCCTGTATATAAAATATAATACACAAAAATATGTTAAGATTTTTTTATATGCTACAAAGAAGTACATACATTTTTTTAATTGATCGCCGACGACTGTAATCAAATTAGATAAATTAATATATATTGAAATGTTCGTTTCAAAATCGAGTATTGCTAACACTGATTTTTGCAGCAATTACTTTACAATGTTCTCGTTTTTATTGATGTATCAATAATAACAATAAAGTTAAGGTTATTTACAAAGGTTAACTTATTTCCTTTATATTGATATGCTAAGATACCACTATCATGAAAAAACATCATAAAATATTATCACTATTGATTTTAATAATTATTTAATACGTCGATTTGTCTTTAGGTGTGTTCGCAAATATTGATATCTAATAACTTTTAAATTAAAAAAGTAGTCTGCAGTCTGAAAGAGGGACGGAAGGGAGAGCTTAAAATGACACGGATTCATGCGCAGTACACCGTTCCCGATCAGCTGTCTCTCATTACCAGAAATGGGGCAGGCGCCATTTTAATTGTCATTGCCGGCGCAATTGGGTAGACATGGATTATTCTGTTATTTTTAACTGGAACAGGTAATGGCCATTTAAACCCACTGGTACTTAAATTAGCAGTTTACATTCTTTATTAAACTTATGGACTGCTAATTCAGCAACTTTTTGCACCTCGTATTTGTAAATAGCAGTAGCTGCTTTAACTGGTAAAAAAATCTCTAATTCTGGGGGTATTTTAGGGATTTCGACAGTACCAACTGCTGTTCTGACTAGTTGACAATGCTCCAGCTGATCGAGAACGGTTTACTGCGCATGAATACGTGCCATTATAATTGCCGGCGCAAGAGAAAAAATTGCCCGACTCTAATACGGCCTTAATACTGCTTTAAGAAAATGTTTGAAATATATATCATGAATTTAACTCCAAATATTCATTATCTATAACAATTTTGGAATAAAAAAATGAATATGAATAAAAAATATACATCGCCATCCTAGTTTTCATTTATAAGTTTAAATTTGTTATTTTACTAATAAATACGAATAAAAACTACCTAATAAATTTAATAAGACAACCTGACAATCCCGCTTTTAGGTTTTCATTTTTTGTCCGCATTCTTTGCACTGTTTCAGACTAACCAGGGGCTAGAAATAAAGTCTGATGATGCGATCTAGAGGTTGCGAAACCGGTACCGGCAATTATTAGAGCATAATTTTGGAATTGTAACAAGATATTGTTTTTTTCTCTAAAATTAAGATAAAAAAAAGATAGTCTTACCTTCCTTGCGTAAACGTAAATCCGATAAAAGGCAAATGCAGACCGGTAAAGGCATTGTTGGCAGTAGGCGGCAGAGCGTCAGACAGTCGAATATCTGCGTCGTCCACATCAAAATTTGACGTGTCCGTAGGACTGGACACTTCAGGAATATAGGGGGCATTGCTATCCCTAATGCCGTCCCAATCAACACCTTCGAACCATGGATGATTCTAAAGAAATGTTCGGAGTTATAATTTTAACGCATTCTAATCTCAATGTTTCTGTGTAAATTTTAATTTATCTGAGCTATCATAAAAAACAACTTCCCAAGTGTTATCCTACCGAGTAATAAAAAAACGATAATTTTTTGACGTAAAATGAATCACAGCCGGAACACCGTTTATCACTTATTTAAAAAAAAATGTTTTAAAATTTGATCAAAGAAGTAAAATTTCTTGCACAATAGAATCGTACTTGCCCCTAAACGGTCCGGTGTAACATTATTGGCAATTATACACGGTGTCCAAGAATTAGGAATATTAGGACACATGAGGAAGTAATATTTTTTTAAATTCTAGTGATCATTGACATTTCAATAATTTAATTTTTTTTAACTGAAAGGCAATAGTACCTTTATGATACAATCTAGAGATAAAATAAAGTATTTTCGGTTATTACATACGTATTTCATTGATTCTCTGGAACCGGCGCTAGCGTCGCTTACATGGCAGTTTTAATTGGACAGATTCATTTCATGGGAATGTCGTGTGAATAGTATTTTTTAATACGAAAATATCAATTGCTTTATAGCGTACCTCCGGTTATAAAGTTATCCATTTTATTCTCAATAGAGAGAACTTTATAACTATAATATTTTAGTCTGTCAGTATGCGAAGTAACCACAATCAAAAAGAATAATAAAGGTTATGCAATGTAAATTTACCTTAAAATCTTCAATACCATTTTGTCCTAATCTAAATTCCTGGCTGCAAATTAATCGTTTAATGAGATCCTTCGCAGCTTCCGTGACGTCCACATCCATTGCAAAATCAAAACAGTTCTTATGGTTCATTATTTTACCATAAGTTTCGACTAGACTTTCTGCATAGAATGGCGTTTCGCCAAACAGCATTTCATACATACACACACCTTAAAATGCAATAATTGTAAGCAATTTAATAAGTAGCTATGTGAGGGATTCAGAACTCGGGGATCCACGAGATCCTATTTCAATCCCATTAAACTAGTTTTAATTTTTAGATTTACAGAGGCAATATAATTTGGGAAAAGAAAGACTAAATCTTTAGGGCTACAAAAGATAGAAAGGACAGCCGGTGTCACAGGAAAAGCCCAGAGCTCCGACGTTCAATGTTACTTAAAAAAACATTTTTAATTGAAATCCAGGGTGTTATGATTATATTTAAACCGGCAATTCCTGAGATGAAAACAAATTGAAGAAAAATATCCAAAAATTGCGCTTTAATTTAATATGCCCTGTACATGACCTGCTGGCAAACCAAAAATAAACACGTGTGTCACTGGGAGAAAGGTAAACAAAGCAACATATTGCAAAAAATGTCAGTGAATTTTGAGCAGTGTTGTCACATTTTCATGGTAAACTCTTTAGAAAGTAATAACCGTTTGACAGATTTGAAGTTGTTTATTTTTTAGGGTACATTATTATAAACTTTTACTTTCACTTCAGTTCGCTGGAAAACAATCTCTGATTTATAAACTTGAACTGACTCGAACGAACCGCCGCGGGGTTTATAAATGGTCAGGTATGTTCTCATTTGTTCAATTCGAACGACAACGTCGAACCCTTTAGAAAAAAAAATGCAATTTTATTTACGTTTTCGGCCTTATTTAAAACCAACTTGATTTATAAAAAAAACACCAAGTAAATAACCCGAACAAAAACCGACAAATAACCTCACAAAACACCAAAACAAAGCCACATAAATTCACATTAGTTTTCGCGTAGGTATGCATCTCATGAACACATCTAAGTTTTTAATATTTTAAAGTGCTACTGTATAGACAAAAATACGCCCTTATTGTTCTGGGAAATAATATAAATTTCCATACATTGGTATTTGACATCTAAAAATTTTGAAAGTGACTAAACACGTTTGATATATTCGGGTTTACTAGGTCGATCGATATTTAGCTATTTGGGCTGAAAATACAGCGTTGCCACTTTCGGTGTTTTATAAGATTATATTAATAAATTGCGGAATTTCCTTCTGTACTACTTTCCTGTATAAGTCTCGGAAATGGCAACCGCGCTAGTTAGACGAGACTATTTTAAAGGGATGTCCTGTCTATCAACATAATTATTTCATCATTCTTCTTCAGTAAAGGATTAATAAATTTGATTAGCCCATTAGAAATTAGCGTTTTTATTATTTCTGAATTTCTATTGCGAAATAATTTGTATCCTATAGGGCTGTTGTTCTAGGTGTACGGTAGTGTTATTAATTATGCGTTAGTATTTAATGCTTTTGTGTAATCTAATAATAGGTGCATATCTCCAAAAAAACTTATTTGAAACTTGTGGGTGTCTGTGTGTTTCTTTAAGTGATTTAGTGTAATTTGTTCTGTTCCACTATGTGTTTTTTTCTCTTAGACGATATGCCGGTTATATTCTGAGATTGGAAAGAAGAGGCCGAATGGGGTTTAGTGGGTATAAGCTTATTATGTTATACAAATCCAACACTATCATCAGGGCACGTGATGAGCATAAAGCTTTTCCCATAGAAAAAAGAACTGAAGGTGTCTCCGTCCTGGATTCCTTACAGCGTCCTGGATTTACTTTCTAAATGAGCTAAATATTTATTTTTATAAGAAACTAAAGTTTTACATTTTTACACAGTTTGGCAACATTGCGCGTAACAGGCGTTTGTGATACACTGCCACAGGGTGCTGTGATTTATTACCGCGGAGTCACATGTGTGTAAGAGGGTTTGTTACTCCACTTTTAAAACGGTCGATTTGAAAAAAAAAATATGTAGCGCTTCTCTAGGACACCCAAGGAGTCACCCATTTATAATACGCCATTTCCATAACACCCTGTATTTACAATCAAATAAACAAATCAAATTATTACCTAACGACCACCAATCACATTCAGGTCCATACCGTCCCTGACCATCCTCCATTGCCTAAAAATAAAAGATAATAAAAATTCTGCAAAGAATTATTTTACTTTTTCAGAAAATAATCTAATATTTTTTATGTAGTGGTTAGCACTTGCTTTTTATAAGATTATTTGGTAGAATATGAAGAATCGAAACAAGCTTACCCTCAATATTTCCGGAGAAATATAATCAGGAGTACCGACAGCTACATTCGATTGCACCGTACCATCATCGTTTAACTTCAAACAACTACCGAAATCAGCTAATCTAATGTGACCATTCGCGTCCAATAGAATATTGTCAGGTTTTATGTCCCTAAAAAATTAAAGGAAAAATTGAAATGGGAAGTACTAATTAATGCAATTTATTTTTCATTAGATACGTCGATAGATAGACAACACATAAAACAGTACACAGTGATTTCACATATACAGAGTGTTTCAAAAACCATGTGCCATCGTTCCTGTGGTGATTCTTTACCCAGAAATAAGACAAATAGTTTCTATCAGCATGAGTCCGCAGAAGCTTTGTATGAAAGATACAGGGTGTTAAATTTTTCCAGTACTTTCAAGATATTTCCGTAACAGCTTCAGTAATTTTAGTCAAATTCAAGTTATGAAATGTAGGAAATAACACATATTTTAGCAATTAAAATGTGTGAACAGGTTTACTAGGGATGTGTGTGCGGTCAGGCACTTTAATAATGTTTGGAAAAATTCTCATATTCAGTCAGTGAGAAAGAAGATCTTAACGTAGAATGTTGAATGCATGTAATGAAGCTGATGGTGGCCATTTGCTGCCACTGTATTTATATTTAGATACACATTTTCTCATAGCAATTAATACCTAATTTACTACAATCGTGTTAAACTGCCTACATATACTACCTAATAGAATTGCAATTATCTTGTAAATGAAGCCGATTTCAAATAAATATTAAGATATGCTTTTCTATTATCATTTAAATTTCTAACAAATTGTGCTATAAAAATGTGAAAAAATCAGTGTCATACCTAGTTTTTGTTAAAATTCATTAGAGCGCCTTATCGCACGCAACCCCCTGGTAAACCTGTTCACACATTTTTATTGCTACAATAGGCGCTATTTTATGTACTTTTCATAACCCAAATTTCATTAAAATTACTGAAGTCGTTTCGGAAAAATGTATCTTGAAAACACCGAAAAACCTTAAATAAACTCGCCGGCACAAAATTCCGCCACTCTGATATTTTGGTCAAGTTTGATATTTTATAACTTTTTTATTTTTATGCGATATTCATAATTTTATTATCAGTTTCTAGATTCATTTATTGTGTTTTTTTCTGAATTATTTTATAAAGTAACATTTTTCGATTAGGATAAATTATACAGAAGTAAATCAAACTGTTGATTTTGTCTTAATTTCAAAACACCCTGTAGGAAAATTGAGGTGGATAATTTTATTTACATACTGTTTTTTTATAATCTTTGATGTATTCTAAACATTTCGTTTTTTGATTCATTCCATTATTTCATTTCTGCTGTTAGCTGCAAAATTTTAAATGAAACGATGTTATTTTTAGAAGCTCTCGGTTATAAATGATCGACGTTCGCTAAGTACGCGATTATTGTGCCAGAATATTTGACAGTGACAATATTCTTACGTACTATTCACTAATTAATCCAGGGTTTGTTTAAGGTCGCCGGATGGTCGTGAGCGGGTATACATACGTAGAAATGAAAGATATGCTGACTGCATCGTATCCGAACGAATCTCATATCATGGCGGTTCATGATTTAGGCTGGTATTTCTACCGAGGCACGCACCAATCTTGTATTTCTTGAAAATGGAGCTCTAACCGCCCATCGTTACATTGACGAAATCCTCAAAGAAGTTGTTCCATTTGGTCCTTTCATTGGGAACCAATTTACATTAATGCATGATAATGCTAGACCTCACGTTGCACATGTAGTGAGCGAATATCTGGATGAAGATGGACTTCCAAGAGTGGAATGGCCCGCATGTAGCCCGGATCTCAACCCGATCGAACATCTTTGGGATCAACTTAAAAGGCCCGTTTGTCGTCTTCCTGTACAACCACAAACCTTGCAAGACTTACAACTGGCGCTGACCGAAGAATATCAGGCTATCCCTCAAGAAAGGATAACTAACCTTATTCATTCGATGCCACAAAGGCTGCAAGCTGTCATTACTGTGAGAGGAGGAAATACACGATATTAAAATTGTTTTTGTTAATGAACTTTATGATATACCTAGTGTTTGTTTTTCTTAATAAAAATAGGCTTCAAATCAGCGTTTCATTTCAAATTTTGCAGCTCGCAGCAGAAATGAGATAATGGAATGAATCAAAAAACGAAATGTTTAGAATACATCAAAGATTACCAGAAACAGTATGTAAATCAAATTATCCCTCAATTTTCCTACAGGGTGTTTTGAAATTACGACGAAAAATGACAGTTTGATTTACTCCTGTATAATATCGCCTAATCAAAAAAATGTTACTTTATAAAATAACTTAGAAAAAACACAATAAATGGATCTACAAACTGATAACAAAATCATAAAAATAGCATAAAAATAAATAAGTTATAAAATATCAAATTTGACACAAAATTTCAGGGTGGCGGAATTTTGTGCCGGATATCAAACTTCACCAAAATTTCAAGGTGGCGGAATTTTGTGCCGGTGAGTGTATTTTAACACCCTGCAACTTTCAAACAAAATATCTGCGGACTCATGTTGATAGGAACTAAGATTTGTATTTTTTTGTGGGAAAAAACACCCTATATAAAGTTCAATATATTGCCGCTCTAATGTTACATGTAGCGTCAAAATAAAGTCCACTAACCTGTGTACATATCTAAGCCTATGTATTGAATCAATAGCCAGTACCATTTCAGCAATGTAAAACCTGGCCATATCTTCTGGAAGACGATCCTCAAATTTACTTAACAACGTTAATAAGTCTCCACCACAATAATAATCCATAACTAAATATAGATTTGATTCGTCCTGAAAATAACAAATAACTAATTAAAGCATAATAAACATAACAGAATTCGAATATAAAGGTATAACGCATTGAAACTCATATCTCATAAATAGTACAAACATTTTAAAGGTTGTCAAGGTTCTTATTTATGATACTCTACTACAAGGTATTCAGATAAAGCAACTAGAAACTTTACTGCATAAGAAAAGATTGCTCAATGCTAAATATGCTATTTTTACGATTTCTACGAAGTCTACCTTGTGGATACAGTTTTAACAAATTCCTGTTTTTTAAAATTTGAACAAATACTAAGTTTATTAACAATATTTACAATAACATACAACCACCGACCTATATCTATGGATAGCGAAAGTCTAAAAGCAGTGAGTGACAAATTTATGGCCTCGCGCATGGAAACAAAGCTGATCGTCAGATGTCATGCGCAATGCCGACTGATAAACTATTGACCTTAACCGACGAACAGGACCGTACTTCGCCCTTAATGAAAATGATTACACGGCAATATTTTGGCAGATCAACCAACACCTTCTTTACTGGGGCATAAACAATCTATTTCTTCACATAAAAGAAGGCTTTGTGGCCATCACTGAAAAGCCACTTTTAGAATTGATTTTGATATCTATTGTCCACGTATCGATAGATTTTTAATATCGTTACATCCCTACGACTGGATGGTCATCGTAGGTTGGCAACCAAACCTACACCAATACGGCGGGGTTGCCTATATGACGGCGACAACATTGTTCGCAAGTACCCCGTCCGCCATAATCGGCAATTTGCTCGAAATAGAAGTAAAGCTTGAGATTATGGGAAACATAAATGCCAGAATGTCCGAATTCTAATATTATCTTTAAAATAATTCTAGAGAAGTTATCTGAAATCACACCTTTTAGCACGTCGGTGTTAAACAAAAAGTTAAGTGTCATAATAAGGTGAAGGACGCCATCCCAGCTATCTGAATAAATAACAGGTCGAATTGGTAACCTCCTTTCTTTGTAGTCGGGTTAAATACAGAGACTGGTCCGGTAAATAACTAACCTGAAAGGCGTAATGTAAATGAGTTATCCATCTACGATCACCATACACCAAAACGTCCCGTTCCTCCTTGAAACAAGCAGTTTCGGCACGCTTCAGCATTTCCCATTTGTTGAGAATCTTCATGGCGAATACTTTTTCGGACCCCCTTAGCTTGACCACACACACTTCACCAAATGCTCCTCTTCCTATGACCTTCACAATTTCGAAATCATCCCTTGTCAAACGAAGCGATTTGGCGGTATTTGCCACTGGTTTCACTATGAACAAGATAAAGTTACTGTGAGATATGTGATTTATTTTTATTTACTTATCGAAAACTACTATTAAAATGCAATACTTTCTTTTTGGAAAACAGTTCTCTCCTCCTGGAATCGCACAGAGGCAAATCTAGAAACTTGAATAGAATTTTCAGGAATTCATTCTATCTTCTATTATTATAATGTATTTTCAAAATTGTATGACACATTTTCGCATCTTCGGCGGCATTACGATGGGGCAATCGCCGAAGATGTTTGATTAGCAAGTTTGTTCAGACCGCAAAACACACAGGTTTGATTCCTGGAGGGTACATAAAGAGTCATTATTTGCCAACAGAGATAAAAAGTTTCATAATATGTCTAAATAATGATATTTAATCACAATATGAATGATTGAATACCTACGTTGTAGTACAATAAGCGGGCACGAATTCCGGTTTTATGTAAAAATGGACAAGCGGAGTGGATATCCAAGGAGTGGAAATATTTAACCCATAACGTCTATTTTCTTTAGAGAAAAATACATATATTTAAAATAATTGGTCACTTATAAGTCAAATAAACTCTTCTTTCATATGGACTGCAAAAAATTATTATTTTTTCTTACTGTTTTTCTGCTGACACGGAGTGGACGATAATTAAAATACTTAGTTTAATTTACAAATGTTTTGATCATACAACTAGATTTTATAACAGGCCATCAAATTTTCTATTCTCGATGGCTTACACAGGAAAGAATGCGTGGTTCACGTTATGGGTTGATGATATTGCCAGATATATATTTAAAATTGCAATTTCACAATGTCTACGGAGTGGAACTTGAAAGTGGTTACAGCGATAAATGTTGACACAAAAGCAGAGTTTTGGAGAAACAGCCGGAGTCCTTTTAAACAGTGTGTTCTTGCGTATTTGTGCACTAAATATACTGTAATTATTTTTAAAGACTATGATAAAATATTATCAAAATCAAGCGCGATAATGCTTTACTCAAGAGGGTTACAGCTAGGGTTGCCAACTCTGGAAATGACTTTTTCGGGATTTATTGGAAAAAAAATCGGGACGGGCAAGATAAAATCGGGACTTTTAAAAAACACATTTATAATAATTTCAAACCTAAGCTACTAATTTGTTACAGTAAAATTATATTTCAAACTCAACTACATACTAACGTACTATATACTAAGTTCAATTTTTGTTTTTAAATGAATATTTACTTTGGGATTTGGCGCATTTTAGAAGATTTTTATTTTTTATCACGTAATCGAAAAATTCACAACATGTTTCACTGAAATTAACTCTAATTTGCAATTCGGATTTAACGTGTTCAGGCGTCAATCTATTTCTCTCGTCAGTCCAAGTTTTATCACAGAAGAGTAGGAGGGTCGCGGCGTCGGCCACAGCCAGACAGCGAAATTAATTAAATGAAAAATTGGTAGATGTTGAAAATCGGGACAATTAGCGTCCCGCCAGCCCCATTGTCGGGACACGGGACACAGGAGGCTGAAATCGGGACATCCCGATTAAATCGGGACAGTTGGCAACCCTAGTTACAGCCCACGTAGCGGACTTTTGAGTTATAAAATGATAGTTTAAAAAAATCTAAAAGAAATACCAATTGTACAGGGTGTCCGCTAATTAATGGTACATGGAAAACCCACAAGGCTCCATACATAAAAATATCAGGATTTAATTATACTTACCTATATCCGAAAGTTGATATTAACTGAGATACAGGGTGTTAAAGTTAAAACTTCATTTATGTTTTTCTCTAATAACTTTGCAGGAAACCAACGTATTTTTACAAAATTTGGCCATTATTATTTTCTTAGGACGAGAAATTGATTTTCTTATGAAATTTTAATGTACAATTTACATTCATTAGGTTTAGGGTTACTTTTTGTGCCTCAGTATATTTAAGTTCTTAATGAAAATAATACTTTTCTCATATTTATTACGTAAAAAAGGTATACTAAGTTCAGGTCGCCCAAAGTTACCATTTCGGAAATATTTGCATTTAAATTGTTTAGTGCACCCTGCCCAATTATTATTAATTTGCAAATAAAATTTTTTTCTTTAAGTAACCTATGAGAGAACAAATGAAATTTAGAGATGCAGTTGCTATGGAACAGAACAAGTTTAATTTTTCAGTTTAGCTTAAGTTTGTGTTTTCATTGCTGTTGGTTTCATTCGACACAATATTTTCTAGGGTCAAAGTTATTTTAATTAAGGTAAGTTAAAGAACAATCCAATTGTTGTATTTATTATTCCCAATTACCATTACTAGAACATTAATTATCATGTAAAAGTGAATTGGTAAGAAGTAACAAAATATTATTTGCTTGTCTGAGCTAACGCACTAAACAATTTAAATGCAAATATCCCGGAAACGATACTCTGGGCGACCTAAACTTGGTATACCTTTTTTACGTAATAAATATGCGAAAATTATTATTTTTATTAAAAACTTAAATACACTGAGGCACAAAAAAGTTATGACCGTATGAATGTGCGAAAAATGCCGCAGACAACCCTGTCCCTACATTGTACATTAATTTCACAAAGAAATCAATTTATCGTCTTAAAAAAACCATAATTGTAAAATTTTGTAAAAAAACGTTAGTTTCTGTCAAAGTTATTGGAGAAAAACAAAAATGAAGTTTTAACATCCTGTATCCCAGTGAATATCAACTTTCGGATATAGGTAAGTATAATTAAATCCTAATATTTTCTGTGGTTTTTCCATGTACCATTAATTAGCGGACACCCTGTATATAAAAATATGTTTAAATTTGTTAAAAACTTAAATGGTATCCCATATACAGAGAACAATAGTACAACATTTTCAATTTTAGAAACCGAATCCCACTAGAAGTAGTAAAAAAACATTATCATACCATATTCCAAAAAATCAGAAACGGTTTTCTCCTTCCTCAAACTGGAATTGCAGCATTCGTCGAACAAGACCATCATGACATCGATCAGCGTCTCCACGCTGAAAGATTGACCGCGAGCCGACAGGGGCCCCCCCAAATAAAGAGCTTCCAGCTGGCGAAGACGCCGCTCCGCTGCCGACCCGGCGGCTTCCATACTATCGGGGTCGCCCATCGTAATGAAGAATTAAAACTGTTCAGGTTTGCAAAGGATACCGGTTCTCAAATAGCATAAGTAAGGGCATTATTGAACCTAGAACAAATATCAGGTTGTTAGTCAATCGGTCTAACAACATGTTATAAAGATCAAGGCGTGTACTATAGTAATTGTTATGATCCGAATTTCATTCAAAATCTTATCTTTGGGTGTAAATTACTTTACCCACAATCACTACCGTAAATAGTAAAAAACATACTACAATCATCTAAGTAAGTTAAACTTTAAGCACGGTAAACAAGGCCGCCTTCTTTATTTTCAATAAAAGTTACATGTTGCGTAGCAATGCTCCGCTTTCAATATGGGCTTTTCAACAAGAGAGTCGTTGGCGGCTGCTATCACAAACGCGAGGAAAAAGGACAAACTATTTTCAAACGTAACGTTATTAAAACGGCGATAACAATTTGACAGTTTGCTGAGAAATGTTAAAGCCTAATTGTCTTTAAAAAATATTAAATATGACCGGAGGTAAAGTAATATATGTAATTTAATAATAATAATAATAATCTTTATTTAGCACTTGGCTAGTTATTACTAAAAAATGCAAGTTACAAAACAGTGTTTATATGTCAGTTACAAAAATGATAAATCCTACTCTACTCTACATATCCTTCAAATAACGAAACAATCTTCTTTTAAAAACATTTAACCCATTTGCCTCCTTAATGCCCTCCGGGAGGTCATTAAAAAACGAACTTCCTCGAAAAATAGCGATTCTTGTAGAGATGTGGTCTTAACTGACTCAATGTTATAATGTTGCCCAGAGCGAATGTCATAACTATGAAAATTTGATATTTTTTAAAGAAAAGCATTAAAATATATTGGTAGCTGCTCATGTTCAATTTTATATATTAAAACTAAGTTCGCCTTTCTAATGTTCTGTTCCACAGACAGCCAATTCAACCTCTGTAACATAGTTCTTTACCGGGATATACCTGTTGCATTTAAGAATAATTCGCATAACCTTATTTTGCTGAACCTGCAGCCTGTGTCTATTTTCCTGAGTACAAGATATTAATAAAGAATAACAGTAATTAAAGTGAGGCAAAGTGATTGTATTATAAACCAGTGTCTTGGCCCACTGGGACAAACAATCCGAAACGCGACAGAAAAAAACAATCGGAAATTATTCAAAGAACATAAATTATTAGAATCAACAAGCAAAATTTTGGAACAAGCATTATTGATTTTATTGGTTAGTTATATTAGTTAGTGTAAAAATTAAAGTCCTTCAGTCCTATTAGTTCAGTGGTCAAGTGGTTCAAATTCAAGGTCCTTTTTTTAGGATCAAACACAAGCACTATAGGAAAAATCCTTTAGGGCACTCTGGGAGTGGTGCGTGTGCGCAGAAAGCGATTCACGTTGGTTTTGAATCGTTAGAGGCTATATTCGTTGGGAAAAACGACCTCGGGAAGGTCGTTCCATAAGGATGAAGTGCTCCAGATGAAAGAATTCTTAAATAATGAAGTTCGAGGAGTACTAAGCTTAACCACATCTGGATGGGCGGCAGTGGTTCGTCGTGTATTTCTGATATTCGCCGCTCTGGGCGGAATTAAGAGGGCAAGGTCAGCCGAGCACTTTCCATGACAACATCTATAAAAGACAGTCAAATCCCCAACCCGTCCTCGATGTTCCAGGCTGTCGAGGTTCCTCGTCAGCTCGTGGTCTCCAATCAGACGAATGGCCGTCCTTTCGATGGAATCCAGCAGCCGAAGAGTATGTTTTGGGTGCAGCTCCAGCCATGAGGGCAGTACTCTAGTGATGGTCGAATCTGGGCTTTGTATAGTGTCAAAAGTTGTTGTGGTCTGTACAACTTTCTGGGTGGAAGAATAATCCAAGATTCTGAGATGCTATCTTCGCGATTGCCACAACGTGGTTATGCCAAGACATATGTCCTGCCAGATTGACGCCCAGCAAATTAATAGATGAAGCCAGTGGGATTGCGTGTCCGCCAATGACTATATCCGGTTCTGTAATGTTAACCTTTTTAGAGAAAACTGCCGCCTTAGTTCAAATCCCAATGAAATCAATGTTTCTTTTGTAATTTTTGGTATGTAAATAAAGGTTAAAATAATTTTTATCTGTGTAAATTTGTTTGATTGATTGTAGAAAAAATATACTCTACAACTAGAGTGGAATGTTCATATCCACTCTTGTTGTACAATAAATAAACAGTACAATAAAAATATTTCCTTAGATATTTCAAGTTGCACTAAGTGTAGGGAAATATAGACTTTTCTTTCAAAAAGTCAATATTTCTTATCGATTTTTGGAAAATGTTGCCAACTATTTAAGCAGTGGTTTTAAAATTAAGTTAATTCAAGATGAATGTCAAAACAGGTCAAATTCCTGGGTAAATGAAGTAAAAACAGAAAAATAATTAAATTAGCTTTGAAATGTCGGGAAAGGAAATTTACCGGATCAAATTATATTATTCTCATCGTAATATTACTTAACAACAGCCTACTTGAATAAAAAAATATGCAAAATACCGTTGATCACTGAACAGTAATCTAAATACAATGGCCAATCTAAATAATAAGGTCCAATTTTTTTATAGAGATACCTACTTAATATTTTAGAATATTAAATTAAATAAAAACCTATTTATAAGGCCATTCTTTTGTAACTTTATGACTTAACACTGATTTATATATTTATTTATACTGGGTGACCCAAAGTCAATGAAGAACTGCATAGCATTGATAGAAAGTGGCCGGGTACCCTGTGTATCCTTAGTATCTACAAAGACCACTTATTTCTAATTCTTTGGGTTCTATCAGTTAATGAAAAAGGATAAAACATACAATGTTTTTCTTTGGAAATGAAATACAATTCCAGTGTATTAGACGGAAATTATTGTTTCCCTTTCTGTAGGTACCTAGTGTTAAATAATGTATATTTAGTTATGAAAAATTGTATTTTGTATGAATAACCTATAAGAATCGGTGATGGGAACCGAGAGTGCTTAATGTCCCATTGGTAATTACAAACAGTTCATCTCTCAGAGCTTGGTTCCTATGAAAATATAAAAGTATTCATAAACATGAAATTATTTGTCAACATAATGGATTGTTTAATCTCTAAGAACTTCTAAGAACTCTTTTTACTTTTAAAACTTTTATTTAGGTATTAATTAAAGCAAAGAAAATGGATGCATTCTTTCCAGTAGTCTGCTGTCAGTTTTTGGTTCTTCTCCTTTCCGCTAAGCGCGACACCAGCGCCGTTCGTGTAAAAACTATCTTAGACTATTAAAGTTCAAGGAGCCGAACTGTTTATTTTTTAACCTTAACAAGTGCAATAAATAAACAAAATTAAATTAATCTTAATATTAAATAAATACATATAATTCCAAGAAAATCATAAAACTCATAACCTAACCTCAATATTTATAGGGATGGAGTTAAATGTCATTAATTTGTTAATTATGAAAGCTTTTTGTTTGTTTTTGTCTGTTTTTGATGCATTTAATAAGCAAATATCTTGTATTATTGTATATTTCATAGATATTCTATTATGGTATATTTCATAAATTTATTTTTTTCTTTTTTTTATGGCATTTGTTTCCAACAATTTTGTTTTGGTCTGTCCTGGAATGAAATATTAAAAAAAGGGTAGAGTTTAGAGTTTAGGGTATGAGTAATATCTAGTGTAATTTAAATGGAATCACTTCTTAAAATTTATTATACTTTTATTTTATGCTACTTATTATAATTCTCAGATATGCATAAACAAAAATTTGGCTCTCGAAAATATCGGTAAAGAAATAGAGTAAAATGTATCATTCATGCATAGTTACTTATCAACTACTAGATAATAACTAGTTAACTACATACCGAAACCAATAGTGTGTATCTACCACTAATAATTTAATATCATTAACCTAAAATTCATAATCAGTTTTTGCATAGTTTAGCTTGTTTTATCAATTTATCAAATACATTAAAGTAAAAGTAAAAGTGCAGACTGTAGTTTAAAACCTATTTTGTTCAACTAGTTAATTAGTAGTTAAATATGTAGGTTCTAACACAATTTTGGGTTTTACTAGGACTTAAATGTGTAGGTATACACTAACCTTAAAAAACTACCACATTAACACTTGTACTGGAACTCATGTTTTAAACTATGCTGTTTTGTATAATTCAATGTAAGTCTCAATTAAGAACATTGGGGGGTGGTAAAGCACTGGGACAACTGGGTCACCTCTTTCACACAAGGGAACACACGTTTGGGGTGACTATGCTAAAAGTCACAAAATTTGGATAACAAATAATATTCTAAAATGTAGGCATGAGTATGCTAAATTCTCAGGTATAAAAATAATGATCACTAATGGAGAAGCAAATAGATTTATTAATTAAATAGGTATTAAGCAAATGCAAATATATTAGTCATACCCATACCAGTCAATAAATCTGTGCAGAAACATACTGGTTAATATATCTAGATAAGTACAGGTTTTTCCGAGATAAAAGAGCAATTTTGACTAACAAGAAAAGGTGAAATTGTTAGGAATTCACACCATTTACAAATAACTCTATTAAAATACCACAAATATGCCATTGGAAATTAGAATGGCCAGATATTGCAAGAAAAATCAGATTATTTGATCAAGTTATAAGACTATACATTTATCTGTATTTGATACTGTTTATCAACATAAAATACGTAAACTTCCTGTAGTTATCAGATCATAATTATAGCAATTTGGCGCAGGAAAACACCTCGAAAAATTACAATTTTGGGAAATGACGAAGTTTAACCTAAATATAACTTATCGTATACTAAAATAGACAAACCTTAATTTTAATCCGGACTATTTTGATTCTGGAATAATAAATAAACCACAGCATTAACAATCAACTTTTCTAAATCGATTAAAAGTACATTTTTTCATCACTTGTCATTTAAAATACATTTTCATTGAAAACTTTCGGCAGCCATTTTTGTCATACTCCCCCACCGCACCGAGACGTGGTTGGTCGGCCTGGAACTGAGCCAAAAAATATTGAATTCATTTTCTATCCATTTAAATGTTATTTAAATGATTCAATAACTTAGATGTAATTCATTGAAAAAATGTATATATTGTGAATTATTTCTAAGTTGAAAAACTCAAAATAAACTAAATTTCATGAAATAATAATCCTATTAGCGACATCTATGCACATCAACTTGAAATAGTAGAATTGAACCTGGCAGTACGGGGGGCAGGACAAAAGTTAGAATACAATAATTCAAGTTTGGACCCTACAAATGGAAAAAATCGCAAAATTTGATATTCGGGAAAATGGATATCTGCTTTTTGTCACAAATATACAAAGTAAAGATAACGAATGAATACCCTTTAGTACCTCAACCGGTTATCTTTGAGACCTTGTTTAGTTTTTCGTTTAACCCTGTAAACTAACATCGACTGAAGACAAGACTAGCACCAAGCAGAAGGAATGTTTTTACCTATTATACGCTGGTACTGCTATTGTTGGATTATTGAATGAACTGTAGAAAATAAAAATTTTCATAAAGTTTTATAATATACCTATAATTAAGCATAATTCAATATAAAATTATTTTTAAAAAATTCTTGCGCCAAGAAAATGCAACGCTGTAAACATTCTTGAAGAGTACGAGGTGGTACCCATATCATGCAAACTTCTTTTTAATTTTTATTTAAATAAAATCATTATCATTTTTTAAATCACTTCATGATTTCTCTTAATTAACAAATAGCAATCACCTTAGAAAATATACAGATTCGTATTGATTTTCTGAAATGTTCTGAAAGAAGTCTGAAGTAGTATGAATTCAACAGGTGTATTGACCACATGGCCCATCTATCTGTCAATCCGTCATTTTTGTACGCAATGGAGTTCTTTACTTGTGTGTGGAAATTGTGTGTTTTTATAAACAAATCTACTATTAATGATATTTTTATACCTTATTTATAAAATTTCAACTTCGAAGAACCCACTGAAGTTTAAAAATCTGCCTGCAATTAGAAATTTAAGCATTTAAATGCGAAATGGAGTGATAATGCCATTGACTACTGTGTGAAGTTGTTACACATCCAGTTTTAAAGGTAATTTTGTGTTTTCGTCGTCTAAATAAATATAAAAATCCAAATTTACGTTATTTTTGGCAATACTAAAGACGTGAGCATGAATTTAAACACTTTTTTAAAACATTTCCGAGATATAATAAGGTTGTTTTCTTTTAGGGCATTACCCAGCCAATGCATTTAGGCAGTTTTAATTTTTTGTCACAGTTAATTTTTGGAAGTTCTAATGGTTCTCAGGCAAAGAGAGACTAAAATGTCCTCAGAACAACCACTTAAAAAGAAACCGAAGCGTGGAGATACAACAAGTGATGTTGATGAAACAGATTTTATTCACAACTTAGCCGACAATGGAGTACAAACTAATCTGCAAGCATTACATCTTTCCTTGCCTGCAAACGTTAATGAAGATGATATTTCTTTAAATGCTGTAAATCTACAGTATAATAATAAAAACTTTCTTGTAGTTAGTGATAGTGAACTTGAAAAAAGTATTAGTGAATCTGAACATAATGAAAGTGAACTTACCTCGTCTACTAGTACACAGTCTGAAAATTTATCAATACCTCCGGCACCGAATATAGAAACATTTGGTTATCAGCCCATTAGTTCAATTGTACAATATCCCCCCAGTGACGTAGCAGGTGCAATTAGTGGTCCCGTTGAAAGTTATTCTTCACCAAGTAATGAAGACGCTACTTTAAATGACTTTCAACAAAAACTTATTAAACAGTGTCTGTGTGGGGTTTCGGAAACTATTTTGTGTAAACCATTTGAAGGACAAGATGAAAATAATTTAAGCAGCAGGAACACCATGTTATTAGAATGGCCTAATAGTAAGATTTTACAATTTTTGTCAAATCTTCAATTGCTTTTTGATGTCTATTTAAAGCAAAATAATAAGGGTTTTATCTGTTCTCAAATAATAGCAAATTGCGATATGGTTGTTTACAACAGGTATAATTTAATAGAACAGATAATATCTTTATGTGAAACTAGAAATAAGTTTATTAATTATTTGGCAGCTAGAGTTTTGGGTAGCTTTTTAATAACTGCAAAAACAAACATAAACAATGAATGGCTAGAAACGATTCTAAATTTTCTAACCACTGAAACTTTAGATTACACAAAAATGAACTTTTCACTTGAAATTATTAAGCGTGTTGTTGAGTGGAAAGATGTTGAAATTCATGTTCTTGAAGATGCCGAACCTCAGGATGGTTCTGGGACATCATCCTCTGTTAATGTTAATTGTATATCTGTGCCTTTTCGGGACCCAGAGAGTTTCGACACGTCAGCAATCAAGGGACTTATAATAAAAAGTTTAGAATCTAGATGGCCTGAGCTAATTCACAAAATTCAAACGCTTATATTAAATAACACTTCTATCGATACCCAAACTTGTATCTTAACATTTCTATCCCTTTGGGAACGCATAATTTCAGTTAAAGCAAACTTAAGTGTTATTGACATTAAGCCTTTTTATGCTCATTTGGAGACTTTTGTCTCTATGGTTAACAGTAATTTGCCTCCAATTATTTGGAAGCAGTTGTTGTCATTATTCAACGAAGTTCTGTGTTATGGCAGTACCCTGGCATTACAGGATATGGTTCCTGATGATACCTGTCAATTGGCGCACTTAGTAGTCAGGTATGTCAAAGATTATAGGCTTTTAGATAGCTTACCCTATAGGAGGGAAGTGGGTAATACTGTAAATAGCTTTGTTGGGACTATTCCAAATACCGAACCGTCACAGTCAAATGTTGATAAAACCTTACTACAGAATATGGTTCTACTAGTTTTGAAGTCTGTTGCCGTCACTGTCAAAGAAACTAGGTCTGACAGTTCAGATTCTAGTGTGGGGTCAGATGATTTTGATTTTTATCAAGACATGCAACTGATTGAGAGGTCGATAAGGGATGTATTGAAAAAGGTAGATGCATTTATAAAAAATGCTTTAGACTTTCATCCTGAAACTCCTTTTTGTAAAGTTATGGTGCACCTTTTTAATGATCAGGATAACTACCTGATAGAATCAATGGTTTGTACTCTGGATATTTCTGTTGGTATTTCCTACAGAAACGCCGTTTTTTCCGACTTAACTGCCATGTTAAACCCTATACATTCGTTTATTGAGTTTTTAAAAATCGTCAGTCACGATTCTGATGTGCTATTAGACTATCTTGTTGGTAGTGAAACATGTTTTTTATTATACTTATTAAGGTTTCTGAAGTATACTAGGAGAAATTGGGCAAAATTTGTTAGTAGCTGTGGGGAAGGAAGCACATCGAGAAGTAACGAACTAGACGATACTATGGCAGTATTGATAAGATTAAAAATGCAAATTAATAGGTTAGTTTCTAGAGATCTGTTTCCTTATAATATTAATCCTATTCTAAGACTGCTTACTGTATGTGAGAATTTGTATGATGGAAATGAATACAGTTGATATAATGTGGATTAATATTTTAAATTTTGGGGTAAAATAATTAAAACTATTTGTTCTTACTCATTATTCCTATAAAATAAAAAGGCTGCTAACACAATGCAATGAATTATAAGAAAGTAAGGATTAAAAAGGCAAGAAAAAGTGTTTTTATTGTAGGTACTTTCATCTTACTAGTGGGAAAGGTTAGGAGATTAAATATTTCTGATGAGTTTGATTTTGACACATTCATAACGATAAAAATTGTATATATTTTCTTCCTGATTAATCTTTTTGATTTCCTCAAATAGTATAAATAAAAATAGTAATCTATGAATAGAGTCATCACTGCCATTATTAGTAAGTGTGTTATTTTTAATTTCTGAAGCTGTCATTACAAAAGTAGGTGCCATAGAAACGTTCAAATACAAAAGCTATGGGCTCATTCAGCAGAACCCATCGATTTGTAAGCGATTAGTAATAATCTGCTGAATGCACTAAAAAAAATCGATGCGGACAATCGGACGCTATTTTTTTCCATCGGATTTAGAAAGCGATTTGTGATTTGACTGCGATTTATGTCAGTTTTGTTTGTCAGGTTGAGGAGTAAAATTTATAAAAGATGACGAAACAAGTGAACTATAATTATAAACGATCTCGGCTATTAAAAATACAATTATCCATTTCGTAGAAAAAAAACCGTAATATTTGATGAAACCAAACAAAAAACTGATAACAAAATGCATTCAGCAGAACTACAAATCGATGCGCATGTCACCAATTAAAAATCGCTTATAAATCGATGGGCTCTGCTGAATGCAGCCTATATGTCTTTAAGTAGTTTAATTCTTGCCAATGTGGAATGATTCGAATATAAATTTCCATATTCTGTACACTGCCACTAACCTCTTCGCATGTAAAGAACTTTTGTAATTAAAATATCTTCTATAATAATATCTAATTTGTATTAATTTATTTATTTATATTTTTTATGTGGTATTTTAGAGAACTGTGAACATGGGATATAAATTTAAGAACAAACAATAATCTAAACTAAAAATAAAATGGGAGTTACTCAACACCCAAGCTAACGTAGTGAAAACTGACCCTAAGTGATTTTTTTTATAAAATTAGAACATTTGTAGAGTACTGTGTATGCCGATTTAATGCCAAGGTAGTCTTTCAATGAGAACTCTTAAATTGAACTAAATATTTTCAAAATTCTGACATTTTTTAAATGTAGTTATATTTTGACGAGCATAATCGAGTGCTTACCACACACTGTCTGACGTCTCATTTTGTGCCACCTCTCGATCAGCTGGTGCTGTCATATACAGGGTGTTCGGATAATGCATCAGGATACTTGGAGGATATTCCTTCGTCTTTAGAATGACTTGCCCCTTTTTCCAATAACTGCCGGAACAGAAAATACGTCAAAAATTAAATTTGAAGTTCAGGTAAAGTGGCCCCCGGTGGTTCTGTAGATAACCATTTTGTAACAGAACGATAGAACTAGTTAAGGTTAGTCCCTGTGCCAAATATCACCTTGATAGTTTAAAAACTAACCGCGAGGTGTTCAAAATAAGAAAAACAATTTGACAGGCTGTAACTAGAAAAATATTAATTTTTCGACCTTTTGTTATATGACTTACTGCCTTTGTTTTAACGTGTAGAATCACCTTTCCAGTATCCTGATGCATTAACTGAACACCCACTAGTCATTTTTGCCTTAACAAAATCCGATATGTGTATGTACAGTATTTTTCATGTAAACAAGAAGTCCGTCAAAATATAGCGCATTATTTTGGTACAATTATTCTTACTTGTAAAAGTGCTTGGATTATAACCGGAAATATTTTCGAGTTCAATGTTTTAAAAATTATCCCGAGTCGAAGACGAGGTATAATTTTTTCAAAAGATCCGCGAACGAGAAAAAAATCCTGTTATTAATTCAAGGACGTGGGGGATTCAGTAAGAAAGTTTCACACCTAAAAAATCAATTTTTATTTGCAAATTCAAGTCGAAGTCCGTTCCATGTCATTATTTTGACTTAAATGGCTGCATTCAGCGGAGTCCATTTAATGGGTCACGATGCGCATCGATTTGTATGTTGTGTTGTCAGTTTTTTGTTTGGTTAGAATCCCTTCTAAATATTTTCACGAAATAAACTCCTGGACAAAATTAACGCAACATCATAAATTTGCCATATTTTTTATGCTATTTTTTTTTCTAAATTTATGATCCGATTTGAATGATTTTATTTTTGCATTGTAGCTTGGTTCCTTGACAATATCATAGTTTTCGCTGTTTATGATAAAAATTTAATTTTCGATTTATACTGGGTGTACTAAAAATGCTATGTTTTTTCCCGAAAATTCGCATCACCCTGTGGAGTATATTAGCAACCGAAACATATTGCAATTGACATTAAACGGTAGGTCAATCTTTCCCCAACATTTTCTTCTTTTGGTTTACTTCATTATCTCTGTTGTTAAAGGAGATACACCGTTTTATAGTGTAACATGTCTTTATAGACTTTAATATTCAACACATTCATTGTGAAATGTTTTCAAGTAGACTATGGACTTTTTCGGACATTGCAAGCGATGTGTCAGCAGATGTTGTGTTTTAAAGTTACAAAGGTCAAATAAAATTCGCGATACTGATAAAAACTGTTCGGAAACTGCTTATTAAATGTTCGTTTCGTATGCAGTTGCCCGACGAGTATTTTAATCTTGCAACCTACTAGAAAACATTTAACAATTAATGTGTTGAATGTTAAAGTCTATAAAAACATGTTACGCTATAAAACGGTGTATCTCCTTTAATAACGGAGATAATGAAGTAAAGCAAAAAAGGAAATGTTGGGGAAAGTTTAATGTCAACTGCACTATGCTTCGGTTGCTAATATACTCCACATGGTGATACGAATTTTCGGAAAAAAACATAGCATTTTTAGTAAACCCAGTATAAATCGAAAATTAAATTTTTATCATAAATAGCGAAAACTATGACATTGTCAAGGAACCAACCTACGATGCAAAAAAAAAATCATTCAAAGCGGATCATAAATTCAGAAAAAAAATAGCATCAAAAATATGGGAAATTTATGATGTTGCGTTAATTTTGTTCAGGAGTTTATTATATTTCTTTGTGTATGAAGTGGATAATTTTATTTTTAGTGCTGTTCTTCATTAGCGGAGATCATGTATAATATGTTTTTATAATTATAATCCACTTGTTTCGTTATTTTTTGTAAATTTTACTCCTGAACCTGACGAACAAAATTGACATACTTTTTTAGTGCATTCAGCAGATGATTACTAATCGCTTACACATCGATGGGTTCTGCTGAATGTACTAAAAAATGTGATTACTAATCATCTGCTGAATGCACTACAGAAAAATCGATGGGAAATCGGACGTCTTTTTTGCATCGAATTTAAAAAGTAATTTGGCAGCGATTTATGTCAGTTTTGTTTGTCAGGTTGAGGAGTAAAATTTAGAAAAAAATGACGAAACAAGCGAATTATAATTATAAAAACATATCATACACGATCTCCGCTAATGAACAGGAGCATTAAAAATACAATTATCCGTTTCGTACCGAAAAAAAAACGTTATATTTGATGAACATATTTAGAAGGGATCCTAACCAAATAAGAACTGACAACAGAATGCATTCAGCAGAACTACAAATCGATGCGCATCGTGACGTCACCCATAAAAAATCGCTTACAAATCGATGGACTCTGAATGCAGCCAATATTTCCGGAAATATTTTGGGTTTTCATGGTAACCAAACTAAAACAAATCTCTGATTGGCTAAAAATGCCGGTGTGAAATTTTCATGGTAATTAAAATACATAAAAAAGATGTAGAAGACCAACCAACCGTATATTTAAAAAATTAAAATGTAATCTGCATGACTATTGATCTTCTATAACTTTTTAATTTTTCCTAAATTTTTGGACTTGTTGACGGTTCTAGAATGTCTAACTAACACCGTGTATACAAATGTAATGAAATTTAGATATTTATTTATGTTTTAATTTTTAACATAAAGCTAAAATATGTATGTAACTTAAATCATTTATTAATTTATTTTTATAGACCTCGGTGGTCGTTTATAAGTTAGATTGTATAGTAGATACATTTGCAAGATTTAGCCGTCGTTCTAAAATTTAGCTTCTAAATTTTAATAATAATTTTTGAAGAAATGGCTAATCCTCCATGAAACTCAAAATAGGAGGTTTGAAATATCGATTGCAATAAAGCATTTAGTGTGACCGGACCAATGTCTGGTTGTACTGCCCAGTTCCAGTATAATTTTCTAATGTTGCTTGTAAAAGTTGAAAAGCTAATTTATTAATATAAAGTATAAATTTTAGAATGTATTGGCTATATTAGAGTGTAATGTAGAAATACTTCATATTACGATGTTTATGAGAATAAGCCTTGGTAATTTGATGGTGTATTTAGCTAGACTGATTAAAATTTTACTGTGCGGGGGTATTTTTTTAGATTTAGAAGTAACGTCGTCCAACGTAATAGGAAGTAGGAAAAAGTAGAATGTTTTTTTTTAACAGCAATGGAAACGCCATTTTCATGTTCATTTGATCGCTATACAGTGTGTCCCTTGATCGACGCATGAATAGGTAAAAAAAAAATAATTTAAAGTTTTTAAATACTTTCAATGGAATGGAAATAATGCAAAATATTAAAGTACGAATATGATTTTAAAATTTTGTTTCCTTACTTAGTTCAACGAACAAACCCGAACATATTTTCTTAATAAAATTTTTTTCATGTCTCCTAGATAAAAAGCACTTCTAATGGGAAGAAAGCTTTTTGAAAATATCGAATTTTCTAAATTAAAATTATGTCATAAATTATTTTCTATCCAAGCAGGGCTAAACCTCAGAGAATTTCAGTCTTTTCGCCTATTCATGCGTCGCAGGGGACACACTGTATAGTATACAGGGTGTCCCATAACTTATGGGCCATAGACCAACTGGAGGATTTCTAAAAACCCTACCTACTGAAATAGCGTATTTTCTAATAAAAACGAGTGTGGCATTTATATGATAGGGATGAGATTAGGGTATTAATTATTAGCATTACGAGTACCACCATATGTACGATTCAGTATAGAATTATTTTTAATCTAATCTTGTATATATTTAAAATTATTTTTTATATTGTATATATGTATTAATACACTACTTGTATTTAATAAAAATGTATAATTTATTTGTTTTACTAGTTTTACTTTTGCCAGAGGAATGCGAGGAGTAAATTTTGGGGTTTTGTCGGTTGTTGTTTTGTTACGGCTCGCGAGCCACATGCTGATCTTTGGATGTGAAGTTGCTGTTTAGTTCCATACGCAAATATTATTTATTTTATTGAAAAAAAAAAAAACATAAAAAATTCGTTCTGAATCGATTAACGAGGATTAGGCACAGATTCTATCTCTCAGCCACTTGTACTCGCTTTTCACCGCACCCCTCCCCCGTGAAACGCGTCGCTACTGTCGTCAGTCCGTCGAAAGCTCTCGAATGACGCCGTCGTCGGATGTTTCTATGTAGGTTTTAATTCGTTTTCGACGCAAGACAATTTGGCGTCTTCACCAGTGCTTTGGCTGTGACTAGGGCTCGGCAACATGCGGCTCTTTCGATGTCAAGTTGTGTCTCTTTCCATATCCAATTCTGGCCGTTAGTGGCTCTTTAAAAACTGAGAAATTGTGTAAATTATAACTTTTGGCTCTTCCGTCTCAAAAGGTTGCCAACCCCTGTCCTAGGCGACAGTCTTTACCAGATGGCGTAAACTTCAAACTCGATGGTGGCTGAAAAAATAATTGTCTTATTCAAGAATTGTAAATGCTCTTAGATGTCCCACAGTTTATTCCCTAATTAATTAAACTCTTCAGCAGTGGCGTAGCCAGAGTTTGGGGGTGGGAGGGGCGCCTATATTTTTAAATATACATTGTTCTTAATTAAGAAATTTAAAAACAAGTTTGTTATATTAAAGCCGGGATTTGCAGGCTTAAGATTTGATTTTTTTGTAGTCTGCTTTGTTAGGTATTCAAGTACTGAAAGGGCGCTAGAACAAGGGGGTGTGGGGGGTCTGTGGTTATCCAAATAAATAATTTTTGGCAGCCGAATCGCTGTGTAAAAGATAAAGCTCGTTTTGATTTAGATTTTATTGTATTACTCAGGTCAATACATGTCATTTTTACAATTTATTGCTTAAATTCGACAAAAATAAAAATAAGTGGGTTTTAAATAATCTTTTTGTAAATTAGTGACGGGTACTAATAACTCGACACAATCAAAAATAAAGTTTTTAGAGTGCATCTTGTGCAGCGTGTCCATAAAATATGTTCCACGGCCGACAGAAATTGCTGTATGGAAAAAAGTTCTTTGAACATATTTTTATAGCGGCAGCTACAAACTTTTAGTAAAAAAAAATCTATAAACATATCTTTAAATAAAAACTTCGTCAAACATGCCATTTGGTTGTTGACTAACAGATTTTTTTGATCTTCCCCTAATTTGTTTGCTGACAAACTGTTTTCGCACTTTCCCCTAAATTTGTCGTCGACATACAAACTGTTTTTGATCTTCCCCTTAATTTTGTTTGTGACATACACACCGTTTTGCTCTTCTCCCTAAATTTGTTTGCCGACATACAAACTGTTCTTGATTTTACCCCTAAATTCGTTGTCGACATAAAAAAGGTTTTTAATTACTCCCCTAAATTTGTTGTCGACATACAGACAGGATATTCTCTCTAAATTTGTTGGATGACAAACTGTTTTTGTCATTCCCCTAAATCTGTTGTTGACATACAAACTGTTTTTGATTTCCCCTTAATTTTGTTTGCAGACATACAAGCGGTTTTGCTATTATCCCTAAATTTGTTAGCCGATATACAAATTGTCCTTGATATTACTTCTAAATTTGTTGTCAACATACAAACTGTTTCTAATTTCCCCTTAAATTTGTTGTTGACATACAAACTGTTTTGACCTTCCCCCTAAATTTGTTGTCGACATACAAACTGTTTTTGATCTTCCCCTTAATTTTGCTTGCTGACATACAAACGGCTTTGCCCTTCTCCCTAAATTCTATGGCCGACATACAAACTGTTTTCGATATTCCCCTAAATTTGTTGTCGGCATATAAACTGTTTTTAATTCCCCCCCTAAAGTTGTTGTTGACATGCAAAATATTTTTGATCTTCCCCTTAAATTTTTTATGGACTTACATAAGGAAATAGTGTATAATAATACTTATATCGAATAGCAAGACAGAATAAATAGTCAAAATAACTACATTCTATAAAAAGTATAGGTAATCTATAAAAATAATTTATTGTTAGGTAACGAGGAACCTATATTTTTACAATGGAATATTTTAACACATTTACAAAGATTATTTTTAAACATATATGCATATCCTTATATTTTAACGATTATAAATAAAAGGAAAATAAATGAAAACCTTGGTGCAAGAAAAGGAAACGACTTTTAATTCTCATACTATAGTCTCCCCATCTACATCTTAAGAAGTAATATTATGAGAAACAGTAAATCTGCGTTATACTTGTTGCATTTTCACTATATTTTATAAAAATGTCACCTGTTTCGCTACCACTGTAGCTTCGTCAGATGACAATGAATTTATTGTAGCTTAAGCTACAAAGGTAGCGAAACATGTAATATTTTTATGAAATATAGTGGAATTACAAGTATAACGTAGTTTTACAATTTCTCATAATATTAGTTATGGATTTCCATCAAGTATCGGCTGATTCAATTAATTTCTTAAGAAGTACCGGCTAATTCTACTCTCTTTTTACACCAAGATATTAAATTTAATTTTAAATGTTGTAAAAATGTTTCTAAAGGAGGAGCAGACCTGAACATTGACTTGGAACTAAAAAAGATTTAAAATATTAATTTTTAAACATATGCAAATAAATTCTTTTAGAGATTTATTCGGTCTAGTAGAATTATGTTCGAATTACGTTCTCTACAACTTATAAACATTAACAAACTTACAGGTCATAATAACAAGTACCCTCCTATAGATCACTATTTTTAATGAACATTTGGCTGTTCTTTAGTACATATAGGCCTAATCACCAAGGCCATACAGATGTCTAAAAGGAAAAAGATAATAAGCACCGAATTCGGCAAAACTCTGTTCGCTATCACCGATTTTATACAAGAAATCTTGTTTTGTTCACTTGCTTCCCACACCTACACAATATTCCGGATAAGACTTAAAATTTAATTAAAAATATTCCGTGCTTTCTCATTATTTTTGAAACATTTGTACATAAATACGCTCATTCCCTTTTTCCTTTTCAAAGTGAGTAGCGGCTCGTTCTCATTAGGACCTAAAATCCGTATAAAAATGCAGTGTGTCCCTACAATACCATACGATTTTACAGAAAATATAGGGTATTACCATTAAGGTCTTGATATAACAAACAAGGTATGATATCGCGCAGAAAGAGGGGTGCCTTACTAACGTTATGTGCGCGCTTCTCATAGGATTTCAACGATGTTAAGAAACATTACCGGAATTTCGTCTTATTGTAGCGGCATTTACTCAGGTATTTGGGTATTTATTAAAATAAATATCCCATCAGCGTTTTCATAAAACGAGAAAACTCCGTTTTTCAGTTCTAAAAATTGAAATCTAGACCAGTGGTCGCCAACCTTTTATTCCGACGGACCGGTATACTATAATTAATACGTTTTTGCGGATCGCTTACACTAAAGGAGAAAATTAAAACTTTATTCTACACTGAAGGACATAAAAAACGACTCACTATAATTTTAATTACTTTTTGTGGCACCGGATCTTTTGATGAGCTTAATTAATGGATTTTTATAAACTTTTCACTGGCGCATAACCTCTCTATTTAGATACATATTGGCGTAGCAGAGTTTTATCTTATGGGATAAAATAAAAAGTGATACCTCTAAATATCACGAGAGTAAAGGTTAATCCTTTCTCTACATTATTTTTATTTGTCTTCTTATCCTTACAGTTTTAAAGTTATATCGCTTTTTCCAGACCATCACATTTTATGTATATGTATACATGAAGCAACAATTTACATTTTTGTCGCGCAAAGACCATAGAAGGTTTATTAATAAAGATACGATTTAGCCATATCCCAAACAATATAATCTATAAACTAACAATAAAAATACATATTAAATTAAACAATAGTTAATGAAAACCCAAAATGGAATAAATAAATAATCATGAACATTCAAGAGTGTGTTGGTCCTCCGAGTCAGAGTTTAAAACGGCCTCACATCGCCTGTCCACGGTCGAGATGCAGTTGTAGAAAAGAAACTAACCTTTACTCTCGTGAGTATGTAAGTATTTACATATTACCTGAAAACCCCCATGTCGCAATTTAAATATTTGAATTATATGAACGGAAATATTAAACTTTGCTATGTCAATGTGTAGCTAAATCGTGAGGCTACCCGCCAGTGAGTGAAAAGTTTATCAAAATCCATTAAGAAGGTCAAAATATATGAAGTCGCAACAAGTACTTAAAATTATAGCGAGTCGTTGAAACCGGTGAAACATTTCTGCGGACCGGCGGTTGGATACCACTGGTCTAGACCCAGACCACGTTCCATCCCTTTCTTCCGATTATCGTTGTTTCTGTCGGCGTACCGATTACGGGCGGACGCTCGACGTATTGTTTTAAGGGCAAGCAGGGTTGTTAAAGTAGTTAATGTAACATTTACTACCGTAGTAAATGTAATTTGCTACATGCTTTTACTATGTATTTTGTACCATTTACGACATTTGCTACATTTACTGCTTTCACCTTTCATTTTTTGAATACTTGTATTTAGATCAAACCGTAAAGCAAAAAGCAACAGAAGAACAATAACAAAAAACTATTTTCTTCTTTTCCACTCGAATTTCCGACTTTTAACATCAAAATAATAATAAAGTTGAGGTTATGGAGTATTTTTGACACTTTCGGCCAATCAAAACAATAATTATATTTATTACGATTGCGACGTAGCAAATGTAACGTAAATTCAATTTTTCTGCGACATTAACAACCCTGACGGCAAGAGAAGATCCAATTCGCCTCGTGCCTACAAAGCGCGAAATGAACAGGGGTCAAATCGGAGATTTCGACCGACTCCGGCATCCTCTTAATATTCTATTTAATTTGGGCCACTGCCGGCCATGCCTCCGTGGCTTTACCTCATACCTCACGAGCCGCTACCACTCGGTGGTGGGGATCCTTCTCGAAGCTGGGCCCCTTATCGTCGCCAGTGTCTCAATTATGTATTCCTAACGATTTAATCTTATTTCAAATATTTTACAAAAACTTAAGTATAAACAATTAACCTTATTATCTGACTTCAAACACATAACGTCACATTCATATTTCAAATGATTTGGAATTTCAGTGCTAGTTATCATAGTCCTCATCGATACACAAATTATCCCCCGTACTACTTTGCCCGTATGAGTTTGTCGTTATGGGTACCAAAGGCGGTACCGGTTCCCTGTTTTCTACCTTAGAAACGGTATGGTTCCCGGTCGCTGGTAGAAGCTGCGCCGCTGGCAGCTCTTGTGAATCTATTGTGACGTGTAGTTTGGGTTCCTCCTTGGGCTCATTAATTAAACTACTTACGGAAAAGTTGTACTTTGAGTTTTCTCTTTTGGCCACTTTCGGACTGAACTGGATTACAGGTGTACGACTGGTACTAGTCGATGTTGAGGTACTTTGTTCAGTATAGAAATTCGGTAAAGTAGCTAAAAATATATAGAAGGAAAAATAATACAATAGGAAATTAAATGTATATAACATAATGGTGTTATGGAAATGGCTTATTATATTTAAATGGGTGACCTCTTGGGTGTCCTAGAGAAACGAACAAACCCATACTTTTTGATTAAATCAAATGTCTAAATACGTAAGTAGAAACCTCTTACCTTACCCAAAGGGCTTCCACGTACAACGCCATACACATCTGTTTTCAGTTAACAAGTGTATGTAGGTCAATAGACTAGCACTGATGCCTGATCACAACGCGTGCTTCCACCTCGTTCGATCGAAATCGTTGCTCAAACTTGCACGCGTCATTTAGTATGTTTTGATATCCTTGACAAGCAGGCCGTGCCGGCTGTCTCTTGAATCTCACGTGCTTGTACACGGATTTTAAACGTGAATTAAAAGTTATTTCTGGCTTAATCAATGATTATAGTTTTTTTGTGAAATAATTTATAATAATAAATGTTGTGATGTGGTTTGAAATTTGTGTGATATTACTATTTGTTGAGTTGCAAAACATACATTTTGTGTTTGTTTGAAGGTTAGGCCTATCTCCTTGTTACCTACATTAGCGAAGGTACTCGAGAAACTCGTCGCCGAGCGAGTATCGAGTTCTTAATAAATATGACTTATTGTGTTCCAGGCAGTTTGGATTTCAATCATCAATACGAGTGACGCAATTTTTTCTTTTCTTGAGGACTTGTACGTGGGACTGAATAACGGAGAGTCTACTGCGGCAGTGTTCTGTGATCTGTCGAAGGCATTTGACTGCGTCGACCACGGAATACTGCTGCGGAAGCTCGAAGTGTATGGATTTAGGGGTAACGTTCTGGACTGGTTTCAGTCATACCTTATGGGGCGATCTCAGAAGGTAGTATTCGGAAACACATCGTCGTCATTTTTGGAAGTTCGGTCGGGTGTGTCGCAGCTGTTCAGATAAAAGTTGACCATATTTAAAGATGATACTACGCTTCTTTGGATAAACAACAATTTAATTACTGTCCAGGACAATGTAAATGGTGATCTAACTAAACTCAAACAATGGTTTGACTCAAATTGACCATCAGTAAATATTTCAAAAACTAATATTGTTACTTTTAAATGTGTTCTCGATAATACATTGCTCGATGATCAGCCCTTACAAAATCGAAGTGAAATAAAATTCTTGGGCTTATTTATAGACAATAGGTTGAAGTTTGAAGGTCACTTAGTTAATTTAAATAGAAAGATTGCATCATGTTGTTATGCAATTAGAATTATTGCTGATGAACGGGATGAAGCTACTGCCAGGAGTGCGCATTTTTCATATGCTGTCTGTTGAGTCAGTACACAACACTCGACGATCATTCATGATTGATCTTCCAATACCATCCTCATCTCAGACAAGAAACTCCATTATGTTTAACAGCAAGAAATTGTTTAATCACTTGCCTCAAACCTTAAGACAAATTCAAGGTGAAAAAGAATTTAAAAATCAAGCCAATAAATTGTTATTGAGTAAGGCTTATTATACGTTGGACGAGTTTTTTGCCGATTCATTTAGCTGAAACTCGAGCTATATTGCTGGTCATTGCTTGTGCTCAGTGTTTGGTTGCATTCAGGTTGCTTCTTGTTTTTGCATGGTGTACTTTCTGTTTACTTTCTTATTACTTGTTTATTTTATTTTTAACAGCTTTGTTAACGAGAGACAACTCTTATAACAATAAAGCATATTTTGAATTTTATATTTCGCTTACTAATTCAAAGTGCCATTTATGGTTATTTTTCTTCAATTTGGTTTCATCTCAGGAGTCACCCATTTAAATATCTGTATATATTATATAATATCTACTGATTTTAAATGACTGCAGTGAATTTGTTGTATTCGGTTTCAGGCTAGTTAAAATAAAATGTAGATTGACTTTTACCCTACAAAATACAAAAAAAATATCTCACATCTAATATTTTCCTTTAAGTTTGGACAAGTATTTGCTTCTACAGGGCCCGAGTCATCGGGAATAGTTCCAAAATCGACATTTGAATCAGCCAGTGCATTGTTTTCATTATCCTCTTGCACACTAGCGTCAGGAATGCTCTTTACCAAGTCTAAAGAATTAAAATTAACTATAATAATTATAAATCTTTATACCTCAAACTAGTATTTATTTTATATTGTGGAAATACCAACTAATTATTATTTATAAAATTTAAATCGGGGATCAATGTGTAAATAAAAATTATGTTTAAAAGAGACAGAAAGCATGGCAGAATTTGGAAAATTATCTTTGTAAATTAATTAGGGACATTGCGCTCAAAACTCTCTTTTCTGTGATTATTATTACTGCTGAACGATGGTATCCTGTACCACCAAACTCCACGGGAGTTGAGAGGTAAAGTTCAGTTCATGCAGCGTTAGGCTTCCTTCACACGGCAATATGCTGCGCGTTTCTTTTACATTATTCGGTGTTAATCGACTAAACAGCGGTATTTGTTTGTAACCGCAGCAATGATCATCTGTAGTAAACGTATGTGCGATGGATTCACGCGCTGCTCTACATATAATGATATCAGAATATAATAGAATATTTTGTTAGAGCGTTTCCTTGTCGCGTTTTAAAATATGTACATATAATATTATACCTTTTAAAAAGTCGAAGCGGCTCTCGGACAGGATGCATTGCTTCATATGGGACGGAGTAAGGGTTTTAGCATTTCTATTCTGTGTGATCTGCATGGATTTCTTTAACAGTGATTCAATGAACATCTCTAGGGCCTTAGGTGTTTAGCATTAAGGAAATTATTTTCTATAAGCAACATTAGTGTGTGTATATGTTTAAATACGAAATTGTGTTTGCCTGTTTGTTACTCAATTACACCTAAACTGCTCGACAAATCTAAACGAAATATGTAGTGTATATCCTAAAGTAATAACAGCCTGTAATATATTTTTTTCCACATAATTAATCTGTCTCTTCAGGTTGAAGAGATATATAGGAATTTTCATTAAATTCATACAATTCTAATGTAATTTTTTTTTAAACTGAAAAGTAATTGTGTAATTAAATTAATTATGTATTGTGCCAGTACTTTTTGACTTGTATGTAATACATTAATAATTTCCTAATAAATATTGTAAATTTGCATTTCATTTTCTGATTACCTAATTATTTTAAAATAATTGTATGAAAATTATTAACATTACTTTCACTTTAATAGTGGAAATAACAAATAAATTTGAAATCGCTTCATACAGGGTGCTATGGAAATGACTTATTATATTTAAATAGGTGACTCCTAGGGTGTCCTAGAGAAAGTCTACACACTTTTTCTTTAATCGAATATCTAAATACTAAGGTAAAAACCCCCAGTATGTGGGTAATACTGTCGCGCCGTTCCATCTGGATTCACTTAGCAAGAATGTGGGTTACTAGAGTATACTAACAGTGATGTCAAATCACACCGGGTGTCTCGCCTTGCTTGGATACCCGCCGCGTGCTAGTATTGTTCCTTCAGTATGTTTCGAGACTCGGGAATGGAATGTCGCTGTCGACGGTTCCACGTGCTTGACGTATACGAATTTTAAACGTTTTGTTAGTTGTAGCATTACCCGATTTGTTTTCTGTTGTGAAATAATTCATAATAATAAATGTTGTGATGTGATTTCAAATTTATGTGATATTATCTATTGTTGGTTCTGTTGCAAAACATACTTTTTGTGTTTTATTTTTTTATGGAATTTAATTATAAAACGGATTATTTTAAAATAAGATCGAAGGTAAGAGAGTATGTACCTTAAAATTGTAGTTTTTTTTTTCTAAAAAGTTTGAAAAAGAAATGATACCGCGCGTCAAATACGTCTTGTTGTCAAAAACTGAACACGTGCTTTTACAATTCTGTGTTATAATATGACAACACCGCCTACAATGCGCTGACCTCTTTTGAGACTGCCTCAATAAACTATTGATTGCGAACGTTTTTTGCCGGTTTAAATATAATAAGTCATTTCCATAACACCCTGTATAAACTAATTTTCTCTAAATTTTTTAATTGTCTTTTATTTTCAAAATTTAAAAAATTAAATATGTTCTTTCAAGATTCTTGTGTATAATACAATTTAATCTATCTTTTTATATTTACCAAAGAAAACACATTTTTAAATAAAATTGCACTACATATTTAGTTGATAGCTTTGCTTAATCAACTTTATTTATTCATTCAGTTTTTAGCGATTCATCTTACATGGATGGCATTATATTATATTGATGTTTAAAAGGAGAAATTTAAATACCATGAAATTCTTAAGAAAATACTTTTGAGTGAACTCTCAACCATGTAAGTAAATAAAACAGCTAAATGCACGCTATTTTAAATCCTAATGTAATTGTGCTGAGAGTGGTATATAGAGGAAAGTCATCCATGTAAGCTATTTACTGATGTCTTAGTTATTTTATTAGTATATTAATATTTTTTAGTATTCATTCTTAGTTAATTTTACATGCTGCTTTGTTAATGATATTGCATTTTAAATCAATTCTGTTCGACTATTACATTATGAGTTAATTCATGGGCTGTGTATTAGCACATAAAGAGTTCTTAGGACAGGGTTCGAACTATTCAACAGCTGTAAAATTCCAGGTCTTTCAATTCAATATGAAAATAAACAAGGAACAAATAAAAATGGTGAACTGCTATAAATAGGACTAAATATAGATGCAGAGTTAAATTTTAAAAAACATATGGACCATGTCACCAAGAAATTGGCTTCTGCCTGTGGTGTTATAAGAAAATGTGTGAATTATATACCAAACATAATGAAAATGACAATTTATGAGGCTTTGTTCAAGTCGCATCTACAATATATGTGTGCTGTTTGGACATTTTTAAACAATGCAATAAATAAAACTCCAACGATATCAAAATAGAGTTATTAAATGTTTACATAGACTACCGAGACTATATCCAACCAAACAAATATATAAAAACTATAAACTGATTAATGTTAGTGACATAATAAAGCTAGAAGAATGTAAACTGGTTCATAAAATCCTTAAAAAGCAAATAAAAACTAACATAAGTCCAATAAGAAACAGTGATCTGCATCAACACAACACAAGAGCCCGTGACAACTTATATGTGCCGAGATCAAGAACAAATATCCCTCAAAACAAAATTACAATAAAGATGCTGAAGTCATATAACTCGCTTCCAGTAAACATAAAGAATACTACAAACACTAAAGTCTTTGCAAAAAAAATAAAACAAATGCTTATACAACAAAGTTCAGTGCACTTTTAGGATTGAAGACTGGATGCTTTATGATAAATTATATATTGTTCGCTTTTTCTTGCTGTGAAAGTGATTGATGGTTCCCTATGGGTGTAGAATAGTTAATTAGTTTTCATCTCAGAGCATAATTGTAATATTATTATATAATATATTTATTATTAGGACTTGTTACCAGTCATAAGACATTATGTACTGTTCTTAGTTCAAAAATAAAGTGTTTTCCAAAAAAAAAGTAAATTTTTATTTCGTAATTTTTCCTACTATTATGTGGATTATGGTTTTTTGAAAATTAATATTTGGGATTCAATTTGGTAATGAAAAAAAAATTGCCTTAAAGGATTCCAGGTTGCCATATCAAATACCCAGGATTTTGGAACAATTACGAAATTCCATGACTTTCCATGTTTTTTATGACCCTAAATTCATGATTTTTCCAGGTTTTCCAGGTCAGTCCGAACCCCGTAACTTTGTCACAAAAAACATTGTGGCTTGTGAGATAGCTTAATAATACTTCAGTATTGGAAGCAAGGCAATAGTCAGAGGTACGCCTGGGCATGCATGTAGATATAAATATGGAAAAATTTGGCTTTCAGTCTGCACTGAATTTCTTTGAGCATATCCTGATTATACAGTCTGGTTACAGCCCTTATGGGAAGGTCCTTAACATAATGTTATCAGATCCATGGTACCAGCTTACCATGTTATAGATCTTGTTAAAAAATACTAGGTGATAGTGATACCTTAAATCGGCCAAAATTAAACATAGCTAAAATATATCATATCTAAATGATCTAACCACAGAAACATTAGTAATATGTCTGATACTTGTAATATTAGTGATTATTATAGAGACAATATACCTAGAATAAATTCTATTAAGTAAAATAGGTGTTATTTTATATATACTTCTGAAATTTTTACGAGCAGAATAAGAATTTAGAGTTTTTAATGTAATAAGGACTAGAAGAAGACTACGATAACCAGTACAAAACAAGGTGTATATTTAATACCCCATTTTAGATATATTTCTTTATAGGCAAATAATACTTAGGTAGGTCGTAAAAAGAAACGGTATTGTAAACAGGAAAATTGCTTTTTGTAAAAATAGGAAATACCAATGAAAATATATTTGCGTAAAAGGATATAAATAATAACTGGTACGGCCTGTGCCACTTTTCCCACTTCCTCATCTGTTTGCATAATTTTTTTGATGCGTCCCTGCAACAGATTTTAAAGTTAAAAATTCATTCACTCCATAAAAGTAAAAAATATACTTACTGCGGGAAATCGAGCATTGTATTTTTTCTTCTTTGATGGCATATGTATTTAAACAAAATGTTATGGTGGGTACAAAAAAAGTTTTTTTTTTACGAAAAAATGACACTGACACACTTAGGTTAGAATGTAAAAAATAATATTCTTCTTCCATCGCCATATAGATGGCTTTAAAGAAATTCTCATAAATCCTAAAAGAAAAGGGTAATTCCATAGGCCTGATACTTCCCAAACAATCACTTTACAAACTCTGAACACTTTTTGGTAGATTCGTTTACAACTGGGACAAGGCTGGGACCCACCAACCCACTCTCACTCAACATTTAAAAGAAGAATTATCTTACAATCTCTCCGTGGAAACACAAAATCGTATCAATCACATCACAGTAACAGTGTCTTCTCAACATATTCAATAGGTATTTGTACTAAATGACTTGCTTTCTCATTACTGGCTGATTATAAAAACAGAAGGCCATTAATTGGTAAAAAGCCTAACCTTAAAAATTTCGGCGCGTTCCGTCATTCTGTTTTTTTTTTATTTCATAAATATTAAACGATAGATTTTTGTTAGTGTTTTGTGCAAGATATCGGAAGAGAAAGTATTTCTGAGACCTCATTAGTAGGTATGTCTCTTCTAATTTGTTTACTTAATTTGGTATATAGGTTGGATAAAGCCCTATCAGTGAAACCTAGTTTTTTCATCAAACAAGATTATGTATATCTTATATGGGTAAATATTAGGAAAAGCTATGCTGGTGGATTTTTCATAATACTTTTCAAAATATCCATTTTTTTAATTAAGTTTACTGATGGTTTAAAGTAATTTTATGATATAAAAAGGGGGGTGCGAATGTTACTTTTGTAGACCCTCCTCCACACAACTAAAATTTACTAAAAATAAAGTTAACATTTTCGTATACGTATTTCTACTATTATAGCGACTTTTTAAAAATATTCTTCTACTCACGTTTTGCATGGTTGATGGACACTATGAATCCAGTTACGCTGATCAGAAATAATGCTTTTTCACTTAATTATTAAACAAGAAAAGTTCGGAACCCGGGAGCGAATTGATGTGATGGGGGTAACGAACATAACACATTTGTAAAGTCACATTTGCACTCAATTTATGGTAAGGAAAATAAAATAACAAAAACTTTAATAAATAAACGAAATCATAACCTATAAACAGCACAATAGAACATTAAATAAACATCGAATTATAATATGTATACCAAACAATTACCAACATAAATTTTTACTTCCACCATGAACGTGCTAACTCAAAAAACAAACATGTTACAGCCTCCTAAAAGTGGAACATACTAAAATGATAACCCTGTACATTATTTTCATGTATACAATATGCTCCTGGGGTCTGGTTTGTTCCTCCCGACTCACCCTGTATAATATTGGAGATATATTATACGATTCTGTATTTAAGAAAATGATAATAATAATAAATTTAATGTTAATGTGTGCGCGAATCCGCTACCAAGCCACTGTATAAAATGTATAAGATTTGCAGGTTTTAACGATGGTGCCAAACCATGGCTTCCAGTCAGCGAAAAATACGTCGAAACCAACCTAGCCTGTCAGAATATTTCTGATGTCAACACACATTACAACATATACAAACAAATCTTGGAAGTGAGACGAGAATTTTACTTCCACCAGCAAAACATTCCTAATGGCTTTATCCATTTACTTACCTTACATCCTTAGATAATCTGTCACCACTCACGCTGTTATTATATATAGAATAGTCATGTACATCGACTTCGATCCTTATAGATTAATTGACCCTGTAGTTCTTTTAGATAAAATGATCGATGATGTGGATCAATCAGGTGAAAAGCGGAAACGGGTCTCTTGTGGCTTATACAGCAGTTGTCCTGCATCTCTCAAAGCTGCAATTCAGTCATCTTTTGAGTATGGTTTCCATTTTTTGGTCACCCAGATAACTCACCCCAACTATACAAGGGAGTTGGAGAAACCTGATGCTCCATATGTGATCGGGAGAACCGATAGGATTCTTAAAGGCAATGAGTGGGGCCGTTTGATTGTTGGTGCGTATTGAAATTACATTATTAGAAAACTTTAATTGAAATACAAGAAGCGCTTAATGTTCTAAAATTCAACTAAGTAATAATAAATTACATTAATTGTAAGTGTTTTTGCAATAGATTTACTAATTTAAAGGTAAACCATAGGCCTTATGGGTATGGGATATATTAAATTCTAAAAATGTTATGTAGACCATTATTATGGTCTACTCATAGTAGTTGTTTTGATTACAATTATTTAAATTCACTGACCTACATCTATTGATAGTCAAACTCTAAAAGCAAATTTATGGCCTTGGGCATGTAAACAAAGCTGGTCGTCAGATGTCATGCGCAATGCACTATTTACCTTATCCGATAAACAGGATCGTACTTCGCTCTTAATGAAAATGATACATGACAATATTTTGACACATCAAAACCTTTGCTGGGAAATACACAATCTATTTTCTCGCATAAACGAAGGCCTTGTGGCCATCACTGAAAAGCCACTTTTAGAATTAATTTTGATATCTATTGTCCACGTATTGATAGATTTTTAATATTGTTATATCCCTATGACTGATTTCGGTTCTGGACGGTCGTCGTTGGTTTGCAACCAAACCAATACGGCGGGGTTGCCTATATGACGACGACAACATTGTGCGCAAGACAACCGACAAGCAACCTTTAAAAATATGACCGGTAAACCGTGCGCACCGACCCATTTTTTTCACTAATAAATTAAACTTTTTACTGCGCATCCCATAAGTTGTACATATTCATAGTATAGGTCGGTGTTTAAATGATATATTGTACAACTTCATGGAGAATAAAATATAAGCAACGCACATAGTACTAAAAGAAATTGGGTTCTTAAAATTATATTGCTGTGTAATAATTAAAAGTGTGACGCTAAGTTTTTATTGTTATTTTTAAAAGGTGAACTAACAACTTTCATTGATGTGGACAGTGAAGTTGAATACATTAGGGCACGGAGCAAAAAGATTTTGGAACAAGAGCTAGGATTTGCATCACATCTAGGAATTCCAGCGATATTAATACATTTAATAAAACCAAATAATTTACAGTTAACAAGGATCATCAATGATAAGTTGGTCTCGGGATTTTCCTATGCCGTTTGGGTGCAGGTAAGAAAGTGTAAAGGGTTATTTGAGAATTGTTTGTGAATTGTTTAAATGTAAAAATACAGGGTGTAACAAGTTCGGCCTTCACCATTGGGATTTCGGAAACGGTAAGAGATACGAAGGCGGCTAAATTGGGGCAAAGTTGCGTAATTATAGGCGCAATAATATGCCGCAAAAAAAAATCAAAATTAAACCCCGTGGCTTAGGAAAAATCAAAAATTTTTTTCCCTGACTATTCAAAGAGGTATCCAAAAATAAATTTCACTTGCTCATTGCTACTTTTTACTACCCACAAGATGGCATCATCAGCTTAATGCGACGTTTCGTCTTTCGGTCACCATTATCAACTTAATTTTTTTAAATACGGGCCTGTACTTTTTGGAAATTATGAAGGAGGAGCTAAATCTACGTTCAGGGTTTGGTTTTCCGTTGTTTTGTTCCGGAAATTGACCATCTTATAAAATACACTTGGTACGTTCCTGTCGTTTACTTTTGTTTAGAAGAAACACGATTTTTCAATTATTATTGCTATTTCTGTCCTTAATTATTATTACTACCTACCACTACTGTTTTTTTTTAATTTCAAACCAATATTTGTATCAAATTTCTACTTAGTATAAGTAATTTATTAATAATAATAATAATAATTAATAATTTATTGTTAATAGCAATTGCTAACAATCTTACAAAAAAATCATTAATAATACATATACATATCACATAAAAAATTACATATCATACAAAAATTTAACTGGAATTTCCCCCCTATATATTTTCCCTAGAATGCATTTCCTTACAAATATTTTCAAATTTATCGCTTTCTTAATGTCCTTAGGTAAGTTATTATATTGAACAAGTCCATTGTGGAAAACATTATTTTGACTGTAACGATTTGGAACTGTAGCTACATAGAAGTCCTCTCTGGATCTTGTTTGATAATCGAGTACATCTGCTATAAATTTGGTGCTTTTTAATAAATGTTCAGCATATAAACAATGTTTCATTTTATATATAAAAATCATCGTGTTTAGAAATATGACCTGTCTAACCAAAGTGTCTAACACTTAACATCCCTGTTATTTATAGCATTACTTTAACACTAGTAAGTCTATGACTCCCAAAATAATCACATAGCTTGATTTTGCTTCCACTGTAGTGTATCCTTTTCATTATTATGAAATTGAGGTTCAATAATTGTCCAGTGGGTTAAATAAGAACTCATTCTTCCGAGAAGGAATTTTTTTTTTACACTTTTTTAGTTATGTTTTCGGCATGTTGAGAAAACGTCAAATTCTCGTCCACCATGACGCCCAAATATTTGTGTTGTTCTACTTGTTGTATCTGTACATTATTTATATAAATTATTTAAATTACTTACTTAATTTTATATACAATACAAATAAAATTTGACTCTTAAAGCCAGCACTTTCTTTAAGACTTTTAAAAAGCGTATTGAGTTTTACATTTTCGAATTATACCAAAAACCGAAAATTACAGGAACTAGGGGTATTTTAATGAAAATGGTAAATTTAAGGAACGAAACGTCGGAAAACCAGTAAGTGTTATACCGCTGAACGTAGATTTAGTTTTTCTTTCATAATTTAAACAAAAAAATCCAGGCCCGTATTTAAAAAAATTAAGTTGATGATGGTGATCCAAAGACAAAACGTCGCCTTAAAGATCTGATGAAGCCATCTTGTGGAGAATAAAAAGTAGCAATGAGAAAGTGAAATTTATTTTTGGCTTTCTCTTCGAATAAAGTCAGGAAAAAATAAGAACCGAAAAGTGAAATTTTAGATTTTTCCAGATATTTTGAAAACCCTTGTGTTTTTTTTTTTAATTTTGCAGCCGGGCCTATAATTACGCAACTTTACCCCAATTTCACCGACTTCGTGTCTCTGACCGTTCCCGAAATGCCAATGGTGAAGGACGAATTTGTTCCACCCTGTATATGGAACCACGCACATGCAGGTTCGCAAACGCAAATTTCGTATTCGGTGGAATACACTTTCCCTTCCAGCACTATGAAAATATTGTTACATGAAAACAAATTATAATTAAAAACCAACAACTTATGGGTCAAAATTTTTTTACTTTCAGTCCTTAGCATATAACATACTAAAATAAACTATTTGCCTGTAGAAACGATTATAATTTGCGAAATATATGTTACTTCCTGCATTAGAAAGCAATTTTAAAAGTATTTTTTTAGATTATAGCTGCAGTATTCAAATTTGAATTTAAAAATGTATCGCCGGTCACGTGTCCCCATTCAATAATTTCTTACTTTACCCTTTTATATTTCACGTCATTTTACTAAAGATACTTTTATATATAAATAATTTACAATCCTACTACAATTTGTATTGAAAAAATAATGTTCAAAGATCAACAGTTCAGTTTCTCTAACGCAATTATTAACCAGAAGTTCCGTCCCCGCAGCTGCATGTATCGCCGGTCACGCAGAAATTGCTTATAAATAACGCCACTACAGGTCGGCCTAATAATTTTAGAAATATGACGGTATGTGTTTAGGTAAGTTCCTTATTATGTTTATTTAGGTATATACTAGAACATGCCTACTTTTTACCAGGCGTTTTTTGTTTTTATGTTGTATCGCCGGTCACAGGGTTGTCAGACCTAGTAATCTTAATTAAGGGAAAAATACTACACGAAGTCATTCTCTTGAGTACAGATACTAATTTCCGTCTAAAGAAGTTTAAGAAATAGCTTGTATTAGCTGTTATCCACGAATTTGTGCATCTTTGTATCGCCGGTCAGCATGAAAATGCTACCGGAGATACATTGATGTGACGGTTTGTTATCCGAAGCTATATACAATATTTTTTTATTAACCATTTATAAACCATTAATGAAAAATATATTTTGATGTGCAAGTTTCGTTTACACCTTAGGTAGATTAAAAATATGACTAATTTTCTTAGTATTTTAACATTCTATAAGAAACATTCCAAAACTTTAAGCCAATATAAGACAGGGCTGTTATTAATAATAGAAAAATGGTTATAGTGACCGATTAAAATAACTCAGTTCCAAATATTGGCGTTATATGATTCAGAAGAGTAAAATTAGCCATGTGACGGGTGTTAAATTATTAAAAAATCGATGCTATAGAGACCAAGATCTTTGTGACGATGATCTTTTGCGCGGAGATATATAATTGCTCTAATTAGATACTCTAAGAAACCTATTCAAAAATTAACAGGTGTTTTTGAGATTATTTATTCTTAAAATCCGATTTACTGAAAGTTGCCTGTAAAATTTTTGTGACCCTTATACGAGTCGTTTATTTGATATTAATTTAAGAATATTGTTAAATTTAGATTCCCATGGTTCATCCATCTCAACATAGTCCTATAGCAGACACCAAATACGATTCGTGGGATTGGTGGAACGATTTTCGCATATCTTGCGACTACGACAAACGAGTTGGAGTCGTTTTAGAACTTCCCGATATTAGACATATGCCTCCTGAGAATGAAATTGACAGATGGGTAAGACAACTTTAAAATATACTTTATTTTTTCCAATATTTCCAGTCTGATATTTTGCTTTTGGTAACTGGAGATCAAATTATTATTAGATAGATAGATCTTTGTAATCGATTGGCTGGATTAAATTATTGCTTTTTCTTAGATTGGGGAACCCGTTAAAGCAATAGTGCTAAAATCGTCCTTCTTTCTTACCAACCAGTATGGAAAACCTGTATTAGCAAAAATTCATCAGAACATCATTCAGAGGTTCATGACAATTGATGTTCAGTATATTATACATTTAGATGTGGAAGGTGATTTTTCTCTTTACGTTAAATACATGAGCTTTTTGGGAAAGAAATTGTATTCTTGTGATCCGATGTCGGAATTTGTTCAGGGGTATGTATTTAAAATATACATATACTGGTGGGTTCGTTATATTGTATTTGTTTAATAGTTTTATGTTAAATAATGTTTTTAATCATAGTTTTTAATACTCTATTCCCAATTAATTATCGAATATTCAAAAATGCACGAGGGTGTTATGGAAATGACGTATTATATTTAAATGGGTGACTCCTGGGGTGTCCTAGAGAAGCGCTACATATTTTATTTTTTTAAATCGACCATTTTAAAAGTGGGTCAGGTCAGTCCGCGCTACTGTACAACATTTCACCCAGACCCAATGACAATGTTGCCAAACTTAATGTAAAACTGAAATTGCATATAAATTATAAAAATTAATTACTTAGTTGTATTTATCTTATAACTAAAGAGCGGGACATCCAGCCACATACATAATCAGTTGTTTTTTCTTTTTCATGGGAACACTCCTGTAAACACTTTATGCTCGAAGATTAGATTTTGACGGCAAGACGGAACACAATAATAGTGAAACAGAACTGATAGTTAGTTGAAAATACACAATAATAATACATAATCTGATTAATAGATTTTATTACACGCGACGCGACGAAATTTGACTTAAATAAAAATTTTTACAACATTAAAAAACACCACTTGCAAAACCCAGCGAATTGGTACGCGCGTTTGGTTTTATCGATGAAATCAACCGTATCGCCATGCTTTCGATCTTACACTGACAAGTCCGCAAGCGTGCGGCGACGTATAGGAACACGAACTACATCAGCTCTAGGAAGCCGAGTGTGTGTCGTCATTTTAACTTTTGTACCGAATTCGGTATAAAGTATTGGCTGCATTCAGCAGTAATATTTTCATCAAATTTTACATTTTATTCTGTGCAAAATGGATTATTTTATTTTTAATGCTCATTTTCACTAACGGAGATCGTGTTTATAATTTTAGTTCACTCTTTCGTACTTTTTAAAAATTTAACTCCCAGCCTGACAAACAAAACTGACATAAATCGCTGTAAAATCACAAATCGCTTTTTAAATTCGATGGAAAAAATGGCGTACGATTTCCCATTGTACAGTAATTTAAAGCTTGGAACAACGCTGTTTTAAGTAGTTTGAAGGTTCGTCGTGTGTGTCATTTTTAAATTGAAGGAATCGTGTTTCTTTTTAATTAGTTTTAAGTTTAGTTAGTTAGTTAGTTTAATAAATTTAAGCGAGGAAAAAAGGACCAAAATTAATTAAAACAACGTTTCCGTGTAATCTTTTCATGTGAATAGCTGCTATTTGTGAGATTATGTGAGAGGTTTTTTTCCTAAAACTTAGTTTTTATAGAAATTATGAACTAATAATTGTTTTTAAATAAGTGAAGGTAAGAGAGCATGTGTCTTAAATAAAATTGTATTTTTTAAAAGAGTTTGAAAGATATCCATTCAAAAGGTCATGACGTTTGATTTATTTACCTGTGCTTGTGACGAATTTGAAATTTGAGTGTGAAATTACTATTATTTGTCTTGCAAAAGGTTTTTTGGCGTCGGTTTTCTGAAATCATATTTGTTCATAAATGATAGAATGAAAAATTATTAAAATTATAATTTTTTTTCTAAAGAGCTTGCCGTGTAGATATGACAACACCGGCCGAAGTGCGCTGAGGTCTTTTCACACTGTAGACCTTTTTTTATTGATTGCGGCCGTCGTCAGTAGCGGCCATGTAAATTTTCAGATTTCATATAAAGTGTATAATTTCGCTTAATAATTCAAAGCGCCATTTATGGTTATCTTTCTTCAATTTATTTTCATCTCAGGATTTGCCGGTTTAAATATAATAAGTCATTTCCATAACACCCTATATATCTGGGTTACACACTGGCCCAAGAGTACCACCACTAGAAGTAGCAATAAAATTATCATTTCGTCCAAATACGTTGTATTGTCGATAAGACGCTTCATAAACAATCAATGCGATATTTTATCACTTTTAGATGTATTCGGACGTAAACTATTCTGCCCTTCGATAATTAATTGAGGTAGCGTATTAGAAACGATCTAATACAATAAATGATTTTTTTTCTCAAAATCGAAATACTGTTGTTTAGAACCTCTGTAAATGCAGCATTTAAAAAGTTATTTCGTATATATTAACGTATTTCTTCAAATTATGTATATTATATGTCCTTTCATTTTAAGGTGTGAAGATTATTTACAAAATCCTCTACAACCTTTAACAGAACATCTAGAGACAACTGTATATGAGGTGAGATATGGTGATACTCCTTACTTTTAAACAAACATTTTTATATATTTTTTTACTGTAGGTCTTTGAAAAAGATCAAGTAAAATACGATACTTATCAGAAGGCAGTCTATGATGCTTTAGAACAATGGTCCGAACAGCGGACTCCAGTGATAATGGTTGTGGGGGCCGGACGTGGCCCTTTGGTACAGGCTGTGCTCAATGTTGCCAAATTGTTATCGAAAGAGGTATTGTTTCATATTGTTATTGTCTAACCAACATTTATTTCTTTATTAAGGTCGTAACCATATTCTTACAGCAATTATTTTGAGCTTCAAGCTGGATAAGCGATCTTACACGCCATTAAAATATATATATTACGGTAAAAAAACCCAGTAGTGGTAGTCTGTGTCACATGGAATTCGATATATAGATTTCTACTGTCGGATTCTACTCCGGAAGTCCTGAAGTCGACAGTAGTTTAGTTACCGGCTCTTAAAAGTGGGACAAACTAAATTGATAACCCTGTACATATCCTTCAACATTTTTCATGCCAAAACCAAGGGTGTTTAATTTCGGGGCTACATTATGGCAAAGAGCGTTTCCGTTTGCCTTTCCGTTCACCCAGTTAAAGTTGCTTGTTATTAATTTTGCAATATTGTCGCACAAATCTAACAATACTCGCAATTATCCATGCAGTTATACAGGAAAAAGCTTACCATTTTTCTGTATAATGTTTTAATGATATTTTTACAGCTATAGTATTTGAAAAAACTTCAATAAATCAGTTTTATTATTTGACTTTAATAATCTAGATGAAAAATATTTTAAGGTAAAAGTGTATGCAGTAGAAAAGAACCCATATGCAGTTAACACGTTAGCCGAGAGAGTTCGACGAGAGTGGGGTTCCAAGGTAACTTTAGTTAGGGAGGATATGAGAAAATGGGAACCACCGGAACCAGCGGATATATTAGTTTCGGAACTTTTAGGTAAGGGCAAGAACTGTTCGATATTAAAGCGGCATACAATTTATATCCAGAACTTGATAGTTTTTTTTTATGTTTAGGCTCATTCGGAGACAACGAACTGTCCCCGGAATGCTTAGACGGTGCTCAACGTTTTTTAAGGCCAAAGACTGGCATCTCGATACCGAGTCAGTACACATCCTTTATGGCACCTCTACAATCGATCAAGATTTACAATGAAATAAAAAATAACCGTCTACCCGACAAGACATTAAGGCAGTCCTATGAAACGCCTTACGTGGTATGTATTTTGTCTTGCATTATTTTTTGCGGCTATGTGTGAGCACTAGAATAATATCTGCCAAATAACAGGTGCTTTTTCAAATTTTTTGAATTAAAACAAGTAGGGGAAGCCAAATACGAACTATACAGTGGGTTTGTTGTTTGTAGTGAGAAAACTTCTCTGGTGTTTCCTTCGTCCACCTAAAGATTACACGGATTTATCTGAAGCTTTGTAAAAATGTTTTTTTAGTTAACAATATTTTTTTTTGAGAATGAATTACCTATTGTATTTGTACCTCTACTATATTTATACGGGTTATTCGCGAGGTGATTCTACAGGTTAAAATAAAGGTAGTAAGTTATACAGGGTGTTTCCTAACCTCTCTGAAAAAATGAAGGAGTTGAATCATCACCTTATTTTACGACGAAAATGTGGTATAAAAGTTTTTTGCATGTCGCTTCCTTTTCGAAATACAAGGTGTTAAAAAAATATTGTATTCTTCATTTTATTAATTTAAGCCAAACAATATTCTAATCATATTTGTTAAACAACTCGTTTATACTACTCCTATTGAAGCTGAAGAAGACCTTCGACTGCGTATTATTGCTGGTTTTAATACGATGATTAGCGCCAGTCCCGAAATTTTCCAACATGTAAGGAAGCTGAACTTCGACTGCGTATTGTTGCTGGTTTTAATACGATTAGCGCCAGTCCCGAAATTTTCCAACATGTAAGGAAGCTGAAGAAGACCTTCGACTGCGTATTATTGCTGGTTTTAATACGATGATTAGCGCCAGTCCCGAAATTTGCCAACATGTAAGGAAGCTGAACTTCGACTGCGTATTGTTGCTGGTTTTAATACGATTAGCCCCAGTCCCGAAATTTTCCAACATGTAAGGAAGCTGAAGAAGACCTTCGACTGCGTATTATTGCTGGTTTTAATACGATGATTAGCGCCAGTCCCGAAAGTTTCCAACATGTAAGGAAGCTGAACTTCGACTGCGTATTGTTGCTGGTTTTAATACGATTAGCGCCAGTCCCGAAATTTTCCAACATGTAAGGAAGCTGAAGAAGACCTTCGACTGCGTATTATTGCTGGTTTTAATACGATGATTAGCGCCAGTCCCGAAATTTGCCAACACATAAGAGACAATTTAGCATGTCGTGTACCTACATGGGTGTTTACTGGCGATGGAGGACATTTGCAGCAATTTATTTGATTTTTGTTCATATGAGTTCATTATTCAAAGTTTTTAAATCATATGCATTATCAAATCATTGGCATTAATTAATAAAATCAAAAATACAATATTTTTTTTAACACCCTGTATTACGAAAACGAAGCGACATGCGAAAAACTTTTATACCACAGTTTCGTCTTAAAATACGGTGAGGATTCACCTCCTTCATTTTTTCAGAGAGGTTAGGAAACACCCTTTATAGCAAAAAGTCGTAAACTCTATAAAGAATCTAAAAACTACACCGTTTAGTAATTATCCGACCGGAACTGAATTTAAAAAAATCTGTTTTAAAAATTATGAACAGAACCACAGCGAGACAATAGAGCTGTTTTATTTAGCGAAACTAAGATAAAACAAAACGAACTTTGGAACAAAAAATTACATAATTAATAAATAATACATTAATATTTGTAATTAATAATGGACAGACTATGATGCAGATAATAATAACTAATTTTTCCCCAATTGCTTGCAAATTATCCGTTTTTTTCGTAGATATCCTCTGAAAAAATCTGTCACACGAACACGAACAAACATGAACAAACACTGAATCACAGCAACACAGTAGAGGTATTTTATTTAACAAAACTGCGATGAAAACAAAACACAAACTCTGGAACAAATGGCATAATTAATTATTTCACTATAAACCAGTGGTTCTTAACCTTGTTGGAGGTACCGAACCCCACCAGTTTCATGTGCGCGTTCACCGAACCCCTCGAACCCATCTTAATTGGAAACAATTGGGGCCGTGTCTGAGTCGGGTGTGTGTTTTGACCTCCGCCGAACCCCGGAGACTGACTCACCGAACCCCTTGGGTTCGATCGAACCCAGGTTAAGAATCACTGCTATAAACACTCGATGCAGGCGCACATAAGTAGTTTTTGCTTTTTTTGATAAAAATGGAAAATTTTCTTTGTGTTTTTCCACCAGTCAAATGGATTTTGATCTCTTTGCAGAATGTTTTGTCGTAAATACAGGATCCGGTTCCGGCCCAGGATGTAGCCAAAAATGAAGGCGTTGGTCCCGGTATCCGGCATTTTCGAAAAGTGTTGTATTGAGTTTTCGCCTTTTTGTTATATGACTGACTACCTTTATTTTAACATGTAGAAATACCTCTCCAAGTATATCTGAAACCTCTCATAACGGACACCTCCAATAAGCGGACGACACCTCTATTAAGCGGACATTTTTTTCATAATCCGGAATTATGGTATATGAAATTCCATGAAAATCAACCTCTCTTGGGAGGACTCTCCTTTGGGCGGACAGGTTGTTTTCATACAAACAGTGCGATAACCCTCCTTTAAACGGACAACAATTTTTTCGAAGTATTTGTGAGACGAATAAGTACGGTGCAAAAACTCTGAAGACAGACCGGTAACCAATCGCGTATGAGCGGCAGCGCGAAAGGACTTCGCCGAATGAAAGTATGTGTGATTCCCCGACAGTAGTCCGCTGTTTATTTGCGAGTTGTAAGGTGAAAATCGTGAACAATGGCACAAAAATGTCGCGTTTTAAATCTGAAAGAGAATATTGACGTTGTGGAAGATTGTAATTTGATAACAATCCTTTGGGCGAGTTCATTAACATTGATAGCAATGTGCTATTAGAAGATGATAGTGACCCTATTCCTACCATTAGTATGGTAAAGAAATTATAAGAATATGCAAAGAATAAGGTGACTCTACAGCAATGGAATTGTTATCAGACTTGGAATTACATTTTCTAAGATTGCAAGTATAAAACGCAAACACGTCAAACTACGTTATTAGATTTTTTAGTGCTACATCCTAACTAAAACTAGTGTATTTTTGTTATGTTATGTTTATTGTACATACATATACATAGGAATAATTTTGCTTTTATATATTGCCTAATAACAAATTTCCCATGGGCGGACACCTCTATTAGGCGGACACATTTAGACGGTCCCGTAGATGTCCGCCTAAGAGAGGTTTCACTGTACTTTGTGACATATGAACCAAAAACATAACAAAGGAAGTAAACACATTACATGACTATTTTACCGTCTAAGTAAAAAAAGCAGCCTCGGTTATCCTTAACGGCGTTATTTATTTCAGGTCCATCTTGCCAACTACTACCAACTAGCTCCCTCTCAGCCTTTGTTTGTATTCGATCACCCGAATTATCGTCAAGGTTCGGACAACACACGGTATAAAACGCTTCGTTTTCCCCCCGTACCGAATGCCGCAGTAATAACTGGGTTCGCCGGATTTTTCGAAGCGAAACTGCATGGGAATGTTACTTTATCCACGAATCCTATAACTCATACGCCTGACATGGTAAGTGCTCATTAGTTAATAAGAGTGTCTGAATAAGTGCTAGGCAATTTAGTTTTGGAAAAATTTGTTTGAAAAGTTTCGGTACTAGTTTTTTTGATGATATTTGTGTTCGAAAATTTAACATTTTGCCACCTTATTTATACCTTATAAAAATGTTTCTAAGGACCCATATTTCAAAGTTTTCAAATTGACACGCTGCATATTGACTCACCGTGGACAGAAAAAGTCCACCCACATTTATTAATATTTTTCCAGGTCTCATGGTTCCCTATAGTGTTTCCTCTGGCTATTCCGATACAGTTAAAAGCGGGGGACGTGATTCAAATTGGCTTTTGGCGGGAGGAGAGTAACGATAAAGTTTGGTATGAATGGTGTCTTGAATCACCGTGCAGAACCCCCATTATGAACCCCAATGGCCGTTCTTATTTTATTAAGAAACACTGACGACTTTTTATATCTGATTGTATTTATCGCGTGATATCTGGAGGTGATTTTAAGGTGCATTTACACATGCAAGGATTTAGTGGCGCCAATAAAAACTGGCGCGCCAGTAATTAAAATTAGAAAGTCGACTTGCATAAAAAATTATTTTTGCATGCATAGACAAAAAAAGTTTGCATCTTTCTGAACTTCCACTAAAAATTCAGCGACTCTTTTACAGGCCTCGGAAAGTTCACTCGACATAGTGCGTGCTGTGAAAAACACTTTAAAAATGAAACTGGCGTGCCACTTATTTTTGTTTTCTCAACAAAGTGTAAACCTTTATGGGCGTGCAAATAGAACTGGCGCGACCACTGGCGCCACTAAATCCATGCATGTGTAAATGCACCTTTTTTACTCAATGAAGAAAAGAATGCTTCCATTTATTAGAAAATTAGAATCTAACATGGGGCATTCTTTTACAAACCGCACACTTTTTAACCCTGACATTTTAGATTTCACGTACTCTCCACCCACTTTAAATTAATTTTAAAAAATATCTTTTTGTTCTTTATCCTCTTATCTACAAACCCCATTTTACGAAAAAGTGACACCTCTATTAGATCGGTAGTCATTAAATATTTTCGATCGCAAGTTACGCAGAGCGCGGAGAACGTACCAGCGCGCCGGGTCGAGGCGTCTAGAATCGAGCTCGGTGCAGTGTCGCTCGTTGACTTGGTTGACTTGCGATCGAAAATATTTAATAACTATCGATCTAATAGAGGTGCCACTTTTTCGTAGAGTGGGTGTGTGGGGTTTCTAAAGGAATGGCCCATATGGCCGATTTCAAATATTTTTCGAAATTTTGTTGAAGCATTTTGAGATTTTTCAATGAGAATCAAAATTTAAACAGTTCAAAAGCTGTTAGGGAACTGTTTCCCGTTATAAACCTTATAATCAAAAAATACAAATGATGTAGAAATATTTTTAAAGAATAGTTAAAATCGGCTTGAATTTTCTAAAATCCTCCCGTGGATCGAATTGGGACACATTGTTGATGTATTTGAAAAAATCGCTGTCCAGAGAGTGTCATGCGGCTTGAACCCTTTGTAGTTGTAAGTACCACATATTTATATTATTTTTATAAATACATACTTAATGATCTGTTTTTCAAAGATAGAGTTTTATTTTTTCAATTTTTGGTTAGTTGTGTGCAAAGATCTTACAAAACTCCAGATAGAATTGTTTACATTTGAAGTCGACGTAAGGACTGTAAACGTGCACTCCCCACCTTGCTGTTATGCTTGCAGCATAGCCAGATTGTTCTATTTATCGCTAAGGTATCTGCAAAATCCCAATTAAAAATTTGTTAATTTGACAATTGCAACTGGTTTAAGGTTAATCCGCAATTGCTTTTAAAATAAATTTATTTCCCAATAATTTTAATATAAATTGTGAATAGGCCTTGAGAGATTTAGAAAAAAAATATTATTATTATACATAAAAGTTTGAAATAAACCGACTGCACTCTGACAACATCAAGTTAAAAGATACTACGCTCGACGGCAAACGATCAAACTTTATCAATGGAAGAAGAATACACTGTTGCTACTCGCTGCTAACCGCTTTTAAGGGAGTGTTTATATACTTGGTTGTTTTTATTTTTTTTTGTGAGTATTGGTGAAAAATCGTCTTTATTATAAACAATGATGGTGCATTCATGTATAGTTTGTAAAAGAGTGGATCATTTAAGCAAGGATTTATCTTTTCTTCGGTAAGTATGGTTATGTTTTAATATGATTGTATTGATATGATTTCTGACTAACCATTGACGTTTAAAAGGTTATGGACCGGTCCGTGGTGCTAGTCCGGGCAAAAAGCAGTCGAGTTGGTTTATTTCTTAATATAAATCTTGCATTCACAAGATGGTTGAGTCTTGTGCGGCCATAAAATACTTCACTAGAAGATGCAATGGTGTTAAATTAAAATTTCACAGGTTAGTAAATATATTTAGAAATTTGATTTTGAGTTTGCATCACCCATTCCGTTTCTCCCTCCTTGCTAATTGGCCACACCCAATGCATGTGAGCAGGTAATAAACTAAAGATAGATGACCAGAGTGCAGTTGGATTATTTCACGATTTATTTGATACCTTTAAGTATAATAATAATATTATTTTAAAGAATCATCCTTTTCACAGTTTATAGTAAAATTATTAGAAATAAACTTATTTTAAGAGCAATTGCGGATTAACCTTAAACCAGTTGTAATTGTCAAATTTACAAATTTTTAATTGGGATTTTGCAAGATGTCTTAGTGATAAATATGACAATCTGGCTAGAAATATACACTTTTATATCTGGAGAGTATCATCCAGTAATGAATACACCAAAAATATTGATGCTAAGCATAAATAGTTAAATCCATCCTTGGATACACTGTATATAAAAACTGGATCAATATTTCTATCTTTTTTTATAAATATCCAATATTCGAAACTACACTTTTTGAATAGAAAATATAGTTAAACGTAAAGAATCTCAAAGTAAATTATACGCCCTTGTTGGGCTTTTTGCCCAGACTAGCTCCGCTCCGAAACCATGAAGACCGCTCCATAACCTTTTAAACGTTATTGGATTTAACCTTGTAAGATCTTTGATTTAACCAGACTTCAACATTGTTGCCATTAGCGAGACCAACATGTTTTGTCACTCTTCCACCCATTACTGATTTTCAATAACATTTCAAACAATCACAAACTCACTTTCCAACAGATTTATGAATGGAGTGTTGGCCCTGTGGTTGTGTGAATCACAGCAACACAGTAGAGCTCTTTTATTTAGAAAAACTGCACAGAAAACAAAACAGAAACTCTGGAACAAATGGCATAATTAATTGATTAATTAAAGTATATCGCTATAAACACTTGATTCACGTGCAGATAAGTATTTTTTTCCACCGGTCAAATGGATTTTGATCTTTCTTTAGAACGATTTGTTGTATTTGCTGGATCCAGTTCCGGTCCGGAATCCTGCCAAAAATGTTGGCGTTGGTTCGGATATCCGTCATTCTCAAAGAATAGATCCGGTGGCATCTCTAATTATAATAAAACATGCAGTGTCTCAAACTTAGGGTTCAAAAACATAAGAGTTCAAAAACGATAAGAGTTCTATCATTTACAATGGTAATCCTGTGAATCCACGCTCTGTGTTTTCGAACCGTAAGGGTAGCGGGTAAGTACTCCTTCACAGTCCCAGTGAGGACAGACTTACTTCAGGGATACAGCGATCTTCTCACGTGAGCTCGTTATCTCCGCAGTTCACCGCATAGGGCTGGGAAATCATGTCCCAACCTCATGATTCCTGTCGATCCTCTATACTTTGTCCCAACTCATCCCACCACACTCCGCTCGAAGGACAACCTATAGTGATATCAGTCAGTGGATTACAAGATCACAATTACTGAATTTGTTCCATTTAGATGAAAAAGAGGGAAGAGGCGACAATCTGGGAGTCGGTTTTCAGCCTAGAATAGTATTTAAGGACGTTCGTGGTCATAATTTATTACCGCAATCAATGTGTATTACTAAAATAAGGTTGATTTCAAAATATTATAAAAAAGCTATAGGGAGTTTGTTAACAATTAGCTTATGGACCGTCAGTCAAAGAAAGTTACGCCCATCAATGGCGTAGGTCGGGGGACAAAACCCTCTCCCCCCGCAAGACGGTCCAGACAAAGTCAAATGAGATAGGTACTTTTTATTTGTTTAAATTAGTCCAATGAAAAATAAATTACTGAATTTGTGCTATTATTTGTTGGTGTTTCGTCGCACAATTTCAAATAAGAAACATGCAAGACTTTGACAGCTGCCTATCCGTCTGTCTGTAAAAACATGGCGGTGCAACAAACTTAAGCCGCAAACACACTATTATCACGTCACGTGAGACCACATGCTATCACGCAATGTCATGACATACCCGAAATATCTGCAAGGCGGTTTATGTGTGCTTATAAATAGGTTTAGAAGTACACTATAGTCACCACATGCAGCTTACTGCAAGTCATACTTGACAGCACAATTTTATTTCTGCAAATTGACATATTCGTCACGCGTGATAACACTGTGTCAGAGTTTAAGGTAGAAGGCTACAAGATTCACCAGCCCGGTGAGACCTCTTATGGCGGGGATCGAAGCATATAAGTAGGCCGTGCAAGTGACGTCACAACCAGGCAGGTTACTCCATACGTTTATCCTTTTGTGTCTATCGTTCTGTGTCAATATCAGACTCGGGTTTGTTCGATTTGACCTAGGCCATATTTATCTCCCTTTAATGAATCGGAGAAGGTTGATGCAGACAGAGACAGACGTAGAATGCGAGCAGCACAAGTTCTTAAATTCTTTTACAACCGAACATCCTGCGTCTGGAATGGAATAAAAATCAAGTAACCTATGCAAGTAACATATGATTTATAATGTGATTGAAAATGGTGGAGGAAACGTCATTAAATTCTAAAATAATTTTTAATTTTCTATTCTTTTCACGAAAGCGGACCTTTTCGTTTTGTTGCTGGTAAGTAATTTATGATTGAAATATTTTTTTATTAATTTTTATTCGTTATTGTTATTTTACATTATAAAATTGTCCCATTATGTCCCAAACTTCTCACGCAAACTAGCAACAAACACATTTTTAAAGAATTTTACTTAAATTTTACAATCTAAAAGTCAAAAGCTACAACATAATATTTACAGCTATATAAGTTATATTAACCCGTAGTCAGAATTTTGATAAGTCTGGTAATATATTATTATAATAATTCTTTCCTTTCATAGTTTAATTGAGAATCCCATAATGACTGAACATTAAAGAGGACTTCGATCACTAATGTTGCCAGGAATATGCTACGAAACAAACAAATTGGAAGCCCATAATCATAATGATGGTGCATATATTTACTTGGTTAGTAGCTGTAGTATTGTATTTACCTTGATTTGTTTGAAGTTTAAGATGGTAAAATATTTTATGTAAATTTTGATTTATTTCCTATTTTTTAATAAAACTAATTACAACCTTCAATCTCTGAATTCTGTATTTCTAGTATTGTTACTAGTTCAATAATAATATAAAAGTATGTAAGGACAATTTTAAAGCGATATTTACAGCTGAAAACCTATGTCAAAATCCTAATATTTGATTTTCTCTACTTAGTAAATCAAAGGGTTTTGATGTTTTCTTTGCTTGAATGTCACTTCAAAATATTGACAGTAATACAAATTTGGACAAAAGTGACATTTGAAAAGCACGTGCGCGCCAGGCATAATGGATGTCGCCGTATCATCGCCTGCTTCGAATATTTAACACGGCAGTTTGTCTTCTTCCTGGTTATAAGTATTCGTTGAGATTCACTTGCGATCTTGACAAATACAAAAAATGTTATAAAAATTATCTGCGGTGTACGTAGTCTGTTTCTAAGCAATGACAGCATGTGCTATTTTGCCGATATGACAATACGTGAATTCACGTAACGTGATAATAGTGTGTTTGCGGCTTTAGTAGCAAAAAGGTAACGACACACGGTATTCCCAAGCGGTCACCCATCCAAGTACTAACCGTGCCCAATGTCGCTTGACTTCAGTGATCGGACGGGAACTGGTATATCAACATGGTATGGCCGTTACCTGCTAAAAGTTGAATATTCAAAGTAGATAAATGAGAACCTTGTAAAAAAAAATGTATAAGGCAAAGTGCAGACGCTGTTCCTACAATGGTAAAAAAAGCAACGCAGGCAAGGTGTAACTCAAATCCTTCGATTTGTCGTAATAGTAAAATCAATAACCGGGATTTTGTAAATCCACCTGCGGCTTATGGTGTCTTGGTGTCCGTCTTCATATGTCGTTATGTCGATCATGTCGATACTCAGACTCTTACGAAAATGTTCTATTTATGACAATTTTTAACTTCATATTAATATTTAAATATCCGATCGACATATTGGATTTGGCTGAATTAGTATGACCATATTGGAAACCACAAACTGTTACCGTGACTGTCGCATTCTCCCTAATAAGAAAGTCATGGGCTACCTAACCTCAAATGATTTTAAAAACAAGAGACTTGAAATCTTGGTGTTCTGTGTTCGAAGATCTAATTGAATAAAATTAATAAAATAACTGTTTTAGAACGTAGGTGAAGAACTATGGCAGTAAATATATTTTTAGGCATTTGGTCTAAAGATAAGCTTCGTAGATTTAAAGTAGAAGACATCGACGTAGAGTCGAACGTGGATACCTTAAAGTCGCATTTAACAAAGGAGCTGGGAGAAAATGCAGCAGAGACGTTTGGTAAGAGCTTATTTTGTTAACTTTTATCAATTGGGAAGAGGACTTTTCGTTGTCACTTCAACATTTACGTTCAATATGCAAAGCCTGTTTTAATATTTCTCCGAGTAGAAATCACCACCAGTAATTATTTTGAAAATACTCTGTTACATATCAGGCAACTAACAATTACGCGTTCCATACGGGGAGACACATTTTATTGCCAGTTGTTGATTCTCTGAACTCACTAAATTGTTTTTTTTTTAAAGAATTTACATTTTGTGGCCTACTACTGCAAGACAATAAACCGCTGTCAAATTATGGAATTACTTCTGGTGTAACCATTCATGTTATCGAGAAACCAAAGGTGAAAATAGTTGAAAAATTAGAACATAAAAAAATAACTGAGGAGATTATTCAAGATTTCGTAAGCAATTATAGAAGTTTTAGAGTATCGCCTTCATTTAGAAGTACATTGCATGTAAGTATATAGGTATTAAGATAAATATTATACCCAGTTTAATAATTGTTAACAAAATGGACTTTGTTAGTTACTTTTTTGTTAAAATTATGTTAACAATTTTTTAATTTTTTATTTAATCACACTTGTTCATATTTCTAATAAGCCTGGAATATGCAGACTAGGGAAAAAACAACAATCTTTTTTAGAGATTGGAAAATCCAGTGGAGCTTGACAAAGTTATAGCTGCTGTGCCAGGTTTACAAGATGATCCCATTGCCATTACTTTTATCTCAAAACCGGATCTTTTTACTCAGATGGAGGATCCCAAGACTTGTTGGCAAGTAAGTCATATTTTTACATTAAATATGTTAATCATTTTAGTGGAACTTTTACACAAAATCAAACAGTACATAAAAAGGGAAATAAAAATTAATATAATTATTAAAACTATACCTTTACCTACTCTAAGGCAAGCTTTTCCTAACTTCTTTGTATAGATAGCAGAGAAAAACCCTCTTATCCTCACAGCAGCCCACTATATTGTTACCGAATTCCATCGATCTACATCTGTGAATTCTGGTCCTACCTTCATTCCACCTACATCTTCAGGTCACTCCTACTCGTTAGATGCCCTTTCAGATGATGACGAGGATATGGAGGGCGATGGGCCATCTTCTCAAGGGGCCATCTCAGCTGCGCACTTAGCCGCTGCTCTAGCGGCAGCTTCAGCTGCACCTACCTCTCGAATCACTAGGGAAATGTTGCAGCAGGCTTTATCTCCTGCTAATGGCAATGCGAGGTATGCCTCACAATTGAGGCAGATGAGAGAACTGGGGCTAAATGAGGAAGGGAGGAACTTGAGAGCCTTAATAGCCGCTCAAGGCGACTTACAGTCTGCTATCGATTTGGTGTTTAGTGGCGCTTTGGATGACTAGGGGATATTTAAGATAGGTTGTATATTAAAAAAATTATTTTGTGCATAAGCTTTATTTAGTAAATATACCTTTAAGAAATGGTTGTTGAATTGAATAGATAAAATAAATACTTAATATTAAGAATGAGAGACGGCTAATATATCATTTGGAAATCGGTTTGCATCAGCAGCGGTTGCGAACAGAACAGCCCTATATTCTAATCGTATGGTGTCGAATAAAACTGCTTGTTAGGCAAATAAAATATAGCTACGCTGCATCTGGGCCATACTATTTACCGCTAGTGTAAATGATTTGTCTGCCACCACAAAGGCCAGCTAGCGCAAAAATTTTCTTTATCCTTATTTTGTAGAACCCTTACTTTACAAAATATTATAATAACCCATTTTTCCTTTACATCAAAGCAGTTTACTAAAATCCTTATAAATTCCAAAAATAATATTTTCGTATACAGGGTGCTTTCGATTAAATCGGCACTAACTCCATTTCATATTAGAGCTATGGGCTTAGTTAAATTAGTAAACCAGTAGCTTATTAAAATGGCAATGGCAAAAGCGAAAAAACAATTGTGTTTGCATTATTTTAAGAATGCACTTTTTTTTTTTAATGAGACAACAAAAACCAAAAAATGTTAAATCATTTTATAGTAATTTAACTTGTTTTATTAGAGCTGCTAAAATGCAGATAGATAAGTACTAGAATAGTGTAGTGGATAGATATAGCTAAATAAGCTGAGCTTTTATATGATGATTTACTCCTTTTTTTCTATTTATGCTCGAAGCTACATATATCTGTAAAAATGGTCATAATTTCGTTATTTTTAACTTTAGGCCGATAGTGTATAGAAACTTTTCTGTTCACAAATTTATTTCCGACCGATCTATGGATAAGTATACAGGGTCTCACATTTTAAAAAGTGCATTTCTTGTAATAGACTATTAGAAATGCGATTGTTTTTCCGTTTTTGCCATATCAATCGACGGAAAAAAATGGTACTAGTTTACTAATTTAACCACCAATAGTGCCGACTTAATCGGAGCCACCCTGTATAGTACCTATGCCTATTAAAAATAATCTTATCTTCACATTTAAAGAGGACTGTCCTTTGCATTTATAAGTGCCCTACCTGGCGGCACTGTGTTTAGCTCCTCTCTTTAGTACAGACTAACACACAACAAACACGTTATCCAAAAAGGGTCTTTATAAAAGGGTCTATAGAAGTCCCACACGATTCGCCCGATCACCCTTAGAAGTCCCGCCCTTCAGAGCCCGCCCTTTCACCCCCGCGCCATATTGACAGGCAGCTTGGCTGCATTGGTCGATTTTTTAAAATGCGTACAGGCCGAGTAGTGGGCATTTTTGTGTATTGACAATTTTTTAGTGGGTGTGTTTGGGTTAAGGGTGCGTGTTTAGGGAGCGAGATAGAAAATAATCTTCAAGTATGAATTTACCGTTGATCTTTTAACTGCCAGAAAACTCTAATTATCCTTCTGACCATAAAATGCCCCAAATTTATTTATCTTTTTGGGCATAGCCGGAGTACAAACTTTATTTGCTTGCATCTATATAATTATTATATCATATTTTCTTATTTTCATTTGGTTTAAAATGTCTCTAATTCAAATTAAAAATAAATCAATATGTATACAGGGTGTTCCTTAATGACGTGCTAATATTTCAGGGTGTGATTCCTTAGGTCATTTTATAAAGAAAAGTTCATATGAATATACATATGTATGTCCGCAACGGCTTACATTTTTTGCTACAGGGTGTTGAATTTCTATTTTTTAAATGGTTATTTTTTAATATCTCCGAAAGTACTTTGGATATTATTTTCAATTTTGGCATATGTTAATACGACATAGAACCACAAATTTTAGTTAGAAAAGTTATTTAATTGTTCCACCAGTGGCGTCCCTGCAAACATGTTCTCTGATATTCTTTACAAAAAAGATGGTATGCCACTGACATTTTTCCATGTGGATATAGTTTTTGATTAGCCTTATCAATTCTACATGAAAACGGTCTCTTGAGTTTTCTCGTCAAACGCACTGTTCTTGATTAAAACCACTAAATTCATATTGAAATAATTAATGATAAATTTTGTTTTATAAAAATTGTTGGACATGGCCACCTTCACTTAAAAGGTATGCTTCCGCCCGTCTTCGCATCGGCAATTCGATGCACTCGTTCAAATATTCAAATTTTTATAAAACAAAATTTATCATTAATAATTTTATCAATGTTAATAATAATTAGTTTCAATATGAATTTAGTGGTTTTAATCGAGAACGAAACTGACGAGAAAAACTCAAAAGACCGTTTCATTTAAAATTGATCAGGCTAATCAGAAAAAATATCCACATGGAAAAATGTCAGTGGCGTACCAACTTTCTTGTTAAAAATATCAGAGGACATGTTTGCAGGGACGCCACTGGTGGAACAATTGAATAACTTTTCCAACTAAAATTTGTAATTCTATATCCTATTAACACATACCAAAATTGACACTAATATCTAAAGTACTTTCGGAGATATTAAAAAATAACCATTTAAAAAAAATTCAATACCCTGTAGCAAAAAATTTAAGCCGTTGCGGACACATGTTCATATCAACTTTTCTTATAAAATGACTTAAGGAATCACACCCTGAAATATTAGCACGTCATTAAGGAGCACCCTGTATAACTATATTTTCAAGATTACCCTGCACCCCTTTATTTCGGTTTGAAGATGTTGGGACATGGACAATGGGGTTTAATCAAGAAGTTGATTTATTGTCAACGCTATAAATATAATAAATTAATTTATATTTTATCCTTAGGTAGATACCTGCTTTCACGGCCCAAAATTGCTAGATCTCGTTGATTTATTTTATTATTTTTCATAATATCAACACATGTGCGGCCACGCATATTCCATCAGAGAAACAAGATTCCTGTTATACTTCAAACTAGCCATCAATTATCGTAATTGTAGTGACATTTGACACACCCCTGCTTGGTCCCAAATGCTTTATATATTTATACGTCAAAAGCTTTCCTGTCTAAACATCGCAGCCTTAAGGAATATGTCGAATTCGCCACGCCTTATCAAGGGTTGCAGCATTTTCCGTCTTTTTCTTTATCACGCTTTCAGTACTTTGTGTTATTTACGTTTAATATTCAATTATAATACTTATATAAGCTCGCTGATATCATAAAAATAAAGCGTTGTTAACATTATTCTTATCTTCTTAATTGTGCCATAATTGGTTTATTTTCAAGTTTGTTATGCATATAAATAAAAGAAATACATCTTTTAAACCGGTGTTGCTGGCCATTATATTATTATAGGTCACTTGCGCGCCCGGTCATAAATGTTTAAGGGTAAGGGATAGTTGCTCGCTCGTTGGTCACTTGCACGCCCAATTAGATTAGCCATTAACACTCTGTAAAGGCATGGACGGATTTAAGCATAGGCTCCATAGGCTGCAGCCTATGGACCCGCACCCAGGCCACCATTTTGGCGCCCCCTAGTTAGGGTTAGTAATTACAAAAACACAATTTTTTTGGAATTTCCCAACAAATTTTCTAATTAATGTTTTTTTATTTAAAATCAAAGTATATAAAGCAATTTAACCAATAATTGGTTGACAAGCGTTTTATATTATTATTGCTATTTCTGTCTTTAATTGTTATTGTTATTTACGTACTACTGTTGTTTTGTTTTATTTCTACTCATATTGTATCACTTTTAAAAGGTATTGAGTTTTATATTTTTGAATTATCGAATTAAAAAAAAGTAAATTACAGGAACATACTATAGGGATATTTTAATGAAGATGGTCAATTTAAGGAACAAAACGTCGGAAAACCAGTAGTGTTGTATACCACTGAACGTAGATTTCAATTTAAAGAAAAAGATCCAGGGCCGTATTTAAAAAAAAATTATTTCATTATGGTAACCCCAAGACGAAACGTCGGCGTCGCATGAAAGATTAGATAATGCCATCTTGTGGAGAATAATAAGTAGCAATGAGAAGTGAAATGTGTTTTTGGACATATCTTCGAACAAAGTCGGGAAAAATAAAAACCGAGACGCAAAGTTTTAGATTTTTCTAAATATTATGAAAAAAAACCTGTATTTATTTTTAATTTTTACGCTACATATTATTCAGCCCATAATTACGCAACTTTGACCCAATTCGACTTCGTATCTCTTATTGTTTCCGAATTCCCAATGGTGAAAGCTGAATTTGTTACACCCTGTATAGTTATTACATATACAGGGTGTGATGGAAATTACGTATTATATTTAAATTGGTGAATCCTTGGGTGTCCTACATAGCGCTACATATTTTATATTTTGTAAATCGACCGTTTTAAAAGTGGGGTAACAAACCCTCTTACTCACAGGTCAGTCCGCGCTACTGTAAACATATCACCCAGGCCCAATGGCAATGTTGCCAAACTCAATGTAAAACTGAAATTCCATATAAAATTATAAAATTAAATTATTTATCTACCTACTTGTATTTATCTTTATACCTAAAGAGCGAGGAAATCCAGGCACAAACACAATCAGCTTTTCTTCTTTTTCATGGGAACACTCCTGGAAACACTTTATGTACAGACAGTAATAGTGAAACAGAACCGATAGTTAGCTTTTGAACATACAATAATACAGATTATACTACAGATTATCAGATTTTATAACACGCGACGAAATTTGACATCCAGAAGGAACAATCGGCCTTAAACTGAGCAAATTATTTTCGTCAATAAAAACAATATTCAAAGATTATTTATGGACTGGCAAGATACACGCGACACGACTGTGTTGGTTATCGACAACATATCCGTCCGCTGGTTGGTCTTCAACAAACAGCCCACAAGCGTGCGTCGCCCTACGAATACTTCGACTCAGCCGTTGTAAGCCGTCAAGAGGTCATTGGCATTTGACCTGTGCCTATTTCAAACTTATTTAACACTATTCTTTATGTTTCTTCTGGTTGTTTAAAACATTTTTTGTCGTAAAGTTTATTAAATTAATTAATTGTACAATAAGGTATTACAGAATGGGAAATTGTTTAAATTATTTATTTTGTCTAAGGAGTTAAGGTGTACATATGACACCACCGGTCAAAATTCTTTTGTTTACATGTATCGCAGTGCCCTACAGGTGGTTTTCTGGTTTCACGTCAGGTCATTTTTACAGCTGAATGAATTGAAAGCGCCATTTATGGGTATTTTTTGTCAATTTGTCGTTATCTCAAGAATAATACGTCATTTCCGTAATATATATATTGCTGAAAATCCTGATAATTTTTTTTGAAGGTATGCTAAAGGCGATTCCGCCCCTTGACCATGCCGCAACAAACCCGAACAAACCCCTTTACTCTTATATACATATTACATACAACGTGTCCAAGAGAAGGAGGGCCAGTACAGGGATCTCGGAAACCGTAAGAGATACGAAGTCGGTTAAAAGGAGGTAAAGTTGCGCATTTACCTGTCTAATAATATGCCGTTTAGAAAGTTTTAAAATTCCGATTAGTTCCGGAAATATCCGGAAAAAAACGAAATTCTGAAAAATCGTTTTATTGTTTTCCTGGGTTTTTTCAGATCGAATTCTAAAGTAAATTGCACTTTTGCATTGCCACTTTTTCCGCTCTATCTAACAGCGTTAATCGTTTGTAATCTGACGAGTCGTCTTCGAAGGGCCATTATCAACAAGTAAATACGGTCCTGTTTTCCTGATATTGGAATTTGAGAGCTTTTTTTCTCCCGAATGCAATGATGTATGACACATTGTGCTTTAATGACGTTTCGAGGGTTTTTCGAACAAAATCAGGTAATTTTGGGATACGGTCCTGTGTTTCCCCTAATTTTATAAATAATATCTCATAAGTAAGCTCTAAATTTTTACTTATGTTGGACTAGTTCAATAAATAACAAATAATTTAATAATAAACCACAAATAAGTGAACAAAAATCATTCCAAAACGGTAATAAAACGAACAACGACAAAAGTAAGGAACTACATAATCAGGTGTTCAAAAGATTTCCGTTATTCTCTAAGCACAAATAACATCTTCTAACTGCCACATAACAGTTTTTTTGAGATGAAATAAAACATGCGATAGAATATCAAACTTTTCAGCATTTGTAAATTTATGGTCCATATTTTTTGGAAAATGGAAAATTTCTTAAAACGATCACAATGGGAATGTCAAGTGAAACAAATCACGCGTCACAATCTTAATTTTTTTGTTTCAAGCGCCTACTTTTCGTTTAAATCCCGAATCAACACAAGTTTGAAATAATGTTTCTGTATTTTGTACAGGACCGTATCCCAAAATTTCCTGATGTTGTTCAAAAAACCCTCGAAACGTCATTAAACCACAATGTGTCATACATCGTTGCATTCGGAAGAAAAAAAGCTATCAAATTCCAATATCAGAAAAACAGGACCGTATTTAAAAAAAGATAGTTGATAATGGCCCTGTAGCAAAAAACAAACCAGGAAAACAATAAAACGATTTTTCAGAATTTCGGGGTTTTCCGGATATCTCCGGAACTACTCGGAATTTTAAAACTTTCTAAACGGCATATTATTAGGCACGTAAATGCGCAACTTTACCTTCATTTAACCGACTTCGTATCTCTTACGGTTTCCGAGATCCCTGTACTTGGACACCCTGTATCCTTGAATACTATGACTCAAAATATCCTTCATAACCGACTAGCGTAAAATAATTCGAGTTAACATTAAATTCATCATCATCCTCGTCCGATTGCGGCTAATCCAAGCGATTGAACACGCTTTGCTTCTACCGACCGGCCCGAAATTTCCCAGCGATAAATTTTAATCCCGGCGAAATGTGGCCAAAAGTGCGAAATAGGGCTTATGATGTTGCTAACAATGCATGGATGGATAATGTGCAAATTTAAACAAATTTGAGCTTTTAAAATCAATAAATCGTTGTTGGAAATGTTGGGATATTGTAAAATTTTGTTGACCGAGGGCCGTTTTAATTTTGTGAATTGAATTTTACGCCTGTAGATTATTTCGATTTTAAATTAAGAGGAAGCTTTTGCCAATGAATGATCCGTTATTACTTTCACTTATAGTGATTTCAATTATTTCTACTTCAGGGAGTTACTGTACAGGGTGTACGGTAAGTAAAGTACGTTTCACGAAATTTGGATACGACTTAATGATTTCCTGGGTCGGTCCCAGTGTGTCGACAAGAGCTTGGCAATAAACAAGTGAAGTATGAAGGGACGGACTAAGGAAAACAAGTAATGATATGATTATATTAATGTAATCAAATGAAATAACATTTGTTTTAAATATTACTAGTCATATTTATTTACATTTATAATGTCATTCTATAGATAGTGCTGTTTCGCTATAGCTATCCTCATCAAAATTAATTATAATTGGATTAATTATACGATCCAGACTAATATACGAATTTTCTACAGTTATTACGTGACGGACTGAATGTTTCCAACTACCTGGGGGAATGTCATTAAAGCATTCTACAACACTAGAACTTAAAGTCGGAGAAATATTTTCAGACCTAACCAGTGATTTTAACTGGTGGCACATATGCTCTATGGGGTTAAAAATGCAATAATAGGGTGGGAGCCGTAGCACTGTATGTCCAATTTATTCTGCCAATGTGTCACAAACATATACTTTTTTATACCAAATGTCCTTAAAACTTCTAAAAGATCACTTTTTTTTATAACTTTCTTCAAAATATATATCATTCGCCGCCATGTAGTTCTGAATCTCCAATTTTGTATTATTTGAGCTTGGAGCTTTATGTAATTGGCGACTGTGATAGCTCGCATTGTCCATTAATATCACGCTATTCTGAGGAATGTTTGGTAAAAGACAATTCTTGAACCATTCCTCAAAAAGTTCGGCCGTTGAATCTTCATCTTCATGGTAGTCCACACAAGAGTATTTAATGTTTTTTGCAGAAAGCCACAAGGCATTGGGAACCCAACCGTTTTCTGACCCAGCATGTAAAATGCTTATTCTTTTTCCTTTATTTGACGGAGCTTTTGTTTTACACTTATCGGAAGAATCAGACCAGCCTTTGGATGGTGTTTCATGCGTGTCAAACCAAGTCTCGTCGAGGTAAATTATAGGACGGTTTTCAGAACGGGATTTCCTTACAGAAGTTATATACTCATGGCGCCATTTTTGTAAACTGTGGGATTCCACGAGTACTTGCCTTTTGTCAATTTTGCGGTATCTGAATCCCATTTCCGACAAAACTCTCCAAAGGCTAGTGCGGCTACAACTTATTTGGGTTTCATCATTGGTGAGCCGTTGCTTCAGAGAATCTAATGTAGGTACGCGTTGCTCTTCGTACATGGTGTAGATTTTTCGCCTTATCAAGTCCTTGTCGCTTTCGTCGAAACATTTGGTGAAACTGGCATCTTTACGCTTCTTTCTAGATTTAATGGGATTTGACGCGATTCTTTTCACTGTAGTCAGAGGTATCTTAGTCAAATCAGACGTTTCAGTCGCAGCAGCACTAGCATAAAGTCCTCTGTTGAGTAAAGAAGTATATACTCTTTTTACAATTTCCCTAGCATCGAGAGATAAATGCATTTTCTTCACTGCAACACTAGAAGAATCACCATCAATGTTTTTCCATGGACGCCACATACTGTTTTTTCATACGTTTGGTAAAATAATATCGGTAATACAACTAAACTCTTCCAGCAAGAAATGAAAACTAACAAATTTTACCACAAAAAGATATTTCAATATAAATTAAGCAACCTAACCTACCTGATGTGCCTATATTTAATTATAATTATTACAATCCGGTCCTTTCCACATAATAATAACAAACGGTCATAAATAATGGGATCGCCCCAGGTACTTTTACTGCAGTCATTAAGTTATATCCATTTTTCGTGGAACAATCTTTACCTCCCATAGACATATAATATAAAAGGGGTGACAAAACATTCCATTCATAAAACACAATTTATTTACAATCATACACAGTTCTACAGTTTCAAATAAGTTAGAAGAAGATGGTTTTAGAAAATGGCAACGCTGTAATAAGGTGCGCGTTAAGATAATTTCTGATGATTTGGGCGAGTTCATTAATATTGATAGCAATGTGCTATTAGAAGATGATAGTGACCCCATTCCTACCGATTATGTAGTCCAAACTGAAAACACATCACTATCTGACTACTCTGATATAGAAGTTGAATGCAGTACTTACATACTCAAACAAACAAGCCATTAGTATGGTAAAGGAATTATAAGAGTATGCAAAGCAATGGAATTGTTATCAGACTTGAAATTACATTTTCTAAATTGCAAGTTTAAAACGCAAACACGTCAAACTACGTTATTAGATTTTTTTAGTGCTACATCCTAACTAAAATTAGTATATTTTTGTTATGTTATGTTTATTTGTACATACATATATGTATATAGTAATAATTTTGCATTTACATATTACCTAATAACAAATTTCACATGGACGGACACCTCTATTAGGCGGACACATTTAGACGGTATCGTAAATGTCCGCCCAAGAGAGGATTCACTGTATTTACTTAAAATATAGAATTAGCTACACCACTGCTTTACCTAAAAAACATAACCTGAATATACTCACTTACCAACAAAATATTAATCCCGGGTTGAAATAGTCAAATTTCTTAAATACCACGCACCGACGAACCATCGTAGATAGCTAGTAAATAGCTGTAAATAGTTTTAGTTCGAAAAAACACAATAGATCACAAACAATCACAAAGCAGTAGCGAATAAGCGTGAACAACACCGCCGCCGAAAAATGAATGAGAATCCTAAACTTCAGACTTGGCATCATTGATTTCTGTTTAAAACTTTGTATGATTCTGACAGAATATAAATACCTATTTCTGTCTATTATATTAAATGTTTTTGGTACATCCTAATTTCTCGGGAACATACAGAGGAGTTCAAAATAAACCCATTATTCATTCATTAAATCATACTACAGTAGATGTTTTACATGGCTATGGAAGTCAGGAACGGGCTTGCTACCCACACTTGTTGGGCCAAAATTTTGACCTGTGTCATTTGACAAAGCTGAAAACTGATAAAAATATTTTTGTGATACCAGAGGGCTGAGAAATTGACGACATTTTGGTACTTTGTCCCACAAAACAAAACAATCATTTAAAAAACATAAAAAACTAAGAGCTGTGCGAGCGCCATCAGAAGCATAAAATTATGAGCGGAAATACCACAGAATATTGTAAAGGAGACGACAAAAACTTAAATGTCATGGTCTTATAATACAAGTTTTAATTAAGCCCCTTTGATATTTTCTAAAATATCGACAAAGTTCTTCGACTCTTTCGTCCCGGACTGTCGGAAAAATAAAATTGGATGGTTGGTACACCGAACGAGTATTGATGTTTTTCTTCAGTAGCGTAGATTTCATAGGAAAGTAAATTAACTATAAACAACAACGTTATTTCAGCAAAATTTAGAGCATTTTAGCTTTTACAGAAAGCAGCCTAGACACTCTTATGACGTCTTTAAAAGGCTGTGACAGCCGAAATGGTAGAACATTTTCCGGCTTTTAAATGGATTTTACAGCCATATGGCTGCAGAATTTTTTTAGTTGAAAGTGCGCCAATAAATGCCAATAAGTGGTTGTTATAAACTTTTTCTCTACTTAAGAGAACTACTTTTATGACAGATAAAAATTAGTTCACTAATTTCTATGAGGTGGCCACTTTCTAATTTCCCAATAACAAATAAAACTAAATGACTCCAAAAATAATCTAGGTCTCTACATGGCCCCCGTCTTTTTGCATACAAATGATTATCCTTCTAGAAAACTCTGACACAGCGTTTCTGTTTTTTTTTTCTTTTTTTTTTTTTTATGATCAAATTCTGATTATGATTTCTGATCATATGAGGAGTAACTAGCCGGATACACTGCCTTATAGTTTCTTCAAGGTGATCAATATCACGGAATGGTCTGTGCTTGTACACCAATTGCTTCAGGGGTGTAATGTCCGGTGACCTAGGTGGCCAGGGTACTTCTGAACGGCGTCCTATCCATCTTTGTGGAAAAGTTCTATCCAAATATTCGTTGACCCTGGCTGCGCTGTGACGAGGAGCTCCGTCATGCTGATGAAAAACAGCCAGTCGCGCGTTTAATGGCAGGCCGTTAATAAATAATATAAAAATTTCGGTTCTTAGAAAATTTAAGTAAATCTCCCTATTAATATTTTGATGAAAAAAATATGGACCCACTATTTGATTATTTAAAATACCGCACCAAACATTCGTTTTGAAATACGTTTGGTTACGGCATTCGATTACGAAATTGGGGTTCACATCGCTCCACGAAGGACAATTCTGGGAACATACGACACCATTGGAAGTAAATGTTGCCTCGTCACTGAATAAAATTCTCCTTGAAAAGAAAATATCGTCTTCAACTTCTCCTTGAAACCAAGCACAGAACATGAAACGCGATTCCATATCTCCAGGTTCGAGCGTGTGTACAAATTTTGGCTTATACGGATACAATTTATTTATTCTAAGTATCTTACTAGCAGAAGCTCTTGACACGTGATCTTGAACTGTCTTCTTTATTCCTTCCAATGAAATTTTTGGATTTTCCACAATCGCTTGCAATACTTGTAATTGATTTTCCTCAGTAAGTGTTCGAACTGCATGTTTCTTCTTGAAATTATTTTCGACAGAGCCAGTATTTTTAAATTTATTGGCGACATTGCCGACAGTAACGTGTATATATATTTCTTTGGGTGTCTAGTATTAAAAATGTCGGCAGCCTCGCGATGCGTCATATAATTATCGCCACCAATAAGAACTATTTCAATTTTTTCATTAACAGTCAGTTTAATCATCACTATTATTGTTTAAAGTAACTAAGAAACGGAAAACCTTTTTTTAACAAGAAGTTCACGTTTTGAAACAGAAATTATAATTGCCAAACTGTCACTGTTAAAACGCCTATTCTGTTACCAACAACAATCAATTATTCAAAGCCTACTTATCCAGAAATACTTATTACCAAATCTTTACGACTATTAGTTTTGTAAATATAGCCGACGTCTTTTATAAATTTTAAACCCGGTACTTTTTGAAGCCACCCTGTATGTCCAACATACAAATATTCTTGTGCAAATTTATTTTCTCACCAAGCAGGACTTTTTAGGAAGAGGCATTTTTTTCGTAGAGTTAATAATTAAAAAGTTTCCCATTTGGTAAGAACTTCCGAAGACACGCTGTATGTATAGATTTTCTGGCTTCATTTATTTCCTATATTTTAGAAAATTCAATAAATTATGTAGGTAATAATTTAAAATTATATATTTGAAATAAAAATACATTAAAAATATTCCTGAACATAGTTTATCTAATTAAAAGTTAGATGTGCTAATTTTTATTCGTTAATATTGTTGTTTTTAAAAGCAAAAATTAAAATGATCAATTTTCTTAAAATGCCGATGTTCTCTGTTATTCTCCTGCCCCAACGTTGTACGAAATAAATGGCCTTCAACATAAGACATTTTTCCTGTCGTTTTGTATAAAAAAATTGGCAAATGACAACTAATTGGAAGCATTATGGACAAGGAAGTCTATTAGTTATTTTGAAGGAATGTTATTGGCCTATAATTTAATACATTATTGTATGGTGTTGTTGGATTTCCATTTGTTAGCAGCAAAGTCAACTTTACAGCTAAATATTATGACCTAATGGCATTGTCCGTAAAATAGCTTTTTTTTTGGCAAAATAATGGTACCAGCCAACAAAAAATTATGACAAAAAACAAACAAAAGAACACAGTTCTATGTGTCATAATAATAAAATCTTCTAATTCTGTCAGAGCATTCAGGTTCTCTAAGTTGTTTTAAAATTTCTAATTAATAGTGAAAAATCAGTTTGTCCTAATTATGGCAGAGCATGTAAGCTTTGAGAAGTACGACATGCTCGTTTATTATATCCAGTGTAACGAAAATGCCGATGGAGCATTAGAAGTGCATTTGAATAGGTAAATATAAGCCCTTATGTAGAAATTCTATGAAATTTATAAATTTTCTTAAATTACTTGTAGATATCCCGAAAGACGACAAGAATAAAATCAAATTTAATTGAACACGGTTCATTTTCTAAACCTCGCCCTAAAATCTACCACAAGGATAATCGCGGGACTGATGAAATGAATGTGTTAGCTTCAATTGAAACAAATTCAAGTAGTTCTTGGAGAAAAGTTGAAGGTTCGGTCGGAATAATTAAATCAAGAGTGCAAACAATCCTAAAAGAACACAATTTTAAGCCATATAAATTCCACCGTGTACAAAACTTGCATTCTGGTGATGCACAATAGAGTATAGAATTTTGCAATTGGTATTTACAAAATCTGAACAGAGAAAACAATTTTGAAAAAACCGTTATATGGTCTAATGAGGCTTATTTTACCAGTGCTTGCATGTTTAATCGACAGAATACGAAGTTTTGGTCTCGGGAAAATCAGCATTAATATTTCCAATCGAACGGCAAGGCAGATTTGGCGTTAGCGTTTCTTGCTTTATATTGAATAGCAAAATAGTTTATAATATATTTGAAAGAAGCCCTAATGCAAATAAATATTTGGAAATTCTGGAAAACGTTGTGCCAGAAATAATAGAAGATGTGCCCTTAGCTGGTCTAAATAACTTGAATCTTCAAAAGGATGGAGCGCCCGCTCATAATGCCCAAATGGTAATGGTCTACCTAGATAATAACTTTTAAATAAAGATGGCCACCAAGATCACCCGACTTGTCGGTTTTGGATTTCTTCTTATGGGAATACCTTCAAAATAAATTTTATTCCATTCAGTACCAAACAATGGCAGATTTAAGAATTGCCATTGACAGAGCTTCTAGGGAGTTACAAACGCGGCCGTTTATTATTTTTAATTCATTAAGGCGAATAAGAACCATGTGTGAAACATGTCTAAGGCATAATGGAGAACAATTTAATATTTATGAGGGAGTTCAATAAATTTTCAATTTTTGTGTTTAATATTTAATCACACCAGTATTTTATTATATTATATTATTATATCCGTCATGGCCTACTAAAAAAAAAATGGTATATTTCGAGCCTAATACTAAGGCTAAAAATAAGGTGTTATATATTTTTGAAAAGCTTGTTACAAACTAAATTATATTATTAAAAAAATATATAGGGTGACCCATTTACAGAAAGCAAATTTGTTTATTTTCCTTGAAACTATTGAATGTAGAAAAATTCAGTGGATTCTACGTAAAAAACTACTTATAAAAAAAAATGGGGTGTTTCCCAAAATGCACAATTCTCAAAAACATCCCGTATATCAAAAACAAGGCGGCCTAGAAAATTTCTGATCTGATCTTCTGTTTGACAAAAAAGTAGCACAGTGCTGTGAGAACCGCATCCTTCTATCTTTACTAATAACGGAGATACCCCGTAAAACTACTCAAAAATGGACGAACAAACCCTGTACAGTGACAGGGTAGCCAATATTCTGCCACCTCAAAAATTACATGTGATTTCTCATGATGAACATCAATAGAACTTATATTATACAGCTAACTGGTTATTTAAGCACCTTTTATCGTTAACAGCATAAACATTTCCGTTTTATCATCAGAATTTCTACGCTTATGACTAAAGAACTTTGGAAAGAGCCGAGGAGGTAACGCAGCCAAGTCATAATTAAAAAAGTTTTCGGGAAGGCAAATAAGACACCCTCAAAGGGTGGAGAAATTGAAAAATGAGGACCGCGAGCGATGGCTTATAGTATCGAGAAACGACCGAAATTGTCAGCTTTAATAATTGAAATATTCTCGAAGAAAATTCGCTAAATTGAAAAAGTTGAAGAGGATACAGACGAGATTCGAACATTGTAGGTATACAGGGTGCCCGAGATAATGGTGATCTCGTTAATGGTAACAGATACAACTTCGATTAAATGGGGATATAGTATCGTAATTCGGATAAGATGTTCAAGTTTTGGGTTACTTAAAAAATGTTGCATTTTTAATTTAATTTTTTTCCGGCGTTAATATTAAAGTTAGCACAAAACCGACAAATCATTCTCACAGCAACGTTTAAGGAACCCAAGGATTGCACAACATTTTTTTTATACATTTCGTTTTCCAGCATTCATCCATCAACTTCATTTTTGCTAATACGGCCCTGAATTTATAATGTCAAATTTTAAGAGCCTTTTTTATTTTAACTTCAATTATGTACGACACGTTACGGTTATTACGAAAATAAGCACACACTACAGATATAATCTCCATCTCTTTTTATCTCATCAAACAATCGACGGACGTGAATCGAAAGTCTATATTTTATCCAGTTTACGGCAGACTTATTGGCACATTCTTACCATATCGAGTTAAGAATTACACACGTTACAGTTTTTTTCACAAACAATACTTAAATTTAACACACAAACACTGAAAAACAACTAAGAATTTTATTTAACAATAACTACAAATATGACAGTTGTTAATCCGGTAGTGTCAAACGTAAAATCAGGTGTGTAAGATGGCCGTAGAAAAATTATACTAATATTCAGAGCTCCCTAGGGAGTTGTTTACAAGTTACCTAAGAATGTGAATTGGTTATTCTTCAAATACCGTGGACCAAAGCCGTATCCTTCTTGATTTAAAATCCTTGGTAATTACACTATAAATTGATATCAAGTGAAACTCGTATAAGGACATCTAAGTTTTTTTTACCTGTACAGGGTGTCCCATTTTCGACACTTTTATTCTATCCTTAATTGTTAGTATTATCAAAAAAGTAATTGTAGGTGTAATCTGCTCTTTTTGGATCAAACTTAAAATGGTAAAGTCAAAATTCGAAAATTTTCGCTTGCTCAAGAGATACGGGGGCAAATCAAAAAAATTACAGTTTTAAAATTACCCTATATTTTCTTAGTTAAAAGAGATACAGAAAAATATTTTATATAAAAGTTTCTTTATAATTGATTGTTGAATAGTTTGCCGGCTTCAGAATAAGTATACGGGGCCAGGTAAAAAAGTTATCGGACCTAACCTCATTTTTAAAATAGAACACGCTGTATATTTTAATCTAAAAAGATAGCATTTTAAATTCTCTTCTCAAATATATAACACACCATGGATAATATTGGTTTCCTAGGTGATTTATTACTATTTATTACTTTAAACCATACTAGGCCATGAAACAAAAGCTAATATCCTAGAAACAACTATGTTGACTTTCTAGTTGTTATTAACATTTAACGTCAATTTTAAATACTCATTTGTGCAAATGACTTCATCAACATTTTGAAAAATTTGATATATCAGTTTATGAAAGTGGAAAAAACGAAGAAAAGGCTCAAAATTTATATTTTGTTCGCTATCCGGAAAGACGGAAACCATTTAAGGACATATTCCGACGATTGGAACATAATTAAAAAATATACGACTCCTTTAACTATGCCGAGATCAAAAACTTATAATAAAGAAAACAAGGAAAATGGAGAAAAGTTTACATAAATCGCCTAGGAAACCAATAGCATCCATGGTGTGTTAGAAATTTGAAAAGGCAATTTAAAATGCTATCTTTTTAGATTAAAATACACATGGTGTTCCATTAAAAAAAATGATGTTAGGTCCGATAACTTTTTACCTGACCCCGTATACTTATTCTGAAAACGGCAGATTATTCAACAATCACACAAGAAACTTCTGTATAAAACATTTTTCTATATCTCTTTTAACTAAGAAAGTATAGGGCAATTTAGAAATTGTCAATTTTTTGATTTCCCCCCCTTCAAATTTTGATTTTACCACTTTAAGTTTGACCCAAGAAGAGCACATGACACCTACATTAGTTTTTTGATAGCACTAACAATTACGAAGATACCTTATAAACGTGTCGAAGATGGGACACTGTACTCCAGCAGTTTGGGTCCGTTCTTCCTGACTCTGTACAATGTGTGGTTTATGGAAAATGAAAAATAAAGCCCGTTTCTTCCGAACAAACCCGGATATAAAACCCATCCGAGTACACCCTACATATATAAAAAATAAATAAAAGATGAGCACGAATGAAACATCGAGTGTGAGCATTATCAAATCTATGACTTTTTTTTGCCGCAGTCAGAGTTCTACGTAACGATACTAAATTTTCCACGATCTATTGTTTAAGATGTCAAGATCCGAGCAGTCCCATTCGTACAAAAATAATACACTTTCTCCCTTATACCAGTTTTTTTCTTCTCAATTTTAATTACATGCAAATCAAGTTACCTTTCAAACTGGACACTTTTATGCGTTTCTCTGCAATTGTTTCGAACGTCAGGGGCGCAGCAACGCCACCCTTGCCCGTATGCAAATGCGCCGTTTTTTGTCGTAACTGATTTTTGTTTTTTTATAAGTGGTTCGAGCAATGACAATTGTTTCAGGGCAGGATGGAACAGTTTGAGAACGGACCGATTCGCGCCACCCTTTACGGCTTGAAACAATGACGTAAGAAAAAAAGGTTCCGTATCGAGATGGGCTCCGAGGGATTAAATTACGGTTTGAATTTGAATAAAGATTAAAAGTATGTTACAATGTATTGTTTCGAATGTTTCCGCCGGCCTGTGAAAACTTTTGTCTTTATCCTTTCGAATGCAGTAACATTAAAAATGTATTGTTTGTGAGTATTGTATTTGCAGAATTATACCGTTGATCTTTTAACTGCAATAAAACCTCATTATCCCTTCGACCATAAAATAAATAAGGAAATCCCAAATTTTAAAACCTTTTCGAGCAGAGCCGGACCAGGTATACAAATTCAATTTATACCTATGTCTGATGCATATATAAATACAAAGTGATTTTTAATAATTTTAGTCTTTAGTGGTTTTCCGGCGAGTAATTTTTAGTTAGGCTTATTAGTGGTAGAATGTGGCGTCCTTGGAATTGTGCTGATAGGGGGGCATCTTCAAGTGTCATTTTTAAAAGGAAGCATTTATCTACCGATGCCAAACTAATAATTAAAAATGTGTATCAATCGTTGTTGAGTAGAAATTTTAATTCGATGGATGCTTTAGCAGAGTACGTCTACTTTGACAAAAACTCCTTTATCTCGGTAAGAGACATAGTATTTAAACCTGTTAATCCTAGAAAAAATCGGAGTGATTCTAGCACATTTAGAAGCATTGACGAAAATGATATGGATTTATTAAGAAGAAAGATTTACCAAATGTATGAGGCACAAACTGTACCCACTTTGATTTCCCTCAAAGAGCGGCTGATAAAAGACGAAACAAATATCTCTTGTAGCCTTTCAAGCCTTAGGAAAATATTGCGTAAAATGGGATTTAAATACCGAAGCATTGATAAAAGACAAACATTAATGGAATCTCAACGTTTACGGGAATGGAGTCTTAAATATTTAACAGCTGTTAAACAATTTAGAGAAGAAAATCGTCCAATTATTTACCTTGACGAAACATGGTTCGATACCCATGCCACTCCAAGAAATGGTTGGGATGATTCTTCCAAAAAATGTCAAACCAAGGCACCATCAAATAAAGGCAAAAGAATCACAATATTACATGCTTGTTCAGAGAACGGGTTTGTTCCAAATCGTCTGTTCCTTTCAGCTAAAAACATAGCAGATTCTTCTTTAGATTACCATAAACATAAACTCCTTAAAAATATACCTGAAAATAGCGTCATTGTAATGGACAATGCTAGTTATCATAGTCGGCAAGCAAAAATTATTCCCAATTCTAATAATACAAAATCAGAAATTCAAAATTTTATCATTGAAAATGATTTATATTTTGAAGAAACTTACAAAAAACGAGAACTGCTAGAAGTATTAAAAGCTTTTCAAAATAAATAAGGAATACGAGTGTGACAAACTTGCAGCAGAAAATGGACATACAGTGTTGCGTTTTTCTCCGTACTATTGTATATTCAATCGTATTGAGCTAATATGGCACCAATTAAAATCCAATATTAGGAGAAATAATATTTCTCCTACATTAAATGCATCTGTAGTAGAATTAATTAAAAACGAAGTAAGAAAAATTTCTGCAGACAGCTGGAAAAACTGTATACAGCATGTACTTAAGGTGGAAAATTCTTACAATTCTATGATTACAAATGTTCAACCCTTAATTATAAGTTTAAGCTTAGATGAAGATAGTGATAGTGATTCAGAGTTAAATTTTGAATAAATTATCAATAGTTTCTTAGAATTTAATTAATTTTTATTGTACTTGTTATCCTAATAGTTATACTTTTAAATTATATTATTTTCAATTATCATTATTTTACATTTATTATAGGTACCTAAAACTAAAAATACCTATCTATTTATTTTAAATTATAAAAATAAATCATGTGGTGTGGTATACATTTTCAAGCCGGCCCTGATCCCATTTATTGAGCTTTTGAAGTGGTTCAGGCGTATACAATAGGGTTTAATCAGGTAGTTTATTTATGGCAGTAAGACTCAACGGGATAATTCTGCAACAACTATAATTCCGAGTTAAACCGAGATAAAGTAGAGGGTCATCCAAACTAGGCTCAACAGGGGTATACTTGTCAGTTTCCCAGTATTTTTTTAAAAAACCAATATAGCCATCTTGTTTAAGAGAGTACGAAATTGCCATTAACAAGGCGGGTTAGCTTCAAATAAAGGAAGTGTGGAAATATTCTAAAAATATATAGTTTGTCTATATTAGCTGAAATAGTTTTTAATACAGGCTGATTAATGGTCACTAATTTGGTAGCTTATATAAGTACAGCTCTCTATCTTAAAAATATTTTCAGCCGTGCACTGCCGTCGTTTCTACTAGAAAGTATTAGTATCTTTGATAATTTAAATGGAACGGCTTGTTTATTATATTTTTTTAGAATCTCTATTTAATATCTTTCCTTAATTTTGCTATACCTATTATCATTATCGTTCACGAGAAAATAATTAATTTATATACGTACTATATATATTTTTTGAAAATATATCCTTCAAAAAGGGCTGATATTTTTGAAATCTGACAAATTAGCGCTCTGAAATTTGGTTGGGAGTCAGATAATATCCAGAGATGACAAAATATTAGTTATAATAGTACAGGGTGTCCCAATTTCGACACTTTTAAAGGATATCTCCGTAATTGTTAGTGCTATCAAAAAAGTAATGTAGGTGTCATGTGCTCTTTTTGGGTCAATCTTAAAATGGTAAAATCAAAATTTGAAAATTTTCGTTTGCTTAAGAGATACAGGGGAAAATCAAAAAATTGACAATTTCAAAATTACCCTATATTTTCTTAGTTAAAAAAGATACAGAAAAATGTTTTATACATAAGTTTCTTTATAATGATTCTTGAATAATCTGCCGCTTTCAGAGTGAGCATACGGGGTCAGGTAAAAAAGTTATAGGACCTATCCTAATTTTTTTTTAATGGAACACCCTGGATATTTTAATCTAAAAAGATAGCATTTTTCAAATATATAACACACCATATTGGTTTCCTAGGCGATTTATTTAAATTTTATTACTTTGAAACGAAATAAAAGATTCAGATTAAGGTAAAAAATAACGGGAATCATCGCAAATGTTCGGGATATGTCCTTAAATGGTTGCCGTCTTTCCGGATAGCGAACAAACCAAAACAAAACATAAATGTTGCGCCATTTCTTCGTTTTTTCTACTTTCAATATAAACTGATGTATCAAATGTTTCAAAAGGTTGATAAGTAATTTTCACAAATGAATATGGAAAAATTAAATTGAAGTTAGATGTTAATAACAACTAGAATGTCAACATAGCTATTCCTAGGATATTAGCTTTTGTTTCTTTGTTTACTGTGGTTTAAAGTCATAAAGTTTAAATAAATCGCATAGGAAACCAATATCATCAATGGTGTGTTATATATTTGAAAAGAGAATTTAAAATGCTACAACTTTAGAGTAAAATATACAGGGTGTTCCATTTAAAAAATTGAGGTTAGGGCCGATAACTTCTCTACCTAACCCCGTATACTTATTCTGAAAACGGCAGATTATTCAGCAATCATCATAAAGAATGTTCTGTATAAAACATTTTTATGTATCTTTTTTAACTAAGAAAATATAGCGTAATTTAGAAATTGACAATTTTTTGATTTTCCCCCGTATCTCTTAAGCAAGCTAAAAAAACTTTGATTTTACCATTTTAAGTTTGACCCAAAAAGAGTACATACCACCTACATTACTTTTTTGATAGCACTAACAATTACGGAGATACCCTATAAAAGTGTCGAAAATGGGACACCTTGTACAGCCCGGATTTGCTCCTTCTGACTTCCTCTTTTAGTCACAAATTTTGAAAAGCGCTTCAGTGAAGGATATTCAACAGGAATATTTTTTTATGATGGAATGAAGTCGATGCAGCACAGGTGGCACATAAGGAGACTGTTGGGCCTACATATATTTAAATCATTTAGTCTAATTTAGCATATTATTTTTTAAGCATTTAATCTCTTTAACAGAAAAAATTCTTAAAGTTCTCGAAAGATTCAAATACTTCAAATATTTGAGTATTTCTCTGCAAGAAGCTCCTATGCAAATTTGAAAGCTGGAAAGCACATTATTACATCATCCAAAAATCCAATCTTGGCAGCGATTGAAATGGCGAACGAATTAGCTAAGCCGCGCAGTGGGATGAAATCTGAAAATTTTTTCGGAAATAGATGTCCGGTTTTTCCGATTTCTTTATTGTTAATATCTATTTTTTTCTTCGAAAGTCGATACTTAAGATTACAGAATTTATTCTGATAGGAACGTTAAATACATTTCCTAGCTTCAACTTTTAGCTCATTTTCAGTATATTTGTTTCTCCCACTCTGCGTCCTGCCTCCATTCGACTGAATTTTAAATTTTAGTACTATTTACACTGTAGATCGAAGCGGGTGGCATGCCACCGGGAGAACTATTGAAGTGCATTATGCATTAGTTAGATAAGTAGTAGGATGATTTACTCCAGGCTTTTTTACTATTTAACATCGATATTACAGTACGTTTCACGAAAATTGGATACGACTTAATGATTTCCTGGGTCGGTCCCATTGTGTCGACAAAAGCTTGGCAATAAACAAGTGAAGTATGAAGGGACGGACTAAAAAACAAGTAATGATATGATTATATTAATGTAATCAAATGAAATAACATTTTAAAAAAATATTACTAGTCATATTTATTTACATTTATAATGTCATTCTACAGATAATTCTGTTTCGCTATCGCTATCCTCATCAAAATTAATTATAATTGGATTAATTATACGATCCAGACTAATATACCAATTTTCTACAGTTATTACGTGACGGACTGAATTTTTCCAACTACCTGGGGGAATATCATTAAAGCATTTTCGTATTAATTCTACAACACTAGAACTTAACGTCGGAGAAATATTTTCAGACCTAACCAGTGATTTTAACTGGTGCCACATATGCTCTATGCTATGGGGTTAAAAATGCAATAATAGGGTGGGAGCCGTAGCACTGTATGTCCAATTTCTTCTGCCAATGTGTCACAAACATATACCTACTTTTTTTATACAAAATGTCTTTAAAACTTCTAAAAGATCACTTTTTTATAACTTTCTCTATATATGTCATTCGCCGCCATGTAGTTCTGAATCTCCAATTTTGTATTATTTGAGCTTGGAGCTTTATGTAATTGGCGACTGTGATAGCTCGCATTGTCCATTACTATCACGCTATTCTGAGGAATGTTTGGTAAAAGACAATTCTTGAACCATTCCTTAAAAACTAACAAATTTTACCACAAAAAGATATTTAAATATAAATTAAGCAACCTAACCTACCTGGTGTTTCTTTGAAGGTTAGAGACAATGCTGTATCATGAGTGATAGACGTGTTTTGGACTTCCATTGTCTTTATTTCATTTAAATCACAACGTTTCAACTGGTAAGTATCTCCAGTCGTCTTCAGGTGAACACTGATGTGCCTATATTTAATTATAATTATTACAATCCGGTCCTTTCCACATAATAATAACAAACGGTCATAAATAATGGGATGGCCCAGGTACTTTTACGGCAGTCATTAAGTTATATCCATTTTTCGTGAAACAATCTTTACATCTGTAAATTTGGTAATAACTTCGTTATTTTTAACTTAGATTAGTGTTGTGATCGCTCGAGTTAAAAACCGCTTGAGTACTCGATTATTGAAATATCCGACATCGCTCGATTATTAAAAAAACTGTTCGAGTTATAGATTCAAGCGAAAATCGTCACTTGTTACTTATTACCTTTCACTCGATACCCGAGCTTCGCTCGACGCCCATTGAAATGTGCTGCTTGGTAGTGTGATCGCTCGATGTAAAAAACTGCTCGTATGTTCGAGCAGTTTTTCGCTCGATAGAAAATACTACTCTAGTTATAAATTCCAGTGAAAAGTCAAATCGTTGCCTTTCACTTGGCGTCGTTCGAGTTTGACGCTCAGAAGGCGGACACGACATACGTCTTTGTTAAAGGCACATAAACGAGAAGGTGAATACAAGAAAGTATGCCAAATCCCTTAGTGGATTCATCGCGACATGGGTTTTGTTTTGACTGGGACTGGCTAGCCAGCGGCGATTGCAAATTAAAAAAAAATTGAAGGCTATAGTTTTTAAAAAAAATCAGAATCTGAACTGTTCTTCCTTAATAAAAACTCTAGACTAAACTTCTAAAACTTTCAAAAACAACCCCTGGTGTTTTATCAACACATTCTTCTTAGTAATAAAAATTTCAAGTGATTAATCGCTGGAGCGAATCACTCGATTATTAAAATCGCTCGAGTATAAAGTACTCGAATATTATAATCATCGGTTTTTCCCACTAACATAGACCAATAGTGCATAGACACTTTTTGTTCACAAATTTATTTGCGACCGACATATAGCAAGGCATCTTTTAGTGATTTTTTACGGCGTATCCATGTCTTTAGTGAATTTTTTAAACAGCGCTATTTTTTAAATATTTTTTCTGACTTTGATCATTTTAAAGCATTTTCGGTATCAGTCATCACTGGTAAAGATTGTTTCACGAAAAATGGATATAACTTAATGACTGCAGTAAAAGTACCTGTGGCAATCCCATTATTTATGACCGTTTGTTATTATTATGTGGAAAGGACCGGATTGTAATAATTATAATTAAATATAGGCACATCAGGTAGGTTAGGTTGCTTAATTTATATTTAAATATCTTTTTGTGGTAAAATTTGTTAGTTTTTGAAGAATGGTTCAAGAATTGTCTTTTACCAAACATTCCTCAGAATAGCGTGATAGTAATGGACAATGAGAGCTATCACAGTCGCCAATTACATAAAGCTCCAAGCTCAAATAATACAAAATTGGAGATTCAGAACTACATGGCCGCGAATGTATATATTTTGAAGAAAGTTATAAAAAAGTAATCTTTTAGAAGTTTTAAAGACATTTTGTATATAAAAGTATATGTTTGTAACACATTTGCAGAATAAATTGGACATACAGTGCTACGGCTCCCACCCTGTTATTGCATTTTTAACCCCATAGAGCATATGTGGCACCAGTTAAAATCACTGGTTAGGTCTGAAAATATTTCTCCGACTTTAGGTTCTAGTGTTGTAGAATTAATACGAAAATGCTTTAATGATATTCCCCCAGGTAGTTGGAAAAATTCAGTCCGTCACGTAATAACTGTAGAAAATTCGTATATTAGTCTGGATCGTATAATTAATCCAATTATAATTAAATTTGATGAGGATAGCGATAGCGAAACAGAACTATCTATAGAATGACATTATAAATGTAAATAAATATGACTAGTAATATTTAAAAAAAATGTTATTTCATTTGATGACATTAATATAATCATATCATTACTTGTTTTCCTTAGTCCGTCCCTTCATACTTCACTTGTTTATTGCCAAGCTCTTGTCGACACAATGGGACCGACCCAGGAAATCATTAAGTCGTATCCAAATTTCGTGAAACGTACTGTATCAGTTCAGTAGTTTCTAAATTACTAAGTAAATTTCTGGATCCATTATTTGATGTTTACTGGGTATCCAAATAAAAGGCCTGCGTATCCAAATGAATACTCAAAAGTACGTTAAAAGATGCCTTGACATATAGAGAAGTATACAGGGTGTCCCATTTAAAAAAGAGCATTTTTTTAAATAATAGAGAAGCGCGATGATCAACAAATTGTTTGCTTCCATCGATAAATTAATTATTGCTAAGTCTACGATAATATCATACATTAAAAACATATTCTAAAACATTTTATATAAGTTTTCCCATTGCTCTTCGAGGACCCTCTTTTCCCGCATTTTCCTAGTAAACCATTTAAAAAAAAAACCAAACTTTATTGTGAAGTATATGAAACTCGACAGTTACAAATAAAAAAAAATCTAACAAAACCTTGTTCAAACGCACTTTTGTCCTGTAAAAAACGAAACTCTGCTCACTGCGCGTCGTCTCAATTATAACGGCCCTAACGAGAGCGTGCGAGTTTCCCCGGAGATGGCCCAATCCGAGCTCGCAATGGAAAAATCCAGGGAAAAAAGAAAGATGGCGACCGGGAAAAAAGGGCGGCGGCCGACGGCGTCTTAAAAAACCTACGTTGCTATGGAGACGCCGGGGGGAATCGAACTCGGTCGCGAGACGGGGGATTTTATTTCGTCCGAATGGTAAATAACATTAAAATAGCTTTAAAAGAGTTGGGAGATATGCAAATATTTTTTTATTTTTACCGATATGTAAATATTGGGTATTTTTACAGTTTTAAATGCTTCTAAATATGGTCGTGTTTGAACATTAAACTATGATTAAACCAATACGGACCTATTTATCAATGTATACTGTTTTATTTTAAGTAATTGGTGCTAACTAAGCCAGTCCAATATCAAAAACCATTCAATGAAAGGATTAGTGATGCCACCGGGTCCATTTTTAAAAAATGCCGGACACCGGAAGCAATGCCAACATTTTTGGCCGGATCCTGGACCTTGATCCTTTATCTATATGCAACAGAATATTCTAAAAAGAAGTCAAAATTCATTTGATTGGTGGAAAAACATAGAAAATTTTCCATTTTTATAAAAACAAGGCAAATATACTTGTATGTGCCTGCATCTACTGATTATAGCGAAATATTTTTTCGGAGGCCGGTGATGTCTACGAAAAAAAATAAATTAATTTACTCTGCAAGCAGCGGGGAAAAATTTTCAAAATTCGTTATTAATTACAAATATTAATTTGTTCGAACTATCAGCGAAGAAGTGGAACATGACTATATCATCTCAAAAAACACAGTCAATGGTGATAGCTAAAGAGCCCATAAGATGTAAGCTTGCAGTCTACAACGAAAGCATTGAACAAGTGATGAACTTTAAGTATCTGGGAGTCAATGTTACTAGCGGCAGAAACGTTAGAGAGGAAGTTCGAGGACAAACCAACAAAGCAGCCATGATATCTGGCTGCATGAAGGACATTATTTGGAGGAACAAATATATGAGTATCCTTAGTAAGGCGAGAATATATAAGACCTGTGTGAGACCAATAATGACTTATGCCGCCGAAACAAGGGCAGATACCACTTACACGAAGCGCCTTCTTCGCAGTACAGAAATGAGAACGTTAAGATCAATCACTGGAAGTACACTCATCGATCAAAGACGAAGTGAGGAAATAAGGAACGAGTGCGGAATCCCGGACATCGTGAAATGGACCCGAGGCAGACGCAGAGAGTGGAGAGACCATGTGGAACGAATGGCGGAGGACCGCCTGATAAGGATAGCTAGGACTGCAAAGCCCAATACCGGAAGACTACCCGGGAGGCCACCCAAACGCTGGTATGATAGCTGGACATCCGCCTCTCAGGAGTAAGATATTCACATCGAAGAAAACAGGACACCGTCCTATTTAAAAGAAGAAGAAGAAGAATTTGTTACATTTTTCAGAAAAAAAAAACTATTCCTCATAAAAAGTTTTGCTTACTTTAAAAAGTTCTAATCCCCGAAAAAAAATCACAAATATAATGTACAGGGTGATCAAAAAATAAGAAAATCTGCAAAAATGTTAAGAGTAAAGTAACATTAATTTACATGTTATAAAAAAATTTATTGGGAAAAAGTTGTAAAGAATCGAATTTAATGTTAAATTAACCATTCCACGAAGAAAAAATATATTCATCTATTTTTTCTTGGCCCAGATATGAAAAATATTTTATCAAAAAGGAAAGAAAAAGATTTTTCTATTATTAGGCTTCAGTTAAGTCACCACCATTTTCAATGCATTTACGGACGTTTTTTCGTAATCTTCGAACCATGTAAATTAATGTTACTTACCATTTTTGCACATTTTCTTATTTTTTGACCATTCTGTACAGGGTTTGTACACTTTTATAGGGTATCTTCGTAATTGTTAGTGCTATCAAAAAGTAATGCAGATGTGCTCTTTTTGGGTCAAACTTAATGGTAAAATCAAAATTTGAAAATTGCTCACTTAAGTGATACGGGGGAAAATCAAAAAATCAAAATTACCCTATATTTTCTTAGTTAAAAGAGATACAGAAAAATGTTTTATACAGAAGTTTCTTTATATTCATTGTTGAATAATCTGCCCTTTTCAGAATAAGTATACGGGGTCAGGTAAGAAACTTATCGGACCTAACCTCATTTTCTTAAATGGAACACCCTGCATATTTTAATCTAAAAAGATAGCATTTTAAACTCTCTTTTCAAATTTATAACACACCATGGATGATATATATCATATGAAATTAATCAAAATGTTGATAAGTCATTTTCACAAATGAATATGTAAAAATGAAATTAACGTTAAATGTTAATAATAACTAGAATGTCAACATAGTTGTCTCTACGATATTAGTTAATGGCCTACTGTGGTTTAAAGTAATAAGGTTTAAATAAATCGCCTAGGAAACCTATATTATCCATGGTTCATATTTGAAAAGATAATTTAAAATGATATCTTTTTAAATTAAGATATACAGGGTGTTCCATTTAAAAAAATGGGGTTAGGTCCGATAACTTTTTTACCTGACCGCGTATACTTATTCTAAATACGGCAGATTATTAAAAAATCATTATAAAGAAACTTTTGTATAAAACATTTTTCTGTATCTCTTTTAATTAAGAAAATATAGGGTAATTTTGAAATTGTCAATTTTTTGATTTTTCCCCGTACCTATCTCGAAAATTTTCAAATTTTGATTTTATCATTTTAAGTTTGACCCAAAAAGAGTACATGTCACCTACATTACTTTTTTGATAGTTACGGAGATACCCTATAAAAGTGTCGAAAATGGGACACCCTGTATATTATATTTGTGATTTTTTCGGGGATTAGAAGTTTTTTAGGTAAGCATAGTAATTTTTTTATGAAGAATACTTTTTCTTCCTAAAATCACGGAAAAAATTTTTTGCATATAGCGCGAATACTTTCACACACCCTGTATATTCCAGAGTTTGGGTTTTGTTTTTATCTTAATTCCGTTAAATAAAACAGCTCTATTGTGTCGCTGCGTGATGCCGTTCATAATTTCTACAACACGTTTTTTTAAATTCAGACGAACCGGACATTAAAAAGAAGGCCGGATTCTAGATCCAGATTCGGTTCCGGTGGCATTACGAATTGCAATCATAAAATACCTTTATTTCATTCAGGTAAAAAAATATCGAAAACAACCACGTGCCTACATTTTTCTTGAATAACACCTGTTATGAAATTCTACCTAGCATCTGCAGTGCGAATTATAATAAGAATACCTACCCAAGATTATCGGCAAATCAAACCATAAATAGGTGTTCAATATGCTATTTAATATGTTTTGATCCTTTAACAAGGCAGACTCTTTATATTGATGGCAGGTAGATAAAATCATTGACTACCGAGGGTATGCGATCTAAAAATAAAGGGGCTGGCCTATATCTATTCTTGGTTTGGTCTATATCACCTTAGTTTTTCATGGCGGTCCTTGACCTATGTAATTTCTAGTAATATTCTGTTTATACAACCAGTAAGAAGATATATTCGGAGAATTGGTAGATAAATACAACTTGACGCATGGATAGCGTGCGCCAATCCTCGGCAGTAAACGAACAATAAATAAATAAATAAGGAAATATTCGGCTGGATGCTGCAAAGCAGGAGGTCATTGGAATTTCGAACAGAAAAGGACCACCTTCACATTTTTTGGCGTTTGGCGCCTACAGCAGCCGATGCCATAAACAAATGAAGAAGAAGCACCACATTTAAAACTTTGGTCAGGGCCGAACTTCACATTTTTTATTAAAATGTATTACTTATAATACTAATAAAACATTTTCCTGAAATTGACATACCGCTTAAACCTTGTCGTTAAATATTGTCTATGGCAGAGTAATAAAGAGGGACAAAATCAAAATTACAACCAAAATTGTCATAACCTATAAAAAATATGGTATAATTAAAAAGGAATATTCTATATAAGATTTTACACAAACTTGTTATACAGCGTGTCTTCGGAAGTTCTTACCAAATGGGAAACTTTTTAATTATTAACTCTACGAAAAAAAGTACCTCTTCCTAAAAAGTCCTGCTTGGTGAGAGAAAATAAATTTGCACAAGAATATTTATATATACATTCAAACCACAATAAATGGGTACTTCGGCTGTGCCCGAAAAGTTGTAAATACGTTTATTCCTGCGGCATTTCAATTCCTTTAGTGCCTACCTAACATCCCGCCACGAAGAATACTTACATGTTTCTCAAAAAGCCTCTAGCTCTTCTGTTGGACTGTCGCAATTTATTTGCGTCCTACTTCTCTGTATCAACTTGCTCCAAGTAACTACTTCTTACCATCTTCCTGCTTGTCTTCGTCAACTTGTTCCCAGTTTCCTAGCTTCTCTGTTGAGCTATGGCATATAGTTGCTCCTTAGGTTTGTTCAGTGTCAATTCCTTTAGTGTCCATTGAGCTATTGCCTGATGTTTGTTCAGCGGTCCTTCATCGTCTAGTGTAATGTTGTTCCACGCCTCACTGTAATTATTTTTCAAAATCATCAGGGCGTTTTCTAATATGTGTTTCTTTAGCTGCATTACATGTTCCATTAGCTTCAAAACAGTCTACTTTAAACATCTCTATTTATAATTGCCATCTTTTCTGTACCACAAAATCCTTTTCAGCAGCTTTGTTGTACGTAGCAATACACTCCTGGTTTATTCCATCTTTTGTATCTTCTTGTGTATTCTGTTGTATTTCTTTATTTTTTGCAATAGCGACGCCATGTCTTAAAAGGCCGTTGACGTCATAATAGGATGTTGTTAATATGTGCATACCACCATAGTTTGGATGGTCTCGTATATACTTAACTATTTAAAACATTTTGTTATCTCGTCAGCTTCATTAAAGTCGACCAGCTTTATTCGATCGCCTATAAAAGTAAATTTAAAAAATTATATGTAATAAAGTAAAGCAGACAAAATTACTATATCCTGTTTAGGGTAACTTTCGTATTTTCAGATAATATCGCACGCCATGTGGCACAGCCCTAATTTTTAATTATGATCGTTCGACTTTGGTCCTCGATAATTTTATTCCCCCGTAATTTGCAAAATCCCGGGAGTTTTAATGGGGTGTTTGCGCTAAACGAAGTTTTGTACCTTATTTTAGAAGGAGGAACGCAGAAAAAATAATGATGGCCTGAAGGAACAGAAATTTACAATTTTCTTTTAAATTAATTGAGGGAGACTAATACCGAGTAGCGTTTCTTGCGAACAATCGTGGCTAAATTTCATTGCTATTGCTGCGATCTTTTGAATCTTGTTTCATACCACTTTTTAAGAGACGCATGATGCACTTGTATATGCCTATCTTTGCTTCCTTCATCTCATGCAAATAATTCAGCAATGGGTTCATTTACATGCTGGATGAAAAACCACAACCTCAATTTTATAAAAATTTGCTCGATTCTTTTAAGAATGTCGGGTAATGAGGGTTTTTACCTTAAGTAAGACATTCGATTAAAAAGGTTGGTACCTAGGCGTTTTTAGGAAATCCAACATTTAAATGTAATAATCAATTTTCATCACACCCTGTATATGTATCTGTATGTGCGCTTAAGCAATAATGTTGGTGATGTAATTATATTTAAATTAATTCTATGTAGATGTATCTAGTGCAAAAAGTTATTGTTTAGTTGTTAAGTTCAGTTATCGCAACGTTTTCTATCTTTTATCCTTAAAAGATGCCTGAGTTCGTGATGTTCGTGTATGGTTTGCATATTAATAATATAATACAGAAAAGTTCATATGAACATATGTCCGCAACGGCTTAAATTTTTTGCTACAGGTGTCGAATTTTTATTTTTTAAATGGTTATTTTTTAATATCCCCGAAAGTACTTTAGATATTATTTTCAATTTTGGTATGTGTTAATAGGATATAGAACCACAAATTTTAGCTAGAAAAGTTATTCAATTGTTCCACCAGTGGCGTCCCAGCAAACATGTCGCATGATATTTTTGACAAAAAAGATGGTACGCCACTGACATTTTTCCATGTGGATATTTGTTCTGATTAGCCAGGTCGATTCTACATGAAAACGCTCTCTTAAGTTTTTCTCGTTAGATGCACCACCGTTCTTGATTAAAACCACTAAATTCATATTGAAATAATTATTATTAGCATTGATAAAACAATTAATGATAAATTTTGTTTTATAAAAATTGTTGGAAATGGCCACCTTCACTTAAAAGCTTCCGCTCTTCGCATCGAATTGCCCACTCCAACAATTTTTATAAAACAAAATTTATCATTAATTATTTTATCAATGTTAATAATAATTAGTTTCAATATGAATTTAGTGGTTTTATTCAAGAACGGTGTGTTTGACGAGAAAAACTCAAGAGACCGTTTTCATGTAGAATGGACCAGACTAATCAGAAAATATATCCACATGGAAAAATGTCAGTGGCGTACCATCTTTTTTGTAAAAAATATCAGAGGGCATGATTGCAGGGACGCCACTGGTGGAACAATTGAATAACTTTTCTAACTAAAATTTGTTCTATATCCTATTAACACATACCAAAATTGAAAATAATATCTAAAGTACTTTCGGAGATATTAAAAAATAACCATTTAAAAAATAAAAATTCAACACCCTGTAGCAAAAAATTTAAGCCGTTGCGGACATATATTTATATGATCTAAGGAATCTCACCCTGAAATATTAGCACGTCATTAAGGAACACCCTGTATATACCGGGTGTTTCAGGAGGAACGTTCACCCCTATAACTTTTTTATTGTTTAAATTACAGAAATAACATTTGGCGGGTTTGTATGTGATATTATTTTGCATTTTATGAGATGACGGATTCCATTTTGTCACTTCCGGTTTAACCGTTCATTTGAAAAAATTGAGTTTTCCGGGAAAAGATTTCTTAAAAAGTTGGACAGTTTGTAAAAAATTTTAAATACACTCGGAAATTGCATTTTAATCAAACATTTGGCTTAGAAGTGAACCATTTTAGGGAGTCTAGATGAAAAAATAAAAAGAAAAGTTATTTAAACTGTCAAATAGTAATGTATGGGGTGTCGTTGTATTTGAAATGGTGTTCTGAATCGATATAGCCAAAAATATACTGGGTATTCCATTTAAAAAATCCAAAGTTGAGGTAATTTCCGATGACAATATTGAGTCCGACATGACATAAAATGCAAAATAATATCACATACAAACCGACCAAATTTTATTTCTGTAATTTCTACTGTAAAATAGTTATAGAGGTGAGCGTTCCACCTGAAACACCCGGTATATATTACGTAAAGGTTAAATCCTAATTTATCATGGTCAGAGAAAGCCTCGCGGCCGATCTACTACCGTTCCTGTGGCAACGTTCTACTAGGAACATTCTCCTTAATCCAAGAACCAGGGCCCGTCCCGTCTTAACTTCTTAATATAATTCTTTGTTCTTTTTATCTGGGAATTATTTTACATTAAAAAGCCCCATTGTTCTCCCCTCTCTCATAAATCCAATGCCATTTCGTTGTCTCCTTGTCTGTACAAATTTAATCTTCCACAACGTCATGCCTCAATTATTGTCGTCGTAAAATTAAAATCGTTTGTATTGTCGTCTTGTCGCGAATAATTCAATCAGAAATCAAAAAGAAACTTTTAACAAAGTTTGGTTAAAATGGCGATTGGGAAAAAACTAGGGGAACAAAGTGGGGACTTCAAAGTAAAAGGACTGTGGCAGACAAATATATCGACAAAAGCGCGGGAAAAGATCAAGAAGGAGATGAACAAGATCCTAGCAGAATTTCGGTTTTCGTCCAGTTATAAAAAGATTAAGATTAGAACATTTTTTAGAAGAATGCCCGTCTTTAATCATAAATTGGAAGAAAGTATATCGGGTAGCGTACAAAGCAAGGGCATCTCTTAGTAATTTTTTGATGCGTATTTTTTTAAACATTTTTTCTGACTAATCTGACACCTACTTTGATCGCAGCATCAGCAGCACAAATACCTATACTCATCACATCAAACACATCGACATCACTTATGATTGTCGCGTTTATTTGATTCCTTTTTCATTTTTAGGTATCATTCATCATTGGTATCAGTTCAGTTATTCAAATTACTATTAATTATAAAATTTCTTTATCCATTTCATGTTTACTGGGTATCCAAATGAAGGCCTGCCTGTATATCAGATTGGATACTCAGAAATACATCGAAAGATGACTTGATACCAGTACTTTAATGCAAACAAGCGCGGATCCAGGGGGGGGGGTGGTATGGGGGTCATGACCTCCCCCCCCCCCCAAACCTTCAATTTTGCATGAATAATACCATATATACCGGTTTGACTAACACGACAGGGTATTACTTTTCGTAATTTTTCCATGCATGACCCTCGCCAAAACGAAATTTGACCCCCCAAACCAAAGTTCTGGATCCGCCCTTGAATGCAAAAGGCAAGATTTGGTACCTGGCGTTTCACGCTACTGTAGAGACAAATTTCTGTGCATTTTAACGGCGCTTCGAAGAGCGTAACTACATAAGAAATAAAATGAAAGTAAAGAAGTTTTGGTTTTAGTGAAAGATGTCAAATTTGATTTAATGAGAGCAATAAAACCTATAATGAGTCGGTATAACAAATTATCTTCAATTTATTTACATTTTGACCTAATTATTTCGTATTAGCTTAATGGAAGGCTATGGAAAAATCTTGCATGGTTTCGACCCTTAGTAAGAAATAGACCGCGACTGCAATGTTGTCATATATCTGAAGACAATGAATATACAGGGTGTTTCCTAACCTCTCTGAAAAATCCAGGAGGTAAATCTTCATCTTATTTTAAGACAAAAATGTAGTATAAAAGTTTTTCGCATGTCGCTTCGATTTCGAAATACAGAGTGTTAAAAAAATATTGAATTTTTCATTTTATTAATTAATGCCAAATGATATTCTAATGATATTTGTAAATTTTAAATTTTACGATTAATTCATTTGCGGGGATCTGGGTGAAAGAGTACCTTAATTTTTTAGTTATTTTCGTATTTTTATCGTCAAATTATACGAGTTGCCTTTGCCTCGTTCCATGGCAACCACATTTGCGTTCTCCGTGATATTTGTCTCCTTTTTAACATCTTTCAAATAATATATTTTGTCATTATAGTTATGTTTTGAATTTATTTGTACTACATTACATACTTTTCATAATGGCTGAGTGTACCAATCAATAAATGGCTCAAATTAATTTTATTTACGGTTTGGCAAATGGAATTGCGCTAAAGGTGAGACGTGTATTCGGAAACATTTACAGGATTGCACTTCAGGTTTGTTCTTAATCATGGTGGAAGAATCTCCACGCACGAGTGCGAGGACAAACATATTTGGGCAGGGATTATTGAGGATAGCTTAGTTGGAGTATTTTTTCCCAAATCGACTTACTGGTAATGTCTATTGCAACTTCCTTAGAGATGAAATACCAGAATTGTTGGACGCAGTGCCATTAAGAACGAGAACTTTAATGTGGTTGGTTCATGCATGACGGCGCTCCTCCTCCGTTTGCAGTACGTGTTCGAAACTATCTAGATCAACAATATCCTGCTCGGTGGATAGGTAGAGGAGGACCTCGCCCATGGCCATCCCGTTCGCCGGATCTGAATCCATTGGATTTTTATTTTTAGGATCACCTTAAGCAACTAGTTTATACTATTCCTATTAAAACTGAAGAAGATCTTCGACTGCGTATTATTGATGGTTTTAATACGATTCGCGCCAGTCCCGAAATTTTCCAACACGTAAGAGACAATTTGCAACAATTTATTTGACTTTTGTTCATATGAGTTCATTATTCAAAGTTTTTAAATCATATGTATTATCAAATCATTTGCATTAAGTAATAAAATGAAAAATACAATATTTTTTTAACACCCTGTATTTCGAAAACGAAGCTACATGCGAAAAACTTTTATACTATATTTTCGTCTTAAAATAAGGCGAGGATTCACCTCCTTCATTTTCAGAGAGGTTAGGACACATCCTGTATATTTATTTTATTCATTTAAATATTGTGGAAAACAATCATCTGCTCGTTTGTCTAAGTTGATTTGATAACACTATGGATAACATATAATGGTATATTAAGATACAAGTTTCATAAGACATTATTTTAGAGCACGCGTTTAGTTTAGAAAACGACCCGCGAAGCGGGTCTTTAAAGTATGAAAAACTTTAAAAAATATAGTAGATTTTTCCATTTGAATTAATATTTTCTTCCTGGGTTGGCAATACTTTTACAATTTAATAAAATGTTACAAGTATCAAATATGCCATGATAGAAACAATTGAGCACAACAAAGCTTCTTCCCATCTGTCATAATTAAAAATAAATATATTATTAAAGTTAATAAAAACGAGGAAGAAAGTTATACTCCGTCAGAAATACGAGAAATTGCAGAAAATAATCTAGAAAAACTTTTAAAAAGAATATGCAAAACTTTGAGTTATGGTGCGAGCAGAACAAAGTTCAAAATATTGAACAAAATAATAAACAATACTACTATTGAACAAAATATTGTGTCGACACAGAATCTGACAGGAATAACAATTAATGCCCAGGAAATGTCTACAGTAACTATAAATATGTATACTTATATAAAGTAATATGTATAATACTATATTGAATTAAAAATAAAAATAGTACTTTATTGAATAAAACCTTAGAAATAGAGCATAAACTGGAAGATATTTCTATTATTTTTAGGTTATTTGGTTTTATAGTTGTGACTAGAAATTAGTTGACGGACACCGTCAGCATGTTATATATTTCCGAGTATAGGTATTTCAGATATATATCTAGTAAAATTGATCTATTTGCAAAGTTAAAGGTTAGTATTTTAAAGTTTTATATAAGAAATTTCTGTCGAATCCATAATGCATAGAAAGCTGATTTCAACGAAATCGAAGTAAGCCTAAAATTCGAACCCTACTTGCTGCAACATAAAAAAAATAAAATTTCTTCATAAAGTGGTAGGTTATTCAATTTTTTTGCATATCATAATGTAGCCATTATGAAACCCAAATAGAAAAAAAATTATTATATTACTTGTAAGTTTAGTTGTTCTAACTGGAAATTAGATGATTATTTTCTGTTAATCTTGATGTATCCATTAGTTCCACAGGTTATATCAAAGATTCAAGGTTTATTCTCTATCCTACTAACGACCGTTGCTGGTTTCTAGTTTAAAACTAACACTGGGTCAAGTAGTTTAAAATAAATAAAAAACTACATGCCTTTGTCTGGTGTAGTCGTACTGGTCGGTTCTTTATCGTTCTTTTATCGCCGATTGTATCAAACTGCATGTTAAACTTAAAAAATGGAAAAAAGTTCGCTAATGATACTTATTAGGCCGGAAGTAGGTAATTGTTAAACCGGCGATTATGGATGTGGTAAGGTATGGTTGTGTGGTAAATATATGAGCATACCAAATTTATGCAAGTCTCGTAGTAAGAGGATTCAAGTTCGGTAAAAATCTTGCCCGTCTTTAGTCGTTTTCTTGACTCAAATTATACGAATACCAAGCAAAATATTCGTTTTTTTTGGCCAGATTAAAAGCACACGATTGTATGTATCTGGTGTGAGAGTTACTTTCGTCAAAAAAACGCCGGCATGTGCCCTTAATAAAAAAACTTATACGGCTGTATTTTAAATTTAAAACCGCCCTAATAGTTGATAGTTGTGGGTTTCAACCACATATATATTGCCAATTATATTGCCAATACGAACGTTCCAAAATACAAAAAGTGCCCCAGCTATGGGAGATGGCGTGGTACTATTGAGTTTGCGCAGTAGGGTGGAAATTTTATCGATCGCGTCATAGCCGGCCCGACATTATTTGTTTGTTGTTATTCGTCGCCATCTTTGGTTCTGGATGTTTTTTCAAATTACAGAATAAAAAGTGGTTCATCCACATTGTTGTCGGTATATTAGTGCTTATAAACTTTCATTACCTAACAACAGTTTTTGTGAAGGAGATTTTAATTTGTGGTGATTCGCTGTTTAATAGGTTCGTGGCTTGTCTTGTTTAAGATGAAAGGACAGCAGTGCATGGTGCTTTTTTGCAAAAGTCGTGGATCAGGTCTAAAGTATTTCAGGTATGTACGTATATATACGAAAATATTTTGCTTATCACATTATCCGATCCTCGGAACCGAATTTCACTAAAAAGCTTGTAAAAAAAATAAGAGAGTGTCACTCGTATACAATATAATAGATATGTGGTCACTATCTAACCTTAAAATTAATGTATTTTTAATTTGGTGCATTAGTAGCTGATAATAATTCCCAAAATAGTCAATATAGTTATTCATTCTTAATTTTTGGTTTAGAAAAAAGTGAGGTTAAGAAACATACGACGTCGGATGAAAGTTAAAATAAAGCTCATCGTGTCGATTGTTACAAATATTCGGACGGAATTTGGCACCAAAAATTTACACCAATCAGGGCACCGTCGGATCATCATATATTGTCAGAAATCGTATGCATGGAACGCCGTCTTAATTCGAACTAATCGAAATTTTGATTGCAATATTTTTACTAACTAACCAGTGAAACTTACATTAAAAAAGTTGAAATCCGGTCCTGTCGAATGTTTACTTTCACAAGGAAATTTCCGAACTGCGCAAACTCACTATTACCCCTTCGAAGCCCATAGCGGGGACATAATTGCAGATGGTATTAGCAATATAATGGTTATATAATGTAGGTATATAGGGTGTTGGAAAAAGGTCGGTACCCCGGAATAACTCCGATGCATCGTATTGCAGCGGAAAATGTCTAGGGAAAACGTTGTTTGGTTTTGAAGGAGGAATAGTTTGCAATTTAAACCATCCCCCACCCTCTCAAAATCCGGACGCGGGTTGGGGTAAGTTAAGATTTTAAAATGGAACCCCATATTTTTTATTGGCGTATCGTGTTCTTCGACCAAAAATAAACATCTTTTGTCCGAAAAATTTTTTTATTCAGGCCCATCCTTCACCAATAATCACTATGAGAAAGACAAAATCAGAACCGTGCGAAAATCAAGTTTTATCCCGAAAATACTATTTTTCTCTGTCTTGTTTTATCCCGGAAATACTCTTTTTCTCTGTTTTGTACTGACAAAAACCGCTTGATTACTCGATTATTGAAATATCCGACATCGCTCGATTATTAAAAAAATCGCTCGAGTTATCTATTCAGGCGAAAACCGTCGCTCGTCACTTATTATCTTTCACTTGATACACGCGCTTCGCTTGACGCCGACGGAAATGTACCGCTGTAGTGTGATCGAGTTAAAAAACTGCTCGTATATTCGAACAGTTTTCACTCGATAGGAAATACTCTAGTTATAAATTCAGGCGAAAATATTAAAAAATTAAGGGATATAATTTTAAAACTTTTATTTACTATAAACTCGAGAAAACTTCTCAAAAATAACATAATAATAGAAATTGTTAATGAAAAATAGCAAAACCAACAAAATGGTTAACAAAATATATAGAAAAATTCGTTGGTAATCTTATAGTAAACATTTTTAATTCTAAACAGGAACTTTTTATTATTAAACTCAAGAAGACTTCTTAAAAATAACATACATTATAGAAAATGTTAATGGAAAATAAGAAAACGAGCAAAATAGTTTACAAAACATAGGTATCGACAAATTTTTTGGTAACCAAAAGTAAACATTCTTAAATTTTAACAGGAACTTTTAGGTAACTATAAGCATGAATTTAAAAAAAATAATCATTTTCTTATTTGGCCAGTCGCGTAACTAAGCCTAAATTTTTGAAGGGCACACAGTGGGCTCCTGATAATTTAAAGTGAAAAAATTTGACACGCTATTTTAAATATCTACTTATTTTATGATCGTAGATTGAGAAAGATGTGGAGAAAAATAACTCTTGGTAATACTTTTTGTTCGGGTTAAAAAAGCACAATAATAAACCCGAACAATAAATACATATTTGGGTGATTTTTTGCAGTTTTTTTGTTTGGTAACGAGACACGTGGTAAAAATTCATTATTCACAAATAAATAAATTTCTGAATTTTTTTTGGTGTAAACGGCAGGCTGCCGGCGGAGCAGTCGGTGACGTCATCGTTTGGCGAATTGGAATTTCAAGCAATTCACTCGAGCGATTCACTCGATTATTAAAGTCGCTTGAGTATCAAGTACTCGATTATTAAAATCATCGGTTTTTCCAACACTAAAAAAAATACATTTTCGCGGACCTACGAAATGTTTCTGCGGACCGGCGGCGGTTGGAGACTATAGTATGTTATTCGCCATATGGAATGTAAAAACAATGACACGGTGAAAAAACAACTGGACTGGACTATAAGATCTAAATATTTTGATTTACCGAATTAAACCTCTTCAGTGACTAAGGGAAGTTAAAGTTTATGTTCTAGAAACGATTTATTTTGTTTTTGTATTTTAATAGGGATATTATCGAAACTTTTAAAAACGACCGAACAGCATGCGTCTTACATTTGGGGCTCCGCTCCCCCGAAAAAACCGAAGCGTTTATAGCGTGCGGGGGACTTTTTTCGAAGGCCATAAATAAGACCTAACAAGGTACCGGGCGAAATGAAATATAAAATGGGCGCCTATTAATTTAATTTATAGGCCACGCCGAATTAGGTTCACGTAATCACGTTTTTATCGACGATTCATTTATCAAATGTGCGCGCAACCGGGGGTTCGGTTTATTTTTAAGCGAGATTCAACGTTTAGGTTTTCAATTAGGGAAATTCGTGTTTTGATTTAATATCCGATTTCTTCGGTTTTATCGCACCTTTAAGATTATTTTTTTAAGGAAAAAATTAGTGTGGGGCAAAATCGATGATTTTAATAATCGAGTACTTGATACTCGAGCGAATTTAATAATCGAGTGAATCGCTTGAAATTCCAATTCACCAAGCGATGACGTCACCGACTGCTCGACCGGCAGCCTAGCCATGTGATCAGGTTGGGTATTTAGCAGGCATTTAACTACGGGTGGGCACAGGTTTAACTAAAAAATTGTAATAGCCACCAAAAGAATTCCAGAAATTTATTTATTGCGAATAATGAATTTTTACCACGTGTCTCGATACCAAACAAAAAAACTGCAAACAATAACCCAAATATGTATTTATTGTTCGGGTTTATTCTTGTGCATTTTTAAAGAACCGAATATAATCATGGATGGACACGCAATCCCATTGGCTTCATCTATAAATTTGCTGGGCGTCATTCTGGGAGGAAATATGTCTTGGCATAACCACGTTGTGGCAATCGCCAAGATAGCTTCTCAGAAACTTGGTGTACTCTTCCGAACCAGAAAGTTGTATACACCTCAAAAACTTTTGACACTATACAAAGCCCAGATTCGTCCACCAACTGCTCTCATTTCTGAAGCTCTGCACCCAAACATACTCTTCGGCTACTGGATTCCATCGAAAGGAGGGCCATTCGTCTGATTGGAGACCACGAGCTGACGAAGAACATCGACAGCTTAGAACATCGAAGAGAGGTTGGGGATTTGACTCCCTTTTACAGATATGTTCATGGAAAGTGCTCGGCTGACCTTGCCCTCTTAATTCCGCCCAGAGCGGCGAATAGCAGAAAACACACGACGAACCACTGCCGCCCATCCATATGTGGTAAAGCTTAGTACTCCTCGAACTTCATTATTTAAGAATTCTTTCATCTGGAGGACTTCATCCTTATGGAACGACCTTCCCGAGGTCGTTTTCCCAACGAATATAACCTCCAACGATTCAAAACCAACGTCAACCGCTTTTTGCACACACGCACCACTCCCAGAGTGCTCTAAATGATCTTTCCTATAGTGCTTGTGTTTTTTTTTCACATTTTTCTCAATCTACGAGCATAAAATAAGTAGATTTAAAATGGCTTGTCAAATTCTTCCACTTTAAATTGTGCCCACTGTGTGCCCTTCAAAAATTGAGGCTTAGTTACGCGACTGGCAAAATAAGGAAATAGGTGATTATTTTTTAAATTCATGTTTATAGTTACCTAAAAGGTCCTGTTTAAATTTAAAAATGTTTACTTTTGGTTACCAAAAAATTTGTCGATACCTACGTTTTGTTAACTATTTTACTCGTTTTCTTATTTTCCATTAACATTGTCAATAATGTATATTATTTTTAAGAAGATGTTTACTGTAAGATTACCAACGAATTTTTCTATATATTTTGTTAACAATTTTGTTCGTTTTGTTATTTTTCATTAACAATTTCTAATATTGGGTATGTTATTTTTGAGAAGTTTTCTCGAGTTTATAGTATATAAAAATTTTAAAATTATATCCTTTAATTTTTTAATATTTACAATCGGAGACCTAAACTACGCCGCTTGCTAACCAGTTAAAATAAAACTTTTAAAAACTCATATCGCGATGACTCCGATAAGGGATTTGGCATACTTTTTTATATGCACCTTCTTTCTCGTTTATGTGCCTTTAAGAAAGACGTATGTTGTGTTACCTGCTCAGCGTCAAACTCGAACGTTGCCAATCGGTTTATTTCGGATCGCGCGGCGCGTAGAACGAAGATCGGGTATCAAGTGACAGGCGATATTTTTCGGTTTCTCGCCTGAATTTATAACTAGAGTATTTCGTATCGAGCGAAAAACTGTTCGAATATACGAGCAGTTTTTTTAACTCGATCACACTACAGCGGTACAATTCCGTCGGCCTCAAGCGAAGCTCGGGTATCGAGTGGAAGATAATATAGTTTTTAATAATCGAGCGATGTCGGTTATTTCAATAATCGAGTAATCAAGCGGTTTTTCGCTCGAGCGATCACAACACTAGAAAATATCACAATTCTTGAATTTTATTTTTTTTTTCAAAAATGAGAAAGAGTACCTTTTTTGTTTCAAAATGTTCGGAAAATTATTTCCTTCACAAAAAAAGGAAAACTGCACTGCACTGATAAAAAACTATGGCAATTCCAAACCATAAGAAGAGTATTATGAAGCGCCCTCTAATGGTCACAGTAAAAAGATATCCGAATTCGGGTTTCGCATCCCAAAAAAACCCCAGGTATCAGGTTTTAACGTAATACGTGAAAAAATGTTCATTACTTTTTAAAAATTTCATTTTTATTTTTGAAGTTTACCACCCTGTATCTCGGGAACGGAGCAATTTCCTGACATAAGTTGTTTTAAATCGCCTTATTTTGGCCTCAGAAATATGTGCTCAGATTTTATACAGACCTTTTAGAGACACCCTGTATAATATTGGACCATTCTGTCCATCAGGTTTCGGGTGCTTATTTTCGATTTTATTTTAGGAGAGAATTTTTATTTTATATTTATCTGGATTGGAATTTGATCACAGTAAAGAATATCAACTATATTTTGTATTACTGGTCAGTCTGGTCAAGGATAGCTAAACCAAAAACATAAAATGTAGTGGCACTTTGTCGAAGTAAACTTTTTCCAGAACTTTTAGATCAATCACTCACTCACAAAATGTGCAAACATAAAATATAACTTAGGAAAACTATAACGGACACAAACGTTGATGCATCAACAATTTGCCATGGTTGAAACAATCACATATAGCTAACATAAACAAGAATAACCATATTGAAAAACACGCACTAATAAAAAAAATAATGGTCTAATTCGGACTTATGACCCAGCTGGTCTCTCGAATAATTCTCATATTGTATTAATACTTGAATGTAATAAACCCTTTCCCCGTGTGCCCGATAAAATTGGTTTAAAAGGCATCAGCGTGCGCGTAAAAAAGGGGACGAAAAAGGGGTCATACCGGTTTATAACTTGGAAGGCCCAAATTGATTCTGGGTTGTGGAAGAAATATTTTATTCAAAAAATATCTACAGTTGGGCAAGGGAATGAATGAACATGTGTTATCACTTTATAGTAATATCAAAGACCTGTTGTTTTTAATGTCTTTCTTATCAGTGATCAATGAAAAAGGATGAAAGGGAAAAAACTAAATACAATTCTAGTGTATTAGAGAGAGAGAGGAAATGACAAAATTGAAATATTCACGTGTCATTGACATTTATATTTTATTTCGTGTTTGTTCGTGAGTGTTTCACGTCCAATCGTAAAAATCGACAGTAAACACGAGTAAATTTTACAAATTTGCGATTATTTTTATATTTTTACAATGTAAGTTATTTATTTCAGTGTTCGGGCGTATAGTATAGCGTTTGTGAAAATATTGGAAACATATGGAAAACTTTTTTATCGGTGATTTTAGGAAAAGAACTAAAGGTAAGACCCCGGATAACCAACAGTTTCGTCACCATCTACAAATAAAAAAAAGTCAAGTTGTCAAGTCATTTTGGATATTCATTGAATGTTGACATTTATCTGGATGGAAAGTGACATTTACTTAGTGTCCTTTCAAACTTTTAAAAAGTATGAAATGTCAACATTGCATACATGGTTGTAAATAAATATGTTTTATTTACAACCTTGCATGTAATAATGACATTTCAGCTATCTTTGAAAGGTGGAATGTGTCATGCATTTATCCATAAAGTGCTCACTTTCCACCCGGGTGGAAAGTCAATTATTTTTTTGTAATTTTAAAAAAAATCGATATCTCAAAATAATATACGAACACACTTTTTTGCGTATTTAGATATGTCTACTTTTTCCCTAATTGATAGAGTGGTCCAAATCGTTGATATCTTCTTTGTCTTGGCATTTTCACTGAAATAAGCTAGTAGCGCCGACTCAGAACCAGGATTTTGAACTTTGTTTCCCGTACACCATTCTTTGAAACAGTTATATGCCTTGTCATATCTCGGGCGGCTTTTAGTTGGCTGAAGATATATATATTTCTACTATTTTTGCTGCTTCTCGAATTTCTGGTGGAGTAGCAGCAAAATCAAATTCCTCATCTGATTTTTTCTGTTGTTAAAATAATATATTGTTTAGTGACATAGAAACCATATTTAAAAAATGATACTTTCCATCTTGATATGTATTATTGCCTACGTTATTTTACCACCTGCGGTTATTTGAAATTTCTGTCTAATTTTTCAATGGAAAAGTCAAAATTACATGTATCTTTTATTAATAATGTTAATTCAAAATAATAAGAAGTGGATGTGATTGTAAATAAAATAGTGTACAAACCTCGGTGAAAAGTTTCATTACTGTCTCGAGATTTAGTTAACCTCGCCTCTTCGCGCCTCGGTTAACTACCGACTCTCTCGACAGGAATGAAACACTTTCCACCTCGGTATACGTGATATAGGTACTATTTCTTATTAGGCTTATTAGGCAACGTTTTCAATTTCTTGGTTAATAAGTCGTGCTTTTAAACAATTAAGTTTTAAGAATCACATTGACGATTATTTTGGCACCAGTTTGTTTCGTAGGTGACTTGGTGTTTTGTACTTTTAAAAAGGCATTACTTTACCATTATAAACTATGAAGTTTTCCACATCTTTTGAAACACAAATCACAGATAAAAAGTTTTCCATATATTGCCAATATTTCCACACACTCTGTATATGAAAATATTTTTGATTTTGATAATAAAATCAGATATTTCCCCATGAAAACAGCTAGTCTATTTCGATTGTGCGCTTAAAGAAAATGCATATTATTATGAAAAGATTTAAATTTGCTATTTTCTGTACACTTTCACACTTCGTATGATATTTGATTGCAACTTGTTTTAATGTTCGTCATGTCGCGTTTAAATACATTTTAAGTTAATAATTCCGTTCAATATTTTAATGAAGTTTTACTATATAAATTTATTTCATATAAGGAACTCAATTACAACTTAGCGCTGGAAAGGGCTTTATTACTTAACTTAAATTATGTGATCGGACACGTAGGATAAGAACATATGTATCTTAATTTATACACTGTGTGACAGAATGTGTGTGTAAAGCAAATCGATTATGCCAATTTTCCCCGCATTACTAGTAACCGAATACAAAATTACATAAGAGTATTCTTTTTATTTTGGTTTCGAGAACGCGGCTTTAGAGTCGGCAATAAAAATTTCCGGCGCAATGGCAATTATAATTGCACGAATTCATGCGCAGTAAACCGTTCTCGATCAGCTGACGCATTGCCAACAGTCAGAACAGCAGTTGTTCGTGTCGAAATCTCTAAAATACCCCCAGAATTAGAGATGGGCAAACCTGTTCGATTTGATAAGCAGTATATAGAAGAAGAATGCAGTACATATGCTTAATAAAGAATGTGAACTGTTAATTTAAGTACCAGTTAGTTTAAATAGCAATTAGCTGTTCATAGGTACTTCGAACAACTAATGAACATTTAAAAATAACAGAATAATCCATCTCTACCCAGACTTGCACCCGCAATGGCAATGAAAATGGCCCGTGTCCCATTTCTGGCAATGCGAGACAGCTGATTGAGAACGGTGTACTGCGCATGAATTCGTGCAATTATAATTGCCAGAATTGCTTCCGCAATGCGACAAGTATTTGGCCAGCTGATTCAGAACAGTTTAGTGCGCATAAATACGTGCATTGTGCAATTATAAATGCCATTGCCGGCGCAAGAGACAAAAATTGCCGACTCTAATACGGAACTAAATAATTTGATAATATTACCAACATAAAATTTAGACATAAAAATTTACAAAATTTATATGGCATATATATTTTTTTAAATATGGATTTTTAAAAAAAATATCCAAAATAGGAAAAACAGTATAAAGTAGGTAAATGTTTTATGAAACTGTTATAGCACTTGTCCCCTTAGAAAACTCGCCGCAAGCGGCTCATCGTGTAACATAGACGCGTGCTAAAATGTGATGCTTTATATAACTTGTACTTTAATATTTTAATAGTTTTCATTTTACAACTATTGGAGGAATATTTGAAAAAGTTATTGCATACCAAAGTATAAAATTACATTTTTATTATTATGGGTTTTCTAAAAAAAAATACAAATTTTTCCACCTGTTTTGTATGATATTTTTTGTATGATTTCATTACATCACTAGTAATGTAGTAAGTTAATTACACAACAAGTGCGGTAATGAATCTTATTAAGTCACTTAAACAACTCAAAATGAATAATGTAATAAGCTCCTCTACTGTAGGCGGGGTTGTTAATGTCGCAGAAAAATTGAATTTACTACATTGTTACATTTGCTATGTCGTAAATGTAATTATTGTTTTGATTGGCTGAGAGTATCAAAAACACAACATAACCTCAACTTTATTATTATAAATTTGATGTTAAAAGTTGGAAATTTGAGTGAAAAAGAAGAAAATATATGTTTTTGGTTATTGTTCTTCTGTTGCTTTTTGCTGTACGATTTGATCTAAATAAAAATATTTTAAAAATGAATGTAGTAAGTGTAGTAGTGTACCTAGCAAAATACATAGGAAAGAGCATGTAGCAAATTACATTCACTAAGATAGTAAATTACGTAGTAAATGTTACATAAACTACTTTAACAACCCCGACTGTAGTAGGTCGTGGATAAAATATTATTTTTTAAAAACATTTCAAAAATACATTAAAAAGTGTAATTTGACACATGTTTTATTCTCCACCAGACAAAAAATAATTATGTGTATACCAATTTTCTCCATTTTGGTTCAATACAATACTATGTGTGCAACCCACATATATATATAAACAGTAACAGTATATTGCCAATACGAACGTTCCAAAATACAAAAAATTTCCCGCTATGGGAGATGGCGCGGGCCTATTGAGTTTGTAGGGCGCAAATTTTATCGATCGCGTCAGAGCCGGCTCGACATTATTTGTTTGTTGTTATTCGTCGCCATCTTTGGTTCTGGATGCTTTTTCAAATTACAGAATAAAAAGTGGTTCATCCACATTGTTGTTGTTGTTCGAGATGAAAGGACACAAGTGCATGGTTCATTTTTGCAAAAGTCGTGGGTCAATACCAGGTATAAAGTATTCCAGGTATGTACATATACACGAAATTATTTTGCTTATCACATTATCCGATCTTCGGAACCGAATTTCACTAAAAGCTTGTAAAAAATGAGAAGAGTGTCACTCGTATACAATATAATATAATATGTGGTCACTACCTAAAACGTATAACGTCGGATGAAAGTTAAAATAAAGCTCATCGTGTCGATTGTTACAAATGTACGGACGGAATTTGGCACCAAAAGTTTACACCAATCAGGGCACTGTCAGATCATCATATCGTCCGAAATCGTATGCATGGAACGCTGTCTTAAATCGAACTAATCGAAATTTTGATTTTTTCCAACTAACCTATCAAGGAAATTTCCGAACTACGCCCCCTTCGATGCCCATAGCGAGGACATAATTGCAGATGGTATTAGCAATATACTGTTTATATCTGTGGTGCAACCCCCCATTTTATAAGGTGTGAGTTGCTATTTGTAACCAGTTGTAAATCCTTCTTCCGAGGCATTGGAATTCCATTCTAAATATTGGATTTAGTTAATATCGGTAGATTCGGGGTGTTAGCTTTACTAAATATTCATAATATAAATACCTATGGGATCTTAAGGCTAATCGAAAAAGGGTCATTTTTACAAACCGCACACTTTTTAATACAACTTATTTACATACAATTAGTCGACACGTATTTCAGGATTTTCTTGCAAAAATTTATTTTCCAAAATATCCAGACCTGAAATTTTGGTTAATTGCTGGATTTTCTCCAATCGTCTCATGCTTGAAATTTAATATCTCCAGTTGTAGGTACTGATCGTATCAATGTCGTTTTTTTTTTAACTCATTGTTATGTTAGCTTTCGAAGTGTATTAAAAAAAAATTGCCATTGTAAATAATAACAGAGTTAATTAAATAGTAATAGTTTTAACATACCCGCCCCCTGCCTTAAATTAATTTAAGAAAATTTCGTTTTGTTCTTTATCCTTTTATTTGCAATACCCATTTTACGAAAAAGTGGCACCGCCACTAGATCGGCAGTTATTAAATATTGTGGATCGCAAGTCACCCAGAGCGCGACAAGTCCCAGTCTGGCAGAACTACGCTTTCGAACGACGGAAAGTATGGAAATCGGCGATTGAAAATATTTAATAACTACCGATCAAATATAGGTGCCACTTTTTCGTAAAATGGGTTTTGCAGATAAGAGGATAAAGAACAAGACGATATTTTTTAAAAACTATTTAAACAATTAAATTCTTATTATTTTGCTTCTGTTCATGACAATTTTTTTAAATACACTTCGAAAGCTAACATAACAAAGTGTTAAATAAAAAAATTGATACGATCATTACAACTGAAGGTATTAAATTTTGTAATATTAAGAATTATCAAGAATTTATGTGTGGATATTTTGGAAAATATATTACTTTCAGCAAAATCCTGAAATACGTTTCAAACTTATTTTATATATACAGGGTGTTATGAAAATGACTTATTATGTTGAATCCGGCAATTCCTGAGACGACAACAAGTTTAAGAGAAATATCCATAAATGGCGCTTTCAATTAGTGAGCCGGATATATCGCCTTATGTCAAACCAGAAAAAAAAAACACATGGCAGCACTAACAGAAAGGTAAACAAGCTTTTACATTTTTATACAGTTTGGCAACATTGCGCGGAACATGTGTTTTATGACATACCTCCACAGGGTGATATAATACAGTGCCGCGGAGTGACCTGTGAGTTTATGGGTGTCTTACCTCACTGTTAAAACGGTCGATTTGAAAAAAAAATATGTAGCGCTTCACTAGGAGTCACCCTTTTAAATATAATAAGTCATTTCCATAACACCCTGTATAAGTTGTAAAAAAATTTTCGATTCGATTTCGATTCTAAAATGTCACCGTTAAAAAGTGAGCGGTTTGTAACAGAATGACCCAAAACTATTATCGGAAAATAAAAAAAATAAACTTACTTCGGCGGAACGTATCCATATAATATACATGCCTAACAGATTTAAATAAAATGGCGTTTTTTATGGTAGTTGAAGTTATAAACTTCACTAATTGGCTGTTATTTTATCTCGGGCAATCATTGCAGGTAATCTTCTAGAAATCGTTATTTTATGGTCTGTTGCTGACGTTTGTTAGTTACACCCATAAAATTACAACACTCCTTTAATTTTATTTGAATTCATCTACTATTTTTTTCTTTACACTGATTGAACATGCATCGTATTTTTTTTATTTCAAGGCAACTTTGCAAATAAATATTTTTCATCAACGCCATACAAGTTTTCTGCTCATATGTCTCTGTCTTTTTTTTAGGATTGCCATCAAGGAAATAAATAATTCTTCTTACCAATTCAGGAGCATAAACAACACATGCTCGATGCATAAACTCGTTGCTGTTGGCCAAACGGCGATAAAACTTCCTATGCTGGCGAGAATAGAGTCGTTGTTTCAGGTCTATTCATGCGTGGTGACGTCAACCGGTGATCAATTTTTAAATTGCTTATGGAGATTCACGTTGTTGTTAGCGTTGTCTAAGCCAAGCCTCCTTGCGCGATGTCATACCTTGTGTTTATTGTATGCATGCTAAAAAGGAATTTATGGAGAATAGAATAACTAAGTAATATGTTTGGCTCACAAAACATGAATTATTTCTTGCATATCATCCAATTAATGTTTTTTTTTTAATTTTTAGTCAAATGTACTAGTACAAAAGAGAGAACTCTCAGTGGTTAATAAAAACCTAATGCATTGTCAAATCGAAACTAGGGGGTCATCCAACTTAAACTACCGGAGTCTATTTTTGAGTTTCCCTGTATTTTTTGAAACCAATATAGCCATGTTTTCGCGTATAGTATGAAATTGTCAGTTAATAGGCGACTTAGTTCAAAACAAAGGAACTATGGCGTAAAGTTGTTGTTTTTTTTTTCATGCACATCCTGTATATTTTTGAATTTTTTTTTAGCACATAAAATGTATGTAAATTTCCTTAAATTTAAATTTGGTATGTCTTACATAGAAATTGAATTTAATCAATTTTTTTAACTAAACCAATTAGTAAGCAAAATAATCGCCATGCCAGTCGAAGTAACAAAAAATAACCATTTCTTCTAAATACGTTATATTGCCGAAAAAACGTTTCGTCAACAATCAAATCGACTTTTTATCACCTTTTGCTTTTGCTAAATAAAAATCATTTCAACAAATAAAGTCTATAATACAGAGTGGTACGCATTTATCTTTTCATTTAATTCATTTACTTTCGTTGAACTTTATACAGGGTTGCCCAGAAGTCAGGTATAAAATGAATATAGCCTTAACCGGTAACTTTTGCGGAAAACGCTCGGACACGTCAATTTAGTTTTTGACGTTATTCTTTTGTTTTTATATAGACATATGTCAAAGATATGACGACATCGACCTTTTTTTTTAAATAGTAACATATAGCTCATGATACATCATTTGAATACTAATATCTCGTACAGTATGCTCATAAATTTTAGCGCGATTCTGTCAAGCTATTTCAAAATAGCGACTCTTTTAAAAAAAAGTGAAGTTTTTAAAAAAATCTCTATTTAAATAAGCGGAAATGATAAATCATTGATGGTTTTTTTACCTTTCAAGGTAAGAAATCTTCATTGTTTTGTGAATTGTGAACTTGTAAAATTAATTTAGGTATTTCCGAACTATCATTTTACAATTTTCTAAACAAAAATGGTTTCATCGGAAAGACAGAAGAGTATCGAAGTCCTGATATTGACGGAGATAAAATAAGAAGTCAAAGTGAAGTGTGCACTTTATTTAATGCTAAATATCCGGATCATCAAATTTCACAGAGTTTGTTCGGCTTTGTTCGATGTTGTTTGATAAACATGGCACAGGAAAGGATTTTACAAAATAAATAACAAATAAACCATAACTATTGTTAAGTCACAAAATGTCAGAACGTGAAACAATGAAGATTTCTTACCTTGAAAGGTAAAAAACCATCAATGATTTATCATTTCCGCTTATTTAAATAGAGATTTTTTAAAAACTTATAACAGTCGCCATTTTGAAATAGCTTGACAGAATCGCGCTAAAATTTATGAGCATACTATACGAGATACCTATTAGCATTCAAATGATGTATCACAAGCTGTATGTTTCTATTTAAAAAAAAGATCGATGTCATCATATCTTTGACAAATGTACATAACAAAACAAACGAATAACGTCAAAATGTGAGCATACAGGGTGTTATGGAAATGACGTATTATATTTAAACCGGCAATTCCTGATATAAAGACAAATTGAAGAAAAATAGCCATAAATGGTGCTTTCAATTCATTCAGCGGTAAAAGTGACCTGACGTCAAACCAGAAAAACACCGGTGTGGCACTGCGATACATGTAAGCAACCAAGGAATTCTGGCCGGTGTTGTCATATGTACACCTTAAACTCTTTAGACAAAACAAAATAATTTAAAGACTTTTCCATTCTGTAATACCTTTTTTGTACAATTAATTGAAGAACATTTACGAGGGACTATGTTTTAAACAGCCCGAAAAACATGTGGAATAGTATTAGCCACGTACGTCACTAGGGCAAATACCAATGACCTCTTGACGCCTTACATCGGCTGAGCGAAGTAGTTTCATATAGCGCCGCACGCTTGCGTCTATTAGTTGAAGACCAACCAACGGCCGGATACGTTGTGTCTCGTCGATCACCGACACACTCTCATCAATCCGCTCTGTTTTTCGGTTTATGTGTGTATCTTGCCCGTCCACAAATAATCTTTGAATATTGTTTTTATTGACGCATTTCTTCTGAATGTCAAATTTCGTCAGTTCTGCTTCACTATTACTGTGTACATAAAGTGTTTCCAGGAGTGTTCCCATGAAAAAGAAAAAAACTGATTGTGTTTGTGCCTGGATTTCCTCGCTCTTTAGGTATAAGGATAAATACAAGTAGGTAGAAAATAATTTATTTTTACAATTTTATATGGAATTTCAGTTTTACATTAAGTTTGGCAACATTGCCATTGGCTCTGGGTGAAATGTTGTACCGTAGCGCGGACTGACCTGTGAGTAAGAGTGTTTATTACCCCACTTTCAAAACGGTCGATTTAAAAAAATAAAATAATACGTAATTTCCATAACGCCCTGTATATAAAACTAAATTGACGTATCCGAGCGTTTTCCCGAAAAGTTACAGGTTAAGGTTATATTAATTTTATTCCGGACTTCTGGGCAACCCTATCGTTATTTTCGAATTATTTTCATTTTCAAACACAATACAAAAAGTAACAATAAATAATTGGTGTTATATAGAACGAAATCGTTAAAATTCGGTTCTACCCAAATATTTTCGGAAATGTTTGGAGTTTTTAAATGTGATAATATAACTTGGCAGAACTCGCATTAATGCGCCTTATGTCTAATTTGATCATTTCTGTATAGCCTATGGTTAACCAGATCCCTGTAGAGTTCATTTTTATCTGGGATGCCCTGTATATATCTTCGTAAAAAATGCTGTAATAAGTTTGATAGATGATTGATAAAATATAAATATTTGGTTCACAATAAATCATCTCAATTAAGCATTTCTCCGTTTTTGACTTAAAAACTAGCTTGCAGGAAAATGAAGCCCTCACTTATTATGGATTCCTGCGAGGTACAGCCCCGCAAAAAATTCTAAACTCATTGAATTGGATCCAATATGGTTTCCATATTTTTCGCACGTGATTGACAGGCGGGGTGGCGGACATTTTGTTGGGGCAATCCAATATCTTATCGACAAAATAACCTTTTAAATAGAGGGTGCCGCACCCTTCCTATCGGCATCCCCATCGTGACGCAAAAATGAAGTTCCTGCTTATTTCCCTGGCAGGCTCTCCCTATTTTAATTATCCTCATTTCCATTTTTCCTTTTGGGTTTTTTTCGTAGCTTGTTTTCTTAAGACATGGACGTCGAATAAGATTTTACGATGTTCCGTTTATTTGTCTTTTGCAAATGACTTACCATCAAAGAGCACTATGCTACTATATGGATATTCATCCCTTCGGACATTTTATCCGCTTCAATTTGTCCACTTTTTAACCTTGATAAATCAGAATCGTCCGAAAATTTTTTTACAAATTATACAGGGTGTCCCAGAATATGTTGGCAATCTCCCGGGTTCAGACAGAACACTTAAATATAACACGAGAAGTTGCTATAAATTTTTCTTCCTACGGCCTCCCCTACGGAGATACGGGCCCATAACGGACGTCCCTGGAAATATATTTTTTTTCGAAAACAGTTCATTTAATCGACATTGATCAAGAGTATCTTTTTTTCAGCTTAAGGTTTAGAGCATCCAAAAATATTATTGTCGTTCCTTCATCATACAAGGTGTACAAAAAAACATTTTTTGTGTTACGTCTAGTCCGTCCCTGGCAAACTAAATAAGCCAAATGTGCTTAAAAGGGCGAATTTTAAGGAGACTCATCTAGTAACTATTATACTAAAAAATTATTAAATTACACCTAGTGCTTAAAAAATTATTTAAAAAACAACGATTTCCAGGGCCGTCCCTCATGGGCCCGTATCTCCGCAGGCGAAGCCGTAGGAAGAAAAATTTATAGGTACTTCTCCTATTATTTTTAAGTATTCTATCTGAACCTGGAAGATTACCCACATATTCTGGGACACCCTGTGTACATACAATTATTTGCCACGTATTTTATAATTTTGCTGAAAAAAATTATTTTCCAAAATATCCACATATGAATTATGATAATTTGTTCTCAAATCTTCTCATCTTGAAATGTCATTATACAATACTTTTGCAAAAAATACATTTTTTGTTGTCATCTTTATTGAAATTGTAGAAAGACTTGTTGATGCAGCATATATTTTTTTTCTACAGTCTCAGTCTCAACTTACAGGTAAAATAGATCACATCGCTGATGACTGACGTCTTCTACCTATTTATATGGGTTTGTTAACACATTTTCAGTAGTGCACGCGGTGATTTATGTCGCTTATTGACTCAAAGCGCCATTTATGGCTATTCTTCTGCAACTTCCTTGCATGCAATATCCCATCGCAGGCCAGTGTAATTTCTTTCTCCGCCACTGTATCTTCCTTGACGAAATTTCGATCTTGTTAGCGGACTCGTAGCTCTTTATTTTTTTCATTAAGCCCGCTTTTATATTAATTTTCGACATCAAAGGGCGGTGTCTGCGACTATTTCTTCAATTTCGGAGGGTGCCGTGCGACGATTTTCTTTCAAAGGTTTGTTAAGACGAAAAGAATGACTTTAATGAGGCTTTAAGTTTTAAGATTTTCATCAAGCGAGCCGAGAGAGCTTTAGAAAAATGCACGGAAAAATTTGTAATTACGAAGATTACGAATCGGTGGACCGTTTTACGAAACAGTTTGCTCGATTCTCGTATTGTACGATTTCCTATTGGGTAAAATGTACAAATGCCAAAATTATTAGGTTTGGCAACTGAATTCCGGTATAACCGGACGTGCCACCATATTGAAAATATTTTAGCCGAGTTACCCTTATCAACATTAGCATACAGTCCAATTTTCAAAATTTTCCTATGTATAGATTTTCTTGTACGCAATTTACGCGAAAACCGTTGGATTTTGAAACAATATTTACTGTTCCCTGTATTAGCAAATATAGTATAGTTTACAATATACCGATGATTTTTTGACTGCCATTAAATTCTAATTGTCGCTATCATATAGGCAACCCCGCCGTATTGGTGCCAGTTTGGTTGCCAATGAACGACATGTACCAACGACGACCGTCCAGAACCGAAATCAGTCGTTGGGATGTAATGATATTAAAAATCTATCGATACGTGGACAATAATGGAAGGTGCTCGGCTGACCTTGCCCTCTTAATTCCGCCCAGAGCGACGAATAGCAGAAATACACGACGGACCACTGCCGCCCATCCATATGTGGTTAAGCTTAGTACTCCTCGAACTTCACTATTTAAGAACTCTTTCATCTGGAGGACTTCATCCTTGTGGAACGACCTTCCCGAGGTCGTTTTTCCCAACGAATATAACCTCCAACGATTCAAAACCAACGTGAATCGCTTTTTGCGCACACGCACCACTCCCAGAGTGCCCTAAAGGATTTTTCCTATAGTGCTTGTGTTTGATCATAAAAAAAAAAAAAAAAAATAGATACCAAAATTAATTCTAAAAGTGTGTTTTCAGTGATGACAACAAGACCTTCTTTTATGCGAGAAAATAGATTGTTTATTTCCCTGTAGTTTAATGTGCCAAAAGATTGCCTTGTAATCAGTTTCCTTAAGGGCGAAGTGCGGTATTGTTCACCGGTTAAGGTAAATAGTCCCTTAGTCGGCATTGCGCATGGCATCTGACGATCAGCTTTGTTTACATGCGCGAGGCCATAAAGGACCACGCAGAATCCTTATGGAAAATGGCTCCCGGTCAAATTGGCCCAAACTGATAGGGTTCGGTGAGTAGATAAAAAGTATCCATGGGCGCCCAGCGTAAAGAACTCCCTGTCGAGAGATATCTTCGTCCGAAACTAGGTTCTTTTTAGCTGCCTAGTGTCCTGCAATAGTGTATCAGGCTTCCATAGCTCCCATACGAATTAACTTAGGAATTTCATTCATATGCCGATTTATTATTATAGGGTGCATTTCAGGAAAATATTTTTAAATATACAGGGTGGCCCAGAATGTGTGGTAACATAATGCTGTCTTTTTTTAAATGTGACACCCAGTATTTTATTACATGATTATGTTCGTATTAGTGTCCTTTATAATTGCCCAAAGTTTTATTTCAATTGGTTATGTAGTTTAAGAGTAATAAATTAAAAACTAAAAAAAAAAAGTTTTGGAGTATTAGAAAAAAGGAAGTAGGAAACTGTAGTGCATATGAGAGAGATTCAAATTTTTTTTTAAGTTGCTCAAGAGTACGTTTATTTTTCATTTTAGATACAATTTTCATTTGTAGAGGTTGTTTAGAATTAAAAGTTATGTCCGTCACTGCCTTCATTCAAAAATTTTTTAAAAACACTTATTTTCTTGTCTTAAGCCGTCTTGCCAGTATTTGATCTGAAATGTTGAGGAATGTAAATAGATCATTTGAAGAGCGTATTAACTTGTGTTCAGATCAGCATGGTAGGCATTTTGAACATTTACTGTAGTTTATAATTATTAATCTAGTCGCCTATGCATAATTTTCATAATAAAAACTGTATTTAAACAACATAATTTATGGCAATTATTTCGAGAACGGTTGGAAATAACTTATATGCATCCATTACAAAAAAATAATTATTATGAATTCTACATCCAATAGCCAAATAATATACAGGGTGTTCCATTCGAAAATCTGGAGAAAAATTATTTTGAAATGTGTCGTGTTTGAAACCTAATTATAAACACCCTGTATAAAATAGATAAACGCTATTATATTCACCGTATCTCTAGCCCTCTTGTCTTAAATTCCACTCAATGCCTTGGCTAAAAAAAATATTTTAGGTAGTTTTTTGAAATTCCAAACCTTTATTTTTAGTTTTAAATTTATTACTCTTTAACTACGTAACCAACTGAAATAAAGCTTTAGGCAATTATAAAGGACACTAAATACGAACCTAATTATGTAATACTGGGTGCCAAAAAAAAAGACAGCATTATGGTTACCAAACATTTTTGGGCCACCCTGTATATTTAAAAATATTTTCCTGAAATTCACCCTATAATACAGTATAAATCGGCATATGAATGAAATTTCTAAGTTAATTCGTTTAGGAGCTATGGAAGCCTGACATAGTATTGCAGGACACTAGGCAGCGAAAAAGAACCTAGTTTCGGACGAAGATATCTCTCGACAGGGATTTTTTTACGATGGCCGCCCATGGACACTTTTTATTTACTCACTGAATTCTATCAGTGTTAAAAATTTGGGCCAATTTGACCGGGAGCCATTTTCCATAAGGATTCTGCGGGGTCCTTTGCCACTTTTGCTTTTAGAGTTTGGGTTTCCATAGATACATAATAATATAGGTCGGTGGAATCAACACATTAAATGTATATACAGGGTGGCCAATTAGTGCGACAAAGCTCAATATCTCTTTTACCGCTAGGGATAGCGTAAAACTTTTTTCACGAAAGTTATTAAGCGTTAAGAGGTGCAGCTTTTAAAATTATTTTCGACCATACAGGGTGCTCCAAAAGGGCGGTGTGATAAGAATTTCATATTTTTTAAATGGGACACTATGTATATTTTTACATATTTGAATTCACCGTAATATTTTGTACATAGCACCGTAATTATTTGTACACATTTTTGCAACGTTGCCAAATAGATTGGAAAATTTCTAAAATTTGTGCAAAAACATGGTTCAATGAAATGTGTAATATTTCTTAACTTATAATAATTTGAAATAAAATATTTTTATGTCGGAAAGAGGAATGTTGACAGAAGCCCCTATGATAACACATATCAATATTTTTATGCAGGGTATTTTCTATGGATATGTCAACATTACGAACTTGAAACATGAGTTTCGTAAGTTTCTTAAATGAAACACCCTGTATATGATTACTTTATCTTGTAGATATTTTAATCCTCTCTAATTTTTATTAAGGTCTTTCTATGTCTATCTCTACCAATCTTGGTGGTATTTCAATTTTTATTTAAATTCGAGCAAAAAAAAGTGGATATATTTTACCATTGTCCTTTTTCTAGTCACCTATGACAAAATAAAAACAAAATGTTGTAATTTAAAAAAAAAGTATTTATTCAAACGGGAGGATACGACACAAAAATATTTTACCGATTCAACCTGGTGGACAATTTCTAAAGTAAATTATTACCTAATTATTTGTTTATATAGTAACCCCCATTAACTTGAACACATAATTCAAGACGTTTTTCAAAAGAATGAGTCATGTTTCTACACATTTGGAACTGGTTTCAAATTATTGCCTAATTATTTGTTCATAGTGACCCCCATTAACTTTAACACATAATTCAATACGTTTGTCAAAAGAATGAGTCATGTTTCTAGATATTTGCCGAGTAATACTTTGAAAACAGTTGAAAATGTGTAGAAACATGACTCATTCTTTTGAAAAACGTATGGAATTATGTGTTCAAGTTAATGGGGGTCACTATATGAACAAATAATTACATAATGATTTACTTTAGAAATTGTCCACAAGCTTGAATCGCTAAAATATTTTTGTGTCGTATGAATAAATATTTTTTTTTTAAATTGCAACATTGTTTTTATTTTGTCATAGGTGACTAAAAAAAGGACAATAGTAAAATAAATCCACTTTTTTTGCTCGAGTTTAAATAAAAATTGAAACACCACCAAGATTGGTAGAGATAGGCATAGAAAGACCTTAATAAAAATTAGAGAGGATTAAAATATCTACAAGATAAAGTAATCATATATAGGGTGTTTCATTTAAAAAACTTACGAAACTCAGGTTTCAAGTTCGTAATGTTGGCATATCCATAGAAAATACCCTGTATAAAAAAATTGATATGTGTTATCATAGGGGACGTCTGTCAACATTCCTCTTTCCGACATAAAAATATTTTATTTCAAATTATTATAAGTTAAGGATAATTACACGTTTCATTGAACCATGTTTTTGCGCAAATTTTAGGAATTTTCCAATGTATTTGGCAACGTTGCAAAAATGTGTACAAATAATTACGGTGCTATGTACAGAATTTTACGATGAATGGAAATATGTAAAAATATACATAGTGTCCCGTTTAAAAATATGAAATTTTTATCACACCGCCCTTTTGGACCACCCTGTATGGTCGAAAATAATTTTAAAAACTGCACCTCATAACGCTTAATAACTTTCGTGAAAAAAGTTTTCCGCTATCCCTAGCGGTAAAAGAGATATTGAGCTTTGTCGCACTAATCGGCCACCCTGTATGTATGTATAAATAAGGACAACACCACCATAAAGCTACTTAGCATATTCAAATGTACTTCCAAACAATATATCATTGCTGTTCGTTAAACCCAACGACCAATAGCAAAAAAAAAACATAAAATACTCTCGCACAAAAAATAATCGAGCCATTATTCTAAAACGGAATACCGATGACCATATGTTAGCCCGACATAGACAATTGGACTTTAGCGGCCGGGGCAAAAAAAAACTGGGCTAAAAGGGCAGATGAGAAGTGAAGGAGCACCGCAAAGGACGTGCAGGGTCGAAAGGGTCAATGGGGCCCATTGTGTATAGGCAGACCGGGATTAGCAAAAATAAAAGAAGGCTTTATTAGCGATGCCGGATAAAGAACTTGGACGGTAGAGGGCTTATTGTGAGTAATGGCCAGGTACCAATTCTAACTTAAAAAAACAGGCGTGTAATAAATGGATTTCAATAATACATTCTACATATTATTATCCTGGGTAATAAGGGCTGCTAGTTTATTCCGTCCGTTTTGCTGATTGGTGAGTATCATTTTCTGACTAGCTTTGGTGCTTCCGGATTTTCAGCAAGAAAAATAATAACTACATTCACCGGCACAAAATTCCGCCAACCTGAAATTTTGGTCAAGTTTGATATTTTATAACTTATTTATTTTTTATGCGATTTTCATGATTTTGTTAGTAGTTTGTAGATCCATTTATTGTGTTTATCCTGAATTATTTTCTAAAGTAACATTTTTCGATTAGGCTATATTATAGCTATATAAATCAAACTGTTGCTTTTTGTCGTAATTTCAAAACATCCTGTAGGAAAATTGAGGTGGATAATTTTATTTACATACTATTTCTGGTAATCTTTGATGTATTCTAAACCTTCCGTTTTTTTATTCATTCCATTATCTCATTTCCGCTGCGACCTGCAAAATTTTAAATGACAGGCTGATTTTTATTAAGAAAAACAAGCACATCATAAAGTTAATTAACAAAAACAATATTAATATCGTGTATTTCCTCCTCTCACAGTAATGATAGCTTGCAGTCTTCGTGGTATCGAAGGAATAAGGTTACTTATTCCTTTCCTGAGGGATAATAATAATAATAATAATAATCTTTATTTAGCACTTGGCTAGTTATTACTAAAAAATACAAGTTACAAAACAGTGTTTATATTCGATAGCCTGATATTCTTCGGTCAGCGCCAGTTATAAGTCTTGCAAGGCTTGTGGTTGTATAGGATGAACAAACTCGAACAAACCCGAACGGACCTTTTAAGTTGATCGCAAAGATGTTCGATTGGGATGAGATCCGGGCTACGTGCTGGCCATTCCAATCTTGGAAGTCCAACTTCATCCAGATATTCGATCACTACATGTGCAACGTGAGGTCTAGCATTGTTATGCACTAATGCGGAGGCATGCTAAATTGTCTTTCTTTCCGATTCCGATCTGAATAATATGCGGTCCATTTTGCTTCCATTTTTGACGGTTATGTAGTTCTGACACATAGGTACTCCTTGTTCCATCGCGCGCTTCCAGAAATGTGTCATTTGTTGACAGCGTTGATCTTTACTCAATCGATTTTCGTTCACTTCAGATATATCAGGATCGGGAAGAGAAAGTCAGGATCTTTCTATTAAGAAATTACCTGGCATGGAGAGACAAAGTCCGAGTGATAGATTTCTCTAAAAAATTCATGATAGAATAGCTAAGTAAAAATTTATTATTCTGGTTCCGCTTCGGGATATTTTTGCTTGTTTTACAGATAGGTAATTCTAGACAATTAAAAAAAAACTCGAACACACCCGAACAAAATAATTTTTAAATTTTCTTGACTTGACAATAAATAAAAAAACAGAACAAACTGAAAGTATTTTTCATAAACCTTCACATACAGACATCACAAATCTTCCTCGCACCCATATACTCAAAAAACAGCTGCATATGACAGTTATATCCACCTTTCGTTAATCCTTCCATTAGTTCAAGAAACGTTTGTTACGGTATTAAACATTACGAATCAAAATGCAGTTACCGATGGATTTCAAGCTTATTACCCACTATAAACTATAATAGCTAAAAACAATACAAAAAGCAATAAAAATGGTAACTCATAACAAATAATAGTTTTTCACTTTGTCATATACTATTAAAGTTGGAACCATATGGGAAAAAAACGCTTTGTTCGCTGTAGGTAAAATTTGCCTTCACCATAAGTTCTTGCTTCAATAAAGACAAAAAATAATGTAATTAACTGGAATATGAAGGGTACAGGCGGTATAAATGTTGTGGTTTTATCCAAGAAACGATTTTTTGAGACTAATCAAGGATTCTTCTTGTTCAATTTTCTTATTATTATTTAATTATTAAATAAGTATACGTTATTGGCAAAACTAAAATGCTATTGAAAGTATGAATATTATAGATTTACAAATTATTAAAAATATCCATTGTCCGTTGTAACCGTCCAAAAGAAAACAAGAGCAGATGAGATGCAAACTTGGGGCTTTGAAGGGTCAGTATTATATAAATATTGGACAGATTGGGATTACCTACAATAAAGGAGGGAGCTGGATGAACTCAGTTAAAAAAGGACCGTAGGACTATTATAAAGGATAAATCTCCTAAAGCCAGGTATATACCGCAAACATTTTTTTTAATTAGAGAATTTGTATAGTACATAGGAGTTCCACTGAAGAAAAATTTGACACGGAGGTAGATTAATAATAATAATAATAATCTTTATTTAGCACTTGGCTAGTTATTACTAAAAAATAAAAGTTACGAAACAGTGTTTATATGTCAGTTAGAAAAATTATAAATCCTACTCTACATATCCTTCAAATACCGAAACATTATTCTTTTAAAATCATTTAATCCATATATATTTGTCCGATGCCTAACTTCTATTGTTTCCTATCCTCCCATTGGTCTTGTCTCAGATCTCTTGACCTCATTGCTTTTACAATTCCCTCGTTCCAGGTTTTTCTCGGTCTTCCACGTTTTTTACGGTTCGGTAGTCTCCACATCGTAGTTTTCTTGGGTAACCTTGATGCCTCCATTCGCTGGACATGTCCATACCATATTAGTTATTTATTGTCCCTTCTATTCCCATTCTTCGTCGGATTTCTTCGTTCCGAATTCTATCTGCTCTCGATATTCTCAAAGATCTTCTTAAAGCATCCATTTCGGTGGCTTCCAATTTCCTTCTGTTGTTCTCTGTAATTCTCCACGTCTCCGATCCATACAATAACGAACTTTTAATCATTGCTTCATATATGTTATACTTCCGTTTCTTTCCGATATCTTCACTCCAAAGTATTCCATTCAGACAAGAGATTATTTTTCTAGCCTGAGTTACTCGTTTATTAATCTCCCTATCGTCTTTTCTGTGGTGTCAAATTCAACACCAAGGTATGTGTAATTATGACATCCTTCTATTTCATCTACATCAAGTTGTATATTAGAAAGTTCGGCCCCTATTGGAAGATATTTCGTTTTCTGCATGTTAAGTTCCAACCCCCATAGTATATACTCTTCCTGTAGTTTTCGTGCCATGTACTCTAAGTCATTTTTTTAAAGAAAAGCATTAAAATGTTCATGTTGAATTATATATATTAAAACTAAGTTCGCCCTTCTAATGCTGTTCCACAGATAGCCAATTCAAGCTCTGTAACATAGTTCTTACTGGGGTATATCTGTTGCATTTAAGAATAATCGCATAACCTTATTTTGCTAAATTTTCAGCCTATGTATATTTTCCTAAGTACAAGATATATAAAGAACAACAGTAATTAAAGTGAGGCAAAATGATTGTATTATAAACTAGTGTTTTGGTCCATTGGGACAAAGAACACGAAACTCCACAGGAAACAATTTTTTCCCTAATTTTTAAATAGATAAACAATATTGACGAATCTGTTTGGCACTTAAGAGTTATTTTAATTTTTTTTGAAGTGGTCCACCTCTAAGTGGAGTGAAATTGTGAAGAGGTAATGAAATTCAAAGTCTGCTCCACTAGTTTACGAAACAATAGTGCAGTTTTTAATTCCCATACAAGTTTCGAAGGCACTGCTTCATCTTCAGTGGAAAAATTATACACATGCACACTTTGACACACACAAACCTTTGTAGCAAACAGCTGAGGAGGCTCCGTAGTTCAAGCGGCAGTCGGTAAACCGATTCGCACTAGGTGGATTTTAGTAGTATACGTCATGGCGTTGCTGTCCGGCGTCATGCAAAAAATAGGGAGCCCTCAAAGGCATAGCGTATGACTGATGTGTGGTTCGGATCCCACGTGAAGCTGTAGGTCCCCTCGGGAATCGCTCTGGCAGTGAACGAAGGTGTAAAAATTGAAAAAAAAACACAAACTTTTGTATCAGAAAAATATTTATGATCATTGAATTAAATTAAAATAAATTACTTCAGGAACAAAGATTTATTCTGAAAATCGACTAAAATTCGAGATCATTCCTAGATTCACCTAAGACAGTGCCGTGCAGGAATGAAAACCCTTTCTTTTAACCTGCAAAGGGTCCAATAAAAAAACAGTACAATATTTTCTTCGATGTACAGCGGATATGTCCCAATTTTCCGTCCTCAAAAGCATATTAGGGCCTCAAAATAATGGTGCCGCGAGGGTATTCACACAAAAATAACTGTAACTGGTTTTCTAGACAGGTTATTTCTTCGGCCCTCTATGAGAACTCTTTTAATTTATGCAATAAAATGTCGAAGGGGTAAATGTCTATTATTTTAATAATTTTTTTTTGTTCCTTTAAATGTGTAACTGGTTTACGTATTGTTCTTAACTTATTTATTGTTATCGCCTATTCGTGACGTTCAGGTTTGTTCGTTGTTGTATCGCTATACATAATACTCCGTTATTATTAGAGCTACGATGTTTGTTAAATTAGTAAACTAGCACACACAGAGTAATATTTAAAGTACTCATATTTTTGTTTTGGTTTAAATAAATATTTTTATTTTGAGTGACATAAAAACTATATGAGAGTTAAGTCACATAAATTTACATTTAAATTCTTGTGAACTCTCAGCTAGAATATGCATTTTGAAATATGAAAAATTAAAACTTGTTTCATGGCTATTTTCTATACATATTTCGTTTAAAAATAACCTTTATTTAAATATTTAAAATGAAATTATTATATTTTTAAATCAAACATGTTGGTCAGTTTTAAATAAAATCATATTAGATGTTATTTGAAACTAAAATATCGACTATTAAAATTAGTAATATTAAATCGGTTTCATCTAAAATTCCAAATTTTTACGATTTTAAATTTAATTTCCGAAAAGAAGCAAACGCTTCGCGGGTTATTTTTATTTGATTTCGTCATAATAGTTACGTGTATGTATCGTGGTTTCATGGTTTCCTTGCCTTTTTAAACGGCTGTTTAATGTTTTCTTAGTATTCGTTGGTTCGAAGTGGTGTGGTAGGTTAATATGGAAATGGATACCATAGAACAAACTTTAAATTCGTGGGGTATGTCTGCAAATGTGATTAAAGTATTACAATGTGAGTTTGATTTAAAAAAAGTATAACAAATAATAATCAAAATTGATATCTATATGCTTCCTATCAAGCAAATAATTCTTTTACTTAGCCAAGACATATGTTTAAGTTGTCGCAGACACATGCTTATTTTAATATTGCTAAATTTTAAAAAGATAATTATGTATCACGTCGTTAAAAATAAAAAAAAATAGTTTAATTAACAAAACAAAAATATATATTCTCAAAATGTGACATTTTTTGTTGTTGTCAGAACTACGTATATTGACTTTAATATTTTATCATTCTCGAAACGAAATTATTTGTTTGCAGATCAACGCAATCGAACATCATGGGGAGTCTAGGGATGTTGCACTGGACATTTCTAAAGCCTTTGATCGTATTTGGCATAAGGGACTTCTAAGTAAACTGCGATCCTATGCTATGCCCAGTCAATTCGGTACATGGTTGTCTAGTTTTCTTAAGAACCGCTCTCTGCAGGTGGCGATTGACGGATTTCTCTCAGACACCTTCACCATCAATGCCGGTGTTCCTCAAGGGTCCATATTATCTCCCACCCTCTTCTTACTCTACATTAACCAACTTCTAGTGAAAACTGAAAATCCGATATTTAGCTTTGCTGCATCTTTCTCGTTGAAGGCACAAACATCGGCTGCCGACGCACATATTCGCAGACACCATGATGTATCACGCATAAACCTGGACCTGGAAGAAATTTTGGCTTGGGGTGACAGTAACCAAGTCGAATTTAACGCTAAGAAAACCCAGACAGCAGTTTTCTCTAAAAAAGTTAACATTACAGAATCGGATATAGTCATGGCAGGACACGCAATCCCACTGGCTTCATCTATTAATTGGCTGGGCGTCAATTTGGGAGGAAATATGTCTTGGTATAACCACGTTATGGCAATAGCAAAGATGGCTTATCAGAAACTTGGTGCACTCTTCCGAACCAAAAAGTTGCACACACTTCAACAGCTTTTGATACTATACAAAGCTCAGATTCGACCATCACTAGAATATTGCTCTGCACTCAAACATACTCTTCGGCTACTGGATTTCATCGAAATGGGGGCCATTCATCCGATCGGAGACCACGAGCTGAGAAAGAGCTTCGACAGCCTAGAACATCGAAGACAGGTTGGGGATTTGACTCTCATTTCCATATATTTCCATCGAAAGTGCTCGGCTGACCTTGCCCTCTTAATTCCGCCCAGAGCAGCGAATAGCAGAAATACACGACGAACTATTGCCGCCCATCCATATGTGGTCTTAACCACAAACTTATTTAATACTCCTCGAACTTCATTATTTAAGACTTCTTTCATCTGGATGACTTTATCCTTATAGAACGACCTTCCTGAGGTCGTTTCCCGCAACAAATATAACCTCCAACGATTGAAAACCAACGTAAATCGCTTTATTCGCACACGCATCACACCCAGAGTACCTTAAAGGATTTTTCCTATAGTGCTTGTGTTTGATCATAAAAAAAATAAAAAAGTACATTTGCGAATAGTAAAATTCATCGGCAGTAAAATCTGTTCCGTTCTAAAAAAGATAAACAAACTCGTTCAATTCCGATTTCAGTAAATGATCAAACAAATGCGAGCAGATGAAAGAAAAAGGAAACAAAATACCGATCGGAATACTACTGAATATAAAAGCGAAATACTAGACGATAAAATAAAAGCATTAAAATAGAAACTATGGCGCAGATTTAGCGAAAAACTCCCTCTGCAATGCTGATATTGATTAGCAACAGCAAAGGGGGTGGAATATTAAAGGGTTAAAAGAGTTAAAAGAAGCGACGTGGCAAGCGGGGAATAATATTCCCGCTCGAGTTGTGCTGTCGTCTTCAAGCGAGATGCTCTCGAAAAAAATAAGGGTGAATTTTATATGAGAGTAAAATTCAAGTATTCTTTCGATGTGAATGATGCGAATATTAAGACATAATAAGCAAAGTGACAGAAAGAAAAACGGGTCGCAAAACACACCATTTTTTTCTTTAAAAATTATTAATTATGATGTAATATAAGTATAACCACTAGTAGTGTCAGAGACAGGATACTCTATCGGCGCACGTACTAGATACTTCGTTGAGAGACCTGGATTCAATTTGCATTAAATACAATATTCCGGAGTTAATAATTTAAAAAAATAAAGAAAACGCGCGATTAATAACTAGTATTATGCATAATGAAATAAAAGACATGTCGAATAAATATTTTAAAATTTGTATTGTTAAAGATGTAGAAAAAGTAAATGATTTAGAACGTCAAAGAATTATTCTTAATGATTTTCACATCCTGCTCACCGGCGGTCATGCTGGAATAAACCAGATGTATAACAATATTAAGAAATATTATTTTTGGTCAAACTTACATTCGAATGTTGAAGAGATTGTCAAACGTTGTGATGCCTGTCAGAGGTATAAGCATTCTAGGCCTAATGTACAACCTATGTCCATCACTTCGACTGCATCTTCAGCATTCCAAAATATATATTTAGATTTGGTAGGGCCTTTAGAACAAGATGAACAAGGATATCGCTACATACTTACTTTACAGTGTGAGCTTTCTAAGTTTGTTGAGTGTTATCCCTTGCCAAATAAGGAGTCAACAACTATAGCATCAAGTTTTGTAAATAATTTTATATTGCAATATGGTATACCAAAATGTATAATTTCAGATAGCGGGTTAGAATTTTTGTGTTCAACTTTAAAGGATACATGCAAAATTTTAAAAATAAAACAATTGTTTTCAACAGCGTATCATCATGAAATATTAGGCTCACCTGAAAACACGCACAAACATTTAAATGCTTATTTACGGATACAAAAAAACCAAAAATCCAGAAACTTGGAGCACTTGGCTTCCACTTTGGCGTTTTTCGTACAATAATAGCGTTCACATAGAAACACGTTATACCCCTTATGAGTTAATTTTTGGAAAAACTTGTAATATACCATCTAATATTGAAAATAAAATAGATCCACTCTATAATTTTGAAAATTATCCTATTGAACTAAAATATCGCTTGCAAAATGCATGGGCTGATGCAAAAGATAATTTAGTAAAGTCAAAAGAAAAGAGGAAAGCCTGTTTTGACAAAAAAAAACAAAATTTATTATTTACAAACCTGGGGAAAAGATTTTGGTAAAAAACGATGCTGGAAATAAAAAAGATACTATTTATAACGGTCCTTACCCAGTAGTAGAGGATAAGGCTCCAAATGTTTTAATTAAGATAGGAAATAGGTTAGTTGAAATACATAAAAATAGGACAAAAATGTATTTTGAAGAATAGCATATTAAACCTTTTTTTTTAATTTTCCGTAGGAGGTGTAATATAAGTATAACCACTAGTAGTCTGATTCCGAACGGATACTAGGTGAGGATGAAATAGTTAATTTTGTCAATTAACGATTTCATCAGTGTTATGCTTAGTAGACTTATTGTGACATCAAAAGGTGATTGCTCGTAACACTTAGATTTGATGTATCGATGTAAACTAAAAATGATTTAGATTAAAGTAAGAGTTTGAACTAGAACCGTCCTTTTATTAAATGAAGATCCTAGACGATTAGTAATACCAAAGAGGGAGGTTATTACAATGACAGAATATGAATGTTATGTTACGAGGCACTAAAAAAAAGTTTTTTTCATAAGAATGAAAGAAAATACTGTTAAAAAGAAAGATTTTATTACATATTGTCTACTTACTATTAACTTTATAAAACGAGTTTATCAAAAAAGTCGAAATGTGTTCCACAAGTCATGTTTGCAAATTTAAAAAATTCCGAATACTTTCGAAGATATTTATGAAAAATCGATTTTTCCGATTTAGTTCTTTAGTTCCACACATAAATTTTTGATAATTTGCTGTATATTCTCCAATCTTCTCATGTTTTAAATTTAATATCGTCAGTTGTGCTGATCGGATTAATGTCAGTCTTTTTTTATTCTGCACTTTGTTACCTGAGCTTTCGAAAAATTGTCATTGTGAACAAATTAAAAATGATACAATTTAATTGTTTAAATAGTTTTAACGTGCTGTTAACCAATCTTAAATTAATTTTTAAAAATGCTACTTTGTTCTTTATCCTCTTATCTACAAAACCCGTTTTACGAGAAAGTGGTACCTCTTTTAGTTCGGAAGTATTCGCAAAAATTCTTGTAAGAATTATATTAAATTCATGTTATTCAATTTTTTTAATAATATATTAATGCCATTGCTTCCCTTAAATCTTCATTTAATTAATTCTGGTTATTGTCACTCCTTTTTTCACAAGAAATGTTGGTTGGTTGGTTAAAGGCGGGGGTCGGTTTAAAGGCTCGAACTTCAAATCACTGCAGCCTTTCGGCTTATTGTGTACCCCGATCTTGTTAGACGATGTTTGTTCCTTCTATGAGGTCCAGTAACCTTCTACCAAGCTTGTCATGTGGGAGGTTGTCACCACGTTGTATGTTCCCGAAGATGTATTCTACGAGACAGCACTACGCAGCGGTATATTATGTGTGAGGCGTTTTCATCCTCTTCGCCGCAGAGTCTACATTCAATGGATCCGTTGATGGTGTTTTCGCAAGTGGCAGTGGCCTGTTAGCAGATCCATCACTTCTTTCAACTGGAGCCGCGTCAGAGTTAGCATCCCATTCGATAGTATTTTCGATGATTTTCCAATTACGGCCCGTGCGTGTATTTGACCAGGTAACCCTTGCCATCCAGATATAGTCTGTTTCGTTGCCGTTGATAGCTCGATACCCTCATTAAAGATTCAAAACAAGGGCCCGGTGGCCTAAAATATTTTACCTATAAAATGGTCTTTTTACGTACATCTAGCATAAAGATGAAGAAATTTTGACCTATTCCACCGGGTAACAGATAAAGTAACAATAGAGCCATAAAATGAAATGAAAGGATAATGATTAAAACGGCCCATCATGGTCGGAGAGTTGGGTTTTTAATGTAACCGCTTATTATTTTATTTAAATGTAATAGATTTTATGATTTTATGAATTTATTTACAAGAAAACTAATTTATTTACAGATCAAAAAATATTGACAATTTCAATAATTTATAACTCGATAAAATGGTCCTCAGAAGAATCTGAAGAGTCATCATGTCCTACGCTTATTACTAAAGGCTCAATTTCCATAGTTGTGTCAATTACGTTGTCAAGTTCCCACATTTTTTGTTCCTCTACTATAGCATGTTTTATGGCGTTTTGCCAATTTTCTGATGACACATTTGCTAAAGAATGAAGCAAGAGGTGTCGCACTTCTTGCATTTTAAAAGTTTTGTTATTTCTAGCAACATATCCTTTTACTTGAGCCCATATTAATTCGATAGGATTTAGCTCACAATGGTAAGGTGGTAAACGGAGCACTATAATACCTCGATCTCTTGCCATCTCGTCAATAACATACTTTTTATACTGTGATTTATGTAGCCTAACAATATCCAAAAGTTCTTTTTTTACCATGGTATTATCGTAACTCAATTCCTTTCGTTGTAACCAGTTTACGATTTCCGCCTTTTTCCATGAAGTTGTGGGAAGATTCTCTTTTAGCCTAGAGTGATAGCTGGCATTATCCATCACTATTACAGAATTAGCGGGAATGTATTCTATCATTTGCTTAAAATATTCCTCGAAAACATCAGCAGTCATTTCTTCATGATAGTCTTTAGTAGAATTCGACTGGAATTGTAATAATCCTTGATCCAAAAAGCCATTTGAACTTCCTATATGAGTTATAATAAGTCTGCGTCCCTTTCCAGATGGTGGTCTAAGTCCTGTTGACCAGCCTTCCATGACAGCTTGTCGAGAACTTAGGACATTTTTATCTTGCCAAACTTTAGATACGGTGTGCCCTTCGTTCAGCCAAGTTTCATCCAAATAGAAAATGTTTTTGCCTTCGCTGCGGTATTTTCGGATGGACCTTAAGTATTGACGTCTCCAGCAAATAATATCTGCTTTATCAATAAGAAAAGATTTTCTGTTTTGCTTCTCCCATCGAAAGTTCATATCATGAAGTATTTTCCATAGTTTCGTTCGTGATAGCTGTGGTAAGTCCTCGTCGTAGTTAATGGCTTGTAAAATTTTGTCTATAGTTGGTATTTCCTTTTCAAAATAAAAACTATGTACTTTTCTTCTAATACCATTTTTAATGAAATTGTCAATTTCTAACGGTTTCTTTCCTGGGAGTGGTTTTGGCTCACTGAGGTTCTTAGATTTTCTTTCACGCAAGAACCTATATATAGTAGCCTCTCCAACTCCTACCATATTGGCACACTCTGCAATGATGCTACGAACATCACTTGCAGGTTTCTGGTACACTAGAGCATCATGCACGTTTAATATTAATGTCTTTTCTCGGAGAGAATATGCACTCTTGCTAATTTGACGAAGACACGTTGGCGAAAAACTTGAAGCCATTGTTACAAGTATAGGAAATAATTCAACTTTGAGATAATGCAGTATCTAAATACAACTAAATACATAGTTTGACAAACGCACATCAAATGGCGTAATAACATCCTAAAGCAGGCAAAAATAGGTAAATTAATTACCCCTGTTGTACCTACTTTAACCCTAATCCTACTTAACAATGGACAGAGGCCAATTTTCTTATTAAATAAGGTAATTACTATTGGCAACGCCTATGGTTTACGGTTGTTTTATGGCTTCAACCCTCGATATGAGCTATCAACTGCAACAAAACGGACTTGGTGTTGTTTTTTGACCATCTATCGAATGTTGTTTTTGTTAATGGGAATGGTGGCCATTTTCAGCATTTCATAAACTAATCACAAAAGTAAGTAGTCTTCCACTATCTTAGCTGTCATTTCGTTAAAGGTGAAAATTTTGAAGCGAAATTTTAGAGTCAGATAGTACTTGATAAGATTTTCAAAATGAGGTATCGTAACACCCCTCATCCCTCTTCAAAATCAGGGGGTTTTGTTATTCCCCCTCGAATCAGAAATCGACGGGTCCGAGCGATTTTCTACATTTTCATTTTAAAGCAGGAAAATCGAGGTGTTAAGTTTTCGCTGGACCACCCTGTACATTTTAAGTTCAGTTTCCCTTATGTCGTTTCATAAAAAATTGAGTTATAATATCGCCGGATCTTCTCACGTAGAACATTCAGTTTCGGGTGACGCTGAAATTAATTAAACTTAAATGAAATACCTTCGTAATAAAAAACGGGGGACAATAAGGAAAGGAAATAGACGTCAAGGGAGTCTTACTTTGCATATGTCCTCAGTTTTTGCAGCTCCTTTTGTCGGTTGCATTTGCATACACATGCCGACGACACGGAGCCCACAGGTATCATAATGCAGATGGAATATTTCGTAATTTATTTTTTTTAATTGAATAATGTGCTGTGCATTTGTCATCATTTCATCGCACCATGTTCGTTCGATAATCGATAATAACGAATTACGAAGACGGTGTATCAATTATGTTGTCACCAGTGGCGTCTCGTTACTTCATAGAGGAAGTTCACTAGTAGAGTGAAATTATTAAAAAAAAATTTCTTGGTGTAACGACCAAACATTTTTTCTTAGGCGTTCTAAACGAAGAAAAAAAAGTAATAAGAAAGCGTAACGTAAAACATATTTTTATTTATTTTTCAATTTTACATAAGAAAAACTTTTAGAAAATCAAAACGTTTTTTTTTTAGTGTGTACAGTACTTAAATGTAAAGTGTCTACTATTCTTATTTGCAGAAAATGTATCAATAAAACAGAATTTTTTACTTCAATATTTTGCTCCAAACTCAAAAGAGCTAAAGTTTTTACATATTCCACCGTCAAACTATTCATTTTAACGAAATAACTTATTAAAATATTGGTACAAACAAACGCACCTCGAATTATACGAGCCCTGTTTCAGAGAAGTTGGCCCAACGCCCCAAAACATGATATTTGTGAATTTATAAGAAAAGTGATCATTCACTTGCATTTAAAAGGCTAAAATGCTCCCCAAATCACTGACAGTGTTAATAAATGGGTATCACTTAACTGGTTAGCAAAATATTCTTATTTTTGCGAACAGAAGAATGTAATCGGTCAGCCAAAATGGCTAGTTGATCAGCAACTTATGAACAGCAAACATTTCTGAATCGTGACAGTGCCCTGGGAAAACAAGTGAAAACCCGCCCCCGCTACACCTTTTGTAACCGATTTTCTTCTGTATTCGGCAAAAGAAAACACAAGAAAGTTACATAAATTGACAGTGCCCTGGGACCTCTGAAGTAAACTGTTTCTAGACATGTTTGTTTCTACTGACCAATTGTAAACTCTTGCTGACCAAGTAATCATTTCGCAGTTCTCCTGTTAATAACGGCCAACCATTTAATTACTTCTCTTTTTTTATTATTTTTATGGGTGCACGTACTCATGTACTCCTATGGACGCTCTGAAGTAAACTGCTTTTAGACATTTACTCCTATGGACGAACCACCACTGGTTGTCACTATAACAGGTTCATGGTACTTCTTGTCGTTGTTTGTAAAAGGCTTCATTAATACAACAGCAAATACGAAAATTAATTAAATCCGCATTCGAGTCTGCAATACTTTTGCAATGGTGCTGCTGCAAGTTAATTTTTCACATGAGGTTTAAGGTTAATATTTAGTAACTTTTATTTTTGGTTCGTAATGTAAAAATTACTAGGTTTTCCACTAGACTTGCAGGAGAAACTGCAACATCGAGCAGACCGGTTCTTGGCAAGTCTTGCAAGTTGCAAGAATATTGCAAAAAAAATCAGTTGGCTCGTTACAGCACGTGCCTTCCTTCAAGTTTATTGCAATTGCAGAAAGACTTGCCTTGACAATATGAACATTAATAAGTTAAAAGGGTTAATGCAATATATCTCTTGTGCCTTAAAAAAGCGTCTTGCGTCATACGTTATACGTGTCGTAAAAAGAAAGCTCTGGCTACATTTGTAGATGATACCTTCTCTGATAAGCGACCAGATTTACAAAAGGATCATTAACTAGAAGACGGAACTTAATGCCCAAAAATCAATTTATTCCAACATAACTAACAGTAACATAGAAAATCATCCACCAATTACCTTTAAAGGATATCACAGTTCCCTATATCATCTAAAGATATAATCTATTTAAGAAATAAAAAGTCTATGCTTCTCAGGTGGTATTAATATCAAATACCAATATGGAAAATTATTATTTCCCAGACCACCCGATGATCCTTATACAATAAGGGCATATTTTTATCTACACAGTAGCACTTTAAAATACTATTTCAGATTGAATGGTACATGATAATACAGCGTTAAGTTAAAGTACTCTCTGATGATAGGTATGTACACCTACCATGTACTGACGAGAACAAATTAGTTCGAAACCGGTCTGCAGGTGTTTGCATCCTATCAATGGAGAAGGCTTCCTTTTCTTGGTAGTACCATTCAATCTGAAATAGTAGTATTTTAAAGTGCTACTGTGTAGACAAAAATACGCCCTTATTTTATAAGGATCATCGGGTGGTCTGGGAAATAATAATTTTCCATATTGGTATTTGATAAAGATATAATGCTGATATGGAAAGGATACATAGAATATGATGAAGTGACGCATAGACAACTAATTCGTTCTGCGGACAAATGTCAACAACAAACTAACATTAGCTATGGGATTCCTCCAAAAAGAGCCATATCGACCATTGCATCGTTGTGTTTATTAATAAAAGAAGCGTTTTAAAAAAATCCCAAGAAAATTTCCCATGCATGTCACATTGACAACAATTTCAACTTCATACGAACCGAAGAACAAAACACTTCCTAGCAACCTGTAAAGGGTTAAATAAAAACCGATTTCGAAACAAAAAGCCCTTTAGAAATTTTTTCCTTGATGTGCAGCGGATGTGATCCCAAATTAACGTCCGCACATGCAAATTAGGGCATCAAAATAATGGAACCGCGAGGGTATTCACACAAAAAATAACTGTAACTGGTTGCCGAGACAGGTTATTTCTTCGGCCCTTTATGGGAACTCTTTTAATTTATGCAAGGGTTTCAGGGGGGTTTGCTATTTACTTTAATATTTTTTTGTTTTTACGATTGTAGTTAGTTTTTGTTCTTGCTCACCGTCGATGTAGAAATATTCCCATCACTAGCGTGAAAGTTACAGGGACAGATTATTAGATTTTTTTATGCAGAGGGACTAAGAAAGTTGATGAAGGTTACGTGAGAGATTTTTGTGAAATTATCACTACACCAAATAAATCTCTAAATAGAACGTATGTAATTTACAAACAAAATTTTAAGTAAGTTAATTAAAATTAAAATTGCGACATTATTTTACATACATATATTGGGCGTGGGTAACACTGTGTTGAATGACACTATTGTATTGACACCTGCCTGGGCGTTACAAGTGTTGAAACAGCGCTGCTGTCTCATATGATAAAATTACCCTTTCATGATACACTTTCGGTGGGTGTTGCGACGTTCCATGATACGATTGTGATTGTATCATGGCGGTGTTTCATGATACATTGTATCATGACGGTATTTCATAATCATAACACAACTGGCAACCAATCAAGATCTGTCCTTATCATGTTAAAGGAGTTCTGTATTTCAAAGTTCTCTTATCGAAATTGGGATGGGAATCGCACAAAAATGAACTGTACAGAGTCGCAGTGAAACTGTAAATAAATTTTTGGCAAAAGTTTATAGACAAACAAACAAATTATAAACTTAAGGACCATAAAAGTCTTTATACAGGGTGTTATGGAAATGACGTATCATATTTAAATGGGTGACTCCTTGGGTGTCCTAGAGAAGCGCTACATATTTTTTTTCAAATCGACCGTTTTAAAAGTGGGGTAACAAACTATCTTACTCACAGGTGACTCCGCTGTAATGAATCATAACACCCTGTGGCAGTGCATAACAAACACCTGTTACGCGCAATGTTGCCGAACTGTGTAAAAATGTAAAACTTTAGTTTCTTATAAAAAAAATTATTTAGCTTACTTAGAAAGTATCCAGGACACTGTAAGGAATTCAGGGCGCAGACACATTCAGTTCTCTTTTCCATGAGAAAAGCTTTATGCTCATTACGTGCCCTGATGATAGTGTGGGACTGCATAATAAGCTTATACCCACTAAACCCCATTCGGCTTCTTCTTTCCAATCTCAGAACATATTCGGCATATCGTAGAGAGAAAAAAACACATAGGGAAACAGAACAAATTACACTAAATCACTTAAAGAAACACACAGACACCCACGATTTTCAAATCATTTTTTTTTAAGATATGCTCCTATTATTAGATCACACAAAAGCACTAAATACTAACGCATAATTACACTTTATAATAATCTACCGTCACACAGAACAACAGCACTATAGCATACAAATTATTTCGCAATAGAAATTCAGAAATAATAATGGGCTAATGATATTTAATTGAATTAATAATAAATTTATTAATCCTTTACTGAAGAAGAATGATGAAATAATTATATTGATAGACAGGACAACCCCTTCAAAATAAATAGTCTCGTCCAACTAGCGCGGTTGCCATTTCCGAGACTATCATTATACAGTATTACAGAAGGAAATTCCGCAATTTATGAATATAATCTTACAAAACATCGAAAGTGGCAACTCTGTATTTTCGACGACCGATCGACCTAGTAAACCCAAATATGTCAAACGTGTTTAGTTACTTTCAAAATTTTTAGATATCAAATACCATGTATGGAAATTATTTCCCAGAACAATAAGGGCGTATTGTTGTCTACACAGTAGCACTTTAAAATACTAAAAAGTTTGATGTGTTCATGAGATGCATACCTACGCGAAAACTAATGTGAATTTATGTGGTTTTGTTTTGGTGTTTTGTGAGGTTATTGTGTCGGTTTTTGTTCGGGTTATTTACTTGCTGTTTTTTTATAAATTAAGTCTGTTTTTTTGCGTACCGACATCCAAATGCAAGCTATCATTGCTTTATGAAGCGATATTTATTTAGCTCACTATTTAAATATCTAGTTACGACGTGGTTCATATTTGAGAGATGCTAACAAGTGTTGTCTACTTCCTACTGCAACTTATTAAAAAAAAATTGTACGCCAAGTAAAATCAACAGCGCCATTTCCATCTTGCCTGCATCGTAAGTTTTTGGCTCTCGCATTTGCATTCGGATGACGCCTGGGGGACTCGAAATGGGCCCCCGCTCAGGCTTTTACGGCTTTTTCGATTATTACTGTCAGAGGGAAAGAAGTGCAGAGGCAATAACTCTAATGATAATTAGCTTCCTTGTTTGTTTTGTGCAGTCCTTTTGTTGAGTATTTTAGAGTTTGTGTTTCGTTTTAACTTGGGTAAGTGAACTGGTAGATACTGGAAGAAAGTGAATTATATTGCTCTAAGATTTCAAGAAATAACATAAAAGATGATTGGTGGCATATTAGACGTTTATGAAGAACCAGGTCAACAGATCACTTTGAAAATTTGGCGGCTTATACAGGGTGTTACAAATTTGCCCTCACCATTGTGATCTCGGAAACGGTAAGCGATACGAAGTCGGTTAAATTGGGGCAAAGTTGCGTAATTATGGGCCCAATAATATCAATCAAAAATTAATATTCGGAAAAATCTAAAATTTTTCGGTGCGGTTTTTATTTTCTCCTGACTTTGTTCGAAGAGATGTCCAAAAATAAATTTCACTTGCTCATTGCTACTTTTTATTCTCCATAAGATGGCATCAGATCATAATTTTTTTTCAATACGGGCCTGGATTTTTTTGTTTAAGTTGTGAAAGAGGACCGAAATCTACGTTCATTGGTATACCACATTTACTGGTTTTCCGCAGTGGCGGCTCGTGACCTATGATAGACAAGTATGGTGAAATTATTTTTAAAATTTTATTTTTGTGTGACGACCAAACAATTACTTTCTAGGCATTTTAAATGTAGAAAGAAAAAAGTAATAAGAAAATGCGTCAGGTAAAACATATTTTTATTTATTTTTTAATTTTACACAAGGAAATACAACTTTTGGAAAATAAGAAAGGTTTTCTTAGTGTGTATAGCTGTCGGATCTTAACGTCGTCGCATGCAACCCTAGTAACAATATTTATATAGTCCACTACTAATACTACTAAAGCCATCTACGAGCTATCAAGAAAACCGAATGATGTCCAATACTACTACCGCCATCTACGAGTTATCAAGAAAACCGATTGATGTCTAATACCACTACGCCATCTACGGGCTACGTCATTAGGCGCAGTCAAGACGATGTTTTATGACTAGAACGAATCGAGCCACGAGACTGACAAGTTGGTATTCTTCATATTTTCAGTGTTTTTTAGTTTAAATCCTTAAATAAAATGGTTTAAAATCATAGCGAGTATCATTTATCGAAATACACAACATTTATCGACCCTACACAATAGTGCTTAAACGTAAAGTCCATTCTTCGGTTCTTAATTGTAGAAAATTGATCAATAACAGCCTCATTAAGTTTGGAATACCCTCTATAAATTTTTTTTCATATATTTCATTTTTAAACTTTCTAATAAAGTCCCCAGATTTACCCTTTGTGGTCTGCGTTAAATTAATTTCGGGTTTAGGTGTTCCCGCATTCTTCACTTCAATTTTTTGCTCCAAACTCCAAGAGCTAAAGTTATTTCTTAAATAGTCCACCGTCAACTAAATAAATATATAATATTAAAATATTAAAATATCCACGCTCGAATTTCTAACTAGATGCACGAACACACAACACGGTGCATACAAAAACTGTGCGCTTTTTCCATGTTAAATCGCCATAGCCCCGCTATCCCCCGCTGCCACCCGCCAACTGCACTACTTAATCGCACGTGCGAGCAAGTCTCGTCATAATCGTCATTTACCTCGACCGAGGCACGGTTGTCGGATCTATACAGTTTGGTTTGACGGGATGATAACCTATTAGGGAGGGTCAGACTTTTTTAGTTTGACGGTACGATAAAATATTAGGGAGGGTCGGACTTTATACAATAAATAATATTCAATGAATTTAGATTAATACTTTTTTATTCGCTTTGTTTTGGGGGTGCACGTGCGCATGTGCTCCTGTGGAAGAACCGTCACTGGTCTTGGCATAACCACGTTCTGGCAATCGGCACGGCCGCTTCGCAGAAACTTGGTGTTCCTTTCCGAATCAACAGGTTTTATGCGCCTCAGCAAGTTTTGACATTACAAAGTACAGACTCGTCCATTCTACTCTTCGGTTACTGGATTCCATCCAAAGCAGTATTCGTCTGATCGGAGAGCACGAGCTACTCCAGGTATTGGAATAGGTTTTAGCAGCTGAGCTGGTAATATAGCCTGGCTAGCAAGAGATGACTGTTAAATTAATGACCGTCATGTTTTAGACCAAAGTTAAAACGAAGGTGGACGAGCAGCTGTCCGCCGATCTGCATTCAGCATCTGCACTGGGTACAAATAAATCTAAATACGCTCGTTGCTTTGTAAGGACGGTTGACCAAGGGAGAGAAAGCTTGTGTAACGATGAACGGTATTTTTTTTTTATATACCTACTTAAATATAGGTCATAGGGTTTCTCTTGGCGAGTAGTAATTATGTTCTGGTAGACCATACGTTGTACGTTAATGTACAGTCACTGCTACTGTTGATTATGTATTTGGGTCAACATTTTTTTACAGGCAACTTTCAGTAAATCGGATTTTAAAAATAAATAATCTCAAAAACACCTGTTAATTTTTTAATAGGTTTCTTGTAGTATCTAATTAGAGGAATTATACATGTCCGCGCAAAAGATCATCGTCACAAAGATCTTGGTCTATTTCTGTATCTAGCATCGATTTTTTAATAATTTAACGCCCGTCACCAACCAATTGTATTCTTCTGAATCATATAACGCCAATATTTGGAACCGAGTTATTTTAATCAGTCACTATAACCATTTTCCTATTATTTATAACGGTCCTGTCTTATATTGGCTAAAAGTTTTGGAATGTTCCTTATAGAATGTTAAAATACTAAGAAAATCACTCATATTTTTAATCTACCTAAGGCGTAAACGAAACTTGCACATCAAAATATATTTTTCCTTAATGGTTAATAAAAAAATAATGTATATAGCTTCGGATAACAAACCGTCACATCAATGTATTTCCGGTAACATTTTCATGGGTGACCGGCGATACAAAAATGCACAAATTCGTGGATAACAGCTACTACAAGCTATTTCTTAAACTTTTTTAGACTGAAATGAGTATCTGTACTCAAGAGAATGACTTCGTGTAGGATTTTTCCCTTAATTAAGACTACTATGCCTGAGTTAACCCTGTGACCGGCGATACAACATAAAAACATACGCACAGTAAACAGTAGGCAATGTTCTAGTTTATACCTAAATAAACATAATAAGGAGCTTACCTAAACAGGAGCACGCTTTACACAAATTCAAACACATACCGTCATATTTGTAAAACTATTAGGCCGACCTGTAGTGGCGTTATTTATTAGCAATTTCAGCCGTGACCGGCGATACATGCAGCTGCGGGAACGGAACTTCTGGTTAATAATTGCGTTAGAGAAACTAAACTGTTGATCTTTGAACATTATTTTTTCAATACAAATTGTAGTAGGAGTATAAATTATTTATATATAAAAGTAACCTTAGTAAAATGACGTGAAATATAAAAGGGTAAAGTAAGAAATTATTGACTGGGGACACGTGACCGGCGATACATTTATAAATTCAAATTTTATTACTGCAGCTATAATCTAAAAAAAACTTTTAAAATTGCTCCCTAATGCAGGAAGTAACATATATTTCACTAATTATAATCGTATCTACAGGCAAATAGTTTATTTTAGTAAGTTATATGTTAAGGACTGAAAGTTGCATGTAAAACAATTTTGACCCATTTGTCTCAAGTGGATTATTCAAGATATCTCTCCCTTAAATACTTTTTTCTGACTCTCTTCAACTTTATTAATGGAGATGGATGTTAAAAAATAATGATAACGGTGATATTTCCGAAGTTTCACATTATTTGCAATTGCCTTATTATATTAAAACCCCTAACAAACCCGAACAAATCCTGAGATTAGAACCAATTTCAGGAAAATATCTATAAATGTCGCTTTGAGTTAATAAGTGAAAAAATCACATTATGTCATTGTCATGATAAGCCCTGTGCACTACTGATAAATTGTAATCAAACCCATATGATTAGTTCAGAGACGACAGTCGTCAGCGCAGTTGTCAATTTAACCGTTATTTTTTCCCTAAATTCAAACACTAAAAAAAATTCTGCTACTATTCTCTACACAATTTCAATAAACATAAAGAATAAACATAAGTTTCCAATCTGAAGCACATGATAGCAAATTATTTCGCAACAGAACTGCACGATAGTGATCTTGAAACGGTTAAAACTCAACACAATCGTGAATTCAAGCGGCACCTTGAATCGACGTGAAGTTGTATTAACCCAATTTCGAGCGGCACTGTCTCTCTCAAGCTCTGATCCGAATCGAGGAGAGGGGAAGGAACGTGGTGGAAATTCTATCGTGCCTCATCGACCGACTAATTGTCGCCGCATGCGCAGTGGCTTGGCAACATCGTAATACATTGCATGATTAATATTCATTTCAGATATTAAGTGATGTGGGATGGTTTTAATGGCTCTTACCTTCATTTATAGATGGTCTATTAGGAAAAAAATATATAAAGGCTCCCTCTAGGATACCTAAGGAGTCATCCATTTAAATATAATAAACAATTGTATAACTTCAAATAATGCTCGCACTGAATTTATTTTTGTTTATATTAAAACGTGAATTTTAAAGGTTTCCTTGCTTTCGAGTTCGTATTGATTACACAACCTCAGTTGTTTCCAGTATTGATTACGACTTGAGTCGGGCGGGTGAAAAATGATGAAGTGTCTACAGACCGAAAGGGTTAAAAGAAAAAGGGGGAAGCAACAACCCCGTACTCTAAGATGATACTTAAAAGGCGGAAAGGGAAGGAAAAAACGCTTGCATAAATACAGATAAGAAATTAACTGACTGTTATGTTTACCGAAAATGAAAATACAATGGTAAACGATACAACGTTGAAGAGTCCGATGCATGGTATACAGGGACATAGGTCAATTAGAATATTTGGAGCCTTCGCGCTTCCGAATCCCGGGATTTTCGGGATAAAGGGTATCAATTCCGGGATCCCGCAACTAATCCCAAAAAATTTAATATGAGAAAGATTGTGTTTACTAGATTTGGAAAACTATCGATAGTGCTTAAGTTCGATATATCGATAGTAAAAGTGCCAAACTATCGATACTATGGACTATCCCGATGGATGGATGATTTCAGATTTCTTCGATCTCAAATATTTTTTCTTTGTGAATTATCGCTATAGAGTTGTTTTTTGCTAGACTTTGATATACATACAGGGCGTTTGCTAACCTCTCTGAAAAAATGAAGGAGGTGAATCCTCACCTTATTTTAAGACGAAAATGTGGTATAAAAGTTTTTCGCATGTCGCTTCGTTTTCGAAATACAGGGTGTTAAAAAAATATTGTATTTTTCATTTTATTTTGTTAAACATAAAGGATTAGAGCACTTTACTTTGGGTCAATTTTAAATTTTACAATTAATTCGACTGCGTATAATTGCTGGTTTTAATACGATTCGCGCCAGTCCCGAAATTTGACAACAAGAGACAATTTAGCACGTCGTGTACCTACATGGGCGTTTACTGGCTCATGGGGGACATTTGCAGCAACTTATTTGACTTTTGTTCATATGAGTTCATTATTCAAAGCTTTTAAATCATATGCATTACTAAATCATTGGCATTAATTAATAAAAATGAATAATACGATATTTTTTTCACACCCTGTATTTCGAAAACGAAGCGACATGCGAAAAACTTTTATTCCACATTTCCGTCTTAAAATAAGGTGACGATCCACCTCCTTCATTTTTTCAGAGAGGTTCGGAAACACCCTGTATAACCTCGGTTCAATACTTAAGTACGTCAAAATAGTAACGACGACAGAAGAACTTATGGTTTGAAGCTCTCAAAAAGCGTTTTTAAAGGTATGTAAGCAACACCTGGTCATAATGAAATACATAAACCCATCAAAATTGTATTTAACAAATTGTGGGTCAAGCAGGTGTGCCAGAAAAATTAAAGCATAAATCAAATATACTACTCATTCTTTCAGCTTTCTATTTACCCTAACGTAATGCTCTGTTCCCATTTCGTAAGATCTGTTAATTATAAAATGGGGCTCCTGAAGGATATTGAAAAAAACTTGTTACCGATATTAGCTCAGCTGATTCTCGATTAAAGGCATAGGTATCTATAGTATCATTTGTAAAAATATAGTAAAATTATTTGTTTAAAATATTTAAAATTCTATATATTTCAATGAAAATAACTTTCCTATTTCATTCTTCTTAATTCCTATAGATTCCATATCGATTTTTTTTAAATCGACACTTGTTTTTCCCAATTAACAGCCTTATAACAGTTTTATGAAGGCTCTCGATCTGCAAGTTGTTGTATAATTATCTTCCGCGCAGTGGCGGTTCTTCCACAGGAGCACATGCGCACGTGCACCCCCAAAACGAATAAAAAAATATTAATTTATATTCATTGAATATTATTTATCGTATAAAGTCCGACCCTCCCTAATATTTTATCGTACCGCCAATTATCGTATAAAGTCCGACCCGCCCTAATATTTTATCGTACCGTCAACCAAACTGTATATTATAGGTTCTCGATCCGGCAATCGTGCCTCGGTCGAGGTTAATGACGAGACTTGCTCGCATGTGCGATTAAGTAGGCGGGGCATAATGCAGTTTCTCTGTAGCAACAGGTGGCGGGAAACAGCGGGGGATAGCGGGGCTATGGCGATTTACCATGGGAAAGGCGCACAATTTTAGTGTGCGCCGCACCATGCGGGAAGACCTACACCCGAAATTAATTTAACGCAGACCACAAAGGGTAAATCTAGGGACTTTATTGGAATGTTTAAAAATTAAATATATGAAAAAAAATTTATAGAGGGTATTCCAAACTTTAATGAGGCTGTTATTGATCAATTTTCTACAATTAAGAACCGAAGAACGGACTTTACGTTTAAGCACTAAACACACTAAGAAAACCTTCCTTATTTTCCAAAAGTTGTATTTTCTTGTGTAAAATTAAAAAATAAATAAAAATATGTTTTACCTAACGCCTTTTCTTATTATATCTTTTCTTTCTACATTTAAAACGCCTAGAAAGTAATTGTTTGGTCGTCACACAAAAATAAAATTTTTAAAATAATTTCACCATACTTGTGAACCCCCCTCTATCATAGATCTCTGCAAGTACGTTCTCTGTATCTACATTACAGACCTTCTAGTGAAAACTAAAAAAACCATTATACAGGGTGTAACAAATTCGGCCGCAAAAAAATCAAAAATTAATACATGGGCTTTCAAAATATTTGGTAAAATCTAAAATCTTGCGTTTCGGTTCTTATTTTTTCCTGATTTTGTTCGAAGAGATCTCTAAAATTAAATTTCACTTTCTTTTTGCTACGTTATATTCTTCACAAGATGGCATCGTCAGATCATTAATGCGACGTTTCGTCTTTGTGTCACCATCAGCAACTTAATTTTTTAAATACGAACCTGAATTATTTGTTTAAATTAAAAAAGAGGAACTAGATCTACGTTTCGCGGTATACAATACTTTTTCCGATGTTTTGTTCCTTAAATTGACCATCTTCATTAAAGTTCCCCTAATATGTTCCTGTAATTTACTTTTGTTTAAAAAAAATCGGTATAATTCGAAACTGTAAAACCCATGCCTTGTTTAAAAAGTGCTGGCTTGCTTGGAGTAAAATTTTATTTGTATTAATAATATAAATTAGTTGTTGTATGTATTTACACTAAGTAGAAATTTGAAGTAGTTTAAAATAAAAAAAGACTAGAGTAGTATAGTTGTTGCAGAATTATACCGTTGATTCTTACTGCCATAAATAAACTACCTGATTAAACCCTATTGTATACGCCTGAACCTCTTCAAAGCTCAATAAATAGGATCAGGGCCGGCTTGAAAGTGTATACCCCACCACATGATTTATTTTTATAATTTAAAATAAATTGATAGGTATTTTTAGTTTTAGGTACCTATAATAAATGTAAAATAATTATAACAATTAATGATAATTGAAAATAATATAATTTAAAAGTATAACTATTAGGATAACAAGTACAATAAAAATTAATTAAACTCTAAGAAACTATTGATAATTTATTCAAAATTTAACTCTGTATAACTATCACTATCTTCATCTAAGCCTAAACTTATAATTAAGGGTTGAACATTTGTAATCATACAATTGTAAGAATTTTTCACCTTAATTACATGCTGTACACAGTTTTTCCAGCTGTGTGCAGAAATTTTTCTTACTTCGTTTTTAATTAATTCTACTACAGATGCATTTAATGTAGGAGAAATATTATTTCTCCTAATATTGGATTTTAATTGGTGCCATATTAGCTCAATAGGATTGAATATACAATAGTACGGAGGAAGACGCAACACTGTATGTCCATTTTCTGCTGCAAGTTTGTCACACTCGTATTCCTTATTTATTTTTGTAAGTTTCTTCAAGATATAAATCATTTTCAATCATAAAAGTTTGAATTTCTGCTTTCTTATTATTAGAATTGGGAATGATTTTGGCTTGCCGACTATGATAACTAGCATTGTCCATTTTGTTGTCCAACGCTATTTTCAGGTATATTTTTAAGCAGTTTATGTTTAAACCAATCTTCAAAAAGTTGTGCGTCGGTATCTTGATGGTAATTTAAAGAAGAATCTGCTATGTTTTTAGCTGAAAGCAACAGACAATTTGGAACAAACCCGTTCTCTGAACCAGCATGAAATATTGTGATTCTTTTGACTTTATTTGATGGTGCCTTGGTTTGACATTTTTTGGAAGAATCATCCCAACCTTTTCTTGGAGTGTCATGGGTATCGAACCATGTTTCGTCAAGGTAAATAATTGGACGATTTTCTTCTCTAAATTGTTTAACAGCTGTTAAATTCCCGACACTTGAAGATACCCCCTATCAGCACAATTCCAAGGACGCCACATTCTACCACTAATAAGCCTAACTAAAAATGACTCGCCGGAAAACCACTAAAGATTAAAAATCACTTTGTTTTATATATGCATCAGGCATAGGTATAAATTGAATTTGTATACCTGGTCCGGCTCTGCTCGAAAAGGTTTTAAAATTTGGGATTTCCTTATATATTTTATGGTCGAATAGATAATGAGGTTTTATTGCAGTCAAGAGATCAACGATATAATTTTGCAAAAACTATAGTATGTAATATTAATAATTAAGGACAGAAATAATGTAAAAATCTTCAGTTTATTCGAAACAGATGCAAATTACAGTAACGTATTAGGGGTATTTTAATGAAGAATTTAAGGAACAAAATGTCGAAAACACAGTAGGTGTTGTATACCGCTGAACGTAGATTTAGTTGATGATGGTAACCTATGGAGAATAAAAAGAGCAGCAATGAGAAAATGAAATTTATTTTTCGATATCTCTTCGAACAAAGTCAGGAAGAAATAAAAACCGAAACGAAAAATTTTAGATTTTTTGTAATATTTTGATTTCCTATATTATTATTGGTCAAAGACATCACAGCAATTTTTTAATTTAAAACTAAAACACTAATACTAAATTTCCCTTCCGAACATGCCCGAAACTTGAGATTCGACATTGACAACAACTAGTGTCCATCTGCCGAGTATACAGGGTTAAAAATAAAAATTACTAGAGACCAAGCAGTTGGTCACAACGCTACCTGCGATCATTTCTGCCTAGTAGGATAAAAATGTAATAAAAAATAATACATTAATTGCTGAATATAAATCAACATGTGAAATCTGAACACCCTGTATTTATTTTTGGATTTTTTTGCGGCATATTATTGGGGCCATATTTACGCACCTTTGCTGCAATTTAACTGACTTCGTATCTCTTACCGTTCCCGAAATTCCAATGATGATTGACGAACTTGTTGCACCCTGTACAGTTTTGGTTGAGACAGCGCACTTGTTTCATCGAGATCACTGTTTCATCTTTCACTTTGCATTCTGAACATCGGCTGTCGACGTACATCTTCGCATGACAACCTGGAACAAATTTTGTCTTGGAGTGATAGTAACCAGGACGAATTTAATGCTAAGTAACCTCAGGCAGCAGGTTTCTCTAAAAAGATGAACATTGCAGAACGGGACATGCAATTCTACTAGCAGTCTATTAATATGCTTGGCGCTGGGCGTCAATCTGGGAGGAAATATGTCTTGGCATAACAATGTTGTGGCTTGGGTTTACAAAATTTATTGTTAAATAATATGCCGGTATTTATTTAGTACGTAATATACATGGCAACATTACATGTTATATGTACAATGGCATGACTAACAATTACTTGAATTATCGTTTTTAGTTCCGAGTACATAGTCAAGTCATAACGATGAACATAAAATATTTCTTAAGGCCGCATTAGAGTCAATGCAATACTTTTGCAATTTTGTTGCTGCACCATAATTTTTGGCATGCGAGTTGCAAGCAATAGGTCATTCAAGTCGTTTTATAGTCGGCAATTCTATTGTAGTTGCAAGCGATAAAAGCACCGTTAAACTATCAAAATACTACGCAAAATACAACCAAAAACTGAATAAGGATATAAATAAACACGAATACGCGATCAATAATAAACATGCCAGACGTATTTTAAGGTTAATATTTAGTAACTTTTATTTTTGGTTGGTTGGAAACTATGTTTTCTAGAAACTGGAACAAAAATCGAGCAGACTCGTTTCTTGGCAAGTCTTTCAAGTTGCAAGAATATTGCAAAAATAAATCAACTTGCTCCATAATGCGCGTGCCTTCCGGCAAGTTTATTGCAATTGCAGAGGAACACTTGCCGACTGTAATGCGGCCATTAGGAAATACTCTTTACGGCACAGGGTCCGATGGCACAAAGGGCGAGATATTCTAGTCCTGGCGCATTCACCATTGAGGGAACTTGCCCTTACAAAGGGCTTTGTATATAATATCCCGTGAAGTAAAGCCAGATAAAATAGATAAAATAAAGAAAACCTGTTATTATTAGCATATTTCAGCCTCTAGCAATTTTATTACGAACTATCGTGTACTACTAGATACGAAAATGAAAACTACTTACTTACTCTACCAAACAAGCTAAGGTTAACTTAAATTGAATAAGTCGTTTAGAAGTTACAGCCATTTAAATGATTACACTTTCAATAGCTTTCCCCCAACTCTTATCAAGATCGGTACGCCAATGAGCCATAGACAAAAATGATTATATACATTGAAGCCTCTCATAACGGACACCTCCAATAAGCGGACATTTTTTCATAGTCCGCGGAACTAGGTATATGAAATTCCATGAAAATCAACCTCTGTTGGACGGCCTCTCCTTTGGGCGAGCGCGGACAGGCTGTTTTCATACAAATAGTGCTTATTAAACGGACAAAAAAAATTTTAATTTAAAAAGTATTTGGGAAACGAATAAGTACGGTGCAAAACTCTCTGAAGACAGACCGGCAACCAATCGCGTATGCGTGGCACCGCGAAAGGACTTCGCCGAATGAAACTATGTGTGATTCCCCGACAGCAGTCCGCCGTTTATTTGTGAGTTGTAAGGTTAAAATCGTAAACAATGTCACAAAAATGTCGCGTCTTGAGTCTGAAAGAGAATATTGATGTTGTGGAAGTTTGTAATTTGATAACAATGATTTGGGCGTGTTCATTAATTAACATTGATAGGAATGTGCTATTAGAAGATGATAGTGACCCCATTCCTACCGATTATGTAGTCCAAACTGAAACCACATCACTATCTGACGACTCTGATGAAGAAGTTGAATGCAGTAATCAAACAAATGTCACCAATTATCAACAAGCCATTAGTATGGTAAAGGAATTATAAGAGTATACAAAGAATAGAGGTGACTCTACAGCAATGGAATTGTTATCAGTCTTGGAATTACATTTTCTAGATTGCAAGTATATAAAACGCAAATACGTCAAACTACGTTATTACATTTTTTTAGTACTACATCCTAACTAAAACTAGTGTATTTTTGGTATGTTATATTTATTTGTACATACATACATATACATTGTAATAATTTTGCATTTACATATTACCTAATAACAAATTTTGGACTCATTTAGACGGTCCCGTAGGTGTCCGCCTAAGAGAGGTTTCACTGTACCTTAATGTGAGAGTATTCGGGGAAATCTAGAATTCTAACATTTACTTTTCAAATGTGCTCCTTGTGGCGAAATGCGGAACTTAAAAATAATTTCCAGGATTTTCTTATACGCACTTTAATAATTAATATTGTTTGAATTTCTATGCCCAGTAGTTTCCGAGTTATGGTCGGTGGCCTGCCTTAATGAAACACCCTGTATATCAGCACTCCTCCATCAGGAACTCCCAGATGACTCCAACGTGTATGGTTTCCGCAATAAACCTACATAATGCGACTAATTGTACTTTCACAATAAATATAATTATTAATAATAAGCAAATAATGCATTTATACAGGGTGTAAAAAATTCGTCATTGGGATTTCGGAAACGGTAAGACATACGAAGTCGGTTAAATTGAGGTAAAGTTGCGTAAGTATGAGCCCTATAATATGGCGCAAAAAAATCTAAAATAAATATAGGGGCTTCATCATATTTGACAATTTAGCGTTTCGGTTTTTATTTTTCCCTGGCTTTGTTCGAAGAGATGTCCAAACATAAATTTCACTTTCTCATTGCTACTTTTTATTCTCCACAAGATGGCATTGTCGGATCTTTAATGTGACGTTTCGTCTTTGAGTCACCATCATCAACTTAATTTTTTTAAATACGGGCCTGGATTCTTTTGTTTAAATTATGAAAGAGGAATTAAATCTACGTTCAGCGGTATACAACACTTACTGGTTTTTCGACGTTTTGTTCCTTAAATTGACCATCTTCACTAAAATACCCCTAGTATGTTCGTAATTTATTTTTTCTCAAAAAAATGGGATTAATTCGAAACTGTAACACTCGCTGCACTTTTTAAAAATCTTTAAACGGTGCTGGCTTTAAGAGTAAGGTTTTATTTGTATTAATAAAATTAATTACTTTTAGGTACTTACACTAAGTATAGAAACTTGATAAAACTATTAGAAAAAAATAGCAGTAAGGACAGAAATAGCAATAATAATTTTAGAATCTTCAGTTTCTTCGAAACAAAAGTGGTGAAGATGGTCAATTTAAGGAACAAAACGTCGGACAACCAGAAAATGTATACCGCTGAACGTTAGTGCTTTAAACAAAAAAATCTAGGCCCGCATTAATAAAATTATGTTGATGATGGTGACCCAAAAACAAAACGTCACATTACAGATCTGACGATGCCATCTTGTGGAGAATTAAAAGTACCAATGAGAAAGTGGAATTTATTTTTGGACATCTCATCGAACAAAGTCAGATCATAGAGACTGAAATACAAAATTTTAGAATTTTACAAATATTTTGAAAGCACCTGTATTTATTTTTGATTTTTGCGGCATATTATTGGACCCATTATTACGCAACTGTGCTCCAATTTAACCGACTTCGTATCTCTCAGCGTTCCCGAAATCCCAATGGTGAAGAACGAATTTGTTTCACCCTGTATATTTAGAATATTTTGTTAGAATCGATTTTTATTCGAAAACTATTGTACCATTGGTTTTGTACAAATTGTACTTATTGTGGTCTTATTCAAATTATATAAAAAATAATCTAAAGAGGTATATTTTTACTTTTTTAATTTCCATGCAGTCGATATTTCAAAAATTGATCCTAACTCATGCGGAAACTCACTTTTTCGCACTTATTAGAATAATAACTATACAGGGTGTCCAGGGAAATGTGGGAAATGTCCCGGAAATGTACAAAACAAGTGAAAAGGGTATTACAAGTTCATATACACTTTTTTCGTATAAGCCTCCTCTTCGGAAATATGGGCTCCTAAAGAGCTCCAATGGAATCAAGTTTTTTACACATAATTATTGAACCACCAGGTATATTAAATTTTTTTTTTAATATGATGTATACCAGGTAAGACCCTTCAAATTACTATCCAAGAAAGTGTTGTGAATTACTCACAGCTTCAGGGACGGACTAGCTTTGACACTCACGGCCCCCTTTTTTAAATTAAATACTCTTCATTCATGTCGCTAATCCTAACCGTTTTCGAAAAAACGTCATTTCAATTACATCATGGTATTTGGCGTATCTCGGTAAGAGATACATCTTTGTTCCTATCAAATGTTGAACCTCAAAATTCCGCTTTTTCATATTTAACCCGTGAGAAGTTAGAGAACTCAGCGTAAATAAAATGACGTTTTTTCGAAAACGGTTAGGATTAGCGACATGAATGAAGAGTACTTAATTTTTAGTTAATCGTTAAAGGTATGTAAAAATCGTTGTCCCAAGTCCTTATCATACAGGGCGTTAAGAAAATGTGTCGTGAGTGTCAGTGCTAGTCCGTCCATGCAGCTGTAAATAATTCACAACACTTTCTTGGATAGTAATTTGAAGGATCTTACCTGGTATACATCATATTAAAAAAAAAATTTAAATATACCTGGTGGATGATTAATTATGTGTAAAAAACTTGATTCCTTTGGGGCTTTTTGGGAGCCTATATCTCCGAAGAGGCCTATACGAAAAAGTTAAATATGAACTTGTAGTACTTTTTCACTTGTGTTCTTCATATCCGGGAGATTTCCCACATTGTCCCGGACACCCTGTATATTTTTTTGCGTACTTCGAATCATCTCCGTAACCCTAGAAACATTCATATTGCCTGAAGAAGGGTGTTTATACACTTAAATCGCGACAATTATCCTGAATAGTCCTTTTCTGCCACAATGGCGGTAATGAGGCGCCCTTAAAGCACCGATTACCCACTTGAAATTGAGCTGACTTTCATTATTATCGGCCAAGTACTATTATCCTTGATAAAAGAGGAATTAGACGAATAATTTAAGGTGTTTAGGCAAAATTTGCCGAGAAGGAAATTACTTCCGAGTAATTTTGTAAACAGCGAGAGAAGCGAAAATAGTCGGTAAAAGGGTTCAAGGATACTTTATTCAAAAGATAATATAAAAAAATGCTTTTGCTTTATTTTCATAGAATATTAATGATCAAAATATACTTTTTTTAATCGGCCAGGAGATTAGTAGTTTTCAGCAGGGTTGTTAAAGTAGTCAATGTAACAGTTACTACGTAATTTACTACCGTAGTAAATGTAATACATGCACTAAGTACGTATTTTGTTAAAGCCGTATTAGAGTCGGCAATTTTTGTCTCTTGCGCCGTCAATGGCAATTATAATTGCACGTATTCATGCGCACCAAACCGTTCTCGATCAGCTGGCCTAATACAGCTCGCATTGCAGGGACAATGCGAGAATGGAATCCGTATTACAGTCGGCAATTCTAGTCTTCTGGCAATTAATATTGCACGGATTCATGCTCAGTACACCGTTCTCTATCAGCTGTCTCGCATTGCCAGAAATGGGGCAAGCTCCATTTTCATTGCCATTGCCCGTGCAAGTCTGGGTAGAGATGGATTATTCTGTTATTTTTAAATGTTTATTAGTTGGTCGAAGCACCTATGAACAGCTAATGCCTATTTAAACTAACTGGTACTTAAATTAACAGTGCACATTCTTTATTATAATATTCTTAAGCATATGTACTGCTAACTTGTCGCAACTTTTTTGAACTGCCACTTGTAAGTAGCAGTAGCTGCTTTAACTGCTAAATCAGAACGAACAGGTTTGCCCATCTCTAATTCTGGGGGTATATTAGGGATTTCGACACTACCAACTGCTGTTCTGACTGTTAGCAATGCGCCAGCTGATCGAGAACGGTTACTGCGCATGAATTCGTGCAATTATAATTGCCATTGCACCGGAAATTTTTATTGCCGACTCTAATACGGCTTTTACATTTACTACATACTTGTTATTTACACGTTTCATTTTTAGAATATTTTTATTTAGATCAAACCGTAAAGCAAAAGCAACAGAAGAACAATAACCAAAAATTCTCTTTTCCACTCGAATTTCTAACTTTTAACATCAAATTTTCAGTAATAAAGTTGAGGTTATGTTGTGTTTTTGACTTTTTGATACTTTCAGCCAATCAGTCATACATTTACTATAATTACTACGTTTGCGACGTAACAAAAATAATTCAATTTTTCTGCGACATTAACAACCCTTTTCAGCCAGTTTGCTTATGCCCGCTTTCCCAACTCCCATCACTTAAGTATGGAATTACTAAGGAAATCGTAAAATTTAAGTTTACCTTAAAATGAATTTGCTTGCACCAGCTGCAAATTTTGAAAACAAAATGGCGAATAACACCATTGCACCGCCAGCATTTTTGTGCGAAATGTTTGATATTTGGTAAAATAATCTGGTTGTGACTTATCCTTAATGGAGCAAAAAAATATCAGGAAAAGAGCTCCAAATTATACGGCAAAAGAAATGGAACGTCTTTTGGCCGTTCAATAATATCGAAAACGTTCAGGTCGTCATTGAGAAACACCAGAAACGGCACCCGAACAAGAAATTGGTTGACACAAAAACTGACAACTTCATATTTGATTTAATTAAAAATTTAGGTTATAAATCATAACTTAAAATTTTAAGTACAGAAATTTGGCTACTTAACGGTGTCGGTGCAATACAAAAACAAATTTATTCCCTGCTTAACATAAAGGCGTTCTTAATGTGTTTTATTAAGTGTGGTGCAAGCCGGGCATCAGGACCTTAGTATCATATTATATACAGGGTATTCCAATACATAGGATTTTTAAAACTTTTAACATCCTTGGGTTAGTTTTTAAACTATCAAGTTGATATTTGGCACAGGGACTATGCTTAACGAGTTATATCGCTTTGTTATAAAAATGTTTCTCTACTGTGCCAGAAGTCACTTTACCTGAAATTTAAATTTAATTTCGGATATATCTTCTTTGTTTTGATAGTTACTGGAAAAAGGGCATGCCAGTCAAAAGAATACTTACTAATAAAAAAGGTTTTAGTTTTAAAGTAAAACTTAAACAATATGGCTTATATTGATTTAAACAAAAAATACAAGGAAATTCTAAAATATACCCCTGTTCAGTGTCGGTTGGTTGACCCTATGCAGGCGTGGTCCAAACGAAGTTTTATTTGACTGAAGGTCTAACTCCTATTGAGCGGCTTCTTTATGGTGAGGTCACTTAGACTGTGAGTTAGATTAAACTTTTATGCCCGTGCCTGTACACTGTAGCGGACATATACACAAAATATCAAGATTGACAAGTATTTTGTGGGTATCTTAATCAATGCAGTGTATGTGTCCGAGAAAAGGCAATAAAACATCTAAATTGCATTTTGATTGTCCGTTGCGTTATAAAACTAAACAATTCGGTTCAGGAAAATAAGCAGGCCTCTAGTAGCAGGGTATTTTTTAGAAAATAATTATTGCCGACAACTTTCTGGAACTTTCCAAAAAGGCAAAACATAAAACGGTAGCCAACGGTACGCGCGGTACTCCGAGAGACGATGACTAACCCCGTTTTAGTCCGTTGTAAATATTTGTAATATTGTATGTAAATATAGTTAAGTGTATATAGTAACAACAACAACCCCCAAATTCATAATAGATTGTAATATGATACACCAAATTATTTCATATTTACAATTTTTCGCTGTGTAACTAGCCGTTTTCTATTTTGAAATTTTTAAATATTTCGATTTCCAATAAGCTATTCCATAATATACCTAATTATTTATTTCTTCAAGACATTTTGTCAGGTGAAACCTCGCTCATAGCGATTACCTCGAGTACAGTAATCATTAAAAAGTGTATTTAAATTCCATCTATGTCCTGGCTAGATTTGTAGCCAAGCAATGTATAAACGCGCACTGGTATCGTACGTAATTTTGGACAACCCTAGCTAGTGAAGTCGCAAACCTCGAACTGTTCGCTCAAGCGTGCTTTTAAGCGAAAGTAGGGGAAGTGAACACAAAGGCCCAAGGAATTAGTTCGACTACTGTATAGCAGAGGGCATTGGGTGGCGTGCATTTTACCATATCGACCGGTTGAAAAGTAGTTTTGATAGCGCCGTGGTTTATGTGTATATGCATACAAGGAAGGATTAAATGTTACCGTATTGTTAATATATATTCCTATATTTAGTCTAATTAAGAAGTCACCATTTGTGATTAACCTCGGTCGAGAAATCATGGTCATCGCTGTTAACAATACATTGTCGGATCAGACTGATTTCAAATTAAAAACTTGACTAAAAGTCTATTTTCTGTTGAGATAAAAATTACAATTTCAGAATTCAGAATAGAAGATTTATAATTTTCATCAATCGTCCAATTAATTCCAGCATACTAATAATAATGTCTTGATATATTAGATATACCTACATATCATTTATATAAAGGATAAATAATAATGGGTCGAGGATACTACCCTGTGGAACACCAATTAAACTTCTGAACCCGAACAAACCTACTATTAAGATTTGTTGTTTAACTAATTTTTGAAAGGTTTCTCGCATTGCTATACAAACCATCCCCACGAGATATGCGGTAGGGATCACTCTTCCCAATTTTTTGCATGGCGCCGGTCAGTAACGCTATGTCTTATACCACTAAAGTCCACCGAGTGCGAATCGGCTGTGGGGTTTGAACCTACAAACTCTCGTAAAGTTCTCAGTGATTGCCGCTTTAGCCACGGAGGAATTTGAAAATACAAAGAACCAGTGGCGTATATAGAAATTTGTTTCGGGGGGGGCCCTAAATTAAAGAGAAATATTTTGAAAACAAAATTAATACTAATAAATTTTTTTAACTGTTAATTGTTAATTTATTTAAAAAATTTTATATTATGAAGAGGCACTACAGTTTAATAAACACGCTTTAAATTTTAACTTCCATATGTTCCGAAGGATTTATACGCTCATCTTCAGTTGATAATATATAAGGAGTAAAAACTTATGATATTGTCAAGATGAACTGTAAAAACGAAGAAAAATGTTCCGGAAGTAGAAAAAGAAGAAACAGAATTACTGATTTTTTTCACTTTTTCTTTTTCTTCTACCGGAATAAGAAAATATATAATTCATTTTTTTTCTTAATTTCAAATTTTTATCAAAAGTAAAAAGTTTTTCATAGTACTTAAAAATTGTTTTTTCTTTCTTACTGTTCACCCTGACAATGTCAAAAGTTTTCTACTGAAGATACCCTCGAAACATGTATGGAAGTTAAAATTTAACGAGGGAATATGACAAGATTTTAATATAACACTATATTAATATCGGCATAAATTCTACCCGTATCGGCCCAATTCTACCCCACTCCTTCCAGAAATCTACCCCTATAATAATACAGCGTGTGGCAACACTACTCAGGGGTATCAACATAGTGGAGCGGCGAGTTACGCGCCAAGAGGCGATGCACTCGTCTCTTTAAGATTAATCGCATAGTTGCCTAGTCGGCAACACAATTCGCTTCAGTTTGAGTATTTTTGAATATATTATGAACTTATTACATTATATTTCGGGGGGGGCCCGGGCCCCCTGGGCCCCCCCCCCCTATATACGCCACTGCAAAGAACACAAAAATTTATATTTCCAGACTGTCAAATCTGACCGCGAACATCCCAATTGCGTGCCGTTGCCAGTGGCGGCTCGTGACCTATGATAGAGGGGGTTCACAAGTATGGTGAAATTATTTTTAAAATTTTATTTTTGTGTAACGACCAAACAATTACTTTCTAGGCATTTTAAACGTAGAAAGAAAAGAAGTAATAAGAAAATGCGTTAGGTAAAACATATTTTTTAATTTTACACAAGGAAATACAACTTTTGGAAAATAAGAAAGGTTTTCTTAGTGTGTATAGTGCTTAAACGTAAAGTTCGTTCTTCGATTCTTAATTGTAGAAAATTGATAAATAACAGCCTCATTAAAGTTTGGAATACCCTCTATAAATTTTTTTTCATATATTTAATTTTTAAACTTTCTAATAAAGTCCCTAGATTTACCCTTTCTGGTCTGCGTTAAATTAATTTCGGGTTTAGGTCAACAACCCGCATGCTTCACTTCAATCTTTTGCTCCAAACTCAAAGAGCTAAAGTTATTTTTGAAATAGTCCACCGTCAAACTATTCATTTTAACTTAATAAATATATAATATTAAAATATTAAAACATACACGATCGAATTTCTGACTAGATGCACAAACAGACAATGGCGCGGCGCACACTAAAATTGTGCGCCTTTCCCATGTTAAATCGCCATAGCCCCGCTATTCCCCGCTGTCTCACGCCACCTGTTACTACAGAGAAACTGCATTATGCCCCGCCTACTTAATCGCACATGCGAGCAAGTCTCGTCATAATCGTCAATAACCTCGACCGAGGCACGGTTGCCGGATCGAGAGCCTATAATATACAGTTTGGTTGACGGTACGATAAAATATTAGGGAGGTTCGGACTTTATACGATAATTGACGGTACGATAAAATATTAGGGAGGGTCGGACTTTATACGATAAATAATATTCAATGAATATAAATTAATATTTTTTATTCGTTTTGGGGGTGCACGTGCGCATGTGCTCCTGTGGAAGAACCGCCACTGGCTGCTGCCAAGAAACGTATGGCCCAGTTGCGTCCCTTAAATTATGTAGGCTCCTACTATTATTTTATTTTAAAATATACAAAACAATGCGACAACTAAACTTAACAACTAAACAATAACTATTATAAGATAATTCCTGCTTGCTAACCTACTTACCTAAGGTTAAGGTATAAGAAAGATTATTTAATTTGTTTTCTAGAGGCCTTTTAAGACTGAGTAAATAAATAAAATAATAATAATAATTTCTTAATTAATATAATAATGATTGTATTCTTAATCCATCTAATGAAAATAAATAATTTCAAGTAGGTATACAATTGTCCTTACAAATCCGCAACCTAAACGATTTTTTTTTATTCAATCAGACTTTGCGTAAACTTGATTATAATTATTTTCTGTATTTTCTTAATGAATTAGAAGCAGATAAAAATAAAAAATGCATGTTCTTGACAATAACAAAATTACCCAATTTAAAAAGCAATTAATTGCACAACTTGAAACGGACAGCTAAACAGGTCTAAGTATTCGCGTCCATCAATCAGGCGAGTGTTCTTAATTAGGCGACAAAAATAACAAGAAAAATGCCGCGAAGAGTGTTTCGATTGATTGGAACAACACAGCGGGGTCTTTTTTTCTTATTTTTCCAAGTCATCAGCACCTGTCAAATACGATTTGCAAAAACGTTAAGTAGTTAATTATAGCATTGTGGCTGTGGGTGACGTTCTTCCTACGTTATTATAAAAAAATACGTACAATTTAGTTCTCGAATAAATTTTAAAATTAAACTTTTAATAGATCTATAGGTTTTCACTTTTCAAAATTTACCAAAATATCGCAGCAATTCAATCGAAATATTGGAACTGTCAGTAGGTACTGTCACATCATTGAATCAAAATTACCTTGCAATCTAATTTTTAAAATATCAACAATTCTGCCTTTTAGTATTAATTTACCAGAAAATATCACACCGTCATTTTTCAGTCTATCAGAGACTTGCTTTTTGTTTGGTTACCATGGAAACCCAAAATATTTTCGGAAATATTCATCGTCCAAGGTATATATACAGGGTGTTATGGAAATGACGTATTATATTTAAACCGGCAATTCCTGAGATAAAGACAAATTGAAGAAAAATAGCCATAAATGGCGCTTTCAATTCATTCAGCGGTAAAACCAGAAAAATTCCTGTGTGGCACTGGGATACATGTAAGCAATCAAGGAACCTTTCTGTACAGTTAATTGAAGAACATTTACGACGGACTATGTTTTAAACAACCCGAAAAAACATATGGAATAGTAAGAGCCACGTACGTCACTAGGTGAAATGCCAATGACCTCTTGACGCCTTACATCGACTGAGCGAAGTAGTTTCATATTGCGCCGCAAGCTTGCGTCTGTTAGTTGAAGACCAACCAGCGGCCGTATACGTTGTGTCTCGTCGATCACCAACACACTCTCAGCAATCCGCTCTGTTTTTTCGGTTTACGCGTGTATCTGGCCCGTCCATAAATAATCTTTGAATTTTTTATTGACGCGTTTCTTCTGGACGTCAAATTTCTCGCGTGTAATAAAATCTAATAATCTGTAGTATAATCTGTATTATTGTATTTTCAAAAGCTAACTATCGGTTCTGTTTTACTATGTGTACATAAAGTGTTTCCAGGAGTGTTCCCATGAAAAAGAAAAAAAACTGATTGTCTTTGTGCCTGGATTTCCTCTATCTTTAGGTATAAGGATAAATACAAGTAGGTAGAAAATAATTTATTTTTATAATTTTATATGCAATTTCAGTTTTACATTAAGTTTGGCAACATTGCCATTGGGTCTGGGTGAAATGTTGTACAGTAGCGCGGACTGACCTGTGCGTAAGAGTGTTTATTACCCCACTTTTAAAACGGTCGATTTAAAAAAAATTAAATATAGCGCTTCTCTAGGACATCCAAGGAGCCACCCATTTAAATATAATACGTCATTTCCATAACACCCTGTATACCTGGAAGATATTAATTATTTAACATAGGTTAACTTTTTTATTTGAAAAGATAGACCTATAGTTTCTCAAGCAAAGTTTTAGGAAACCTAAGGAAAATGTATGGAAAAAATAAACGCGTTGTTGCCAGATTGGGCGCCATTTAAAAAACTTATCTTCTTAAACGGCAAAACTGCATTTTTTTAACAAATTTTGATACATCTTAGGATTCTAGACAAAACAAGAAGAGCGCAAGTTTTTCATTAGAGTGGCGGTTTACGAGCTAAGTGCCTAAACTTAAATTTATTTTCCAACATCTAATCAAAAACTTGCACTCTTTTTGTTTCGTCTAGAATCTCAAGATGTATCGAAATTTGTTAAACAAATGCGGCGTTGCCGTTTAAGAAAATAATTATTTTTTAAATAGCTCCCAATCTGGCAACAATGCGTTATTTTTTCCCACGCATTTTATTTAGTCGAACTAATTCCAAAAACTTTGCTTCGGGAACAATAGGTCTATCTTTTCAAATATAAAAGTTAGCCTATGTCAAGTTTTAAAAAATAACCCTGTATAAATAAACAGTAGGTATAGCAAAAATTTGAAAAATTCTGTGATCAGAATGTAATCGATTTGAGCCCTTTCTTAACATAATATTGCAATTGCGAGACTTGAATATTTAGGTAGAAACAGTTCGTAAACTGTTGGTATTATTTGAAACAACGGATTTATCTTCAATTGAACATCTGCCGAATGAGACATGGAGAAATACTAAATAATTAATTAATATATCATAGCTGTATATGACGTTCTTCCCACGTGTATTCTAAAAATAGTAGATAGAAAGAATATATTTACAGTTATTCAATATTTGTCTCAAAAATTACACAATGATTAACTAATAACAAATGCTGCTTAATTATCATAAAATAAGTAAGTCTAATCAAATATATTTGATAATTAGAGAATTATATCTCGTTGGCAAGTGAGGTTGCTTTTTGATTAATTTTATTTCATTTTTTGGTGATACAGTGAAACCTCTCATAACGGACGCCTCTAATAAGCGAACATCTCTACTAGGCGGACATTTTTTCATAGTCCGGAACTAGGTATATGAAATTCCATGAAAATCAACCTCTCTTGGGCGGACTCTCCTTTGGGCGGACTCGGACAGGCTGTTTTCATACAAAGAGTGCGAAAACCCTCCTTTAAACGGACAAAAATTTTTTAAAAGTATTTGGGAGACGAATAAGTACGGTACAAAAACTCTCTGAAGACAGACCGGCAACCAACCGCGTATGCGTGGTAGCGCGAAAGGACTTCGCCGAATGAAAGTATGCCGTTTATTTGTGAGTTGTAAGGTTAAAATCGTAAACAATGGCACAAAAATGTCGCGTTTTGAGTCTGAAAGAGACTATTGATGTTGCGGAAGTTTTTAATTTGATAACAATGATTTGAGCGAGTTCATTAACATTGATAGCAATGTGCTATTAGAAGATGATAGTGACCCCATTCCTACCGATTATGTAGTCCAAACTGAAACCACATCACTATCTGACGACTCTGATGAAGAAGTTAAATGCAGTAATCAAACAAATGTCACCAATTATCAAAAAGCCATTAGTATGGTAAAGAAATTATAAGAGTATGCAAAGAATGGAGGTGACTCTACAGCAATGGAATTATTATCAGACTTGGAATTACATTTTCTAAATTGCAAGTATAAAACGCAAACACGTCAAACTACGTTATTAGACTTTTTTTAGTACTACATCCTAACTAAAACTATTGTATTTTTGTTATGTTATGTTTATTTGTACATACATATAATACATAGTAATAATTTTACATTTAAATAATTAACAAATTTCCCATGAGGGGACACCTCTATTAGGCGGACACATTTAGAGGGTCCCGTAGGTGTCCGCCTTAGGGAGGTTTCACTGTATCAGTTCAAGCGTACAGAGTGGTCCAAAAATTATTGGTTGTAGCCTACTTAAGAAAATAACCGAACTGATTTGGAGAGCTGATAAAAGTAGCTTTTTAACAATGTATACTTGCTTATATTTAACTCTTTAAGTTTTCGATTTATAAGCATTTGTTTGGCGAAATTTCGTAAAACATGTAAATTTGTGATTTTAAGTTGGCAGTTCAATGGATGATCATAATAGTTACTCAAATGCAATTATAACAAATTTATTCTACATGGACAGTCCGATAAGATTATCGGCAGAACGTGTAGAAAATAAAGTGAAATATATCCAGATTTATCAAAAATCGGAAGTTAATCGAATCCAGAAGAAGTTCAGAGGCGTTGGCGCTTTTAACGTTGAATTTGAATAATAATTTTGCTTCTGTTTAAATCTCTTTACAGACAGCACCCCATATTGTGTTTATTTTCGTACAGGTGCACATTGACGTGTACAAAGCAGATATAAATACCGGGTCTATGTTTGTTTCAACTCGATGGTCATAATATTATAATAATTATAATTATATAATATTAATTGTAACTCCCAGGAAGTATAGAAGCATCATTGTTATTATTCTTATTGTTTATTAATTGCAATTAAGTGTGTAGATAGAGGATAAAAACATTCAACATAGGACGGAAAGCAGCCTATAACAGCTTATATAACCTTTTTCAACTCATCGACTGCCACATAAAATCTGCATATTCCGACTGTTGAAATTAACAACAGTTTCCGGGGTTGAGAGACAAAAACTCCCATTTGCATATTATCGCTGCCGGTAAATTTAAAATAACGCCCGATACCTAACCTGAGCACTTCCAACCAGTCTTTATGCAAATGGGGTCCATTCAAGATTTTTAATTCACATCTGCCCTAATCACAATAAAGTGTCCTGATTCTCTTCAGTTTCTATTCTTGTTCTGCCGTGTTAAGAAGTGGTTTATTTGATTGCCTTCAGAGAACCGCAGAAATGTTCGAGTTTAAAATGTCCCATAAAGTGTTTTTAATTGCCTATAGTGCTGCCACAAAGCGATAATGAGTTCAACGTGATTAATAAGAACGTTAGTTGTAAATTAAAATATAAACGACGAAATAAATTCTAACTGAAACTAACCACCCACCGTATAGTACCGATTTAACTTCGTCCGAGTTCTTTGGAGAATTGGTCGTGATGGTTCTATTAGGTGGTCGACGTACTATGAAATATTGCAGCCGATATTAAACAAAGACATGAAGCAATCAGGAGAGCAAAAGGCGCCCGTCGTAGACGAAGCAGAAAATATTTAGAGGTCAATGGAACATTTATTAACGGAACGTTATTGCTTGAAAACAAATGAAAATCGGAAAAGGACATACATATGAGTTGTTTACATTATTTTCACTTCTACAACACACTGCCGTCACGGGGCGACAACTCATTAAAAGAGGATATTAATGCCCATTTTGAAGATAAACTAATCTTCAATAGTGGTGAGCGATATTTCACGAACTGTGATTTAATCCCTGATATCAACAAATCACAGGTAGTCACAGTTCCTTAGCAGCAATAAAAATCGTGATTTGATCACAGTTTAAACAAATCACTTTTTGGTACGTATTTCACTTTTACTACATTAAACTTATCTTTTTGTTTAAAATTTATTCCCATGGGGTTGACTTTTTGTAACACCATTAGAAATACATTTATTACATTTGCCATAATCGGCCTTATTGTGTTGTACGAACACCAAACACCAATTGTGTTAAAATAATAAAGGCCATTTTCGCATATCACTGTTAGAAAACATGGGTGATATACGGGACTTCGTGCCTTATTGCTTTTTGGGGAATATTCTCAAATCACATCACATATAGACCTATTATTTAAAATGTGATTCCGTGAAGTTGTCAGGTCGTTATTTGGTACTTGACTGTGACTTCTGAATCTTGAACTTGAAATCGTGAAATGAACATGAGTCGTATTATTCGAAAGACTTGCGAGCTTTCGCCATTCCTTAAAGAAACAGGTTAAGTAATAAGAAAACTCAAATGATTAACGATTCTATTCTTAAATGATAATATACAATACGCATAAAATGATTAAGAAACCATGCGTATTTGCATGAAAAAAATAGTTTGTTATAAAGTACACAGTGTTTAGTTCATCATAGTTTTCTTTAAAAGGTATACTTCTACTTTAATATAGGTAGAAATAACGTTTTCTTTTGTTTATTATCAATGTTGGGTAATATTTTTACACATTTTAGTTTTCTTTTGTTACAGTTCTTTTAGTAGTAAAGTAGTATACATAATAAATAATTTAAATCCATCACCCATTAATTATTTTACGATGAGCGCAATATTCTCCTACTTGTATTATCTAGTTAATATCTCGCTTAGCAGTGATAAAAATTTATAAACCGTGATCACGTCACGCTTTAATTTCACTGATACCAAAAAATAACAATCACGTTTCGCAACGTGATTGAAAAATCACAATATCGCTCACTACTATTCTTCAACTGATCTTTCTTATTTATTTTAAATAACTCTTTTGTCCTTTTAAGAAAATCATATTTAATAGAAGAAAAAACTGTTTTTATTATAAATTTACATATCAAGATATATTTTATTTACCAGGAATGCACGGTCACTTAGAACGAGCTGCAGCAATGGCATCGATTCCATCATGGCAGGAGCTCAAGTCATTCGGCAGGGACGAATCGGTGGGGGTCCTGCAGAATCATGGTCGCCGGAAAAGGGCCATTTTTTTGCATATGGTACGTTATTATGATAGTATAGTCTATTACAGATGGTCTGTCTTTAACAAAAAATATAATTGACATAATAAGTAATGTAGTAACAATTGTTAAACATTTTATGCTGAATTTTAATTCAACGATATTCAGCTGAAGAAAAAGATAAATCTGAAAATGATCTTCTGGGTGTTACTTAATGATATATATTTATTTCATTCCTGTACTAATTCTAAGTCGAAAAGTTCATATACACATATGACCTAAAATGCTTTTATTTTTTTGGTTTTGATAAAAAAATCTCGAAACCAGTTTCACATATTATAGTAAATTTTAGTATATACTAGATATTATGATATAAAACCGCATTTTTTACCTAAAAAGTTAAGGTTACGCTAATGGTATTTGCGAAAAAATTATTTCGTTATTAACCCGACAAACCGAATAAAAATGCCCCTTTCATCTTTACTTAAAACCTACCGTTTGGAAGAAAATGAAATGAGAAAGAAGAAATGAACTGTTCTCGAGAAAAAAATATTTTTGTCCATACATTAAATGCATGTCGGCATATTCAGTACACGTAAATTCCATTACTAAGTTAGTAACTAATAAAACAAAGGAGAAAAACTGCAAATTTCAAGACACTACCATAAACTGACACTGACATGAATATTCTTATTTAAATTGGTACATGTGAAAAAATCCATACAACAAGAAGGGAATTTTATGAACATAAAACAACAACCAATATTTAACAAAAATATATTTTTTCCGAAAATAGTTCATTTTATCGACATTGATCAAGAGTACCTTTTTTTCAACTTAAGGTTTAGAGTATCCAAAAATATTATTGTCGTTCCTTCATCATACAGGGTCTAAAAAAATGCATGTGTTACGTCTAGTCCGTCCCTGGCAAACTAAATAAGCCAAATGTATTTGAAAGGGAGAATTTTAAGGAGACTCATCTAGTAACCATTATACTAAAAAATAATTAAATTACACCTAGTAGGTACTTACAAAATTATTTAAAATTCCAGGTAAGTTCGTTATGGGCCTATATGTCCGTAGGGGAGGCCGTAGGAAAAAAAATTATAGGAACTTCTCCTGTTATTTTTAAGTGTTCCATCTGAACCCGGGAGATTGCCCACATATTCTGGGACACCCTGTATAGTTATATGTTACAATTACTTAAATATACATATCTATGACAAGGAATTTGGGGGCTTGGCTGCACCACTGATGGTGACACTAATTTCTCATAACATTAAATATAAGAAAAGTATGTTATTAACCTTATCAAAAAAGAATAACCAATTTTTCCCTCCTTTGTTTTTCATAATTTCCTACTTAATTCTTATTAGGTAGTTTCATAAATTAACTCTAGCGATTTCCATTTTCCCACGCATTGGCTAATCTTATGAATCTTAATAGTTATTAATTAAGTAACAATGCTATGCAGTTTTACTATATTACAAGCTATTAATTTATTTTCGCTTTTAATTAGTAATTAATTAAAAGAAGAAATAATGATATTAAAAGTCATTGCTTTGAAATGTATAACGTATACCTAAATATCAAGTTAAACCGACCGTTTTAAAATTCAACGGTTGTTTAAACTCAACTTACAAAAAAACTACGCCAAGTGTGTTATCAAGAAGTTAAAAAAAACAGATTTCTTGGTAAGCGAACGTTATATTTTTAGTTTATAATAATTTAGAAGAATTAATACAATATGTTTAGCTTGCTGGTATACAGGGTGAGGCGGAAGGAACGGACAAACAGGAATCTATTATACAAGTGAAAATAATGAAAAAAAAAAACTTTTGCAGTGTGTTCTACTTATAATTGAAACAGCTTATATTTTCGGTATTTCTGAATTGATTATTTTGATTTTCGGTGTGGTAACGTATGATTTAAGGGCCCATGTTACAATTGGTTCAAATTTTAGTGAACTCATTGGCTATAGTGGTGTTAAATAATAATTATAAGAGTAAAGTACCTTTAGCTAATATTTTATTTCAAAACTAATATAGGAATTTAAAAATCTATTTAAAAAATAAGAAGTCTATATAGAATTAGAAAATAAGAAGCCTATATAGACTTCTTATTTTTTAAATAGATTTTTAAAATCTTGATTTATTCAAATAACGTCTGTTCAGATTGTGTGGGACTGCTAAGAGATGGCGCTGCGCTCTGTATTTTCTCGACTACAGTTGATAATACAGCGTGAAGTATCAGAGTCTTCTCTGATGATAGGTATGTACACCTACCCTGTACTGACGAGAACAAAAGAGTTCGAAACCGGTCTGCAGGTGGTTGCATTCTATTAATGGTAAAGGCTTCCTTTTCTTGGTAGTACCATTCAATCTGAAATAGTATTTTAAACTGCTACCGTGTAGACTAAATACGCCTTTATTGTATAAGGTATCATCGGGTGGTCTGGAAAAATAATAATTTTTCCATACATTGGTATCTAATATAAGAAGTCGATTTGGCATCCTGCAAAGCGACCAAATAGTCACAGTTAACTTTTTGGTAATTAGCTTGTTCCCTATCGCGCGTATTTTAGATGTAACTATTTTCAAAAAGGCATTAAACAAAGAATTGATTTAAATATTTGTGTAAAACTTTTCCGGCTCTGCCAGAGGTAAAATTTAATTTAGCTTGATGAAAGATATAGAATTTGAAAATGTAACGGAAGATAAGGAAAAACATGCATGGCATGCTTTTAAAGAAGTTGTTCCTAAATTTCTAGGGACTTATAAAGAACCAAACAATGTTGAGATAGTTGAAAATACGCTGGAAAAATTTAGGATTCTTGGTTGCAATATGGGCATAAAAATTCACTTTTTACATTCCCATTTGGACTATTTCCCGGAAAATCTTGGGGACGTGAAGACCAAGGTGAAAGATATTAAAGATATGGAAAAAAGATACCAGGGGCGCTGGGACACAAAAATGATGGCCGATTATAGTTGGACATTGAGAAGAGACCTTCATTTAGCTGAATATGACAGAAAAACAACCAATAGAATATTTTCTGAAGAAGAAAACGTTTTTTTACGAAGCGTAAAGAATAAATAACTATTTTTAATAGTTTCTATGTGTGAAATTAAGAGGACAAGGTCAGCCGAGCAATTTCCATGAAAATATCTGCAAAAGAAAGTCAAATCCCTAACCCGTATTCGATGTTCTAGGCTGTCGAGGTTCTTCGTCAGCTCGTGGTCTCCGATCAGACGAATGGCCCTCCTTTCGATGGAATTCAATAACCGAAGAGTATGTTTGGGTGCAGAGCTCCAGACGTGAGAGCCGTACTCTAGTGATGATCGAATCTGGGCTTTGTATAGCGTCACAAGTTGTTGAGGCGTGTACCACTTTTTGGTTCGGAAGAGTACACCAAGTTTCTGAGAAGCTATCTTGGCGATTGCCACAACATGGTTATGCCAAGACATATTTCCTCCCAGATTGACGCCTAGCAAATTATTAGATGAAGCCAGTGGGATTGTGTGTCCTACCATGACTATATCCGGTTCTATAATGTTAACCGTTTTAGAGAAAACTGCTGGCTGACCTTGCCCTTTTAATTCCGCTCAGAGCGGCGAATAGCAGAGATCTGGAGGACTTCATCCTTGTGGAACGACCTTCCCGAGGTCGTTTTCCCAACGAATACAACCTCCAACGATTGAAAACCGACGTGAATCGCTTTTTGCGCACACGAACCACTCCCAGAGTGCCCTAAAGGATTTTTCCTATAGTGCTTGTGTTTGTTTGATCATTAAAAAAAATATTTTGTATATTTTTGTAATTTTTTCTTTAATATATTATAAAACTAGCTTATAAATGAATTAAATCGTGCTCTTTCTATATTTTTGAATTTTACTGGTTTGAAAAATAACCTTACGTGATGACAAAAAAACTGAAAGCAGATTTGAAATCAGCGCTACCTGATTACTAGAAAACAGATAAAATTTGTAAATTGCAAAGTGTTAAAAAATGCAGGTCTGTGTTATTATTGATAATTTTGACAATAATAAAATTTTATTTGTAACATATAGAAATAGGCGTTATAACGGTAATAAATAACTAATCCATTATTTATGCAACTTAATATAATAGATATACAATTCGTAATTGCTTCATAATGGCAATGTTAATACACAAACGATGCCTGAAACTATTATCTCCAATTATTGCTCTGAAAAATGATTCTGCCCAACCAGGCCGGATAGAATTAATTCGCAAATTTAATAAATACGGTGCCACGGGCGCGTCTTTCCCAGATGGCGACGTCGTTCAGTCGACGTCGCCGCCGAAAAAATCGAGGCTGCTCTGCCGGCAGCCATTTTTCCGGGCCCCAGGCCGTGACTGTTCCAAGATGTCAGTCATTTATCATTGTAAAAGCAGAGACGGCGAATGGGGAAAATAACAAATTGTTTTTCATTTTGGTATTGAGTCATCAAGTATCGGATATAAATAAATTTCTATACATATTACTAAAAAATGATATATGAATTAAATTATGCAGTTATGACCAGATGACTAACCCGTGATAGGTTGTAAAGCTGCCAAAGAATGATGAATAAAAATACCTACTAAATTGGTTTAAATGTGCGAGATTCTTCTATCCACATTTGGTTATTATCCTTGATGAGCAATAACCTTAAAGATATAGGAGTTACCAACAACTAAAATCAAAAGAGCCATTGGATGCATAAATTTAGAATTAGGGATCAAAAATATTAGCTAAGGTAATAAGGTAAAGGACTAATGAACACACTTTACAACTCTAACGAAGGAAAGAATGCTAGTAGTATTGAGAGGTGAAGAACGTATCCAAGCGATGCCCCTGTTCTGGTTTGTTCCAACTTGAATCAACTTTAAAAAATGTATACATTTCCGAGATATGACGCAGAGCCCTTCAATCCCGGGATATCATCCATGACTGAATCTTCCACCTGGTGAAACTAAAAGAGTCAAGGAATGGATATATTTAGAATTATGAACCAAGAATATCGGCAAAGGTAATACGGTGAAGGAATAACGAATACACTTTACAAGCCTAAAGATCGCAGGGCATCTAAAGAAAATAAGGAAGAAATGCTATTAGTATAGAGAAGTGGAGAACGTATGCACGCAATGCCCATGCTCGGGTTTGTTCCAACTTACGTATACCAAGCGGAAGTTCATGCCATACAAGCATGTGTACTACAAAATCTTGAAAAGGGCTAATACGACCAAAAGATTTACATCCTTTCGGACAGCCAAGCTGCTCTTAAGACTCTGAACTCCAATCGGTTTACTTCAAAATTTACACTGGAGTGTCATACCAACCTAAAAGTACTGGCGGCCAGGGGGAACAAGGTGGAACTCTTGTGGGTCCCTGGTCCCTGGCCACTCCGGGATATTAGGAAATGAAAAAGCGGATGAACTAAGTCTCAGGGGCCCCGAACCGACCATTGGAATATCAAATCAGGCAACAAAAACAACATTATATAGATGGTCGAAAAAACAACACCTATCTCGATGGCAAGAGTTACCTGGTCAAATACACGCACGGGCCGTAATTGCAAAACCATCGAAAATACTATCGAATGGGATGCTAGCCCTGATGCGGCCCCAGTTGAAATAAATGATGGGTATGCTAACAGGCCACCGCCACTTACGAAAACACCTTCAACGGATAGGAATAATCAACGGATCCATTGAATGTAGACTCTGCGGCGAAGAGGATGAAACCGCCTCACACATAATATACCGCTGCGTAGTGCTGTCTCGTAGAAGACATCTTCGGGAACATACAACGTGGTGACAACCTCCCACATGACAAGCTTGGTAGAAGGTTACTGGACCTCATAGAAGGAACTAACATCTTCTAACAAGATCGGGGTACACAAGAAGCCGAAAGGCTGCAGTGATTTGAAGTTCGGGCCCTTAAACCGACCCCCGCTTTTAACCAACCAACCAACCAACCAACCAACTTGAACCAACTTTCAACCCTTGTACGTTTCCGAGATATGGCCTGAAAAATGTTGGCGGAGAGCCCCTCACTCCAGGGATATCATACATTACAGTATCTTCTACCTGGTGAAATCAAAAGAGTCATGGGATTCATACATTTAGAATTATGAACCAAGAATATCAGGAAAGCTAATAAGGTGAAGTAATGATACTTTACGTCTAAAGAGTACATGTCATCTAAAGAAAATAAGGAAGAAATGCTATTAGTATTGAGAAGTGGAGTACGTATGCAAAGATGCCCATGTTCGAGGTTCTTCCAACTTGAACCCACTTTGAACCCTTGTACGTTTCCGAGATATGACCTGAAATAAAGGATCATTATCATCATCATACATTTCTGAATCTTTCACCTCGTTCATAGAAATGATGAGGCACTTGTACTTTAATGTTTTAATATCGTTTCCTGCAATTACAGGAAGTATATTCAATTACAAATTTATATTCTATTAACTAATTAACCCGACACTGTACTCGCTCAACAATTGCCATTTGAGGGCGCTAATCAGTCTCCCTGATCAATTACGGAACCTATCGAGTGTTCGCGGTGAAATATGCCGCTGATTACCAGCGACATCGTTATTATTTCTTATCGAGAAACTTAATAGAATTACTCGTTCATGGGGCGACGCGCGCGATCTTCCTCAGGAACTTTTAACAAATTTGGTCATTAGGTAGAGTAAAAAATTACCGACCGAAAATATAGGAGTTGTTAACTTATTTGTTAAGGTTTAGTGACGGCGTAGATTAAATTGATTACATAACATTATACTGGGCGACTGGAATTATACCAGCCGCCACTTCAGACAATTTTACGATACTAATTTTGGATTTGGGCGTACTTACTCAGAGTTCATTCACTCAGTTAATTTGATTTTGTATCACTTTTAGTTTATATTCAGAATTGTGGTGATATTTATTCTCCTATAGATCAAAGGTCGTGAGTAGCCGGAAAATAATAAAGTTCTTAAGATAATGGGTACATTATGGAAAAAATCCGATGACTCTCCACCAGCAAAAGGTAGTTTGATTGTACATTTGAAAGAGAGTTTTTCTCCCGATTTCGTCGATTGATCGAGAATTGATGTACAAGGTGTACCATTTTAGACCCTTTCTGAAGGGTAGGGGAGCCCGAGGAGAATTGTGACAGAGTAGAGTTGTGACAATGACGATTTCTCGGAATCTATGGCCGTTAGCGAGCTGACAACAGCGCACGATTGTTTGTTTATAGATGCGACTTGACGCAGAACGCGCCAATGGCCCATGACAAGCGGTTGCGTGATTACGACGTCTGCATGAAAAAACAACCGAAAAGTAAATATTTTATAAAATTTTTGATTGCATTTATATCATGATATATTACATTCACATGGTTATGCTATTTTTTCTTATATTGTGTGGGTTTGGAGTTGCAAAGCGTGGCATTGTCTTGCTGTGTTTGCATCTTGTTTCGAAATTACGAATTATTATTCTGATCAGATTGCGATTTTTGGCACTTAGGAGAGTTGTGATATGTTGTCACACTCTCCTATTAAAGGTTATTTTTTGGTTAGCTTATTTGATGACTGTTTTTAAAAGAGTAAGGAATTTATGTGAACATTTCTAACTAGATCAGTTTTTCCCATTTTGATAATTTAACGCATAGCGGAAATACAATAAGATACTCTAGGAAGCGAACATTTTTAAAATCACCCTGTAGATTAAAAACTAACAGAGCCACGACAAATTTGATTCCGGAATTTTTCGTTTAATTGAAAAGTGGGATAATAAAGTGAAAACTGCAACATTGTATCTTTGATAATACCCCCAGAATGTGTCGAAAATGGGACACCCTGTACAAGAAGACTCTATGAGGCAACTGCAGAATTATGATCTTTTTAGTTAAAATTGTGATTCGTTTCTAAATTAATTCCTTAACAACAACAACAACGACGAAAGTGTATAATCACTCGCGGCAAAACCAATAATCCAATTCTTTCAATACCAATATATTGTCGTCACGTTATTGCAACCTACTTCTTCTTCTTAATCTTTAAGTAGACCTTAAGGTCTGTTAATTGCGAATGCTTCGCCGGTATTATTGGTTTTCCTGTGAAATGGAGTTCCAGCTGTCTTTCCATCTCTTGGGTGGTCTTCCTAATGGTCGTCGGTCAGCTGCTTTTCCGTCCTTAGCGATGTATGCTAGTCTATTTTGGTTCATTCTATCTACATGGTCACGCCAATATCTCCTTCTTTTCCTTCCCCATCTAAATATATCCTCCACCTTACACGTTGTTCTTATGTCACTGCTTCTTACTCTGTCTCTAAGTGTTTTTCCTGCGATGGTTCTTAAGGTCTTCATCTCTGCTGTTCTTATGATGCTCTTTGTTTTATTTGTGTCAGCTCGAGTCTCAATGCCATAGGTTAGTACTGGTACAACACAAGATTTATATAACCGCACTTTACTGTCGATGTGCATAAAGTTATTTTTCCAGATGATATCCTTGCTGACTTGAGTTTTTATGTCGTTTGTCGGATTGTGGCTACTTGATGTATCCGGTCCTAAATAACGGAAGGTCATTACCTGTTTAATTGGTCTGTTGTCTACCACGAGTTTACATCTTACGGGCTCCTTGGAGAAAGTCATACATTTTGTTTTATCAATGGAGAATAATATGTTGTATTGTTCACCCGTCTGATAGAACTTATGTATTTGCCTCTGTAAATCGTCCTCCGTTTCTGCCAGAATTACTGCTTCGTCCGAATGACACACCACACTGATTGGCTTGTGGTTCAATCTGTATCCCTTGTTCATTGTTGTCACTTCGTGTATGATCTCGTCCGTTACCAGATTGAAATGGAATGGGCTGAGACTATCCCCCTGTCTTATTCCTCTTAGTGTTGGTATATCATTTGTTGTTTGATTGTCCACTTTTATTCTTGTTGTGTTATCGGTGTTCAGTTTGATGATGATGATGTTTATTATCAGTGGCGATATTTGTTTCCTTCCTAATATGTCCAGTATATCGGGTAGTCGTACCCTGTCGAATGCCTTTCTTAGGTCAATAAGGCAAACGTAGGCGGGGCGGTTGAATTCAATAGCTTTCTCTTTTACCTGTCTTACTATAAACAGGGCATCAGTTGTCGATCTGTTCTTCCGGAATCCTTGTTGTTCATATTTATTTTCTATGGTGCGTTCGAGGATGCTTTTGATGATACTGGTGAACAGTTTCATCATGGTAAAGAGCAGGGTTATTCCTCTGTAGTTCTCCGGGTTGGTTTTTGTCCTTTTTTGAAGATTGGTATAGTGATGCTTTTGTGCCACTCTGTTGGTATGTTGGATTTTGTTGAATAGCTCAGTTAATTTTCTTGCTAGTTCCTCACCGCCATATTTAATGAGTTCATTGGGAATGTCATCTACCCCTCGAGCTTTCCTGTTTTTCAAGTTTTTCATTTTCATCTTGACTTCTTCCTCCGTGATTGTTATTCTCTTCTATTCCTTCCTCAACTTCCATTGGCTGAATTTCTCGATTGGATGTATTGTCATATAGAGTTCTAGAATATGTCTCCCATTCGTTCAGTGGTATCTTCTTAGTATGAATGCACTCGTTTACGGGGTTGTTCCTATTTTTAAGCATCTTCCATACTTTCCTTTGGGTCCCATAAATATCGTGTTCTATGTATGTCGTAAATTTCTCCGAGTATTCTCTCTTGATTCTTCTAATTGCCAAATTAACTCTATTGCAATCTTCTTCTGTTGGTGTACTTTTATATCGCATGTAGCTTTTCTTTCGTTCTTCAGCTAGCCCTTTCACCTATTGATTAAACTAAGGCTTGCTCTTATTTGCCGAGTTTAAATTTGTTCTTTTTTTTCCCATTGCATCGTTAGCCGTCTCGTGTATGCATCTTTTAATTGTATTACAACTATTTTCCACATTCTCACCTGTTATATTTGCCAATGTTAGTTTTCCAGTTAATCTGCCTTCGTATAGATATTGCAACCTAATAATAAAAAGTTAAGCAGTAATCTAATATTCGGTGTGACCGATAGCTAGGAAATTCGTTGCTAAAGGTTCACACGTGTTTTAATAACGATTGACGATGATTTTTATTGTTCATTAACAAACGCAGTTAAGAAACACAAGAGTCAATCACGGATGCATAATATTATATATTTCAATTTAAAACAATGGATATTCTAACAGCAACCAATAATTAAATTGTCAAGACGTGAATAAGTCATTTCGGTGTTGTAGTTAACGAGTCATTAATATATTGTTAAAAAATGTCATTCTATTGTTACCGATGAGCGGGAACTCAGTTTTTAGTGTTTGCATTATGTGCAGTATAATTGAGAATATATAAATAATTATTAACCTTACCTTTCTGGTACATTAGTGACAATAAGATAATTTACCAGCCATATTTACTAAAGGTTTTAACAATACAACCGTCCTAAATTCATTAGTTGGGAGGTTTAAAATAACAACTGTAAGAGGGTCAACATTTTTTTACAGGCAACTTTCAGTAAATCGGATTTTAAAAATAAATAATCTCAAAAACATCTTTTAATTTTTTAATAAGTTTCTTATAGTATCTAATTAGAGGAATTATATATGTCCGCGCAAATGATCATCGTCACAAAGATCTGGGTTTTATAGCATCGATTTTTGTTGTGAATTTCAACTGCACAAGTATTTTAATTTTATTATTTTCTCACCTGGTCTATGTTTTCGGGCTGAGTCATTTGCATACTCGTCGGTTTAACGATTATTTCCCATACAAGGGATGACATTATTTAATAACGAATTCACATAAGGAAGGGTTTATTTTTTAGGTGTGACTGACAAGATTTTTGAAGTGAATCGAATGTATGCAGATGAGCAGGGTATTTTATTTATGGGCAACAAACCTTTTGCTGCAGTTGTCTTTGTTTAGTTTTAGTGGTATGTTTCATTACGAAGTCGTATCAGTTGTGTTTTGCCTGTGAAAGTGATTAGTTGATTGTATGTTTTAAAAGTTTCTGATTGGAAAAGTCCAGTTTTAAGAGGGAGAGATATGTGTAGATGTGGACGCTCAGAAACGCTGTTGGATATTTTGGCAAGCTATGGTCAATATCTGCGTTATTTGGCAACTTCTTTGAACTTGTTTGCTGCCATTTTGTTGTACTTACAGGATCCGACCAAAGATGTTGACGTTGTGACGATGTGATGATCTTCTCTAATCTAAAACTAGATTCGTAAAGTTAAAGGATTGAGAAAATGGTATGAGAAAATTGCTTTAAAAAAGATAATGTAATAAGAACAATAATAACAATTTCATATACGACTAATTTTCAACTAAAAAACTTTATTACTTACGAAAATAAATATTGATCAGCTGATGACTCTCGTCTCTTTCTAATCTGTCAAGAAGCGGCATATTTCTTGATTGAATTGTTGCAACTTAGATTGCTCTGATTGCTAACTTGGGCTCCTCATCTTACACCGTGTCCCGGGGCAAAGTTTCTTGCTTCTGCTCTTGCCCAAACCCGAGTTCTGGTTTGTTCGAATTTTTGAAATGAAATTATTAAGAATGGGTATACAAAAATGTATAGGTTTTGCGAACAATTCTTTCATCTCGAGGACTTCATCCTTGTGGAACGACCTTCCCGAGCTCGTTTTTCCCAACGATTATAACCTCCAACGATTCAAAACCAACGTGAATCGCGTTTTGCGCACACGCACCACTCTCAGAGTGCCCTAAAGGATTTTTCCTATAGTGCTGGTGTTTGATCATAAAAAAAAATAAAAAAAAAACAGAAGAAAAACAAATCGTACCAAACATTATAGTTCGTATTTATATGGTTAACTGAAGTAAGTACATGCCAATCTATTTAATAAATGTTTAAAATATAATAACACTTAAAACTCCCCTTAGCATCCCCATTAATTCTGTTTTTTTTTTGCCCGGACCAGGCATGTATATCGGAAAACAAATTGGATCACGAAGACATTTCCATCAATCCATCTTATTTTTTCCAGCAAGCAGCAGCGGGTGCTTAGCCCCCCCGCTTTCCACTCCTTTAAGTGCCATTTTGGCTCAAGAAAACATCTTTGCTATAACAGTGTTGTCAGATTAATGGTTTGTTGACTAACGAATATATCTGAATGATTTTTGCGAAACGAATTGTAGTATTGGGTAGAATATTCAGGGTAATCAAGGAACTTGGTTTGGGCCTCCCATTTTCGGTTCGGAGCAATAATGCTCCCGCTATTATAACTAAAATTTTAGCTAAAAAAAAACATTTAAAAACCATACAAGTTGGTGATGTCAACATGGTGGTTATGGACGAGTATGATCGATCTTAACCGATTCCATAAGCCGTAACGCAAGAAATGGAAGAACCATTTCTTACTTCTTACTGCCTTACATTTTATGTACTTATATATGAATTGCTCTGTTGCGAATCGCACGTTTATTTTTCTTACGGCTCAACGGTACGTCATACGGCTTACGTTATACTAACTATGAATCCAGCTTAAGAATACTTATGTTAAGTTTAGCTTTGTCATTTGTACCCGTGCATAGAGACTTTTTCCTTTTTTTTTTTTGATCAAACACAAGCACTATAGGAAAAATCCTTTAGGGCACTCTGGGAGTGGTGCGTGTGAACAACAAGCGATTCACGTTGGTTTTGAATCGTTGGAGGTTATATTCGTTGGGAAAAACGACCTCGGGAAGGTCGTTCCACAAAGATGTAGTCCTCCAGATGAAAGAATTCTTAAATAATGAAGTTCGAGGAGTACTAAGCTTAACCACATATGGATGGGCGGCAGTGGTTCGTCGTGTATTTCTGCTAATCGTCACTCTGGGCGGAATTAAGAGGGCAAGGTCAGCCGAGCACCTTCCATGAAAATATCTGTAAAAGAGAGTCAAATCCCCAACCTGTCTTCGATGTTCTAGGCTGTCGAGGTTCTTCGTCAGCTCGTGGTCTCCGATCAGACGAATAGCCCTCCTCTCGATGGAATCCAGCAGCCGAAGAGTATGTTTGGGTGCAGAGCTCCAGACATGAGAGCAGTATAGTGATGGTCGAATCTGGGCTTTGTATAGTGTCAAAAGTTGTTGAGGTGTGTACAACTTTCTGGTTCGGAAGAGTACCCCAAGCTTCTGAGAAGCTATCTTGGCGATTGCCACAACGTGGTTACGCCAAGACATATTTCCTCCGAGATTGACGCCCAGCAAATTAATAGATGAAGCCAGTGGGATTGCGTGTCCGGCCATGACTATTTCCGGTTCTGTAATGTTAACCTTTTTACAGAAAACTGCTGCCTGGGTTTTTTTAGCGTTAAATTCGACTTGGTTACTGTCACCTGACCTTTGACCGAAAATAGGTACATTTAAAATACATAACATCGCTAACGTAGAAAATTTATAAAAATCTCATTAAACTGTCTAGAACTAAATGATACATTGTTTCAACCGCATCTTACTCACCTATTTTCACAGATATTTTTCTTTACAACTTTTTAAATCCAATAAAAAAGTAGTAAAATAATTTCATCCATTAAATCATCTCAGTAATTTGGCAACAGTGTCCTTTATGACGCCGTCACATGTGCGCCATTGTTAGAGCGCCGGGACGCTGTTCGGGATAAAAAGGGTGGGTGGGGGATAAGACAGGCCGGAGGGGGTGGTGGCTTTAATGCATTGGGAAAAATGTATAGGTTGGGGGGTCGCGTTGTTTGTAGGTTAGAGGGTATAAATAATAAATTTTGGCTTTTTGGTTATCAAAATTTAATTTTTACATTTCATGTACCGGGTGGTGCGTCCGAACAGGGAACATGGGATTTCCCTTGTAAATGTCGTGGTTGCCTCCGTATTAATTTTAAAGAACACTTTTATCAAGACTTTTTAAAGAGAATAATAAGAATAAAATGTCAGCCAAATTTGAACTTTTTTATGCATATTGTTTTTAAGATATTAAGAAGATTCTGTCCTCAAAATATCTGAATCTGGAGTACGATGCTGTTTAGTTTTAATTAAGGTTAAAATTAAAATACCAGTAATCACCTTTATAATTAGTAGAGACCGGATTATATGCAACCAAAAGTCTGTGAGATATGCATATGCATATATTTTTTAAAATATATGCAAGATATATGCAAAAAAATAAAGAAATATGCAAATATGCTCAATCCAAAACAAGTTCTTGATACGGCTTAATCCAAGAGGTAAAGATTGTTTCAAGAAAAATGGATATAACTTAATGACTGTCGTAAAAGTACCTGGGTCATCCCATTATTTATGATCCTTTGTTATTATTATGTGGAAAGGACCGGATTGTAATAATTATAATTAAATATAGACACATCAGGTAGGTTAGGTTGCTTAATTTATATTTAAATATCTTTTTGTGGTTGAATTTGTTAGGTTTTGAGGAATGGTTCAAGAATTGTCTTTTACCAAACATTCCTCAGAATAGCGTGATAGTAATGGACAATGCGAGCTATCACAGTCGCCAATTACATAAAGCTCCAAGCTCAAATAATACAAAATTGGAGATTCAGAACTACATGGCGGCGAATAATATATATTTTGAAGAAAGTCATAAAAAAAGTGATCTTTTTGAAGTTTTAAAGACATTTTGTATAAAAAAAGTATATGTTTGTGACACATTGGCAGAAGAAATTGGACACACAGTGCTACGGCTCCCACCCTATTATTGCATTTTTAACCCCATAGAGCATATGTGGCACCAGTTAAAATCACTGGTTAGGTCTGAAAATATTTCTCCGACTTTAAGTTCTAGTGTTGTAGAATTAATACGAAAATGCTTTAATGATATTCCCCCAGGTAGTTGTAAAAATTCAGTCCGTCACGTAATAACTGTAGAAAATTCGTATATTAGTCTGGATCGTATAATTAATCCAATTATAATTAATTTTGATGAGGATCGCGATAGCGAAACAGAACTATCTAAAGAATGACATTATAAATGTAAATAAATATGACTAGTAATATTTTTAAAAAAATGTTATTTCATTTGATTACATTAATATAATCATATCATTACTTGTTTTCCTTAGTCCGTCCCTTCATACTTCACTTGTTTATTGCCCAGCTCTTGTCTACACAATGGGGCCGACCCAGGAAATCATTAAGTCGTATCCAATTTTCTTAAAACGTACTCTATATTGTATTTTGGACATCTTAATCAAATTAACACGTTTCTCACTTAGTCGAACGTACACAGTAATACTAACTACACATACAACAGCCACAATAATATTGAAAAACTAAATATGGAAAAAATATTTATAGGCGATTTGGACAAATAAATTAAATTAGAATTACCTACTAGGAATGCAGATTAATAAAATAAAACCGCCCTTATATAATTATAATCATTTCACAGGTAAATAGGTATCTAAGATAATCCGTAAATAAATGAAAATAAAATTTTTCATTTTGATCAACTTAGTACCTGAATTGGGCTTTACCTTTTAAATTAAAAAAATATGCAAATTATGCCTTAAGTACCCTAAATATGCTGTGGATGGTCAACTTTCAAGATATATGGAAAATATGCATTAAATATGCATTTGCATAAAATCCGGTCTCTAATAATTAGGTTTACACTTGTCGGTATTTGACAGCGTTTCTAATTTATTCAAATAATTTTTGCATTGAATATTTCTAATCGCCATGAGCTATTCGGTTGAGAAATGCAATGATTAAATGGTACCATGGCGGAAATAGTATCTAATATTAACATTGACATAAAATAAAAGTTTGACAAATTTCTAATCATTTAATTACTCGTGTGCTAACAGAAATGAGTCCTTAGTTCCTAATTTATCACTTTAAAAATACATTTTGTTAAATTACTCTTAAATTACTAGGAATAAATACAACTGGGTGAAATTTTTTTTTACAGTCAACTTTCAGTAAATCGGAATTTAAAAATAAATAATCTCAAAAACATCTGTTAATTTTTTTATAGGTTTCTTATAGTATCTAATTAGAGGAATTATATATGTCCGCGCGCAAAAGATCATCGTCACAAAGATCTTGGTCTATTTTTGTATAGCATCGATTTTTAAAATAATTTAACGCCCGTCACATGGCTAATTTTATTCTTCTGAATCATATAACGACAATATTTGGAACTGAGTTATTTTAATCACTCACTATAACCATTTTCCTATTATTTATAACGGCCCTGTCTTATATTGGCTTAAAGTTTTGGAATGTTCCTTATAGAATGTTAAAATACTAAGAAAATTAGTCATATTTTTAATCTAAGGTGTAAACGAAACTTGCACATGAAAATATATTTTTCCTTAATGGTTTATAAATGGTTAATAAAAAAATATTGAATATAGATTCGGATAACAAACCGTCACATCAATGTATCTCCGGTAACATTTTCATGCGTTACCGGCGATTCTGTGACCGGCGATACAAGAATGCACAAATTCGTGGATAACAGTTAATACAAGCTATTTCTTAAACTTTGTTAGACTGAAATAAGTATCTGTACTTAAGAGAATGACTTCGTGTATATGTTAAGTTATATGCTAAGGACTGAAAGTTGCATGTAAAAATTTTTGACCCTACTCTATTTTTCTTATTGCAGTATTTAAAAAGTTTAAGAATATTTTTGGGCTAAAATAAAATAAATAGGAGAGCTAATATTGGATCATCTTACTAGTTACGTGGGATATCCTATGTGCCCTGACTGGACGCACCATCCGGTATATAATTAAAGCATGCAGAGAATGATAATTTCGGTCAGGTGGGGAGCAAACATGCAATTTGTTCGAACTGAATAGTAATTGGAATAGAAATAATTTTCACACGAAAAACAATAATTCACAAGGCAAAAATTCTCAAACTAAATCCAAATTTGATTTGTATCTACGCAACTTAATGTGCTTGTACTTCTTTGATTTTTAATACTCGATGTACTCTGTAACTCGAAAAGTAATGAGTTTTCTATTTTTTTGTTATATGACGTACTACCTTTATTTTAACATGTACACCTCTCCAAGGATCCTGATGGATTATCCGCACATCCTGTATAAGGGGATCCTGTTTACCTTATGACAAATACATTGAGAACTCAAGTATAAGACAATCTAAACTAAATAATTTGGCAATCTATAATAAAACTCCGTTGTAGGATAAAATGGAATTTTCATTTTATTATGAATTTCACTGTAAGTATGGGGGATGAAGCTTTTCTGTGCCCTCATGGAATTCATTTACGTGAGCGCATTCATAAGCACTCGTTAATCAATAAAATAAAATATAATTGTAATTATATCTTTTTAAAAAAATATTTCGAATCCTCTATATTTCTCACAGGCACCAAAATGAGATAATGAAATTAGGGAGATGAATTCCTCCTTTTCTCGAGATTCAAATAAATCACGACCGGAAATGGAGAACTTTTACCGGATTTAATCAGTCAGTATACAATGCAAGCCAGCTTCGGCTGATGGATTAGATATCCGTATATTGCAAATAGAAATACGGGGTGATTTTATCTAATAAGTATCACTTGATAATTTTAATAATATTTCTGTTAAGAATTCATGTGTAATGTTTTACTTTTGATTATACAGGGTGTAACAGAAAGGATTGGGAGTGATTTCCTTGGCAAAAAATAATATTTTTTTCCTATTATATTCCTAATAATATTTCTGTTTCTAAACTACAGGGTGTTAAAAAATTTAATAATTGTTTTTGCGTAATAACTTTTTAGCGCTGGCAAATAATGAAATGAAATATTGGCAGGAGCATACTTTGATATTGCCCTAATAACATTAAAAAAATTGACTTCGTAGATTACTCAGTGGCGTGTGTACGAATATAAGGGTTTTCAGGGGGACAGCATTTTCAGCATCTTTTGTAATATTCTTTTTATTTTGTTAAATCTTATTAATTAATAATTAATATTTTGTTTGTAAGTTAATAGTTGATACATTTATTATTGTTAATTAATTAATTATTAGAATTTTATTATATACTTTTAACAGTCTTTTAACACTCTGTAGTTTGGTAACCAAAATCAGTAGACCAAAAATTTATTTTGCCAAGGAAATCACTGCTAAATTTACTCCCAACATTTCTGTTACATCCTGTATAGTATTGTTCCGCGAGTAACATGAATTGTTTTCAAATTAGAAATATATATTAGGTTCGTTCATAGAGCGAACAAACCCGAACAAACCAAAGTTATTAAAATCATTTCAACAAATTTAAAAAAAATTCCACCACCAAACTTCACTGAATTTCTTGAAACCGTTTTAACAGCGATTTATTTCTTTATTTTGAATTAAGTTGGATTTTGGGCGATGGATATTTCTAATATTTGTTGAAATGATTTGAATTCATAATTTTCAATTCATTGTTATCTTATTTTCTGTCAAAACAATTATTTTTGTTGAAAATAAAAACCTACATGCAATGTTGTTTTAAAAAGCAAATACAGTGAAACCTCTCTTATGCGGACCGTCTAAATGTGTCCGCCTAATAGAGGTGTCCGCCCATTGGAAATTTCTTATTAGGTAATATGTAAATGCAAAATTATTACTATGTACCTATCTGTATGTACAAATAAACATAACATAACAAAAATACACTAGTTTTAGTTAGGATGTAGTACTAAAAAAATCTAATAACGTAGTTTGACGTGTTTTCGTTTTAAACTTGCAATCTATATACTCTAATAGCACACTGCTATCAATGTTAATGAACTCGCCCAAATCATTGTTATCAAATTACAAACTTCCACAATATCAATATTCTCTTTCAGACTCAAAACGCGACATTTTTGTGCCATTGTTTACGATTTTAACCTTACAACTCAAAAATAAACGGCGGACTGGTGTCGGGGAATCACACATACTTTCATTCGGCGAAGTCCTTTCGCGCTGCCACGCATATGCGATTGGTTGCCGGTCTATCTTCAGAGAGTTCTTGCACCGTACTTATTGGTCTCCCAAATACTTAAAATTTTTTTTTTGTCCGTTTAAAGGATGGTTTTCGCACTCTTTGTATGAAAACAGCCTGTCCGCGTCTGCCCAAAGGAGGGTTCGCCCAAGAAAGGTTGAATTTCATTTCATAGTTCAGGACTATGAAAAAATGTCCGCTTAATAGAGATGTGCGCTTATTAGAGGTGTCCGTTATGAGAGGTTTCACTGTATCTCGGAAACGGATTGATTTAACAAAACAAATAAAGTATACATTTTTTCTTTAGAAATGACCATTCTATTATACATTTAAATCAGAATCCCTATAAAGTTACCTGCACGAAATTTTGTGCGTGATATAGTGACCGTGTAGGGTGTAAGGAGCACTAGTTATTTGAAAACAGAAATATATTCATGTTGCTCGCCCTCAGAAACCAATTACAAATGTTCATGTTCACATCTCAAGAACCGCTTGAGCTTTGATGAAAAAATTATTTTTTAAATTGAACTTTAATACTCTCTCTCATTAACGACCAAAATTTGAGTACGTTTAGCGCACACCTATTATTTTCATGTGTAGAATATATGGTTACTCTATGGCGCATTTATTACATACCACCCTGTATATAAAAAACTAATTGTTTTTTTAAATGCAATTCTCAAACTTTAAACTTGAAGAATAAGCAATTCACATTCTTAGGTAGGTTGTAAACAACATTCCAGAAAAACAATCGGGGAACTTTGAAAATTAGTATACTTTTTCTTTATCGTTTTGCGTAAATTAGACAAAGACATGCCATCGGCTTCGAGCCTTCGGAACGTGCTTTTTATCAAGCCCTTATAGGAATGGCCGTATTTCATACCTGCTTTCATGTTTGACAGTACCGTATTAACAACTGTCATATTCGTCGTCACAAAGCAGATAGAAATACCAGGTCCATGTTTGTTTCAAGTCGATAAGGAGCTTAGAATTTCGATAGACTATGGCTTCAAATTTAATCTCCTTTCGGCGTTTAGCTCTACGTTGAATAATTATAAAATTTAGTGGAAAAATAAATCGTCTCTTCTCGCCCCCACATACGCGGCACGATAACCGACGCTGCTGTTCACGTTCTTTCTACTACGTTTTTTTCAATTCCTTTTATATACGATTTCCAGATTGAATGTGCCGGGAATAAGTCTGAACGGTTTAACTGCGATGTTTGTATTAAGTTTTGAAATGAGCTTTGGAGCGGAGAGCACGAAAATGTTTGTATTGATTCTCGGAGAGAGACTTTTATGTGCGTGGCTTGAATCGAATTGAAAAATAGGGTTTTAACATACGAAATGCTTGCTCCTTATAAAATGAAGTTCAAGAAGTTAAATTAAATGGATTTCAATTTCGTACGTTTTCAATTTGGAAGCTCGATTTTATATTGTACCTATGAGATTGAAGAAGTTATTTGAATAATTCTAAAAATAATTATATAAATTAGAGAAAATGATATCTGCTAGCGGACTAGGGTAGCCTTAATGGATGGAGACCTCCTAAAAAGACAAAAGTAAAAATATACCGGTTGTCAATTTGAAAACTTCCCACCCTTAATATCTCGCCCTCAGTAAATACTCAAGCAGCAAGGGATAGTCGAATCAACGTTGATTACACAGCATAACAAAAAAAATTTGCCTTGGTGTCGAAGAAAAAACAACTGATTTTAGTTATTTTGAATGCGGTGATTCCAAAAACAGTTAGCTTTTCCTCGTATCCGCTCTAATTTTTGAGATAGAACCTACTCATAATAAATTGTAATATTAATACATTTGACAATTATAATTGTCATAAATTTTATCAAAAATTTAACTATTCCAAGCCTAATTATACCTATTTATTCATAAATCACTGGAAATACCTAATTTTATATTGGCAAAAAGCCATATAATTATCACAGATATGAAATAATTTTTCCGTGAATTTTCTTACACCTGCAGATTTCTTATTTTCGTATTTGCAATTAGTACAAACTATACATTACAAGGCAATAAAAGAGATGTGTTTTCGCAGGTACGGTATTAGTACCTATATAATCCTCATATGCGGAATATTGCGTGAATTCATTTGCAAAATTTAGTTGAAGAATGATGCGAGTTTTTAATATTTGTCCAGCAAATTCCCTGCACTCAGCAAGGAGAAATTAAAAGCCGGAATATTTGATGGACCTCAGATCAGAGAGCTCATAAAACATTCACATTGCACAGAATCGATGACCGAAACTGAATTTAATACATGGTGCTCTTTTGTTAAAGTTGTGCAAAATTTTCTCGGAAACAATTAATCGGAAAATTACCGAGAGATAGTGGATGCTCAACAACTTTAACCAACATGGGTGTAATATGAGCATTGAGATTCATTATCTTCACAGCCACTTGGAACGATTCCCAGAAACACTTGGCGATCTTAGTGAAGAACAGGGGGGAACGATTCCACCAGGATATAAAACCTATGGAAGTGAGATAACAGGGTAGATGGGACATTCATATGATGGCCCATTAATGCTGGAGTCTTCAACGAGACTGTCCTTTTCAATCTCATGCGAGGACATCTTATAAAAGGTTTTTGGCTGATGCAGATTAGCTCATTTTTCTTTATTAGTTTAGGTTAATGTAAATTAATAGATTAAGTTAATATTGTTAATGTTATTGACATATGATTTTGTATTTGTTGTGGTGTACAATAAATATTTTTCTACCATTCCTGAGTTGTTTTTTGGCGGTAGCAGTAATACATATATAATTATGCGACATAAAATACCATTAATCTCGATAACATAGTTGGGTGGGAAGTTTCCAAATTGACTATGTATACCTAAGAACGATAATTAACTACAACATTATTACTTTAAAAGTCCAATTCTGAAATAAAAAGCGTGACAGTATCCGATCAATTAAAATTGTTCAATAAACGAATAAATGTAAATGAACGAATAATACGACGCTATTTGAACCCGGAGACAGAACGATGCTCCATTGACCCCGATCTCTTAATTAAAACGGGGGTGGGGGGAGCGTAAATTAGGGGAGCAGTCAGTGTCAAGGCCGCCTCGACGGCGCCGAATTAAAATTCCGGGTAATGAAGGACGCCCGTTCCGGAAGTTTGGAGTTTCTTAGACAATTAAAGGACTTTGTCGTAGGTTAGGATTATTAGGATTAAGGAAATTGGCGAGTTGTTTTAGGCGTCGGAAATTTTGGGAACGCGTAATGTTTGGGGAAAGTTTGAAAGGGGCTGCGCGATGAGAGGGTGCCGACTTTTAGCGAGTTTATTAAAATTTGGAAACGCTTGGTGTGCTTGCTTCTTTGGGCATACTTTATTATTACCTTACACAAAAATTTTCAAAGGTACCTGGCTTAACAAGGACTGAGACGGAGATACAACACTGAACCATATATTGCAGGCAAAGATGATTTTAAGTCTAGCCTTTGTTCTCCCTGCTCAGTTAGATGAGTCTGTTGATCAGCTGTCTGCAAATTTGACAAATGATTTGCAAGAGTTGATGAACAGGTTCGAGAACAATTATGTTTGCAGGCCAGGTAGAAGAGGAAATGTATAGCGACCACCTATATTTCCCATAGCCAACCAACCAACATCTTCTAAAGTACCTGGAAGGCTTCAACATTATCAACGATCATCAATATGGTTTTCGGAAGTCCAGATCAATTGGAGATCTTCTAGCCTATGTCACCCATCTTTGGAACAACGCAATCCAACATCATAGGGAGTCTCGGGCTGTTGCACTGGATATTTCTAAAGCCTTTGATCGTGTCTGGCATGAGGGACTTCTAAGTAAATTGCGATCCTATGGTATGCCCAGTCGATTCTGTGCATGGTTGTCTAGCTTTCTTAAGGACTGCTCTCGGCAAGTGGCGATTGACGGATTTCTATCACACACCTTCACCATCAATGCCGATGTTCCTCAAGGGTCCATATTGTCTCTCACTCTCTTCTTACTCTACATTAATGACCTTCTAGTGAAAGCGAAAAATCCGATATTTAGTTTTGCTGCCAACAAAGACCTGGAAGAAATTTTGGTTTGGGGTGACAGTAACCAAATCGAATTTAACGCTCAAAAAATCCAGGCAGCAGTTTTCTCTAAAAAGGTTAACATTACAGAACCGGATATAGTCATGGACGAACACGCAATCCCACTGGCTTCATCTATTAATTTGCTGGGCGTCAATCTGGGAGGAAATATGTCTTGTCACAACCACGTTGTGGCAATCGCCAAAATAGCTTCTCAGAAACTTAGTGTACTCTTCCGAACCAGAAAGTTGTACACACCTCAACAACTTTTGACATTATACAAAGCCCAGATTCGACAATCACTGCTCTCATGTCTGGAGCTCTGCACCCAAACATACTCTTCGGCTACTCGACCACGAGCTGACGAAGAACCTCGACAGCCGAGAACATCGAGGACAGGTTGGGGATTTGACTCTCTTTTACAGATATTTTCATGGAAAGTGCTCGGCTGCTTCGCTGAAACTCCTCATTTGCTTTTGGTCCAATGCAATTTAATAAACGTATTATATTCCTGTTTGTAAGCTTTTTCGATTTTTCAGTCAATAAATTTAGTGTTGATTCTTTGGCTTTATTAATTATTTGGATCGAATTGAAATGAATTTTCGTCTTTGTAAGCGAAATTATTTCTTGTTTTGTTTAATAAATGCCTTTATTCATAATAATACAATAATATATATCATTAGATAAATTAGCTATGATGTAGAACCACCAAATCTAGCTATAGATAAGACACCAAATTTGCCTAAAACTTATGGCGGAATTTTCTGCTGGGGAGAGTATATTAAATTTCTCATTAGTCAGTAAGAATAGGTTGTACTTATCAAATACTAAGATATCCTAAAAATTTGTTTCTCCCCATATTGTTCTATATTTTTATGCGTATATTTGACATTCTTCATAAAAAACTAATATTACCAAACACAAACCCGAAGAATGTGTTATTAAAACAGAATAAGAAGAACTTTAGGGGCAAAAAATATTTCTTATAAAATATTAGTTTGCTCCACAGGCCTGCAAATTTCGCGAACAAAAAATTTAATTTAAGACACAGTAAACAAGCCAGGCAAAATATTTCGCAGTGCTGCATATTTTCTCGTTTTATACGTTTAATATATTCCATTTTCGTATTTTATTCCAGATAACCCCATTTGCCGTTGAAAATGCGAGGAAAATGATGATACCACATCCATTTGCCGAGGCCTAATTTCGTCTCTTCATCTCCATCCCTAAAGAAAGTAGATGGGGTGAACGTGTATGTGTAAATTCCACATCAAAATTCAAGAAACAAGCCAACAGGAACGACGGCAGGGTTGCAAAATCGTCCAGCGTTTAAAAGTTTTGTATAATTTGTAAACCAGATCATTTACTTGTCGATTTAACGAAGGAAGATAATAGAGAAAGGGTAATTATGTCATTAGTTGGAAAATGTGGCGAAGAAATCAGCTTAGACGCGCCAGACATTGAACTAGTCAGTTTAAATACTTGGGACATGTGCTACGCATATGTCGAGACAACCCTGGGAAATCACCAGGCAAATAAGGTTGGCTTGGGTTGCATTTGGAAAATTACGCAGCACCTTACAAGGAAATATTCTAAAAACTAACATTTCAAGCCGAGATAGGATTCAGAACAACAGACTAAGAGAAATGACCAAGTTAACTGACGCTGTACAATGCAAAACAACCCTAAAGTGAAACAGGCCGGTCATGTGGACCGACATAAGGACGGGCGTTGAACTAAAACGATTACTGGACACAGGGAAAGACCGTTAGGTTGCTAAAAGGGATTTCTCGCTGAAATACGACCCAGAACAACAAACTAAGAGAAATGTCCAAGTTAACTAACGCTGTACAATGCAAAACAACCCTAAAGTGAAACTGGGTGATCATTGCGTGGATGCCAAGACAGCAGGCATTCTGCAGCGGTGGTTGGCAGTCTACAAGATGGTCAAACGATATAAAAAGGAACCAGCCTAACTTGAAGAATAGGGAGGATAGACCAAGATGGAACAGACTGCCGGAGGCATATGTCCTGCAATGTACGCAGATAACTGTTGTATGATGGACAATGTTATATTTTATGTATTTGATGGAGATTGTAACAAATTTAATTTTTTAGTGAGATTTTTTTCTCAAAATTAAATTCTGTACTGCTGTCCCTCGTAGGTAGGTAGAAAGCAAAAGGTTATCCAGCTTGATCTGGAATAGTATAAATTTATGTCCCTGTCTAAATAAAACGGGTTTTAATAGCCGTATTATATTATTTCTATACGTAAATAAAGCGACAATAAAAAAATTTACTATTTGTTCAAAATTAAATACGAACCAAATTTTATTTCCTCGAGACACGAACTGGCAAAATCCGGCAACGGCGTAAGGAAACTTGGCAGTCTTGGCGGGAAGCAATAAGCCGTCCCCGAGAAGCAGCGGCATAAAGAAAATCCACGAGGGGCGGTTAAGCCGCCCCCCGTAAATCACCGAGGGCGGCTTTGCATGCACGAGGTGTATGTGTTCGGGGGTCGAAGCGGGGCAAATTGGACCCTTTTATCCCTCTTTTACTTTTACGAAATAGGATGGTGGGTTTGCGAGGAAACCGGGAAAGCATTAGGTTAAATAAATATGTATATTTTTCGGCGGTGCTAAATGTGATGTAAAAATATATAATGCAATAAGAGGAAAATGTTTTTGTATTCTACATTTCCTTTAATACATTAAATCTCATCAATATCATCAAATAGCTCCTCAGTATCTGGATACTGTATGAATATGCCATTAAGACCATATAAACAGGTACAAGTACCCAAAAACGGTATCCACAGTCTTTTAAATCGAAAAGACAATTGTAAATAGTGGAGACCGTTTTAAATTTAGCTTCGAAATATGGTACAGTACGTTTCACGAAATTTGCATACGACTTAATGATTTCTTGGGTCGGTCCCATTGTGTCGACAAGAGCTTGGCAATAAACAAGTGAAGTATGAAGGGACGGACTAAGGAAAACAAGTAATGATATGATTATATTAATGTAATCAAATGAAATAACATTTTTTTAAAATATTACTAGTCATATTTATTTACATTTATAATGTCATTCTATAGATAGTTCTGTTTCCCTATCGCTATCCTCATCAAAATTAATTATAATTGGATTAATTGTACGATCTAGACTAATATACGAATTTTCTACAGTTATTACGTGACGGACTGAATTTTTCCAACTACCTGGGGGAATATCATTAAAGCATTTTCGTATTAATTCTACAACACTAGAACTTAAAGTCGGAGAAATATTTTCAGACCTAACCAGTGATTTTAACTGGTGCCACATATGCTCTATGGGGTTAAAAATGCAATAATAGGGTGGGAGCCGTAGCACTGTATGTCCAATTTCTTCTGCCAATGTGTCACAAACATATACTTTTTTTATACAAAATGTCTTTAAAACTTCTAAAAGATCACTTTTTTATAACTTTCTTCAAAATATATATCATTCGCCGCCATGTAGTTCTGAATCTCCAATTTTGTATTATTTTGAGCTTGCAGGTTTATGTAATTGTCGACTGTGATAGCTCGCATTGTCCATTACTATCACGCTATTCTGAGGACTGTTTGGTAAAAGACAATTCTTGAACCATTCCTTAAAAACTAACAAATTTTACCACAAAAAGATATTTAAATATAAACTACCTGATGTGCGTATATTTAATTATAATTATTACAATCCGGTCCTTTCCACATATTAATAACAAACGGTCATAAATAATGGAATGGCCCAGGTACTTTAATTGCAGTCATTAAGTTATATCCATTTTTCGTGAAACAATCTTTACCTACATTTCTATGCTCAATTTAAAATTTTAACAAATTCTATCCGCTAGTTTTCTTGTAGTTTGTCACACCTTTTTACCTTAAAGAGGTCACTGATAAGTGGCCATGTGCTGAAATCATACTTGTTTTGAAAATACCATAAAACATAGTATAATATGCAAGGGGGGACAAAACATTCATTTCATAATACACCATTTATTTACAATCATGCACAGTTCTACAGTTCTGGCAACGCTGTAATAAGGTACACGTTTAGATAATTTCGATCTAACAGTATTCATAAATAGGCAAGAGAAGTAATTAAATGGTTTGCCGTTATTAACAGTCGAGCTGCGAAATGATTACTTGGTCAGCAAGAGTTTACAATTGGTCAGTAGAAACAAACATGTCTAGAAGCAGTTTGCTTCAGAGGTCGCAGGGCACTGTTAATTTATGTAACTTTCTTGTGTTTTCTTTTGCCGAATACAGAAGGAAATCGGCTACAAAAGTTGAAGCGGGGGAGGGGTTTTCACTTGTTTTCCCACGGCACTGTCACGATTCAGAAGTCCATAAGTTGCTGACCAACTAGCCATCTTGGCTGACCGAATACATTTTTCTGTTCGCAAAAATAAGAATATTTTGCTAACCAGTTAGAAGATACCCAATAGGTAATCGTTGTATTTGGTACATAAATTCAGCTAATATAAAGAAATAATCCATATTTTTGCAATATTTACTTAAAATATAGATTTAGCTACACCACTGCTTTACCTAAAAAACATATAACCTCATTAATCTGACTTATCGACGGAATATTAATGCGGGGTTAGGCTAGTCAAATTTCTTACACACCACGCACTGACGAACCATTGTAGGTGGCTAATAAATAGTTCTAAATAGTTTTAGTTCGAAAAAAACACTAAAAATGAATCCAACAACACAATAAATCACAAACAGTCACAATAGCAACAGCGATAAACCGGTAACAACACCGCCGGCGATAATGAATGAAATTGGTAAACTTCAGGGTAATATTTACACTAGCAGGTAAATATGAGCATACAGCGTTGCCACTATGATTTCCTTAATACATTGCAATTTAATGTGCTTGGGATATATATAAGTAACTTTACGAGTGAAAATTTAAATAATACATATTTAGTACAATATTTGTACTTAATAGGCACACATGAGAAATGCATTCAATATAATTAATATTATAGTTTTCCGTTTCAAATGCAGGCGGTAGATTTTAGGACTCTCATTACAGACTTGGCATAATTGATTACTGTTTAAAACTTTGTATAATTCTGACAGAATAAAAACAATTCTGTCTATTTATTAAATACCTGTTTTTGGAAAATACATATACAGGGTGTTCCTTAATAACGTGGTAAAATTTCAAGGTGTGATTCCTTAGGTCTTTTTATAAAGAAAAGTTCATATGAACGTATGTCCGCAACGGCTTAAATTTTTTGCTACAGCGTGTTGAATTTTTATTTTTTAAATGGTTATTTTCTAATATCTTCGAAAGGACTTTAGATAATATTTTCAATTCTGGTATGTGTTAATAGGCTACAGAATCACAAATTCCAGTTAGTTTAGAAAAGTTATTCAATTGTTCCACCACCAGTGGCGTCCCTGCAAACATGTCCTCTGATATTTTTTACAAAAAAGATGGTACGCCACTGACATGTTTCCATATGGATATTTTTTCTGATTAGCCTGGTCAATTCTGCATGAAAATGGTCTCGCGAGTTTTCTCGTCAGATGCGCCGCGCCGCGCCGTTCTTGATTAAAACCACTAAATTCATATTAAAACTCATTATTATTAACATTGATAAAATATTAAGAATACATTTTGTTTTATAAAATTTATCATTAATTATTTTATCAATGTTAATAATAATGAGTTTCAATATGAATTTAGTGGTTTTAATTAAGAACGGTGTGTCTGACGAGAAAAACTCAAGATACCGTTTTCATGTAGAATTGACCAGGCTAATCAGGAAAAATATCAGTGGCGTACCATATTTTTTGTAAAAAATGTCAGATGACATATTTGCCACTGGTGGAGCAATTGAGTATTATATTTTTAAAGTAAGTATTTCTTGTTGTGTGTGTGGTTTAATCGATTAAATTTATAGGCCTTGCGATATTATAATATATGATTATACACATTTTATGTTTATCCTGTTCTGATTCGAAACAATAAAAATATATCTCTCTTTACGTTTATATTGAAACCAACCAAGTTCTGATCGCTGTTCCGTAGTACATTTCCCGGATACGTCTTTATATATTTTTGCGTGGAAAACAGGAAAATGAAAAATGACTTTTTAATATATTCCTGCTCGCCCGTGTATCGGGTAAGAAAAGTTATATCGTATATACGGGCGCCGTTTTTCTAATACCTGCCTGTCGGTTTTTCTTGCAGCCGACGCCGCAGTTTTCTGAAAAATACTCGGCATTATAATTTAAAATTTAATACTTCTGATTTCGAAGCAATTTCATAAAAGTTTTCTATACGGACTTTTTAAATTATGATGCGGCGTGGCGGTTGCGTTTATCGCACACATTGCGAGTTTATCGTAGTAGATGTAGATCCTAAGATCTCTATATTAGTGTTGTGATCGTTCGAGCGAAAACCCGCTTGAGTACTCGATTATTGAAATAACCGACATCGCTCGATTATTAAAAAAAGTGCTCAATAATACCCTCTATAATTTTTTTTCATATATTTAATTTTTAAACTTTGTAATAAAGTCCCTACTCCCTAGATTTACCCTTTGTGGTCTGCGTTAAATTAATTTCGGGTTTAGGTCTTCCCGCATTCTTCATTTCAATTTTTTGCTTCAAACTCAAAGAGCTAAAGTTATTTTTTAAAAATCCAGCGTCAAACTATTCATTTTAACTTAATAAATATATAATATTAAAATATTAAAACATACACGCTCTAATTTCTAACTAGATGCACGAACAGACAACGGCGCGGCGCACAATAAAATTGTGCGCCTTTCCCGTGTTAAATCACCATAGCGCCGATATCCCCCGCTGTCTCCCGCCACCTGTTACTACAGACAACTGCATTATACCACGCCTACTTAATTAAACTAGAAAAAATGAAGTTGATGATTGCTTGAAATCAAAGCGTCGTATAAAAAAATTATTTTGTAATCTTTGGGTTCATTAAAAGTTGCTGTCAGATGTGTCAGTTTCGCTGTAACTTTAATATACTTTTTTTATGATCAAACACAAGCACTATAGGAAAAATCCTTTAGGGCACTCTAGGAGTGGTGCGTGTGCGAATAAAGCGATTGGTTTCGAATCATTGGAGGTTATATTCGTTGGGAAAAACGACCTCAGGAAGGTCGTTCCATAAGGATGAAGTCCTCCAGATGAAAGAATTCTTAAATAATGAAGTTCGAGGAGTACTAAGCTTAGCCACATATGGATGGGCGGCAGTGGTTCGTCTGTATTTCTGCTATTCGCCGCTTTGGGTGGAATTAAGAGGGCAAGGTCAGCCGAGCACTTTCCATGAAAATATCTGTAAAAGAGAGTCAAATCCCCAACCTGTCTTCGATGTTCTAGGCCGTCGAGGTTCTTCGTCAGCTCGTGGTCTCCGATCAGACGAATGGCCCTCCTCTCGATGGAATCCAGTAGCCGAAGAGTACGTTTGGGTGCAGAGCTCCAGACAAACTAGTGCTTTGATTGTGATACTTTTTCCCATTTAATCGAAGTTCTACCTGTTACCATTAACGATATCCAATATTGGGCGCCCTGTATAGCTTCGAGCTCATCGTTTGACCTACTCTGCGTTACACGGTCGCAAAATTATTTAAATTATACAATTAATTTCCTAAATTCACTTATATCATTTCTACAAAAGTTTTAAACTTATCTAACTCGTTAAAACCAACCCCCGAAGGCGGGTTGAGTCAACAGGTGGTGGCAAATACAATCTCGGCAAACACGCCGGCACCAATTAAGACCGCTGTTCGCAGCCAGTTCGTTCATTAGTCCACTAATTTATTAAATTTAAACTTTGCGAGGTAGTAAAGCTAGCTGTTGCTTCTCTCGCATTTTTATTTAAAACGTTTTAAACCCGTTTTAACTTTATTACGTCCTGTTAAAGTATCTTTTAACTTTATCTTTAACTTCATTATGAATTAATAATTTTTACGGTGAGGAATTATCGCAGACGGTATTTTTTTAAAAAATATCGCTCACTTACATAGTACACAGCAGCAAACTTTTTAAGAATTCATTAGAACTAGTGCTGGGAAAAACCGATGATTTTAATAATCGAGTACTTGATACTCGAGCGATTCTAATAATCGAGTGAATCGCGCGAGCGAACTTGACATGTTTATGACTAAGAGGAATGTGTTTATAAAACACCAGTGGTTGTTTTTGAAAGTTTATTCTAGAGTTTTTATTAAGGAAGAACAGCTGATTCTGATTTAAAAAAAAATTACATCCTTTAATTTTTTAAAAAGTTACAATCGCCGCTGGCTAGCCCAGTCGAAACAAAACCCATGTCGCGACGACTCCACTAAGGGATTTGGCATACTTTTCTATATGCACCTTCTCGTTTATGTGCCTTTAAGAAAGACGTATGTCGTGTCAGCCTTCTGAACGTCAAATTCGAACGTTGGGTGGTGCGCGAAGATCGGGTATCAAGCACATATATATGACCAATATATTGCCAATACGAACGTTCTAAAATACAAGAGGTGTTCCCGCTATGGGAGATGGCGTGGTACTATTGAGTTTGCACAGTAGGGTGGAAATTTTATCGATCGCGTCAGAGCCGGCCCGACATTATTTGTTTGTTGTTATTCGTTGGTTCTCGATGCTTTTTTTGCAAATTACAGAATAAAAAGTGGTTCATCCACATTGTTGTCGGTATATTAGTGCTTATAAAGTTATAAACTTTCATTACCATTCATTACCATTACCATAACAATTTTTGTGAAGGAGTTTTTAATTTGTGGTGATTCGATTCGCTGTTTGGTAGGTTAGTGGCTTGTTTTGTTTAAGATGAAAGGACACAAGTGCATGGTGCTTTTTAGCAAAAGTCGTGGATCAATACCAAGTGCTTTAGGTATGTACATATATACGAAAATATTTTGCTTATCACATTATCCGATCTTCGGAACCGAATTTCACTAAAAAGCTTGTAAAAAAAGAAGGGGGTGTCACTCGTATACAATATAATATATATGTGGTCCATACATAACCTTAAAATTAATGTATTTTTAATTTGGTGCATTAGTAGCTGATAATAATTCCCAAAATAGTCAATATAGTCATTCATTCTTAATTTTTGGGGGTTATTAGAGCTATAATCAAAGATGGAATCTTAACTTTAGTGTACCTACCACATTTTAAAGATTCCGCTGTCAAATTTGTCATGACAAAAACGCAAAACTGATCTTTTTAGGGATTTTTACGTATTTATAATTGCCTAAAATATTATTTAATTTAAAACTAGAAGAACAACAGTTTTGTATTCCTGGAAAGAACAATCACGAAAATATTATCAAATTATTTTTTAATCACGACATTGGGTGAGTTTTAAAACAAAGAATCTAGAAATTTTATGAATGTAATAGTGTTTATCTATTGTTCATAATAAGGTGTTCAAAATCATTTTTCTCAAGATTTTCAAAGGGAACACTCTGTATTATTTGAAAATCTTGAGAAAAATGATTTTGAAATGGGTCGTCTTGGAACCTTATTATGAACACCCTGTATAAAATAGGAACTATATACACATTATTACACTACTCTATATATGTCATCACACATTTTTGGGCTACCCTGTATATGGAAAAATATTTTGTTAAAATAAACCCCGTGATACAGTAAAGTCAGCGAATGAATAAAATTTCTAATTTAATTCGTATAGGAGCTATGGAAGTCTGACGCACTAATGGTCACACATGTATATGCCATGTAAATTTCGTAAATGTCTTAGTTTTATGTAGATAATACTATCAAATTATTATTTTATCAAAGTAGTATTTGATAAATTATCCGTTACTGCAATTTTGTAACGAAAATTGCAAAACATTCTTAAGAAAACAATATGAACCAAGATGATTTTAGTTTAACTCCTACCGGGTTAAAGGAAATTGCAAAACTTTCTTAAGAAAATAACATGAACCAAGATGATTTTAGTTTAACTCCGCATGAGTTAAAGGAAATTGCAAAACTTTCTTAAGAAGACAATAGGAACCAAGATGATTTTAGTCTAACTCCGCCTGAGTTAAAGAAAATTGCAAAACTTTATTAAGAAAACAATATGAACCAAGATGATTTTAGTTTAACTCCGCATGAGTTAAAGGAAATTGCAAAACTTTCTTAAGAAGACAATAGGAACCAAGATGATTTTAGTCTAACTCCGACTGAGTTAAAGAAAATTGCAAAACTTTATTAAGAAAACAATATGAACCAAGATGATTTTAGTTTAACTCCGCATGAGTTAAAGGAAATTGAAAAACTTTCTTAAGAAGACAATAGGAACCAAGATGATTTTAGTCTAACTCCGCCTGAGTTAAAGAATATTGCAAAACTTTCTTAAGAAAACAATATGAACCAAGATGATTTTAGTTTAACTCCGCATGAGTTAAAGAAAATTGCAAAACTTTATTAAGAAAACAATATGAACCAAGATGATTTTAGTTTAACTCCGCATGAGTTAAAGGAAATTGCAAAACTTTCTTAAGAAGACAATAGGAACCAAGATGATTTTAGTCTAACTCCGCTTGAGTTAAAGAAAATTGCAAAACTTTCTTAAGAAAACAATATGAACCAAGATGATTTTAGTCTAACTCCGCCTGAGTTAAAGAAAATTGCAAAACTTTATTAAGAAAACAATAGGAACCAAGATGATTTTAGTTTAACTCCGCATGAGTTAAAGAAAATTGCAAAACTTTATTAAGAAAACAATATGAACCAAGATGATTTTAGTTTAACTCCGCATGAGTTAAAGAAAATTGCAAAACTTTATTAAGAAAACAATATGAACCAAGATGATTTTAGTTTAACTCCGCATGAGTTAAAGGAAATTGCAAAACTTTCTTAAGAAGACAATAGGAACCAAGATGATTTTAGTCTAACTCCGCCTGAGTTAAAGAAAATTGCAAAACTTTCTTAAGAAAACAATATGAACCAAGATGATTTTAGTTTAACTCCGCATGAGTTAAAGAAAATTGCAAAACTTTATTAAGAAAACAATATGAACCAAGATGATTTTAGTTTAACTCCGCATGAGTTAAAGAAAATTGCAAAACTTTATTAAGAAAACAATATGAACCAAGATGATTTTAGTTTAACTCCGCATGAGTTAAAGGAAATTTCAAAACTTTCTTAAGAAGACAATAGGAACCAAGATGATTTTAGTCTAACTCCGCCTGAGTTAAAGAAAATTGCAAAACTTTCTTAAGAAAACAATATGAACCAAGATGATTTTAGTTTAACTCCGCATGAGTTAAAGGAAATTGCAAAACTTTCTTAAGAAGACAATAGGAACCAAGATGATTTTAGTCTAACTCCGCCTGAGTTAAAGAAAATTGCAAAACTTTATTAAGAAAACAATATGAACCAAGATGATTTTAGTTTAACTCCGCATGAGTTAAAGAAAATTGCAAAACTTTCTTAAGAAAACAATATGAACCAAAATGATTTTAGTTTAACTCCGCCTGAGTTAAAGGAAATTGCAAAACTTTAAATTGATATATTTGTAAAATATTACAGTGCTGTGTTCAGCTTCAAAAATAAAGTAAACTTGACAGAGGTTTGTTTAGTGATTGTTTCTGCAACTAAACATGACCAACCTTTAAAAAAGAAAAAAAAAACTGTTACATATCGATATCGAAATATCTATGATATGAACCCTAATAGAAAAAGTACGTTTAAATTTCTATCTTAGCCTATAAAAACTCTCCAGTTTTATCCACAGGCACACCTTTATGCGATTTGATTTATTGATTTAGGGGTTGCGAAATAGTGTCGAGGTAAAAAGACATGTAACTTGAAACTTCAATATAGGTATTATTCTCGAGTACCTATTTGTTAAGGCTGTGTATAAATAAGCTATTAATTCTTGTCACATTATAAATTTGGTTTTTTATTGATATTATCGAGATGTGAATGATTGAGTGTGTCTATTCCCTTTGATATAGTTTTTTTAAATTTGTATACGAGGGATACAAGGACAGTTTCATTCCAAACAATTGAACAATAGCTATTTAAATACCAAGGGAGGAAAATAGTGCTTTTCCTTCCGCGGATAGTCTGATTTAATTTTTTGTCTTATTATTAATAATAGATAATATTCAAGGGAGCGAACGCATTTTCCTCTTGAGGTATATACAGGGTGATTGATGGTGGATGGCCTATTAGACGTTTTTGAATATTTGCCAGCTTATATAAGTGGACATGCTCTCTCTTTTAAAAATATTTTTAGTCGTGCAGTGCTGCCGCTTCTACTACAAAGTATTAGCAACTCTGATAATTTAAATGGAACACCCAGTGTATTAATTTTTTAATGGAATCCCTACTAATTTCTTAATAACTTTCCTAAACATTTTCCTTTACGTATATCGTTCTCGAAATAATAATTATTTAAATTTTTTTTTTGTAAAACATATCTTTCAAAAGGGGCTGATATTTTTGAACTCTAACAAATGAACGCTCTAAAACTTAGTTGGGTTTCAAAATACAAATATTTTGATTGTTTGGGTCAGTTTTCCTAAACGTCTTAACTTTTGAGATACAAGGTGTTAAAGATTTTCATGTTTTTTAAATAATTTGTTAAGGTTAATAGCTTAAATACGTGACAACTAGACTAGGTAGCTGGGGGGTCATACATGGAAAAGTTACGAAAAGTAATACCCTGCCGCGTTAATCAAATCGGTATACAGTGAGTCCCAGAAGAAATGTCTAAATTCATTTAAAATTCAGCGGTAAGTTTTTTCAAAAAACGCTCGTACCCGTCGATTTTGATTTTTTAATTTATTTTTTTTGTGGTAATTTCATGTATACAGGGTAGCTCAAAAATAAGTTACGACCATCAACTTCATTTTTTCAAATGAAAACATATAATTTTTATTTCATTTTTGAATTTTGCATTGAATTCTAAGCATGTTTCATGTACCATGTCCAATACATAAACTCAACAGTTATTGAAAAAATTAGGATTGAACATATAAATATAATATAAAATATATATAAGTAAGACCTGTTTATTAAAAAAAAACACAACAAAATCAAATTAAATGTTGAAAATGTGCAAAGAGAGTTTATTGATCGTCTTGGATATTGTCAAGCCGTAAATGGCGCACATTTTCAACATTTAATTTGATTTTGTTGTGTTTTTTTTTAATAAACAGGTCTTACTTATATATATTTTATATTATATTTATATGTTCAATCCTAATTTTTTCAATAACTGTTGAGTTTATGTATTGGACATGGTACATGAAACATGCTTAGAATTCAATGCAAAATTCAAAAATGAAATAAAAAATATATGTTTTCATTTGAAAAAATGAAGTTGATGGTCGTAACTTATTTTTGAGCTACCCTGTATACATGAAATTACCACAAAAAAAATAAATTAAAAAATCAAAATCGACGGGTACGAGCGTTTTTTGAAAAAACTTACCGCTGAATTTTAAATGAATTTAGACATTTCTTCTGGGACTCATTGTATATGATATTTTTCATGTTAAATTGATGGGGGGGGGGGGGTTGTTCATGACCCCCATGTCCTCCCCCTCTGGATCCGCGCTTGCTAGGTAGACAACTGTCAAAACTGTTTATGTTTACAAAACAAAATCTGTGCGGGCATAAAGTACACTTAAATTTACGTTTATATATTATTTGGTTGTATTTACATAGCTCCGGGAAATTTTTTCAGATAGATCATTAAAGTACCCCAACAGCACAGTTTCGTTAATGTTTTCTACAGCATTTTCTGACATCCACTTCAAAAAATTGGTCATATTCTTTGTCGTGTGAGTCTCTGGATTTTCTCGGTAACAGGTTTTGCGTTGCCTTTTCAGCCTTTTTTTCAATTTCGTCGGAAAATTCAAAACCTTGTTCCATTTTTGATTTTTGACTTTAACATTTGAATGCTTATCTCCCTAGCAACAAAAACGCAGGCTATAATAATATCAAGGTAATGTCGCAGGTAAAAATAAAAAATTTGGTAAATCAAATTAAATTTAAAAAAATATTTATTATTTAAACGAACTGGTATGACATAAAAGTTTGTATGCACCACGGGTACTAATAGATATATGCCCTCGGGCGACTTATGAACCCTCGGGCCAGAGGCCCTTGGCTTTGTTAGACTGTCGCCTTCAGGGCATAATCATCTACTTACTGCCCTTGATACATAAATAACTATTATACCACTACTAAATTCAATTATTATTACAAAACTTCATAATATACTTTAGTTCGGAATACCTACTGCAGCAAACAAATCGAAATACTCCCGACAGAAATAACGACCTATTCCTGCAGTAATTAAAATTTATATCCCGGGGATTTCCGGCAAATTATTTTCCCTTTTAATCTCCGCGAAAAAAACAAGCTCTTAAACTTCAATTGCCACAAAAAGACGCTGCAGAGACAATATTTCTCAATCATGAAGCATTATTCGTCTTAATAACGCTAATCGTAAAATAATGAACACAATTTTGCGGGCGTTCTTCTAATGAGGCCCTTAGAATGCCTCTCGGCCAGCGTCGTGACGCCTAACGACGCTCGGTGCCTCATTTTGAGGGACATTTATTTCTACTCGGAACGAAAATGTGATGTGGTATTAACGTCTTTCACATGCGGGAATTTATATGATTCTGTCGTTTCGTAAATAGCTGCTGTTTGATTTTAAGGACCATTTCATTGGCTTCAAGTATAGTATAACTACATTAGTCGAAAATACAAAATTTGATGTTGTTGCTGCTACGAAAAAAAAATATGAATAACTTTTTTCTGTCTGTTAATACCTTCAGTTTGGTTAATTAGACAATGGGAACCGCACATTAAAGTTTTCTTGTTAAACTGCTGGCTATACGAAACGGACGAAACGGAATTTTTTGATAAATTTCAAAGTGAAATGTTTTTTCTACGAATAGGGATAGACGATTGCGGTTTTGAAGAGATTTTTCAAACTTTCATCGGTACCAGTTTGTTTCAATCGTAATATCTTAATGAAATTGGAACTGTTGCATACAGGGTATTTATTATATCCATTACAATTTGTCAAAATTTCAATTTTTTTGGTATTGGTTCACCATCACCACACTCAAATGAACACTAGATACAGTTTTTTACGAGAGTGAGTATGAAGTATGAAATAAATAATTACTTTAAACTCAAATATCTAAGCAATGGTTACTCGAAACCACATTTATAAGCTGTATAATTTGGGAAATTAGATAATTCACTGGAAAAAATACACGTTTTGGTCACACAAATACACGATATTTACACACCATTCATATTTTGTAAAAAAGCAAATGTACAGAGGTCATTGGGCTTCTGATTTCTAAAAAAAAACAGAACTTAAATTATTTCGGGTGCTGAGTGATACACTATATTGCCCAAAAACAGAAAAAGGTCAACAACTCCACAAAACTAACAGCAATGAAAATACATGCAAATCGTGTAATTACACGTTAATTGACCACATTGAGTTTTATACAGTTTTTTTGTCAATATCGATTCTCACACATCAGTGACGACATAGTGCCGTGACCAGCACGTGATTTCACCGGCGAGATAAACATTATTCTTATAGGAACTTGTAGGGGTATGTCCGATGCATGACATTGACAGTGCAAACACTGATGAGTGTGAATCGGCCATTTTTCTTAATATCAAAGATTCGATAAAACCACACCATCCAAATCGGGTTTTGCAATTTGTCTAGTGCTTATTTGCGCGTAGTGAACCGAAAAAAATGTTTCCGGAAGTTTTCGGAAGCAACGAGATTTTGACAAATTGTGATGGGTTTAATAAACACCCAGGCTGCAACATTTCACTTCGAAATTTATCTAAAAATTTGTAATATCTGTTTGTACCGAAATATAATTACACGTACTTTTTACTTAACTTCTTACCATTTTTCAAAATTAAGCAAATAACTTCTGTGGCTGAGGTAATGAGGTATAAAATTAGTGTTGTGATCGCTCGAGCGCTGTGTGCTCGACCACTCGATTATTGAAATAACCGACATCGCTTGATTATTAAAAAAACCGCTCGAGTTATCTATTCAGGCGAAAACCGTCGCTCGTCACTTATTATCTTTCACTCGATACCCGAGCTTCGCTTGACGCCGGCGGAAATGTACCGCTGTAGTGTGATCGAGGTAAAAAACTGCTCGTATATTCGAACAGTTTTTCGCCCGATAGAATATACTCTAGTTATAAATTCAAGCGAACAACCGAAAAATATCGCCTGTCACTTGATACACGACCTTCGGTCTACGCGCCGCGCCATCCGATTGGCGACGTTCGAGTTTGACGCTGAGCAGGTACACGACATACGTCTTTCTTAAAGGCACATAAACGAGAAGGTGCATATAAATAAGTATGCTAAATCCCTTATCGGAGTCATCGCGACATGGGTTTTGTAATGTTTTGTTTTAACTGGCAAGCCAGCGGCGTTGATTAGGTCTCCGATTCTAAATATTAAATAATTAAAGGATATAATTTTTAAATTTTTATTTACTATAAACTCGAGAAAACTTCTCAAAAATAACATAATAATAGAAATTGTAAATAAAAATAACGAAACGAACAGAAGGGTTAACAAAATATATAGAAAAATTCTTTGGTAATCTTATAGTAAACATTTTTAAATCTAAACAGGAACTTTTTATTATTAAACTCGAGAAGACTTCTTAAAGATAACATACATTATAGAAAATGTTAATGGAAAATAAGAAAACGAGCAAAATAGTTAACAAAACATAGGTATCGACAAATTTTTTGGTAACCAAAAGTAAACATTCTTAAATTTAAACAGGAACTTTTAGGTAACTATAAACATGAATTTAAAAAAAGAATCACCTATTTCCTTATTTTGCCAGTCGCGTAACTAAGCCTACATTTTTGAAGGGCACACAGTGGGCACCTGATAATTTAAAGTGGAAGAATTTGACAAGCCATTTTAAATATCTACTTATTTTATGCTCGTAGATGTGAAGAAAAATAACTCTTGGTAATACTTTTTGTTTTAAAAAATCACAAGAATAAACCTGAACAATAAATATATATTTGGGTGATTTTTGCAGTTTCTTTGTTTGGTATCGAGGCACGTAGTAAAAATTCATTATTCACAAATAAATAAATTTCTGGAATTTTTTTGGTGGCTACTACAATTTTTTTAGCTAAACCTGTGCCCACCCGTAGTTAGGTGCCTGCTAAATACCCTACCTGATCACATGTAAACGGCTAGGCTGCCGGTCGAGCAGTCGGTGACGTCATCGCTTGGTGAATTGGAATTTCAAGCGATTCACTCGATTATTAAAATCGCTCGATTATCAAGTACTCGATTATTAAAATCATCGGTTTTTCCCAACACTATATAAAATGCCAAAAACCGAAAATGCCTTATGGAACGTTGTCCTTTATCTTAGACACCACCTCGTGTCGGGCCCTTTTTGTCAACAATCGACAATGACAATTAACTGACTACCGACAGTTTCTCATTCAAAATTATTGATCATTTCGAATCCACTTAACATATTACTATGGATTGTTACAATATTAGTCCTTGCGATCTAATAAGTTATAAAAAAAGTTGACTTTTCTTTATAACCCCCATAAATTCTCCCTCGTTTTTTTAACACCACCCATCCTTACTGCAACATCAAGCAGAAACTCATGATGCGTAAACACATTAAGGATGCCTGTGCCTTTTCTTTACGATTCCTACCGTTCTCGCAGGAGCGGAGCCCGGAGAGAAAAATCTAAAGCGGGGGCCATGTTTGCTTTCCGCGACACACGCTGCGGCACAACGGGACATGTGAGTATTGATCGCCCCCCTCCCCGCACTCCTCCCACCCCCCTCGCCGTCTTGCCGTGGCTTTACTTTAAGAATAAGGGGTGCGGGTCGGCTGTTCCTCACAGGGTTTTTTTTTAGACGGGATGGAATGATAATGTGAAATAGAGGAAGATTGATGCGTTGTGAAAGAAATTGAAAAATAAGATCGATACTAATGTTTTTTTAGGATAAAGATCTTTTGTTCGGTACCTTGGCTTATATGCTAGATTGATATTTAAAACAATATATATCCGTGTTGCTAGTTGGCGTGTAATTACACGATTTGCGTGCATTTTCATTGCCTTGTGTGTAATTTTTGTGCAGCACAATGTGTGTGTAATTTACGTGTAATTTAAAAGTCACCACGTGTGTTGCTATTCAGTTTTGTTTACCTTTTTTGGCTAGTATATCAGGGCCCACATAATGTATAAAGTGTTGGTGACCTTTTTTTACAAATCAGAGCCCAACAATACCTGTAATACTCAAGTTAAATTGTGTTTTTACCAGGAACGTTATAGGGTAGTTTCTATTTGTTCCATTCTACATGTTTTTGGGGGTGCTGAATCCGAATTGAGTTTTGTTAACAACATTTCTTGATGAAACATTTCCAAGAACATAGGCGTAACAAGGGGGGAGGGGGGGCAGGTGGGCTATATCCACCCCATATTGCTCTGGTGCCCACCTCAGTATTTCCGAACTTCGAAGCCATACATACATCATAGTGACACTTGCCATTAAAATCCTACTAGACTAAGGGCCAGCCCCCCCCCCCCTACAAAATCATTCTAGTTACGCCAATGTCCAAGAAAAGTAAAAAAATCTAATTTTCCGTGTTTTTTTGCTTATAATTCGGCAACTATCCACTTCTCATAAATAACCTTCCTAATCATAACAATACAATTTCCTATAAATTATAGTATTTAAGTTTTTTCTTCGACCAACCCTTCGGGCCCAAGCGATAGTTGCAAATTGACATATTTCGGATATCTACATAAAATCCCACTTTTTACACTCCAAAACTCCAATCTATTATTAAAAGGCAGCAAAGGTATTTACGAAAAGGTGACAGTTTCCGAGTTATAATCAAAAAAAGTCAAAAAATCAAATTTTTTAAACTTTTTTTGCATTTTTTTTAATATTGCGTCACGAAATTCGGATTCAGCACCCAAACCCAAGAACTTTCTCGCTAGGGGACTTTGTGAACACGAATTGACTGTATTATAAATGGTGTGTAAAAAACGTGTATTTGTGTGACGAAAAACGTGTAAAACTGTAATTTGTCCAGCTAATTGCGTAATTTCATAAATTCCGATTGGCAACACTGATATACAGGGTGTCCGCTACTTATGAAAAGAGTTTCGACTTTGTTCCGGCTTGCACTGTTTTAAGACAACAACAACTAGAAGATTTACGGTTTTTTTTTTATTTAATTTTGTAACAGAAAATTTCTTAACTCTAGATCATTTGCGCCACCTGTGTAAAATCCTCAAATCGGTTATATAAAAGTTGTCTAACAGCATTTAGAAATCATCAGCAACCAAGTTATACAGTAAGGAAGCTAAGTGAAGTTTCATTGATTGATTAACATCTACTAAAAAAAAAATTGCGGAAGATAGTAACATCGGCTGGTCAATCCATATCCCTTATTGCCGGTTTATATGCATATTTAATCAAAAATTGTAAAATATTAGACAGGTGATGAAATGAAAAAAAATCTCATTAAAAGTTTATCGTTCGTAACCTATTTAAAAAGTTTTTGTGAAACTGACATTATTTTTCAGCTTTTTTACACAAGAGATTTATCTACCGCGGTTTCAGGGATAGGGAATGATAATGCAAAGTGGAATAAGATTGATGTGTTTGGAGCGAGGGCGGTTCTGTATCTTATATTAAGAAAATTGAAAAATTCGATCGATACCGGGAACGTATAATTTTAAAAATATTTATGAAAATCCACAACGTCATATATAATTTTTGAATATTCGACTGAAGTAAAACGATCGTGAAGCGACGAATAATGAGTTTTTGGAGATCCACTGGTCTCTAATGGTAAGCAAATGCATTCTTGCTCTTGGTAGCTATCGCTAAAAAATGTAGCGATCATACAGCAAAAAAATGCGAGTACTTTATTTAGTTTTAGAATGGTTTTATTGTTGGTGTATTAATCCATCGGATGGAGCACGAAAGCCTTCTATTTCTCGAGATAAAAATCGAAATATAGCCACTATAGCATAATTTCTTATATGTGAAATGGAAATTGACAACACTATTTATTGGCCGAGACCGAAGATATAGGCACTGAAGTAACTGAAGTAAGAAGAAAACACAAATTTTAACTTCACACCAACCTAACTTTTATTCGTTCTGGTTTGCATCACAAATATCTTTCCTGTTTACAATAATTCATCCTCCTCGAGTTAAATTTTCTTGAGCTGAACATCCGTGGTCTATAATCCGGATTTGGCTTCATCGGCCTCCTTTTATTTCGAGATTTGAAATAGCTCCTTAGAGAAGTCATTTTGATGACTTTGATGACCAATCGTAACAGAATATTGATTCATAGTTTCAAAGTCTACAAAGCTGTGTGCTCACATGAGGGTTTACCTGACGTTTTAGGTCTTCCTGTAAGACTGTCATGCAAAACTGTTTTAATAGCTCCGTCGACACACGAGGTTTTATCTGACGTTCTTTGGTCTTCAAGTAAGACTGTCATGCTACATGAACTAATACCAGTATTTTGTAGACTTTTCAACTTATCCTACAAAAAAGGAATATTTCCATCTTGCTGGAAGACGGCGCGAGTCCAGCCTATTCCAAAGAAAGGTAAGAGAACCCTGCCTAACAACTATCGACCAGTCGCATTGCTTTCAGTCATATCAAAAGTAATGGCGAAAGCTATTAACCAACATCTTCTAAAGTACCTGGAAGGCTTCAACATTATCAGCGATCATCAATATGGTTTTCGGAAGTCCAGATGAACTTTAGATCTTCTAGCCTATGTCACCCATATTTGGAACAACGCAATCGAACATCATGGGGAGTCTCGGGCTATTGCACTGGATATTTCTAAAGCTTTTGATCGTGTTTGGCATGAGTGGCTTCTAAGTAAACTGCGATCCTATGTTATGCCCAGTCGATTCTGTGCATGGTTGTCTAGCTTTCTTAAGGACCGCTCTCTGCAAGTGGCGATTGACGGATTTCTCTCAGACACCTTCACCATCAATGCCGGTGTTCCTCAAGGGTCCATATTGTCTCCCACTCTCTCTTACTCTACATTAACGACCTTCTAGTGAAAACTAACAATCCGATATTTAGTTTTGCGGACGATAGCCCACTTATCTCATCTTTCTCTTTGACTGCGCAAACATCATCTTCACAGACAGCATGAAGTATCCCGTCTCAACAAAGACCTGGAAGAAATTCTGGCCTGGGGTGACAGTAACCAAGTCGAATTTAACGCTGAAAAAACCCAGGCAGCAGTTTTCTCTAAAAAGGCCAACATTACAGAACCGGATATAGTCATGGCCGGATACGCAATCCCACTGGCTTCATCTATTAATTTGCTGGGCGTCAATCTGGGAGAAAATATGTCTTGGCATAACCATGTTGTGGCAATCGCCAAGATAGCTTCTCAGAAGCTTGGGGTACTCTTCCGAACCAGAAAGTTGTACACATCTCAATAACTTTTGACACTATACAAAGCCCAGATTCGACCATCACTAGAGTACTGCTCTCATGTCTGGAGCTCGGCACCCAAACATACTCTTCGGCTACTGGATTCCATCGAAAGGAGGGCTATTCGTCTGATCAGAAACCACGAGCTGACGAAGAACCTCGACAGCCTAGAACATCGAAGACGGGTAGGGGATTTGACTCTCTTTTACAGATATTTTCATGGAAGGTGCTCGGCTGATCTTGTCCTTTTAATCCCGCCCAGAGCGACGAATAGCAGAAATACACGACGAACCACTGCCGCCCATCCATATGTGGTTAAGCTTAGTACTCCTCGAACTTCATTATTTAAGAATTCTTTCATCTGGAGGACTTCATCCTTGTGGAACGACCTTCCCGAAGTCGATTTTCCCAACCTCCAACGATTCAAAACCAACGTGAATCGCTTTTTGAGCACACGCACCACTCCCAGACTGCCCTAAAGGATTTTTCCTATAGTGCTTGTGTTTGATCATAAAAAGAAAACATGCTTCGTAAGAAGGACATCTTCCTGGAAAACAAAGCCCGGTGCCCTTCAGTTTTCTCACTGGCCGTCCGTCTTCTTTCCGTGCATACAGCTGTGTCTACACATGCGGTTTTACCTTTTTTTTTGTTCAAGTCAAACGTATCAGTTATACCATTAGATGTTGACAGGGTCTATATTATGTTAGACCCTGTCCACACCTCCTGTTCAACTGATACGTTTGACTAGAACAAGTGAAATGTCAGGTAAAGCTTCATGTGTGGACATATTTTAACAGGAATATTTTTTCTTTTTATTACTCACCACTGTTTTCCGGATGTAGCAGTAGTGTAGAAGATATCAATTTATTAAAAGCTAACCGATGAACCGATCAAACCAGCGGTCCGATGACAGTAATACATGGTTCAGTTTGTCAGAGAAATTAAATAAAATTTATCATCAGAAAATGCTAATAAATAAGTCATGCGCTTCATATGCGCTACACGCTAATAAGGCGATATCTCTAGTTTAGTTACCTCCATTTCTTTGCGAGGATGCAAAACTTGATGCAGATTGTAGATTTTAAATTCCTTTTATATTTTTTCTCATGCTTCAGCCGTTCAGCAGCAGACACGAAAAATGCAAATTCAATATTAATATCCGGACCATCTTCGCATAATTTATTAAAATAAACATTGGCACTATACACAAGTATTCATCTGAGACGAATTTTAGCACTTTAGTCACTGTGAGAACCCTGCGACTCGGAAAAAGTATATTAATAATAAGCTCCATATGCAAATAATACAACAGTCGCGGTGTATACAGGTAAAAGGGTCTAGGGTTAGGGATTAGGTCATGAATTATTAAAAAAGGGCACAAAGATGAGGTGTCAAACGGAAGAGCCCAAACGTACAAGTCGAAAGGATTGGAAATAAATTGCCGTTTTGCCAAAATAATGCGTACGGTTTGTAAATGGTTGTTGACATTTAGCGTCGGAACTGTATGGAGTGTTTATGCTTTTTAAGTGGTTCGATCGGTGAAATATGACGGTGTGTAGTTATTGAATGGTAATCGATAGATGCGAATTGTGAGGTGGGGTCTATTTTAATTAGCAAATGTGTTATGGGGAAGATCTTTACGCTGTATCGGATTTAGTCATTGCTGACGGATTATAGGAATGAACCAGGAAAGAGACTTATGGGTCAAGTTTAATAATAAATCTTATACCATCATTCACTACAATGAAGAAATTCTTCACGAGGTCTGAACTCAGTATAGAGCTTAGAGTACGTATGATTAGGTATATTAGATTAGATTAGATTAGGTATTCTCCGTACTGCTTTATGGGTGTGAAGCATGGACTCTTGATCCAGCCATGGAACAGAACCTAGAGGCGTTTGAGATGTACCTATATCGACGCATATTGAAAATATCGTGGGTGCAAAACTAACAAATGTTGAGGTTGCGGATGAGGAAGCCTCTGGAACTTCTAGTTACACTCAAGAAAAGAAAAACAGAATACATAGGGCATGTAATGAGAGGAGAAAAGTATGAGCTCCTCAAACTACTAATTGAGGGCAAAATTCAGGGAAAGAGATCAGTTGGAAGAAGGCAAAAAACTCTTGGTTGAAGGATCTGAGGAGATGGTTTGGATGCACATCGACCGATATCTTTAGAGCTGCAACTTCAAAAATTATAATTGCCAGATGAATCGCCAACCTTCGAGCGGAGACGACAGATTAAGAAGAAGATACCATTGTTAACGACATTTTCATTAAGTTCTTATATGTTTGTGCGTTTCAAAAAATATTGATATTTGGACAAGGCTATTTTTTTGTCTCAATTCCCTGTCGATTAAGTTAGTGATGCGGTGATTAGAGGTGTATCTGTCGTCAAAGATTCGATTATAAAGATTGTATTAGTAGAAAGTATTGAACGATCAAATCCTTACCGGCTACTATCAATCGATCATTTATTTATATCGTAATATTCATAAGCTCGCGATTGACAACGACTACAGATCGAGTCTGAGTACGGAACGTAGCTAACAAATTTTTTTTTTTATGGGTACACCCACGAGTTCCCAATTAGTTTTTTGAAGATATGCGCTTATTATTAGATTACACAAAAGCATTAAATACTAACGCATAATTACACTTTACAATAACCTACCGTACACATAAAACAATAGCACTATAGGATACAAATTATTTCGCAATAGAAATTCAGAAATAATAAAAACGCTATTTCTAATGGGCTAATCAAATTTATTAATCCTTTACTGAAGAAGAATGACGAAATAATGTTGATAGACCCTTCCTTCCCATCCTTCCATCCCTTTAAAATAAATAGTCTCGTCTGACTATTGCGGTTGCCATTTCCGAGACTATCATTATACAGAAAAGTATTACAGAAGGAAATTCTCCATTTTATGAATATAACCTTATAAAACATCGAAAGTGGCAACGCTGTATTTTTAAGTATTAACCCCAGCCGCTGCAGTCGCATAAAGAATAGGCAACCCGTTTGTCCAAGATCAGCTGTTTAAAGACGGCCGGTTTCCTACTGTTTTTTCAAGCAAATTTGTGTGTTAATACTTAAACCCGAGTTTAAATTATTAAGTTATTTGTTCTTTTCGCGAGGGTAGTGCCCCAGTCCAGACAGTTGATCGGTCTGTTATGCCTTGATTAGGAAAAACAAACAATCGACAGACGAGACCTAAGAATGTGAATTGTTTATTCTTCAAGGACTGTGAACCAAAGCCGTATCCTCCTTGATTTAATATTTCATATAAAAAAAATTAATATTTGTTTCACTTGGTATACTATAACTGATATCAATGTGTTATAAGAATTGAATAGATCGTTTTGATTAATTCAGCCTAATTTCGACAAATATTTCGTTAAAATCAGCATCTAGATGGAAAAATAAGTAGAATGAAATTACTGTATAATTTAAAATAAGGAAGCATTCCTTCTTCTTGATGAAGCTCAACAGTTGGAACACAGAATAGAAAACAGATTCTATAATACTTAAAGAACAAACTAAATTAATCTACTGTGTGTAGAAAAATAAGTATTCCTAGACACCTATTATATACGAGCGTTTTTGCATTTTCGACTCATTGTATATCAGACAAAAAAAGACACTAACACCAAGTCGTAAAACTCGTATAGATAAAGATTTTTCCGAAACTCCCTGAACCGTCTAAGAAAACAGCGAATGGCTCTCTCCCTTTCTATATTATTTTCCCTGGAAATAAAAGCAGAACAATAATTCCACATACATCGGCGAAGTTTACGAAAGAAAACTTACGGTGAGCGATTCTGGAAATTGCGGGGTCTTGGGAGGACTCCCGCTGGGAATCGGGTGAATAATATTCTAGTCTACACGGGAATAAAAATGTGATGTTCTCGAATCAGTTCAGGGAATTTACTAGTCAGAAGTATATGACACGGCAACCAATTTACGTTGTCCGAAAACTGGACACTAATTTCTGTTATCAATGGTCTCTATTTCCACTGATTATCTTAATTTATATTTACCATTTTACAATAACAAGAATATGAAGCAATAAGACGTTATCAAGCAACTCAACTGCACTGATGGTGAATACAATTTTGAATTAGAATTACATTCAACAGATGCTTGCGGACGAGGAGATGTACTGCCTGCATCCGGAATACTATTTGCGGGAGCAAATGTAAACATGGTACAAAGTGGAAAGATGAAATTAATATAGAGAACGAACATTTAGAATATCTTCACAGTAAAAAGTTGAGTAGTTAAACATTATTTTTAATATATAGTTCTGAACAACATTTAATTTTTTTAAAACATTTTGATATAAACCACCCCATATGACAAGACCATACCGTTGCAGAAAGCATTACAAACATTGATTTTTTGTCAAAATGTCTCTTAGAATATAAAACGTATGTACTAATTTTCTAATGTAGTAAAACCATAGCGCTAAAAGTGTGAACCAATTAATGTATACGTAATTATATTTTTAATTTCACCGTACTTAATAGGGAGCTTATCGAAATTTTTATTATTACTGTGTAATATACTTATAATTGCTCACGCACTGCGTAGAAATTTTCTGTTCTCTGCAATATCTTTGCCGTGAAATATTAAACTTCTAAAGCTTTGTCGTGTTAAGTTAGTACGTGTGCTCACGCAACATGTTTGGCTGTGCCTCTTAGGTTTAATTGAGATTAAAACTTTGGCTACATTTTCACTGACTTTTATTTTTTTATATTTCAGACCTAAACGAAAATCTGGTGCACATGTAAATAGTGAAAATGGAAAGTAATGTCCAAAAACTCACCGACTGCTATTTCTCTAATGCTTCACAGGGGGCCTTATCAAAAGATATCAGCAGAGATAAATATTCTAAGGCCGAAGGCTATTTGGAAGATTTTACAAGCCATAAAAATAGAGATGTCCAACAAAATTCTGAATTTCAATGTTTCAGCAATGATAACGCCCGTCAAGTCTGTTCTTTGGAGACCCTAAAGACTTCCAGCTGCAATGCAGAACCAGCTATGCCTTCAAATATTGCATTGCATATGCATTCAAATTGATCCAGCAATAATAGTGATGACTGGACACCTGTATATTAGCACTCCTAAATCATGAACATGCCTTCAAATATTGCATTGCATATGCATTCAAATGAATCCAGCAATAATAGTAATGACTGGATATATATTAGCACTTCTAAATCAGGAACATGCCTTCAAATATTGGATTGCATATGCACTCAAATTAATCCAGAAATAATACTGATCTGGATACTGGTATATTAGCACTCCTTCATCAGGAACATGCCTTCAAATATTGCATTGCATATGCATTCAAATGAATCCAGCAATAATAGTTATGACTTGATACCTGCATATTAGCACTCCTCCATCAGGAACCTCTAGTTGGCTGGTACCTGTATGGCTTCCGCAATAAACTTACATAATTCGACTAATTGAACTTTCACATATATACAACGGTATTTGCGTGCGTAAAAGGTCTTTTTCTGCACCTGGTAGGATAATAACTATAAGGCACTCTGGGAGCGATTCGTGCGGGTGCAAATAAAGCGATTCACGTTGGCTTTGATTATATTCTTTGGGAAACACGACGTCAGGATGGCCGTTCCACAAGATGTGTGTCCTCCAGTAGAAGGAATTCTTAAATATTGAAGTTTAAGACATACTAATCTGAACCACATATGGATGGGCTGCAGTACCAACAACATACAACCTTTAACTGACTGCGGACCACTAAAGTTAAACTTAAACTCTTCAGAGACCACTTATAACGAGATGTAGGGTTGTTCGGAAGATCGCCAGATATTTGAAAGCAATTTCACGCAACTTCGGATAAGAAAGTGCTTTTTTTGCATAAAAACTCCTCGAGGTTATATGAACTAAAAGTGTCTTTGAATGTGCCATGATCCTGCAATTCGGTGACCTCTTGGTGGATATCATCAGGTAGGTCCCTTAGCTTTAACGTTGAATTGATTTCAAATAACTCTCCGGACAACAGCGGATTTTTGATTTGCAGATCAGCTCAGTCGGTCGGAATGTACCACGTGTCATCTTGAGGAAGTGAGTCACGGAACAAACCCGGTTGACAACCACTGCTCTAGTATAATCATTCATTCAAACATTTGAGGTGGAAATATCTGTAAAGAGATAGGTCTGCCACAGATGCTGGAAAGTGATATTGAGACGTCAGTAAGGAACGCTGTGAACTGGAAAATTGTGCTTCTTTATGACAATGCACAAGTTCATGGGTATGGAAAATAACAACCGCTCAATTTTTGAAATTAAATTCGATTGTTTTTGAGCATGGTTTACTTTCTGCGACAAAATACTAATTTATTATGTATCATCAACAATCGTACACAAAGACGAATATAAAGCCGAATAATTATTTTAAATTGCTTCACCTTTACAAAAGAAAAGCCAAGTCGCCTTCGTGCTCACAAAGCTTTCCAGATTTTTCTTTAGCTACATCAAAGAAAAGCTGAAAATATCAATTTCCTTTGTAAACGTGTACGAAAATGCTTTGTTTGCGAACGCTCACATTATTTGATGTCTCGTCGCAATCCTCTCGAATATAAATGAATTATTTAGTATACATGATGCCTGGCTGAAATATGATGGGACGCCCAACTCGCGAATAACAGGGAAGCTAAAATTTTAGTAGCGGAAAAGTCGGTTGGGGCTGTAGAAATTTTATAACTTTGGAACTGCCTATTTTTTGCTGACACAACATTTATAATTTTTTTTGGTTTTACAGTCCAAGGTAATCACTGTTGATAATTTATGAGATTCTATTGATTTCTCTATGAAATTTTATGAGGTTATACTTTTTTAACAATTTTAGAAGAAGTTTCTATGTGTTTTTTTATAAGGTGATCGGGATAAGGAGTTTTTATAATATACATTGAGAGGCACAATTTCCGCAGCATATTGGAACATTTTTTATTGTTGGAATTCAACAAGAACCGATGTTGGCAATCGTTTTTGCATCATCGGAAATCCCAAAAACCGTTAAACAGTGGCGCTCGTCTTTAGAGTTTTGGCGGGGGAAAAAAAGTTGAATAATATTTAAAAAGTTTTGTAATTAGAATAAAGTTGTATTAATAAACATAGACGATGTATGTATTTTTATTAATAATAAATTGATTTGAGAGCCCATCGTGGAAAGGCCATAAAAATATTTCGTTATGGAGTACAGCTCAAAATTGAACAATTATCTTTTTTTAATGAGAAGCCAACTAAGAAAGAAGTATAACTTTAGGGAATATGATTAGAAGTAATTTTAGGCCAATGATGGCTATTGAAAAGAAAACAAAACGCAGTCAGTTGTGTCATAATGAAAAATTCTTTTGTTTTTGTCAGAACGTTCAGGTTCTCTAAGTTGTTTGTATAATTTCTAATTAACCGTAAACAGTCAGTCAGTTGGTCCTTATATAATTTATCCCGGGGATTTGAGGGCTGACTCCCGAGATCTTCGAGATTGATTTTTCCTCGAGATCCCGGCATTCCGGTATTGGCACCCCTAATCCTATATATGAAAAATAAGGAGCCTAGAAAAATTCTGACTGCGGCAACTTTTGTTTCACAAAAAAGTGCTGCCAAAACCACATCCTTCTCTCTTTACTAAAAACGGAGAAACTCCGTAAAGCCATCGAAAAATAAACACCCTGTACAGGGTGTCCCAATTTCGACACTTTAATAGGGTATCTCCGTAATTGTTAGTGCTATCAAAAAAGGAATGTAGGTGTCATGCTTTTTTTTGGTCAAATTTAAATAATAAAATCAATATTTGAAAATTTTCTGTCGCTTAAGAGATACGGGGGAAATTCAAAAATGTGACTATTTCAAAATTACCCTATATTTTCTTAGTTAAAAGAGATAAGTAAAAATGTTTTATACAGAAGTTTCTTTATATTGATTGTTGAATAATATGCCGTTTTCAGAATAAGTATACGGGGTCAGGTAAAGAAGTTATCGGACCTAACCTCATTTTTTTAATGGAACACCCTGTATATTTTACTCTAAAAAGATACTATTTTAAATTACCCTTTCAAATATATAACACACCATCGATGATATTGGCTTCCTAGGCGATTTATTTAAACTTTATTGTAGTGAATGAAACAGAAGCTAATAGCCTAGAAACAACTATATTCATTTGCGAAAGTGACCTATCAACATTTTGAAAAATTTGATATGATATCAGTTTATATTGAAAGTGGAAAAAACGAAGAAATTGCGCAAAATGTATATTTTGTTCGCTATCCGGAAAGACGGTAACCATTTAAGGACATATTCCGAACATTTCCGATGATTCCCTTTATTTTTTTACTTTAATCTGAATCTTTTATTTCGTTTCAAAGTAATAAAGTTTAAACAAATCGCCTAGGAAACCAATATGGTGAGTTATATATTTGAAAGGAGAGTTTAAAATAGTATCTTTTTAGACTTGTATACAGGGTGTACATTTAAAAAATGAGGTTAGATCCGATGACTTTTTTACCTGATCCCGTATACTTATTCTGAAAACGACAGATTATTCGACAATCAATTTAAAGAAACTTCTGTATAAAATATTTTTCTGTATCTCTTTTAACTAAGAAAATAGAGGGTTATTTTGAAATTGTCAATTTTTGATTTTTCCCCGTATCTCTTAAGCAAGCGAAATGACACCTACATTACTTTTTTGATACCACTAACAATTACGGAGATACCCTATAAATGTGTGGAAAATAGCACACCCTGTACATACCTCACTAATTATTAAGATAATAATTTAACTTCGATATACTTACGACAAGAAGGGTCTCAAATGAGGCAGTATGTATGCATGCTATACTGCACACATGATGGTCCGTTAAAACGATTTGACTCCCTAAAATGAAATTGTCCTTGGCCATAACGCATGCGTCCTCTTCGAAGGGGGAGTTTATGGCCGGAACTGGATTTAATGGCCGCAAGAAATTCGTCCATTCGAATTATATTTCAGCATTTATTGTCCGAAACAAGGACTTTGAGGATGTACGTCCGAGTCTCCTTTATTTTTAAGGGTAACTAAGGGTGAAATTCGGGGGGCAATTTCAAACAACTTTTATAAAACAACATTTATCATTATCAATGGTAATTATTATAAGTTTCAATTCGAATTTAATTGTTTTGCTTCGTCTGGCGAGACATTTTCATGTAGAACTGGCCGGGCTAATCAGAAAAAATTCCCACATGGAGAAATGTCAGTGCCGTACCACTTAAACAGAGGACATGTCTGCATAGGGACGCCCCTGGTGAATGGATAGATTAACTAAAATAAGTGTTTTTTTTTTCTTCTTAACACATATCAAAATTAAAAAAATATCTAAAGAAGTGCGAACAAACCCGTTCGAAGATATTAAAGAATAATTATTTTTTAAAAAATGACCGTAGGAAACACATTTTAGAAAAATCCGACTGGTATAGAAGATGTTCAGAGGAATGTGCCAAATAATACACTCGCACAAAATTCCGCCACCCTGATATTTTGCTCAAGTTTGAATTTTATAACTTTTTTTATTTTTTATGCGATTTTCATGATTTTGTTATCAGTTTGTAGATCCGTTTATTGTGGTTTTCCTTAATTATTTTATAAAGTAACATTTTTCGATTAGGCTATATTATACAGGAGTAAATTAAATTGTTGTTTTGTATCTTAATTTCGAAATACCCTTTAGGAAAAATGAGGAGGATAATTTTATTTACATACTGTTTCTTGTAATCTTTGATGTATTCTAAACATTTCGATTTTTGATTCATTTCATTTCTGCTGCGAGCTGCAAAATTTTAAACGAAACGCTGATTTGAAGCCTATTTTCATTAAGAAAAACAAACACTAGTTATATCATAAAGTTAATTAACAAAACCAATTTTAATATCGTGTATTTCCTCCTCTCGCAGCAATGACAGCTTGCAGTCTTGATATCGAACGAATAGGGTTACTTATAGCCTGATATTCTTCGGTCAGCGCCAGTCGTAAGTCTTGCGAGGTTTATGGTTGTACAGGACGACCACGAGCGGCCCTTCCAAGTTTATCGCAAAGATGTTCGATTGGGTTGAGATCCGGGCTACGTGCGGGTCATTCCAATCTTGGAAGTCCAACTTCATTCATACATTCGCTCACTACATGTGCAACGTGAGGTCTAGCATTATCATGCATTAATGTAAATTCATTCCCAATGAAAGGGGCAATGGAACAACAACTTCTTGGAGGATTTCCTCAATGTGACGGTGGGCGATTAGAGCTCAACAAAAACAAGATTGGTGCGTGCTTCGGTAGAAATACCAATGACATACATTTTCTAAAAATAAAATCGTTTAATTTAAAATTTTGCAGCTCGCAGCAGAAATAAGATAATGGAATGAATCAAGAAACGAAATGTTTAGAATGCATCAAAGATGACATGAAGCAATATGTAAATAAAATTATCCACCTCAATTTTACTACAGGGTGTTTTGAAATTACGACAAAAAAATAACAGTTTGATGTACTGTATAATATAGCCTAATGGAAAAATGTTAAATAATTCAGGAAAAACAATAAATGAATCTACAAACTGATAACAAAATCATGAAAATCGCATAAAAAATAAATAAGTTATAAAATGTCAAACTTGACCAAAATTTCGGGTTGACTCATATCGGTTGTGGAGTTTATTTGATATTTAAACATTGTCATGTCACTCATTCAATTAAAATATCCTGTAAAATTTTCAATTTTCCAACATCTCATGATATCTCATGATTTGTGGCAATCGATTTTACGACCACGAAATAATTTGGCAACCTGTGCATGGGCGGATTTAAACATAGACTACAAGGGCTGCAGCATATGGGTCCGCACCACAAAGGTCCCGCGCGACCACTGTCCAAGCGCAAAATATTTAGGAACATAGCATAGACTTGAATATCACCTTTGTATTTTTTAAAATAATTTATTGTTGTTCATAGCAATGATAATAAATCATGTTAAATACCATCACTTAAGGTCACTTATCAGTAACCTCCATTAAGTTAAAAGGGTGTGACAAACTACAAGAAAGATATTGGATGCAATTTGTTAAAATTTTAAATTTAGCTTCGAAATATGGTACTACATGACTATATTATTTTGAATTTTTCGAAAAAGGATTTTATTTTTTTCAAAGCGGTAAAACACGTTTAAATTGAAAAAATATGGTTATATGATCGAAAGTATTGTGCACCATGAATAATCCCAATTAATTTCATAACTTAGTTTTAATGCAAAAAAATGTCACACCGAGGTTTTCAGGAAAAATATCTAAAATCGCAACTATCTAAAGTGATTTGGAACCCTTGGGGTGATCAAAGTGTCTTGGAATGGCGATGTTGTCTCATTGTTCAATTCTTCTTCTTCAGGTGCCTTGTCCGCCTCGAACGTTGGCAATCATCAACGCTATCTGAACCTTGTCTACAGCTCGACGGAACAATGTGGTGCTGCTCACTCCGTACCATTGCCTTATGTTTTTCAGCCAGGATATTCTTCTCCTACCTTAAAATATATTCTTCTTTAAAATATGACCAAAATACTCCAGTTTGCGATTTTTCAATGTGAACAGAACCTCCAGTTGTTTATCGAGACGTTGAAGTATCTCTGTGTTACGCACTCTTTCTACCCAGGAAATTCTCATGATCCTTCTGTATGTCCACGTTTCAAAGGCCTCCAATTTTTTGCACATCGCGTCCATCAAGGTCCAAGCTTCCATTCCATAGAACAGTATGCTGAACACGTAACAGCGAAGCATTCGGATGTGCAGGGGCATGCTTAAATCTCTACTACAAAGTACATTACGCATCCTCAGGAACGAAGCACGGGCTTGTTCTATTCTTGCTCTAATCTCTTGCATACCGTCCCATTTTTCGTACAGCTGACACCCATCTACGTTGTTTGACTTGCTAACTACTAGCCACTTTGTCTTCTTCACGCTCAGGACCAGGCCGGCCTCCGAGCTCACAGCCGTCACTCGGCTAATCAGCTCCTGCAGCCCCTCCAATGAGTCGGCGACCAGAACAGTGTCATCCGCCTATAGTTGTTGCAGAATTATACCGTTGTCTCTTACTGCCATAAATAAATTACCTGATTAAACCCTATTGTATACTCCTCAACCTCTTCAAAGCTCAATAAATGGGATCAGGACCGGCTTGACAATGTATACCACACCACATGATTTATTTTTATAATTTAAAATAAATAGATAGGTATTTTTAGTTTTAGGTACCTATAATAAATGTAAAATAATGATAACAATTAATGATAATTGAAAATAATATAATTTAAAAGTATAACTATTAGGATAACAAGTACAATAAAAATTAATTAAATTCTAAGAAACTGTTGATAATTTATTCAAAATTTAACTCTGTATCACTATCACTATCTTCATCTAAGCCTAAACTTATAATTAAGGGTTTGTTCGGGTTTGTAATCATACAATTGTAAGAATTTTCCACCTTAAGTACATGCTGTATACAGTTTTTCCAGCTGTCTGCAGAAATTTTTCTTACTTCGTTTTTAATTAATTCTACTACAGATGCATTTAATGTAGGAGAAATGATATTTCTTCTAATATTGGATTTTAATTTTTGCCATATTAGCTCAATAAACGTGGAGATTCCATTAATGTTTGTCTTTTATCAATGCTTCGGTATTTAAAACCCATTTTACGCAATATTTTCCTAAGGGTTGAAAGGCTACAAGAGATATTTGTTTCGTCTTTAATCAGCCCCTCTTTGAGGGAAATCAAAGTGGGTACAGTTTGTGCCTCATACATTTGGTAAATCTTTCTTCTTAATAAATCCATGTCATTTTCGTCAATGCTTCTAAACGTGCCAGAATCACTTCGATTTTTTTTTGGATTAACAGGTTTAAGTACTATGTCTCTTAACGAAGATAAAGGAGTTTTTGTCAAAGTAGACGTCTCTGCTAAAGCATCCATCGAATTAAAATACTCAACGATTGATACACTTTTTAATTATTAGTTTGGCATCAGTAGATAAATGCTTTCTTTTAAGAATGACACTTGAATATGCCCCCCTATCAGCACAATTCCAAGGACGCCACATTCTACCACTAATAAGCCTAAGTAAAAATTACTCGCCGAAAAACCAGTAAAGATTAAAATTATTAAAAATCACTTTGTATTTATATATGCATCAGGCATAGGTATAAATTGAATTTGTATACCTGGTCCGGCTCTGCTCGAAAAGGTTTTAAAATTTGGGATTTCCTTTATTATTTTTTGGTGGAAGGGATAATGAGGTTTATGGTCGAAGTGATAATGAGGTTTTATTGCAGTCAAAAGATCAACGGTATAATTCTGCAAATACTATACCTCAGATTGCTGATTTTTATCCCATTCATAGTTCAATAACTTGACTGTTACGCGGCGAATTCCCAAAGCGTCCACGCGGTCCACTGATAAATACTCTTAAGGTATATTGCCTTTATGATGTTGACTTCTTCTCATTTTATCATCTCATGAATTCCTCAAATTCTAAAAACTGTATAGGAATGTCGTGCGTAAATTTTCTATAATTTACTAATAAATGTTAATTTAAGTGTGTGTTCAAATGTTAAGTTTTTTTTAACCAAATTGACTAAATTAAAACCTTTGAGTTTTAAAATATTCTTAATGTAGGTACTCTTTAAAAAGTGAATTTAATGTGAAATTTTATTTAGCATATACGCTTAAGATGAAATCGTTCCTTATTGGGTTTTAATGAGTAGATCAAGGGTACTCCATAAAACTACATTAAAACTAAACTGCTGGCCATTTGCTTTCGAGCAAGAAAAATTTCGCCTAAATTTAAAAGTTAATATTTTCTGAACCAGATATGACATCGATCTCCGGTTTTTAATTGTTGATAGATTTGTCCCTTAGGAAACAATTGCCAAAGTTGGATTGTCTTAAACTGTCCGAAAATTTTATATACAGGGTGTTAAAGAGGACGATGATTTTTGCTCCAATTTCAATAGCATGTAACTTTCACAATAATATTTTTAAATTTTATCACTGTACGTCAATTGAATCACTGGTTCATAGCAAAGAAAGTTATCTGTCAAATTTTTTATATCTCCTATATTTTAAGAGATACCGATTTTTTTGAAAAACTTTGCTTTTTTTTCATCTTTTTGTTAGCTAGATCCCACTGTGCGTTGTATCGTTCAAACTTTGCAAGTGATTATTATACCTTATGAAAAGCTTGTTTATGTTCAGTAACAACAATTGTACCTAAATGTTGTGATGTGCAGTGGCGTACTTATAATCACTTATATGTCTATGCTTTATGAGTATCTCACAATTTTTTTTGTATTGGAAAGTATTCGCCCCTTGATTAGGCAAGTTCTTCCTTATTTTTTAGTTTTTCATATCGCGCTACAGGTACAGGTACAGTGTCTACAAAATTTTAAAAAAGATAATTTTTTTTATTTAATTGTTTGAAAAAATTTATTTTTTTTTAATTTTGTAGACACTGTATAATATACCTGTAGCGCGATATTAACAACTAAAAAATAAGGAAAAACTTGCCTAATCTAGAGGCGAGTACTTTCCAATACAAAAAATTGTGAGATACTCATAAAGCATAGACATATAAGTGATTATAAGTACGCCACTGCACATAACAACATTTAGGTACAATTGTTGTTACTGAACATAAATAAGGTTTTCATAAGTGTCACTTGCAAAGTTTGCACGATACAACGCACAGTGGGATCTAGCTAACAAAAAGTTGAAAAAAAGCAAAGTTTTTCAAAAAAATCGGTATCTCTTAAATATAGCAGATATAAAAAATTTGACAAATTACTTTCTTTGCTATTAACCAGTGATTCAATTGACGTACAGTGATAAAATTTAAAAATATTATTGTGAAAGTTACATGCTATTGAAATTGGAGCAAAAATCATCGTCCTCTTTAACACCCTGTATATAAAATTTTCTGACAGTTTAAGACAATCCAACTTTGGCAATTATTTCTTAAGGGACAAATCTCTCAACCATTAAAAACCGGAGATCGATGTCATATCTGGTTCAGAAAATATTTTATCTTTTAAATTTAGGCGAAATTTTTCTTGCTCGAAAGCAAATGGCCAGCAGTTTATTTGGTCCAAAACTGATTGTTTTAAAAAAACAAATTAGTTCTAAAATAGCCAATGTCACGAGTATTATAAAACCAGTATAAGATCAATAGGGGCATTAAGAGCAAATATATTTTTTTATTTTAATTTAAAGAGTGTATTAAATTCTTTGCATAAGAATAAGTGGCCTTTAAGAACTTTTAGTTTATTTTAAGGTAACTTTAAAACCAGTATCTTTTTATTGGACATATTAAAGCACTTTTAAACCATAAATAAATCAAATGTGTCGTAAAATTTTGTTACTTTGGCGAACCTGTAAGGTAGGTAATCGAAGAAACATCAGTAACTTGAATCTCTTCTACTCCCGATACAAATTAACTTGATGAGATGGTTGCTTAGGAGAAATAGGCGGGCACATGCTACATGGAACTTTGATTACACTGGAGATTTCCTTCGGGAGAAACGTCAGGTACATGTGATCAGTTAAATTGCCTTTTTATTTCTCGTTCCGTATTCCATTCTAAATTAATATTTTACCATAAAGTGACGTCAAATACGTTTTATAAACTGAAGGAAAATAAGTTTTCCGCGAAATACGAGCTATTCTTAAACTGACATATAACGGAAAAACAAGCGCAAACGTTCTCCAAAGCCCTTTTTATTTATTCCGGCCATATTTCAGAGGATCAAACCGGGCGGTACGGCGCACTTTATTAAAACCGCCACAGCCCGCATCCCAGGTTTAATAAAAGAACGCGAAACTCGCGGTATTTTTCATTTTGTCCGAGAAGATTATTTTCCATACGCATGGGTGCACGCGAGTCCGTATTGTATCAACCCCCCCCCCCCCCCCCCCCCCCCTACCTTGTGAATTGCATCTATTTCAATTCAATTTACGTTGCCAGTTTCTGAAGGAAATTTTTTCATTAAAAGAATACTTAAATAATAATATAATGCTATCTACTTATAATTAATTGTTATAATTATAATATTACTCTTTTTCTATGGTCATCGAAAATATACATACAAAAATAAAATGCCGACCTATCATTCCTCTGTGCATAGTAAGCACATTTATTACGCAACCAAAATAGTATATTAAGATACAAGTTTCATAAGATATTATCTTAGAGCACGCGTGTAAATTTAGAAAACGACCCGCGGGGCGTTTTCTAAAGTACAAGTGCTCTAATTATGAACCGTGTATTTTATAATACTTTTTCTATTTGGGTCTTTAAAGTCTGAAAAACTTTTAAAAATATAGTAGATTTCTTCCATTTGAATTAATATTTTCTTTTTGGGTTTGTTAATACTTTTACAGTTTAATAAAATATTACAAGTATCAAATATGCCATGATAGAAACAATTGAACACAACAAAGCTTCTTCCCATCCGTCATAATTAAAAATAAATATATTATTAAAGTTAATAAAAATGAGTAAGGAAGAAAGTTGTACTTCGTCAGAAATAAGAGAAATTGCAGAAAATAATCGAGATAAACTTTAAAGAGAATATGCAAAACTTTGAGATATGCGTGCGAGCAGAACAAAGTTCAAAATATTCAGGTCTGTTTCGGGCAAGATAATAAAAAGTTCTATTTCGCGCAATCCGGGTTTTGTAAAAGAAATGTATACCTAGATTTTTCCTGTTTCGGGCAACAATCCGTATATCTGCAAATTGTGACCATAATGAGTTAGAAAAACTTTTTTACTGCATTATAATTTGATTTATGATTAATAATTTGAAAGTGGTAGGAAATAACAAACAAATGTGTATTTAAAAAACTTAATCTAATTTAACAGCATAACTTAATTTTGTTAAAGTTTCCCTTATTGTACTTTTATTGACGTTTAACGACGTAGGTATGAAGATTGAAGATTGGTTTAAACATAAACTCCCTAAAAATATACCTGAAAATAGCGTCATTGTAATGGACAATGCTAGTTATCATAGTCGGCAAGCAAAAGTCATTCCCAATTCTAATAATACAAAAGCAGAAATTCAAAATTTTATGATTGAAAATGATTTATATTTTGAAGAAATTTACCAAAAACGAGAACTGCTAGAAGTATTAAAAGCTTTTAAAATAAATAAGGAATACGAGTGTGACAAACTTGCAGCAGAAAATGGACATACAGTGTTGCGTCTTCCTCCGTACTATTGTATATTCAATCCTATTGAGCTAATATGGCACCAATTAAAATCCAATATTAGGAGAAATAATATTTCTCCTACATTAAATGCATCTGTAGTAGAATTAATTAAAAACGAAGTAAGAAAAATTTCTGCAGACAGCTGGAAAAACTATGTACAGCATGTACTTAAGGTGGAAAATTCTTACAATTGTATGATTACAAATGTTCAACCCTTAATTATAAGTTTAGGCTTAGATGAAGATAGTGATAGTGATACAGAGTTAAATTTTCAATAAATTATCAATAGTTTCTTAGAATTTAATTAATTTTTATTGTACTTGTTATCCTAATAGTTATACTTTTAAATTATATTATTTTCAATTATCATTAATTGTTATCATTATTTTACATTTATTATAGGTACCTAAAACTAAAAATACCTATCTATTTATTTTAAATTATAAAAATAAATCATGTGGTGTGGTATACATTTTCAAGCCGGCCCTGAATCATTTATTGAGCATTGAAGAGGTTCAGGCGTATACAATAGGGTTTATCAGGTAGTTTATTTATTGCAGTAAGAATCAACGGTATAATTCTGCAACAACTATAAGACTGCATAATTAGTTATTTTGAATTTTTCTACTTTAAAATAATAATAATAATAAAGGCATATTTCTTTGAAGTTCTATTGTGCGTAAGTAGGAACCATACATAAATTCCCAGAATACCATCAATTCAAATAAATATTAACCATTTCTTTGAAGTTTTATTATGGGCCTGTGTAAGTAGGTAAGGGAATAACTAGTTATTATTATTATATTTGTCCTATTTCTGTGAAGTTACATTGTGCGCAATGACTACCATAAATTAAAAATGATACTTAACGATATTTAATGATACCACCATATAAATACCGAGAACGCCTATTAAAAATTTTTGCCCGAAAGCGGAATACAATATTTGTAAATATTTTGCTATGCCCGAAACAGGAAAGTTTTAGGTAGTTTTTAAACGTTGCCCGAAACAGGAATATACCGTTCAGATTATTGAACAAAATAATAAATAACACTATTGAACAAAATATTGTGTCGACACCGAGTCTGATAGGATTAACAGCCCAGGAAATGTCTACCCCAGTATTTCCGAAGTTCGAAGCCATACATGCGTCATAGTGACACTTGCCATTAGAATCCTACTAGGCTAGGGGCCAGCCCCCCCGGGGCAGAGATGGGGAATGATACATTTTGTACTCTTCCCTATTTTTTGTATGACGCCGGACAGTAACATCATGACTTATACCACTGAAATCCATCGAGTACGAATGGGTCTAAACGTACCAACGTCTCGAACTCTCTTCCTCGAGTTCCCAGAGACTGCAGCTGAATATTTTACCAAGTGAAGTATTTTCCGCGACATATTACCTAGAATGGGATTCTTAAAACTAAACTTTCCCAATACAAGATATTATTCGAGAAGAAAGCTGAAACGGTTTATTTGTGCATTATTCCAATATTTCATATGAAGTTTTCCGCACTACTAACTCACAACTTTAAAGAAAATGTATTCGGATAGGTTGTGGAAATTGTAAAAATCGGAGTAATTTCAAAATTTTAATGCTAAAGTTTTGATATGGCACTTTTATATTTGTTTTCGGCGTCGATGAATGTTAGCGATAGGTTTATTGTTCCTGTGACTTCCGCGTAGTCGGAAAAACATTTCGCATCTCTCGACAATTACAAATTGTCATTTATTAATTACAGAAAACCTTATCAACCACTTGGGGCTATTGTCTCTGAGTTATACACTACCAAAATAAATTATATTCAAAAATGTACATCCAAATTAATAAGCGTTTATTTTGTTAATAATGAACCCATATTAATAATATTTATTTGAACTGATAGAAAATATATTCTAGAGTTTATGGCGAGGAGGGGGCGTTGGAGTACCTACTGATACGTCTCATTGTACGGGGAAGCGCATAAAAATCTAGATGCAAGTAAATTGCCAAAAATTCAAATTTGACATATTTTACATATAATTATTGGACTTAATCTATTTTTAAACGTAGATCAACTAAAGATATATCGGCGTTAGACAATGACGCAAAAGTATCGCCACTGGAAGTGACAACAAAATTACCATTTCTAAATAGAGTGGAACCTCTCTTAGGCGGACACCTACGGGGCCGTTAAATAGTGTTCGCCTAATAGAGGTGTCCGCCCATGGGAAATTTGTTATTAGGTAATATGTAAATTCAAAATTATTACTATGTACTTATATGTACGTACAAATAAACATAACATAACAAAAATATACTAGTTTTAGTTAGGATGTAGTACTAAAAAAATCTAATAACGTGGTTTGACGTGGTTGCGTTTTATACTTGCACTCTAGAAAATATAATTCCAAGTCTGATAACAATTCCATTGCTGTAGAGTCACCTCTATTCTTTGCATACTCTTATAATTCCTTTACCATACTAATGGCTTATTGATAATTGGTGACATTTGCTTGATTACTGCATTCAACTTCTTCATCAGAGTCGTCAGTTAGTGATGTGGTTTCAGTTTGGACTACATAATCGGTAGGAATGGAGTCGCTATCATTTTCTAAAGGCACATTGCTATCAATGTTAATAAACTCGCCCGAATAATTGTTATCAAATCACAAACATCCACAACATCAATATTCTCTTTCAGACTGAAAACGCGACATTTTTTGCAATTGTTTACGATTTTAACCTTACAACTCACAAATAAACGGCTCACTGCTGTCGGGGAATCACACATACTTTCATTCGGCGAAGTCCGCGCATACGCGATTGGTTGCCGATCTGTCTTCAGAGAGTTCTTGCACCGTACTTATTCGTCTCCCAAATAGTCCGTTTAAAGGAGGGTTTTCGCACTCTTTGTATGAAAACAGCCTAACCGCTTTCGCCCACAGGAGAGTCCGTCCAAGAGAGGTTGATTTTCATGGCATTTCATATACCTAGTTCCGGACTATGAAAAAATGTCCGCTTAATAGAGATGTCCGCTTATTAGAGGTGTCTGTTATGAGACGTTCCACTGCACGTCATATTGCCGCAAAAAGGGTTTCGCAAACAATCAATGCGTGATGTTTTGGCTTTTGTTAAATTAAAAATCGAACGAATCGATCGCAGACATAATTGCGTAGCACTCTGTGTTATAGACTCCATTTCCTGAAATTATTTTCCAAAAAGTGACCGAAAACCCGGGAGGAAAAACTTAAATATTTACGTTAAATAATTTATGTTGATAAAACACTGTATTTGGTATAGTTTTGATATAGATCAATCAATAGCTGCCCGAGCTGATCTGTCATTTCCGTACCCATATAAAACATTTTCCAAGCTGAGTATCTCATGAAGGACTACAGGTCGTTCGTTTAAAACATGGTGTAGTCATGGGCGTGCTATTATTATTTTAAATAATATGAAAATAGGAAATTCTTCAGTAATTGCATTTTATGTTTGAAGGTAGGTAATTATTTTTTATCAAGGTTTAAAAAATTACTTTCTAGAAGATGTAAATTTTTCAACAACAGCTACATGATTAACTGATTAATGATGATTTTTCAATTTTGCTCGTATTCATGTCCCTTTCTGCCTTTCATTTTATAAGTTGTCATTTATATATACAGGGTGTCCTAGAATATGTGGGCAGTCTCCCGGGTTCAGATAGAACACTTAAAAATAACAGGAGAAGTACCTATACATTTTTCTTCCTACGGCCTCGCCTACGGAGATACGGGCCCATAACGGACGTCTCTGGAAATCGTTGTTTTTTAAATAATTTTTTAAATACTATAGGTGTAATTTAATAATTTTTTAATATAATGGTTAGTAGATGAATCTCCTTTAAATTCGCACTTATAAACATGTTGGCTTATTTAGTTTGTCAGGGACGGACCGAACAAAAATATTTTTTTTTCGAAAACACTTCACTTTATCGACATTGATCAAGTACCTTCTTTTCAGCTTAAGGTTTAGAGTATCCAAAAATATTATTGTCGGCCCTTCATCATACAAGGTGTACAAAAAAACATTTTTGTTTTAAGTCTAGTCCATCCCTGGCAAACTGAATAAGCCAAATGTGTTTAAAAGGGCGAATTTTAAAGATACTCTTCTACAAACCATTATACTAAAAACTTATTAAATTATACCTACTACTTAATAAATTATTTAAAAAACAACGATTTTCAGGGAAATCCGTAGGGAAGGCCGTAGGAAGAAAAATGTATAAGAACTTCTCCTGTTATTTTTAAGTGTTCTATCTGAACCCGGGAGACTGCCCACATATTCTGGGACACCCTGCATATAATATATAAATATATTTCTATCACAACGTAATTATAGGGTTTTCTCTGAAACTCGTCGATCTGTACATAATTTGCTCGAATTACATATGACAAACCCAGACCTGATATAAAAAGACTTTTCCTATAAATTCAGCGCTGTCATAAATCATATTCGTATTTCGAAAACGATTCTCGGTACAGAAAAGCAAACAGTCAAACGGCGAGTTTTCTAAAAAGCCTTTATAGAATCGTCATTTTCTGAGCGACACTTTTCTATTCGCGCGTCGGGACGCCTGAATGGCGTCGCCTAAAAATAATTAATGCAGGTGGCGAGAACATCGTTCTATCGCTTAACCGAGTGTAAAAGTTCGCCGCCTCGGCTGCGGAAAATGGGACATGCATTTTCCCGGAAAAAACGAAGAAAAATAAGCTCCTTTGGAGAAATGATGATGGAAGCGCTGATAATGGCTTTCTTCTGTGTATATGTACCCGCTGCTAATAAACAACATCGTACGTTTTCATGTTTTATTGTTTTTATTTACTTTGTAAATAGTAAATTCTATATAAAAAAATATGCTTTGAACTTCAGTATAAGGGGATTAGGAACGAACATAAAAATATGGTATTATTACATTTTTTTATTAGTAATCCGTATCAAAATAATATTCTAAAAATAATTTACAAAAACCTATAGTTAGGATTTCTAATACATTTAGTGTAACTACTAAAATGTATTGTAAATTTTACAACGAATGCATGTGCACGGATCAAACGCTATAGAAAAATTATTATAGTAAAAATTTTATTGTACGATTTCTTACAAAATATTGTATTAATTACAATTTTCATTATTAATCCGTACCATAATTTACTATACAATCCATCAATACAAAGACCTGGAAGAAATTTTGGCTTGGGGTGACAGTGACAGTAGTCGAATTTAACGGTAAGAAAACCCAGGCACCAGTTTTCTCTAAAAAGGTTAACATTACAGAACCGGATAGAGTCATGGCAGGACACGCAATCCCACTGGCTTCATCTATTAATTTGCTGGGCGTCAATCTTGGAGGCAATATGTCTTGGCATAACCACGTTGTGGCAATCGCCAAGGTAGTACTCTTCCGGACCAAAAAGTTATACACACCTGAACATCTTTTGACACTATACAAAGCCCAGATTTGACCAACACTAGAGTACTGCTCTCATGTCTGGAGCTCTGCACCCAAACATACTCTTCGGCTACTGGATTCAATCGAAAGGAGGGCCATTCGTCTGATCGGAGACCACTAGCTGATTATGTCGCGGCATTTTTAGTTTAATTTTTGATAGTATACAGTTATTGCTTAGAAATGACGAAAAAACTGATAGTTTTAATACAAATATAATTATACTAAGGCACAAAAAAGTTACATTTCTTTTTATGTATCTAGAGTACCGCAGAGAGTGCCCCCTATAATCTAAATCAAAATTATTAACAAATTCAAATTCCTTTCCTCAAAAAAACCCTAGTCACAAAATTTTGTGCAAAAATATTGATTCAGAAATAAGTTATTTAGGAAAATTGAAAATTAAATTTTTACTTGGACACCCTGTATCTCAGTTATTACCAGCTATTGAACTAAACTAAGTATGGCCAAATCGCAGTATTTTTACCCAAGGAATCTGCAGTTTTCCTGTGTACCATTAGTTATGGGACACCCTGTATAAAAAAATAAATAATATTGTAGATAAACATAATTTCTAAAAAAGTATAGTTAGAATTTCTAGTACATTTAGTAAAATCAAGTAATTTAAAATTGTAAATTTTACAACGAATGTATAGTGAAATTAATTTATTTATAACTCCATAGTTAAATATTTTAAAATGTTTGGCACATTGCACTGGCATTATTGAAGTATTTTGTGTTGTAAAAATAACCAAGTTTAACTGAAGTGTTGTAAAAATATTTTTAAAAGAATAAAAGGCATACATGAGATTCAGCAGATTCGTACGATTTCGTTTTTCGAACAAACCCGAACAAATAATAGGAGGAGAATTTAATAGGGAACATACATCGATCTATGAGGTCAAGCCCACGTTGAGCACGATTAGCGTTTGGATGGGTGATGACTTGGGAAAACCATGTGTCAAATTTTTTACAAAGATTTTAATAAATTTTACAAAAGATTTTAATAAATCTTATAAAATCTTTTCACATAAATGAATAGGAATATTTTTGTAATTTTTATTAAAAATTTAGGTTAAAAATTTGCTATAATTTAATGCAGTTCTTAATAAAAGTTATTCTATAAATTACGATTAGTTTAACTATTTTTATGGTAATTTTAAAAGAGTTTTTCTTTCCGTGTAACAAAATGTGATTTTTTTTATAACACAGTCCCTTTCTTTAACGCACTTGCGTCTTTTGTGTTTCACTTTATTCCATCAGACAATAACTAATAATTATTGGTCCATTGGTGTCTAAAATAGACAATGTTCCCTTTCAATTGGTTGCCATCAGCTGGAAAGCTCATTTGTAATCAAGCCAAAGTTATTCTTGATTAAATTTGACTTTGTTTGAGACACTGCGGTTTTCATCCTCATCAACACCCGTCATTATAAGAAGACAGGACCTAAGTATCGTCATTGTAAATGACTAATAAGGCGTTTAGCCACTCGAGGGCGCAAAAGTACGCTTTGCATCCGCTTCCTCTGACGTCTCTTGTTTTTGCGTCATTAGTGACCCTTCTTTGTTAAGTAACATCCACTTTTTCAGTTGACAAATCTGCCAGGAACACGAAACAGTCCCTTTTTTAATTAGGCAGAAAAGAGACCGAAAAAAATGATCAGACATTTTTAAATAATAAATTAGAAATAAGAATTTTATTAAGTGTACACTATGCTTATTTTTTCGTAAAAATGGGAATATACGAGTTCACAAGGGTATAGAGAAGACGGGCAAGTATTTCCTTACATATCTAAAATTCTCACTGATGGGAACGGACGAATGGGTACAGTACGGCACAGGAGGCTGAAACAGGGACGGAAGAGAAGGTCAAAAAGCAATAAACTTTTCTTCCATGTATAGGCGTTCTAAAATTCATAAATTTAATTTCGATTCCCCATAAGGGACAGTATTAAAACAATAAAAGGCTTTCGCTCCGCCACTGGTGGTTAGCACAAGTTGTGTCCGGTGTCGGCGTACGCCTAATTACAGTGTGCACTTTCCTCTGGCGTTGACCAATCAGGCACAGGTGTCGTCACTTTCGACGACGTGGTGTCAGATTTATAATTTAAGAAAATGTTTCAAATTTATATAACCAATTAAATTCCACCAATGATAATTTTTCAATTTTGGTGGTATTAATGTTCCTCTCTAGCTTTCGCTTAAGTGGCAATTTAAATACAGGGTGTTATGGAAATGACGTATTATATTTAAATCGGCAATTCCTGAGATAAAGATAAATTGCAGAAAAATACCCATAAATGGCGCTTTCAATTCATTCAGCGATAAAAGAGACCTGACGTCAAACCAGAAAAGCACCTGTGTGGCACTGCGATAAATGTAAGCAATCATGGAATTCTGGCCGGTGTTGTCATTTGTACACCTTAAACTCTTTAGACAAAATAAAATAATTTAAACACTTTTCCATTCTGTAATACCTTTTTGAACAATAATTGAAGAACATTTAGGACGGACTATGTTTTAAACGACCCGAAAAAACATATGGAATACTATTAAATAAGTTTGAAATAGGCACGTACGTCACTAGGTCAAATGCCAATGACCTTTTGACGCCTTACATCGGATGTGTTCATATAGCGCCGCACGCTTGCGGGTTGTTAGTTGAAGACTAACCAGCGGCCGGATACGTCTCGTCGATCACCAACACACTCTCAACAATCCGCTCTGTTTTTTCGGTTTACGGGTGTATCTTGCCCGTCCATAAATAATCTTTGAATATTGTTTTTATTGACGCGTTTCTTCTGGACGTCAAATCTTGTCGCGTGTAATAAAATCTAATAATCTGTAGCATAATCTGTATTATTGTATTTTCAAAAGCTAACTATCGGTTCTGTTTCACTATTACTGTGTATACAGAAAGTGTTTCCAGGAGTGTTTCCATGAAAAAGAAAAAAAACTGATTGTGTTTGTGCCTGGATTTCCTCGCTCTTTAGGCATAAAGATAAATACCAGTAGGTAGAAAATAATTTATCTTTATGATTTTATATGGTTTTAGATTAAGTTTGGCAACATTGCCATTGGCTCTGGGTGACATGTTGTACAGTAGCGCGGACTGACCTGTGAGTAAGAGTGTTTGTTACCCCACTTTTAAAACGCACCGAACATGCGCTATCAACTGTCTGGGATATAAGATATCAAATTAGCTCTGGCCACCTGTAACCATTGACAACGTACGATGTTGCCATATTTTTAGATTAAAAGTACTTTAATCAACAAAATATATTATTTTGCATTTAAATATCAAAATAAACCATACGAAAAGAAAGTTTTAATAATATTGAAGATATAATAGAATATTGGTGTCCTATATACCTTTTATAATTTATTTAAATGCGTGAATATAATTTTAGGATTTTCTCAGTAAGAGATTATTAAATTAAAATTTAGTATATCTCACAACATTGTAAATCCCAGCTAGCTACAGATAAACTTGTCGACCTGTAGTTTACATGCAGAGTTGGAGTACAAATTCTAATTACTCTACTACAATCTCTAATTATTTTACCACTTTAATTAGGTGCCTTTTTAATTCAAAATAAAATGAAATCAATATGTAGATATTATTGCGGTTTGAAGGTGTTGGGACCTACACAGAAAATTTTCCACATCTATTATAAAGATCTAGCCGTATAAAAACTTTTAGGAATTAAATGGTGCGTCCACAGCAAGACAATAAAAATAGCAGCTGCTTGTAATAGTTTCATTTAGCAGAATAATTATGGAAGTGGAAACATTTAAGATATTTTTATTTCGACCGGATACATATTAAGTTCCGAATTAACACCTGCAAGTTCATAGAATGGAATTTCTTTAAAAATATATTCGGGACATAAAATTAGGCCACTTTTAATAATGGATGATGATCAGATACGCTTAAATTACTGTATAAACTTGCAGCGAGCTCACAATTACAGACTTTGAAGAGATAAATACGCTTCCTTTTTGTGCAAAATTCTTGAGAGTAAAGGAAGGATATTTGTTGAAATTTAAGGATTTAGTGATTTTTTGCTACATGGTGTTGAGTTTTTTTTGTAATGTATTCTGCTCCGTGTAGTTATTGTTAAAAATAAGAATTAAAATATTTCAATTTTATTTGCAGACTTGTGACACATTTCTCAGGGCCGGTTGTATAAAACAATTTTGAACTTAGGTTCAACGGAACGCCGATCAACCTGTGAACTACGTTCATTCAATATTACGTTGTTCAATATAAATTGAACTTTAGTTCAGCTGAACTACGATCAGTTTATATTGGCATTACTATTATTTAGTTAAGTACTTTTATTTTTTTCTAGATTTTTGACATAAAATATAACCTTTTATTTGATTTGGCGTTTGGCGGGCTTGCTTTCTAGGCTTTCCAGGCTTTTCTTTCTACTCTGTGTAATATAAAATATTGATAAAAATAAGAACAAAAATATTTTAATTTTATTTGCAGACTAGTGATACCTTTCTAAAGCGGGTAGAGATTATTGATTCCATAAAAAATATCTATATTATTAGGTATGTTATAATGTACACTGAGGAAAATGGTTACTGAAAATCGACTTGCCACAGCTAGAAATCGTAATAACATAGGGGACAGATGAGCACAGTTGCTGTGGTTACAAAAATAAAAATGCTGGTCCATCTGACTTATCACAAGTAGCATCCACATAAGTCGATTGAGCTTGTTGTCGTTACTAAACAATTTTGCTGCTGTTACTAAACAATTGTTTTGCCGTTACAATAAACGTTGTTACGGGTAGTATTACTTTTAACTGACGCAAGTAATATAAAAAAATAAATTGCTGTCATAAGTAGTGCGTTTATTTGTCACAACTAATTGTTGCTCCTGCTGTAGCAACATTCTCGACTTAGAAAATAAAGTTAAAGTTTGCGTTTTTAGGTAGTTTTTGCACTACTAACGTAATAAATAGGAACCTAATACTGGATAAAAAAAATTACGAAATTTTTGAAAAACTTCATTTATTCCTGAAAGCTTAATAACTTTAAATAATATATACATATATAACAATGGATTATACAGGGTGTAAAATGAATTCTTGAAATTTGGTTTAGAAACATTATTAGCTCTACTAGTAACCAACTATAAACATATCTATCTTCAATAAATTGAAATTTAAAAAAATATCTGTAATCGTTCTCTCAATATTTTTAGTGCACCCTGGATAATCATATTATTATATTTTTAATGCTTAATACAGAACTTAACATATTATGAGATAAAAAAAAATCACTGGAAATACGACAGGCCTAATTATTACATAATAAATAATTACTGATAATATATACAATTGTGCAGTGGCGTATATAGGGAGCCCCTCCCCCCCCTTTATACTCCACTGGTCATATGAACAAAAAATAATGTATAACATAAAAATGTGCAATGGAATTCTTTATCACACTGATCCTTTTCTTGAAAATGAGCCGCGGGTCACTTTTCAGTTTCCTCATCAATCATTAGGGGAAACCTTTCATCGTCGATACCTTCTTCTATAATAGGTTTTTTTTTCTTTGGAGGTTATATTCGTTGGGAAAAACGACCTTGGGAAGGTCGTTCCATAAGGATGAAGTCCTCCAGATGAAAGAATTTTTAAATAATGAAGTTCGGGGAGTACTAAGCTTAACCACATACGGATTGGCGGCAGTGGTTCGTCGTGTATTTCCGCTATTCGCCGCTCTGGGCGGAATTAAGAGGGCAAGGTCAGCCGAGCACTTTCCATGCAAATATCTGTAAAAGAGAGTAAGAGAGAGGTGTAAAAAAATAAAATAAATAAATAAATAATGGGACGTTGTCTCAAGCATTTATTACGTTCGAGTGCCTCAACGTATCTGTCTAATCCCCATTCTAGTAATGTTAATTTGTACGCCATTGCGAAATTTTAAATAAATCTAAAAATATAATAATAAAATAACCACCAATTCCTTGCTATTTAAAAAAATATATATTCACCATCCCAGGAAATGAAACAACTGGATAATATCAATTTGTGTTTGTGCATCAACTTTCAAGCGATTTCTGTGCTTTTAAAGAACTACGTAACTCGATCACTCACAACAACAGAAACTCAAGATATTTACGAGTATGTAAAATTGCAAAAACTTCTTATATTTAACAGAAAAGCATACAAATACTCACACCCATGCACACACGGTAGTATACTCGTATATAAAAACACGGTTGGCCATCTTAAAACATCGTTATTTTTTATTATATTTAGAATTTAGCTAGAGCAGTGCATTTTTAACATATTTTAGTACCCAATTGACTATTTTTTATATTTTTATATAAAAACTTACCTTAATTCTCCACAAAAGAAATCACAAAAGCGTCTTACTCTCCTTGCGACGAAAACCTATGAGTTACTAATTGATAAATGCGTTTCCCGCCACCAGCACGACTATATCCCGACTAGTCCCGAAAATCTCCGAGCGACACATAGCTGCGATTTTTAGTTCTCGCTACTCGCTATTTTGCTGTCGCTACTACTCTTCGACTTGTGGCAAACCTGGTATATACTTGCAGTAAGTAAAATAATATTAAGTTGGGTATTCAAGTAACTACAGCAACATAGTAAGTTGTGGTAATTGAATAATAATTTTCAGTTGCTACAGTAATAAGAATTAGTATTAATCATTAATAGGTGGTTTCAAATAAAAATATTAGTAACTATAAGTAATTCGGTTTAGTTATAGCAATTAAAGTATAGCAACCATTGCAATTATTTGCTCTGTGGGTACTAAGAATTTTCAGCATAGAAATCGAGCTGGTCCAATTTTCTCAGTGTAATGTTGTACGTAATAACAGCTAGGTTTTTTATTAAGCGTAATCTTTGCAATTATTCATTGTCGGTTCATTTTGTGTCGATCGTTCTGTGTTAATATCAGACTTACGTAGCTATATCTGAAAGTCAAAGACGTGAGTGTATTTGTTTGGGTTTGTTCGATTTGATCTAGGCCATATTTGTCTCGCTTTAATGAATCGGAGAAGGATGATGCAGACATAGAATGCGAGCAGCAAAAGTTCTTAAATTATTTCACAACCGAACATCCTTCGTCTGGAATGGAATAAAATGAAGTAACATATGATTTATAATGTGATTGAAAATGGTGGAGGAAGCGTCATTAAATTCTCAAATAATTTTTAATTTGCTATTCTTTTCACGAAAACGGACCTTTTCGTTTTGTTGCAGGTAAGTAATTTATGATTGAAATATTTTTTTACTAATTTTTATTCGTTATTGTTATTTTACATTATAGAATTGTCCCATTATGTCCCAATCTTGTCACGCAAACTAGCAACAAACACATTTTTAAAGAATTTTACTTAAATTTTACAATCTACAAGTCAAAAGCTACAACATAATATTTACAGCTTAGTTATATTAACCCGTACTCAGAATTTTGATGAGTCCGGTAATATATTATTATAATAATTCTTTCTTTTCATAGTTTAATTGAGAATCCCATAATGACTGAACATTAAAGAGGACTTCGATCACTAATGTTGCAAGGAGTATATTGTTTGGCGCCTAACGGAGGGCTGTTTGAGCATGTTCTTAAACATTAATCAAAATAATTCCTACCACTGTACATATTATTATTAAATTTTGTAAAAATTTATCATTACGTTTTTGGTTGTTTATTGAATAGTGTAAAATAAAAAGATTATTTACTGTCTGTTGATATTTTTTTACTGGAAAGTTATGACAGTTATTGAATAAGTCATTTTATTGCAAACCTTAAAATTGACATAAAATGACTGACAAATTTTTAATCATTTATTTGCTGGTGTACTGTCAGAAATGTGTCAGGTCCGTATTTCCTAGTTTATCATTATAAAAATACATTTTGTTCAATAATTCCTAAATTACTAGGAAAATACACTTTAAATTGAACAAGAACATTATTCTTATTGTAGCAGTGGCGGTTCTTCCACAAGAGCACATGCGCACGTGCACCCCCAAAACGAGTAAAAAATATTAATTTACTTATATTCATTTAATATTATTTGTCGTATAAAGTCCGACCCTCCCTAAGATTTTATCGTACCGTCGAACCAAACTGTATAAAAAATATTTAAAAAATAAGAAATCTATACTATACTATCAGGTGGTATTAATATCAAATACCAATATGTATGGAAAAATTATTATTTTTCCAGATCAACCGATGATACATTATACAATAAGGGTGTATTTAGTCTACGTAGCAGTTTAAAATACTATTTCAGATTGATTGACTAACACGGCAGGGTATTACTTTCCGTAACTTTTCCTTGTATGACCCCCCCTCCCCCCCAAACAAAAGTTCTGGATCCGCCCTTGGTTCTCCCCCACCCTTCTTAAGGCCAGCTTTACCTAAAGCTTTTTCATACGGCCCAATGAACCCTAATATAACCCAGTGACAATTTAATAATTGTATGGTTACCATACAAACTCTTTATTTTATTCATTAATATATGAATTATTGTGTTGACGAAGAAATAGGCACCCAACTTGGAAAGGAAGAAGACAAATTGATTAGGGGCGGAAATAAGAGCCCACATCCATCATGTTCGGCAACAATACGATCGATGGCTTTTTAATGTTTGTGTTTTGGCAGCGCTGACAGGGAAATATTTTAGACTCGAGTACGACTGGAATATAATTTAAATAATATTTCTATTAGTTTGGTCGGCGAACATTTTTTAGGGAAACATTATCTTGGATTTATATTTCTGGTTACCGGTAAAGTAGGTTTCACGCTCTGTCGTTGCCTTTCGACACATTTACTATTGTGTCGATAAATATAAATATTCCAGTCCAGAGTCGAAGTGGTTTAGGATCGGAATATTTTCGGGAAAAATTACAGTGTACTTAAAACATTAGTCAGTGATGGTAGTCCAAAGATGATCTCTAATAGTTTTAGAGAATAACCACAAAAAATTTGGAACTGAACCGCTTTAGGAACCACCATATAATTATAATTTTTTCTCGCTTGTTCGATGAGGCCTTGGTTCGGCATTTTCCTGATGGATCTACCCAAACCAAAATGGAATCCTGTAGTCATAGAGTATGCTCTGGAATGTCTTCTAGTGATGGACGAATTTGGAATTTGTGAGTGTCACAAGTTGGTGAGGTGTATACAAAATACGTCTATCCTACTATACAGGGTGTTCCTTAATGGCTTGCTAATATTTCAGGGTGTTATTCCTTAGGTCATTTTATAAAGAAAAGTTCATATGACATATGTCCGCAACGGTTTAAAATCTCCGAAAGTACTTTAGATATTATTGTCAATTTTGGTATGTGTTAATAGGATATAGAACACCAAATTTTAGTTAGAAAAGTTATTGAATTGTTCCACCAGTGGCGTCTCTGCAAACATATCCTCTGATATTTTTTACAAAAAAGATAGTAGACCACTGGCATTTTTCCATATGGATATTTTTTCTGATTAGCTTGGTCAATTCTACATGAAAACGGTTCCTTGAGTTTTCTCGCCAGACATACCGTTCTTGACTAAAACCACTAAATTCGTACTGAAACTCATTATTATCAACATTGATAAAATAATTAATGATGAATTTTGTTTGATATGCGCTTCCGCCCGTCTTCTCCTCGAATTGCCCACTCGTGCAAATATTGAAATTTTTATGAAACAAAATGTATCATTAATATTTTATCAATGTTAATAATAATGAGTTTCAATATGAGTTTAGTGGTTTTAATTAAGAACGGCGAGTCTGACGAGAAAAACTCAAGAGACCGTTTTCATGTAGAATTGACCAGGCTAATCCACATGGAAATATGTCAGTGGCGTAACATCTTTTTTGTAAAAAATATAAGAGGACATGTTTGCAGGGACGCCACTGGTGGAACAATTGAATAACTTTTCTAACTAAAATTTGTGGTTCTATATCCTATTAACACATACCAGAATTGAAAATAATATCTAAAGTACTTTCGGGGATATTAAAAAATAACCATTTAAAATATAAATATTCAACACCCTGAACTTTTCTTTATATATAAGGAATCGCACCGTGAAATATTAGCACGTCATTAAGGAACACCCTGTATACTTTGAATCACCCTGTCAAACTACTTACCTTGTTTTGATCGAGTCTGTTTACCGTTCCTGCCATTTTACGAGGATTTTAATGCATATTTTGAAACGCAACAGGAATATTTTTTCTAGTGAAATAAATGCTTTGCAGTACAGTTAAGATAGTATAGTTATCTCTTCTCCTTGATAATTTGTGTGTGTGTGCAGTGGCGGCTCGTGGCCTATGATAGAGGGGGTTCACAAATATGGTGAAATTTTTCTAGGCGTTTTAAATGTAGAAAGAAAAGAAGTAATAAGAAAATGCGTTAAGTGAAACATATTTTTATTTATTTTTTAATTTTACACAAGGAAATACAATTTTTGGAAAATAAGAAAGGTTTTCTTAGCGTGTATAGCTGTCGGGTTTGTTCGCTTAACGTCGTCGCATGCAACCCTCGTAACAATATTTATACAGTCCACTACTAATACTACTAAAGCCATCTACGAGCTATCAAGAAAACCGAATGATGTCTAATACCACTACGCCATCTACGGGCTACGTCATCAGGCGCAACCAAGACGAGAATAATAGTTAACTGTTTTATGACGAGAACGGATCGAGCCACGAGACTGACAAGTTGGCATTCTTCATAGTTTCAGTTTAAATCCTTAAATAAAATGGTTTAAAATCATATCGAGTATCATTTATCGAAATACACAACATTTATCGACCCTACACAATAGTGCTTACACGTAAAGTCCATTCTTCGGTTCTTAATTGTAGAAAATTGGTCAATAACAGCCTCATTAAGTTCATATATTTCATTTTTAAACTTTCTAATAAAGTCCCTAGATTTACCCTTTGTGGTCTGCGTTAAATTAATTTCGGGTTTAGGTGTTCCCGCATTCTTCACTTCAATTTTTTGCTCCAAACTCAAAGAGCTAAAGTTATTTCTTAAATAGTCCACCTTCAACTATTCATTTTAACTTAATAAATATATAATATTAAAATATACACGCTCGAATTTCTAACTAGATGCACGAACAGACAACAGCGCGGTGCACACAAAAACTGTGCGCCTTTTCCATGTTAAATCGCCATAGCCACGCTATCTCCCGCTGCCACCCGCCACCTGTTACCACAGAGAAACTGCACTACATAATGGCACGTTCGAGCAAGTCTCGTCATAATCTTCATTTTACAGTTTGATTTGACGGGATGATAAAATATTAGGGAGGGACGGACTTTTTTAGTTTGACGGTAGGATAAAATATTAGGGAGGGTCGTACTTTATACGATAAATAATATTCAATGAATATAAAATAATATTTTTTATTCGTTTCGTTTTGGGGGTGCACGTGCGCATGTGCTCCTCTGGAAGAACCGCCACTGTGTGTGTGTGTATGTATGTGTGTGTATGATTATGGCTAAAACCAAGTGGCCAGCTTTTTTCTTAATTAATTATGCATACCTTTCAAATAAATATATGCAGGAAGTCATCACATACGGCGTCTAAAACTTCTATTATCTACTTCTTTCTATTATATGAAACTTTTATCCAGGTGTTTACTTTAAGTTGTAAAAATGACAAAGTGTAACTTAAATACAAATCACCAAATGAAGGTAAATAAGAAACGTTACACCTGTACAGTGTTAAATTTTATAGGTACTTCAGCACAGAAAGTTAAAATGTTGTTCTGGCACCTGCTCGAGGCTATAATTTCTCACTTGGATGTTGCGTAATGGATATGTTTCCTTGTGTGCTTTTGTGTGGGTTTGGGTAGTAAATGCAACGTATGCTTTTATGGTTCAATAAATGTTTTTAGGACCCGATAAATCATTATAATAATGCAACAGATTGCGGAGCTTAGAAATATAGTTAATGTTATGAAGTTATTAAAAAGTAACGGTTTCAAACGAGTCGTTGAGTGCGGAGAATGGATACATCACAAGTTGCAAATTGTTCGGGTATTTAAAGACAAAATATTTTCCTTGACCTAACTTTTCGGTTACATACTTTTTAGTAGATATTTTACCATAGATCATTTGGACAAATACTTGATTTTAATAATATTTAATAATCATATAAATTAATATACAGGGTGTTTCAGAATAAGATGCTGATCCTTAACGTTGTGAATCTTTAGGTGATTTTAAGAAGAAAAGTTCAAATTAACATATATCCTTAACCTATCAACTTTCGAACTACAGGGCGTTAAAGTTTTAAGAAAAGAATCGTTTTTCTATCATAACTTTAACAACTTTCTAACTATTTTTATGAATTTTTGACACATGCCCTCTAAGCATCAATAGCCTTTTTTTGGTGTAGAAAATTGAAATTTTTTTTTTAACCAGTGGCGTCCTGAAAGGGTTTGGACTAGACATTTTGGAAAAATATTATGTACGCCACTGCTTTTTCTCAAGATAAGAGTTATTTTTAAAATACTCATTCATTTTAGGCCACATTTAATATCTTGCCTTTTTATCGTCCGACAAACAGTTTCCGACAAAAAAAATAAAAAGCATCAGCAATTTAAAGAAATTAGAAAAAAATGGATTACAATATAAAACTTCGTTGACTTAATCTTAGGCGGCTTCCACACATAAGGTTTTACCTGACGTTTTACGTATTCAAGGTAGACTGCAGCATTGCCAAAAATAGAAATCACCAGAACTGGTTATTAAATATCAGACGAAATTAGACGAAAAAAACCTAAGAGACGAAAATAAATTCTGTCCCCCATAATACTCTATTCATCCACCCAAAAAAACAGGGTTATGACCGTATTAGCAAAAAAAGGCCAACATCGTACCAAAAAATATTTCGATGAGCGAAAAAAATAGAAGGTGAAATTGCTTACTTAACAAAAAAATGAACTAGAAAAGCACCAGAATTAACCAAAAACAAAAAATTCACCAGAAATCAAATTTCCTTAAAAAGTTTTTCACTCATCACCAGATTTTTCATAAAATTACCAGATCGAGTGAAATTTCACCAGACTTGCCAACACTGTTAAACTGTCAGGTAAACCCCTATGTGTGAACACCGCTATTAGGACGTCAGGTCAGATAAGACGTCAGGTAAAACCTAATGTACGAACGCAGCTTAACGGTGGTTATTTTAAACTCCCCAATTGTCAACTTAAGATGGTTTTAAATTCCTTTAGTGAATGCGGCTAATTTTGGTTTAATCAACCGAGTTTAATAAACGTCAGAACTAATAATTATAATTTGTGTATTATTTCTTCATATTAAAGAAAATTATTATAAGATATTACGTTAATTTAAATTTTACGTTTAAATCATAAAAAGTTTCTAGTTCCTCTCGTATAATAAACAATTACTATGCAAAAGTTCAGGGGGGAGAAAAAATATTTATGTTTAAGACGGAGGAAGAATAGGTGTTAACTAAACATTGGTTCGAAGGGTGGCATCGAGATATCGTTTAATATGCATAATAAGACTGGGAAGGACTTTTTATGCATAATTTAAACAGTAAAAAGAGCAAAGAGTGTGTGGGAAAAGCAGTTTATACGTTTAATGAGATGGTTTTTATGCAAAGAATTGTATGAAGGTAGGTGCACCTTTATTAAATCGAATATCTTGAATGGGATTTAAATATCGGATCGGTTATTATGTTCGTCCAAAAATGGATCGCAAATAATTTATAAGGAGTTGGTTAAGCCAAAATAATAAGAAATAGTGGATAGCGACTATAGCGAATGTATATGTACTGCTTTTTGTAATCTCGTTGCATAAGCATAAATACATAAAATTTGATAAATTTTTCTGTTTAAATACCATAGACGCTTTGACTAATAATTGTAAACTACAGTAAATATTCAAAATATCTTTCATTTTGACTTGTGCGCAAATGTAAACATTTCAGTCGGAATACCAGCACCACGGTTTATGGTGGTTAATCCTAAAAACCATGTCAGGTTTTCAAATAAAATAGGGATTCATTTGTTTATTATAATTTGATTAGTTCTTTAACTTAAAAAAAATGTTTTTTAGTGCGAATAATAGTATATTAAGATACAAGTTTCATAAAATATTATCTCAGAGCACGCGAGCCGCGAAGCGAGGAGTTTTCTAAAATAGAAGTGCTCTAGTTGTGTTATGAACCGTGTATTTTATAATCTTTTTCTATTTGGGCCTTTAAAGTCTGAAAGACTATATAGTAGATTTTTTCCATTTGAATTAATATTTTCTTTTTGGGTTGGTAATACTTTTAAAATTTCATAAAATAACACAAGTATCAAATATGCCATGATAGAAACAATTGAACACAACAAAGCTTCTTCCCATCCGTCATAATTAAAAATAAATATATTATTAAAGTTATTAAAAATTAGTCAGGAAGAAAGTTGTACTCTGTCAGAAATACGAGAAATTGCAGAAAAACTTTTAAAAAGAATATGCAAAACTTTGAGTTATGGTGCGATCAGAACAAAGTTCAAAATATTGAACAATATAATATATATATATTGAACAAAATATTGTGTCGACACAGAATCTGACAGGAATAACAATTAATGCCCAGGAAATGTCTATACAGTAACTATAAAGATGTATATATAAAATAATATGTATAATACTATATTGAATTTAAAATAAAAATAGTACTTTATTGAATAAAACTTTAGAAATAGAGCATAAACTGGAAGATATTTCTATTATTTTTAGGTTATGTTTTTTTATAGTTGTGACTAGAAGTAGAAATTAGTTGACGGACACCGTCAGCATGTTATATATTTCCGAGTATAGGTATCTCAGATAAATATCTAGTAAAAATGATCTATTTGCAAGGTTAAAGATTAATATTTTAAAGATTTCTATAAAAAATTGTTGTCGAATCCATAATGCCAAGAAATCTAATTTCAACGTATGTATTACAGAAAATAATGCTTATGAATTCTATATCCAATAAACAAATAATATGCAAGGTTCTATTTGAAAATCTTGAAAAAAAAAATTTTGAAATGTGTCGTTTTAGAATCTTATTATACACACCCTGTATAAAATGGATAGACACGACTGAATTTATAAGATCTCTAGACCCCTTATTATAAACCTCATCCAATCCTGTGTTTGAAAAAATTATTTTAGAATGTTTTTTTGATTTTTCTTTACAGGGCTAAGTACAAAACTAGTTTTTAATTTATTGCTTTTAAAATATGCAGAATATACATCAAAATAAAAGCTCATTAGCGACAAATTTTATCTTCACTCGGTACAGTTCTTTTAAAAAAAAACTGATATCGGAGTAAAAATAAACTATGCTTCCTCCAGCTATTTACTATCTCTATTTTCCAAATATAAAAGGAAGTATCAGCAGAATCTACTAACTTAAAGTCAACTTATAGTTATTAAAATGAACATTTTCCAATAAACGGTTCATATAAGTTAAGAGGAGAAAATAAATTCCCCTTCATAGATGAATAATTCAATCAATCCCAAAGACAATATTATGTGCAGTAAATATTATACCTGCCAATTAATTCATAAAAATATTTACCACCATTTTAAATGCTGTTTATGGATTGGCGTGATTAGATAATTCAATAATGAATGAATGTATATGTCTGCGTCAATTAGTGAAATCCGTCATTGCCGGCAAATAGTGTACAGTACGTTTCACGAAATTTGGAGACGACTTAATGATTTCCTGGGTCGGTCCCATTGTGTCGACAAGAGCTTGGCAATAAACAAGTGAAGTATGAAGGGACGGACTAAGGAAAACAAGTAATGATAGGATTATATTAATGTAATCAAATGAAATAACATTTTTTAAAAATAATATTTATTTACATTTATAATGTCATTCTATAGATAGTTCTGTATCCTCATCAAAATTAACTATAATTGGATTAATTATACGATCCAGACTAATATACGAATTTTCTACAGTTATTACGTGACGGACTGAATTTTTCTACCTGGGGGAATATCATTAAATTTTCGTATTAATTCTACAACATTAGAACTTAAAGTCGGAGAAATATTTTCAGACCTAACCAGTGATTTTAACTGTTGCCACATATGCTCTATGGGGTTAAAAATGCAATAATAGGGTGGGAGCCGTAGCACTGTATGTCCAATTTCTTCTGCCAATGTGTCACAAACATATACTTTTTTTATACAAAATGTCTTTAAAACTTCTATCATTCGCCGCCATGTAGTTCTGAATCTCCAATTTTGTATTATTTGAGCTTGGAGCTTTATGTAATTGGCGACTGTGATAGCTCGCATTGTCCATTATTATCACGCTATTCTGAGGAATGTTTGGTAAAAGACAATTCTTGAACTATTCCTCAAAAACTAACAAATTTTACCACAAAAAGATATTTAAATATAAATTAAGCAACCTAACCTACCTGATGGGCCTATATTTAATTATAATTAATACAATCCGGTCCTTTCCATATAATAATAACAAACGGCCATAAATAATGGGATGGCCCCAGGTACTTTTACTGCAGTCATTAAGTTATATCCATTTTTCGTGAAACAATCTTTAACTCTACGTTTGATACACCGTTTGCCTAAGAGTATCAGGCATTCCATGTAATGAGGGAATTCTTTCAGTCAAACGCTGTACTTAACTAAATGATTTAAGTTACCCTGTTTGCCGGTTTTAGTCAATCATTGTAATTAGGACAGTGTTGCCAGTAGTGAATGAAAATAAGGTATTTTACACTAAAAGGTTTGTAAATAACTGATAAATATCAGGAATCTCCTTAAAATTGAAAATAATTTTTTACCTCCGTCAATTCCGTAATATTCCAAGGTTTTTTTCTTACTTTGATTTGAGTAATAGTCATCTAACTTCTTATAAAATAATTCTGAATGTTTCAATATTTCATTTTCAAAAAAAAAATCACTACACATGTTAACAACAATTACAGTGCTCGACTAAAACCGGCAAACAGGGTAACTTAAATCATTTAGTTAAGTACAGCGTTTGATTGAAAGAATTCCGTCATTACAAGGAATGCCTGATACTCTTAGGCAAAGGCAAAAAAAAATTAAACGTAGAGTTACACTATTTGCCGGCAATACGTGAAATGACTAGGCATTTCTGGGAATGACGGATTTCACAAATTGACGCCGACATATATATTGTCAAAATGCGTCGTTTAAGTGCTCTCGTCTTATTTATTTCAATTTCAAAGCACAACATTTTTGATTCTAAAATTATTGATATCAAGGATAAATCTCGTCTTCCTTCAGGATAGAGATCCAGCTGCCACCTATACGATGCAACCGGAAGTTGAGACCCTTTTTTTAGCACCCCTTGAATCAATGAAATCTGAAGAGTTCCATTGTCTGCGGCTGAGATGTCATTGGTTTAAAAAACTCTGTCCAGATGTCGCCAAATATTAAACCAGAATAACGAAATTTTGAAGCAAATAATTTAACTCAATTAAACAAAACTATTTGGTGTTACCTTTGAGTATAATAAATTGACGCTAAAAAGTCGTATTTGGTATCAACTAGGGGAGACCGAGGAGACTTGTGACAGAGTAGAGTTGTGTCAAAGACGATTTCTCGGCATCTATAGCTGTTAGTGAGCTGACAACAGCGCACGATTGTTTGTTTATAGATGCGCTACTTGACGCAGTAGCGCCAATGGCCCACGACAAGCGGTTGCGTGATTACGACGTCTGCATGAAAAAAACAACCGAAAAGTAAATTTGTTATAAAATTATTGATTGTATTTATGCCATGATATATTACATTCACGTGGTTATGCTATTTTTTCTTATATTGTGTGGTTTAGAGTTTCAAAGCGTGGCATTGTCTTGTTGTGTTTGCATCTTGTTTCGAAATTACGAATTATTATTCTGACCAGAACGCGATTTTTGGCACCTATTAAAGGTTATTTTCTGGTTAGCTTATTTTACACCCTTCTGTTTTTCTGTTTATTTCTGTTCCTGGTTGTTTGCTTTGGTCAATTCTTATAACCTAAGTTTGATATAATGATGCCATAGTTACTTATAAAAGATTTATTGTTATATTAATGTTTCATGTTATTGTAGTTCATACAATTATGCCTAATGATAATTAAAATAATTTTATGCAAAAATACGTATGTTTTTTTTATAATTCATATAAAAGTAATTTTATCTATTAAAATTAGTCTAGCTGTCACAACTTATCTTGGCACCTGTCACAATTTACCTCGGTGTTAACAGAGTTGTGACCAAGTGAGTAGTTTCAGTTTTCGTAAATTTCCTCAGAAACCTTAAAACTTTTATTGACTTTGATGACTGTTTTTAAAAGAGAAAGGATTGAGCTACATGAGGGCATACAATTTATAATGGTGTTATGTTTGTTTATTGAAATATGTTCTATTAAGTAAAAATTGTCACAAGCCTCCTTGGTCTCCCCGACTACACATTTTATGAAATGAAATAATTTTTTCATTTCTCTATAAAATAATTAATTCAATCAAATTGTTCGATCGAACAATTTGATTGCAATGATTGACCGCCTTGCTTGGGTCTCGTAGGAAGAAGAGTCGGTGAGAGTAAAGATCACACTTTATTTGAAGTGTAGTGTTTGTTTTAGCGCTAAAACATAGTCGTAAATTCATTAGTTTCGCGATTTTCCTTTCCCCATGCTGCATCCGAGAAATTGCCTCACCGTCTCTAGGGCACGAGCCGCCACTGTACCATATAGTTTGCAAATAATTAAATGAGATGACTAATTTAACCAAGGCGTGGGCATAAGAGGATAGCCTAATTTAAAGCTGGTATATAGCTGGACTTTCATAGATAATTCGGATTGGATTTGTCAGTTAAAAGTCATTCTAACATAAAAAATGAAAATAACACCATTCCCACAATTTTCTAAAGTGATCTTCAATATTTATAACATGTTTTATCGTATTTTTCCCATTTTACGCCATTCTTAAATTGTCTTCGGATTTAACAACCTCTAATATCGATCGGGACCATTTTGGAACTATGCAATTCCTTGTCACGACCAATTTTCTTCACAGATGTTTCACTTTTACGGGGTTTATCGATAATTCTCACATTGTGGTATTTGGTACTTGCGTCAACTCACATTCCACTTCTACAGCCACTGATGGATTATGAAAACCCTTATAGACGGAAGTACCATTTCCTTATAACTAGCGGACAAAGGTGCCTTGACCTCTGACCACATCACCTAGAACTTCGTCACATCAACACATACTAACTCCTGAAGTCTGCTGGGCTGTGGGTAGTTCATTATGTTAAAAAGGCTATAAAAGTTAATTATTTTTAGTACCCTTCAGATGATCGTTTAATTCTGGTTTATAGTACCAACATATGAAGAAAACAAGTTAGAAGAAGCAATTATATTAATAAAAATAATAATAAAAACTTTTAGAGTCATACAAAAGAGATATACTCACCCCTTCTGGGGATTATACATAAATTATGATTTAGTGAAAAGGGTAGATCGGAAATAAGTTTTAATATTCTCTGTCGAATGATTTTATTATTATGGAAATATGTAACGGCAGGTAGTAGTGCACTATTGTAAACATATAGGTAGAGTACATTCAATTAGATTGAAACCATTTGGATTGACTACGTTTACATTTGCGATGCCGGAGAATTTAAAATGAAACAACCAATAATAATCAAGTATTGTTTTGTTTTATGTTTAGGCATATTAAAATCTATGTATACAGAGAATTTTAAAACAAAACTAAAAGTAATCTAAGTCTTTCAACCGAGTGATAAATTCAACAGATTGAATATACTGTATACTATGTATTTTTTATATTACATATATTTTTTAAATATGGATTTATTTAGAAAAAAATACGTAAAATAGAAAAATAGTATTATTTTTTCATGATCAAACACAAGCACTACATAGCAAAATCTTTTAAGGCGTTCAGAGCGTGGTGCGTGCGCGCATGAAACGATTTACGTTGGTTTCGAATCGTTGGAGGTTATGCTCGTTGGGAAACCCGACCTCGGGAAGGTCGTTCCATAAGGATGACGTCCTCCAGATGAAAGAATTCTTAGATAATGAAATTCGAGTAGTACTAAGCTGAACCACATATGGATGGGCGGCAGTGGTTCGTCGTGTATTTCTGCTATTCGCCGCTGTTGGCGGAATTAAGAGGGCAAGGTCAGCCGAAGAGTATGTTTGGGTGCAGAGCTCCAGATATGAGAGCAGTACTCTAGTGATGGTCAAATGTGAACTTTATATAGTGTCAACAGTTGTTGAGGTGTGTACAATAGTATATTACGTACCTACCGAGGTGGAAAGTGTTTCATTCCTGTCGAGAGAATCGGTAGTTAACTGAGGCGCGAAGCAGCGAGGTTAACTAAATCTCGAAACAGTAATGAAACTGTTCACCGAGGTATGTATACTATTTTCCACTTCTTATTATTTCGAATTAAAATTATTAATAAAAGATAAATGTCATTTTGACTTTTCCATTGAAAAATTAGACAGAAATTTCAAATAACCGCAGGTGGTAAAATAACGTAGGTAATAATATACATCAAGATGGCAAATATCATTTTTTTTTCATGGTTTCCATGTCACTAAACAATATATTATTTTAACAACAGAAAAATGCTATCAGATGAGGAATTTGATTTTGCTGCTACTCCACCAGAAATTCGAGAAGCAGCAAAAATAGTAGAATAAGATCTTCTGTCAACTAAAAGCCGCCCGAGATATGACAAGGCATATAACTGTTTCAAAGAATGGTGTACGGGAAACAAAGTTCAAAATCCTGGTTCTGAGTCGGCGCTACTAGCTTATTTCAGTGAAGATGCCAAGACAAAGAAGATATCAACGATTTGGTCACAATATTCAATGCTGAGGACCACTCTATCAATTAGGGAAAAAGTAGACATATGTAAACACGCAAAGCTATTAGAATTTTTAAAAAGTGTCTTCGTATATTATTTTGAGATATTGATTTTTAAAAAAAATGAAAAAAAAAATAATTCACTTTCCACCCGGGTGGAAAGTAAAATTAAAAAGCCGTCAACTTTCCACCTTTTAAAGATAGATGAAATGTCATTATTACATGCATGGTTGTAAATAAAATAAAAGCTTTATAGCTATTATAGCACTTGTCACCTTCGAGCCGCATGTGCGTTCTAGAATATAATGTATGCTCTATAAAACTTGTACTTTAATATACTATTATCACCCAACATCACGAACAGTGTAAATTATAAACAGTCGGACTTTAATTAATACAAATCTGCCATTGTGAAGTCGCACCTAAAACAATGACATGTTACCTGCGATGGACGGTGAAAAATACTTACGTTTTTAACATTATTTTATACCGAACAAAAAAAAATTACATTGTAGAAGTAAAAACGAAATTACAGTTCTCGTATTTTGTCGTAAAATTACACAAATTTACATTTTACTGTGACAAGACGGGACAATTAAGTTTTTGACGACTTGTTGACGAGCCCGATTGTTATGCATATCAAAATTAATTACCGCCCGATTAAGTCCTAATAGATTACGTTTCCTTTTACTAAATAATATTTTTAGTCGCCTAAGAACAACCGCTGGTACTATTACAACAAAAGTCAACCCATGTGTACAAAAAGGTGTAAATTACACGGTTATTTTAATTTATGATAAACTTACCGTTAATATATCGTTAAATTTTACGCCTTTTTTTGCTAAGTTACAATCACAATTTTGAATGTATAATTAGAGAATGATAGTTATATCCTTCAGAATATATTTTACGTATAGATAATAAAAAAAACTGCAATAGATTTAAGATACGTACTTTCTACAATATACTTTTTTTATTTGAATCGGTTTTATACTAATCGTTAGTTTTCTGGTATAGTACGACCAGCCGTTTCTGAACATCGGTAGGAATACGAGTCATTATTGTGTTGTAAAAATCGTTAACAGGAAAGGATCATGTAATTTCCCATTAGAAGAACTAAACTTACCAGTAATATCATAACTTAACAAAACTTCTCATAACGGACACCTCTGATAAGCGGACATCTCTATTAAGCGGACATTTTTTCATAGTCCGGAACACATGAAAATAATAGGTTGGAGCTAAAAATATACTAAAATCTTGGTCGGTAATGAGATAGACTGTTCAAGTCAAATTTAAAAAATAATTTTTTCATTAAAACTCAAGTGGTTCTTGAGATATAGACATGAACATTTGTAATTGGTTTGTAAGGGCGAGCAACATGAATATATTTCTGTTTTCAAATAACTAGTGCTCCTTACATCATAAACGCTCACTATATCACGACCAAAATTTCTTGACGGTAACTTTATTGGGATTCTGATTAAAATTTATTATAATTAAATATTAATATGTTCATTTTTAAAGAAACAATGTATACTTTATTTGTTTCTCATAACGGACACCTTTAATAAGCGGACATCTCTATTAAGCGGACATTTCTTCATAGTCCGGAACTAGGTATATGAAATTCAATGAAAATCAACCTCTATTGGGCGGACTCTCCTTTGGGCGGACGCGGACAGGCTGGTTTCATACAAAGAGTGCGAAATCCCTCCTTTAAACGGACAAAAAGTATTTGGGGAGACGAGTACGGTGCAAAAACTCTTTGAAGACAGATCGGCAATCAATCGCGTATGCGTGGCAGAGCGAGAGGACTTCGCCGAATGAAAGTATGTGCATGTGATTCCCCGACAGCAGTCCGCCTTTTATTTGTGAGTTGAAGGTTAAAATCGTAAACAACGGCACAAAAATGTCGCGTTTTGAGTCTGAAAGAGAATATTAATGTTGTGGAAGTTTGTAATTTGATAACAATGATTTGGGCGAGTTCATTAACATTGATAGCAATGTGCTATTAGAAGATGATAGTGACCCCATTCCTACCGATTATGTAGTCCAAACTGAAACCATATCACTATCTGGCGACTCTGATGAAGAAGTTGAATGCAGTTAATAAAACAAATGTCACCAATTATCAACAAGCCATTAGTATGGTAAAGAAATTATAAGAGTATGCAAGGAATAGAGGTGACTATACAGCAATGTAATTGTTATCAGACTTGGAATTACATTTTCTAGATTGCAAGTATAAAACGCAAACACTTGAAACTACGTTATTAGATTTTTTTAGTACTGCATCCTAACTAAAACTAGTGTATTTCTATTATGTTATGTTTATTTGTACATACATATACATAGTAATAATTTTGCATTTACATATTACCTAATAACAAATTTCCCATGGGCGGACACCTCTGTTAGGCGGACACATTTAGACGGTCCCGTAGGTGTCCGCCTTAGAGAGGTTTCACTGTAGTTATCAAATCAACCTAGATAAACGTAGATAATGTTCATGTGATGATACAAATGATCATTTTTCACAACATTTATATTATAAATGAATAAAATACAACTCTATTAATTATCTTCAGATATATGGCAACGCAGTAGCCGAAGTTTGTTTCTTGCTAAGGGTCGAAACCATGCTTCGAAACAATGTTTAGGTCAAAATTAACTCAAATAAAAAAATTCAAGATAATTTATTGTACCGACATTATACGTTTCATAAAATATATCATTAAATCCCACTGGCTTTATCTATTGATTGGCTGGGCGTCAATCTGGGAGGAAATATGTCTTGGCATAATCACGTTGTGGCAATCGCCAAGATAGCTTCTCAGAAACCTGGTGTATTCTTCCGAACCCTCCACAACTTATACAAAGCCCAGATTCGACCATCACTAGAGTACTGCTCTCATGTCTGGAGTTCTGCACTCAAACATACTCTTCGGCTACTGGATTCCATCGGAAGTAGGGCCATTCGTCTGATCGGAGACCACGAGCTGACGAAGAGCCTCCACATCCTTGAACATCGAAGACAGGTTGGGGATTTGACTCTCTTTTACAGATATTTCCATGGAAAGTGTTCGACGACTTTGCACTCTTAATTCCGTCCAGAGCGGCGATAAGCACAAATAAACGATGAACCACTGCCGCCCAGCCATATGTGGTTAAGCTTAGTTCTCCTCGAACTTCATTATTTAAGAATTCTCTCATCTGAAGGATTTCATCGTTATGGAACGACCTCCCGAGGTCGTTTGTCCCAACGAATATAACCTCCAACGATTCAAAAAGAAAAAGGTCTTCTCTCAAATTCGACATCCTTCATTTCATTAATTTTATTTCTTACGCAGTTCCGCTTTTCGTAGCGCCGTTAAAATGCACATGACTTTATGTCTCTACAGTGGTGTGGAACGAGGGGAAGAAATTTTGTGTTATTTGCTCATTATACCGGCGTTGTTAATGTCCATATTGTCACGAAAATAGGGCATTTTCCTAATATTCTTATTTGTTTTATAATTATTACTGTAACTACTTTAAATCTAGTCCAAGCTTGTTTTGCAAACTGCGCATAAACATGGCGATAATAAATATACTGATTTTTCAATCCCTAATATTTTTGGTCATTTTCAGATATTATACAGTTCTTTTAAAATACGTACGATTGGTACTAATTTTCCCTTGTGCCTAGTTAACGCTGGCGAGTATTCAGAATTCTTATCAGCGGTACATATGCCGTTTTACTATTCGTTGTGCCTAGTTACCCGCTGGCGACAAATAGTACACAAGTTGTTTACTTTGTATCCCAATATTTCATAATTTATTTCATCATATGGCTCGTAGAAAGCTAAATAGAAACCAAAGAGGACGAAAAGGCAGGAAAAAATCGGTCTGATTATTGCAGAAGCAAAAATACATAAGGAGACAGGTCTTCCACTCATTTGAAAAGTCTCAATTTCTTTAGTTCCGCAGAAGATACGCGTATAACCCAAATAAATCAAGCACGGTGTGACAAGTTTTTCTGAACATGGACCTAAAAATAACCTCCTTAATTAATATTAGCATGTTCTTAAGAAACACCCTGTATAACTAAAAGAATGGTAACTCTTATTGCCTCAGCTCCCTATTGGGTATACAAATACCAATAGTTTTCATCACAAATACATCCGTAAGCTTTATTAAAAACATTGCTTATGTTAAACTTTGTAAAAAACATCGAGCCATATTGGGGATATTTACCATTCTTCCTACCCTTTCGGTCGGTTTGGGGTTACTAGATTACAGAGTGGTTGAGAACTATTAATTTCCAAAGGTAATCATTAAAAGTCGATTGACTTAATGTGCGGTTGGCTGCGGACAGGAAACAGTTGATCCCTGGCTTGTGTCCATTTAATAAAACTTCCCTGTTTGGAGTGAAAAAATTTGTTATTATTATAGGTTGAAATAGAGGGCAACTAGTGGTACTAATTTAGAGCCTTTTCTCTGCCTTAAAGGCGTAAAGCCTCATAATATTTAAAATGACATATTAAATAAAGAATTATTCTTGGCACATAGGGCCTTAGCTAAAGTCGCCGGGTTCTTTTCTTTTCTTTTTTAATACTAGACACATTGTAAATATGGCAGCACTAATCGCGGCGCAAGTTAATCCACGTGTTTTATTAATTTTTACTTGTAAACATGTGTCAAGTTCCTTAACAAATTCACGAAGTTTTTTCCAATACTTCTTATACTGGTCATAAACTTTTACAAAAGAAATATTATCAAACAAATGGCTACAAAATATTTTATGTCATACCAGTGCATTATTGTGTTTTTATACCTTAGATGCCATCTACATAATGGATTACTTAATGCCCGTGTGGGCATAAAGTACACATTATGGCCCGCGTTGGCATTAAAACGCAAAAACAGTTTTCGATTAACTTATTCTTTATTACAAAATAAAATTTTTCAGATAGATCATTAAAGTACCCGAACAGCATGGTTTCGTTAATGTTTTCTACAGCATTTTCTGACATCCACTTCGAAAATTCGTTATATTCTTTGTCGTATGAGTCTCTGGATTTTCTCGGTAACAGGTTTTGCGTTGCATGTTCAGCTTTTTTTTCGATTTCGTCGGGCTATAATAATGTTAAGGTAATGTCGCAGGTAAAAATTAAAAATTGGTAAACCAAATTAAATTTAAAAAAAATATTTATTATTTAAAACGAACTGGTATGACATAAAAGTTTGTATGCACCACGGGTACTAATAGATATGTATACCCTCCGGCGACTTACGAACCCTCGGGCCAGAGGCCCTAGGCTTTGTAAGACTGTGTGTCGCCCTCAGGGCATAATCATCTACTTAGTACCCTTGATACATAAATAACTATTATAAAAGATCTCTGTCAAATATATTTCATAGTCTAAGACCGGCCTAATTCACATGATTTAGATTACCTAATTGATTAACTGTCATTTTCGTATTTGACGTGTCAAAATACATATTAGGTAGGTACACGAGATATTGGTTGTTACGATCGTTATAAAAATTATATTTGTTTTTACGCAAATGAATGCAGAAAATTTACAAATTAAATAAAGTAATTCAGCGGTAAAAAGTGCCGTATCGTTCAATTTTTTCACTTCTCTCTGAATGCTTATAATATCAAGTTGATATGAAATAGTATAATCGTTTAAGATATTGCTTGGCGCCTAACTAGGGGCTGTTCGAGCATGTTCTTAAACATTAATCAAATTATTCCTACTACTGTATATTACGTACAGAGGTGGAAAGTGTTTCATTCCTGTCGAGAGAGTCGGTAAATCTCGAGACAGTAATCAAACTTTTCACCGAGGTTTATATAATATTCGAGAAGCAGCAAAAATAGTAGAAAAAGATCTCGAACAAACCCGAGATATGACAAGGCATATAACTGTTTCAAAGAATGGTGTACGGGAAACAAAGTTCAAAATCCTGGTTCTGAGTCGGCGCTACTAGCTTATTTCAGTGAAAATGCCAAGACAAAGAAGTTATCAACGATTTGGTCACAATATTCAATGCTGAGGACCAATTTATCAATTAGGGAAAAAGTACACATTTCTAAACACGCAAAGCTATTAGCATTTTTAAATAAGTGTGCTCATATATTACTTTGAGATACGATTTAAAAAAAAATTATTTACTTTCCACCTGGGTGGAAAGTGGGCACTTTCCAGCCGGGTGGAAAGTAAAAGTAAAAAGTCAACTTTCCACCTTTCAAAGATAGATGAAATGTCATTATTACATACATACCGTCTGTTTCGTTGCCGTTGATAGCTCGATACCCTCATTAAAGATTCAAAACAAGGGCCCGGTGGCCTAAAATATTTTACCTATAAAATGGTCTTTTTACGTACATCTAGCATAAACATGAAGAAATTTTGACCTATTCCACCGGGTAACAGATAAAGTAACAATAGAGCCATAAAATGAAATGAAAGGATAATGATTAAAACGGCCCATCATGGTCGGTGAGTTGGGTTTTTAATGTAACCGCTTATTATTTTATTTAAATATAATAGATTTTATGATTTTATGAATTTATTTACAAGAAAACTAATTTATTTACAGATCAAAAAATATTGACAATTTCAATAATTATAACTCGATAAAATGGTCCTCAGAAGAATCTGAAGAGTCATCATGTCCTACGCTTATTACTAAAGGCTCAATTTCCATAGTTGTGTCAATTACGTTGTCAAGTTCCCACATTTTTTGTTCCTCTACTATAGCATGTTTTATGGCGTTTTGCCAATTTTCTGATGACACATTTGCTAAAGAATTAAGCAAGAGGTGTCGCACTTCTTGCATTTTAAAAGTTTTGTTATTTCTAGCAACATATCCTTTTACTTGAGCCCATATTAATTCGATAGGATTTAGCTCACAATGATAAGGTGGTAAACGGAGCACTATAATACCTCGATCTCTTGCCATCTCGTCAATAACATACTTTTTATACTGTGATTTATGTAGCCTAACAATATCCAAAAGTTCTTTTTTTACCATGGTATTATCGTAACTCAATTCCTTTCGTTGTAACCAGTTTACGATTTCCGCCTTTTTCCATGAAGTTGTGGGAAGATTCTCTTTTAGCCTAGAGTGATAGCTGGCATTATCCATCACTATTACAGAATTAGCGGGAATGTATTCTATCATTTGCTTAAAATATTCCTCGAAAACATCAGCAGTCATTTCTTCATGATAGTCTTTAGTAGAATTCGACTGGAATTGTAATAATCCTTGATCCAAAAAGCCATTTGAACTTCCTATATGAGTTATAATAAGTCTGCGTCCCTTTCCAGATGGTGGTCTAAGTCCTGTTGACCAGCCTTCCATGACAGCTTGTCGAGAACTTAGGACATTTTTATCTTGCCAAACTTTAGATACGGTGTGCCCTTCGTTCAGCCAAGTTTCATCCAAATAGAAAATGTTTTTGCCTTCGCTGCGGTATTTTCGGATGGACCTTAAGTATTGACGTCTCCAGCAAATAATATCTGCTCTATCAATAAGAAAAGATTTTCTGTTTTGCTTCTCCCATCGAAAGTTCATATCATGAAGTATTTTCCATAGTTTCGTTCGTGATAGCTGTGGTAAGTCCTCGTCGTAGTTAATGGCTTGTAAAATTTTGTCTATAGTTGGTATTTCCTTGGCAAAATAAAAACTATGTACTTTTCTTCTAATACCATTTTTAATGAAATTGTCAATTTCTAACGGTTTCTTTCCTGGGAGTGGTTTTGGCTCACTGAGGTTCTTAGATTTTCTTTCACGCAAGAACCTATATATAGTAGCCTCTCCAACTCCTACCATATTGGCACACTCTGCAATGATGCTACGAACATCACTTGCAGGTTTCTGGTACACTAGAGCATCATGCACGTTTAATATTAATGTCTTTTCTCGGAGAGAATATGCACTCTTGCTAATTTGACGAAGACACGTTGGCGAAAAACTTGAAGCCATTGTTACAAGTATAGGAAATAATTCAACTTTGAGATAATGCAGTATCTAAATACAACTAAATACATAGTTTGACAAACGCACATCAAATGACGTAATAACATCCTAAAGCAGGCAAAAATAGGTAAATTAATTACCCCTGTTGTACCTACTTTAACCCTAATCCTACTTAACAATGGACAGAGGCCAATTTTCTTATTAAATAAGGTAATTACTATTGGCAACGCCTATGGTTTACGGTTGTTTTATGGCTTCAACCCTCGATATGAGCTATCAACTGCAACAAAACGGACATTAGTTGTAAATAAACAACGTTTGCTGCCTGGGCGCCGCATTGTTTTTGTTACCTTACAAATATCAATAATATTTGAAAACATCAAAATGGAAAGGAATAATTCCGATTTTGATAAAGAAAACTCATTTCAATGCGCTCCAGATGAAATAATTAATAAAGCCAATGAAGCAAAAGAGGCTTACAAAAAGGCATATAATACATTTATTAAATTGCATTGGACCAAAAGCACGGAATTATATTAGACGAGCAGGAAAAGTGAGATATTAAGAGGTAGGCTAAAATCTTTCAGTTCCTAGCCATGACGGACTCTATTTTGTCACTTCCGGTTTAACCGGAAATGACCTGAACTTTAAATTTTTGAAGGGAACACGCAGTATATTTTCGGCTATATTTATATAATCGATTTATTTGTGATTTTTACGATTATCAAGGATAGTTTACATGCGTCTGTGAGTCGGAAAAAACCCCGAAAAATCGAAATATTTTCAGCCGGAACAAGAGTACCTCCCCCCCCCCCGTTTTCGAGGATACTGAACACGATGGCGGTGACAGAATTTCTATTTGGGGTTGCGCAACCCCTCACAATGGCCAAAAACCACCCCCCAGAGGGGTTAAACGCGCTTCAAGAGGTTTCCCTGCAGAGAAACACACTTTCCCCCCGTTTTCGAGGATGCTGAGCACAGTGGTGGTGTTGGATATCGCGTCCGACCTCTTCCAACCCCTCCACCGACCAATACACGCCCCAATTATGGAACGATATTACCTTTTCTTAAAAAAAAAATTTCGAGAAAATATTTAAAATTTTTTTTTTTAATTAGATACTTTCTGTTTCATGATTTTTTTATTTAATTGAAATTTAAAAAAAAATAATTTAGAAAAAAAACCCGGGTGGAACGTACATTATTTTTTTGTAATTTAAAAAAAAATAGATATCTCAAAATAATATACGAACACACTTTTTTAAAAATGCTAATAGCTTTGCGTATGTTTACTTTTTCCTCAATTAATAGAGTGGTCCTCAGCATTGAATATTGTAACCAAATCGTTGATATCTTCTTTGTCTTGACATTTTCACTGAAATAAGATAGTAGCGTCGACTCAGAACCAGGATTTTGAACTTTGTTTCCCCTTCACCATTCTTTGAAATAGTTATATGCCGTGTCATATCTCTGGCGGCTTTTAGTTCGCAGAAGATCTTCTTCTACTATTGTTGCTGCTTCTCGAATTTCTGGTAGAGTAGCAGCAAAATCAAATTCGTCATCTGATAAAATTTTTCTGTTGTTAAAATAATAAACTCCTGGACAAAATTAACGCAACATCATAAATTTGCCATATTATTTATGCTACTTTTTTTTCTGAATTTATGATCCGATTTGAATGATTTTTTTCTGCATTATAGGTTGGTTCTTTGACAATGTCATAGTTTTCGCTGTTTATGATAAAAATTTAATTTTCGATTTATACTGGGTGAACTAAAAATGCTATGTTTTTTTTCCGAAAATTCGCATTATAATGTGGAGTATATTAGCAATCGAAACATATTGCAGTTAACATTAAACGGTAGGTCCATCTTTCCCCAACATTTTCTTTTTTGGTTTACTTCATTATCTCTGTTATTAAAGGAGATACACCGTTTTATAGCGTAACATGTTTTTATAGACTTTAATATTCAACACATTCATTGTTAAATGTTTTATTGTTTAGTGACATGGAAACTGTATTCAAAAAATGATATTTGCCATCTTGATGTATATTATTACCTACGTTATTTTAACTCGAGATGTAGAACAAACCCGAACAAACCCGACTCTATCGACAGGAATGAAACACTTTCCACTTTATGATCATGCTATTCCAAGCTAAAATAAACATTAATTCTGAATAATCAAGTCGATATAAATATCCCAAACTTGCATTCCTAAGTGACAGAATACCAATATATATATTTCGAAAAAGAAAACTGATATGCTTTGCAAATATAATTAATTTACGTGTTTCGTAATTAATATGGATGGATCATGGCAGAGAAGGTCGTCATTTAAATTATTGTTAGGCAAAAATTAAAAAGGAACCAACCTAATTCTAATTTATTACTCTACCATCAACGAACGCGATATTATCTGACTAATGCAGGGCCGTTCACATATGCAAAAAAACCCGACAAAACAAACAATATATTAAAATTAACTGGGACAAAAAACATCCCTAAGGTAACTCCATATCGTCACATGTCCACATAAAAACTGGTCCTCGTATGGGAAAACGACCGCTGGCTTTATTCAGATCCGCGGCGCTTTTTTTTTGTCCTTTCATTAAAGGGGTTGACGAGTATGTCTAATGTATGCGCTCGCATCTCATTAAGGGATGAACCGTGAGAAGCGGAAGTCGGGGTGGATCGGGAAGAATTACGAGACAATGGGGTTTTATTTCTACTCGCATGCATGTGGTGCATACCTGCAGTTTGTCGTTTAATTCAGAACTAGCTTCAATGTGACAATAAAATATGTTTAGTTAGTCAACCTTTAGACGAGACATATTAAACTGTACAGTACGTTTCACGAAAATTGGATACGACTTAATGATTTCCTGGGTCGGTCCCATTGTGTCGACAAGAGCTTGACAATAAACAAGTGAATTATGAAGGGACGGACTAAGGAAAACTAGTAATGATATGATTATATTAATGTAATGAAATGAAATAAAAATTTTTTAAATATTACTAGTCATATTTATTTACATTTATAATGTCATTCTATAGATAGTTCTTTTTCGCTATCGCTATCCTCATCAAAATTAATTATAATTGGATTAATTATACGATCCAGACTAATATACGAATTTTCTACAGTTATTACGTGACGGACTGAATTTTTCCAACTACCTGGGGGAATATCATTAAAGCATTTTCGTATTAATTCTACAACACTAGAACTTAAAGTCGGAGAAATATTTTCAGACCTAACCAGTGATTTTAACTGGTGGCACATATGCTCTATGGGGTTAAAAATGCAATAATAGGGTGGGAGCCGTAGCACTGTATGTCCAATTTCTTCTGCCAATGTGTCACAAACATATACTTTTTTTATACAAAATGTCTTTAAAACTTCTAAAAGATCACTTTTTTTATAACTTTCTTCAAAATATATATCATTCGCCGCCATGTAGTTCTGAATCTCCAATTTTGTATTATTTGAGCTTGGAGCTTTATGTAATTGGCGACTGTGATAGCTCGCATTGTCCATTACTATCACGCTATTCTGAGGAATGTTTGGTAAAAGACAATTCTTGAACCATTCCTCAAAAACTAACAAATTTTACCACAAAAAGATATTTAAATATAAATTAAGCAACCTAACCTACCTGATGTGCCTATATTTAATTATAATTATTACAATCCGGTCCTTTCCACATAATAATAACAAACGGTCATAAATAATGGGATGGCCCAGGTACTTTTACAGCAGTCATTAGGTTATATCCATTTTTCGTGAAACAATCTTTACCTTATCCTTACAGAGGTTTGTCAATTTTCCAAAGGTAAAAATATACGATACTACAACCACAATTTATTGTTTATTATGTATTACTTATTTTACAACAACAATTTACTGGATGTTGGAATTGGTGATAGATTGAACGGGTTTACATATATTCATGTTGTCTATTGTTCCACATGTTGTGTTTTCATGCTCTGTATTATTCTTCTAACTTAAAAGTATTTATCAGTGGACCGCGTGATCCGATTTGAGATAACGTCGCGGATCAGCATAAGTCATTGTTATTGAACAATGAAACAACATCGCCAATCCAAGACATGACGAGCCAGCGCACTAGCCGGCTGTATAGAGTATAGAGTGAGTAGGAGTCGTTTTCCTTATTTCCCGAGGCGATGCCAAATCACTTTAGATAGTTGCGATTTTAGATATTTTTCCTGAAAACCTCGGTGTGACTTTTTTTGCACTATGAAATTATGCAATACTTTCAAAATTGACTGTATAACCATATTTTTTCAATTTAAAAGTAATTTACCGTTTTGAATAAAATTAAATTCTTTTTCGAAAAATTCAAGGTAATATAGTCATGTAGTATCATATTTCGACTAAATTTAAAATTTTAACAAATTCTATCCATTAGTTTTCTTATAGTTTGTCACACCTTCTTGCTTTAATGGGGGTCTCTGATAATTGATCTTAAGAGCAACAGCTAACCTCACTGTCAACCTAGCAGAAATATCTAGTTCTAGCTCTTCCAGTCTGTCTAATTTATTATTCTTGTTTCCCTAAAGAATTCATCCTTCACAAGCAAGTCCCCGTTGGCATTTGCAGATGCAAAATGAACTAGAGGACCTATTCACCTGGGGAATAGTGATAAAAACTGGCATGATATATACAGATGAGGTAGCTTTTAGATGTTTTCTTATAGAGTTTTGTCGCTTGGTATCGTTTATGTCATTATTGACACTGACTACTGACTATAATTCTTAGCACTCTCACTACGCTCTCAATTCTACCCTCATCCAGTTGTATACCCGAATAACCAACCGACCAATAATGAGAAAGAAGTTGTAGATATTGAACATACGTTCTTATTTTTAGTAGATGTCTGCTTAAGTAAGATAAGATAAGTCGCTGATCACTTTCTGATTGTTTGGGATTTTTGATATGTGGTTTAATTTTGATCGAAAAGTTTGTGTATTCAGTGGAGGATTAGACGGCGGATTGTTTTCAGTAATTAAGGATTACTTTATGTTTCTTGTTGTTAACAGCTGGACAAGTCACCTTTCGGCGATAATTCAGGTTTGACGGTAAAACCTATTGCTACTGACCTCAATTGATTATTGAGATGCCAAAGAGTTCCTTTTTATCTGAGAGGATGTGTTTTACTGGTACCCTCATTATATATGTACTATATATAATTGTCTATTGGTATTGCGAAGAACCTTACAGAATCAAAGTCCTGAATAATACCTCGGACAGGAAACAAGGAAGGTAGTATTTTAGGATTTATTAAAAAACGTGATAATCTGCTGTCGTACTGATGACAATAAATAATGTAAATAGTTATAGTAGTGGTTCAAATTAGACATTCATTCATTCGAAATGTTAGAGACGGCGACGAGGAAATCGGGTAGTAGTGTTAAATGAGACTACAATGATCTAAGGATATAAATATACTTGATGTGAGTAGATGAAAGAAACATAATTGCGGCTGTGGGTATTCAAGAAATTCAACCCAGACATAGATGATTTTACGACGGTATTCAAAAGTCATTAGAGTGGAGTAACGTGAGAATTTAATAATACCAATAAATAATCATAAATACTACAATATGTTGGTAATTATGTATACAATACTTCATATAGTGTTTTAAAGTGTACATTCATTTGTGCGATTGATTTAATTAATATTTCTGGTAAATTTTGTTTACAGAAACGACCAGAGTCACATTATTATTATTATTATTAACATATCAGTATTTCTTTTAAATTATTTATAATCATCTTGTCAAAAATAATTTGTTGTGCTATTAAGACATATTATTTAAATTTAGGTTCATAATCGATTGAACATTGTCGATAATAGTTTAGTCTAAAGTATTCTTTTTATTATTTTAATTTTATGCATGGCTAGCGTCATACATTTTTTTAATATCTAATCATATTTATCGATTCGGCACGTTTCATAACCGTATATAAGAATATTAGTCTCGTATACTTAATCCTACACGGAAAGACTATTATTTTTTAAATGAAATGGTTTTTTAATTTATACTTATCGAATGTTTTTTTTTCTAGTTTTTTTTTAATGCTCCTCAAGCAGTGATGATTTTGGTCATTGTAAGTGCCTGTTCTCACCAAAACAACTGGCAAGCGCAACGCAACTGCAACGCTACCGCAACTTCAGTTGAGTTGCCCTTGCGTTCCCACTGGAGTCAACTCTTTTGAATGTCGTCTTCGTCAGATAAAGATATAGTCGCAAAATATCTTGCTCGTTAGAAAGCTTAAAAAAAAACTGAGCGACAATTATGGGTTAAGCCTTGTTATACCATAAATTTGAGACATAGTTCTTATATAGTGGAACATGAATTAAATAATGATCCGGTTAAATTCCATAGGTTTTACCGATTGTGCCACAAAAGTTAAATATTTTGCTGTCTGGTCCGCCATGACACCGCGATTGGAAGCAACTGACGACGGCGGCGCGGTATGCCGTGCAACTCATAAGCAACTAGTTGCGTTGCAGTTGAGTTGCCTTAAGTCAGTGAGAACACGCGTATTTAAACATTAGTGCTGTGTCGCGTTGATGTTGCGTTGCGGTTGCGTTGCGGTTGCCAGTTGCTTTGGTGAGAACAGGTACTAAGGGCTGTTTGTTGGATACCATTAATTCTTAGGTTGTCAGGTTGTGTTTTTTTTGTTTCTATCTGTCTTCTTCTATAGGAAAAATTCTTTAAGGCCCTGAGTGGGGCGTGTGAGAATAAAGTGATTCACATTCAAGTTTTAAATCATTGGAGGTTATATTCGTTGGGAAACACCGTTCCATAAGAATGGCGTAGGTACTCCTAAAAGAATTCTAGGAGTACTAAGCTGAACCACATATGGAGGGCGCCTGTTGTTCGTCGTACTCCTGCTATTCGTAGCTCTAAGGGGAATTAAGCGGACCATGAGTAAAATCACCAAACTGTCTTCGATATTGTAGGCTTTCGAGGTTCTTGGTTAGCTCGCGGTCTCCGATTAGACGAATGGCTCATCTTTGGAGTCCAGTGGGTTCAGAGCTCTAGACATGAAAGCAGTATTTTAGTGATGGACGAATCTGGTCCGGAGAAGTACATCAAGTTTCTACGGAGCTGCCTTGGCGATTGTCACAACGCCAACGTGGTTTTGCCACTACATATTTCCTCCTATAATAATAAATAAGAATGGAACAAACAAATAGATGGCCTTATTGATTAAATAAACAATAAATATGTACATAATAGTTATTTATGTATCAAGGGTACTAAGTAGATGAGTATGCCCTGAGGGCGACAGTCTTACAAAGCCGAGGTTCTCTGGCCCGAGGGTTCGTAAGTCGCCCGAGGGTATATCTATTAGTACCCGTGGTGCATACAAACTTTTATGTCATACCAGTTCGTTTTAAATAATAAATATTTTTTTAAAATTTAATTTGATTTACCAATTTTTTATTTTTACCTGCGACATTATCTTGACATTATTATAGCCTGCGTTTTTGTTGCTAGGGAGATAAGTATTCAAATGTTTAATGTGTCAAAGTCAAAAATCAAAAGTGGAACAAGGTTTTGAAATTCCAAAACATAATTGAAAAAACGGCTGAAAAGGCAACGCAAAACCTGTTACCGAGAAAATCCAGACACTCATACGACAAAGAATATGACCAATTTTTGAAGTGGATGTCAGAAAATGCTGTAGAAAACATTAACAAAACACTGTGCTGTTGGGCTGCTTTAATGATCTATCTGAAAATTTTTCCCCGAGCTGCGAGCGAGAAGACTTTAATGGTAAATAAGAATATTAATATATATATGGAAGAGTACCACAGTTGCTGAAGGATATTTAGAGGATAGCTTATCCTCAAAAAATTAGGTTTCAAGGATGTTGGCAGGCGTACCATCTGGATCTCGCATTTCCTTACAGAAACTAGAGACCCAGACAATGAATTATGAGTCAACCTTGGCAGCAGGAAATTTAGATATCAGCGGAACCTTCCAGAATTGCCAGTTCTATGTAAATACAACCAAATAATATATAAACGTAAATTTATATTTTGTTAATAAAGAATAAGTAAATCGAAAACTGTTTCTTGCGTCTTAATGCCAGCGCGGGGCCCATAATGTGTACTTTATGCCCGCACGGGCATAAAGTAATCCATTATGTAGATGGTATCTAAGGTATAAAAACACAATAATGTACTGGTATGACATAAAATATTTCAAATGTACTGTACTGGCTCGAACAACAGAGTTCGAAACCGGTCTGCAGGTGGTGACATCCTACCAATAGAGAAGGTTTCTCTTCAGTGGTAGTACCATTCCATCAGCGTTATTATTTCGATATCTTTAACAAACTACAACAAATCTCATAATGACGTTTGTTGGATACCTGGTGGGGCCATTGGTGTCAACAGGAGATTATTTTTAAGATTTTTAATATCATCGAGCAATGTTGATGATAAATTAGAAAAATTTATTTTTTTTAAATTTCCATTATGTTCATTTCACTACCATATGTTTTTTTCCAGTGTTAGTAAACTAGCGCCCGTGGCTTCGTAGTTTTTAGTACTGTTTATCGCTTGAGATATCGATAAACCTGTTTAACATAACTGTCTATTAACTATTTGCAATTGCAATAACCTCTATACAGGGTACACCAAGTAAAGTGGCCTATTAGAAGAATCTCGAGAACTAAATGAGATTTTATTTTGAAAATTTGGCTGTGGCTATAAGAGATGGTTTCCTACGTTTAAAAAATATTTTGGATGGTGCGGTGTTGCCGGATCATACCGAAAGTGGTAGCAACTTCGGAATTTTAAATGAATTATCCTATACAGGGTGACAATTTAAAAACTTGAAATGGCCATATATTAGAAACGAAAAACTGAAGAAAAAAACGCAAAAAACAGTTTCTATAAAACGAAGGGGGAACAAAAACAAGCGTATTAGCCCACCCCTATCTGCAACTCCTTGGACAGGGTGAGATAAACCCTTAAAATCTTAAATAGAAAGGGGGGTCGAGTGATACATCATTTTGAAGCTCTTGAAAAATGCTTTCCAATGGTACCATAGAAAGGTACATTTCAGGAAATTCTTCTCTGTTTATTAAGGAAAACAATAAATGAAAAGACAATTTTGAAATTTTTTATTATTAGTTAATTAAATGTTCAAAATGATTTCCGTTGTTTTGAAGACAATAATAAAGCCTACTTTCAAATTCTTCACGTACATTTGCAAAGGTTTCTCTGGATATAGCATGGCATTCCTGAACTATTCTATGCTGAAGTTGCTCTAGTGACTCAGGTTGCGTTTTAAAAACCACAGATTTTAGGTGACCCCACAAAAAGAAGTCAAGAGGTGTTAGGTCCGGGGATCTAGGTGGCCATTCAATAGGACCTCTTCTTCCAATCCACTAGTTGGGATAATTATCATCCAACCACTGCCTAACGGGAACTACATAATGCGGAGGTGCTCCATCCTGTTGGAAATGTAGTAAGCGTTCTTCTAAAGATAAATTTCCGAGTATGTCCCTCTGATTTTCTAATTCTCGGACTATTAGTGGTTCGATAGACCTCTGTAGCATTTCAGCATACCTGTCGCCATTTAAATTTCCTTGTATAAATATTGGGCCGATAATACCATCTCCCAATATACCAGCCCAAACATTAATTTTCTGGGGGTACTGGGTATGCCCTTCTCTAAATTCGTGGGGGTTCTCGTCATTCCAGTAACGACAGTTTTGCTTATTAATATGCCCATTTAAATAAAAGGTACACTCATCACTGAAGCAAATATTTTTAACTAGTCGAGGTTCTGCCGTAATTCTATCTGTCATTATTTCACAAAACTGTATTCTTCTGTCAGGGTCGTCGTCACCAAGTTCTTGCAGTATGTGCAGTTTATAGGGATAAAACTTATGAATTTTAAGTACCTTTCATATTGATTCACGAGATAATCCAGTTGCTACAGCTGCTTGACGAGTTGATAAAGTTGAATTCATTGCAAACTGCCCCAGAATTTCAATTTGCGCTGCTTCGTCGGCTAGTCTCGGTTGATTTCTCTTTATATTCGCGACAGAACCAGTTTCTTTAAATTTGGCTACTAGTTGGCGAACATACTCCGGGCTTACATTTTGACCTGGATGCCTTTCGTTAAAACGTTGAGCTATTCTTAAAAAAAAATTGATCCTGGGAACCATAAATGACAATAATTTCTACCCGTTCAGCTGTGCTGTACACCATTGTTAAAGATAAGAAGTGCTGCTTTTCGTTTAAACTGAACCGAAAGTTAACTGTTCTTAAAATAATAATACTAGTAGAAGTTACCTTTAAGGTAAATTCTGTGATAATAAAATGCGAATATTTATAAACAATTTTTTTTTTCTTAAGAGATACCTATCTCTTAATATGCCAGGATATTGGTAGCAATCATTTTGAACATTTAATTAACTAATAATAAAAAATTTCAAAATTGTCTTTTCATTTATTGTTTTCCTTAATAAACAGAGAAGAGTTTCCTGAAATGTACCTTTCTATGGTACCATTGGAAAGCATTTTTCAAGAGCTTCAAAATGATGTATCACTCGACCCCCCTTTCTATTTAAGATTTTAAGGGTTTATCTCACCCTGTCCAAGGAGTTGCAGATAGGGGTGGGCTAATACGCTTGTTTTTGTTCCCCCTTCGTTTTATAGAAACTGTTTTTTGCGTTTTTTTCTTCAGTTTTTCGTTTCTAATATATGGCCATTTCAAGTTTTTAAATTGTCACCCTGTATATTACATTTGTTTTATAATCTAGGTAAAAATCTAGAACAGTTTCCTTTACAGTATCATATACCTATCTTTAAGAGGTTTTGAATTAAAAATAATCTTGTGATTTTTTAGCGCCATATCGGGACCTGAAAAGAAAATCATATCTTCTTAGCGGTTACAGCTAGAAAGCTGAAATTTTAACAATAATTTCACAAGACCATCGAAATTTTATAATTTTAAACAGTATTTAATTAGTAGTATACAGGGCGTCTCCATAACAATATTTCTAAGGGAGATGAATTATTGCAAAAATCTTCTTTTTTTCAAATGGGAACCCTGTAGTTGATGTGTTTTGCTAATGGAGGACCGAATTTCTATCTAATGATATTAAGTGTTCCTATACCTATCTTCAATATTTTCGGACTTCCATTTGACGTTATATCTGTGTTGTTGTAAAAAAAGTGGTTAACAAATAAGCAATTTATTAATAAATAAACAAAATGAAAATTACGCAACATAAAATAACTACTAACTAAATTGTTTGCGTTGGCTCTTAAACATTCATGAATTGTGGTGATAACATGTTCATTCTCCTTTTTCACCTTTTTCATTTCTTCCCCTACTACCAAAAAATATATTTTTATAAGATAATTTTTAAATATCGCTATAAGTCCGAAAATATTGAAGATAGTTATAGGAATACTTAATATCATTAGATAGAAAATTCGATCCTCCATGAGCAAAATATATCATTTAAAAAGAAAACATTATTGCATTAATTCATCTCCCTCAGAAATATTGTTATGGAGACGCCCTGTATAAATCTAATTAAATACTGTTCAAAATTATAAAATTTTGATTGTCTTGTGAAACTATTGTCAAAATTTCAGCTTTCTAGCTGTTACCGCTAAAAATATATGATTTTCTTTTCAGGTCCCGATACTGCTTTAAAAAATCACAAGATTATTTACAATTCAAAAACTCTTAAAGATAGGTATATGATATTATACAGAAAACTATTCTAGATTTTTACCTAGATTCCAAAAAAAAAATAATATACAGGATAATTCATTTAAAATTCCGAAGTTGCTATCACTTTCGGTATCCAATCCAAAATACTTTATAAACATAGAAAACCATCTCTTATAGCCACAGCCAAATTTTCAAAATAAAATCTCATTTAGTTCTCGAGATACTTCCAATAGGCCACTTTACTTGGCGTACCCTGTATAAGCAGATATTCAATATTATTACTTTGTAACAATATTATTATAAATGTTTTTTAATGATATCTTTTTGCTTTACTACTGAATTGGTACAATTAATTAGGCTACTACAAATAGGCGACAACTTATTATGCAAACAACATTAACTTTTTAGCGAAACGGCAATTATTAATATTAGAATAATTTATTTACTATTGTATTCAGTGACCTTCTATATATAAATTAATTATAACCTGTAAGTAATTATGTAATTCAAAAGTGCATTAAAATGAATTAAATATTAAAATATTTCTATAATAACGTGATTGACAAGTGGCCCTAAATGGATTGTTAAAAAAATAATGAAACTGTAATAAGTAGGTGAGATGTATGGTTCCATTAGCGCGCCTGTGCATATTATATGATCAAACTGTCTTGAATATTCCATAAAATAGTTCTTACTTGCGTGTACAAAGTCCGGATCTAATCGATCATGAGCTTTTGGAAATGCAAACTGATCCTATGAGGGCAATATACGATTTAAGAAAGCATTTCAAGATTGACTGTAACTTTGATAAATGGACGAATAGTGCACCGCCGTTATTTGACACGGATCTAGTTTGGTACACCGATGGATCCAAAACCGTCAACGGAGTGGGGGGCGCTGGTATATTTGGGGAAAGGCCCAGGATGGACTTAAGCTTTCCTCTGGGGAACTGCACCACAGTATACCAAGCGGAAGTTCATGCCATACAAGCATGTGCACTAAAAAATCTTGAAAATAGCTACCAGAACCGAAAGATATACATCCTGTCGGACAGACAAGTTGCCATTAAGGCTCTGAACTCCAATCGGTGTAATGCTAACCCTGACGCTGCCCCAGTTGAAACAGGTGATGGGTCTGCCAACAGGCCACTGTCAGTTGCGAAAATCCCTTCAACGGATAGGTACATATACAACGGATCCATTGAATGCAGACTCTGCAGCGAAGACTATGAAACTGTCTCTAATATAATTATACAGCTGCGTAGCGCTGTCTCGCAGAAAATAAAATATCTTCGGGAACATACAACGTGGAGGCAACTTTCCACATGACAGGCTTTTTAGAAGATTACTGGACCTCACAGAAGGAACAAACATCTTCTAGCAAGATCGGGGTACACAATAAGCCGGTAGACTGCAGTGATAGAAGTTCGGGCCTCACACTCGACCCCCGCCTTTAACCAATCAACCAACCAACCAACCAACAAACCAACCAGAAAGTCCTCCATAAATTTTGATTTAAAATTCAGGTATTTGTTGTTTTTAAACGCTCGAACATGTCAATTATTATTTTTAGTTACGCATTTTTTAAGGTAAAACTTTGGTATATAAGGTGTCCTAGGTGGGTTTGTATGAAAACAGCCTGCCCGGGTCCGCCCAAAGGAGAGTCCGCCCAAGAGATGTTGATTTTCATGGAATTTCATATACCTAGCTCCGGACTATGAAAACATTTCCGCTTAATAGAAATGTCCGCTTATTAGAGGTATCCGTTATGAGAGGTTTCACTGTATTAACATAAAATAAGAAATTTGTCCTTAACACCATCAAAAATATTGTTTCTTTCTATTTTTTTCCTTATTTCCAACAAATAGTTCTGACGATGGTTTAGTACAATATACCGAAACGTAAACCAAATACTGGAATTTCATTTCAAAGTGATCGAGACCGAAAACTAACTACCTATAACTTTTCTAGTGACTTATCTCAAATCAAAAATGAAACAAGACCCATTGTGGCCAGATATTCATTACATTTTTATTAATATTTACAATAACGGCAGCGCGCAAACAGCTAATCCCGCAGGTGAGTTACCGCCAGTGGGTTAGTTATTCAGGAGTGGCAGCTTGATGAATGATTCCTGCAGTTAATAATTTTGCGGCTATTTCATTAGCTTTACTGTCAGATTGGTTTATAACACAGGGTGTTCTTATTACGTACAGTGGGTATAATAGAACTCCATTCCTGAATCTTAATCAAGGTATTTCAAGAACGTTCTTTTGTATTTTAATTATTGCGAGTTAAAAAAAATGTTATCACGTATTAAAGAAAAATCGACCGGGTTCGGCTTCAACGACGGAACAAACTAGAACGTTCTCGTCCAATAGACAGGGCGGGCCAAGTAATATGGCCCACAGTATGAAAGTTTTTTTGGATTGAGTTTTTAACTTGTTTTATTTTCACTGTGCATGGTTGTCTAGCTTTCTTAAGGACCGCTCTCTGCAAGTGGCGATTGACGGATTTCTCCATCAATGCCGGTGTTCCTCAAGGGTCCATATAGTCTCCCACTCTCTTCTTACTCTACATTAACGACCTTCTAGTGAAAACTAAAAATCCGATATTTAGTTTTGCTGACGATAGCACACTTATCTCATCTTTCTCTTTAAATGCGCAAACATCGGCTGTCGACGCACATCTTCGCAGACAGCATGAAGTATCACGCCTCAACAAAGACCTGGAAGAAATTTTGGCTTGGGGTGACAGTAACCAAATCAAATTTAACGCTAAAAAAACCCAGGCAGCATTTTTCTCTAAAAAGGTTAACATTACAGAACCGGAAATAGTCATGGCCGGACACGCAATCCCACTGGCTTCATCTATTAATTTGCTGGGCGTCAATCTGGGAGGAAATATGTCTTGGCATAACCACGTTGTGGCAATCGCCAAGATAGCTTATCAGAAGCTTGGTGTACCCTTCCGAACTAGAAAGTTGTACACACCTCAACAACTTTTGACACTGTACAAAGCCCAGATTCGACCATCACTAGAATACTGCTCTCATGTCTGGAGCTCTGCACCCAAACATACTCTTCGGCTACTGGATTCCATCGAAAGGAGGGCTATTCGTCTGATCGGAGACCACGATTTGACGAAGAACCTCGACAGCCTAGAACATCGAAGACAGGTTGGGGATTTGACTCTCTTTTACAGATATTTTCATGGAAGGTGCTCGGCTGACCTTGCCCCCTTAATTCCGCCCAGAGCGACGAATAGCACTGCCGCCCATCCATATGTGGTTAAGCTTAATACTCCTCGAACTTCATTATTTAAAAATTCTCTCATCTGGAGGACCACATCCTTGTGGAATGACCTTCCCGAGGTCGTTTTTCCCAACGAATATAGCCTCTAACGATTCAAAACCAACGTGAATCGCTTTCTGCGCACACGCACCACTCCCAGAGTGCCCTAAAGGATTTTTGATCATAAAAAAAAAACGTATCCAGGGCAGTGGCGGTTCTTCCACAGGAGCATATGCGCACGTGCACCCCCAAAACAAAACGAATAAAAAAGTATTCATTTATATTCATTGAATATTATTTATCGTATAAAGTCCGACCCTCCCTAATATTTTATCGTACCGTCAAACTAAAAAAGTCCGACCCTCCCTAATATTTTATCATTCCGTCAAACCAAACTGTATAGATCCGGCAACCGTGCCTCGGTCGAGGTAAATGACGATTATAACGAGACTTGCTCGCACGTGCGATTAAGTAGTGCAGTTTCTCTGTAGTAATAGCTGGCGGGTGGCAGAAGGGGATTGCGGGGCTATGGCGATTTAACATGGAAAAGGCGCACCGCGCTTTGTCTGTTCGTGCATCTAGTTAGAAATTCGAGCGTGTATGTTTTAATATTATATATTTATTAAGTTAAAATGAAAAGTTGACGGTGGACTATTTTAGAAATAACTTGGGCTTTTTGAGTTTGTAGCAAAAAATTGAAGTGAAGAAAGCGGGAACACCTAAACCCGAAATTAATTTAACTCAGACGACAAAGGGAAAATCCAGGGACTTTATTAGAAAGTTTAAAAATTAAATATATAAAAAAAAATTATAGAGGGTATTTCAAACTTTAATGATCGATTTTCTACAATTAAGGACCAAAAAACGGACTTTATGTTTAAGCACTATACACACTAAAAAAAAAACATTAAAAATAAATAAAAATATGTTTTACCTAACGCATTTTCTTATTAATACTTTTCTTTCTACATTTAAAACGCCTAGAAAGTAATTGTTTGGTCGTTACACAAAAATAGAATTTTAAGAATAATTTCACCATACTCGTGAACCCCCTCCTCTATCATAGATCACGAGCCGTCACTGGCAGTACATAGTAGGTGTATTTAAGTACCTATTACACTGGGAAACAAATTTCAACTTTTTTTTGTTTCCTGAACAAAACCTATTTTTTTGGATTCAACTGTACCCAAGTAACTAAAAAATACCTATTAAAGATTTTAGTTGGCTCGCAAAAAAAAAAATCTCAATTATTTGTTACAAAATTTTAATTCATAGGCATATACAATGGACATACAAAATACAGATAACAATATATTGTTGGTTCAACAAAAGCAACTAAATAGCACATTTTTATCATTGAATCCAAAGTTTAGACACTCATTTTGCGCTTCTTAGCTTGCCTTTTGAAAGCAGCCTCTGGGGCATCTCTCGTAATAGTCCAGCAGTAGTCGGCTAACATCTCACAGTTCCATTTTCCCTGATATCTTCTTTCCATGTTCGAAATATCCTGGTGGAACCTCTCACCGTGTTCGTCACTTACAGCACCACAATTTTCCGGAAAGTAATCCAGATGAGAATCCAGGAAATGAATTTTCAACGACATATTACACCCTAGGTTTTGGTAACACAAAAGAAGTTGGGCAACCAGGTCTTTATAATTTTCTGCTTTTATGTTTCCCAAGAAATTTTTTGCAACCATTTTAAAGGCATCCCAAGCGTCTTTTTCCTTGCCTTCAAGTATGGAATCGAATTGCGCATCTCCGAAAAGTTTCCTAATCTGGGGACCCACAAATATTCCCTCTTTAATTTTAGCGTCACTGATTCTAGGGAACTTTTCTTTTAAATAACTAAAAGCACGGCCTTCTTTGTCCATTGCCTTCACAAAATTTTTCATAAGTCCCAATTTTATATGAAGTGGCGGTAGTAAAATCTTTTCTGGGGCAACTAATGGCGCGCTGGTCACATTTTTCTTTCCTGGCTCAAAAGACTCTCTCGGTGGCCAAATTTTCTTTCTGTAGTGATCCGATCGTGCTCGACTGTCCCATTCGCAGAGGAAGCAGCAGTATTTGGTATAACCTAGCTGCATTCCAAGCAAGATCGCCACAACTTTTAAATCCCCACAAATTTGCCATTTATATCTTTCATATTGTATGGTCTCAAGTAACAATTTCAAATTGCTATATGTTTCTTTCATATGGACTGCATGACCAATTGGGACTGAAGGCAATTTGTTTCCATTATGGAGTAACACAGCTTTAAGACTTACTTTTGAGGAATCAATGAAAAGTCTCCAGTCTTTTGGATCATAGTCCAGATTTAAAGCTGCCATTAATCCCTCAATGTCCCTACAGGCTACCAAATTGTTATCCATGTTAAAAAATGGTGTTAGGTTTTTCTGACGGCTTCGGTACACAGAAACTTTTACTTCATCTTCAAGTAAATTCCATTGTTGCAATCGAGAGGCCTATAGTTCTGCTTTTGTCTTGGGCAGTTCCAAATCCCTTATAAGGTCACTTAATTCACTTTGACTTATATTGTGAGGCTTTTTACTTGGAAGTTCACAGACAAAATCGGAGTCTTGCGAGGTTGATGGGCCGGCGACATTTTCCGGTACACTACCGTTTGAATCCTCTTGATCATCATCAGAATGAAGGGTATATTCCTGAGGTGGATTAGGTATAGGCAACTCGTCACTATGAGGCACCGGGCGTATGGCGGATTGTAAATTTGGATACTGTATCGCAGACCTTTTTTTCTCTGAAAAGCCTTTTTTGATGGTAGGTGTCAAACAAAAGTAACAGTCAGTAACGTGGTCTTTCGGTTCTCGCCAGATCATAGGAACAGCGAAGGGCATCTTACGGTTTTTTCCACTTAGCCAGCCGCGAATGTTGGACGCACATTTGTAGCAGCAGATATGGGGAGCCCAATTTTTATCCTGGTCTCCAACTTTGCAGCCAAAATACAAGTGGTAAGCCTTTTTTATTAAAGGGCTAAGCGTACGTTTTTGTTTCACAAAAGTCATTTCACCACATATATAACAAAAATGATCCGGCTTATTTACACAAACTCGCGACATGTTGCTCAAAACTCTCTAATTTCTCAAATACGAACAGCACTCGATCAACTGGTGGTTGAAATACAACTAACTAACAATTTAGGATTTATATTATATGTATTTAAACCCCTTATAAAGTACACCTGTTATAATAAATCCAGGTATTTCTCATTTAATGGTGAAATTTTCCCATATATTAAGGGCAGGTAGGTAAATTATCATAATTGGGATGGATCTATAAAACCGGAGCCAACTGAGCCTTTTGCAAGACAGATTGTTAATTAGTATAATAAAATAAGTAAGATTTTGCTATTTTGGTCTCGGAAACATTTTTGCTGTTCCCCAGTGTTATCAACGGTAATCGAGAAAATAAAACGCGCAGTGCCATCTCTTAGTAGTTCCACACAATCTGAACAGAGTTATTTGAATAAATCAAAAATTGTATAAGGTATCATCGGGTGGTCTGGGAAATAATAAATTTTCCATACATTGGTATTTGATATTAATACCACCTGAAAAGTAAATAGACTTTTTATTTTTAAATATCTCTTTTAGTTCTCGAAATATTTGAATAGGCCACTCAACGTAAATGGCCCCGCATTGTACAAAATTCAACGAAACTATAACAACTCCTTTGGCTATTTTCTTTTAATACGTAAATACCAATACAAAATACGATTGGATTTAACAACCTTCCTTTGCTCCTTTCGACCTTATTCTTCAACCTGACACCCGAAACCACAAATCCTAATAAAATCAGGTGTATCACTGGCAGGTCGCACTTGATCGGAATCGCAAGGATCGTGCCGATACTATCCCTAATCGATGAGTTATTGTTGGGTATTGACAGGCGGAAGATCGACCCTTTGTGATTTTGAGGGCTAAATTCTATTACCTGCCCTTTGTAATGATTTGTATGAGTTAACGGTATAAGGTGTTGTCAGGTATAGTAGACTTTTTACGGTATTATCACACCCTTAATAGATGGATTATGAAATAAAGAAGCCTGTTAAATTTTTTTAAGGAAAATCGGCTTCGTTACACTATTCGGACACACTAATTACTTGTATTTTTACCATTTTTTTTGTTTGATTGTGTAATATTAATACTTTTAAGTAAAATTAGATGCGGAAAACACACATTAATTCATCAAATTTGAGTTTAAAGGCAAAAATGGTCGTAAAATTGTTGATTCTTAAAATTTACGCTGCGAACATGTATATTTGCAAAATTCGGTATTTTAATAGTGTTGCCACATAGAAAAGCTTTCTGCAATAATACAGCTTTTAGGTTGTTCGGGTTTGTTTATATCGATATAAGAACGCAGTTTATTGTCAATGTAGTGATGTCACGACTAAGCAATATCTTTTAAGAGGGTTAACTGCGATAGAAAGGCCCAAAAATATCCGTTTTTGTGCAATATTTTTTTCCTATGTAGCTAATAAAAGACAACTGGCAACTCTGTTGAAGATGTCACTTTTAAGTCGAACACAAATTTGACATTGTATAACACTGTTGCCAAGAGCAGTTATACTTTGGCGTTGAAGGAAAAGGAAAGAACAAATCAAAATAAAATGGAAATAGCAAATATAGATAATGTTGACGCAATTACAAGCAAGTATTATGTGGATTTTGCAAAATATTTACAATACATAGGATTGATTAGAGATAATTTCAGATGCAAAAGCAGAAATTGTCGTCTCGTATGCACTATTAGGCAGAAAGTTAATGCAAATGCATTGAATTCCTGGTTTTATTGTTGCAAATGCCGGAAAGATTATCCTTTGTTTTCGGGATCTTTTTTTCAAAATATTAATATTCCTGTTAGGCAGATATTTAAACTACACCGGTGGCGACCACAAAGTGGTGGTCCCAGCCACGCCGCCGGTGGCCGCTACACGCTGCGGGCACTATGTTGTACACAGTTCTTATGGGCCGAGGGATGGCGTTTTCAGTGGCTCGGTTGAGCTGCACTGAGTCCATAAGAGGCGCGTGGCGGAATGAAGTTCCAAAACTTTCGTGTGTTTTTTTTGCCGAATACAAAAACAAATCGGCTACAAAAGGTGTAGCGGGGGCGGGTTTTCAGTGGTTTTCCCAGGGCAGTGTCAATTTATGTAACTTACCCTAACTTTCTTATGTTTTCTTTTTCTACAACCATATCTTTCCATTACATTTTCAAAAATTGTTAAATTCCGTGGGTGCTCAAGTGTAGTCATTACACAGAACCTTTACTTTTTGTTTTTGTTATAAAATTATAAATCCGGCAACATCGCTAAAAATGTTGGGGTCAGAACCTTGTCAAATCACTCAAAAACCATAAAATCAGGATTTTTATTAATTAATTTCTTATAAATTACTGAGTATTCCGCAACTTTTTTTATTGAATATTACTACTAAAAATGTATACTTTTAGAAAAAAATAGTAAAAATTTAAATTTCGTGTGTCCGAATAGTGTAACGGACCCGGAAAATCGGTGTTCGCAGAGCAAAATGTATCCATTGTCAACGGATTTGCAACCGTTAGAATCATCCGCATTTTGGTACTTAATTATAGGTTTGGATTCTGCGCACTAGTCCGATCGGTTTTTTGTTGACTTTCGACTTGTTGTTTTTAACGACTTGTTTTATTTCCTTTATTCTTGGCCAGTTTTGGTTAAACGTCCTATTATTCTTTAAATATCCATTCCAAAACGGAAGGCAATCTCTAAACAAACTAGAAATGAACAAGAATAATCTTACCTTAAGTTAGACCTTAGCCAAGGTAACCTTAACGTTATGGTAAACCTTAAAAAAACTATGTTTTAAGTTAATTTGAGAGTCAATTGACGCGTTAAGTGGAAGATTACCACGTCCTTAAAGATCTATTCTAGATGAGGGTGAAAGAGACCTTTAATATACTGTCCAACTTGTGTTAAGGATGACTTATGTCATTATGTACCTTAAGGTGACTTTGAAATATCGGCCCTAAGAATATCTATAGGTTCTGTTCTGTTCTGTTCGAAATTCCAATGACCTCCTGCTTTCCAGCATCCAGCCAAATATGTCCATATTTATTATTGGTTTATAGCCGAGAATCGGTGCACACTAACCATGCGTCGAGCTTTATTTCTCTACCAATCCTCCAAATATATATTCTTATTGGATCTTCCATGCATCGCAGACGAATGCTTTTCAATCCAATTTGTCTATAATTTTGCATAGCATGCGGGCATTGTCGCTTGTGGGATTTCCAATAATATTCACTATATTAAGTGGTGCATTCATTTTTCGTGAGAAGTAGTCATAAGTTTTCTTTGGAGCTTGTTCCCTATTACATCCTAGTAGTTTATGGTTTAGATCTTCCACTTCCCCGCAAGTGCAGTTAATGACTATCTTTTAAATTTATTTATATAGATGGGCAGCCGTGACACTGTGTGTTAATCTCATTCGGCATAACGTGGATATAAACTTTCTTTTTGTAATATTTGAGTTTCTGAAACGGTTTCGTTACACTATTCGGACACACTAATTACTTGTATTTTTACCATTTTTTTTGTTTGATTGTGTAATATTAATACTTTTAAGTAAAATTAGATGCGGAAAACACACATTAATTCATAAAATTTGAGTTTAAGGGCAAAAATGGTCGTAAAACTGTTGATTCTTAAAATTTACGCTGCGAACATGTATATTTGCAAAATTCGGTATTTTAATAGTGTTGCCACATAGAAAAGCTTCCTGCAATAATACAGCTTTTAAGTTGTTCGGGTTTGTTTATATCGATATAAGAGCGCAGTTTATTGTCAATGTAGTTATGTCACGACTAAGCAATATCTTTTAAGAGGGTTAACTGCGATAGAAAGGCCCAAAAATATCCGTTTTTGTGCAATATTTTTTTCCTATGTAGCTAATAAAAGACAACTGGCAACTCTGTTGAAGATGTCACTTTTAAGTCGAACACAAATTTGACATTGTATAACACTGTTGCCAAGAGCAGTTATACTTTGGCGTTGAAGGAAAAGGAAAGAACAAATCAAAATAAAATGGAAATAGCAAATATAGATAATGTTGACCCAATTACAAGCAAGTATGATGTGGATTTTGCAAAATATTTACAATACAATACATAGGATTGATTAGAGATAATTTCAGATGCAAAACCAGAAATTGTCGTCTCGTATGCACTATTAGGCAGAAAGTAAATGCAAATGCATTGAATTCCTGGTTTTATTGTTGCAAATGCCGGAAAGATTATCCTTTGTTTTCGGGATCTTTTTTTCAAAATATTAATATTCCTGTTAGGCAGATATTTAAACTACACCGGTGGCGACCACAAAGTGGTGGTCCCAGCCACGCCGCCGGTGGCCGCTACACGCTGCGGGCACTATGTTGTACACAGTTCTTATGGGCCGAGGGATGGCGTTTTCAGTGGCTCGGTTGAGCTGCACTGAGTCCATAAGAGGCGCGTGGCGGAATGAAGTTCCAAAACTTTCGTGTGTTTTTTTTGCCGAATACAAAAACAAATCGGCTACAAAAGGTGTAGCGGGGGCGGGTTTTCAGTGGTTTTCCCAGGGCAGTGTCAATTTATGTAACTTACCCTAACTTTCTTATGTTTTCTTTTTCTACAACCATATCTTTCCATTACATTTTCAAAAATTGTTAAATTCCGTGGGTGCTCAAGTGTAGTCATTACACAGAACCTTTACTTTTTGTTTTTGTTATAAAATTATAAATCCGGCAACATCGCTAAAAATGTTGGGGTCAGAACCTTGTCAAATCACTCAAAAACCATAAAATCAGGATTTTTATTAATTAATTTCTTATAAATTACTGAGTATTCCGCAACTTTTTTTATTGAATATTACTACTAAAAATGTATACTTTTAGAAAAAAATAGTAAAAATTTAAATTTCGTGTGTCCGAATAGTGTAACGGACCCGGAAAATCGGTGTTCGCAGAGCAAAATGTATCCATTGTCAACGGATTTGCAACCGTTAGAATCATCCGCATTTTGGTACTTAATTATAGGTTTGGATTCTGCGCACTAGTCCGATCGGTTTTTTGTTGACTTTCGACTTGTTGTTTTTAACGACTTGTTTTATTTCCTTTATTCTTGGCCAGTTTTGGTTAAACGTCCTATTATTCTTTAAATATCCATTCCAAAACGGAAGGCAATCTCTAAACAAACTAGAAATGAACAAGAATAATCTTACCTTAAGTTAGACCTTAGCCAAGGTAACCTTAACGTTATGGTAAACCTTAAAAAAACTATGTTTTAAGTTAATTTGAGAGTCAATTGACGCGTTAAGTGGAAGATTACCACGTCCTTAAAGATCTATTCTAGATGAGGGTGAAAGAGACCTTTAATATACTGTCCAACTTGTGTTAAGGATGACTTATGTCATTATGTACCTTAAGGTGACTTTGAAATATCGGCCCTAAGAATATCTATAGGTTCTGTTCTGTTCTGTTCGAAATTCCAATGACCTCCTGCTTTCCAGCATCCAGCCAAATATGTCCATATTTATTATTGGTTTATAGCCGAGAATCGGTGCACACTAACCATGCGTCGAGCTTTATTTCTCTACCAATCCTCCAAATATATATTCTTATTGGATCTTCCATGCATCGCAGACGAATGCTTTTCAATCCAATTTGTCTATAATTTTGCATAGCATGCGGGCATTGTCGCTTGTGGGATTTCCAATAATATTCACTATATTAAGTGGTGCATTCATTTTTCGTGAGAAGTAGTCATAAGTTTTCTTTGGAGCTTGTTCCCTATTACATCCTAGTAGTTTATGGTTTAGATCTTCCACTTCCCCGCAAGTGCAGTTAATGACTATCTTTTAAATTTATTTATATAGATGGGCAGCCGTGACACTGTGTGTTAATCTCATTCGGCATAACGTGGATATAAACTTTCTTTTTGTAATATTTGAGTTTCTGAAACGGTTTCGTTACACTATTCGGACACACTAATTACTTGTATTTTTACCATTTTTTTTGTTTGATTGTGTAATATTAATACTTTTAAGTAAAATTAGATGCGGAAAACACACATTAATTCATAAAATTTGAGTTTAAGGGCAAAAATGGTCGTAAAACTGTTGATTCTTAAAATTTACGCTGCGAACATGTATATTTGCAAAATTCGGTATTTTAATAGTGTTGCCACATAGAAAAGCTTCCTGCAATAATACAGCTTTTAAGTTGTTCGGGTTTGTTTATATCGATATAAGAGCGCAGTTTATTGTCAATGTAGTTATGTCACGACTAAGCAATATCTTTTAAGAGGGTTAACTGCGATAGAAAGGCCCAAAAATATCCGTTTTTGTGCAATATTTTTTTCCTATGTAGCTAATAAAAGACAACTGGCAACTCTGTTGAAGATGTAACTTTTAAGTCGAACACAAATTTGACATTGTATAACACTGTTGCCAAGAGCAGTTATACTTTGGCGTTGAAGGAAAAGGAAAGAACAAATCAAAATAAAATGGAAATAGCAAATATAGATAATGTTGACCCAATTACAAGCAAGTATGATGTGGATTTTGCAAAATATTTACAATACAATACATAGGATTGATTAGAGATAATTTCAGATGCAAAACCAGAAATTGTCGTCTCGTATGCACTATTAGGCAGAAAGTAAATGCAAATGCATTGAATTCCTGGTTTTATTGTTGCAAATGCCGGAAAGATTATCCTTTGTTTTCGGGATCTTTTTTTCAAAATATTAATATTCCTGTTAGGCAGATATTTAAACTACACCGGTGGCGACCACAAAGTGGTGGTCCCAGCCACGCCGCCGGTGGCCGCTACACGCTGCGGGCACTATGTTGTACACAGTTCTTATGGGCCGAGGGATGGCGTTTTCAGTGGCTCGGTTGAGCTGCACTGAGTCCATAAGAGGCGCGTGGCGGAATGAAGTTCCAAAACTTTCGTGTGTTTTTTTTGCCGAATACAAAAACAAATCGGCTACAAAAGGTGTAGCGGGGGCGGGTTTTCAGTGGTTTTCCCAGGGCAGTGTCAATTTATGTAACTTACCCTAACTTTCTTATGTTTTCTTTTTCTACAACCATATCTTTCCATTACATTTTCAAAAATTGTTAAATTCCGTGGGTGCTCAAGTGTAGTCATTACACAGAACCTTTACTTTTTGTTTTTGTTATAAAATTATAAATCCGGCAACATCGCTAAAAATGTTGGGGTCAGAACCTTGTCAAATCACTCAAAAACCATAAAATCAGGATTTTTATTAATTAATTTCTTATAAATTACTGAGTATTCCGCAACTTTTTTTATTGAATATTACTACTAAAAATGTATACTTTTAGAAAAAAATAGTAAAAATTTAAATTTCGTGTGTCCGAATAGTGTAACGGACCCGGAAAATCGGTGTTCGCAGAGCAAAATGTATCCATTGTCAACGGATTTGCAACCGTTAGAATCATCCGCATTTTGGTACTTAATTATAGGTTTGGATTCTGCGCACTAGTCCGATCGGTTTTTTGTTGACTTTCGACTTGTTGTTTTTAACGACTTGTTTTATTTCCTTTATTCTTGGCCAGTTTTGGTTAAACGTCCTATTATTCTTTAAATATCCATTCCAAAACGGAAGGCAATCTCTAAACAAACTAGAAATGAACAAGAATAATCTTACCTTAAGTTAGACCTTAGCCAAGGTAACCTTAACGTTATGGTAAACCTTAAAAAAACTATGTTTTAAGTTAATTTGAGAGTCAATTGACGCGTTAAGTGGAAGATTACCACGTCCTTAAAGATCTATTCTAGATGAGGGTGAAAGAGACCTTTAATATACTGTCCAACTTGTGTTAAGGATGACTTATGTCATTATGTACCTTAAGGTGACTTTGAAATATCGGCCCTAAGAATATCTATAGGTTCTGTTCTGTTCTGTTCTGTTCGAAATTCCAATGACCTCCTGCTTTCCAGCATCCAGCCAAATATGTCCATATTTATTATTGGTTTATAGCCGAGAATCGGTGCACACTAACCATGCGTCGAGCTTTATTTCTCTACCAATCCTCCAAATATATATTCTTATTGGATCTTCCATGCATCGCAGACGAATGCTTTTCAATCCAATTTGTCTATAATTTTGCATAGCATGCGGGCATTGTCGCTTGTGGGATTTCCAATAATATTCACTATATTAAGTGGTGCATTCATTTTTCGTGAGAAGTAGTCATAAGTTTTCTTTGGAGCTTGTTCCCTATTACATCCTAGTAGTTTATGGTTTAGATCTTCCACTTCCCCGCAAGTGCAGTTAATGACTATCTTTTAAATTTATTTATATAGATGGGCAGCCGTGACACTGTGTGTTAATCTCATTCGGCATAACGTGGATATAAACTTTCTTTTTGTAATATTTGAGTTTCTGAAACCATGGTTTTTTGAGAGGTTCTGTCTGAATTTTGAAGTATTCAATTCCTTTATATCCACCCATTCTCCTATATGTATTCCTCCAATTCGACCATATTGAGTCTTTGATTTTTTAAAATCCGTATGATGCAGATTGCTACTGATTAGTATACCATCGTTTCTTCCAGTCTGAGCAAGTTCATCAGCCTTATCATTACCCATGATGCCAGAATGACTTGGAATTCATACAAATTTAACATACCTCCATTGTTCTTAGCCAATAAAATTTCTTTTTTGGTATCAAGTGTAAAATAGTCGCTACTTGCTCAGATACCTGTCCTCTCCAGTTTCTGCAAACCGCTCTCGACCGACACCACGACCAAGTTATTATTTATCTGACTGCATGTCTCTACTGCTTTCTTGATTGCCAGGATCTCTGCTAGACATATGTTGTTGTTGTTAGCTAATTTGTTAAAAATTTCCACTTTTAAATCAGGACTGAATCTATACGTTAAGTTAAAAAGTCAATTGTCATATTTGACAGTTGAAGACTTGGCATATGCTTGGCATTTGCATTCGCAGTGACAAAAAGCCCCAACCAAACCACACACTTTTTGATCCAGAAAAGTACACTAACTTTAAGCTATGCCAACTCATATTTCCTCTCGGATTGGCCACCAGCAATCTAATAGACGAAGCCGGATAAAATTAAAGTCTCATCATCAATAAAATGATTCCACTAACGAACAATAACCGACCGAAAAATCCCATAACGACCGTTCACCGAAAAAAATCAGACGCAGGAACGCTAACCCACGAGTAGAATTAAAGCAGCTGGCTATACCAATTTATTTTTCTGTTACAACAATAGAACAAAAAAAAAACTATGCAAAAAGTACGCGAATAGAAGACCCTTAATGGCAAGAACAAAAGTTCCATCAGAGAGACGTCATGGGTTGCAATATGCAGATTCCTCAGTAATTGATATAGGTATGTCGGGTATGCAAATGGGTCTTTTTTCAGATCTAGTTTCGAGGTAGGACTAATTATTATGTTGCCGAAGGGGTAGTAAGAAATCGGTTGGTGCCGCGTGAGAATCCGCCTTAGAAGAATAGACATTTATTAGGATTTGTAATTGAAAATTATATTTGCATAAGAAACGCGACAGGATATCTTTCCTTGCAGGTACATTTTGCTGAATCGTTACTGTAACAACGGGATACATCGACGCAGACTTTATCGGTTAAAAGTTATGTATTTTATTGGATATGATGCCATGATTGTTAACCGATTGTTGTTTTATCGTCGATATTAAATGCTTTGAGTTAAAAGATTAATTAGAAATATTTTTTCTTAATTTTAAAAATATCGCGCGCAATGCTATTAAATGGAGCGCTTTAAGGAATAACTGCTCGCCCTGAAAACCCACAATAGGCTTGTTACAGCTTTTTCTATTTGGGTTTCAAAATGGCTACATTATGAAATGCAAAACAATTTAATAACTTGCCTTTTTTATAGAAAACTTTAAAATACTAACCTTTATATATTACCTTGCAAATAGATCATTTTTACTAGATATTTATCTGAAATACCTATACTCGGAAATATACAGGGTGTAACTAAATAAGTGTAAAACATTTAAGGGGGTGATTCGTCATCGAAAAAAAGATAGGATCTTTCATATAAAGAAACTTCATTGGAGCATCCCTTGTTAAGATACAGCCCCTTAAAGGGGGTACATAAAATTTATAAATAAACAAAACTAATTTATTAATAACAAAACATACAACATCTAGAAATCATAGTAAATGTTCAATATGTCTACCTTCAGACCAATTTAATTGTCACTATCGCTAATAGCGGCCTACTGGATAAATTAGTTTCGTATTTTCGTTTCATGGCGATATGTATCTTGTTCGTAAAATAATTTTTTGCTGCGAGCTGGTTTATTTTGGGCAAAAAATTCAAGAGACACGCTTCGCGGGTCGTTCCTAAATTAATCGCGTGCTCTAAGATAATGGGTTATGAAATTTGTATCTTAATATACTATTTAAAATTTCAGCTCGATAGGTTTATCCAATCCTCAGATGTTCAATGTTAAATATTGGGTTTCAGTACAAAGCGCCTCACCGATTCGTGACGTCATGCGCGATGGTGTAAGTTTGCTATAATCTATAAGTAGTCAGAACATTACAATCCGTTTGAAAACTATGGTTTCCAATTTCCTTTATTATTACTTGCAGTATTTATGGCTAGGTGTACCTACCTAAATAAAGTTTTAGACTTTTTCTGTCAATACAATTGTTCTCTTTTGTATTTCTTCTGGAATATCTATATATTTTATACTATCAGAAGCTTAAATCTGTTAAAATAAATGTTGATGTATAGCCGCTACTGGAAACTGAATCGGTATTATTTCCTTCTAACCTCATTTTCTTCGGAACCCTGTCCTTAAAAAGACCTTTTTTCCCATTTTTGACAATGGCACTTTACTTGTACACTGGACACCTTGGCTGCGAACTTCAGCCTTATACAGTGATGGGCTGAAATATGGAACAAATTCATTTAAAAATCAGGTATTAATTTTTTGTAAAAACGCTCGGACACGTCGATTATAATTTTTTCTTCCGGATTTTTTGCCTCAAAAAGAAATTATACTGGGTGTGTCAAAACGTAGATGTAGGTATAATTTTGAAAAATTATTTTATTAAGTGTTGAAAATGCAAACCATTGCTCGTGCAGCAACCTAATTTTATACGGATGGTACTTTTCTTGTTTCAATACCCGCAAAACAGATCGTCGTCTAACATTATTATTAAGGGCTACTTCAGTGGATGCACTATGGGGATTATCTTCAACTTCTAACAAAATGTTCAATTTTGTGTTTTCACTATTTTTTGGACGACCTGGCCGTAGACGATCCTTTACATTGCCTGTTTCCCTGAATTTTTTCTCAATTTTACTCACTGTAGATCTTGTAATCCATCGTTCTGGATACTTAGCGTTAAACAAGTTACAAACTTCTTCTTGACTTCTTGTTTTGTCTCCACATCCAATTAAATTTAAAATTTCGATTCTTTGAGTTTCATTTAAATGCACCATGATCACCGTTTTTTCAAAATTATACTTAAAATTCTTTTTGATTGACACATGACTTGCTATCGTAGTAACAATTAATTTAAATTTACCTGTTTACCTTTAAGTAGGTACATGTACCTTTTTTTAAAGAAATTTCTTTTTTAAGATGTAACTTTCCTCTAAAACCGTTAGAGATAAGGATAGAGTATGCTACATGAATTATGCTCAGAATTTGACGTAGAATTTATGTGATAAGTAAAAATAGGGTGGTTCTATTTAAAATACAAAAAAATTTTACAACATCTACTTTTTGACACACCCAGTATAATTTCTTTTTGAGGCAAAAAATCCGGAAGAAAAAATTATAATCGACGTATCCGAGCGTTTTTACAAAAAAATAAAACCTGATTTTTAAATGAATTTGTTCCATATTTTAGCCCATCACTGTATATTTATTATTATTATCCTTTAAACATTTTTATCCCATTTTCCCGCTAGACGTCATCATCCTCAATAGAAATTTCTGAAGTTTCAGGAAGTAAGAAGTTGTTAAGGCTTAAGTTTGATTTTTCCGTTCTTATTGTTTTTATGTACAGGGTGTCCCATTTTCGACACATTATAGGGTATCTCTGTTATTGTTAGTGCTATCAAAAAAGTAATGTAAAGTATGGTAAAATCAAAATTCGAAAATTTTCGTTCGCTTAGAGATACTGGGGAAAATCAACAAATGGACAATTTCTTTATAATGATTGTTGAATAATCTGCCGTTTTCATAATAAGTATACGGGGTCAGATAAGAAAGTTATCGTACCTAACCTAATTTTTTTAAATGTAACACCCTGTATATTTTAATCAAAAAAGATAGTATTTTAAACTCTCTTTTCAAATTTTTAACACACCATGGATGATAGATATCATATCAAATTTTTCAAAATGTTGATAAGGCATTTTCACAAATGAATATGTAAAAATTAAATTGTTTTTTAATGTTAATAACAACTAGAATGTCAACATAGCTGTCTCTAGGATATTAGCTTCTGTTTTATGGCCTACTGTGGATTATAGAAAGAAGAAGAAGAAAATATAGGGTAATTTTGAAATTGTCAATTTTTTGATTTTCCCCCGTATCTCTTAAGCGAGCGAAAATTTTCAAATTTTGATTTTACCATTTTAAGTTTGACAAAAGAGAGTACATTACACCTACATTACTTTTTTGATAGCACTAACAGTTACGGAGATACCCTATAAAAGTGTTGAAAATGGGATACCCTGTACATATCATTTTCTATGTTTTCTTGTATCTAAAATAAATATATGTATATCATACATTAATTATTAACGAAATAGAAACTTATTAATTTTTAAAATATTCTATAATTACTTGGGCTAGTGTATTTTTGTTCTATCTGGATAACCAAAGAGCCTCCTTATTTATTCATGATGGATCCCAAGGAACTAACCTATGCAGTACAGAAAAACACTTTTATTTTTACCTACACCAGCATCCGGTTACGTGAGAGCACATCACGCACTTAATAATACAGAGACCCTTTTTAATTCTCAGAGCGTATGCAAATGAACCTTTTAGGAAGAACAAAACGGTTGACGGGTACATAAAAAAAAACACGACAAAAACACGGTTGTGCTTGAAGGGCAAACTAGTATTAAGTCCGGCTTATTTTAGGGGCACCGGAGTCATCAGTTCACTTCTCGCGGTGTCAAAGGTGTGATCAAAAAGTTACCTTGATCGAGAGAAATTTATTGTTAATCAAAAAAAAAATGTAGCAATTAAAGTCGCAATTAAGTCATTATACTACGTCTTAACATTTATTAATTCAAACGACATAATTAATTATGAATACAAAAATATGAGTAAACAATGTGTTTAGTAAAAAATGTTATGGCGCTTTCTTGTCGAGTGAATTTTGTGATCTTAATGGTTAAGTGGTCTGTGAATCTATTTTGGTTGGGTTTGGAATGATTTTTGGCACGTGCAATTTCCACTATAAGGTGCAGTTGTAAAAGTTGGTATATTTTGATTTTTTACGCCATACTATTGTGTATAACAACTACAATAAATTTAGACAATTAAATCGTCGATAAACGTCATCAAAATTTCTATACAGTTATTTACTTTGTTTTCCTACGGAGATAAGTTGTTACGTCGTAGGGTTCGTATCAGTTTTTTTTCGAAAATATACAGGGTTGCCCAGAAGTCCGGAATCAAATTAATATAGCCTTAACCTGTATCTTTTGGGGAAAACGCTCGGCCACGTCAATTTTCTTTTATATATGCTCACATTTTGACGTTATTCGTTTGCTTTTTTATAGACATTTGTCAAAGATATGACGACATCGATCTTTTTTTTAAATAGGAACATACAGCTTGTGATACATCGTTTGAAAGCTAATATCTCGTACAGTATGCTCATAAATTTTAGCGCGATTCTGTCAACTATTTCAAAATGGCGACTGTTAAAAGTTAAAAAAAAAATCTCTATTTAAATAAGCGAAAATGATAAATCATTGATGGTTTTTTTGTACCTTACCTCAAGGTAAAAAATCTTCATTGTTTCACGTTGACATTTTGTGATATTGTGAAAATCAATGATTTATCATTTCCGCTTATTTAAATAGAGATTCTTTAAAAACTTTTAACAGTCGCCATTTTGAAATAGCTTGACAGAATTGCGCAAAAATTTATGAACATACTATACGAGATATTAGCTTTCAAACGATGTATCACTAGCTGTATGTTTCTATTTAAAAAAAAGATCGATGTCGTCATATCTTTGACAAATGTCTATAAAAAAACAAACGAATAACGTCAAAATGTGAACATATATAAAACTAAATTGACGTGTCCGAGCGTTTTCCCCAAAAGTTACAGGTTAAGGCTATATTAATTTTATTCCGGACTTCTGGGCAACCCAGTATATTGGTGTATAACCAAGTCACTATCACTTAGGAATGCACTAAGTTTGGAATATTTGCTTATATCGACTTAATTATTCAGAATTACTGTTGATTTTAGCTTGAAATAGCATTACCATAAACTCGAAGATTTAAAAATGTTTAACCTTTCTTGAAAATACGTTGACAATACCCGCTCGCTGAAACTCTTCACTTGCTCTTGGTCCAACTATTATATTCTTTTTTGTAAGCTTTTTTCGATTTTTCTGACAATAATTTTTGTGATGCTTCATTGGCTTTATTAATTATTTCGTCTGGAGAGCATTGAAATGAGTTGTCCTATTCGAAATCGTTACTTTATTCCGTTTTTGATGTTTTCAAATATTATTGACATTTGTCAATGCATAACAATGCGGCGCCTAGGTAACGAACGAAGCGGATGCTGTTTTCAAGGCAACTTGATAGTGTAAGCATTCAGAGAGAAGTGAAAAACTGACACTTTACGGCACTCTTTTAAACGCCAAATTACTTTTTATAACTTGTTTTGCAAAAGAAAAATATAGTTTTTATAACGATCGTAAAAAAAATGTCTTTTTATATACTTTTTTATGAATTTCTCTTCTAAAAATGCTATTCTTGGTTTGTTCGGGTTTGTTGTTAAAAAAAATCAACCATTTACGAAAAAAATCGATTAGTTTCTTAGTCCATATGGGATGTACATTGTACAGGTTGTCCGATTTTCGACACTTTTATAGGGTATCTTCGTAATTGTTAGTGCTATCAAAAAAGTAAAGTAGGTATCATGTGCTCTTCTTGGGCCAATCTTAAAATGGTAAAATCAAAATTTGGTATACCCTGTATATTTTAATCTAAAAAGAAACTAGCATATTAGGAGCATTTATTCCTTTCAAATATATAACACACCATGGATGATATTGGTTTCCTAGGCGATTCATTAAACTCTATTACTTATTACTTCAAACCACAGTAGACCATGAAACAAAAGCTAATATCCGAGAAACAACTATGTTGACTATTAACATTTAACGTCAATTTAATTTTTACATATTCATTTGCGAAAATGACCTATCAACATTTTGAAAAAATTTGATATGATATCAGTTCATATTGAAAGTGGAAAAAACGAAGAAATGGCGCAAAATGTATATTTTGGCTATCCGGAAAGCCGGTAACCATTTAAGGACATATCCCGAACATTTGCGATGATTCCCGTTATTTTTTACCTTAATTTGAATCTTTTATTTCGTTTCAAAGTAATAAAGTTTAAATAAATCGCCTAGGAAACCAATATCATCCATGGTGTGTTATATATTTGAAAGTAGAATTTAAAATAGTATCTTTTTAGATTAAAATATACAGCGTGTTCCATTTAAGAAAATTAGGTTAAGCGATAACTTTTTACCTGACCCCGTATACTTATTCTGAAAACGGCAGATTAATCAACAATCAATATAAAGAAACTTCTGAATAAAATATTTTTCTGTATCTCTTTTAACTAAGAAAATATAGGGCAATTTTAAAATTGTCAATTTTTTGATTTTCCCCCGTATCTCTTAAGCGAGCGAAAATTTTCAAATTTTGATTCCCCCATTTTAAGTTTGACCCAAAAAGAGCACATGACACTACGTTACATTTTTGATAGCATTAACAATTACAGAGATACCCTATAAAAGTGTAAAAAATGGGACACCCTGTACAAAATTCCATTAAAATATACAGGGTTGCTTAAAAGTTATAATCGAAAATCTTCAGGTGCGTTTTTGCGTCATGATATCTTTGTTAGGAGGAACATTAGGACAAATGATTAATAAGAAATACTAATAATATTTGGCCCGCCCGTGCATGCTGGCGAAGTATTGCCCTAGACTTACCGAACACCCTGTATTTTAATATCTCAGTTTCGATATTTTTCCTCCACAATTTCATAATTTTATTCACCTCTCGGCCCGAGTTCTCGCAAACACGTCCCGCACTACTTAAACTCCACTTTGCCGACATTAAAACTTGGAAACTTCTCGAATTATAATTATTTTAGGCAAATTTTATAATCGCGAGGCATCAACTCGGGAAATTGATTTGTGTTTTATGGAAATGACCCGGCCGATACCGAAGCTTAATTCTAATAAAATGTGAGTTTACAGAGCATGTTTTTTTCTACGTCTGGTGGCGAGGCAAGTAATTCGGGTGGATAGTTGAGAGCAACTAATGTATAATTAAAAAGTCGTTAGCTTCTTAAAGCAGATGACATTTTGAGTGTACAGTTGTTGAGGCCTTACGTGTTTGGAAACGCAATGTTTGATAGCAGCAGTGTTTTCTACACGGAAAGAACTGCCATTAATTTATAGCAAAATTTTAACCTTTAACATTTTTAGTAAAAATCCTTACAAGAGTTTTTTATAAATTATGTTACAATATTATTTTGGCACGGATTACTAACAAAAAATGTAATTAGTATTAGTACTATATTTTATAGGAAATTTTATAATAAAATCTTTACTATAATAATTTTAAATTAATTAAAATCGATATATTTCGGAAAGCCGATTGTCATTGGTTGATATTTTATAGATTAAGAATAGTCGAGAAGGTCGTTCCATAAGGATGAAGTCCTCCAGATGAAAGAATTCTTAAATAATGAAGTTCGAGGAGTACTAAGCTTAACCACATATGGATGGGCGGCAGTGGTTCGTCGTGTATTTCTGCTATTCGCCGCTCTGGGCGGAATTAAGAGGGCAAGGTCAGCCGAGCATTTTCCATGAAAATATCTGTAAAAGAGAGTCAAATCCCCAACCTGTCTTCGATGTTCTAGGCTGTCGAGGTCCTTTGTCAGCTCGTGGTCTCCAATCAGATGAATGGCCCTCCTTTCGATGGAATCTAGTAGCCGAAGAGTATGTTTGGGTGCAGAGGTCCAGACATGAGAGCAGTACTCTAGTGATGATCGAATTTGGGTTTTGTATAGTGTCAAAAGTTGTTGAGGTGTGTACAACTTTCTGGTTCGGAAGAGTACACCAAGTTTCTGAGAAGCTATATTGGCGATTGCCACAACGTGGTTATGCCAAGACATATTTCCTCCCAGATTGACGCCCAGCAAATTTATAGATGAAGCCAGTGGGATTGCGTGTCCGTCCATGACTATATCCGGTTCTGTAATGTTAACCTTTTTAGAGAAAACTGCTGCCTGGGTTTTTTTAGCGTTAAAATCGACTTGGTTACTGTCACCCCAAGCCAAAATTTCTTCCAGGTCTTTGTTGAGACGTGATACTTCATGCTCTCTGCGAAGATGTGCGTCGGCAGCCGATGCTTGTGCATTTAAAGAGAAAGATGAGATAAGTGTGCTATCGTCAGCAAAACTAAACAGCGGATTTTTCGTTTTCACTAGAAGGTTGTTAATGTAGAGTAACAAGAGAGTGGGAGACAATATGGACTCTTGAGGAAAACCGGCATTGATGGTGAAGGTGTCTGAGAGAAATCCGTCAATCGCCACTTGCAGAGAGCGGTCCTTAAGAAAGCTAGACAACCATGCACAGAATCGACTCGGCATACCATAAGAGCGCAGTTTACTTAGAAGTCCCTCATGCCAAACACGATCAAAGGCTTTAGAAATATCCGGTGCAATAGCCCGAGACTCCTAATGATGTTCGATTGCGTTGTTCCAAAGATGGGTGACATATTCTAGAAGATCTCCAGTTGATCTGGACTTCCGAAAACCATATTGATGATCGCTGATAATGAGCCTTCCAGGTACTTTAGAAGATGTTAGTTAATAGCTTTCTCCATTACTTTTGATATAACTGAAAGCTATGCGACTGGTCTATAGTTGCTAGGTAGGGTTCTCTTACCTTTCTATATATCTATATTATCTTGATTTTTCGAAAAAGAATTTTATTTTTTTCAAAACGGTAAATAACGTTTAAATTGAAAAATATGGTTAGACAGTCATTTTTGAAATCCCAAATCGGACCACACAGTCCACTGATAAATACTCTTAACCTTGAGTTTAGGCGAAACGGGTAGAGACGTAAGGGAAAATTGTCGTCGTCGTCCACTGCGGGTCTAGGTTAAGAGGGATTAGAATTTATGTAAACTTGATAAGATGAACAAATAAATGCGCCAGGTATTAAAATTATGCATAAAAAGAGCAGAAATTAATTTAAAATTTGCATTTACTGATAAGAGAATACAGACTAAGTAAATAATAAAATAAATTTTAAATTTTCCGACGAATGTAAGCTAAAATAATTATAACTCCAGTAGTTAAATATTTTAAAATGTATGGTACCTGCAATCCTCAAAATGTTTATAAAATATTTGAGCAAATTTTACAAAATTTTGTATAATTTTATTCCCAAATATATAATTTTTTTTAAACAGAATTGACGGTTCACGTGACTGTTTGGGGGTGCGATCCCCCCTAAGTGCGCTGTTTATAGTATCAATTCGCCAATTGACTAATGACAATATTTTAACTGGGAATGAAAAAATACAGATATAATTTAATAAAATTGGAAAAATACTCTTCTTCTCCCCATTCCGCATTCGAAAGATTAAAGATCCCTGCTTACATAACGATTTATCAGTTCTGCAAATCTCATGTGCAGAATGAAAAACGGGAAAAACGAAAAGCCCTTCTGCTCGCTGATGCTCAAGGCCCCATTTTAACGACCGCTGCTCGTGGGCTTTCTATATGCAAAATCCCAGGAAAACTTCAAGAGGGTATATACAGGATGGCATCGATAAATAAATTTTTATAACAGTATTGACGTTATGTTAAATAGAAATTACTGATGTGTACAGCCTTGCAGATGAGTTTTCACTAGGAGTCGATCCCAACACCTCCATCTTGGTTTCCGGGAATCGCTCTACCAATTTGGCTACAGAAACTGCAAATATTTCAAAATTCCAAACCCTTCAAAATAGAGGGAGGGCAAATGCCTCAAATTTATTTAAATGTACCCTCCCCCACGCTTCATCTTTCTATTACCCCCTCAAAATTGCGTTAAGATATTTGAAACAGTTTTTGAGATATCCCACCGAGAATTATATCAATCGATATAATATGGAAAATTTTGCAAAATTTAAAGCATGCTAATGTTGATGTTGGGGACAAGTCGGCTAAAATACTTTGAACATGATGAACATATTGCTTATTTTAAATGGAACACCCTATATATTATACCATTTTTGAATTCTACGCAAGATTCTAGGCAGATTTCGTATATCATCTCCTATACCTAAAGCCGCGTTCTCACGAGTCGATTTTAGTTGAACGATTTTTATCGATCAAGCAAAATCGACCAAAAACATAATTGTGAACCATCTTTTCGATTTTTATTGATCAATTTCAATTGAATTGAAAAAGTTTGATCCATTCAAAACTTATCGATCAACTAATGCGTCATAAGCGATTTTCAGACAAGTTGAAACGCATTTGAAGCGTGTGAACTGTAGTCAGTCGAGTAAAGTTGATTTTGCGGTTTGGGTGTGCAAGTTGTGCATTGAAAAAAAGACAAAAAAATGAGCATGATGCTGGCTGAAAGTGTTGCGTTACATTTTTTGGATTTATATAAATTTTTGTATGCGGCCTTGTCCTCTAAAGCCAGCGGCTTAAGCAAAAGCGTGTTTGACATGTTTCAGGTTTTATGATTTAATAGATATTTTTATAATGTTTTGATAACTATTAATACAGGGTGTTTAAACAATAAGATTAAAATTAAAATTGAGAAAAATGCAAAAAAAAAAACTACATTGTCAAATAGAAACCCCCACATTTTATAATTATTCTCCATTTAGCATTCAAAATAAAGGCAAGGTTGTGTAAGGTTGTCTATTCCGAAAACTTGTAGTTTTCGAAATATTGTCAATTTAATATTTTTATATGGCGGGATCTTAAGTTCAGGTATTGCTAATTGACTATGACGGCGTTGAAAACAGCCAAATGCTAAAGAAATGAACGAGTCACATGTTCTTGATACTACTTTATCACATTCTCCATAAATAAGAAATAAATTAAAATAATCTTCGCTTGTATAATTAAGCCCCGGCATGCTTATTAGTAATTTTCAACTGGCCAGTGACAGCTTCAAACATTTCTTATTTGACTCCACATTATTCTTATGCGTATGAATACTAAATGTAATAAAACGTGTCCAAGATAAGGAGGGCCAGTACAGGGATCTCGGAAACCGTAAGAGATATAATGGAGGTAAAGTTTGTGCATTTATATGCCTAATAATATGCCGTTTAGAAAGTTTTAAAATTCCGAGTAGTTCCGGAGATATCCGGAAAAAAATGAAATTCTGAAAAATCGTTTATTGTTTTCCTTGGTTTTTTGAGATCGAACTCTAAAGTAAATTGCACTTTTACATTGCCACTTTTTCCTTTCTGTCTAACAGCGTTAATTGTTTTGTAATCCGACGAGTCGTCTTCGAAGGGCCATTATCAACTTTCTTTTTTTAAATACGGTCCGGGTTTCCGATATTTAAATTTGAGAGCTTTCTTTCTTCCGAATGCAACGATGTATGACACATTGTGGTTTAATGACATTTCGAGGGTTTTTTGAACAAACATCAGGAAATTTTGTGATACGGTCCTGTATTTCTCCTAATTTTATAAATAAAATCTCATAAGTTAGTTCTAAATTTTTTACTTATGTTGGACTAGGTCAATAAACAACAAATAATTTAATAATAAACCACAAATAAGTGAACAAAATACAGGAACATTATTTCAAACTTCTGTTTATTCGGCATTTAAAAGAAAAGTAGGCGCTTGAAACAAAAAAATTAAGATGGTGATGCGTGATTTGTTTCACTTGATATTCCCATTGTGATCGTTTGAGAGCGTTTAAAGAGGTTTCTATTTTCCAGAAAATATGGAACATAAAGTCACAAATGCTGAAAAGTTTCATATTCTATCGCATGTTTTTTCTTGTCTGAAAAAAACTGTTATGTGGCAGTTAGAAGATGTTATTTGTGTTTAGAGAATAACAGAAATCATTTTGAACACTTGATTATGTAGTTCCTTACTTTTTTCGTTATTCGTTTTAGTACTATTTTGGAATGATTTTTGTTCACTTATTTGTGGTTTATTATTAAATTATTTGTTATTTATTGAACTAGTCCAACATAAGTAAAAAATTTAGAGCTTATTTATGAGATATTATTTATAAAATTAGGAGAAATACAGGACCGTATCCCAAAATTTCCTGATGTTGTTCAAAAATCCCTCGAAACGCCATTAAACCACAATGTGTGCTCTCAAATTCCAATATCAGAAAAACAGGACCGTATTTAAAAAAAAGAAAGTTGATAATGGCCCTTCGAAGACGACTCGTCGGATTAGAAAACAATTAAAGCTATTAGATAGAGCGGAAAATGTGGCAATGCAAAAGTGCAATTTACTATAGAATTCGATCTCAACAAAACCCAGGAAAACAATAAAACGATTGTTCAGAATTTCGGTTTTTCCGGATATCTCCGGAACTACTCGCAATTTTAAAACTTTCTAAACGGCATATTATTAGGCACGTAAATGCACAAACTTTACCTCCATTGTATCTCTTACGGTTTCCAAGATCCCTGTACTGGCCCTCCTTATCTTGGACACGTTGTATACTTGATTTGCTCGAAAATAATACCCACTTATGCTTATCTATTTACCACTTTCCTTTATACATAATTCTATTATAACAGATCACCCTGTAAAATATATCTGTCTTATATGTATTCCTTCGTTAGTCATAGCTTCAGGGGGTTTAACGTTATTATTAGATGGCTTTTTCGTGTGGTAAATACCGAATTTCTTTAAGATACGAGATGCAAGGGAGCGAAGATAGGAATTTTTGATGTTTTATTGGATTGGGGATAAAACTTTATATGGAACGGGAAGGGAAATTTGAATAAAAGCGAAGGTAAAAGCTTTTTGTCAGCTCCGAGGAACATGTTCTAACGATATTATTTATTTAAATTGAGTTCCAGTTTTCCAAAGCTATTCTTGAATAACATAAAGCAGGATTAATGTATACCATATAATTGTATTTTTAATAAAGGGCATACAACATTCCGATTGCATTTTAATGCAACTGCTGCTGCTGCCTTTATTTGCATATTTTGTTCAGATGGCAAAAAATTTAATTCCTGTTGGTCCTTTATCTAGAATTCTAGAATACTATCATTCTTAGAACACCTTACATGCTATTCAGGTTATTAAGGAAGGTACACCAAGATTACACGTTCTACTAGTTCCTAAATTTTGCTTGCTGCTTACCATAAGGGAAGTATAATCTGAGTGGATGAGCCGTACCCAGAGCTGGCTGTAGTTTTACCCATTTTTATACCAACATTTTTTTTTATATCGGGTTTTCTCCAATTACACTACCTCGAAGATCGAATATTCAAAAATACACGGTCAAATTAAATACGGTCCTGTTTTTCTTATACTCATCTGACTTCATCCTTGTGGAACGACCTTCCCGAGGTCGTTTTTCCCAACGAATATAACCTCCAACGATTCAAAACCAACGTGAATCGCTTTTTGCGCACACGCACCACTCCCAGAGTGCCCTAAAGGATTTTTCCTATAGTGCTTGTGTTTGATCATAAAAAAAAAAAAAAAAAAATTGGAATTTGTTAGCTCTTTTTCTTCCGAATGCAACGATGTATGACACATTGTGGTTTAATGGCGTTTCGAGGGTTTTTTGAACAACACCAGGAAATTTTGGGATACGGTCCTGTATTTCTCGTAATTTTATAAATAATATCTCATAAGTAAGCTCTAAATTTTTACTTATGTTGGAATAATTTAACAATAAACCACAAATAAGTGAACAAAATACAGAAACATTATTTCAAACTTTGATTGATTCGGGATTTTAAAGAAAAGTAGGCGCTTGAAACAAAAAAATTAAGATGGAGACGCGTGATTTGTTGCACTTGATATTCCCATTGTGATCGTTTGAGAGAGTTTTAAGAGGTTTTCTATTTTCCAGAAAATATGGAACATAAATTTACAAATGCTGAAAAGTTTGATATTCTATCGCATGTTTTAGTTTATCTGGAAAAAACTGTTACGTGGCAGTTAGAAGTTGTTATTTTTGCTTAGAGAATAACGGAAATCAATTCGAACACCTGATTATGTAGTTCCTTACTTTTTTCGTTCTTCGTTTTATTACTGTTTTGGAATGATTTTTGTTCACTTATTTGTGGTTTATTATTAAATTATTTGTTATTTATTGAACTAGTCCAACATAAGTAAAAAATTTAGAGCTTACTTATGAGATATTATTTATAAAATTACGAGGACTACAGGACCGTATCACAAAGTTTCCTGATGCTGTTCAAAAGACCCTCAAACGTCATTAAACCACAATGTGTCATACATCATTGCATTCAGGAGAAAAAGCTCTCAAATTCCAATATCAGGAAACCAGGACCGTATTTAAATAAAGAAAGTTGATAATGGCCCTTCGAAGACGACTCGTCGGATTAGAAAACTTAACGCTGTTAGATAGAGCCGAAAAAGTGGTAATGCAAAAGTGCAATTTACTTTAGAATTCGAGTTTGTTCGGGTTTGTTCGGAAAACAATAAAACGATTTTTCAGAATTTCGGTTTTCTCAGGATATCTCCGGAACTACTCGGAATTTTAAAACTTTCTAAACGGCATATTATTAGGCACGTAAATGCGCAACTTTACCTCCATTTAACCGACTTCGTATCTCTTACGGTTTCCGAGATCCCTGTTCTGGCCCTCCTTATCACGGATACATTTTGTTTCTTTATATTGATTGTTGAATAATTAGCCGTTTTCAGAATAAGTATACGGGGTCAGATCGGACCTAACCTCATTTTTTAAAATGGAATACTCTGTACATTTTAATCTAAAAAGATACTATTTTAAATTTTCCTTTCAAAATATATAACACACCATGGATGATATTGGTTTCCTGAACTATGACTCCCTGTGATTTGTTGATATCAGTGATTAAATCACAGTTCGTGAAATATCGCTCACGCTCACCACTAAATGTAACCAAGATTTAAGCAAAGCAATAGTACTTAGTAGTATAGTATAGTAATAGTAGTATTTTACAAAAATATTTCACATTTAATATTTCTGATGAATCTACCTTGAGGAAAAGCTGTGTTGCTTGTGCTTATAATGCAACGAAGCTTGATATGAAGGAAATATAAATCCTTTTAACATAATAATTACTACAAAATGATTCTATTTAGCGATCAAAATAATTTGCATATTGTAAGCATATTCTTGCATGTTTTAAGCATATACTCGAATTTTTTTAAAAACTAGGATACATTAAAATGCCAATTTTTCCGCGCTTCAATTATTAATAATATACCTAGCCAAGAAATTCCACAGAAATTAAAAATTAAAACATCTCTACTCGGAATGGATTGATAAAGTTGAGCAATCAATTTTACAGGACAAATCCTGAATATTGACCACACCTTAATAAAAAAAAACATATTTCAGGAATGATTTACAATGGGAAGTTTGCAAAATTCAGCGATAAAGCGGGTAATTTATTCCGGACCTTTCTTAGGTGTGTTTCCGTGAATTCCGGACCCGTAAAAATAATATATGACCTCTCATTTCAAGCGTGAACAAACTGCAGGAGAGATCAATCATATTTCTGACCAGCCGGCGGGGGCAGTCTTGATTATTCTTAGTTTCGTACGTCAATAGCTAATCAATATATAAGCATATGAGTACAACCGAGTTTTCTCGTGTACCGTTCGTGAATAGGACTTTTTTTTAGATGGTAACCATGGAACCATAAAATTAAATGACGTACAGTGCCAGTCCAGTAAACTATTAATCAAAGGTTTGTTTATTTCTGAATAGATTTACATAAATTTTGAACACAAGAAAATGTCGTTTTATTTCTAATGGTGTTTTGGGGATATTCACTATTAATCAAATGTTTGTTTATTTTGCCATACATTGTATGCCATTTCTATTATCTGTCCCTAGTAATGAAATGAAATCACTAATTCTTTCTCGAATTATCCTTATTATGGCTATCATCTATCTGATTTATTTTTCCCTAACTGTAGTATTTAAGGCATCAACGTTGTGGTACCGTTGCTTTTGAATTTGGTTCTTTAAATAACCCTTAAAAAAAATCAAGCCAGGTTAGGTCTGGTGATTGCGAAGGCCACTGAATAGAGATGCCCATTTCTTCCTATCCATTGATCATTAGAAATATTACTTCGAAGTTGTTAAGTATCGTTGTTGCAGAATTATACCGTTGACTCTTACTGCCATAAATAAACTACCTGATTAAACCCTATTGTATACGCCCCAACCTCTTCAAAGCTCAATAAATGGGATCAGGGCCGGCTTGAAAATGTATACCACACCACATGATTTATTTTTATAATTTAAAATAAATAGATAGGTATTTTTAGTTTTAGGTACCTATAATAAATGTAAAATAATGATAGCAACTAATGATAATTGAAAATAATATAATTTAAAAGTATAACTATTAGGATAACAAGTACAATAAAAATTAATTAAATTCTAAGAAACTATTGATAATTTATTCAAAATTTAACTCTGTATCACTATCACTATCTTCATTTAAGCCTAAACTTATAATTAAGGGTTGAACATCTGTAATCATACAATTGTAAGAATTTTCCACCTTAAGTACATGCTGTACACAGTTTTTCCAGCTGTCAGCCTAAATTTTTCTTACTTCGTTTTTAATTAATTCTACTACAGATGCATTTAATGTAGGATAAATATTATTTCTACTAATATTGGATTTTAATTGGTGCCATATTAGCTCAATAGGATTTAATATACAATAGTACGGAGGAAGACGCAACACTGTATGTCCATTTTCTGCTGCAAATGTGCCACACTCGTATTCCTTACTTATTTTAAAAGCTTTTAATACTTCTAGCAGTTCTCGTTTTTTGTAAGTCTCTTCAAAATATAAATCATTTTCAATCATAAATTTTTGAATTTCTGCTTTTGTATTATTATAATTGGGAATGATTTTTGCTTGCCGACTATGATAACTAGCATTGTCCATTATAATGACGCTATTTTCAGGTATATTTTTAATTAGTTTATATTTAAACCAATCTTCAAAAAGTTGTGCGTCGGTATCTTGATGGTAATCAAGAGGAATCTGCTATGTTTTTAGCTGAAAGCAACAGACAATTTGGAACAAACCCGTTCTCTGAACCAGCTTGTAATATTGTGATTCTTTTGCCTTCTCTCCATTCCCGTAAACGTTGAGATTCCATTAATGTTTGTTTTTTATCTATGCTTCGGTATTTAAAACCCATTTTACGCAATATTTTCCTAAGGCTTGAAAGGCTACAAGAGATATTTGTTTCGTCTTTAATTAGCCGCTCTTTTAGGGAAATCAAAGTGGGTACAGTTTGTGCGTCATACATTTGGTAAATCTTTCTTCTTAATAAATCCATGTCATTTTCGTCAATGCTTCTAAATGTGAGAGAATCACTCTGATTTTTTCTAGGATAAACATAAAGGAGTTTTTGTCAAAGTAGACGTCTCTGCTAAAGCATCTATCGAATTAAACTTTCTACTCAACAACGATTGATACACATTTTTAATTATTAGTTTGGCATCGGTAGATAAATGCTTTCTTTTAAAAATGACACTTGAAGATGCCACCCCTATCAGCATAATTCCAAGGACGCCACATTCTACCACTAATAAGCCTAACTAAAAATTACTCGCCTGAAAACCACTAAGGATTAAAATTATTAAAAATCACTTTGTATTTTATATATGCATCAGGCATAGGTATAAATTGAATTTGTATACCTGGTCCGTCTCTGCTCGAAAAGGTTTTAAAATTTGTAATTTCCTTATTTATTTTATGGTCGAAGGGATAATGAGTTTTATTGCAGTCAAAAAATCAACGGTATAATTCTTCGAATACTATACCTGTCTTGTTGGGGGCAGTCGGGACTAGAAAGAATTAAACCGTATCAAAAGTTAAAACTGAAACGGACTTGTGGAGGTCTCGGATATACTACCAAAACACTTTTGACCAGTAATGGGATATTTTCTATTGTATATCTAAAATTAGATAAATTTGATACATCGGATAAGCAAGTCTTACCAAGAGCCTTTTTTTTGGTACGTTTCGAGTCTCATTGGGTCAAATGTTCGATAGAGTCTCAGATAATATCGCTCATTTCGTTAAATGCGAACTGGATACAATTCAGAGTAGTATTCTCTTGCTGTCAAACAGAATTTTCTGCATTGCGAAAAAACCCGAACAAATCCTGCATGGGTTGGTTGGTTGCATAAAGGCGGGGGTCGGTTTAGAAGCCCGAACTTATATCACTGCAGCCTTTCGTCTTATTGTGTACCCCGATCTTGTTAGAAGATGATTGTTCCTTCTATGAGGTCCACTAAACAGACAAGCTTGTCATGTTGGAGGTTGTCACCACGTTGTATATTCCCGAAGGTATTATGTCGTCTACGAGACGGCGCCTGCATGGTTGGCAACAATTATTTTTTAAAAATAATAACTGATACAACATCGCTTATCCTAATGACATCATATCATGATTGGTCATTTAAATTTCATAGACTTACTATTGGCTGACGTTATTTTTGACTTCAGACGAAAAAACTGCAATATGCAAGGGGTTTTCAATTAAAACATTTTACTACCAATCTCAAAAACATGATCGTTTTTCTACTATCGTTATAAAAACTATATTCTTTTCAGCAAATGAATGCATAAAATTGATAATGCTTATAATATCAAGTCGCCATGAAACAGCATTCGCGTCGTTCGTTGCCTGGGTGCCGCATTATTTTTGTCACGGTACAAATGTTAATAATATTTGAAAACATCAAAAATGGAAAGAAATAATTCCGATTCCGAAGAAGCTCATTTGAATGTGTTCCAGACGAAATCATTAATAAAGCCAATGAAGCAACACAATATTTATTGAATAAAAAAATCGAAAGGCACTTACATAAAGGAAAATAATACGTTTATTAAATGGTGTTGGACCAAAAGCAAGCGAATTGTTAACGTATTTTTAAGAAAGGGACACCATTTTTAAATCTTTCCGTTCGTAATAAAACATAGTGATACTTTCTGCATTTGTTACATAAATAACTACGTTTGCATCCTTCTATCTCAAAGAGCGTCGGAAATAGTAGTAGTTTGTTTATTTCAAAATGTCGTATACTTAATAATGACGTTACCAACGGTGGACCCTTAATTTGAATATCCCTGTATACTTACTGTATTCCCCAGCGCAATTCGACTTAAAATTCTTGTTATACTTATTATAAACTTCATTATTCAAGAGCTAATTCTAGGGTTTGTCGCCGCAAAATTTTACCCTTTTAGGCTGTAATATACTCGAAATAAGCACCGCTCGCTGAAGTACGAACGTACTTATGAATATATAATGTTAGCATTATTGTAGTTTTGAGGTTTTGTTGAGTTTTATAATTATGGCTTCGGCCCATAAAGAGCTTTTGGGGATTTTAATATACGTTGCGAGGGCCATAGCACGTCTGCCTTATTAGTAGCTTCGTGGTTTTATAGTACACACACGGAAAGAAAAATTTAGTCTCGTCTATAAACAGACTGTCAAAAAACACAAGGGTGATTCAAAGTTTTAAATAAAAAATATGTTAAAATTTGTCTAAATTATTACTTTATATTCCCGTGAAATTCTAATTATCTCAAACACCAAATTACACTATTAATAAAAAAAAAGGAAACAAAGAATCAATAATAACTAACTTAAAACTAAAGGATTGTACTAATGGTGCGTTACATGTGAGAATTATATAAACTCCTGGACAAAACTAACGCAACATCATAAATTTGCCATATTTTTTATTCTATTTTTTTCTGAATTTATGATCCGATTTGAATGATTTTCTTTGCATTGTAGGTTGGTTCCTTGACAATTTCATAGTTTTCACTGTTTATGATAAAAATTTAATTTTCGATTTATACTGGGTGTACTAAAAATGCTATGTTGTTTTCCGAAAATTCACATCACCCTGTGGAGTATATTAGCAACCGAAACATATTGCAGTTGACATTAAACGGTAGGTCCATCTTTCCCCAACATTTTCTTTTTTGGTTTAGTTTATTATCTCTGTTATTAAAGGAGATACGCCGTTTTATAGCATAACATGTTTTTATAGACTTTAATATTCAACACATTCATTGTTAAATGTTTTCAAGTAGACTATGGACTTTTTCTGACATTGCAAGCGATGTGTCAGCAGATGTTGTGTTTTAAAGTTACAAAGGTCAAATACAATTCGCCATACTGAAAAAAACTGTTCGGAAACCGCTTATTAAACGTTCGTTTCATATGTCCAGTTGCCCGACGAGTATTTTAATTTTGAAACCTACTTGAAAACATTTAACAATGAATGTGTTGAATATTAAAGTCTATAAAAACATGTTACTATATAAAACGGTGTATCTCCTTTAATAACAGAGATAATGATGTAAATCAAAAAAGCAAATGTTGGGGAAAGATGGACCTACAGTTTAAAGTCAACTGCAATATGCTTCGGTTGCTAATATACTCCACAGGGTGATACGAATTTTCGGAAAAAAACATAACATTTTTAGTAAACCCAGTATAAATCAATTTTTATCATAAACAGCGAAAACTATGACATTCAAATCGGATCATAAATTCAGAAAAAAAATAGCATAAAAAATATGGGAAATTTATGATGTTGCGTTAATTTTGTCCAGGAGTTTGGTTAATTCTATATTTTAACCATTAGTAATTTAAAACACTTAAAGGTAAGATGAAATGAGTAAATTACGTAATTTAAAAGTTTATATAGATATAATTGTCAAATTGACAACGGATTATTAGACAAGATATCTTACAAATGTTCAATTCGGGACACATTGAAACTACATTCGTGTTAATTATTCTGCGATAAACTGCTTGTCTCGTTGACTTACAGATTAGATCCAACTTTATTGCAGGTTATTTGCTCGTTCAATCTCAATAATCGAGTACTTGATTCTCGAGCGATTTTAATAATCGAGTGAATCGCTCGAGCGATTAATCACTTGAAATTCTTATGACTAAGAAGAATGTATTGATAAAACACCAGGGGTTGTTTTTCTAAGTTTTAGAAGTCTAGTCTAGAGTTTTTATTAAGGAAAAACAGTTGATTCTGATTTTTAAAATTATATCCTTTAATTTTTTAAGAATTTACAATCGCCGCTGGCTAGCCAGTCAAAACAAAACCCATGTCGCAATGATAGGGATCTGGCATACCTTTTTGTATGCACTTTCTCATTTATGTGCCTTTAATAAGGACGTGCACTTGAGTTTCATTTACAATAATTGACCAAGTGCAGAAATCGTGGAAATTCAAATTGGTTGAAAAGGAAATGTCATTACTCTGTGACAACTTTGTACAATATTAAATTCAATTAAATTCCCACCCGCCATTGCATTTTTGCAATATCAATATCCGCACGCGAAATACAATAAAAACTTTCAGCTGTCCTATTTTAAAATCCACCCCTGCCACGCGGGGTCATACGTGAGTGCGTGCGAGGGCAACTCGCACCCCCCATGTCGCGTCGTTGCCACGGCAACGGCGAGGGGGTGCGTCGCACGCTGCCGGAGGTGGGGGTGCATATCGCGAATGGCGAATGAATGCGTTTTGGGGTTGTAGCGTACGAAACGATTGAGATATTGGAAATGGTCGTGTGCATGGAGATGAGAAGGTAATTCCATTAAAATGTATTGGAAATGAAGGTAACGAGCAAGTACGTTACGGGTTCGTTACAGCATTCGGACACACCTGGCATTTTTACGTTTTTTTTTGTATAATGTTGTAATATTAATGTTTTAAAATACAATTAGATACCTAAATCACATATTAATCCAAAAAAATTGTGGTTAAATGTGAAAAATGTTTAGGTTCGTAAGATATGCGCTTGGCCATGTTTGTTGTCGAAATTCCGGATTTTAACAGTGTTGCCACAAAGGAAACGTTGCCTCAATAACACATTTTTTTAGGTCGTTTTGATTATTTTATATTGATATATTTCCGAACTTTATTGCCAATATTGTTATGTCTGGTACAAGTAATGTCTCTATTTGTTAAGCGGATTAATAGAGATATAAAGATACATAGATAATAAATGACAAGTGGCAACTCTGTCGAATATATCAATTTGAAGGGAAAAATAAGTTTGACATTATACACCGTGTCCAAGATAAGGAGTGCTAGTACAGGGATCTAGGAAACCGTAAGAGATACGAAGTCGGTTAAAGAGAGCTAAAGTTGCGCATTCCGAGTAGTTCCGGAGATATCCGGAAAAACCGAAATTCTGAAAAATCGTTTTATTGTTTTCCTGGGTTTTTTGAGATCGAATTCTAAAGTAAATTGCACTTTTGCATTGCCACTTTTTCCGCTCTATACAGGGTGTAACTAAATAAGTGTAAAATATTTAAGGGGGTGATTCCTCATCGAAAAAAAGATAGGATCTTTCATATAAAGAAACTTCATTGGAGCATCCCTTGTTAAGATACAGCCCCTTAAAGGGGGTACATAAAATTTGTTTAACAACTTTTCTCACAAGCACTAAAAAAATTACAATATTGAAATTAACCTGACATTGTTCTGTTCTTAATTTGTTGTTACTTTAATAATTCACTTGTTATTAAAATGGCATACACAAATGAGCAAATGGCTGATATGCATTACGTTTACGGTCTGTCGCAGGGGAATGGGTTAGAAGCTTCTAGAAGATATGCTGAAATGTATCCTCAACGACAGCATCCTTCACATAGAATATTTGCCCGACTTCATCAACGATTACGAGAATATGGTTCATTCGACAAAAGAACGCAGGATTGTGGTCGCCATCGAGAAGTAAGAACACCACAGCTTGAGGAAGCAGTACTTAATTTGCTTGAAGAACAACCTACTACCAGTACTAGAAAGATTGCTTTCCAGCTAAATGTTGATCATATGACGGTATTTCGAATTTTAAAGGAACAACTCTTATACCCTTACCATCTGCAACGAGTACAGGCACTGCCGCGAGACTTTCCGAACCGTCTTGAATTTTGCAATTGGATGCTGGAAATGATTAGAAGAAATCGTGACTTTCTGAAGACGATCGAATTCACAGACGAATGTAGTTTTTCTCGGGACAAGATTATTAATTTTCATAATTACCACATATGGGCTGATGAAAACCCTCACGCTATTGTCGAAACTAACCATCAAGAACAGTTTTCTCTTAACGTGTGGGTCGGAGTTATTGGGGATTATTTAATTGGGCCTCATTTTCTACCTCCTCGATTAAATGGTGAGGCATACGTTAAATTTTTAAGAGCAGTGCATCCCGTACTGCTGGAGAAAGTTCCTTTGGGCGTCAGAAGGGATATGTTCTTTATGCATGATGGGGCTCCCGCCCATTTTAGTCAAGTAGCACGTCGAAACATATGCAAATCAGTGGATAGGTCGAGAAGGACCTCAGAATTGGCCCGCTCGATCCCCGGATCTCAATCCTCTCGATTTCTCTACTTGGGGCCATTTGCAGCATTTGGTTTATCGTACTCCTGTTCGCGATGTAGACTTAAGAAACCGCATCATCGATGCGTGCAGAGTAATAATTAGATAGACTCCAGGAATATTTGCGCGAATACGTGGCTCAATGCGCCGACGTCTAGACGCATGCGTAATGTCTGAAGGTAGACATATTGAACATTTACTATGATTTCTAGATGTTGTATGTTTTGTTATTAATAAATTAGTTTTGTTCATTTATAAATTTTATGTACCCCCTTTAAGGGGCTGTATCTTAACAAGGGATGATCCAATGAAGTTTCTTTATATGAAAGATCCTATCTTTTTTCGATGAGGAATCACCCCCTTAAATGTTTTACACTTATTTAGTTACACCCTGTATAACAGCGTTAATTATCTTTTAATCCGACGAGTCGTCTTCGAAGGGCAATTATCAACTTTATATTTTTGAATATGGAATTTTATAGCTTTTCTTCTCCCGAATACAACGATGTATGACACATTGTGGTTTAATGACGTTTCGAGGACTTTTTGAACAATATCAGAGAACTTTGGGATACGGTCCTGTATTTCTCCTAATTTTATAAATAATATCTCATAAGTAAGCTCTAAATTTTTACTTATGTTGGACTACTTCAATAAATAACAAATAATTTAATAATAAACCACAAATAAGTGAACAAAAATCATTCCAAAACAGTAACAAAACGAACAACGAAAAAAGTAAGGAACTACCTACATAATCAGGTGTTCAAAATGATGTACGTTATTCTCTAAGCACAAATAACATCTAACTGCCACATAACAGTTTTTTGAGATAAAATAAAACATGCGATAATACAAATTTAGAGCTTACTTATGAGATATTATTTATAAAATTAGGAGAAATACAAGAGCGTATCCCAAAATTTCCGGATGTTGTTCAAGAAACCCTCGAAACGTCATTAAACCACAATGTTGCATCGTTGCATTCGGAAGAAAAAAAAACCCATCAAATCCCAATATCAGAAAAACAGAACCGTATTTAAAAAAAGAAAGTTGATAATGGCCCTTCGAAGACGACTCGTCGGATTACAAAACAATTAACGCTGTTAGATAGAGCGGAAAAAGTGGCAATGCAAAAGTGCAATTTACTTTAGAATTCGTTCTCAAAAAAACCCAGGAAAACAATAAAACGATTTTTCAGAATTTCGGTTTTTTCCGGATATCTCCGGAACTACTCGGAATTTTAAAACTTTCTAAACGGCAAATTATTATTAAATTATTAGGAAATGTGCAACTTTACCTCCATTTAACCGACTTCGTATCTCTTACGGTTTCCGAGATCCCTGTACTGGACACGTTGTATTGCAGCGTTACATGAGCAGCTCGATTTTGTCGTGTTCTATTTTGTGGATGGTTTTAATGAGATATGCGGGCCAACCCGAATTTCACTAAAATTGCTAAAACCATTACGGAAATTTCTTGAAAAACCGAAGAAAATTAAAAAATTTATCACCATGTATCGTTCGACAAGGAAGGAATCACCACACGAGCGATGGCACATGATTTTTGAAACACTCTGTATAATTCAGACGGTTTCGCAAATATACCGTTTCTATATCTTCATAAAATTATCTTCTATTGATTGTTAATTTGAGTCCCGCATTGAAACAAATTCATATGAAACTTATTCATACTGTAGCTTCACTATAGCCAGGCACGTAGCCAAGATTTCCTCTCTGGGGGGCCCCACTCGAGACCGAAATAAGGATTCGGAATAATATAAGCATATTTCGCATAATATTCATTTTTGCTTCGGTTGCTCCGGGAGGGGGGGGGGCGCTCCCATGGCCCCCCTAGCTACGTGCCTGACCATAGCAAATAAACATTATTCATATGTAACTTCAGTACAGCAAATAAACAAGAATGATGAATGAATGAATGGATAATGATGTTAATTCCGTTAAAATAAAAGTTTGCTTGGGGTTATAATTAAAATCTGTAAACGTTTTTAATCATAATACCATCCATTGGCCGCTAAATATTTCGTACCATACACACAAAAGAATAGTTACATATTTTAAATAAAATACTGTCTGAACTTATTTCAGCTCTGTATACAGGATGTTCTGGAAAATGTGGGAAATCTCCCGGATATGAAGAAAACAAGTGAAAGAGTAATACAAGTTCATATAAACTTTTTTCGTATAGGCCTCCTCTTCGAAGATATGGGCTCCCAAAGAGCTCAAATGGAAGCAAGTTTCTTATACATAATTATTGAACCACCAGGTATATTTAAATATAATATAATAATAATAATAATCATGTTTATTTAATTCCCAACGAGCTATTTCAGTCCATTACAAGGAATATTAATAACATAGAACATAAATAATAATTATTAAATTGTAATTAATCAATATAAAAATAAAAAAAATAAAAATTATTATAAATGATTATTTCTTATTAATTAATTTGTATATTTTCCAGAAAAAATTTCTTTGCATTTCTTTTAAATAATTTTAAATTTAAAATTTTTTTAATACTTTAGGTACCTAACGTATAAAAATATACAGGGTGTTCCATTTAAAATAAGAAAGTTTTTAATGGTTGAATTCTTTCACAGTGAGGCTTGAATTGTGACCACCCTGTACATTTTATGTCGAATTTGAATGTTTGGAAATGTTTTTGAGACTTGATGATCTTCTAGCTATTCGGTGAGAAAAAATTTTTAGTCCAAGCGCTAAGGTAAAAAAATTATATGGATTATTTCATCGTCATGCATTTACCAAATAATTACAAAAAGTCCAGATATCTCAAAAACTAATAGAGTCTGACAAAAACATTTTCTATAAAATGTGGTTAATATTTAATGCTTAATCGAAAAATGTAATAAAAATTACCATGTTGTATTTAAAAAGCGAAAGTTTGCAGCTACTTCCGGTATAACCGGAAATGACAGAAACATGTCAATATTTTACTTAAAGAGAGCATATCGATAAACCCAAATCCCCAAAGTTTCAGGAACATATATTCAGTAGTTCTCCATAAAGTTCTAATGCACGCTCGTCGTGAATCACCCTGTATATCCTCCTGGTTTATATAAATTTGTTGTCGGTTCCAAAAAACTTATTTTATGAATACATTTTATAATTTTGTTTTGTAGTCTTTTTAAAGGGTTTAATATTGTGGCACATGCGATCCCCAAGCTGATATTAAATATTGAAATTTTCAATAAACTAATGAATAATAAATGCTTTTTAAGTGTATTAATTAGTTCTAATTTTAAATAATATTTCAATGAGTGGTGATACGCTTTTTCGAAGGTTTTCAACATCTTTTCTACAATTTAAATTTTCCTAAGCCTAAAAACTATACGGATTTTGCATACTTAATTTCGTTTCCATTAAAAATTATTGGTGAAATATCGTTCCCAATTACATATTTAGACATAAACGTGAAAGATGACTTTTCAAAGTTTAAACAAAGTTTATAGGATTGCAGCCATGAAAGTATAATTTAGTCATCAGTTTGGATATTGGAAAAAGACTCGCCAAAATATAAAATTTTAATATACCAGGTAAGACCCTTCAAATTACTATCCAAGAAAGTGTTGTGAATTTCTCACAGCTGCAGGGACGGACTAGCGGTGACGCTCAGGGCCCCCTTTTTTACGCCCTGTACGATAAGAGCTTTGGACAAAGGTTTTTACATACCTTTAATATTCACTAAACATTAAGCATTCTTCATTCATATCGCTTATCCTAACCGTTTTCGAAAAAACGTCATTTTATTTACCCTTAGTCTCCTAACTTCTCACGGGTTAAATATGAAAAAGCGGAATTTTGAAAGTTGAGCATATCATCGGAACAAAGATGGATCTTTTATCGCCAAGATAGCTTCTCATCAACTTGGTGTACTTTTCCGAACCAAAGAGTTGTAATCACCTCAACAACTTTTGACATTATACAAAGCCCAGATTCGAGCATCACTAGAGTACTGCTCTCATGTCTGGAGCTCTGCACCCAAACATACTCTTCGGCTACTGGATTCCATCGAAAGGAGGACCATTCGTCTGATCGGAGACCACGAGCTGACGAAGAACACCGACAGCCTAGAACATCGAAGACAGGTTGGGGATTTGACTCTCTTTTACAGATATTTTCATGGAAAGTGCTCGGCTGACCTTGCCCTCTTAATTCCGCCCACAGCGGCGAATAGTCGAAATACACGACGAACCTTTGCCGCCCATACATATGTAGTTAAGCTTAGTACTCCTCGAACTTCATTATTTAAGAATTCTTTCATCGAAGAAACATGTATCCACATTTTCAAATTTAGTGAAAAATTCTTAGAGGAACAAAATACATAAAGTGAATATTTTTCTTTTGTGTGTGGCGGCATCAATTGTCAATTAATCTCTATATCCACCAAAAATACATTAATCCCGCTCCATCTTTTCCTTGGACGATGATTATAGAAGGGGAAAGATCCCGATATTCCCTTAAGACGTCGCGTCTGGGGATTAGAGACTAATTACATCAAAACATTAGCAGCTAATCGGGTTAGATTAAAGAGAGACGTTGGTTCATTAATGCTGGCTTTGCTTTTTTATATAATTCTTACCCTCTGGTAAGATAAAAGAGAGTTAAAATTGCTACCGTTTTGAATAAATGGTTCCGACTAGTGGTTAAAAGGATATGTCTAATTGGAAGTAAAATTGACTTTAAATTTTCTTGCAAAAGGGTTAAAGTAAATTGTGTCACGTATTTGTTCGGGTTTGTTCGATGTGATTTAAATTCGGAATATGGTCCTTATTATTCCCTTGTTCGATTAGGCTTTGTTTTGGCATTATCCTAATGGATCTACCCAACCTTTTGCTGGGATGTCGTGTGTATCAAACCACGTTTCACCGAGGTAGATAATGGGCAGATGATACAGTGGTGCCATTAAAGTTGGAACCATATGGGGATAAAATGTATTGTTCGATTTCGGTACAATTTGACTTCACCATAAGTTCTTGCTTCAATAAAAACCGAAAATGATGTAATTAAATGGGACCATGTGGCTTTTGTTAACTTTGTTTCCTGTTGTTTTCTCCGCAAATGTCGAAAAATGGCATTTATTGATCGAATTAAATAGCTATTTATGTATCAAAGGTACTAAGTAGATGATTAGGACCGCAGTCTTACAAAGCCGAGGGCCTCTGGCCCTAGGGTTCGTAAGTCGCCCGAGGGTATATATCTATTAGGGTATCGCGTCAAAAGGACGCGGCAATTTGGACGTGCGTCATCAGGACGCGTTTCCGAGTACGAAAACCGACTCATATTAGAATATTTACGAGGGATTGCGTATAATTTCCAATTGCAAATATAGTATTATGTATTAATCCTAATTTGTATGTATATTCCTGTAAATATACTAAAATAAAATTATAATCCTAGCCTTTTTTTATGCGCCAAGATACAATTTATTTGAAATTATGAATGCGTATGATATCCAATTGCGGGTTAGTTCAGGTTACTCAATTTCAGGTCAATCAATTTGCGTCCCAATAACGTGCTGCCAAATGTCATGCGTCCAATTAACTCTGCGTCCATTTGTCGTACTGGTCCTTTTCTCGCGCGTCCAGATTTCCGCGTCCTTTTGACGCACGCCAAAATTTCCGCGTCCTATTGTCGTAGATCCATCTATTAGTACCCATGGTGCATACAATCTTTTATGTCATACCAGTTCGTTTTAAAAAATAAATACTTAAAATTTAATTTGATTTACCAATTTTTATTTTTACCTGCGACATTACCTTGACATTATTATAGCCTGCGTTTTTGTTGCTAGGGAGATAAATATTCAAATGTTTAATGTGTCAAAGTCAAAAATCAAAAATGGAACTAGGTTTTAAAATTCCCGACGAAATTGAAAAAAGGCTCAAAAGGCAACCCAAAATCGGTTACCGAGAAAATCCAGAGACTCATACGACAAAGAACATGCCCAATTCTTGAAGTGGATGTCAGAAAATGCTGTAGAAAACATTAACGAAACTATGCTGTTGGGGTACGTAAATGATCTATCTCAAAAATTTTCCCCGAGCTCTCTGTGTGCTAAATATTCGATGATAAAGAAGATTTTAATGGTAAATAGGAATATTAATATATGTGATTTTCACAAATTAAAGGTCAAAAGGGTGCCATCAACCAAAAAAATCCAGTATGTTATCTAGAGAAAATGTCCTAAAATTTATGCATGAGGCACCAAATGAAACGCTTTTATTGAACAAGGTCGCATTATTATTTGGTATATTTGGTGGATGTCGGCGACAAGAACTTGTAAATATGTTAGTCACACATATAGAAGATAGAAAATTAGTCTGTGTTGTAACAGTTCCAGCAACCAAAACTGACAAAAAACGCGGTTTCACCATTACTGATGAAGACGAAATGAATACTTTGAAACTTATAAGAGATTATATGTCTTTGCGGCCACATGGCTGCTTAGAAACAATACTATTTTTAAGCTACAGACAAGGCCGCTGTACTGTACAACCTGTTGGAAAAAACACATTTGGGAAAATTCCCTGTATTATTGCAAAATATTTGGGTTACAACAACCCCGAAAAGTACACTGGTCATTGTTTACGTCGAACGTCGGCAACTCTTTTAGCAGAAGCTGGAGCAAGTATGACTACGCTGAAGCGCCATGGTGGATGGAAGAGTACCACAGTTGCTGAAAGATATTTAAAGGATAGCATATCCTCAAAAAATGAGGTTTGTTGCGAGGCGTACCATCTGGATCTCGCATTTCCTTTACGGAAACTAGAGACCCAGACAATGAATCATGAGTCAACCTTTGCTACAGGAAATTTAGCTATCAGCGGAACCTTCCAGAATTGCCAGTTCTATGTAAATACAACCAAATAATCTATAAACGTAAATTTATATTTTGTTATTTTTTTAATAAAGAATAACTTAAGCAAAAACTGTTTTTTGCATTTTAATGCCAGCGCGGGCCCTAATGTGTACTTTATGCCCGCAATAGCACCAGATGATAAAAAGATTCAAATGCACTCCGACTATTTGATAATTGATTGATAATTACATATCTGAGGAGTCACTATTCCCTTCTTCACTTTGGGCTAAAAACTCAGCAGAACTTACACGGACTACGAATACATGCATATCTTTCCACAGACACTTTAACGATTCGTTTTACAAGTCTCATACAAACATTTTTGTTTTTATTAATAAACTTGAAGAGTTTCAACTCGAAAACTATGTAAAATTACAAAGTGTACATTTGAATGTTATAATTACCAATAGTAAAGTTAAAAACCGTCAAAAATGTATTACAAAAATGATTGAATTATATACGAAAAACGAAATAAGTCGTTTGCATTTTATTAAATGTGTCTCATTTCACTGTGCCGTTTAATTGTTAGGTATACAATATGTACTTATTACTAGTAAATATTTTAATTTAATTAAATAAAACAAAAATTATTCAATATTACAGTTTAATTTCACTGGTCCCCTCTTAAAACATTTTGCCCGGGACCGAATTTACCCATGGAGTTTCAGGTATAGTTGTTGCAGAATTATACCGTTGATTCTTACTGCCATAAATAAACTACCTGATTAAACCCTATTGTATACGCCTGAACCTCTTCAAAGCTCAATAAATGGGATCAGGGCCGGCTTGAAAATGTATACCACACCACATGATTTATTTTTATAATTTAAAATAAATAGATAGGTATTTTTAGTTTTAGGTACCTATAATAAATGTAAAATGATGATAACGATTAATTAATTCTACTAAAGATGCATTTAATGTAGGAGAAATATTATTTCTCCTAATATTGGATTTTAATTGGTGCCATATTAGCTCAATAGGATTGAATATACAATAGTATGGAGGAAGATGCAACACTGTATGTCCATTTTCTGCTGCAAATTTTTCACACTCGTATTCCTTATTTATTTTAAAAGCTTTTAATACTTCTAGCAGTTCTCGTTTTTTGTAAGTTTCTTCAAAATATAAATCATTTTCAATCATAAAATTTTTAATTTCTGCTGTTGTATTATTAGAATTAAGCATGATTTTTGCTTGCCGACTATGATAACTAGCATTGTCCATTACAATGACGCTATTTTCAGGTATATTTTAAAGGAGTTTATGTTTAAACCAATCTTCAAAAAGTTGTGCGTCGGTATCTTGTTGGTAATCTAAAGAAGAATCTGCTATGTTTTTAGTTGAAAGCAACAGACAATTTGGAACAAATCCGTTCTCTGAACCAGCATGTAATATTGTGATTCATTTGCCTTTATTTCATGGTGCCTTGGTTTGACATTTTTTGGAAGAATCATCCCAACCTTTTCTTGGAGTGTCATGGGTATCGAACCATGTTTCGTCAAGGTAAATAATTGGACGATTTTCTTCTCTAAATTGTTTAACAGCTGTTAAATATTTAAGTCTCCCTTTCCGACACTTGAAGATGCCCCCCTATCAGCACAATTCCAAGGACGCCACATTCTACCACTAATAATCATAACTAAAAATTACTCGCCGGAAAAACCCTAAAGATTAAAATTATTAAAAATCACTTTGTATTTATAAATGCATCAGGCAGAGGTATAAATTGAATTTGTATACCTGTTCCGGCTCTGCTCGAAAAGGTTTTAAAATTTGGGATTTCCTTATTTATTTTATGGTCGAATAGATAATGAGGTTTTATTGCAGTCAAGAGATCAACGATATAATTCTGCAAAAACTATAAAACCAAAATTCGGGACCGAATTTGACCGTTATTTTTTACCCCTTTTTCCTTGGGAGGGAATTTTCCTATTCCCCTAGGATCACACGTAATCAAGACAATCAATTCAGAAATACCGAAAATATGTGCTTGCTTCCATTATAAGTGGGACACCCTGTATGTATATACGGAAATGATCTATACTGATACTATTTTTGAATACTTTTCCTAATTTATCCGACTGTGGTGTTTCCATTACTTATTATGTCTTGCTAGCCGTTAATAAATCTCTAAATAATTCATATGCATATGCAAAATTCACTGCATACCATTACACATTAATTACTTTTTACAATTTATATCCTACAATAAATAAAATGTTGACTTAATTTTAAATTATAACACTACCGGCGCCGCACGCAGATGTATTAATTTTCCTATTTAATTATCGCCTCTATAAATTATCAACACTGAAAGTTTTAACAAACGTATAATCTCGAAAATTCTCGACCTTTTAATTTGCCTTTCGACCACTTAATCATCAAATTACATCTTGAGAAATATTATAATCTAATCATAAGCTAGGGGATTTCTTACAGAGTGGTTTTTAATTTTAAGGTTTCGTTCTGTTAAACAGGTGCTTTAGATAGATGTATTTATGGGGGCAGGTGATTTTTGGAGGTATACTATGTTGTAATTGTTGTGTATGGGCATCTTTGGAAAACGTGTTATATGCAGCGCAGTTTTATTATTTTTATCAAACACAAGTCTTCCTGCAATTGCAATAACCCCGAAAAACGGGTCTGGTCGGTTTCTACTGCAATTCTGGTTGAGAATATAGTGATTTTACATTACCAACCAACAATAATTATTAACCTTAAAATACAGGGTGGTTGATTAGTGCGAGGAAGTCAAATATCTCCGTTGTTCTTAAAAATATCGAAATTTATTAAATACAAAGGTTCTAGGATAAATAAAAGCGCACATTTTAAAAATATTTTTGGATATACAGGATGCTCCAAAAAAAACGGGGCATCATATAAGTAATTTTTTTAAAATAGTACCCCCATTTCTTTGTGTCTCATCGAATTCGGCATAAAATTTTACATAAGATATGCTATTTTATTTTGGTGATTTATACGACGTTGCCAGATTATTCAATTTTTCCTAAAATTTTCTCGAAAAACATCATATCAAAAAAATTATTTTAAAATATAACTAATTTAAACTAAAAAAGAAATATTTATATTTTTATAAACCTTAGAGGTGTCCGAATAATTTTACTAAAAAAAAGCATCAATATCGTATACAGGATGTTTTTTACATCGGCACAAATGCAGCAATCTTTATATACATATTACTCGATTTTTTCAAATGGTATATATATATATTATGTCAGTTTACAGATAATTTCAACCTCTTTAAATAGGCAATTATAATAAATGCTCTAAAACGTAACGTTCTTTTAATATTTTATGTTTTATTTAAAAAATGTAAAAATGTCGGCACTTTCAATAAGTTGGCCATGAGCTTCAAAATCAACAATTCGTACTGTCACGTATAAAAATATTTTTAAAATGTGCGCTTTTATTTATCCTAGAACCTTTGTATTTAATAAATTTCGATATTTTTAAGAACAACGGAGATATTTGACTTCCTCGCACTAATCAACCACCCTGTATGTCTCGTGTGCTTATTGTTGATCGTGTATTCGTGTTTATTTATCTTCTTATTCAGTTTCTAGTTGTGTTTTGCGGAGTTTTTGCGTTATATAGTTTAATGGTACTATATAGCTTTTTCCTATCTGTTATAGTTCTCGAGATAATCAGAAAAATGATTTTGAAATGTATTATTTTTGTAACCTTATTATGAACACCCCCATATAAAATAGATAAACACTATTCGATTGATAACATCTCTACACCCTTGGTTATAAAGCTCACCTAATCCCGTGGTTGGAAATATAGTTTTAGAATGTTTCGTCCATTTTTCTCTCCAGGACTACAATTTGTTTTAGTTTTTAATTGATTGCTCTTAAACTACCCAAGCAAATCAAATCAAATTTTAAATAATAAGAGAGGACACTAATACGAACCTAAATATGCAATAAAATACTGGGTGTCCCGTTTAAAAAAATAGAATTTTGTGTTGTTACACTTTTTTGGGCCACCCTGTATCGAAAATATTTTCCTGAAATACGCTCCATGATACCGTATGTCAGCGTATGAATAACATTTTTAATTTAGTTCGTATAGGACTGTAGAAGGCTGACGCACTATTGCAGGACCCTGTATAGTATATGTATAAATCGTAAATCATTCAGAACTTCTGATTTTTATTTAGGCATAATAATACATAAAAATATGTTTAAATTCTCCGTCTCTAGCATTTGATGGTATCTCAATATTCTGCACAAAAATAGCTCCTGAACATGCTTTTTCGACATTCTGCATGAATAGTCAATTTCATCAAATTTATATGAAAATAAAATATATCCCTGACAAAAGGAACCGTAATTTTTGTTAACAGGAGTGGATTAAGAGAAGAGATCTAAGAATGAATTATATTATTGAAAGTAAGGGAACGATATGAAGCAGTATCATAAATACGGCAACAAGTTTCAGTTAACTAAATTATTATTACTTATAATAATTATTACATATACTTCTAGTTTTAAAAATTTTATTATAATGGAAACCTTCCAGAATTCTTGATGATATCTGTTAAGGGTATAATATCATATACAGCGTGTGGGAAAATTTTGTTTACCTCAAAAACATAACGTACAAAAATACGAAAATGTACAAAAATGGTAAGAGTAAATAACATGGGAGGGCATAGCCCCTTTAGCCCCCCCGTAGATCCGCCACTGATTATTATTAGTTTCTATTGAAATGCGGAATTTTTACTTTAGTCACTTAATAATTCTGACGTTTCAACGATTATTTCTCATTTTATTGGTCAGTTAAACATGGAAGCGAAGTCCAAGTTAAAATGTTGTTAATTTTGGGAGAGCGAAAGAAAACCGAAGATAAGCCGCACTAGTGTAATAGGAAAGGTCTCCTAATATCCATAAATCTCACATGATATTTAAAATGTTGGAAACCAGAAGATGCTAGAATGAGTCCGAAACCAGTTGGGATCGTACTACACTTGGTGCAGCGCCGGTTTTAAACATAGGCTGCAGCCTATGGGCCCGCACTACAAAGAGGGGCCCACACCACAAATGTTCCATTACAATTTTCACAACTTACTGTTACTATTCATTGACCTTTTTTTTTGGGCAAAATAAATCGGAGCCATCTTTCTCTTTAAATGTAACATCGGCTGACGCACATCTTCGGAGACAGCATGAAGTATCACGCCTCAACAAAGACCTGGAAGAATTTTTTGCTTGGGGTCACAGTAGCTAAGTTGAATTGAACGCATAAAAGGCCCAGGCAGCAGTTTTCTCTAAAAAGGTTAACATTACAGAACCGGATATAGTCACGGACGTACACGCAATCCGACTGGCTTCATGTATTAATTTACTGGGCGTCAATCTGGGAGGAAATATGTCTTGGCATAACCACGTTGTGGCAATCGCCAAGATAGCTTCTCAGAAACTCTGTACTCTTCCGAACCAGAAAGTTGTACACACCTAAACAGCTTTTGACACTATACAAAGTCCAGATTCGTCCATCAGTAGAGTACTGCTCTCATGTCTATACCCAAACATATTCTTCGGCAACTGGATTCCATCGAAAGGAGGGCCATTCGTCTGATCGGAGACCACGAGCTGACGAAGAACCTGGACAACCTAGATCAAGGAAGACAGGTTGGGGATTTGACTCTCATTTGCAGATATTTTCATGGAAAGTGCTAGGCTGACCTTGCCATCTTAATTCCGCCCAGAGCGGCGAATAGCAGAAATACACGACGAACCACTGCCTCCCCATCTATATGTGGTTAAGCTTAATACTCCTGGAATGTCATTATTTAAGAATTCTTTCATTTGGAGGACTTCATCCTTATGGAACGACCTTCCCGAGGTCGTGTTTTCCAACGAATATAACCTCCAACGATTCAAAACCAACGTGAATTGCTTTTTGAGCACACGCACCACTCCCAGAGTGCCCTAAAGGATTTTTTCCTATAGTGCTTGTGTTTGATCATAAAAAAAAATACATCATCCTTTTTTTGCAGTACGCAAGAAACTGTGGAAAAGGGGGCCCACGTGTGATTTGAATTTTACCTTCACCAAAAATGTTTTTAATTCGTCACTGTACCGATACCTCGGTCCTATTTTCTATATCGAAGTCTAAATGCGAATTTCGTGTCGCGTTGTCGGAAAAAAAGAAAAAGCTCAAACGTCATTGCTTTCACGTGACTGATCGAAACTGAAAGGTCGTTATTACGGGTTTCCGAATTTGCGATTTTGCACTCGATGAAAAATTGCCACCGGGAAAAAAATTTAAACATTGTTTCGACGGTTGTAATTCATTATAGAACGTTCGCACAATGTTTTCTAGACAGGTATAATTTGCTTTAACCTAATTATACTTTTGGATATACAGGGGGTAAATTTGAAAAATTTCCCACCCTGATCTTACCGTTAACATCTTAAATGGAAAGAGGGGGTCAAGTGACATAATTTTTATAATCGTTTAAATCTCTTTTTATTAATACATACCAGCATTTATTATTTTTTGAGTAGAGGGTGTCCCATTTTCGACACTTTTATAGGGTATCTCAGTAATTGTTGGAGCTATCAAAAAAGTAATGTAGGTATCATGTGCTCTTTTTGGGTCAAACTTAAAATGATAAAATCAAAATTAGAAAATTTTCGCTCGCTTAAGAGAAATCAATAAATTCACAATTTCTAAAGTACAGTACGTTTCACGAAAATTGGATGCGACTTAATGATTTCCTGGGTCGGTCCCATTGTGTCGATAAGAGCTTGGCAATAAACAAGTGAAGTATGAAGGGACGGACTAAGGAAAACGAGTAATGATATGATTATATTGATGTAATCAAATGAAATAACATTTTTTTAAAAATATTACTAGTCATATTTATTTACATTTATAATGTCATTCTATAGATAGTTCTGTTTCGCTATCGCTATCCTCATCAAAATTAATTATAATTGGATTAATTATACGATCCAGACTAATATACGAATTTTCTACAGTTATTACGTAACGGACTAAGTTTTTCCAACTACCTGGGGGAATATCATTAAAGCATTTTCGTATTAATTCTACAACACTAGAACTTAAAGTCGGAGAAATATTTTCAGACCTAACCAGTGATTTTCACTGGTGCCACATAATATGCTCTATGGAGTTAAAAATGCAATAATAGGGTGGGGGCCGTAGCACTGTATATCCAATTTCTTATGCCACTGTGTCACAAACATATACTTTTTTATACAAAATGTCTTTAAAACTTCTAAAAGATCACTTTTTCTATAACTTTCTTCAAAATATATATCATTCGCCGCCATGTAGTTCTGAATCTCCAATTTTGTATTATATGAGCTTGGAGCTTTATGTAATTGGCGACTGTGATAGCTCGCATTGTCCATTACTCTCACGCTATTCTGAGGAATGTTTGGTAAAAGACAATTCTTGAACCATTCCTCAAAAACTAACAAATTTAACCACAAAAAGATATTTAAATATAAATTAAGCAACCAAACCTACCTGATGTGCCTATATTTAATTATAATTATTACAATCCGGTCCTTTCCACATAATAATAACAAAGGGTCATAAATAATGGGATGGCCCCAGGTACTTTTACTGCAGTCATTAAGTTATATCCATTTTTCGTGAAACAATCTTTACAATATATTTTCTTAGTTAAAAGAGATACAGAAAAATGTTTTATACAGAAGTTTATTTATAATGATTGTTGAATAATTTCCAGAGAGTTAAACCACGATGGCTGTAAATATTCTTTCAAAGTGTCCCCTTTCCCAATACAGACCACGTAAATTATTCTTGAAGAAGAGCCCTAAATCCAGAGTATGAAGCCTCTCAAGAAATGGATGGGTTGGACTTGTTCTATTTTATGGACTCTCGCATCGTGGTGAATCACATGTTTGTGACGAAACAATGACGTATTTGGTCAATAACCGTATATAAATCTTACGTAAATGTCGATAAGTGGATCTGTGTCTCCGACGTATCGGTAAGGGGAAAGCAATATCGTTTAAAATATGGTCTAGTCATGGGCGTGCTATTATTTTAAATAATGTAATAAAAATAGGAAATTCATCACTAATTGCATTTTATGTTTGAAGGTAGGTAACTATTTTTTTTATCAAGGTTTAAAAAATTACATTTTACAAGATGTAAATTTCTCAATATAGAAAAAAACAGCTACATGATTAATTGATTAATGATGATTTTTCAGTTTGCGTCGTATTAATGTTCCTATCTAGCTTTAGCTTAAGTGGCAATTTAAATAAATTGATTTGTGATTCCTCTTCTTATACCCTATAAATATTTGTAATCACTTCACGGGTCTGACTTCAAAATTAAAAAAAGAACACCCTAAAATACGATACAATGAACACTTATTTATAAAACAACACAATACAATAACTATTGCCTTTCTATAACTACGCAACTGGATGGGTACATCGATCAAATATCGGACATCGCCGAACAAGCCCGATGGTATATCGGGTGTCTCACGAGATGCATGCGCTATAGTCGTTGCAGCGAACCCTCGCGCCAGATATGTCAAGTGTCACGTGACATTAATGACTTGCCTGCTTATTTCTGGTTATTTATTTTGCCTAGGTTTGTATGACATTCCAAGACCGCACTACAATAGTACGTACGTTTATTTTAAAAATGAAACGAGTCTATTTATATTTTTAAATGCATTTTTAATATTTATTATAGGGAATAAAACACACAAACACATTGTATTTTTTTGTTATTTATTTATTCAAATATATAAAATAAAGTCATTATCTATAATTACATGCCAAGAAAACTGAAATTTCAACATCCACTTTAATAAACAATATATTTAGTATTCTCTGCAAAGTTCTAAAAATAGTGAACTTAGATAAACATATTATTACACACTACATGATCAATAATTGCACTTGAATTCTGACCAAAACTATTAAAAATATCATACAGATATTTCCTACTTCCCCAGCTAACCAAACTATCTACATTCAAGTCGCCACACAAAAGTATTATCTGATATTTAACTGAAATAAATCGCAACTCACTCGGAAAGAAATAAAACATCTAGAAATTTTTTTTAATATTAAAATTCACCTTAGTTTCTCTAACGGTGGCCTCAGCTGAGGTAGAAGGCAGACAATAATTATGCTCCATAATTATTATTTTCGCCTAAAAACAGATAAATAAAATAATATCCTATACATTTTTCGTTACCTGAGTCGTACTTACTGTGGTTTACCAGATACACAAGCAACTCAATATGTAGTTAATCAAAGTTTTCAAGAAAAAATAAACTATACTAAAACGACGGAAATACAATTTTAAAACTTATTAGCGCCAATCACACTGGAAAAATATAAAAACACAACACGCTGAATGCGATTCGTATAAAACTGGGGTAATTGATTATGTTCCCAAACAGCCGATCGATGATATATTGCTGATGTCAACTGTCGAAAAAGCTTGAGGGTTCGCTGCAAAGACTATATCAACTGTCTGGGATATAACCTATCAAATTAGCTCTAGCTACCTGTAACCATTGACAATGCACGATGCTGCCATATTTTTAGATTAAAAGTACTTTAATCAAAAAAATATATTTTTGCATTTAAATATAAAAATAAACAGTATGAAAAGAAAATTTAATAATATTGAAACTATAATAGAATATTGGTTTCTTATACTATATACCTCTTACAATTTATTTTAAATGCGTAAATGTAATTTCAGGGTTTCCTATTTCTATATTAAATTAAATTTTAATATATGTGGCAACATTGTTAGCTCCAGAAATTCTTTGCCCATATTCCTTCGTAACTACAGATAAACTTGTCGACTTGCACATTACACGTTAATTTTCTGATTCACAATCAATATCATATACTGTAGTTTACTTATCATCATAATCATAAATATACCTATACCGCTTAATAGCTTGATTGGAAAATTACACCTTCTCATTAAAGACGAATTGGTAATTAATTGACAAAGAGTTGTTATTACGTCTTTAATTGCGAGTACTTCGAGCTTAATGTATCTCATTAAAATTATTCGTTTCATTTAATATAAGAATATTTAAAATTGAAGAAAATAAATTCATATTTTGTTAAAAAATTCGAAATTTATTTTCGTAATTGATCATTTGATATTTGTCGTAGTCGACTGAGTTCGTTTAACGATATAAATTTTATCTTGAGATTGAACGCAATTATTTTTCATCTTTGAATAAAAATCATTATTGCCGTTTATTTATTAACTTTTTGTATTTGATTGATTTTCGCACTGACTTTTAGACTCATTCAAGTTTGTTAGCTACCCGGAAACATTTTAAATTTAATTTAAAAAGTTTATTATTTAAGTTAGAGGAAAGGGTAGCGATAATATAATGTATGTTTTCTACTGGGGGACAGTATCCCCCATCCCCACAGAAACGGGAATTTGCTTCAAAATGGGAACTGTAAAGTGAATATGCCCTCCCGGAAACCCTATGGAGACCCCGTAAAATGAAATAAGCGAAGGTGTGCCAGTATCCCTCCGAGAAACAAAGCTACCTACAGCACTGTGTTTTATACAATAGTGATGGAAAAACTGTATTTTGACTTGTAGGTGACTACACTTCACGGACGTATATCGTATGATATTTTATGTCATCTTGTCTGTATAATCCTTTTAAAAAGAATAAAAAGATATGTTAATTAAAATAAAAAAAAAATTGTTAAGTATAAAAATTATTACCGTAATGGTAATTGAGCTATTGGTTCTCATAGTTAAATATTTTGCTTGTCACTATCAATCATAATATTTGTGTGAGGTTTCGGACAAGATTTTAAATAAGGCTATCGAAGCAACAGGAAAATTAACCCCGATTATTTCCATGACCTGTCAAATATACTGTCTCGACCAATCAAATTGTTTCATTTCCATATTGTCCATATTGTCTCCCACTATCTTCTTACTCTACATTAGCGACCTTCTAGTGAAAACTATAAATCCGATATTTAGTTTTGCTGACGATAGCACACTTATCTCATTTTTCTCTTTGAATGCGCAAACATCGGCTGCCGACGCACATCTTCGCAGACAGCATCAGGCCTCAACAAAGACCTGGAAGAAATTTTAGCTTGGGGTGACAGTAACCAAGTCGAATTTAACGCTAAAAAACCCCAGGCAGCAGTTTTCTCTAAAAAGGTTAACATTACAGAACCGGATATAGTTATGGACGGGCACGCAATCCCACTGGCTTCATCTATTAATTTGCTGGGCGTCATTCTGGGAGGAAATATGTCTTGGCATAACCACGTTGTGGCAATCGCCAAGATAGCTCCCCAGAAGCTTGGGGTACTCTTCCGAACCAGAAAGTTGTCACACCTCAACAACTTTTGACACTATACAAAGCCCAGATTCGACCATCACTAGAATACTGCTCTCATGTCTGGAGCTCTGCACCCAAACATACTCTTCGGCTACTGAATTCCATCGAAAGGAGGGCTATTCGCCTGATCGGAGACCACGAGCTGACGAAGAACCTCTACAGCCTAGAGCATCGAAGACAGGTTGGGGATTTGACTCTCTTTTACAGATATTTTCATGGAAGGTGCTCGGCTGACCTTGCCCTCTTAATTCCGCCCAGAGCGACGAATAGCAGAAATACACGACGAACCACTGCCACCCATCCACATGTAGTTAAGCTTAGTACTCCTCAAACTTCATTATTTAAGAATTATTTCATCTGGAGGACTTCATCCTTGTGGAACGACCTTCCCGAGGTCGTTTTTCCCAACGAATATAACTTCCAACGATTCAAAACCAATGTGAATCACTTTTTGCGCACACGCACCACTCCTAGAGTGCCCTAAATGATTTTTCCTATAGTGCTTGATCATAAAAAAAAATTATACCAATCACATGTGATTATACCTGATCAAATTTGCATGTTCTTTATAAGTGATAAAACTGGTTCATTGGCCCATAACTTTTAATAAAGTGTTTCGTGTAGTGAATGAGTTTGATAAATGTCAAGGTTGAATGACTTTATCTTTTCATATAATATGCAGATTTTTAGATTTTCATTATTATTTACCCAAGACAATAGGGAAACTACTTTAAAAGTAGGATTTAAGTAAAAAAATATGTAGTTGCGGTTTATTTGCAATGTATTTTCCTATTTATATTGTTGACTTGTTTTCTTTTGAAATTTTAGTCACATAACCTTAAACTTGCGAAACGTCAGGAGGTTTGAGGTCTAGAGTAGAGAGAATAAGCCAGTATCTATGTATCTATCTATTAAATTTTTCATCAAACACTCAAAGTTTTGTTTTTTGCCATCATCCGCACATAAATGAAAGGAACTGAAATATAAGGTTTTTTCCAACACCCTATTCTTGTATCGTTCTAGAACCGTCACGAAACTCTTGGGATCGATTTTGTGCGCAGGCGTTAATTTTGCACCGTTTGTTGCCGATGCACAAGGGGAGCAAGGTTGGTACGTTCTTGTGACCATTCTCTGTAAAAATCACAGCTGATCCTCACCGCCTGTCTGATTAGTTCTTAGACTAGGAAAGAATAGTTAATTGAGTAATTATCATAAATCATAACCTTACTTTTGTTGCTTAATTTCTTCGTCTAAGCTTGACTACGTTCCGTTTTTTTGTATTTAATAATTATGGCAGAGTATAACGTGTTTAATGGTAAGGTTTAGGAGCCGGATTATACAAATTTAATAAGAATAAATTAAATAATCAGAATATTAAACAGGGGCTAAGCAACAACACCTACAAAATAAGGCTAAAAGAACTGCACGAATGCCGGGAATACAAAAACAACTGTGAAAATTCTTACGGCGCAAGTCAGTACAAACGGTTCCTGCTCTTGTCCGTGTATCGTTTTCACCGTTCAGGAACTGGTTTGCTAACGATCACAAATTTGGTTGGAACACAAACGGGATTGCCCGATAGACCGTTTTGTGTCGGTTGGAACTTCTTTCGACTACTACGCATGTGCGTGACCGTACATTGTACGTTTTTTAGGGTGGTTGGAACGAACCTATAACATATTAGTAAAAGTCATATTTTATCTGTCTTATTTATAGCCCATCGAGGACCTTTTAGCTGTAAAATCAAAAACACACAATTGTGTATCTACACAACCGTGTTTACAAAATGTCAATCACCGACGTATTAAACTTCGTGTTCAATGACCTTTACGTAACCTTATGAAATTGTATGTCGCATGCCTTGTTTAAAATATATACCATCCTTTTGGGGTATAAGTATACATAAAGATAAATCCCTTTACAATTGGTGAAAAATGACGTCAATTGAGGTGCTTTTTCGAATTTCTGAATGAACTGTAATCATTAAATTGAGCCAGGTATAATTTTTTCTGACATAATAAAGTGGTTGAAGCACAGGTGGCGCAAGTTTTCTTGGCATAGAGAATACTTTTCTAAAGCCTCTATGGCTGAGAGGATGATGAGCACACATTTTTTGACAAAAATTATTGTAAGATACAGCATGAATTGACAGGATGTTAGGTTGCTATCGAAGATATTACAAACTACACATAGAAAAAGGTACATTTCTAGCCTACGCAATGAATGCAACCAGTCTTTCCCACCTCTTTCGGTCATTATTGCAGCATAGCCAGATTGGCATATTTATCGTAAAGGTATCTTGCAAGATCCCAATTAAAAATTTGTTAATTTTGCAATTACGACTAGTTTAAGGTTAATCCGCAATTGCTCTTAAAATAAATTAATTTCCCAATAATTTTACTATAAACTGTGAAAAGGCGAGGAGATATTCTTTAAAAAAATATTATTATATTTAAAAGTATCAAACGAATCTTGAACTAATCCAACTGCACTCTGGCAACATCTATTTTCGTTTTACAACTGCCCTGCGATTCGGACCCAAAAGATGAATGAATTATCTCGTAAAAATTGCGACGTTTGCGCTTTAATCTAACGGATTGATTATATATTTGTGTTTTTTGTGTGATTATTGGTGAGAAATCGTCTTTATTATAAACATTCATGTGTAGCTTGTAAAATAGTGGATCATTTTAATAAGGATTTATCTTTTCATCGGTAAGTATGGTTATGTTTTAATATTTAACCATCTGACATAACCAGACTTTAATATTGTTGCCATTCAGTCAACGAACATGTACTTCTCTCTTCCACCCATGATTTTCAATAACATTTCACACTATCACAGCTTCACTTTCCAAGAGTTGTATGAATGGATTATGGGATCTTTAGTTTTCAATACCTTTGGTTGCTACGTACTGGTCGTCCAACCTAGACTGAACAGAGTTCAAACAAAGTTATTGTTTTAATGGAAATCCCTGCATATTTTCATTTTCTATGTTTGTTTCTTGTTCAATATGAGAGATCAAATTCTTAAAACTAGAGCTGTGTATTCATTCTAGTTTAATATGTCCAGTCAGAATGTATAGGCAAACAAAACATGCATAAGTCCAAATTTATGAAATTTGCGAATTTTTCTGAATCTGGTAGTTTATGAAAATTGTCACTAGATATACACGGTGTCGAAAAAAGGTCGGTACCCCGGAATAACTCCGGTGCATCGCATTGCAGCGGAAAATGTCTAGGGAAAAAGTTGTTTGGTTTTGAAGGAGGAATAGTTTGCAATTTAAACCACCCCCCCACCCCCTCAACTCCCTGGCGCGGGTGGGGGTAAGTTAAGATTTTCAAACGGAACCCCATATTTTTTTATTGGCGTATCGTGTTCTCCGACCAAAAATAAACATATTTTGCTTCTTATTTGGGCGTATCCTTCACCAATAATCACCATGAGAAAGACAAAATCGAAACCATGCGAAAATCAAGTTTTAATACTCTTTTTCTCTGTTTTGTACTAAAGTGTGATTATTGGTGAAGGATGGAAACAAATAAAAAAAAATTTCGGATATTTTTGGTCGGAGAACACGATACGCCAATAAAAAATATGTGGATCCATTTGAAAATCTTAACTTACCCCCACCCGCGTATGGTGGTTGAGGGAGTGGGGGGTGGTTTAAATTGCAAACTATCCCCCTTCAAATCCAAATTAATTTTTCCCTAGACATTTTCCGCTGGAATGCGATGCACCGGAGTTATTCCGGGTTTGTTCGGGTTTGTTCGGGTTTGTTCAACACATATACAGGGTGTTATGGAAATTACGTATTATATTTAAATAGTTGACTCCTTGGGTGTCCTAGAGAAGCGCTACATATTTAATTTTTTTTAAATCGACCGTTTTAAAAGTGGGGTAATAAACACTCTTACTCACAGGTCAGTCCGTGCTACTGTACAACATTTCACCCAGAGCCAATGGCAATGTTGCCAAACTTAATTTAAAACTGAAATTCCATATAAAATTATCAAAATAAAATATTTTCTACCTACTTGTATTTATCCTTATATCTAAAGAGCGAGGAAATCCAGGCACAAACACATTTTTTTCTTTTTCATGGGAACACTCCTGGAAACACTTTATGTACACACAGTAATAGTGAAACAGAACCGATAGTTAGCTTTTGGAAATACAATAATACAGATTAAACTACCGATTATTAGATTTTATTACACGCGACGAAATTTGACGTCCAGAAGAAACCCGTCAATAAAAACAATATTCAAAGATTATTTATGGACGGGCAAGATACACGCGTAAACCGTAAAAATAGAGCGGATTGCTGAGAGTATGTTGGTGATCGATGTGACACAACGTATCCGGCAGCTGGTTGGTCTTCAACTAACAGACGCAAGCGTGCGGCGTTATTTGAAACTACTTCGCTCAGCCGATGAAAGGCGTTAAGAGGTCATTGGCATTTGACCTAGTGACGTACGTGGCTATTACTATGCCATGTTTTTTCGGGTTGTTTAAAACATTGTCCATCGTAAATGTTCTTCAATTAATTGTACAAAAAGTTATTACAGAATGGAAAATTGTTTAAGTTATTTTAATTTGTCTAACGAGTTTAAGGTGTACATATGTCAACACCGGCCAGAATTCCTTGATTGCTTACATGTTTGCACAGATGTTTTTGCCGTCAGGTCACTTTTACCGCTGAATGAATTGAAAGCGTCATTTATGGCTATTTTTCTTCAATTTGTCTTTATCTCAGGAATTGTCAGTTTAAATATAATACGTCTTTTCCATAACACCCTGTATATACAAAAATTTTGATATGAAACCTGCATAAGTAACACAAATATAAATAGTGCATGGATATTGCATAAGTCCTATTAATCATCATGACGTGAAATGCGGTGTCGTATTTGTAAAACAACTTCGGTTGATTTTCAAATAAATTAAAAATTATACCTTTCTGGTATAATATAATAAATACTCATAAGTAAATTTTCTCAAATGGAACATCCTGTATTTTAATTTTATTTTTGTATGTATGTACTTAGCAATTAGATGAAAAATGTAATTTTACCCTCAATGATAAATTAAAATACAGGTATCATTATACCAGAAATGCATAATTCTTAAAATACCCTGTATAAAAATTGTCTTAGTATTATTAAGAAATATAAAAGGCCAGACTTTTCTTAATTTTCTCAAATATTTAACTGCATTAATTACAAAGTAAGGTCAAATTACCTTTAAAGAAATTTTTTACAAAAAAAATGTCAAAATTTAAGTAAATAGATTCATTTTAAAATTAATTAATTAAAAAGATCGGCATCTTTTATAGTGAGTGCCAATATTTTAAATAAATACATTTCTTAGAATCAGGGAGATCTTTTAATAGGCCACTCATCGTGAATGACCCTGTATATTTTATCAAAATCCGTACTCAATCAAGTGGAACCGATCACTTGCGGATGTATTTACCTTTTATCTCAGCGAATATATCACTATTTGCAGCAGCACTACATATAATAATATCAATTGGACACGGATATACATACATATTATACAGGGTGTTTCAGATTCAGAATAACTTCATATGAACATATGTCTAAACGTCTTAACTTTTGCGATACAGGGTGTTAAAGATTTTCATGTTTTTTTAATAATTTGTTAAGGTTAATGACTTAAATACGTGACAACTAGACTAGGTAGACAACTGTCAAAACTTTTTATGTTTACAAAACTAAAGCTGCTTCTTACCTACTAGTTCCTTTTTGTTAATATCTAATTTCATAATAGAGTGCAAATAAATGACTAATTTATTTATACGAAAACTCTACGTCAAACGACAAAAGTCAAGAGACGACATTTGATTACCAAGAAATGAGAATTTCAAAACAATTTTTTATTTAAAAAAAGGCAGTGGCGTACCTTTATTTTCTACAAAAATACCTAAGGCAATTACCGCAAGAACGCCACTGGTCGGAATAAAAAACATATTATACCTAATAAAATGCCTCGTGATGAATAGAAAGTGTGTACCAAATTTCACAAAATATCTATAAAAAAGGAGATTTTTTGTAAATCTCAAAAGTTAAGACAATTAGTACATTTTTTTTATGATCAAACACAAGCAAAATAGGAAACACTCTGGGAGTGGTGCGTGTCCGCAAAAGGCGATTCACGTTGATTTTCAATCATTGGAGGTTATATTCGTTTGGAAAAACGACCTCGGGAAGGTCGTTCCATAAGGATGTACTAAGCTTAACCACATATGGATCTGGTTCGGAAGAGTACACCAAGTTTCTGAGAAGCTATCTTGCCGATTGCCACAACGTGGTTATGCCAAGACATATTTCCTCCCAGATTGACGTCCAGCAAATTAATAGATCAAGCCAGTGGGATTGCGTGTCCGTCCATGACTATATCCGGTTCTGTAATGTTAACCTTTTTAGAGAATACATATTGTTCATATAAATTTTTTTTCTGAAAATGGACCCAATAATAATCTCCTTAAATATTGCATGTTATTAAGAAACACCCTGTATATATCTTGACTAATTGCAGTTTAACGAAAAGTTACTAGCTGCTTGAGAAATGTCGATACGCCAGCTTTTTGCATCTAATTGTATATTTTATATCTATCTGTAAGCGTTTTACAATTTACCGTAATTAAATATCGAGATAAGAGTATAGGCTAGCAAATACACATAAGTAGTATATAAAATCCGGTAGGAACCTACATTTTTGCTCGTTGGCAAGCGAGTAAAATTTTATTGCTTAACATAGGAGTAATTTATTGTAGATAATATGCCATTTCCTCTAGGAATTTGCATAATATGTTGATTTCTAGTGAAGAAAAATAAATATTTTTGAATTAATCTTTATCAAGTACAGGGTGTCCCATTTTCGACATTCTCTGGGGTATTAAAGTTATTATCAAAGATAGTATGTCTTTGCAGCTGTGAGTAATTCACAACACTTTCTTGGATAGTAATTTGAAGGGTCTTACTGGGTATTCATCATATTAAATACAAATTTAAATATACCTGGTGGTTCAATAATTATGTGTAAAAAACTTAATTCCATTGGAGCTCTTTGGGAGCCCATATCTCCGAAGAAGATGCCTATACGAAAAAAGCTTATATGAACTTGTAGTATTCTTTTCACTTGTTTTCTTCATATCCGGGAGATTTTCCACATTTTCCCGTACACCCTGTAGACCTGATCAATTAATATACAGTTAGAATCATGGATTTAAGAGGAACGAAACTTATTGAATGCTCAAAAACACATGTCATTTAATTTGCTGATTATTTTATAAAATGCCATTACGTAAATTAGCATGCTTTTAACATCTTTTCGGAAAAATCAAATTAAACCATTATTTTAATAAGTATACAATTGTGGTCGTCACGTTTTTATCAAGACTGCAATAAAGAGTTGATACTTATTTTTTAATAACGCCAATTAGTATAATGCATACTACATAACCTGCATATTAATTAATTCTTGCGAATTTTTATGCAAAATGGGAAATTAATATAGGTATACGGACTATTTTCAGCGTCATTAAATTAAAAAAATATTTTTAAGTTTGTTTAGTATGGTTATATTTAATAATTTATCTTCTTAATGTAATATTACAGACATACAGAAGACACACAAGTTTTTCTCGTGAGCTGCTGTATCAAAATGCTTCAAATTTTAGACGTAGGAGTCAAAAAAAGTTTTGCATTCATTGGTCACATCTGCGACGTTGCCAGACTTACTGCTTGTCGGATATTATTGACATAGTGTTTTGATTTTCTTATGAAATACCATGTATTTTTTTTTGGATTTCTTGAGCAATTAAATAGCATATTAAGATAGTTTCATAAGACATTATCTTAGAGCACGCCTTTTTACAAGTGCTCTAATTGTCTTATGGGCCGTGTATTTTATAATACTTTTTCTATTTGTGTCTTTAAAGTTGAAAAACTTCAAAAAAATATAGTAGATTTTTTCTTGAATTAATATTTTCTTTTTGGGTTGGCAATACTTTTACAATTTAATAAAATGTTACAAGTATCAAATATACCATGATAGAAACAATTGAACACAACAAAGCTTCTTCCCATCCGTCATAATTAAAAATACATTTATTATTAAAGTTAATAAAAATGAATCAGGAAGAAGTTGTACTCCGTGAGAAATACGAGAAATTGCAGAAAATAATCTAGAAGAACTTTTAAGAAGAATATACAAACCTTTGAGTTATGGTGCGAGCAGAACAAAGTTTAAAATATTGAACAAAATACTAAATAATACTATTGAACAAAATATTGTGTCGACACAGAATCTGACACGAATAGCAATTAATGCCCAGGAAATGTCTACAGTAACTATAAATATGTATATATAAAGTAATATGTATAATACTATATTTAATTAAAAATAAAAATAGTACTTTACTACTGAATAAAAGTTTAGAAATAGAGCATAAACTGGAAGATATTTTTATTATTTTGAGGTTATGTGGTTTTATAGTTGTGACTAGAAATTAGTTGACGGACACCGTCAGCATGTTTTATATTTCCGAGTATAGGTATTTCAGATAAATATCTAGTAAAAATGATCTATTTGCAGGGTTAAAGGTGAGTATTTTAAAGTTCTCAATAAAAATTTTTTTGTCGAATCCATAATGCCTAGAAAACTAATTTCAACGAAATCGAAGTAAGCCTAAAATTCGAACCTACTTGCTGCCAACATAAAAATAAAATTTCAGTTCCATAAAGTGGCAGGTTATTCCATTTTTTTGCATTTCATAATGTAGCCATTATGAAAACCAAATAGAAAAAGTATGCTTTGATGAAAAAATATTGTTTTGAACTCAGCAGAGTCCCAGCAAATAAGGAAGCATCTACCTGTGAATACCTTACTAGAATTCACCAGTTAATTTTAAATAATACAAATCAAGATGCCATTGGCGAGTTAACTGATACTACAGATACTTGCATTTTGACATGTATTATTTAAAATTTACTGATGACTTCTAGTAAGGTGTACAGCGTACACAGGTAGATGCTTCCTAAAATTTTATTCTGTTTCCTAGGACCCTGTTGCGTTAAAACATTGTTCTTTCATCACAACATAATTTAATTGCTCAAGAAATCTGAAAAAATGAAAAACACATGGTGTTTCATAAGAAAATCAAATCAACTATGACAAGCGGTAAGTCTGACAACGTCGCAGATATCACCGACGAATGTAAACCCATTTTTTACCAATACGTCTAAAATTTTAAGCATTATGATTCAGGAGCTTTCAAAGCTAGGCACTATTTGTACTCACGAATTGTCACAAATACTTTGCAAAGTATTTAGTATTTGAATATTTTATTTTTATTTTTTTAAGTATTGACATGTTTTTTGAAATTTTAAAATATTTTCTTAGTATTTAAATATTTTTTTGGAGTATTTATATACTTTATGCGGCATTTAAATACTTTTTTATAATAGGTATTTGTATTTGTTGTCACAAATACTTTACAAAGTATTTAGTTTTTAAATATTTTCTTTTCATTTTTTTAAGAATTGAACTATTTTTTTAATTATTTAAATATTTTTTTAGTATTTAAATATTTTTTGGAGTACTTATTTAAATATTTTTTTAGTATTCAAATATTTTTTGGAGTATTTAAATACTTTATGCGGCATTTAAACACTTTTTTATAATAGGTATTTCTATTTGTTGTCACAAATACTTTACAAAGTATTTAGTATTTAAATATTTTCTTTTAATTTTTTTAATTATTCAAATATTTTTTGGATTATTTAAATATTTTTTTAGTATTTAAATATTTTTTGGAGTATTTAAATATTTTTTAGTATTTAAATATTTTTTTGGAGTATTTAAATACTTTTTGTGGTATTTAAATACTTTTTATTATTCAACTACTGTTTTCTATTTAAATATGGTCCGTGTGGAAAATTCTAAGTTTGCACTTGTCAAGACGAGCAATATTTCTATTTAGTAGTCTGATCAGTGTTGCCAGGGTCTCCTGCATTTGCATCAAATTTAATGTTTTTCAAATAAACCTCATGTTTCCTTCCCATAATCATGCTCATATTTTATACTTACCACCAGGAAACACAAAATACTTGGATTTAAATGTCGATATTCTATTAAACTGCACTGAGGTAAGGTACCTAAACTAAAACTAACTAGTTTTGTTAATTAAAATACATTTACTGTCAATACCAATCAAATGTTACAAAACTTTTTATTGCTGTTCCTGTTAAATTTTATTTGATTCTAAAATAATTTGAGGTGCCTAACTATTCAAATGCCTACTTAGAGGAGGCAAAAATACTACTAAACTATTTAAATATTTTTAGAAGTGATTACAAAGTATTTAAATTTTGTTTAACTCTCAAAAGTATTTACAAATACTTACTGTAAGTATTTATGATTTAATAATTAAAAGTAATTAAATATTTACAAATTATTTAAATTTTGTATTTAATTCGTAAAAGTATTTATAAATACTTAAAAGTAATTAAACACTTACAAAGTATTTAAATTATTGTATGTAAACCTCTAAAAGTATTTAAATACTAATTGTAATTAAAATTTAAATACTTCATTACTTCATGAAGTATTTAGTATACTTTTGAATTTGATTAAGTATTTAGTATTTAATAATTAAATACTTTTCAAAATTATTTGTCCAGCTCTGGGGGCTTATGAGAAAAATGACCGTTGCCGAACTTCTCTGCAACACTGTATTTCGGACAGCAGGAAGATTTTAAACAATTAACCTACATACAACTTTAATCGTGATATCAATGCAATTGACAGAAATTATTTGTCACAATCGAAGTGATCCGGTTAGCAAATCAAAAAGCAACCAAAATTGACCCCGAATTGGGCCACGTTTTCTTAAATTTGATATTCCATAGCTAAATAATGAAATTTTATATATTTATGAAAGCATTTCATTAATCGATACCCTCTAAGGAATTTGCTGAATGGCCCATTCATAATGTGGTAATGGTCAATAACTGTTAAACAAAAATTCTATAAATATGTGCATTATAAATGCTAAATGCGATTAATTAGAAATCATATCCAAAGAAATCATTAATAAGGAACCCACACATGCGAATCGGATATTTAAATTTATTTGTAATTAATGATGGTTATTATACACTTTCTATGGACTTATTCTTTTTAAGGACAACGTTAAACTGTGATTTATTAATGAAACTTCACATTATTACTTCACAAATCTGATGAAGCCAACAGCGGTCGAATTGGGTGCTGGGTGCAATTATCTAGTGGCACCTACTTTTCAATGTCAAAATTTTATTGCTGCGACTTCCGAGTAACATTTTAACAGTTCTACTAGGGTTGGGAAAAAGCGATGATTTTAAGAGGATGCATGGATCTTCCCTTGCAGTTAGGAGAATACGTCGAGCGTCCGCCCGTAATCGGTACGCCGACAGAAACAACGATAATCGGAAGAAAGAGACTGCACGTGATCGGGCTCTATACTTCAATTTTCTACGCTGAAAAACGGAGTTCTCGCTTCCATGAAAACGGTACATTTAAAAATTTTTTTTAACGAAAGGTCTAAATTTTGTTAACAACTCGAGGAAAGTCCATCATTTTTTTCTGTATGGAGCAGTAAAAATATAGACTTTCCGCTATTCAAGGTTTTTTTTCCTTTGACATTTTTTTCCTAAAACAGGAATAAACGCTTGGGAAGAAAACTCGTTTACAGATACTCCGGAATCATGTTAATAAAGTACTTGATAGTCGAGCGATTTTGATAATCCAGTGAATCGGTCGAGCGATTAATCACTTGAAATTTTTATGACTAAGAAGATTATGTTGATAAAACACCAGGGGTTGGTTTTGTAAATTTTAGAAATGTAGTCTACAGTTTTTATTAAAAAAAAATGATTGATTCTAATTATAAAAAAAAATTCCTTTAATTTTAAAAAAATTTACAATCGCCGCTGGCTAGCCAGTCGAAACAAAGCCCATGTCGCGATGAATCTACACTTTTTTGTATGCACCTTCTCGTTTATGTGCCTTTAACAAAGACGTATGTCGTGCAGTGGCGGCTGGTGACCTATGATAGAGGGGATTTAGAAGTATGGTGCAATTTTTCTAGGCGTTTTGAATGTAGAAAGAAAAAAAGTAATAAGAAAATGCGTTAGGTAAAACATATTTTTATTTACTTTTAATTTTACACAAGGAAATACAACTTTTGGAAAATAAGAAATGTTTTCTTAGTGTGTATAGCTATCGGATCTTAACGTCGTTGCATACAACACTCGTAACAATATTTATACAGTCCACTACTAATACTACTAAAGCCATCTACGAGCTATCAAGAAAACCGAGTTATGTCTAATATCACTACGCCATCTACGGGCTACGTCATTAGGCGCAACCAAGACGAGAATAATAGTTAACTATTTTATGATGAGAACGAATCGAGCCACGAGACTGACAAGTTGGCATTCTTCATATTTTCAGTGTTTTTTAGTTCAAATCCTTAAATAAAATGGTTTAAAATCATATCGAGTATCATTTATCGAAATACACAACATTAACGACCCTACACAATAGTGCTTAAACGTAAAGTCCATTCTTCGGTTCTTAATTGTAGAAAATTGATCAATAATAGCCTCATTAAGTTTGAAATACCCTCTATAAATTTTTTTTCATATATTTCATTTTTAAACTTTTTAATAAAGTCCCTAGATTTACCCTTTGTGGTCTGCGTTAAATTAATTTCGGGTTTAGGTCTTCCCGCATTATTCACTTAAATTTTTTGCTTCAAACTCAAAGAGCTAAAGTTATTTCTTAGATTGTCCACCGTCAACTATTCATTTTAACTTAATAAATATATAATATTAAAATATTAAAACATACACGCTCGAATTTCTAACTAGATGCACGAACAGACAACATCGCGGTGCACACAAGAACTGTGCGCCTTTTCCATGTTAAATCGCCATAGCCCCGCTATCTCCCGCTGCCGCCCGCCACCTGTTACTACAGAGAAACTGCACTACTTAATCGCACGTGCGAGCAAGTCTCGTCATAATCGTCATTTACCTCGAGCGAGGCACGGTGGCCGGATCTATGCAGTTTGGTTTGACGGAATGATAAAATATTAGGGAGGGTCGGACTTTATACGATAAATAATATTCAATGAATATAAATTAATATTTTTTATTCGTTTTGTTTTGGGGATGCACGTGCGCATGTGCTCCTGTGGAAGAACCGCCACTGTTTGAGATAACACAGTGAATGTTAATCAAATTTGCAAAATTTGCTATGGAGAAACGTATCAATGATGCATAATAGCATTAAAGTACTTATTAATATTTCGTCAAGGATTGAAGATAGGTATAGGGCATGATTTATGAAAAATGTCTAGAATTGATTGTAGAATGTGAAAATGTAAAAAATGCTATGTTCCACTAAAAATATTAAAGATGATGCAAGTAGCATGTTTATGATCCACCCTGTATAATATCTTTTTTCTAAAAAAAATTATATTTCAAAAAAATTAATTTGACGGGTCCAAGCGATTCTTGATTAAGTTGGAGGTACCCTATATAAAAGACTGATCCATTTCTTTAACATAACCATGTATACACCAGCACAGCAACATGGAGAGAAAAAAAAACAATGTAGTGAGTAGAGTTTATACTGCCGTGTTAATTTAAAGAGTCGTATCTGCAAATATCGTCAAAAGTTACAAATACCGTTCCAGTAACGTGACATGAATGAGCTCATCTAAATGTCTCCTAAATTCGAAAGCTGTATATGCTACCAAAACCTATTAATACATTTGTACCTAAAAATATGAGCACAATTGAAATTAGTAAGCTAAATAATTGATGTATTTCACAAAGAAATTTTCAGTAGATACACCCCTTTGAATTAACACGGCAGTATATGGTTGCATACGTCCCGGTATACCAGGACATGTCACGACTTCCAAGGGCTTTATCCCGATTTTGGCTTCAAATAGTACCGGTCTGTTACTATACTGTGCGAGCAATTGCGGAAAAGTTTATAGATCTCCCGAAATTAAGGCATTCTTAGGAATTCGTTAGAAAGCTATCTAGAAATAGCAAATGTATGCCTAAATTTGGAAGAAAAATCTTAGAATATGATCTGGATTGTATGATCGATCATTTATCGCAATTAACAGGAAAATTATTATTACAGACATATTCATATCGAGTCTTAGCCGCACCCAGTTCAGTTCTTGTAAGGCATATAAGGTAAATTATGGTACCCAACTCGACTTCCTGCATATATTGAATAAAAGTAGTTGACAGTTAAAGCAGATAATTTGAATTCGCTATTTAATTCCATTAAAACATTAAACACCTAGCGGGGTTCTCATCATTAATTATGAGTAGTATAATATTGACTAATAGAAGAAATATTCTCGATATAATTTTATCTTTAACAGTTTACGAGGACTGTCTGAAAGTCTGTAGCATCAACATGAAGATGGCGTTACTCCTCGTCAACACCATACACTACACCAGTGGTGCGCAAACTTTTTTCATTTGCGACCCCTTCTTTTGTGTAAAATTTTGTCACGACCCCTGGATAGACAGTAGGCGTGAATTTCTTTGAATTTGGCGACCCCCAAAAATTTTCTGCGCACCACTGCACTACACTACAATCGCATATGCTTTGAATGGTATCAAATACCAATATGGAAAATTATTATTTCCCAGACCACTCGACGATCTTTATACAATAAGGGCGTATTTTTGTCTACACAGTAGCACTTTAAAATACTATTTGAGATTGAATGGTACTACCAAGAAAAGGAAGCCCTCTCCATTGATAGGATGCAACCACCTGCAGACCGGCTTCGAACTCATTTGTTCTCGTCAGTATAGAGAGGACTTTAACTTAACGCCGTATTATCATAGGTAGTCGAGAAAACACAGCGCGCAGCGCCATCTCTTAGTAGTCCCACACAATCTGAATAGACGTTATTTGATTAAATCAAATTTTAAAAATCTATTTAAGATGATAATACAGCGTTAAGTTAAAGTCCTCTCTGATGATAGGTATGTACACCTACCCTGTACTGACGAGAACAAATGAGTTCGAAACCGGTCTGCAGGTGGTTGCACCCTATCAATGGAGAGGGCTTCCTTTTCTTGGTAGTACCACTCAATGTGAAATAGTATTTTAAAGTGCTACTGTGTAGACAAAAATACGCCCTTATTGTATAAGGATCATCGGGTGGTCTGGGAAATAACAATTTTCCATATTGGTATTTGATATTAATACCACCTGAAAAGCATAGACTTTGTATTTCCTAAATAGATTTTTGAAAGGTATCGGTAAACATTTCAACCATTTTGGAGGATCAATTGATGATCGATAGTCGTTTGTGTTTCCGCTTTGAATATCGGAAGGTTAAAGAAAAACGGATCAATGTAAAAATCTAACAACTTATATTGGGAGACAAACGACAGTTTTACACGGATTTCGGTCTATCTCAGACATACGGGTTGGACATCCATGCCTTACAAAACGAAACGCCCGCTAAACCACATTTAGATGGAACCCTATCTTCGATCTTCTATACAATCTAGGCTGTCGAGGTTTTTAGTCAGCCAGCGGTCTCCAATCAGATGAATAACTCTCCTTTAGATGGAATCCAGTAGCCGAAGAGTATGCTTGAATGCAGGGCTACAGACATAAGAGTAGTATTCTAGTGATGGTCGAATGGGTTCTGGGCTCTCTCGAGTATCAAATGTTGTTGAGGTATATACAATTTTGATCCGCAAAAGTACACCAAGTTTTTTCGCAGCTGCCTTGGCGATTGCCACAACGTGTTTATGCCTAGACATTTTACCTCCCACATTGACGTCCAACTAATTACTAGATGAAGCCTGTGGGATAGCGTGTCCTCCCATGACTATATCCGCTTCTACAATGTTAACATTCTTAGAGAAAACTGCTTCGTGGGTTTTTAGCATTAAATTCGACTTGGTTACTGTCACCCCAAGAAAGTCATTGTTGAGGCGTTATACATCATGCTGTCCGCGAAGATGTATGTCGGCAGGCGATGTCTGAGAATTCAAAGTGAGAGATGAGACAAGTGTGCTATCATCAGCTATTGGATTTTTTAGTTTTTACTAGAAGGTCGTTAATATATAAGTATAATGAGTAAGAGGATGGTGGGAGACAATATGGATCCTTAACGAATGGCGTCATTGATGGTGAAGGTGTCTGAGAGAAATCCGTCAATCGTCACTTGCAGGGAACTGTCCTCAAGAAAGCTAGACAACCATGCACAGAAACGACTGCGCATACCATAGGATCTCAATTTACTTAGGAACCCTTCATGCCAAATGCGGTCAAAGGCTTTAGAAATGTCCAGTGCAACAGTCTGGGATTCCACATAATGTATGATTGTGTAGTAATATACGCTAGAAGGTCTCCTATACTGATATGACGTACGAAAAGCCAACTAATGAAAGGGAATATACAATACAGATTAGTGAGAGAGGCAGATGAAAGTATATTAATACGCAGAGTTTTGGTTAAACCGCCACTGGCATAAGAACTTGCTGTTCAATTTCCTATTCTAATATGTAGGATTTTAATAAATCAATAATGGCTTGTTATGTCTCTATAATTTACATATTAATAACATTATTAATCAAAGTTTAATTTTTGTAAAATTAAAGTTATTTACACCCTATAATTATGCAATTTTAAATAGATTCGAATGTATTATTTGCACGCGTGGGTGACAGGTGATTTAATTTGTGTTCAATTAAATAATTGTCATTAGGTAATCGGGAAACAATTGTTTATAGGTACCATATGTGAAAATAGTCGTTCATAAATTAATATTGTGCCTAGCTAATGGAAAATAATATATGACATAAGGAGTGTTGAAAGTGGAAATCCGCCGGTTTTGTTTGAACATTTAAACTTACTCATCGGGCTGTATTAGATTAATATCTAGAAAAAAGCAAACTTAAACTAATCTTAACTTTGAATAAATACATAATTCCAAGAAAATAATAAAACTTATAACCTAACCTCATTATTTATAGAGATGGACTTACATTTCGTTTTACATTTCGTCGTCAATTATGAAAGTTTACTATATTAGGCAATCCAAACCACGTGACTTTTCATCTGTCAAAATTTCCTTGGTGGGCAAACAAACCCATTGTTTGCATTGATTTAGATAGGTTTATTACCATCCTTAGGAGTTTTAAACCATCTAAATTCTAAATATTTGCTGGTTCTGGCTAGTTCTGTTAAGACCATTTAATTGTGAAAACGTACCAGTGTGTTTTATGATGCAGGGTTCATATTTGAAGAAATTATTGCAATAATGATGAGACGTAGACCAGAGGTATGTTTGTTTACATTTTGATTATACTTTCAATTTAAGATTCATGAGCATTTTTCTCATTTAAATAGTACAATTCTATTCTTGAATATCATATTCAAATGATATAAAATTATAATTTGTTTTAGATTTCTAATGAAGCTGAAATTAATAAAGGATTTGAATCTTTTTACCATGGCAGTTGTTGATTTGGACTACACCATTAATGGGATTCTACCAGTGGCTTATCATCTCGTATTTCGATTTTTGTAGCCTTAACACATACTTAGTTTTTATTAACATGAGCAGATGAAAGCCTACAAAACCCTTGAAGCTCATTAATATTTTTCAGCCAGTTCTGTTATAAATCTTGGAACGAAGGTTGCAAATGAGTTCTATGTCATGCTTGGAAAGGTAATTATTTTTGTTTACTTTAAGTGTGATATCTAGTGCAGGAGTGACCAACTTTTTTATAAGATCTTTCACTTTTGAACTAAAAAAATTTAAGGCGTGTCGCTCAATTTTCGGAATGCAATACTTTATGTTACTTAATGTATATAATATTCTTTTTCAGGTGAAGCATTCACAAAAAGCCAGTGCTAAACCAATTTTTGCCGTGGAATATATCAACAGAAATAAAGGTATGATTTTTTGTACCGATGTACCTGCCGTTATTGTCCACGGAACTGCCCATTATCCCAATTGCAAATATGAACTTCGGCACAGTTTCTGGTTCGTTAAGACAGAGGTAGCTTTACCTTCAGTGTTCAAAGAAGGGATGGTAAATTTATTCAAATATGAACTCAAAACCTTGCTTACTTATTTTTATTTAATAATAATTTGTTTCCATATTTTCCATTTGGTAAATATATTATTTATATTAAATGTATTGTTTTATTTATATATATAATTCAGTGTGTATCAAACATTTAAATATAAGTACTTATACTAAATATCCTTATTTAACATGAATTGTTTTTAAAAATACGTATTATCAAAATGGGTATATTTACAAATTGTATGTACTATATGTTCTACAAGATTCAAAATATATGTTTTAAAACTATGTAAGTATATTTTTAATTATTATAAAACTTAAGTAGATAAAGTGATAGGAAAAAATATTTTAAAGTTCTCTTCAAGTAGGGCCATTTGAATAGCTAACTACACACGCTCTGGTTGCTTAAAATTGATTCTGTAAGATCTTCCCTCTTGATAGCTACTCGTTAATCACATATCCCGTCTTTTCTTTGATAAACCGTTTATTTGTGGGTAATGAATAGTCTTTTTTTACTGCGAATAAAATGAAACTAAGGAAATGGTCGCGATCACGACGGCTTCCACAATTTGACCACAATACACGTTGTCGGCATTTTTCTTCCACAAATACTTATTATATACACTTAAATGAATCTATTCTAATAATAAATTTGTTAACAAAAGACCACACAATCACAGTAAAACGCTACGAGCTTAACAGTAAACATATGGACACGACCTTTGTTTGCCCACCAGATAACCTAAAAATTTTATTTGACAGGTCGTTGGATTGGTCAATTTGCTTAAAACAATATTCAAATTATTATTACAACAAATATAATTGAATAGATGAAGTTTATTCTTATCCTTGATAATTGTAAAAATCGAAAATAAGTCGATACTTATCCCATTACTCTTTTATCTCTGTTAGCTTTTTTATATTTATCATAAAAAAAAACATAAGGGCTCCCACAAAAAAGAAGACAAATACAGTTTGTCCTCTAATTAATTGTACCTACATGGAAAAACCACAGACTCCTTACGTAAAAATATTAGTTTTTAATTATACTTACCTATATTCGAAAGTTGATATTAACAGAGACAGGGTGTTAAAGATAAAACTCCATTTTTGTTTTTCTCTAATGACTTTGCGGGAAACCAACGTTTTTTTACAAAATTTGGCAATTACGGTTTTTTAGGAAAATTGATTTTTTATGTCGGTCGTAGGAAAATATTGCTAAAATATGCATCTGTACGGATCCTAGAGCTTTTGTATATAACATTTCTTCGTATTTATTTTTTCTAAATTAGAGATTGTGACCTTCCTCGCACTAACGGGCTATCCTGTATAATCAACCAAGCATCAAAATAGATCTTTCAGAGCCCAGTGAGTGCAGTGAGAAGATAGTAATAAATCTTCACTGGTTGCACATATCAATCATTCAAGGTATTTTACGAGGTAGGACAAGTAGTAATCAATGAGCAAAAATTTCACAGCAATTTTCTTGAGAATCTGAAGATTCTGTATAAATAATTTTGAAATTGCCCAAGGATGAGGGTTATGAATTGTAAAATAATGATAAATGATGTTCTAGAAATATTTGTTTTAAGCAGACGGAGGAAACGTTTCAAAATATAATGAAAATAATTTCCTAACCACCTGAAGATGCCTTTAAACAGGGTGCACCAAGTAAAGTAGCCTATTAGAAGTATCTCGAGAACTGAATGAAATTTTATTTTGAAAATTTTGTTGTAGCTATAAGAGATGGTTTCCTACGTTTCTAAAATATTTTAGATGATGCGGTGTTACCGGATCATACCGAAAGTGGTAACAACTTCGGAATTTTAAATGAATTACCCTATATATTATATTTTTTTGGAATCTAGCTAAAAATGTAGAACAGTTTTCTATATAATGTCATATATATATATATATCTTTAAGAGTTTTGAATTATAAATAATCTTGTGATTTTTTAACGCCGTATCGGGACCTGAAAAGAAAATCATATCTTTTTAGCGGTTACAGCTAGAAAGCTGATATTTTGACAATAGTTTCACAAGACCATCGAAATTTTATAATTTTGAACAGTTTTATACAGGGCGTCTCCATAACAATATTTCTGAGGGAGATGAATTATTGCAAAAATCTTCTTTGATATGTTTAGCTAATGGAGGATCGAATTTTGTATCTAATGATATTAAGTGTACCTATACCTATCTTAAATATTTTCAGACTTACTTACTGCGAAATTCAAAAATTGTCTTATAAAAATATATTTTTTGGTAGTTTGCTGTGGAATGGATTCAGAAACAAAATAATGAAAATCCATTTGACGTTATGTCTGTGTTGTTGTAAAAAAATAGATTTGTTAACTATTTTTTTAATAAATAAATAAACAAAATTAAAATTACGTATCAAGACCAATAAAATAACTAATAACTAAATTGTTGGCTCTTAAACATTCATGAATTGTGGTGATAACATGTTCATTTATCACCTTTATCATTTCTTCCCCAGAGCTGTTCTTAGTCGATTCTCTAAATTTTTCCTTGTTGGTGAATAAACTCTAAGCTCGAATAATGTGATTTAGTTTATTTTTATTACAATAACACAGACATATCGTCAAATGGATTTTTCATTATTTTGTTTCTATGAATCCATTCCACAGCCTACTACCAAAAAATATATTTTTTTAAGATAAGTTTTAAATTTCGCTATAAGTCCGAAAATATTGAAAATAGGTATATTAACACTTAATATAATTAGATAGAAATACAGGGTGTCCCATTTGAAAAAAAGAAGATTTTTGCAATAATTAATCTCCCTCGGAAATATTGTTATGGAGACCCCTGTATAAAACTAATTAAATTCCGTTGAAAATTAAAAAATTTCGATGGTCTTGTGAAACTATTGTCAAAATTTGAGCTTTCTAGCTGTAACCGCTAAAAAGATATGATTTTCTTTTCAGGTCCCGATACGGCGTTAAAAGATCACAAGATTATTTATAATTCAAAAACTCTTAAAGAAAGGTATATGATATTATATAGAAAACTGTTTACATTGTTAGCTAGATTCCAAAAAAATATGATAATTATTAGGGTAATTCATTTAAAATTCCGAAGTTGCTACCACTTTCGGTATGATCCGGCAACACGGCACCATCCAAAATATTTTGTAAACGTAGAAAACCATCTCTTATAGCTATGAACAAATTTTGAAAATAAAATCTTATTCAGTTCTCGAGATACTTCTAATAGGCCACTGTACTTGGTGCACCCTGTATAGGGTACAGTCAAAATGAACGGACTATATTATTTACATTATAAATATCAAATAGAAGAGAAATTTAAATAATTAATCTAGTAATGGTTTGGTAGAATAGGCCCTGTGGAAATTGTGTTTGGCATGGGGGACTTCTAAGTAAACTGCGATCCTATGGTATGCCCAGTCGATTCTGAGCATTGTTGTCTAGCTTTCTTAAGGACCGCTCTCTGCAAGTGGCAATTGACGGATTTCTCTCAGACACCTTCACCATCAATGCCGGTGTCCCTCAAGGGTCCATATTATCTCCCACTCTCTTCATACTCTACATTAACGACCTTCTAGTGAAAACGAAAAATCCGATATTTAGTTTTGCCGACGATAGCATACTTATCTCATCTTTCTCCTTGAATGCACAAACATCGGCTGCCGACGCACATCTTCGCAGACAGCATGAAGTATCACGCCTCAACAAAGACCTGGAATAGATTATGGATTGGGGTAACAGTAACCAAGTCGAATTTAACGCTAAAAAATCCCAGGCACCAGTTTTCTCATTACAGAACCGGATATAGTCATGGACAGACACCCAATCCCACTGGCTTCATCTATCAATTTGCTGGGCGTCAATCTGGGAGGAAATATGTCTTGGCATAACCACGTTGTGGCAATCGCCAAAATAGCTTCTTAGAAACTTGGTGTACTCTTCCAAACCAAAAAGTTGTACACGCCTCAACAACTTTTGACACTATACAAAGTCCAGATTCGACCATCACTAGAGTACTGTTGTCATGTCTGGAGCTCTGCACCAAAACATACTCTTCGTCTACTGGATTCCATCGAAAAATACAGTAAAAATAGTTTTAAATACATTAAAAATAGTTTTAAAATCGTATGAGCTATTTAAGTTAGTTAGTTAAGTAGTTATTTAAAGCAGTTGCTAAGCCCATGTACTTATCTACACCGAAATAAATATCTTTGCTGCTATTAAAACATAATTTTATTTTCATTTAATGATACCTTTAATAAACTCCTCACCTTTATATTTAACATACTAGTACTTGAATCATAAAATAATGCTGCAAATTGAGGGTATTATAAAACATAGATAAACGAACTATTAGGTAATTTGCAAGTAGCTAATTTAACACAAATTGTTTTAATGGAATTATTTATTTAATGTGGAAAATTATAAGCAAATAATACTATTAAATTAAATTAATAGCTATTAATAAAGACAATTTTGCTACCTCTTTTTTGTTAACAAAATATCTATTTATGGAATTATTTCATAGTTTATGTAATTACTAGTGTTGGGAAAAACCGATGATTTTAATAATCGAGTGAATCGCTCGAGTGAATCGCTTGAAATTCCAATTCACCAAGCGATTACGTCACCGACTGCTCCACCGGCAGCCTAGCCGTTTACATGTGATCAGGTAGGGTATTTAGCATGCACGTAACTACGGGTGGGCACAAGTTTAGCTAAAAAATTGTAGTAGCCACCAAAAAAATTCCAGAAATTTATTTATTTGTGAATAATGAATTTTTACCAAGTGTCTCGAGACCAAACAAAAAAGTGCAAAAAATTACCCAAATATGTATTTATTGTTCGGGTTTATTACTGGGCTTTCTTAACTCGAACAAAAAGTATTACCAAGAGTTATTTTTCTTCACATCAATCAATCTACGATCATAAAATAAGTAGATATTTAAAATAGCTTGTCAAATTCTTCCTCTTTAAATTATCAGGTGCCCACTGTGTACCCTTCAAAAATTTAGGCTTTGTTACGCGACTGGTAAAATAAGAAAATTGGTTATTATTTTTTTAAATTCATGTTTATAGTTACCTAAAATTTCCTGTTTAAATTTAACAATGTTTACTTTTGGTTACCAAAAAATTTGTCGATACCTATGTTTTGATAACTATTTTGCTCGTTTCCATATTTTCCATTAACATTTTCTATAATGTATGGTATTTTTAAGAAGTTTTCTTGAGTTAAGAATAAAAAGTTCCTGTTTAGATTTAAAAATGTTCATTACCAACGAATTTTTCTATATATTTTGTTAACCATTTTGTTCGTTTTGCTATTTTTCATTAACACTTTCTATTATTATGTTATTTTTGAGAAGTTTTCTCGAGTTTATAGTAAATAAAAATTTTAAAATTATATCCTTTAATTTTTTAATATTTACAATCTGAGAACTAAACTACGCCGCTGGCTAGCCAGTTAAAACAAAATTTTACCAAACTCATGTCGCGATGACTCCGCTAAGGGATTTGGCATACTTTTTTATATGCACCTTCTCGTTTATGTGCCTTTAAGAAAGACGTATGTCGTATTACCTGGCTCAACGTCAAACTCGAATGTCGCCAATCAGATGGCGCGGCGCGTATAACGAAGGTCGGTTATCAAGTGACGGGCGATATTTTTCAGTTTTTCGCCTGAATTTATAACTAGAGTATTTCCTATCGAGCGAAAAACTGTTCGAATATAAGAGCAGTTTTTTTAACTCGATCACACTACAGCGGTACATTTCCGTCGGCGTCAAGCGAAGCGCGGGTATCGAATGAAAGATAATAAGTGACGAGCGACGGTTTTCGCCTGAATAGATAACTCGAGCGGTTTTTTTAATAATCGAGCGATGTCGGTTATTTCAATAATCGGGTAATCAAGCGGTTTTTCGCTCGAGCGATCACAACACTAGTAATTACCTCGCCATCTATTGTTAATGTATATTATTGATGTTGACAGTTCCATTTACGAGGATGACAGTTACGAGACGAGTTGCTAGCGATAGTCCTTAATCATCTGAGGAAATTTGAATGATTACCGCTTACTATATCGTCAAGAATATACATAAATAAAATGAGGATCGATCATTCCTCTGTGCATACTAGGTACGGTAGTCACCCATGATACATTTATTAAAGGTAAGATATCTAACCGTACCAATTTCGTCACAGAGTAATTTTTAAAATAGTTTTTAACATTTAATGTCAATTTCATTTTTAAATATTCATTTGCGAAAATGACTTATCAAGATTTTGAAAAATTTGATATGATATCAGTTTATATTGAAAGTGGAATAAACCAAGTAATGACGCAACATTTGTATTTTGTTCCCTATCCGGAAAGACGGCAACCATTTAAGGACATATCCCGAACATTTGCGATGATTTCCGTTATTTTTTATCTTAATCTGAATCTTTTATTTCGTTTCAAAATAATACAGTTTAAATAAATCGCCTAGGAAACCAATATCATCCATAGTGTGTTATACTATATATTTGAAAATATAATTTAAAATGCTATCTTCTTTGATTAAAACATATAGGGTGTTCCATTTAAGAAAATAAGGTTAGGTCCGATAACTTTTTTACCTGACCCCAGATACTTATTCTGAAAACGGCAGATTATTCAACAATCATTATAAAGAAACTTCTGTATTACGAATTTTTCTACATCTCTTTTAACTAAGAAAATATAGGGTAATTTGTAAATTGTCAATTTCTTGATTTTCCCCCGTATCTCCTAAGCAAGCGAGAATTTTAAAATTTTGATTTTACCATTTTAAGTTTAACCCAAAAGAGCACATGACTCCTACATTACTTTCTTGATAGCACTAACAACGGAGATTCCCTATAAAAGTGTCGCAAATTGTACAGTGCTGCGAAAATCTTTACTAATAACGGAGATACCCCGTAAAACTACCCAAATATGGACACCCTGTACATCCATTTTTGTAACGCGATTTCTTGGAAACTACTACTTAACTTACGAACAAACCCGAACAAACAATAAATTATTGGAAATATATTTAAACAATGTTTAAAATGATGTGGCAGCTGAAACCCTTCCATTTAAGATTTTAAAGGCAACATCTACCACTCTCAGGGAGTTAAATAACAAATATTCTTTAAAGCGTCCCCCTTCACACTAAAATTGACGTGTCTTTCCGATTTTTAGTATTATTTACTGGAAACGAGATCCTAATGGTGGGAAGTTTCCATTGACAACCTATAAGCAATAATTATTTATGACGCGTATACATTAAAATATACTTTAACTCAATTTAATGTTGTAATTGGTTTCATTAGTTTGCTAAGATTTTTGAAAATTCTATTAGACTGACCACTTGATCGGCTTTAGAGAACCGTAATTAATAAAAAGGCTTTGATAAAATTGGAAAGATCTAGTGAGTAACGAGCCATTACTATCGGACACTACCACTGAACAATGACGATTTATTTACTGATGAATAATATGATATCTTGCTATATCTAATTAAAAAGGTAACAATACTGTCGTATGTTAGTTTATCATATGTACAGGGTGTTATGGAAATGACGTATTGTATTTAAATGGGTGACTCCTTGGGTGTCCTAGAGAAGCGCTACATATATTTTTTTAAATCAACCGTTTTAAAAGTGGGGTCCAGCCCCATAAACCCACAGCTCATCCTGCTTCACTGTAATACGTCACCCTGTGGTGACATGTCAGAAAATAGGTGTTACGTGGAATGTTGCCAAACTTAATGCACAACTGAAATTTCATATAAAATTATAAAAAAAAATTATTTATCTACCTGCTTGTATTTATCTTTATACCTAAAGAGCGAGGATATCCACGCACAAACACAATCAGTTTTTTTTCTTTTTCATGGGAACACTCCTGGAAACTCTTTATGCTCGAAACACTTTCCATCAAGTCAAACGTCCAAAACAAACTACTCGTTTTAGGTTCGTCAATAAAAACAATGTCAAATAATATACAAAGTTTGGACGCGTAGCCCGAGATTCATTACAAAAGAATTATTATACGCGTACCTTCTGAAATCTAAGCGAGAAAAAAAGGACCAAAATTAAAACAGTTTTCCCGTGTATTATTTCCATGTGAATAGCTGCTATTTGTGAGGTTATGTGAATATGTTTGTGTATGTTTCCTATAACTTAGATTCTGTGTGGTTTCTGTGAAATTATGAAACTAATAATTGCATTTAAATAAGTAAAGGTAAGAGACAATTTGTCTTAAACAAAATTGCATTCTTTTAAAAAGAGTTAGAAAAATAATGGGAAGGTCAATGACGTTTGACCTATTTACTTTCCTGTGCTTGTGACGAATTTGAGATTTGTGTGTAATATTACCATTATTTGTTTTGCAAAACATCTTTCGCCGTCGGTTTTCTGGAATCAAATTGTTAAAATTATAATTTGTTTTGTAAAGAGTTTGCCGTGTAGATATGACAACACCGACCGTCGTCAGTAGAGGCCATGTAAATTTTCAGATTTCATATAAAGTGTATAATTTCGCTTAATAATTCAAAACGCCATTTATGGTTACTTTTTTTCAATTTATTTTCATCTCAGTATTTGCCGGTTTAAATATAATACGTCATTTCCATAACACCCTGTATATATAATAAATTAAATAAAGGAAATTAATGAAAAATTATATGTGTGTGCTTTAAGAGCATCAACTTACGAGACCAGAAGGTATCCTGCGAACCAGGCAGATGACAGACGACAGAAACGCTTGCAGGATCAGAATAGCGGGATTATTTTTCATCGTTTCCCGGCAAATCCTGCTGCCAAGCGGGAACAAATATATTAAAGGAGAATAAGAAACTGGGGGTGGGTTTTGTTAGCATTGGAGGGTAGTTTGTACGGGGTGAATCAACGATTAATCAAATGAAAATATAAGCTATGCTTTTCATAATTGCAAAGTTCCTCTTCAATCCACAAGATTATTGCTGGCTTGAATGAATATGGAGTTATCTGCGTGGAGGAAATATCTTGTTTGGCTAAAGAAAATATAGAGTTCTAGTCAGAAAAGTTTATTTGCAAGATGGTTCATAGTTTATAATTTTATTAATCCACAACATCTCGTGGACTTGAATAATTTATTAACAGATAACTGTTATTGGTATAAAACAAATTAGAAGCTTTCGAGATGTGGCTATATCGCAGAACACTTAAGATATCCTGGACGGCGAAAGTCACAAATGAGGAAGTCCTTAGACAAGTCAACAGGGTACGCGAACTGTTTGAGACAATTGAGATGTGGAAAACAGCATACCTGGGACATATCATGAGGAGTAAAATATACCGATTCTTGCAGCTGATTATCGAGGCCAAGATTGATGGCAAAAGTGGGATCAGAAGGAAGAAGATGTCTTGGCTGAGAAACATCACCCAATGGACAGGGTTACACGATGTTCAGTCGCTGATACTTACCGCAAGAGACAGACATGGAAAATGTTATCGCGAAGATCCGTTAGTGGATATGCACCAGAAGAAGAAGAAAAGGTTAACCTTTTTTAACATATCCAGTCCGTATCACTATATCTTAGGGACAAAAAAAAATTACCACATTATTATTTTCTGAATAACCTCATTGTTTAAAATCATTTTTATACAAAATTTGCAGGAACTATTTACAAAAGTATGCTCTCGTAAAATGAATTTAAAAGTAATAAAATTGAATTAGAACATTATACAGAGCAGGTTACGATCAAGAATTTACTTTAAACAAGTCGCAAGAATAAGTTCTTTCTTTTTTCAAATAATTGGGACATCTTAAAACTTCTTATATTCTCGACAAAATTTTTTTCACATTTTTAGATATTTTGTACGGTTCAGAAATTATGACTAAGATATATCAAAAAAAATCTCAAGAAATGTTTTTGTCGAGAATATAAGAGGCTCGCAATTTGTTGAAAAAAGATTAGAACTTATTTTTGCCACTTAAAGTATAGTTGTTGCAAAATTATACCGTTGACTCTTACTGCCATAAATAAACTACCTGATTAAACCCTATTGTATATGCCTGAACCTCTTCAAAGCTCAATAAATGGGATCAGGGCCGGCTTGAAAATGTATACCACACCAAATGATTTATTTTTATAATTAAAAAAAAAAAGGTAGGTATTTTTAGTTTTAGGTACCTATAATAAATGTAAAATAATGATAACAATTAATGATAATTGAAAATAATATAATTTAAAAGTATAACTATTAGGATAACAAGTACAATCCATATTGTCTCCCACTCTCTTCTTACTCTACATTAACGACCTTCTAGTGAAAACGAAAAACCCGATAGTTAGTTTTGCTGATGATAGCACACTTTTATCATCTTTCTCTTTGAATGCACAAACATCGGCTGCCGACGCACATCTTCGTAGACAGCATGAAGTATCACGCCTCAACAAAGACCTGGAAGAAATTTTGGCATGGGGTGACAGTAACCAAGTCGAATTTAACGCTAAAAAAACCCAGGCAGCAGTTTTCTCTAAAAAGGTTAACATTACAGAACCGGATATAGTCATGGACGGACACGCAATCCCACTGGCTTCATCTATTAGTTTGCTGGGCGTCAATCTGGGAGGAAATATGTCTTGGCATAACCACGTTGTGGCAATCGCCAAGATAGCCTCTCAGAAGCTTGGTGTACTCTTCCGAACCAGAAAGTTTTACACACCTCAACAACTTTTGACACTATACAAAGCCCAGATTCGACCATCACTAGAGTACTGCTCTCATGTCTGGAGCTCTGCACCCAAACATACTCTTCGGCTACTGGATTCCATCGAAAGGAGGGCCATTCGTCTGATTGGAGACCACGAGATGACGAAGAACCTCGACAGCCTAGAACATCGAAGGCAAGTTGGTGATTTGACTCTCTTTTACAGATATTTTCATGGAAAGTGCTCGGCTGACCTTGCCCTCTTAATTCCGCCCAGAGCGGCGAATATCAGAAATACACGACGAACCACTGCCGCCCATCCATATGTGGTTAAGCTTAGTACTCCTCGAACTTCATTATTTAAGAACTCTTTCATCTGGAGGACTTCATCATTGTGGAACGATCTTCCCGAGGTCGTTTTTCCCAACGAATATAACCTCCAACGATTCAAAACCAACGTGAATCGCTTTTTGCGCACACGCACCACTCCCAGAGTGCCCTAAAGGATTTTTCCTATAGTGCTTGTGTTTGATCATAAAAAAAAAAAAAAAAAAATCAATAAAATTAAAAAAATTTAAACCAATCTTCAAAAAGTTGTGTTGATGGTAATCTAAAGAAGAATCTGCTATGCTTTTAGCTGAAAGCAACAGACAATTTGGAACAAACCCGTTCTCTGAACCAGCATATAATATTGTGATTCTTTTGCCTTTATTTGATGGTGCCTTGGTTTGACATTTTTTGGAAGAATCATCACAACCTTTTCTTGGAGTGTCATGGGTATCGAACCATGTTTCGTCAAGGTAAATAATTGGACGATTTTCTTCTCTAAATTGTTTAACAGCTATTAAATATTTAAGTCTCCATTCCCGTAAACGTTGAGATTCCATTAATGTTTGTCTTTTATCAATGCTTTGGTATTTAAAACCCATTTACGCAATATTTTCCTAAGGCTTGAAAGGCTACAAGAGATATTTGTTTCGTCTTTAATCAGCCGCTCTTCGAGGGAAATCAAAGTGGGTACAGTTTGTGCCTCATACATTTTGTAAATCTTTCTTCTTAATAAATCCATGTAATTTTCGTCAATGCTTCTAAATGTGCCAGAATCACTCCGATTTTTTCTAGGATTAACAGGTTTAAGTACTATATCTCTTACCGAAGATAAAGGAGTTTTTGTCAAAGTAGACGTCTCTGCTAAAGCATCCATCGAATTATAATTTCTACTCAACAACAATTGATACACATTTTTAATTATTAGTTTGGCATCGGTAGATAAATGCTTCCTTTTAAAAATGACACTTGAAGATGCCCCCCTATCAGCACAATTCCAAGGACGCCACATTCTACCACTAATAAGTCTAACTAAAAATTACTCGCCGGAAAACCACTAAATAATAAAATTATTAAAAATCACTTTGTATTTATATATGCATCAGGTATAGGTATAAATTGAATTTGTATACCTGGTCCGGCTCTGCTCCAAAAGGTTTTGAAATTTGGGATTTCCTTATTTATTTTATGGTGGAATGGATAATTAGGTTTTATTCCAATCAAAACATAAACGATATAGTTCTGCAAATACCATAACTTCTTATTTTAACATACCCGACATAATAAAGTGATTCACCGCGTATATCTATTTCGATTATAAATTATGAGTCTTTCTAATATATTCAAATAATTGTTCATAATATTTATTACAAGTAAAAGACATTCTTATCTTTAAATTTTGGATCTATTTTGTTCAATGTATAAAACTTCAAAAACAAAGAATCCAATTCCTTCTTAAATAACCCTGTAACCAAGTAAAAAAATGAAATTAGAGAACAAGGGCCCGAAGTGCCATCGCATATAGTTTCCGTGGAAATTGAAAGAGAGAAAACGAACACACACAAATTTAAAATCCGAAAACCAGGGAGAGATAAAGACTCGGTCGTCAGCGGCTGGAGAGCGATTGTAATTTTGACTGAACAGTGCCAGAGAGTAAAGGGAAACTTTCCGGTTATTAATATAATTTCATAGTTGGGTTCGATCTTAAAGATCTATTTACATACCAAGGGAGGAAAATATTGCTTCTTCCGAAAATCGTTCGTAAATACTGACATTCTTGGTAACATTTTTGAAAGAAAAAGTGAATATTTCCCTACACTTAGTCGTTGCTAGGCAACGGAAAATAACTGTTAGGAAATATTCATTTCCTTACTATCAGGAAATTATATTTCCTTACAGTTGTTTGTGTTCTACATAAATGATTGAAAACACGTTGTTCATAAGGAATTAATTTATATTTTGAAAACCTCAATGCATTGCAGAATACATTTTGAAATTAGTTTGTTATATTCACAGTTATATGACAGTTAGTACAATTATTGAAAATTGGATTGGAATGTGTAATCTAAATAGAAATTAAAACCTAGTAAATTACCTTAATCATTAAATTTTCTTTATCTAGAGCTTCCTGGATAAATTTGTCGATTTCTTCCTTCGTTAAAATCTTAGATTTCTTTTCCCTATAACCTTGAGCTTGCCGTTTCAATAAAGAATGAAGTTTTGAATATGTAGATATATCTACATTGTGTTTAATTGCAAGGGTTGACTTCAACATTTAATAATTGGCCCATAATGTTGAAAATTTAATCTTTAAACAAAAGTCTAGGACGTATGCCCTTACAACATTTTCCGAGAAAAAACTCTGTTTTTATTCTTGCGATAGTCCACAAAACGTTTATATGCATATTCGTACTTGATTTCTTTGGCAATAATTCTAATGAAGCAGTATTCACTGCCTCAACCAGCTCTGGAGGAGTCCCAGAAATGAAAAATTCATCATCACTTATCATTTTATACTGTTTTGCAACGAATACTTATAAACAGGAAGAAGACAAACAGCCGTGTTAACAAATCGAAGCAGGTATGAACAAACGAACAAACCCGGCATGCATTACGTCTGGCATCAGCTGACAAACGCACGTGCTTTTCAAATGTCACTTTTGTCCAAATTTTTATTACTGTCATTCTCATTAAAAGATTAGAAAATTAAAAAATATTTTAAAATTTAAATTCTCCACCATTTTAAATCACATCAGATATTGCTTTATTTTCATTCCCGCCAGACGAAGGAAGTTAGCTTGTTTAACAATTCGTGCTGTTCGCATTATATGCCTGTCTCTGTCTGCAGCAACCTTCCCTAATTCAGTAAAGTGAGACAAATATGACCAGGATCAAGTCGCCGGCATAAACACTCACTTTTTGGAATTTCATATTAACTCTACGTAAGTCTGATATTGACGCTTAATTGAGAGAGTGAAACAGATAGATAAAAGTAGGTTACTTGTGAGCGTATGGAGCAGAGTAGGCTTAGCGTCACTTCCAAGGCCTTCTTACGTATTTCGATCCCCCCCATAAGTAGTCTCACCGGGCTGGGCTGCTGTTTTGCATTCGGAAACACCAACAATTAAATTTATATGCGTCAAGTTTGACAATTCAACATTAATACGTTTCCATAGTAACGCAACCAATTTTATTACGAATTTCAAAGCACTATTTATTTGTGAATAAAATTATTCGCGATTTTTGCAAAACTACTCAATATCTGTCGATTTTTACACGATTTTCGGAAAAATAGTATGTTTACCTCGTAGGAAAAGCCACATTTCTGGACGCTGTGTTGCTAAGTCGAGGCGCAAGCCGCTGCTTCTCTCTGATCATACAAAAACTTGTACAAGATAGATTGTAATTTAACACCTCCTGCATAAATATACGCGGGCGCTACTGTTACCAAATACCTTTTCGCCATCTTTGGCTCCGAAAATACATAAATAATTAAAAAAGGTGGAGGATATCAAATCGCAACCGAAGCACAGATGCGAGCAGCTTTATTATTCTTTGAGTGGGAGGGTGGACGTAGTTGGGGTCGAAATGAAAAATTCCTGGGCAGATATTATTTGTATCTTTCTCATCGGTATATGTCCTTGTGTTTCACTCAAGCGTTCGTAATGTTACAGAATTACGCCAGGGAAGAAATCCAATAAAACATAAAGATGGGATGATAGAGGAAAGTCGTCCAATATTAAAGTCTCTACTCATAAGGTCATATAAAATGGTCAGACAAAGAATTAATTTAGGCGATGAGTATTGTATAAATAAATGGATTTACGGTGGCAGGGTCGACTTCCGCTTTCAATGAAAATAGAGCGTACCTGAAACTAGATTAGATAGGAAACAAAAATTATCATAAGCGGTAAGTAAAATTACCATGCAAACAACTTTTCCAAATATATTTTTTTTAAATTCGATCAGTAAATGCCATTTTTCGACATTTTGTGGAGAAAATGTCAGATTTTACAGTTAACAAGAGCCGCATGGTCCCCTTTAATTATGTTATAGTGAATTCAAATTTTACCTTAATCGAAATATCCATTTTTCCACAGATGCTCATCGCTTCCATACGTTCAAAACGAAGAATTTTTCAGGTAGTGAGAAATATCCGCCATTATAGTGAGAAATAATTTCTCACTGTTATTATGATAACCCAAGGCAGCCATGAATTGTTACATGGCAAATTGATACCGCATGTTGACGACGCAACATTGACGATTAGCGCGCAATATCTCCTTAGGCCATGAAAACATTTGCCGGCGTTTCCATAACAACACAACCGAAACACTGCACTATTATTATTGCTGTCAACTTGCCAAATGGGTGTTGTACTTGTTGGACAATATACTATATTGTTGATTTTTATACTAAAACAGGTAAGATTTGTTAAATATTGATTATAATGGGATACGAAGATTTAGAGTTTGAAAGTACACCTCCAGATATTGTTCGAAAAGCATCAGATGTTTGTAATAATTTGCTACCAAGCACATCGAGACAAAAATATGAAATCGCTTACAGTAACTTGATGGACTGAAGAATGCAAGCCAAGGTGAATTCTTTGAAAATACTATGTTAGTTTATTTTGAAGAATTATCAAGAAAATTAAAACCATCCACATTATAGTCCCAGTACTCGATGCTGAAGAGTACCATAATTATTAAAAACTGTGTTGATATATCAAAATACGTAAGACTATGCGCATTTTTGGAACGAAAATCGGAAAGATATGTTCCAAAACAGTCAAAAACCTTAACTCTTGAAGAAATTCAACCATTTCTAAAAGATGCACCTGATGAAAAGTATTTGCTGGAAAAGGTATGTTAAAAAAAATCTTATGGAAGATTGCATATTGGCATTATGGTGGTGATGAACTTTGAAAATTAAAAATTGATGACATGGATGATTTCAATTCGGCTATTTTAATAAAATTTCCTGATACTAAAACCAAAGTTCCTAAAAATTTCACAGTCACAGGAGAATTCTACCAATTTTACAAAAAATATGCAAAGTTTCGACCATGCACGGACGAGACACGCTTTTTTTTAAATTACCAAAATAGCAAATGGACAAAACAGTCCATGGGAATAAATAAATTTGGCACCATGGCGAAAGATATAGCGAAATTTTTGCAATTACCGAATCCGGAATTATATACTGGCCACTGTTTCGCAAGGTCATCTGCGACTATTTTAGTTAATGCAGGAGCAGATCTTTTAACTCTACAACGTCATGGGGGTTGGAATTCCAGCAATGTTGCTGAATCCTATATCGATAACTTCATGGCTAACAAAATGAAAATATCAAAACTTATAGTAGAATCGATTCAGCCTCCAGCGTCACTAGAACCTGAAGATAACAATGCTTTGGAAGCACAGTACGTTTCCCCACCAACTTCGACCTCAGCTAATATTTCAATTACTGAAAATGTATTGAAACGAAATGACCTACCAGGAATTACTTTCCAAAATTGTTCAAATATAACTGTCAATTACAATTTTAAGTAAAATATAGAAATGAGTTAATGTAATATGTATTATGTATTTTAATTCTGAACCTCGGTTTAAACACGTAAAAAGAACACATCCGTAGAAAAAGTACAGTGTACGACACGTGATAATATGACATATTTGTCCCTCGCTTGATTGCGAGCAAACCCGAACAAACCCAACAAACTTCTGCGCTCGGGAGAAATATGTAATTTTTCTCAATTGTACCGGGTGTCCCACTAAGAATGGCTCTCGGCCGTATCTCTGAAAGTGTTGGTCGTATGGCTCGCGGAAAAAATTTTTAATAGGAAAAGTGATCATTAGAAATTGCTGGAAATTATTTTCAAGTTTCTCAGTCGAGCGCTAGAGGGCGCAACCGTAACGGTAAATCCGTAAAGCTCAGTTTTTTCAAAAGTTGCCGCGTTAAGGTATATTGAAAATAGTATTTTCGTATACTTTAAGGTTTTATGAAGAAAATTTACTTATGACATATTTTTGTCACTTTTAAAATATAGTGGTGGGGGAAGGTTGAACATTATTTTAAATAAATGCTTACAAGTCCGGGTTGGCTCAACAGAATTTAGTGAACTTTGTTTTGTTAAAAAGAGGTTCCCTTACTCTATACTTTACTCTATAGACTATGACAATATAACTTTTAACGTAGGCGCTAGAGGGAGCTATTTTACAACTTAACAAACATTGCGCATTTTTTCAAAAATTTTAAATACAACAGTATATTTAATTTTACTTCATCACAAAGATTAATAAAAGCCTAAAAAACTGGCGAAAACCACAACTTGATATTTTTTTTCAAACCGGAGATATTAACAAGAACAAAAATAAACACGGAAAAATATGATTATATTTAAGTTTCAACGGTACAGGTTTTTTCAAAAGTCAAATAGGCCTTGGAAAAACAAAATATAATTTAAAATTAGGTGCTTTCACGTCAAAGTTTTTATTACGTCAAAATTATATTATATATATAATTATATTTTGTTTTTCCAAGGTCGATTTGACTTTTGAAAAAACCTGTACCGTTGAAACTTAAATATAATCATATTTTTCCGTGTTTATTTTTGTTCTTGTTAATATCTCCGGTTTGAAAAAAGATATCAAGTTGTGGTTTTCGCCAGTTTTGTAGGCTTTTATTAATCTTTGTGATGAAGTAAAATTAAATATACTGTTGTATTTAAAATTTTTGCAAAAATGCGCAATGCTTGTTAAGTTGTAAAATAGCTCCCTCTAGCGCCTACTTTAAAAGTCATATTGTCATAGTTTATAGAGTAAAGTATAGAGTAAGGGAACCTCTTTTTGACAAAACAAAGTTCACTAAATTCTGTTGAGCCAACCCGGAGTTGTAGGCATTTATTTAAAATAATGTTCAACCTTCCCCCACCACTTTATTTTAAAAGTGACAAAAATATATCATAAGTAAATTTTCTTCATAAAACCTTAAAGTATACGAAAATGCTATTTTCAATATACTTTAACGCGGCAACTTTCGAAAAAACTGAGCTCCGCCCTCTAGCGCTCGACTGAGAAACTGAGAAACTTGAAAATAATTTCCAGCAATTTCTTATGATCACTTTTCCTTTTAAAAAAATTTTCCGCAAGCCATACGACTAACACTTTCAGAGATACGGCCGAGAGCCATTCTTAGTGGGACACCCGGTACAATATATTATTTTCCACAAATGATTCCAACTTTAATGGTGACACTGTATGACAATTTTATCGTGAAGGGAGACTCTTTAGAAGAATATTTGGTCTTGGTGGTTTAACCCCTTAAACGTCCGATAGAACCTCTTCTGTGGACGGGGCTATTAAAACAGACAGTCTTACTTGAAGACATAAAGCGTCAGGTAAAACTTCATATTCAGACACAGCTTAAGGATCCATAACCAACTTGACTTATTATAATAATAGGTATATAACATTTTTATTCATTAGGCATATCATGAGTAATTCCAAATATGTACAATAAGAACTGAAGAAATGGCACTTAAAAATGATCGATGCATATAATCAATTTTGCTCAAGTGATTGCCACTACGATCCAAATTTAGATATACTTAGGTATGCTCCAATAACTTTATTTCATTAAACTTCTTAAAAGGCCGATTCGAATACAAAACCTTTATAAATATCATATTTGTTACTACGTATTTGTCGAACTAAGAAAGGAGATTTAGGTTAGCTTTATCGGTAGCACAGGCCTTATTAAACATAAGGTATGTTCCAGTTAGATTAGAACTGTACATTTTATTATTTATAAACTTATTTAATTTTTAATGGAATGCGATCGTACGTGAGTTTATATTTTCCACTTTTATTTACAGATAGGTAGTGTCCCGGTGAGATATAATCAACTTGGACGTTGGGCTAGATACCACCCGGTGAGGCTAATCGGAGTCAACTCTCGAGGATAATTGATAAATATCCAAAGTTGGTAACTGAGATACAGGGTGTTAAAGTTAAAACTTCATTTTTGTTTTTCTCTAATAACTTTGAGAGAAACTAACGTTTTTTTCCAAAATTTGGCAATTTTGTTATTTTAAGGACGAGAAATTGATTTTTTTAATGAAATTTAATGTACAATGTAGGGGGCGGGGCGCTGTCTGCGGCATTATTGGCACATTTATTAGGTCATAACTTTTTAGTGCCTCAGTGTATTTAAGTTTTTAATAAAAATAATACTTTTCTCATATTTATTACGTAAAAAAAGGTATACTAAGTTCAGATCGCCCAGAGTTACCGTTTTGGAGATATTTGCATTTAAATTGTTTAGTGCGTTAGCTCAGGCAAGCAAATAATATTTTGTTGCTTCTTACCAATTCACTTTGACATGATAATTAATGTTCTAATAATGGTAATTGGGAATTACAAATACAACAATTAGATTGTTCTTTAAATTACTTTAATTAAAATAACATTGACCCCAGAAAATATCTTGTCGAAAGAAAACTGACAAAGCTATCTTACAATAATCAACAAACAAATAACAATATGGAGGTTTCATAGCAACTGCATCTCTAAATTTCATTTGTTTCCTCATAGATTACTTTAAGAAAAAAATTTTGTTGGCAAATTAATAATAATTGGGCAGGGTGCACTTAACAATTTAAATGCAAATATCTCCGAAACGGTAACTCTGGGCGACCTGAACTTAATTTACCTTTTTTACATATTAAATATGAGAAAAATATTATTTTCATTAAAAACTTAAATACGCTGAGGCATAAAAAGTTATGACCTAATAAATGTGCAAATAATGCGACCCCTACATTCGATATTAAAATTTCATAAAAAAATCAATTTCTCATCCTAAAAAAACTATAATTACCAAATTTTGTCAAAAAACGTTAGTTTCTCTTAAACTTATTAGAGAAAAACAAAAATGAAGTTTTAACTTTAGTACCTACACTCACTATATCTCAGTTAATTTCAACTTTCGGATATAGGCAAGTATAATTAAATCCTAATATTTTTACGTAAGGAGTCTGTGGTTTTTCCATGTACCATTAATTAGCCGACACCCTGTATATAGCGTTAGCGAATCTAACCCAAACTAAATAATAAAAGCTTCCACGAGGAAGAAAATAAGGAATAATCCTTATTTTTGACATAAAACCTTAAACCTTATAACCTCCAACGATCTAAAACCAACGTGAATCACTTTTTGCGCACATGCACCACTTCCAGAGTGCCCTAAAGGATTTTTCCTATAGTGCTTGTGTTTGACCATAAAAAAAAAAATATGTCAAATACGTTTAAACTATATGACATGATATACGAAATCTGTCTAGAATCTTGCGTAGAAACAAAAAATGTAATAATATAAAGGGGTTTGTTCGTATATAACCGGAAGTGCTACCATATTGAAAATATACAGAATACTTTCTAATTTTCAAAATTTATACTATATATAGTTTTCATATATAGATCGAGGAGGTTCCCGCTAGGACACCATATAATATGTCATTATTGTTAACTTGATGATAAATTGTGTTTTATAAAAATTGTTGGAAATTACCATCTTCATTTAGTAATCAATTTGAATTTAATTGTTTGAATCAAGAACGGTGAGACTGACGAGAAAAATGCAAGAAGCCGTTGTTACCAAGTGGAATTGACCAGGCTAATCAGAAAAATATCCACAATGTAACTGGCGTAGCACTTTTTTTGTAAAAGGTACCAGGAACATGTTTGCAGGAACGTCACGCGTGGATCGATGGAATAACTTTTCTAACTAAAATGTGTGGTTTTACATCCTATTGACACATACTAAAATTGAAAATAATGTCTAAAGTACTTTCGGAGATATTAGGGAATAATTGTACAAAAAAATGTCAACCCATTAGCAAAAAATTTAAGCTCGTGCGGATATATGTTCCGGTTTTCTTCTGAAAATTACCTCAGGAATCACATTCTCAAATATTAGAACGTCATTACTCTATAAAAGCCATTATTTAGAAAGTTTTCATTTCATTTTAAATTCGATCAAAAAATAGAAATCCAACTTTAACTTAAATTACAATAAAACATTGTTATGCAACGATTATTATATCCGGACATACACGTACATGTCAAGGCACTTTTCTCGACCCCCACCGACGGGAATATAAAATAATTACCATGTATCGCATGTTGTGTACATTTTTGTTTATATCCTTCGAGCTAAAGTAATGATAATGATCACTTAACTCGAATGCTCTAACTATAAAATTAAACCTATGAATACGATCATCTGCTGAGCGGCGGAGCAGGTGTCCACCCGTTGACCACTGCCTCACTACACAGTGGTCCGTAACAAGGAAATAAAGACCTTATATAGAACAGTTTACCATAAAACAATTTGTTAATTTCCTGAAATACATGGTGTACGGATAATGTTTCAGGCTACGTGGAGAGAAACATGTCAGAATCATTTGATACAAATGATCTCTTTTCCTATAGTGTTTGTTTTTGATCATAATAAAAGCGTCATCTATGGTTACTTTTGCAATTAGTTTTTATCTTAGGTATGCGCTAAGGTGGGCCTAAATATCAATGCCTCCAAAACAAAATTTATGACAAACTTGGTCCCCAGTGGAAATATTATAGTGGGGGGGGGGGCAAAGAGATAGAATAAGTAGAACAGTACACATACCTTGGCCATGAAATACGAATCTCCAGAGATAACCAAACATGCGAACTGAAGAGGAGGACAAACCAGTGTGTTTGAAGAGGAAGGTTTTCGATCAGTGCGTGTTGCTGGTCATGACATATGGAGCCGAGACACTAACCTTGACACCATCGCATCCGCCAACAGACTTAGAACAGCACAACATAAAATGGAAAGATCAATGCTGGGCGTGTCGTTGAGAGATCATGTTAGAAATGAGGACATACGCCGAAGAACGGGTGTCACAGACATTATTACTCGTATCGCCAGGCTCAAGTGGAACTGGGCTGGACACTTGGCCTGAATGGCAGACGGAAGGTGGACTAAAAGAATGCTGGAGTGGAGATCTTGAGCTGACAAACGAAGCAGGGGAATACCTCCAACGCGCTGGTCAGATGATATAAAGAGAATCACGACCAACTGGATCCAGAAGGCTCAAAATAGAGAGGAGTGGGCAGAGAGAGGAGAGGCCAATGTCCAGCAGTGGACGCGGAGAAGCTAGTTGATGATGATTTTTCATCTCAGGATTATTGCAAGACTCTAATTTTTCATTTGTAGGTTTTATACAAAATTTCGTCATTTTTAAAAGGTTTTATTGTACAGGAGGTCGTCGTTTGGAATTTATTTCGTTCGTTAATCATCCAGTATAAGATTTACCAAGATGTTATTTTCATCATTTGACTTCTCCTTTATATCGTCCATGTGACGAGTGCCCTTATTTTAATTTTGTCTAAGTTTTCCGTACGTTATCGCCTCTGTACAACGGTCATCCATTGCCGACAGTATGTAAATGGATCTATCAAGAGTTCGTCGTCGCTTGTGTATGGAGGGTGGAGAACTCCCGCCTCACAGGAAATTGACATTTACCCTAATTAGCTGGTGTACGCCTAAAGAAGCAATGTGCAAGATATGTACGTGCTGTGGATATTCGCGATTAGTTCGTTAGTTGTATGTAACAAATAAGTCGATAATTATGTGTTCGGCTAAATTAAATTATAATGTGTTTTCTAAGAAATGTATTAAACGAGAGTATAGATAGACGATTTAATTAATATAACTGGGTCTAGCAAGGCGAAGTTAATTGGCTTATTAATGAAAGTCGACGTCCATGTCGTGAATTATCGCAGGACTCTGCAGGTTCAGGAAACACTTGATGTTAATCAGCATAAAGGAAGACAAAACATGTCCTGGGAATCGTGACGAATGGAAGATGGTTGCACTTCTTTGGTACGCTTGCGGGTTATATCAATCTCCTGTAAACCCTAACAGGAAGCTAATCTCCATAGAAACCATTGTTGCAACAATTGTTTCAATAGAAATTATCTGGAGACTGATATAGTCGAAATTATATACAGGGTGTTCCTTAATGACGTGCTAATATTTCAGGGTGTGATTCTTTAGGTTATTTTATAAAGTTCATATGAACATATGTCCGCAACGGCTTAAATTTCTTGCTACAAGGTGTTGAATTTTTATTTTTTAAATTGTTATTTTCTAATATCTCCGCAAGTACTTTAAATATTATGTTCAATTTTGCTATGTGTTAATAGCATATGGTACCACAAATTTTAGTTAGAAAAGTTATTCAAATGTTCCACCAGTGGCGTCCCTGCAAACATGTCCTCGGATATTTATTACAAAAAAGATGGTACGCCACTGACATTTTTCCATGTGGATATTTTTTCTGATTAGCCTGGTCAATTCTACATGAAAACGGTCTCTTGAGTTTCTCTCGTCAGCATTGTTTAAAATCACTAATTTCATATTGAAACTCATTATTATTAACATTGATAAAATATTAATGATAAATTTTGTTTTATAAAAATTTCAATATTGGCAACGAGTGGGCAACTCGATGAGAAGACGGGCGGAAGTATGCCTTTTAAGTGAAGGTGGCCATTTCCAACAATTTTTATAAAACAAAATTTATCATTAATATTTTATCAATGTTAATAATAATGAGTTCCAATATGAATTTAGTTGCTTTAATCAAGAACGGTGCGTCTGACGAGAAAAATTCAAGAGACCATTTTCATGTAGAATTGACCAGGCTAATCAGAAAAAATATTCATATGGAAAAATATCAGTGGCGTACCATCTTTTTTTGTAAAAAAAAAAGATTTTCAAATCGAACTCCATACTTTTTATTGGCGTATCGTGTTCTCCGATCAAAAATAAACATCAGAGAAAAATGGTATTTCCGGGATAAAACTTGATTTTCTCACGGTTCTGATTTTGTCTTTCTCAAAAATTTTTCGGACAAAAGATGTTTATTTTTGGTGGGAGAACACGATACGCCAATAAAAAATATGGAGTTCCATTTGAAAATCTTAACTTACCCCAACCCGCGCCCTGGGTTTGAGGGGGTGGGGGGTGGTTTAAATTGCGAACCTCCTTCAAAACCAAACAACTTTTTTCCTAGACATTTTCCGATGCAATGCGATGCACCGGAGTTATTCCGGGGTACCGACCTTTTTTCAACACCCTATATAGAAAAATCCGAGAAATCGATATAAATGCCGTTAAAAACCTAATGTTAGGTGTCCGCAGAAAGTTGCGTCTAGTGGAAGACCATGGTCCTCTATATTTAATTTAAGTTCATATTTTTGTTGCTTATGAAACAATTAATTACTATGTATTACAAAACTTTATTTAAATATATTTTATCATAAAAAAACAATTGATTGAAATTTGTACCAAAACTTATGGGACATACGTTATTGGAAAGAGATTTAAACTACGTTTAATGCTAAGCGACCCACCCTCCCATTTAATATTTCAAACCTCTGTGTAGCCCTTTCAGGGGGTTAAACTAGAAAAGCTACAAATATTCGTTAAAAGCGTCCCTCTTAACAATACAATTGACCCCCAATTTTTAATATTATTTACTCCAAGCGAGTTATTAAGTGTAGATTTTCAAATTGACCCCCTGCGTAAATAAATACGTTAAAATAAAACGACGTCTGGCTCAACGTAAGAAGAAATTCTACGCCACTGGCCCTTTATCCTGGATATAAACGAACTAACTGGGAACACAATCATCAGCAATCACGGCGATGTCGAATTTTTATTAAAAAAAAAACGCGCCGCCTCGAGCGTCGTAGTCGATTTGATCCGATTAAATCCTTCGTCAATCGGAAGGCGCCAAATGATTTTGCGTATTTCCTGATGCAGCATCAAAGCAGTTGCTGGCTTGGCCTCTTTTAAATTCTTTTTTGTCTGTAGCTTGTTAATCCAATTTTTGAACATCAGTTTGTTAAAGTGATTTAAAAAATAGAAAAGGGAAAAATGTCGTTTTATTTCTAGTTTCTTTCAGTCGAAAGAGGAAATAAAAATTTAGTACAAATTAAATAAGTAAAAAAAGTACTGTTGGGAAAACCATAATCATATCATCAAATCATAATCGAATACTTGATACTCGAACGATTATAATAATCGAGTGAATCGCTCGAGCGATTAATCATTTGAAATTTGTATGACTAAGAAGAATATGTTGATAAATCCAGGGGTTGTTTTTGTACGTTTTAAAAGTGTAGTCTAGAGTTTTTGTTAAAGAAGAACAGTTGATTCTGATTTTGTTTAAAATTATATGCTTTAATTTTTAAAAAATTTACAATAACCCTGGCTATCCAGTCAAACAAAACCTATGTCGCGATAAATTCACTAAGGGATTTTGTATACGTTTATATGCACCTTCTCGTTTATGCGCCTTTAACAAAGACGTATGTCGTCTTAGCCTTCTGAGCGTCAACCTTGTTCTCGAACGTCGCCAACCGGCACATTTCGGGTAGCGCGCGGCGTCGAGCGAAATAGGGTATCAAGTGAAAGGCGACGATTTTCGATTTTTCGCTTCAATTCATAACAGAGAATAGTATTTTCTATCGAACGATCATACTACCAAGCAGCACATTTCGGTCGGCGTCAAGCGAAGCTCGGGTATCGAGTGAAAGATAATAAGTAACAAGCGACGATTTTCGCATGAATTTATAACTCGAGCAGTTTTTTTAATAATCGAGCGATGTCGGTTATTTCAATAATCGAGTACTCAAGCGGTTTTTCGCTCGAGCGATCACAACACTAAAAAAAATACTAATTGATCATTTTATGTAATTTTAAATAGTTTAAATAATATTATGTACCAATACCATCACTAAATCTAGCTCCGCAATAAATGATTCCAGAAATATTTGAACGAATAATTACTTAACCAGACAATTTGATGGTGACATCAATAATATTGCCAGAAATAATTCCCTTATACTCAGTGGTCGGGATAGTTTAATTCTTGATTTGGTAGCTAGACAACTTTGATTGCGTTTAAATCATTTCTACCCTTGTTATTAAAGTCACAATCAACGTTGTCTGATTAGGTAGTTATGGGCGTCAATCTAAGAGGAAATATGGCTTGGCATAACCCCGTTGTGGCAATCGCCAAGATAGCTTCTCGGAAAGTTTTACACACCTCAAGAACTTTTGATATTAGACAAAGCCCAGATTCGACCGAGTACTGCTCCCATGTTTGGAGCTCTGCACCCAAACATACTCTTCGGCTACCGGATTCCATCGAAAGGAGCGCCATTCGTCTGATCAGAGACCACTAGCGGATGAAGAACCTCTACAGCCTAGAACATCGAAGACAGGTTGTGGATTTGAGTCCTTTTTAAAGATACTTCCATGGAAAGTGCTCGACTGACATTGACCTCTTAATTCCACAAAGAGCGGCGAATCGCAGAAATACACGACGAACCACTGCCGCCCATCCATTTTAAGCTTGGTACTCCTCGAATTTCATTATTTAATAATTCTTTCATCTGGAGGTCGTCATCCTTATGGGACGACTTGCTCGAGGTCGTTTTTCCAAACGAATATAACCTCCAACGATTCAAACCCAACGTGAATCGCTTTACTCGCACGCACCACTCCCAGAGTGCTTTAAGAGCTGCGTTTAATCACAAGTTGCCAAGCAGGCACTATTTTATGCACACGTTTAGCCAAATATACTTCTTTTCTAATCTAAAACTGGATTCGCAAAATTAAAGGATTGGAAAAGGGTATGAAATAATTGCGTTAAAAAATATAATGTTATAAGAATAATAATAACAATTTCAAATATTAACAATTTTCAAATTTTTGTCACAGATCTTCCTGAAACTTGTTGATACTACAATCAACATGTCAGACAATGTAAATATCAGTAAATTAACTAAAAAACATTATCATTAACGGCTAAAACTTCACGAAAATAAATATTGATCAGCTGATGACTCTCGTCTCTTTCTAACTTGCCAAAAAGCGGCATATTTTTTAATTAAATTGATGCAACATAGATGGCTCCGATTGCTAATTTGGAATTGTTTGGAATCCTCATCTTAAAGGATTTTTCCTATAGTGCTTGTGTTTGATCATCTAAAAAATAAAAAATTTGAAGCCAATTTTCTGATTCTGATGAAATACGCACAGATGACGCACGTGTATTGAAGTTACGGGATACTTTGAATTGGAAAACTTTTCTCCTCGTATTGATTCGTGTATGAGGACTGCATTATATCGGATGATTCCGAAAATAGCTCGCCAATTTTTACCCAACCAACAAGAATACGACAAACGAAACGACTATAAATTTTCCAAGCTGGAATAAATTTCTGCGTCGGCGACTGCATCGCATAATTTTGCTTTTCAGATCGGAAGAACGTTCGTTTACTGGTCGAGTTAAAAATGCGAGATTACTGCCGCCGCTATTGCTATAAATTTGCCATTTTTTCGTTGGATTCATGATAAATTGAAAACATAATAAATGTCTCGACAGTAAATGATATATTTGGCTGTGTTGGTGATACTATGATAATATCATGTCACGTCGCGTTCTGCTTCGAAGGAATAAATCGTCTTATCATTCCGACGGATTTTTTTATGTTTCTATTCTGCGCAATGTAGATATATCCTGTTAATGTGACTTGGATTAGAGCTGGGTATTTAGCAAACTCGAATAAACCTTCAAGAATACATTAAATGTATTGTAAATTTATAACTAGACTAGTACTTCATATCGAGCGAAAAACTGCTCGAATATACGAGAAGGTAATATGTAACAAGTGACGATTTTCACTTCAATTTATAACTCGAGCGGTTTTTTTTAATAATCGAGCGATGTCGGTTATTTCAATAATCGAGTACTCAAGCGGGTTTTCTCTCGAGTGATCACAACACTAAGTAAGAGACTAATTACACACAGTGTAATGTTAGAAGACAAGCGCTGTGCGTAAGGACTGTTACGTAATGACTGTTGCGGGTATACAGGGTTATTCACGTTATTCGAGACGACATATTATAGCTAAGTTATTTGTTTTGGATAAAAAAAATACTCAGGTTGGATTGGGGCATATGGAGGTACATTTTAAATTTACTTTCATAATGTACAGGTACCACCAGGAGACCACGAGCTGACGAAGAACAGCCTAGAACATCGAAGACAGGTTGGGGTTGATTTGACTCTCTTTTACAGATATTTTCATGGAAGGTGCTCGGCTGACCTTTTAATTCCGCCCAGAGCGACGAATAGCAGAAATACACGACAAACCACTGCCGCCCATCCATATGTGGTTAAGCTTAGTACTCCTCGAACTTCATTATTTAAGAATTCTTTCATCTGGAGGACTTCATCCTTGTGGAACGACCTTCCCGAGGTCGTTTTTCCCAACGAATATAACCTCCAACGATTCAAAACCAACGTGAATCGCTTTTTGCGCACATGCACCCAGAGTGCCCTAAAGGATTTATCCTATAGTGCTTGTGTTTGATCATAAAAAAAAAAGATGGTATTATCAATATAATGGTTATATATATGTGACTTAAACCTTGTGAATTGTAGTAACAATTTTAATGATTAAATTCCAAGCAAGTATTTTCTCTTTTAAAACCAACTTTACGCTGGAGTCCACTAACATTTTGTATCCCACTTATAAAAAATTCACTAACTTATACAAGGTATCCAAAAAGTACGACTAAATTCCATCCTGTATATCTATTTGAAAAGCATTCATATCTTAAGGAATAGGATTAATACAAGCATTATGTACCTGCAGAGAACAATTTTGCCGTTCGGATGATAAAAACAGGGAAAAAATTGTCGATCCTGCTCCCGACAGGATGAAAAATGGCTTCACAGCTACAATGGCGGACGCATTTGATAATCAGGATTGATGACGTTTCTGCGGAATGTAAGCTAATATCTGGGGACGATGCGGTGCCCGTGTTAGGTTTCACGAGGTTGTTGTTAAGATAAGAAAATTTAGAAAGCCAGGGGCACAATTTTATGTATATTTCTTATTGATTGATGCAGTACGAGGGTTTGAGCATACAGTCAAGTCAAGAATCAATCAGTTATATTTAATACAAAACTGTCTAGCTGTCGTATTTACATGGAGGCTATCATATTTTATTTGTTCTTGTAGTGACGACATTCCTCTTATCTAAAATAATTCAGGAAGATACTATAATAAACACTTCACAAGAAGCGTTAAATTGAAAGAAAAATAGGGCGAGATATTTAATAAAATACCAGTGGAGGAGGAAGTAACATGATAGTTGTCTATTGAACTAGGAAAGAATGACTCTTGCTGACTATAGGAGCAACATTATTAATATAAGAGTAGTAAAGCTCCTCAGCTTCCAGATCCAAAAGCCCTTTAACATTATTTAGATAAGAGTTTCAAAGCTCCTTAAATTCCAGAGGTAAATCCTTGAGAATTGGACAATAGATGCCGATCTATATATTCCAAGAAGTCTGAAAAACGTATAATAAAGACAGAAGATTTTAAGCGTTTCATATAACTACTAACTGATGGTTGGACAATAAAAGAAGTCAACATAGGAATTGTTGTGAACTAAACAGGAAATCAAACAATGGAAACAGAAAGATCAACTTGACACCAGTCAGTTGATTTATGATGATAGAAACAATTGATATCTATGATAACGTAGGGTAGTTTTATCCTAAATCTTAATTATCCGAACGGGTTAGCCCATACTTCTACTCTCTTCTCCGCCTTGCGCTTCCACGGCTTCCGATGGCTCGTCCGTCCTGACTGAGCTTGCGTGATGTCTACTCATGAAGCTCTCAGGGGTTACAGGGGATATCCTCTAACATATATTATTCTCCTAATACAAGATGTTCATAAAGGGGTAATCAAAAATGAATTAAAAGCTAAAAAAGAGGCTCTTGTATTTTATTTCAACCTGAACATATTCATATTTCGCATTAGGGCTTTTTTAAAATAGTATGCGAGGAAACTCTAAACTTGACAGTCTTGACGTGAATAATTCTTGGTAGAACTTTAACACTTAAAAAAACACAGTCCATATTGTAGTATAGAGGCGAGGTCACATTATGAGACAGTCAAACCAACATTGATTTACAGTGAACCCTCTCTTAGGCGGACACATACGGGACCGTCTAAATGCGTCCGCCTAATAGAGGTGTCCGCCCATGGGAAATTTGTTATTAGGTAATATGTAAATGCAAAATGATTACTATGTACAAATAAACATAACATAACAAAAATACACTGGTTTTAGTTCGGATGTGGTACTAAAAAATCTATTAACGTAGTTTGACGTGTTTGCGCTTTATACTTGCAATCTAGAAAATGTAATTCCAAGTCTGATAACAATTCCAATGCTGTAGTAACCTCTATTCTTTTAATACTCTTATAATTCCTTTACCATACTAATGGCTTGTTGCTAATTGGTGACATTTGTTTGATTACTGCATTCAACTTCTTCATCAGAGTCGTCAGATAGTGATGTAGTTTCAGTTTGGACTACATAATCAGTAGGAATGGGGTCACTATCGTCTTCTAATAGCACGTTGCTATCAATGTTAATGTACTCGCCCGAATCATTGTTATCAAATTACAAACTTCCACAACATATTCTCTTTCAGACTCAAAACGTGACATTCTTGTGCCATTGTTTACGATTTTAACCTTACAACTATCGGGGAATCACACATACTTTCATTCGGCGAAGTCCTTTCGCGCGCCACGCATACGCGATTGGTTTCCGTTCTGTCCTCAGAGAGATTTTGCACCGTACTTATTCGTCTCCCAAATACTTTAAAAAAAATTTTGTCCGTTTAAAGGATGGTTTTCGCACTCTTCGTATGAAAACAGTCTGTCCGCGTCTACCCAAAGAACAGTCCGCCCAAGAAAGGTTGATTTTCATGGAATTTCATATACCTAGTTCCGGACTATGAAAAGATTTCCGCTTAATAGAGATGTCCGATTATTAGAGGTATCCGTGATGAGAGGTTTCACTGTATATATAAAAGTTCTAAGAACATTTTACAGCAAATGCTTTGAGTATCAAGTTCAAAAAATATTATTACTACAATTAAAAGAGATCTATTATAAATTCCCAATATTTGTCGCATAAGAGTTGTGTAAGGAAACATTAATAAGCACGCTATATCGCAAGTAAGCTTACAGGAAGGACCATTATGCTCTGTGATGTACGTTCTATTATTCAGTTCTTACATCAATTATTGAAAATAAACTTCTATGAAACAGTTTTATAATTTACATGTATGTACATTTATACAGCGTAAAATCGTAACTATTTAAATCTAAAAACACAGAAGATTCTTATAGCAGAAATTGGAAAATCAGGAGCCTTTATAAAACTACCAAGCCGCTATTATTTTTTTCTAACTTATTTACGTTATTTAATTGAAAAGTGGACCCAAAACCAGTTTATCCCATTATCTAATACTGACAATTTTCTTTTATAACCCAATCTGCAACAATCAAAATTTAAAATTAGGGCTGGCACACAACAAAGATAATTGGCCCTATTTTAGGACCATCGACTCGCGTGCCTCGCCAACATAAAGTTTTAATCAGAACGAAATTAGTTGCCGTAATTGATACTCTTTCATTTTAATTTTTATATAATACAGTTTTAAAAAATGGCAGGTTATTAAAGAAGTAAACAGATTATTATCTAACTGTAATTTGTTGATAATATGAGTCTGAAATAATGATGTCCCAGGTTACTTTGTTAAGTAATCTATATGGTATATCTGTCTGGTCTCAGGTCAATTCCCAGTGTAAACATAGAAGTTTTTAATTAAAACGTCGATATTAATTTTATTTACAACCATGCATGTAATAATGACATTTCATCTATCTTTGAAAAGTGGAAAGTTGACGTTCTTTTACTTTTACTTTCCACCCGGGTGGAACGTGAATTTTTTTTTGTAATTTAAAAAAAAATCGATATCCCAAAATAATATACGAACACACTTTTTAAAAATGCTAATAGCTTTGCGTGTTATATATGTCTTCTTTTTATCTAATTGATAGAGTGGTCCTCAGCATTGAATATTGTGACTAAATCGTTGATATCTTCTTTGTCTTGGCATTTTCACTAAAATAAGCTAGTAGCGCCGATTCCGAACCAGGATTTTGAACTTTGTTTCCCGCACACCATTTTTTGAAACAATTATATGCCTTGTCATATCTCGGGCTGCTTTTAGTTGGCAGAAGATCTTCTTCTACTATTTTTGCTGCTTCTCGAATTTCTGGTAGAGTAGCAGCAAAATCAAATTCCTCATCTGATCGCTTTTTTCTGTTGTTAAAATAATGTATTGTTTAGTGACATGGGAACCATATTAAAAAAAATGATATTTGCCATCTTGATGTGTATTATTACCTACGTTATTTTACAACCTGCGGTTATTTAAAATTTCTGTCTAATTTTTCAATGAAAAAGTCAAAATGACATTTATCTTCTATTATTAATTTTAATTCAAAATAATAAGAAGTGGATGTTAGATGTGGTTGTAAATAACATAGTATACAAACCTCGGTGAAAAGTTTCATTACTGTTTCGAGATTTAGAACTACTGACTCTCTCGGCAGGAATGAAACACTTTCCACCTTGGAACTTAATATACTATTTCACACAACACATTGTTCAAACATCTCATAAATATCGATGATGCAAATAAAACATCTATAAATAATTAATAGCGTATCCGGTAAATTAATCGAGCTCAATTCATCTAAACGCAAACCATCGAACTCGATTTCTCGAATCTCAATTCATCGAGGCGGAAAAGGCTTCGAACACTCAGTTAACTCAGTACCGAGTAATAAATTAATGTAATTGTAATATAATTGTAATTTGAATTTATGTTATTAATATATTAACAGAACATAAGAACATAATTTTCCGAAAATCTTCTTGATAACATTTTTGAAAGAAAATGTCAATATTTCCCTACACTTAGTCGTTGCTAGGAAACAGAAATTAACTGTTAGGAAATATTCATTTCCTTACTGTAAGTGTCACTGTAGTGTTCTACATAAATGATTGAAAACACGTTGTTCATAAGGAATTAATTTATATTTTGAAAACCTCAATGCATTGCAGAATACATTTTGAAATTAGTTTCTTATATTTACAGTTATTTGACAGTTAGTACAATTATTCAAAATTGGAGGAACATTATTAGAACTATGAGAAACATTTTGGACAACATGCGATGTAGTAGGGTTATTGTGCTGAATATTTTGTACTGTGAAAATTTTATTTGCAACCTCAACCTTATTGTTAAGAGATTCTTCAATATATCCTTCAGCAACGTTTGATGACTTCCATCCACCATGCCTCTTCAAACTAGTTATGTTGGCACCAGAGTCAACCAATATTGTTGCAGAAGACCGACGAAAGCACTGACCAGTATATTCTGTCGGATTTACCAAGTTCAAATAAGTAGCAACTATTTTAGGCATTTTTCTAAATTGATGTATTCCTACCACTTGTCTACAGCCCTTTCCGCTTTGATATTTAAAGAAAAATCGGTCACTGTTCATATGTTCTGGTCTTAACAAAACATACTTTCAATAAATAGTCAAGTACATCTGATTAACTACAAATGATCTTGGTTTGCTGGTCTTCGAATCAGGTATCCTAATTAAAAGCTTAGATTATAGGTCTTCACATCGTGTAGAGTCATTCGGACTAACTCATCCATTCTACAGGCCCCAGAAATACCAAATATTAAAGCCACCTAAGAAATAAATAAATGTGTAATCTAAATAGAAATTAAAACCTTGCAAATTACCTTAATCATTAAATTTTCTTTATCTGGAGCTTCCTGGATAAATTTGTCGATTTCTTCCTTCGTTAAAATCTTAGATTTCTTTTCCCTATAACCTTGAGCTTGCCGTTTCAATAAAGAACGAAGTTTTGAATATGTTGATATATCTACATCGTGTTTAATTGCAAGGGTTGACTTCAACATTGAATAACACTGGGAAACAAATTTCAACTTTTTTTTTGTTTCCTGAACAAAACCTATTTTTTTGGATTCAACTGTACCCAAGTAATAAATAAATACCTATTAAAGATTTTAGTTGGCTCGCAAAAAAAAAAATCTCAATTATTTGTTACAAAATTTTAATTCATAGGCATATACAATGGACATACAAAATACAGATAACAATATATTGTTGGTTCAACAAAAGCAACTAAATAGCACATTTTTATCATTGAATCCAAAGTTTAGACACTCATTTTGCGCTTCTTAGCTTGCCTTTTGAAAGCAGCCTCTGGGGCATCTCTCGTAATAGTCCAGCAGTAGTCGGCTAACATCTCACAGTTCCATTTTCCCTGATATCTTCTTTCCATGTTCGAAATATCCTGGTGGAACCTCTCACCGTGTTCGTCACTTACAGCACCACAATTTTCCGGAAAGTAATCCAGATGAGAATCCAGGAAATGAATTTTCAACGACATATTACACCCTAGGTTTTGGTAACACAAAAGAAGTTGGGCAACCAGGTCTTTATAATTTTCTGCTTTTATGTTTCCCAAGAAATTTTTTGCAACCATTTTAAAGGCATCCCAAGCGTCTTTTTCCTTGCCTTCAAGTATGGAATCGAATTGCGCATCTCCGAAAAGTTTCCTAATCTGGGGACCCACAAATATTCCCTCTTTAATTTTAGCGTCACTGATTCTAGGGAACTTTTCTTTTAAATAACTAAAAGCACGGCCTTCTTTGTCCATTGCCTTCACAAAATTTTTCATAAGTCCCAATTTTATATGAAGTGGCGGTAGTAAAATCTTTTCTGGGGCAACTAATGGCGCGCTGGTCACATTTTTCTTTCCTGGCTCAAAAGACTCTCTCGGTGGCCAAATTTTCTTTCTGTAGTGATCCGATCGTGCTCGACTGTCCCATTCGCAGAGGAAGCAGCAGTATTTGGTATAACCTAGCTGCATTCCAAGCAAGATCGCCACAACTTTTAAATCCCCACAAATTTGCCATTTATATCTTTCATATTGTATGGTCTCAAGTAACAATTTCAAATTGCTATATGTTTCTTTCATATGGACTGCATGACCAATTGGGACTGAAGGCAATTTGTTTCCATTATGGAGTAACACAGCTTTAAGACTTACTTTTGAGGAATCAATGAAAAGTCTCCAGTCTTTTGGATCATAGTCCAGATTTAAAGCTGCCATTAATCCCTCAATGTCCCTACAGGCTACCAAATTGTTATCCATGTTAAAAAATGGTGTTAGGTTTTTCTGACGGCTTCGGTACACAGAAACTTTTACTTCATCTTCAAGTAAATTCCATTGTTGCAATCGAGAGGCCAATAGTTCTGCTTTTGTCTTGGGCAGTTCCAAATCCCTTATAAGGTCACTTAATTCACTTTGACTTATTTTGTGAGGCTTTTTACTTGGAAGTTCACAGACAAAATCGGAGTCTTGCGAGGTTGATGGGCCGGCGACATTTTCCGGTACACTACCGTTTGAATCCTCTTGATCATCATCAGAATGAAGGGTATATTCCTGAGGTGGATTAGGTATAGGCAACTCGTCACTATGAGGCACCGGGCGTATGGCGGATTGTAAATTTGGATACTGTATCGCAGACCTTTTTTTCTCTGAAAAGCCTTTTTTGATGGGAGGTGTCAAACAAAAGTAACAGTCAGTAACGTGGTCTTTCGGTTCTCGCCAGATCATAGGAACAGCGAAGGGCATCTTACGGTTTTTTCCACTTAGCCAGCCGCGAATGTTGGACGCACATTTGTAGCAGCAGATATGGGGAGCCCAATTTTTATCCTGGTCTCCAACTTTGCAGCCAAAATACAAGTGGTAAGCCTTTTTTATTAAAGGGCTAAGCGTACGTTTTTGTTTCACAAAAGTCATTTCACCACATATATAACAAAAATGATCCGGCTTATTTACACAAACTCGCGACATGTTGCTCAAAACTCTCTAATTTCTCAAATACGAACAGCTCTCGATCAACTGGTGGTTGAAATACAACTAACTAACAATTTAGGATTTATATTATATGTATTTAAACCCCTTATAAAGTACACCTGTTATAATAAATCCAGGTATTTCTCATTTAATGGTGAAATTTTCCCATATATTAAGGGCAGGTAGGTAAATTATCATAATTGGGATGGATCTATAAAACCGGAGCCAACTGAGCCTTTTGCAAGACAGATTGTTAATTAGTATAATAAAATAAGTAAGATTTTGCTATTTTGGTCTCGGAAACATTTTTGCTGTTCCCCAGTGTAATTGGCCCATAATGTTGAAGATTTCATCTTTAAACAAAGGTCTAGGAAGTAGGCCATTACAACATTTTCCGAGAAAGATCTGGATCTTAGTTCATATTAATTTTTTGTTGATTTCTGGTTTCAAGAGTTTCATCTCCTGACGTGTACAGTGGGCGGCTCTTCCACAGGAGCACATGCGCACGTGCACCCCCAACGAATAAAAAATGTTAATTTATATTCATTGAATATTATTTATCGTATATAAATCCGACAATCCCTAATATTTTATTGTGCCGTCAAATTAAAAAAGTCCGACCATCCCTAATATTTTATCATCCCGTCAAACCAAACTGTATAGATCCGGCAACCGTGCCTCGGTCGAGGTAAATGACGGTTATGACGAGACTTGCTCGCTCGTGCGATTAAGTAGTGCAGTTTCTCTGTAGTAACAGGTGGCGGGCAGCAGCGAGGGGATAGCGGGGCTATGGCGATTTAACATGGAAAAGGCGCACAGTTTTTGTATGCACCGCGCTATTGTCTGTTCGTGCATCTAGTTAGAAATTCGAGCGTGTATGTTTTAATATTTAAATATTATATATTTATTAAGTTAAAATGAATAGTAACAGTGGACTATTTAAGAAATAACTTTAGCTCTTTGAGTTTGGAGCAAAAAATTGAAGTGAAGAATGCGAGAACACTTAAACCCGAAATTAATTTAACGCAGACCACAAAGGGTAAATCTATTGACTTTATTAGAAAGTTTAGAAATGAAATATATGAAAAACAATTTATAGAGGGTATTCCAAACTTAATGAGGTTGTTATTGATCAATTTTCTACAATTAAGAACCGAAGAATGGACTTTACGTTTAAGCACTATTGTGTAGGGTCGATAAATGTTGTGTATTCCGATAAATGATACTCGATATGATTTTAAATCATTTTATTTAAGGATTTAAACTAAAAAACACTGAAAATATGGAAAATTCCAACTTGTCAGTCTCATGGCTCGATTCGTTCTCGTCATAAAACAGTTAACTATTGTTCTCGTCTTGGTTGCACCTAATGACGTAGCCGTAGATGGCGTAGTGGTATTAGACATCATTCGGTTTTCTTGATAACTCGTAGATTGCGAGAGTAGTATTGGACATCATTCGGTTTTCTTGATAGCTCGTAGATGGCTGTAGTAGTATTAGTAGTGGACTGTATAAATATTGTTACGAGGGTTGCATGCGACGATGTTAAGATCCGACAGCTATACACACTAAGAAAACCTTTCTTATTTTCCAAAAGTTGTATTTCCTTGTGTAAAATTAAAAAATAAATAAAAATATGTTTTACCGAACGCATTTTCTTATTACTTCTTTTCTTTCTACATACGCCTAGAAAAATTTCATCATACTTGTGAACCCCCTCTATCATAGGTCACGAGCCGCCACTGGACTTGTACAAAGTTTATTCCTCTTCCTGCTTGTCATGATATTGATTCCTTCGAGCCTCGACATAAAATAGGTAGTTTTACCTCAAAAAAGAAATCTCCACCACTGCCCAAATTCCATTTGCAAATATTCCAATTAAATATTCGTTTATTCGCTTGTGCTTTCGAGTCGTCTACGCCAATCAGCATTCATGTCAATTACAGAAGCAGCAGGGACATGTAAAGATCAGCCAAATATGAGCACGAGAAATGGATAATAAAAGAAATTCGGAAATGAAAGAAAATTGGAATATATTTTTAAATAATATATTAGTCAAGGTTCAAATATTGGATTGAGTATCTAGGCAGAGATAACATTAAAAGTACATTTAAGGTAATATTCTTGTGATAAAGAAACTTGCGACAAACTGCACGGAAAATTCTAAAATAATATAGTTAGAATTTCTAATAAATTGAGTAAAATCAAGTAAATAGTAAAATATATAGGGTGTCCCTGAATATGTGGATAATTCAGATAGAACACTTAAAAATAATAGGAGAAGTTCCTATAAATTTTTCTTTCAACGGCCTCCCCTACGGAGATATGGGCCCATAACGGACCTCCCTGGAAATCGTTGTTTTTTAAATACTTTGAAGTACTAGGTGTAATTTAATATTTTTTTTTGGTATAATGGTTACTAGATGAGTCTCCTTAAAATTCGCCCTTTTAAGCACATTTGGCTTATTTAGTTTGTCAGGGACGGACTACCTTTAACTATTGCCTAAAAATTAAGTACTTCTTCATTCATATCGCTAATCCTAACCGTTTTCGAAAAATCTTAATTTTATTGACACTGAGTCCCATCAGTTCTCATGGGTTAAATATGAAAAAGCGGAATTTTGAGGTTCGATATTTGATAAGAACAAAGATGTATCTCTTACCAAGATACGCCAAATACATATCGTTTTTTTCGAAAACGGTTAGGATTAGCGACATGAATGAAGAGTACTTAATTTTTAGCCAATAGTTAAAGGTATGTAAAAAACATTGTCCAAAGTTCTCATCATACAGGGCGTAAAAAAAATAGGCCCATGAGTGTTACAGCCAGTCCGTCCCTGCAGCTGTGAGGAATTCACAACAGTTTCTTGGGTAGTAATTTGACGGGTTTTACCTGGTATACATCATATTAAAAAATAATTGAAATATACCAGGTGGTTCAATAATTATGTGTAAAAAACTTGATTCCATTGGTGCTCTTTGGGAGCCCATATCTCCGAATAGGAGGCCGATACGAAAGAAGTTTATATGAACCTATAGTATTCTTTTCACGTGTTTGCTTCATATCCGGGAGATTTCCCACATGTTCCCGGACACCCTGTATAGTAGATTTTACTGACGACTGACTATTATTGTACTAAGTATTTTTTATTGTAAAAATAACCAAGTAAAAAAGTGTTGTAAAAATGCTTTTTTACAAGAAGGAAGTAATAGTTTTGAGAATCACATTGACATTTATTTTGACACCTGTTCGTAGATGATTTGATGTATTGTACTTTTAAAAAGACATTACCATGCATCATGGAAATTAATGTTACTTTACTCTTAGCATTTTGGCACATTTTCTTTTTTTTTAGCCACTCTGTACGTATATATTTGTGATTTTTTCCAGCAGATTATGTTCCTTTAACTAACTTTTGATGAACAATTTTTTTTATTACAAAATTAGATATTTTTTGCTGAATTGTTTTGCGAACTTTTAATAACTTTGTAAGAAGCCAACAAAAACATTATTTGTAAGTCGCCTTCTATGCTACCACTTAAATGTGGTTAAGTAACCTTAAGCTTATACGAATTGATTTGTGATTGTTAGCTCTGTCTAATAATTAATTTTAGTAAACAAATGCTCAGATATAGCAATAGTACACATATAGACAATTTCAAGAGATTTTATATGAAATAAAGGGTGTTTCATTTAAAAATAAACATACTTTTTATCATCTTTACAAGCAATCAAAATATTTATATTTTGAATCACCCTGTACTATTATAACTAATATTTGGAAATAGAATGACAGGCCCCCGGGTATACCTGACTCCCAGCCCCATGTCAGTATTTGTTAGAGTTCAAAAATAGCATCCCATTTTGAGGGATATGTTTTCCAGAAAAAAAAGTGAAATTAATTATTATCTCCATTATTAAGAAACGAATAAGGATTCTAAAAAAAATAATACACAAGGTGTTCCGTTCAAATTATCATTGCTAATACTTTCTATTAGAACCGGCAGCAATGCACGGCTGAAAATATTTTTAAAAGAGACGGCATGTTCACTTATACAGGGTGTCCGCTAATTAAATGGTACATTAAAAAACTACAGACTCCTTACGTAAAAATGTTAGGATTTAATTATACTTACCTATATCCGAAAGTTGATATTAACCGAGATACAGGTGTTAAAGTTAAAACTTCATTTTTGTTTTTCTCTAATAACTTTGAGAGAAACTAAAGTCTTTCTACAAAATTTGGTAATTATGGTTTTGTTAGGACGAGAACTTGATTTTTTTGTGATATTTTAATGTACAATGTAGGGGGTGCTGTCTGCGGCATTTTTCGCACATTCATTAGGTCATAACTTTTTTGTGCCTTAGTGTATTTAAGTTTTTAATGAAAATAATACTTTTCTCATATTTATTACGTAAAAAGGGTATAAGAAGGTGAGGTTGCCCAGAGTTACAGTTTCGGAGATATTTGCATTTAAATTGTTTAGTGCAAATTTCATCTGTTTTCTCATATTTTAATTTAAGAAAAATTTTGTTTGCAAATTAATAGTAATTGGGCAGTGTGCACTAAACAATTCAAATGCAAATATCTCCGAAACGGTAACGCTGGGCGACCTCAATTTAGTGTACCTTTTTTACGTAATAGATATGAGAAAAGTATTATTTTCATTAAAAACTTAAAGACACTAAGGCACAAAAAAAAAGTTATGACATAATAAATGTGCGAATTCATAAAAAAATTAATTTGTCGTCCTAAAAAAACCATAGTTGCCAAATTTTGTAAAAATCCGTTGGTTCCTCTCAAAGTTATTAGAGAAACACAAAAATGAAGTTTTAACTTTATCACCCTGCATCTCAGTTAATATCAACTTTCGGATATAGGTAAGTATAATTAAATCCTAATATTTTTAAGTAAGGAGTATGTGGTTTTCCATGTACCATTAATTAGCGGACACCCTGTATAAGCCGCCATTTTCAAAGTAATCCGTTTAGTTGTTCATAAACGTCTGATATTTTCACCATCAATAACCCTGTATATACAGGATTTCTCCTTTCAATTAATGAATTTTATGCAGGATTTTTGTGGGGGAGCCAGTATATTATTAATTAGAACAAATAAGTTAAGCTCCAGTTTTCTGACGAAAGTGTATTCCTGTAAAAATAAAGAGGAGTCAATATCTGAATTTCCGCTTAAGTCCAAAATTCCATTACCCGCACTCACTTAAAATCCACCCCACACCGTCAAAAAAATATCAACTATATCGATTTGAAGACGACGTCGACGGCTCTAGCAAAACGTCAGCCATCACGCGCCACGCGTAATAAGATATTTGTTTGCACACAAGATAAGGAATCATTAGGGGGGAGTCGTCCCCCCGCGAATACCCCTAACGAGATCCCCCGAGACATCGACATGAAATATTCAGCACGCCGAAATGGGAAATACACCCCCCAGAACAACAACATGTGTTGTTTGAATTATTAATTGGGGCGGGGAGAGATGACGTTAGTTTATTGTCACGTGATATTGGCGATTTGTTAGTTTATCTATCGGGTTGGCTATTTTATGAATGATGTTGGGCGGTATAGGATTATTTACAGCATTCCCTCACATCATATTAGGTTTTCCAGCATATTACAAGTACATTAACAATGTATTACTAATGTGTGGAAAATATGAACGAAAATTACCCTCATACATTAAGCTAGAGGTGTTGTTTTCGATTGATTACATCGAAAACAATACCCCTAGCTATCGAAATCAACCCCTCCAGCTCAGTGGCGGTTCTTCCACAGGAGCACATGCGCACGTGCACCCCCAAAACCAAACGAATAAATTAATTTATATTCATTATATATTATTTATCGTATAAAGTCCGACCCTCCCTAATATTTTATTGTACCGTCAATCCAAACTGTATAGATCCGGCAACAGTGCCTCGGTCGAGGTAAATGACGATTATGACGAGACTTGCTCGCACGTCCGATTAAGTAGTACAGTTTCTCTGTAGTAACAGGTGGCGAGTGGCAGCGGAGGATAGCGGGGCTATGGCGATTTAACATGGAAAAGGCGCACAGTTTTTGTGTGCACCGCGCGCTGTTGTCTGTCCGTGCATCTGGTTAGAAATTCGAGCGTGAATGTTTTAATATTATTATTTTCGAAACCCATACAGGGAGAAGATAAACCCTGTACAAGCTCTAAATGCTTAATTTCAAACCCGAGGAATTCTGATATTTGTCCTATACGTCTTTTTAATAGATTTATGCAAAAAAGAAGCCAGATTAATCATGAACGATTATTTTTAACAGAAAACCCATTCTGTAGCCAAGCAGGGAGTTGGCAAGCAACAGCTTAAAAAAATCACGGGACATTCGAACACAAAATCAATTTCGTCATATCTACAAATGGAAGAGGAACACCATAAGCTTGTTATTCAACAAATGAGAACGAATGAAATAGATGCCCAACCTAGTTGCCGGAAAATATCGAAACCAACCTCAAGAGATTCTTCAAATTCCGAATCAAATTCTAATATTAATTATTACAACTGCGTTATTAATAATTATTAAAGTAAAATATATAATACATTATTGCATTTAACTTTTGTTAATTCGAGTAATTTTCGCCATAAATTACACTCCTACATAAGAATTAGCACAGTTGCGTTATATGCATAATCAACAGAGCATCTTCTCATGACAGATTCATCAGAAATATTAAATCTACAAAGTTCTTGTAAAAATAATAGTAAATGTATGTTTTCAATTTGATTAATTACCTAATTTTTGTCTTAATTTGAATCTACAATATCCCAATTAATTATCGAATAATCAAAAATTTAATAAGCTGTTTTTCGTTAATAATGATCTAACTTTAATAATTAACTAATGAAAATAGATTATATGTATAGGGCAGAGTAGTTTACATCCTGATGTGTCTAATTGTACCGGGTAGCATATAATATCAAGGTGCATGTAAAGTTTCTAAAATTTTATTTTTACATAACTTATAAGTATGTATAAAAATCATTTTATCAAATAAAGTCTATACTACAGAGTGCTACTCAATTATCTATTCATTTACTTTACATTAACTTAAGTTCAGCGATAAAATAATTGCGCAGCACTCTGTGTGATATAGAATTTATTTTTTGAAATAATTTTTATTTTTGTAGCAGAAGCTAAAAATGATAAGATATTGCATTGATTGTTTACTAAACGTTTTTCGGCAATATAACGTATTTATGAAAGAAACGGCAATTTTTGTTTGTTACCTCGAGAAGCATGGCCATACGCCAGTGCCTATCCCAGATATATCTCTAATGAGTTTAGTTTAAAAAATTAATTTCAATTTTGATGTAAGATGCGTAAAATTAAAATTTTTGGAAATTTACATGCGTCTAGATTTTATTCGCTTCCCTGTACATATTAGACGTATCAGAACGCAAAATACTATGCCATAATAATGTATTACGTACCGAGGTGGAAAGTGTTTCATTCCTGTGGAGAGAGTTGGTAGTTAACTAAATCTCGAGACAGTAATGAAACTTTTCATCGAGGTTTGTATACTATTTTATTTACAACCACATCTAACATCCACTTCTTATTATTTTGAATTAAAATTATTAATAAAAGATAAATGTCATTTTGACATTCCATTGAAAAATTAGACAGAAATTTTAAATAATCGCAGGTGGTAAAATAACGTAGGTAATAATACACATCAAGATGGCACATATCATTTTTTTAATACGGTTTCCATGTCACTAAAACTGATGAGGAATTTGATTTAGCTGCTATTCCACCAGAAATTCGAGAAGCAGCAAAAATGGTAGAAGAAGATCTTCTGCCAACTAAAAGCCGCCCGAGATATGACAAGGCATATAACTGTTTCAAAGAATGGTGTACGGGAAACAAAGTTCAAAATCCTGGTTCTGAGTCGGCGCTATTAGCTTATTTCAGTGAATATGCCAAGATAAAGAAGATATCAAGGATTTGGCCACAATATTCAATGCTGAGGACCACTCTATCAATTAGGGGAAAAGTAGACATATCTAAACACGCAAAGCTATTAGCATTTTTAAAAAATTGTGTTCGTATATTGTTTTGAGATATCAATTTTTAAAAAAATTACAAAAAATAATTTACTTTCCACCCGGATGAAAAGTAAAAGTAAAACGTCAACTTTTCACCTTTCAAAGATAGATGAAATGTCATTATTACATGCATGGTTGTAAATAAAATCTGTTTTCTATCTGTTAAAAAAATTATTAAAATTAGTTCATTATTAATGAAATAGACACGTTATTTTGCGACATAGCTTCCATTTTTTAAATTATATCTTTGGCTCTTTTGCTGTTATGATAACGCCCTGAACGGAACGAATAAACTCCCTAAATAGCTAAATTTAATAATAGCATTTATATCTCAGTTGTTTGAAGAATGTGTCCAATCTAATTTTAGAATTAAACACTTAGAAGTTGACATTAAATGGGCGGTACATACAAATAAATTACAAACATTCAGGAAGATCATTCCATCCTTCTAACCTTTGGAATACACGTCCGTCAATCATTCTAAGGTTCGGCTTCTTTTATATAATCTGTATTGTCACCTATTTGCAGAATGGCAATAACACAAAGCGTAGATCATTTTTGCTTACTCATAAAACAATTACAGGGCTACAATTTTTTTTTGATGGGATAAGATGGTTGGTTTAAGTATAAAGTATATATAAGTATTTATCTGAATTTAATAACTTTTGGATATGATGTGAAGGAAACATTACCACGAAAATCTCCTCTACAAATTTTAAGATTATACAGGGTAGACCTAAATTACTGGACTTTTTGTGAAGCAATGCATTAAGCTCTTTGCAAAATTAACCATTATACGTACCTACAGGGTGGCCAATTAGTGCAACTAAGCTCAATATCTCTTTTACCGCTACGGATAGAGGAAAACATTTTTCACGAAAGTTATTAAGCGTTAAGAGGTGCAGCTTTTAAAATTATTTTCGACTATACAGACACAGATGTATGTTTTTACATATTTGAATTCACCGTAAAATTTTGTACATAGCACCATAATTATTTGTACACATTTTTGCAACGTTGCCAAATAGATTGGAAAATTCCTAAAATTTGTGCAAAAACATGGTTCAATGTGTAATATTTCTTAACTTATAATAATTTGAAATAAAATATTTTTATGTCGGAAAGAGGAATGTTGACAGAAGTTACCTATGATAACACATATCAATATTTTTATACAGGGTATTTTCTATGGATATGCCAACATTACGAACTTGAAACCTGAGTATTGTAGTAAGTATTGCCTAATTATTTGTTCATAGTGACCCCCATTAACTTTAACACATATTCAATATGTTTTTCAAAAGAATGTTCCTAGACATTTGCCGAGTAATACTTTGAAAACAGTTGAAAATGTGTAGAAACATGACTCATTCTTTTAAAAAACGTATTGAATTATGTGTTCAAGTTAATGGGGGTTACTATATGAACAAATAATTAGGCAATAATTTACTTCAGAAATTGTCCACAAGCTTGAATCGCTAAAATATTTTTGTGTCGTATTCTCCCGTATGAATAAATACATTTTTTTTTAAATTACAACATTTTGTTTTTATTTTGTCATAGGTGACTAGAAAAAGGACAAAGGTAAAATACATCCACTTTTTTTTGCTCGAGTTTAAATAAAAATTGAAATACCACCAAGATTGGTAGCATAGAAAGACCTTAATAAAAATTATAGAGGATTAAAATATCTACAAGATCTAGTAAGTAATCGTATACAGGGTGTTTCATTTAAAAAACTTACGAAACTCAGGTTTCAAGTTCGTAATGTTGGCATATCCATCTAATATATCCTGTATAAAAATATTGATATGGTTATCATAGGGGACTTCTGTCAACATTCCTCTTTCCGACATAAAAATATTTTATTTCAAATTATTATAAGTTAAGAAATATTACACATTTCATTGAACCATGTTTTTGCACAAATTTTAGGATTTTTCCTGGATTTGTTTGGCAACGCTGCAAAAATATGTACAAATAATTACGGTGCTATGAACAATTCAAATATGTAAAAATATACATAGTGTCCGATTTAAATAACTAAATAAACTTAATAACTTTCGTGTTTGTTCTAAATTCCTTGGAGACGGGTTTGCAATTCTGGAAAGGTTCTTGCGGGATTCGATTGGAGCTATTTTTTCATGATATGCCACAAGGTTTCAATCGGCGATAGATCTGGACTACTCGACATTCATTTTAAAACTGGAATATTGTTTTCTAATATCCAAACTTTTACCTTTTTAACCGTATGGCAAGCGACACCATATTGTTGGAAGATACGTTCAATATTGTTTAAATGCATTTGTTCAATTTGGGGTCTTAAGTTATTTTGAAGCACATTAATGTACTTATCAGCATTCATTATATCTTCCACAAAGTGTAAGTTTCCCACTCCACTAACTGATATGGATCCCCAAATCATAACAGAAGCCTTAACTTTTTTTGTAAGACAGTCATTCTGAAATGCTTCTTCTTTAGTTCTTATGACACGACTCCTATTATCACCAACGCATACTTCAAATCTGGCTTAATCACTCTAAATAATGGAGTTCCATTGGTTCGGAGAGCATAATTTATGTTCTTTGGCCCACGCTAGTCTGTTTTTCTTCTGAATCCTTTTCAGTAAGGGCTTTTCTTTTGCCTAGAATTATTGAGTTAAAAACGAATAATAAAAAAATTATTTAAGCGTAACTTGTAAGTTTTAAATCTCAGTTTTTGGGCAGCTCTGTGACAAGTTGCTCTTGAAAACTTCTTTGTGGTTGCGTGATTCCATAATATTTTCAATTCGTTATAATTAGCACGCCGATTTTCCTTGATAATCCGTTTTAAGGCTCTTCAGTTGGTATTGGAATAACGCGGGCGACTTCCAGTTCTGGGTTTTTGAGCCACAGATCCAGTTGTTTTGTACAATTTAATAATATTTCGAACCGTATAGATCGATTTGCTAACACTGTCAGTGATTTGGGAAGCATTTTGACCTTTCAAATGCAAGTGAATGATGAATTTTCTTATAAATTGGGGCGTTGGGCCAACTTCACTGAGACAGGGCTCGTATAATTTAGTCACGCTGTAATTATTACAAAGACGCGGAAAATAAAATGTTTTGACAATAACCGTATTACATTTTACTACTTACCAGCTAATATTCTGTTGCTCTACAAGCGAAAAATATTACTTTTTGTTTAACTCGAATTTATGAATTTGCCATACCTGAGATATTCGTTGTTAAAATTAATTTAATATACAGTGTTGCACAGAAGTTCGACAAGTGCCAATTTTCCCGTAAGCAGCTGCATCAAACGGCTTCAAGTTTGAGACGAAGGGGTAAAAAATAGTTTTTCATTCGTTGGTGATATCTGCGACGTTGTCAGATCTACCGCTTGTCAGATATTGACACTATGTTTTGATTTTCTTATTAAACCATGTATGTTTTATTTTTTTCGTATGTCCTGAGCAATTGATCAAAAATAACGTTTTGAATCCAGCAAGTTCCCAGGAAAGCTAATGAAATTTTGTAAAATAAGTATACCTTACTAGAAGTAACCAGTAAATTTTAAATAATACATGGCAAAATGCCAGTGTCGAGTTAACTGACACGTAGTTAACAATAAATACCTCCTTTAATGACCTGAATAGTTCTAAGGGCCAATTTTATAAAGTGATCTTAAGTCTTGGATTTAAATTAATACTTAAACGGAAGAATAATCAGGGGATTAACTCACAGGTAAATTGTGACAATTTTATAATAGAGGCTTATATTTTTCACAGAGTAAGAGTAGGCTGCTAGGTTCGGCGAGATTGTATTCTGCTTCTTTTTGAATAAAAGGCTCTTTTCGCTGATACTCTGGCTATAAAATAATAAAACTAAGTAAGAATATAAAATTTGAAAGTGCCTACTTTGATATTTTGCATTATTTTCAATTTCTTCAATATGGAGGATGGAATGAAAATAATGCAAATTATCAAAGTAGGCACTTTCAAATTTTATATTCTTACTCAGTTTTTCTTTCTGAACAACTTTTCTTAATAACATTATGTTGTATCTCCTCGAAAAGAATAAGCAATAGCAAAAAAATAAGTTTTTGTAAATTTCCAAGGCATACTTACTTGATTGTTCGAAACTAAAATTATGACTCAAATTAGTTCCAATCCAAGCAGGGCTGAACCCCAGAAGATGAATTTTAAACTCCAACATTTCAGTCTCATCTCGCACCTATTAGATGCCTCGATCTGGGGACACACTGTATACTAATGTGCCGGTTTCGTCATCCTCTGAGCTCGGTTATTTTTATTGCTTGGTTAAACTTGATTTGTTACACATAAAGCATGTTATAAATGTTAAATTTAACCGAAGATGAAGAAACTGACACTTATAACTAAATGTATTATAATATATATTGTATAATATACTCACCGGTTTGTCGGCCGCTCTAAAACATGATTTAGGCGGCCTAACAATTGTTCCACAGAATTTTTTGAAATCCTAAACCTTTGTAAAAACCGAAAATCGGTTAAGGTATTTATGTAATTGGGGCGTATCCGAAATATTCTTTCCCGCCTAGGCTGCTCAATAATATTTACAAAATCATCTTCGTCATCCGTTAATAAATCATTAAAAATTTCAAAAATATCCATTTGGTGCAGCCAGAAACAATAAAAAACAAACTCAAATATTAGGGTTATAATAATTGTCTTAAATCGTATTGTTGAGTTTAAGCGGTACCCTTTCTACCAATTAACTTATTACCAGGATGGTTGCTCTTAAATCGAGCCTCGCTGTCAATCCTAGTTTATAAAATCACCGTTTTCAATAATCTGAGATTTAAACCGAACAGTGCGATTTAAACCCACTTTATAAAATTGGCCCTAATCGAGATAAAGAAAGAGCATGGATCAAATTTTCTGTGAATTTAACAAAATATGCAAATTTTCCCAAATTACCAAAAATTACTCAAAAGTAACGTGTTTCCACTCTACTACCAGTAAACGTCTCATTAAATTTCTTTTATTTTACTCTTTATTACTGCAAAAACTTTTTACGGAACCATCATGTTGGTCATTTTAACACAATTAACCGTATAAATTTTTTCCTGCCCGAACGTGTTAGGGTCTCCTAATGATCAGACCTCGGGGTGATATGCCATTTCGACCATTATGATATTATTTCTTGCTAAATTACCTTCCAGTTTGGATATTACCATCCCATGGGCGTACATCAGTAATTACGTTATCATGCAAAGTTCGTTCTCGTATATTTCATAGGCGATTTTTTTAATCGAGCTCAAACAGTGTTGCAAGCGGCGTATTTTTTTCGTAATAAATTTGATTCAAATTTCGTAATAGATTAAAGTTTTCCGTAATATTTTTTTTGTTGGAACAATGTAATCACTTTTTTTGGTGTCGATTGTATATATTTTTCCTTAGGCCTTATGCTCTAGATCTGGCGAGGGGCTCCGAATCAAAGTAATGACCTTTTATTTTGGTTGTAGATGTCGATTGTTAAATAATTCACATTTTGCATGGATAGTTGAACAAATAATTACAGAACGTAATAGATTTATAAGAGGCGTAATAACGTAATAAATCATCGTGTTCCGTAACAAATATGTTACGAACGTAATGACGCCGGCAACGCTGGTCGCACTGGTCGACCGTCGATAACTGAAATTTTACTTTTTCTATTGGGGTTCATAATGGCTACATTATGAAATGCAAAAAAATTTAATAACCTGACACTTTATGAAACTGAAATTTTATTTTTTTTATGTTGACAGCAAGTAGGGTTGGAATTTTAGGCTTACTTCGATTTCATTGAAATTAGTTTTCTAGGCACTATGGATTCGACCAAAATTTTTTATAGAAAACTTTAAAATACTAACCTTTAACCTTGCAAATAGATCATTTTTACTAGATATTTATCTGAAATACCTATACTCGGAAATATATAACATGTTGACGGTGTCCGTCAACTAATTTCTAGTCACAACTATAAAACAACATAACCTAAAAATAATAGAAATATCTTCCAGTTTATGCTCTATTTCTGAAGCTATATTCAATAAAGTACTATTTTTATGTTTAATTCAATATAGTATTATACATAGTACTTTATATACATAACTACTACATAATATGTATACAGTAACTATACATATTATGTATAGTTACTGTATACATTTCCTGGGCATTAATTGTTATTTCTGTCAGATTCTGTGTCGACACAATATTTTCTTCAATAGTATTAGTTATTATTTTGTTCAATATTTTGATCTGCTCGCACCATAACTCTAAGTTTTGCATATTCTTTTTAAAAGTTTTTCTAGATTATTTTCTGCAATTTCTCGTATTTCTGACGGAGTACAACTTTCTTCTTGACTCATTTTTATTAACTTTAATAATATATTTATTTTTAATTATGACGGGTGGGAAGAAGCTTTGTTGTGTTCAATTGTTTCTATCATGGCATATTTAATACTTGTAACATTTTATTAAATTGTAACAGTATTGCCAACCCAAAAGGAAAATGTCTACTATATTTTTTACAGTTTTTCAGACTTTAAAGACCCAAATAGAAAAAGTATAAAATACACGGTTCATAAGACAATTAGAGCACTTGAACTTTAGAAAACTCCCCGCTTTGCGGGTCGTTTTCTAAATTGAACGTCTCCTCTAAGGTAATGTCTTATGAAACTTGTATCTTAATATACTATTTCGTATGTTCCACAACCTTCCAATAATTAATTAATTAATTACACTTAAATTAATAATTGTTACAATATTCTTCTTCTGTAGAGAATACTTTATCATATACAAACACAAATCACCCTGATGAAACCAACGAAACAACGTATCGGTAGGCTCGAAGCTTCAGGATAGAGCCACTTGCAAAACAAAAAATAACTAGAAAATTGGTTATGCGCATTAAGTCAGATGGTCCGAGACCGACCACAATTTCCAACAGGTTTGAATTTCAAACACGGTCATCGCAAACCGGTTGCGTTCGGTCGAGAACGATGTTTCAATGTGATTTTAATGATAAGAAAGTATGTGGTGGAAGTTTTATCGTCGCCGGTCGGCCATGGACGGTCAGTGTGATTCCTGCCTTAAATTGTATATTATAGTGCAGCGTTCAGTTTTAAAAAGAGAGGAAACTTGACAGGTGTGATATTAGTTTAGTAATTGTTTCTGCAACCAAACATACATGACCGTATTACCAACCAAAACAGTTTCATAAAAGCCGTATTGCGCCGGCAATGGCAATTATAATTGCAGGTATTCGTGCGCACTAAACCGTTCTCGATCAGCTGTCTTGCATTGCCAGAAATGGGGCACGCGCCATTTTCATTGCCATTGCCGGTGCAAGTCTGGGTAGAGATGATTATTTTGTTCACATTCTTTATTAAGCATATGTATTGCTAATTCGTAGCAACTGTTTTGAAGTGTCATTTGTAAGTAGCAGTAGCTGCTTTCACTGCTAATCAAAACGAACAGGTTTCCTCATCTCTAATTCTGGACTAAAATAGAAAAAAATCATTCTTATTCCACGCAACGATAAAGTCCTTGCCGTTATCCGACTGCGAGAAATAAAATTTTATATAAGAAATGTGCGCCTATGTACTTCCATTATTATTAATCCTGCCCTTCCGGGTGTTTCATTAATGGGAACTGAGAAAAACACTCGTATAATTGTAGTTTAGGGGTTTTTAAAGACCGCCATTAAGACGTGTAGAGATGTAAAGGGACTTATTTGCTTTAATTATTTCTTGGTTGTTTAGAATTTTGTCACGTCATTTTTATTCCTTTTTTTTAGAGGTTCATAAATTACTGACATTTTGGTCTACATTTTAAGCAAATATGTGGATTTTACTGTAGGTATTCGAATGGCATTATTAAGAAGGATATGTGAGGGACCATCGTTGGTTATACAGGGTAACCGGGAACATACAGGGTGTTATGGAAATGGCGTATTATATTTTAACCAGCAATTCCTGAGTTAAAGACAAATTGAAGAAAAATACCCATAAATGGCGTTTTCAATTATTCATTCAGCGGTAAAGGTTACCTGACGTCAAACCAGAAAAACACCTGTGTGGCACCCGATACATGTCCGCAATCAAGGAATTCTGGCCGGTGTTGTCATAAGTAGGTACACCCTAAACTCTTTACACAAAATAAAATAATTTAAACACTTTTCCATTCTGTAATACCTTCTTGTACAATTAATTGAATAACATTTACGACGGACTATGTTTTAAACAACCCGAAAAAACATATGGAATAGTATTAAATAAGTTTGAAATAGGTACTTTCGTCACTAGGTCAAATGCCAATGACCTCTTGACGCCTTACATCGGCTGAGCGAAGTAGTTTCATATAGCGCCGCACGCGTGCGGTCTGTTAGTTGAAGACCAACCAGCGGCCGGATACGTTGTGTCTCGTCGATCACCAACACACTCTCAGAATCCGCTCTGTTTTTTCGCTTTACGCGTGTATCTGGCCCGTCCACAAATAATCTCTGAATATTGTTTTTATTGACGCGTTTCTTCTGGAAGTCAAATTTCGTCGCGTGTAATAAAATCTAATAATCTCTAGTATAATCTGTATTATTGTATTTTCAAAAGCAAACTATCGGTTCTGTTTCACTATTACTGTGTGTAGATAAAGTGTTTCCAGGAGTGTTCCCATGAAAAAGAAAAAAACTTATTATGTTTGTGCCTGGATATCCTCGCACAAGTATGTAGAAAATAATTTATTTTTGTAATTTTATATAGAATTTCAGTTTTACATTAAGTTTGGCAACATTGCCATAGGGTCTGGGTGAAAGGTTGTACAGTAGCGCGGACTAACCTGTGGGTAAGAGTGTTTGTTACCCCACTTTTAAAACGGCCGATTTAAAAAAAAATATATAGCGCTTCTCTAGGACACCCATGGAGTCACCCAGTTAAATATAATACGACATTTCCATAACACTTTGTATATTCATTAAGAAAAATACACCATGATACAATAAACACCAGATGAGATATCTAGCCGTTCGTATTTCGTGTGGCGCGCGCTGTGTCGTCAAGTGGCGATCAATTTTTAAATTGCCTATGGAGATTCACATTGTTGCTAGCGTTATTAATTCTCTTTTAAAGCTATTAAAATAACACGGTGTAATTTATCAGTAAGAGTCGAATAACACACTGTAATGTTAGAAACCAAGCGCTGTTACCTAATGACTGTTACGTAATACAGTGAAACCTCTCATAACGGACACCTCTAATAAGCGAACTTCTCTATTAAGCGGACATTTTTTCATAGTCCGGAACTAGGTATATGAAATTCCACCGCCCTCTTGGGCGGATTCTCCTTTGGGCGGACGCGGACAGGCTGTTTTCATACAAAGAGTGCGAAACCCTCCTTTAAACGGACAAAAATTTTTTCGAAGTATTTGGGAGGCGAATAAGTACGGTGCAAAAACTCTCTGAAGACAGACCGGCAACCAATCGCGTATGCGTGGCAGAGTGCAAGGACTTCGCCGAATGAAAGTATGCGTGATTCCCCGACAGCAGTCTGCCGTTTATTTGTGAGTTGTAAGGTTAAAATCGTAAACCATGGCACACAAATGTCGCGTTTTGAGTCTGAAAGAGAATATTGATTTGGTAGAAGTAGGTAATTTGATAACAATGATTTGGGCGAGTTCATTAACATTGATAGCAATGTGCTATTAGAAGATGATAGTGACCCCCATTCGTACCGATTATGTAGTCCAAACTGAAACCACATCCACTATCTGATGACTCTGATGAAGAAGTTGAATGCAGTAACCAAACAAATGTCACCAATTATCAACAAGCCATTAGTATGGTAAAGGAATTATAAGAGTATTACAAAAATAGAGGTGACTACAGCAATGGAATTGTTATCAGACTTGGAATTACATTTCCTAGATTGCAAATATAAAACCCAAACACGTCCAACTACGACATTAGATTTTTTTAGTACTACATCCTAACTAAAACTAGTGTATTTTTGTTATGTTATGTTTATTTATACACACATATACATAGTAATAATTTTGCATTTACATATTACCTAATAACAAATTTCCCATGGGCTGACACCTCTATTAGGCGAACACCTCTATTAGGCGGACACATTTAGACTATAACTTTATTAATGCGATTTTTCATTTTAGAATTCCATATAGTGATACTGTATGTTGTGATTCCAATATTTTCTATTTCCAAAAAATATATTTCCGATAATTTGATAACACTAGGCATCAGCATGGATATGACAGCAATATCTATACTTGTCTTGGATTCCATCCCAGTACAAGATGATGCATATATTTACAATTTTCGCTTTTGCAATACTATAAACTGATAAAAAAAATGTACAAACTTTTTTGCTCAAAAAGGTGACAGCGTTATCCGATTTTAATGTTTAATGAACCGAATCGGTCCCGGAATTTATCATGCCAGAAGAAATTCAGTAAAATTGAAAATGTACGGGCTGACATCGCACAGTGTTGCGAGTTGTAGAGAAATATGGACAAAAGTGTCAAATGCAGCTGTGAATGAAAATTTGCAAACATCCGTGGACAAGTAGATTTTGCAAGAAATGGATTGCGCTATTTTTAAATTAGAAATCTGTCTCTCAAGTCTTTTTTTCTATTTTGGTTTCATACCTAATCTATTTTGATAGCGATTTCAGTATCGTAATAGTATATTAAGATATATGTTTCATAAGACATTATTGTGCTCTAATTGTCTTATGAACCGTGTATTTTATAATACTTTTTCTATTTGGGTCTTTAAAGTCTGAAAAACTATAGTAGATCTTTTTCATTTGAATTAATATGTTCTTTTTGGGTTGGCAATTCTTTTACAATTTAATAAAATGTTACAAGTATCAAATATGCCATGATAGAAACAATTGAACACAACAAAACTTCTTCCCATCCGTCATAATTAAAAATAAATATATTATTAAAGTTGATAAAAATGAGTCAGGAAGAAAGTCGTACTCCATCAGAAATACGAGAAATTGCAGAAAATATTCTTGAAAAACTTTAATATGCAAAACTTTGAGTTATGGTGCGAGCAGAACAAAGTTCAAAATATTGAACAAAATAATAAATAATACTATTGAACAAAATATTGCGTCGACACAGAATCTGACAGGAATAATAATTAATGCGCAGGAAATGTCTACAGTAACTATAAATATGTATATAATGTAATATGTATAATACTATATTGAATTAAAAATAAAAATAGTGCTTTATTGAATAAAACTTTAGAAATAGACCATAAACTGGAAGATATTTCTATTATTTTTAGGTTATGTTGTTTTATAGTTGTGACTAGAAATTAGTTGACGAACACCATCAGTATGTTATATATTTCCGAGTATAGGTATTTCGGATAAATAGTTCTAGTAAAAATGATCTATTTGCAAGGTTAAAGGTTAGTATTTTAAAGTTTTCTATAAGAAATGTCTGTTGAATCCCTAATGCCTAGAAAACTAATTTGAACGAAATCCAAGTAGGCCTAAAATTCGAACACTACTTGTTGCCAACATGGAAAAAATAAATTTCAGTTTCATAAAGTGGCAAGTTATTAATTTTTTTTGCATTTCACAATGTAGCCATTATGAAACCCAAATAGAAAGTTTAAAGTAGCCCGTTTTATAATATAAACCCGTGCTCAACTGTAGTGCTTTATAAAACTTGTGCTTTAATCTACTATTTATTTTGAATCTATCGGTGAAAGATCGCCCCAGAATGGATCCACTATTAAACTTTGAAAGGACCTAATATTGATTAAATTTAAAATCGTCAAAATAAAGACAACAATCTTGATCAAAATAAGAAATTCCTAAATATAATTCAACACAGTACAGGGTGTCCTATTTTCGACACTTTCTGGGGGACATTGCAGTTATTATCAAAGATAGAACGCCGAGGTTTTCACTTTAGTATCTCACTTTTTAACGAAACGAAGATTCCTGTGTCAAATTTGTCTTTAATCTACAGGGTGATTTTAAAAACCTCAACTTTTTAGATTTGCGTTACATGTTAAGTTGTAAAAAAGGTAAAGACTGATCTTGTTTGAGATTTTTACATGAAGTTCAGTGGCGTAGTCAGTTTTTCTCTAAAATGTTTAGTTTTTGAGATATTACTAAACGTAAAATTTACACATTTGACCATGTGGATATTTTTTCTGATTAGCCTAATCAATTCTACATAAAATCGGTCTCTTACTTGATTAAAACAATTAAATTAAAATTGATTATTATGCCTATAACAAGTTGTATCATTCCCAATGTTAACAATAATGAGTTTCTATATGAAGAGAAGAACAAGACCGTTTTCGTGTAGAAAAATATATTAAAATAAATTTTGGAGATTTGGGGGAGTTGAACCGTTCATCTATTATAGCAACGCTGTGCGTCGCCTTCTATCGGATTAACAAAATAATATCTTATTCGGCATTTTGACGAAATGCTAAGGGAAAATGGGATTTTGGATGGAAGATCCGAATCAGGCCTCTCGTGTAATGCTAAAAAGCATATTCAGCGGAACGTGGTGAAAAGAAATAGAGATTTTAATGATTATATTAGTAGTGCATCTGAATATTCACTAAGTCTAGTTATAGCTGCTTGGGCTGTTAGACAATGTCATCATATATATTCCCTAATAAATCAAAGCTATGGGGGAGCTCTGAAAATTAATATAATTGTTCCTCGTCGTTTTCTGTTAATTAGACAAATACAAGGTATTATGGAAAGGACTTATTATATTTAAATGGGTGACTCCTAGCGTAAAAACCCTTTTACCCACATACTGTCGCGCCGTTCCATCTGGATTCAGTTAGCAACAATGTGGGTTACTAGAGTATACTAACAGTGTTGTCGGATCACACCACATGTCTCGCCCTTGGATACCTGCCGCGCGCGACTATCGTTGCTTCAGTATGTTTCGAGACTCGGCGGTGGAATGACGCTGTCGAGGGTTCCACATACTTGACGTACACGAATTTTAAACGTTTTGTTAGTTGTAGCATTACCCGGTTTTTTTTCTGTTGTGAAATAATTCATAATAAGAAATATTGTGATGTGATTTTCAAATTTGTGTGATATTATCTACTGTTGGATCTGTTTCAAAACATACTTTTGTGTTTTATTTTTTTATGGAATTTAATTATAAAACGGATTATAAGATCGAAGGTAAGAGAGCATGTACAGGGTGTCTCATTTTCAACACTTTTATATGGTATCTCCGTAACTGTTAGTGCTATAAAAAAAGTAATATAGGTGTCATGTACTCTTTTTCGATGAAACTTAAAATGATAAAATCAAAATTTTAATATTTTCGCTCGTTTAAGAGATACGGGGAAATATCAAAAAATTGACAATTTCAAACTTACCCTATATTTTCTTAGTTAAAAGAGATACAGAAAAATGTTTTATACAGAAGTTTATTTATAATCTGCCGTTTTCAGAATAAGTATACGGGGTCAGGTAAGAAAGTTAACGGACCTAACCTCATTTTTTAAAATTGAACACCCTGTATATCTTAATATAAAAAGATAGCCTTTTAATTTCTCATTACAAATATATACACACCATGCATGATATTGGTTTCCTAGGCGATTTATTTAAACTTTATTACTTTAAGCCACAGTAGGCCATGAAACAAAAGCTAATATCCTAGAGACAACTATGTTGACATTCTAGTTGTTATTAACATTTAACGTCAATTTCATTTTTACATATTCATTTGTGAAAATGAATTATAAACATTTTGAAAAATTTGATATGATATCTGATGGTGTGTTATAAATTTGAAAAGAGAGTTTAAAATGCTATCTTTTTAAATTAAAATATACCGGGTGTTCAATTTAAAAAAGTGAGGTTAGGTCCGATAACTTTCTTACCTGACCCCGTATACTTATTCTGAAAACGTTTATTCAACAATCATTATAAATGAACTTCTGAATGAAACATTTTTCTCTCTTTTAACTAAGAAAATATAGGGTAATTTAGAAATTGTGAATTTTTTGATTTTCCCCCGATCTCTTAAGCGAGCGAAAATTTTCTAATTTTGATTTTACCATTTTAAGTTTGACCCAAAAATAGCACATGACACCTACATTAGTTTTTTGATAGCACTAACAGTAACGGAGGTACTCTATAAAAGTGTCCTTAAGTGTACCTTAAAATTGTAGTATTTTTTTTCTAAAAAGTTTAAAGAAGAAGTGATAATGCGGGTCAAAGATTTCAACTGAACACGTGCGTTTACAATTGTGTGTTACAATATGACAACACCGCCTCAATAAACTATTGAATAAAATTTTGATATTTCAGATAAAGTGTATATTTCGTACAATAATTCAAAGCGCCATTTATGGTTATTTTTCTTCAATTTATTTTCATCTCAGGAATTGTTGGTTTAAATATAATAAGTCATTTCCATAACACCCTGTATATTATTGGAACGGCCGTATTTCATACTACTTGACCCATAGTAAGATTACTAAGGATCAACAACAGTCTGTCATTTGTCAATTCATTGTCGTTACTCAATGTTTGTGTGTTAAATTTAAGTATTGTTTGTGGAAAAAATACTAATTCTTAACTCAATGTGCTAAGACTGTGATAAAAATATAGACATTTGCGTCACGTCCGCCGATTGCTTGTTTTTCAGAACAAACACATCGAATCAGCTGTGTGAAAGAAGATAAAAAGTGATGAGATCTACAGATAGAATTCCCATCTCTTTTTTGTTGTGTTTTTTTTTCCGCGTGTACAAAGTAGATAGAAATACGGAGTTCATGTTTGTGTCAAGTCAATGGTTTTTCTAATCGAAGAAAAATTAACTATTAAGTCCTCTACCTTCTGTTGACCGCTGGTCCCGCTAATTCGGCCTTGTTGTTTGGCTGGATCAATTTACCAAATATATTTAAGGAAATAATAGTACCTATTCAATTTAAGATATCACACATCGATAGCTGACCCTTATATTTATAAACTACCTCCCCCTAGTCCTTTTTTACGACTCACCCTAGTATAAAACACACATCGAAACCTTCTGATATTGGGGGGTGGGCTAATCGATAAGCCATAGACGCCGCATAAAGGGCGATCCGTCGAAATTCAAGCGTCGCGTCGCCGTCGGCCATGCTGGATTTTGTCGTCGAGACGGCTTATTATAAGGGATATTTGGCAAAGGGGGTGGGTAAAGGTGATACGCTTGATCTGATTTAAAATGGCAACGAAATAAAAGGCATTGTTTGTATTTGTACGGAATGACTTGTAATGCTGTAATCGGTCATTCCCAAATCTCAGTTCAGTTCAAAACATTCAGTTTCTATGTTTGTTCATCTCCTTGATGTTGCAGTGTTAGTATTGCTTTAGGCATTGGCCATATAAACGTATAATAACTTTTAATGGCTCTTAGAATTAATATAAACGTCACTAGGCACGTCAACTGGTCGTCACATACATCTGTCGCTGCAAGCTTATAGCTATGTAAATTTTGTTGTAAAATTGGATCGTGAATGAATGTAAATGTAACAGGAATACGTTAAAAATAGTAGGAAAACGAAGATTTTTAAATCATTATTGCTATTTCTGTGTTATTGTTATTAAGTACATACTACTACTACTACTGTTTCCTTTTAATTTCAACTAACAGTTGTATCAAATTTCTACGTAGTGTTAGTATAAGTAATTAATTTTATTAATATAAATAAAATTTGACTCTTTCAGCACTACTAAAGCACAAGTAAAAATCCGATATTTAGCTTTGCTGACGATAACACACTTATCTCATCTTGCTCTTTGAATGCACAAACATCGGCTGCCGCCGCATCTTCGCAGACACCATGAAGTATCATGCCTTAACAAAGACCTGGAAGAAATTTTGGCTTGGGATGACAGTAACCAAATCGAATTTAACGCAGGCAGCAGTTTTCTCTAAAAAGGTTAACATCACAGAACCGGATATAGTCATGGCAGGACACGCAATCCCACTGGCTTCGCCTATTAATTTGATGGGCGTCAATCTGGGATTGTATGTATAGGAAATATAGCTTGGCATAATCACGTTGTGGTACTCTTCCGAACCAAAAAGTTGTACACACCTCAGCAACTTTTGATACTATTCAAAGTTCAGATTTGACTATCACTTGAATATTTCCCTCATTTCTGGAGCTCCGCACCCAAACATACTCTTCGGCTGCTGGATTCCATCGAAAGAAGGGCCGTTCGTCTGATCGGAGACCACGAGCTGGCGAAGAATCTCGACAGCCTAGAACATCGAAGACAGGTTGGGGATTTGACTCTCTTTACGAATATTTTCATGGAAAGTGCTCGGCTGACCTTGCCCTCTTGATTCCGCCCAGAGCGGCGAATAGCAGAAATACACGACACTGCCGCCCATCCATATGCGGTTAAGCTTAGAACTCCTTGAACTTCATTATTTAAGAATTCTTTGACCTGGAGGACTTCATACTTATGGAAGGACCTTCCCGAGGTCTAAGTGCTCTAAAGGATTTTTCATATAGTGCTTGTATTTGATCATAAAAAAAAATTGCCTAGTATTATAACTATGTATACTAGTTTTGCAATTTAAATTTACATCAATTACTAAACCTAGGTCCTGAATACTATCTACCGACCTCTATATCTTTAATTTTGTAGCTTATGCATTTGTAACACTTTGTTTTTCTGTTTGTAAATCATAAATTTAGTCTATTACATAACAGCCACCTAAAATACATATTCAGATCAATATTTGTCATAGTTCGTAACTCATTGCAATTATCAACAAAATACAGTAGTACAGTGTCATCAGCATACTTAAAATACCGGGCTGTTAGATTACACACCTTAAACTCAATACATACAACGAATATAGCAGAGGCCCAAGGACAGACACCTGAGACACTCCACAAAAATTACCTAATGTGGAGCTTAAGATTATATTATATCATATATTGTATTGTCTAAATCCCGTATAACTAAGTTTTATCAATAATATCTCAAGGCTAACAACATGGAATGCCTTTCTTAAGTCCACAAACACAGCCGTCACGATATTTCCACCATCCAAAGCTGCAGAAATCTTATTTGTAAGATCCATGGTAGCGCTTAAGGTATTTCTCCCTTTACAAAACCATATTGGAACACATCTCTGTCAATATATTATAATCTATGTTAATTAAAAACAATATCTACAGATATCTCGAATATATTAATCAATAAAATAAAACGCCATGTAGAAATAAAACAAACAATTACCTCAGGAAATAACACTCTGTGAAATATTAGCGCGTCATTAAGGAACACCCTGTAGATCTTACTTTCAAATGCCCGATTGTTAAATACCGCCCATACTGTATGCAAATTCGCTATATTATTAAAAGCCGAGGAAATGATTATTATACCTTTGTACTTTGTCTCCTAAATATTATCCGTATGGATATCATATTAAAAAAAATTCCAGGTGGCAACAAGTAAAAACAAATTGTATGTATAATAAGTGAGTATTTTTTTTCTTATGTAACCAAACACGAAGCAGTTAAATTTATTCAAAAATATTTCTTTAATTCCTTGTACGAATAGAAACTATTACTACGCTTCACCTGGCCATGGGGACATGTGCCGCGTCGACATATTATACAAATTTGTTTCCTTTCTTGTCCTCAAGGAAAAATTAATTGACCATAGATTGTATATTTTTTAGAGGAACTGGATAATTCTGTCTGGTTTGTCGTTTGCAGGTGTATATTTTAACTGCAATTCTGATAGCTTACGTAACTGAACGTTTCATTCAATTAGAAATAATGCCAACATAGTTAAATAATGATCAATAGACGAATAATATGCAAATTATATTCTAACAATATATATATTCTAATCAAAAGTAATGGATAAAGCTATTAACCAACATCTTCTAGAGTACCTGGAAGGCTTCAACATTATCAGTAATCATCAATATGGGTTTCGGAAGTACAGATCAACTGGAGATCTTCTAGCTTATGTCACCCATCTTTGGAACAACGCAATCGAACATCATGGGGAGCCTCGGGCTGTTGCACTGGATATTTCTAAAGCCTTTGATCGTGTTTGGCATGAGGGACTTCCAAGTAAACTGCGATCCAATGGTATGCCCAGTCGATTCTGTGCATGGTTGTCTAGCTTTCTTAAGGACCGCTCTCTGCAAGTGGTGATTGACGGATTTCTCTCAGACACCTTCACCATCAATGCCGGTGTTCCTCAAGGGTCCATATTGTCTCCCACTCTCTTCTTACTCTACATTAACGACCTTCTAGTGAAAACGAAAAATCCGATATTTAGTTTTGCTGATGGTAGCACACTTATCTCATCTTTCTCTTTGAATGCTCAAACATCGGCTGCCGAAGCACATCTTCGCAGACAGCATGAAGTATCACGCCTCAACAAAGACCTGGAAGAAATTATGGCTTGGTAACCAAGTCGAATTTAATGCTAAAAAACCTAGGCAGCAGTTTTCTCTAAAAAGGTTAACATTACAGAAACGCATATAGTCATGGCAGGACACGCAATCCCACTGGCTTAATCTATTAATTTGCTGGGCGTCAATCTGGGAGGGAATATGTCTTGTCATAACCACGTTGTGGCAATCGCCAAGACAGCTTGTCAGAAACTTGGTGTTCTCCTCCGAACCAGAAAGTTGTACACACCTCAACAACTTTTGACACTATTCAAAGTCCAGATTCGACCATCACTAGAGTACTGCTCTCATGTTTGGAGCTCTGCACCCAAACATACTCTTCAGCTACTGGATTTCACCGAAAGGAGGGCCATTCGTCTGATTGGAGACCACGAGCTGACGAAGAACCTCGACAGCCTAGAACATCGACGACAGGTTGGGGATTTGACTCTCTTTTACAGTCATTTTCATGGAAAGTGCTCGGCTGACCTTGCGCTCTTAATTCCGTCCAGAGCGGCGAATAGCAGAAATACATGACGAACCATTGCCGCCCATCCATATATGGTTAAGCTTAGTACTCCTCGAACCTCATTATTTAAGAATTCGTTCATCTGGAGGACTTCATCCTTATGGAACGACCTTCCCGAGGTCGATTTTCCCAACTAATATAACCTCCAACGATTCAAAACCAACGTGAATCGCTTCTTGCGCACACTCACCACTCCCAGAGTGCCCTAAAGGATTTTTCCTATAGTGCTAAACAGAAGTTCCGCATTTATTTGCACATTTTGTTTACATTAATCTTAATTCTTGTCAGTCCTGATTCCATGTAGATTCATATATTATTCTTAGAACTATTATTTTTTTGAATTTCTCACAAAGAGTTTGATGTTTTGAAACTTTTTTATTTTTAATCCAATTTTCATGATTTTTTTAACCAGTTTGTAAATACAGTTGTTGCTTGTAAACTAAAATGTTGTTTTTTTTGTCACCATTTCAAGACACCCTGTGATTGAGGCAGGTAATTTTGTTAGGGATTGTTGGAACAAACCCGGCAGCAGCTAAAGCTACAACAACGTATAGGAACGTACTAGAGGTATTATAATGAAGTTGGTCAATTTAAGGAACAAAACGTCGGAAAACCAGTAAGTATTGTATACCGCTGAACGTAGATTTCGGCCCTCTTTCATAATTTAAACAAAAAAATCCAGGACCGTATTTAAAAAAATTAACTTGATGATGGTGACCTAAAGACGAAACGCCGCATGAAAGATCTGATGATGCCATCTTATGGAGAATAAAAAGTAGCAATGAGAAAATGAAATTCTTTTTACACATCTCTTCGAACAACGTCAGGAAATAATAAAAACGCAAAATTTTAAATTTTTCAAATATTTTGAAAGCCACTGTATTTATTTTTGATTCTTTTGCGGCATATTATGGGGGCTTATAATTACGCAATTTTGCCCCAATTTAACCGGCTTCGTATCTCTTACCGTTTCCGAAATCACAATCAACTTTACTATAATCGAATTTGAAAAATAAATAAAGACAAGAATTTTCTCTTAAAATATTTTAATAATATAATTTCTTGGGACGAACATGAAAGTAGCAGCGACCGCCGAGGCATTTGGATGAACCCCTGCTGGGTATAGTCCAAATAACCAACTGGAACTTTGCATAATCTATGTACCTACATATTCGGAATAATTTTAACATTAATAATATTTTAATATGAATAAAAATACGGTTTTTACAGTTATTCCATATTTACTACTATTTTATTCGGAACGAGCATTTAAAGTCCATGTCACTAAATATTAAATAATACGTAACATATTATTAAAAGTGAGCGAAGGGTCTTAGGCCGGTATTAGACTATCAAATATATTTGACAAAGAACTTTTATAAAATATTTTGTAGCATTTCTTTGATAATATTTCTTTTATAAAAGTTTATACTAGTATTACACTGTCAAAGAACTTTGATAATTTTTGAAGGAACTTGTCACGTTTTTACAATTAAAAATGAACGATAGACATACATTAGCTTGCCTAGCGTTAAGTGCTGCCGTGATTACAATGTATTTAGTATTAAAAAAAAAAAGAACCAGATGCCTTTGGGTAAGGCCCTGGGTGGCAAGACGTAATTTAAGGGGTGTCCACCATCCTTCGAGTTTATTCGTTACGAGTTACGAGTTGAAGGTATTAGGAGTTATAAAAACTATTTAAGAATGGACGAGGACACATTTAACTTTATTGTTATAAAGATATCACCATTGATATCCCGACAGAATACACATTTAAGGAATTGTATCAGCGTTGAGGAACGCCTTATGGTTACCCTTCGGTTTATGGCAATAGGAGAGAGTTATGCTAGTTCACAGTACAGCAGTCGCCGTACCCAGAAACTTGCAAGGCAAAAAATGAAAATAAATAAATAAGTATATCCAATCATTTATTTCGGTTTTTGTAATCCGGGTGTTGATGGTTGTACAATATTTCGAACCTTTCATACTCCGAAATTAGCAATTTTGTTGTTGAAATGCACCAGACAAACTTATTTTCCGCCATGGTATTATATACCAATACCAGTCGCAGTCAATGTCAAATTTATGCCTTATTGTCAAAAAATGAGGTTACTACCGTTACCAATCAACTATAAAATCTTTTATCAAAGATAATCGTCTGTTGTTATCTTTTATAAAATATCTTTTATAAAATAAATATTTTATAAAAGAACTGATATTACACTTGAAATATTTTATAAAATTTCTTTTATAAAATATCTTTGTCAAATATATTTGATAGTCTAATATCGGCCTTAGTAGGATTAAAGTTTAATAATGATAATTAATGTATTAGCATCGGGTTTTAAGAGTCAGTGTAAGTAAATGTCAATTTATAAACTTTTCGTTCCCGTTGTCACTTAAAGCATACTGTTTGAATTGGCAGCTGGTTAATGTCATTTATCCGTACTCATACGTTGTGTTTACATCCACTTTACATCGCTTTATCATATTTCTAAAAGAATATTTAGTGTGCTTAAAACTGGAATCGCGCATGCTTTAAACCGTTGACCTGCAAAGTTTGTAAATTGCTATTTGTGAACGGGAACTGCGAACGGCAACGGGAACGGCAACTGCAAGTTTATAAATTGGCTTTAATGCTTTAGCGAGTAATGGAGTAAGTAATGGAGAAAGCTATTAACCAACATCTTCTAAAGTACCTGGAAGGCTTCAACATTATCAGCGATCATCAATATGGTTTTCGGAAGTCCAGATCAACTGGAGATCTTCTAGCCTATGTCACCCATATTTGGAACAACGCAATCGAACATCATGGGGAGTCTCGGGCTGTTGCACTGGATATTTCTAAAGCTTTTGATCGTGTTTGGCATGAGGGGCTTCTAAGTAAACTGCGATCCTGTGGTATGCCCAGTCGATTCTGTGCATGGTTGTCTAGCTTTCTTAAGGACCGCTCTCTGCAAGTGGCAATTGACGGATTTCTCTCAGACACCTTCACCATCAATGCCGGTGTTCCTCAAGGGTCCATATTGTCTCCCACTCTCTTCTTACTCTACATTAACGACTTTCTAGTGAAAACGAAAAACCCGATAGTTAGTTTTGCTGATGATAGCACACTTTTATCATCTTTCTCTTTGAATGCACAAACATCGGCTGCCGACGCACATCTTCGCAGACAGCATGAAGTATCACGCCTCAACAAAGACCTGGAAGAAATTTTGTCTTGGGGTGACAGTAACCAAGTCGAATTTAACGCTAAAAAAACCCAGGCAGCAGTTTTCCTCTAAAAAGGTTAACATTACAGAACCGGATATAGTCATGGACGGACACGCAATCCCGCTGGCTTCATCTATTAGTTTGCTGGGCGTCAATCTGGGAGGAAATATGTCTTGGCATAACCACGTTGTGGCAATCGCCAAGATAGCCTCTCAGAAGCTTGGTGTACTCTTCCGAACCAGAAAGTTGTACACACCTCAACAACTTTTGACACTATACAAAGCCCAGATTCGACCATCACTAGAGTACTGCTCTCATGTCTGGAGCTCTGCACCCAAACATACTCTTCGGCTACTGGATTCCATCGAAAGGAGGGCCATTCGTCTGATTGAAGACCACGAGCTGACGAAGAACCTCGACAGCCTAGAACATCGAAGGCAAGTTGGTGATTTGCCTCTCTTTTACAGATATTTTCATGGAAAGTACTCGGCTGACCTTGCCCTCTTAATTCCGTCCAGAGCGGCGAATATCAGAAATACACGACGAACCACTGCCGCCCATCCATATGTGGTTAAGCTTAGTACTCCTCGAACTTCATTATTTAAGAACTCTTTCATCTGGAGGACTTCATCATTGTGGAACGATCTTCCCGAGGTCGTTTTTCCCAACGAATATAACCTCCAACGATTCAAAACCAACGTGAATCGCTTTTTGCGCACACGCACCACTCCCAGAGTGCCCTAAAGGATTTTTCCTATAGTGCTTGTGTTTGATCATAAAAAAAAAAAAAAAAAAAAAAACAGTGTCACCATTAAAGTTGGAACCATATGGGGAAAAATATTGTTCGATTTAGGTAAAATTTGACTTCACCATAAGTTTGTGCTTCAATAATAATAATAATAATAATAATAAATTATCTTTATTTAAGAGTAAATACAATTCTCTATCCTACAAGATCTTATCCATGACTGAGACATCTATAATATCCATCCACATTGTATGGTTCCATTTCGAACAGAAAATTAAAATTCTTTTTCTTTAGTTGTTTTAAGTTATCTATTTTTTTTATATCGTTTGGCAGGTGATTGTAAAGTTTTAAGCATTGATAGTATGTACCCTTTTTTGTCGTTGCCAATCTATGTCTTGGGTATGTATATTCTAGACTTCTTGTTGGATATATTTGTTGTGCTTCACACTTAACAAAGAACAACCTATTCCTGAAGAAGAAGAGTATGCATTCTTGGATGAAAATTGCACACACAGTCAATATTCTATACTCCCTGAATTTTCAGCTACATGACTTTCGATAATTTAGATTCATTAAAATTCGAAGAGCTCGTTTCTGGCAAATAAAAATTCTTCCTATATCTCTGCAATTCCCATACATGATAAGTCCATACCTTATATGTGATTCAAAATTCGCATGGTACAGCATTTTCTTGGTTTCTGGGGGAATATATCTACCTAGTATAAGCAATACTATAACATACTCTATTTAATTTATTCAGAACATAATCGGCATGACAGTCCCAAGAAAGCGTACTTATTGTCTAGAAACATACCCAAAAACTTAATTTTACATTTTAATTCCACATTACAATCGTCTTTTATACATAAAATTTCAGGTTCTTCGAATCTTGATCTATTCGTTCTGAAAATAGTCAAACCTGTTTTAGAACTATTGATAATTAATCTGTTCTTGCAAAACCAGTCATCAGCCTCTGTCATAAACGGTTGAATAGCCTGTCTAGGGGTATCCAGCTTTTTATTACGTAACAGAACATTAGTATCATCGGCATAACTTGTAATTTAGCGTGAATCATTGACAGAGCCTAATTCGGCTATATTATTAACATATAAAATAAATAAAATTGGACCAATGACGCTTCCCTTCGGTATACCCATCAAAACACTCTTTGGTTGTGAAAAAACTTGTTTGCTACCCTAACCTACTACTACTCTTCCAATTAAGCGTTGCTCCTCTTATTCCATATAAATTTAATTTTTTAACACTCAAAAACACTTCAAAACACTCTTTGGTTGTGAAAAAACTTGTTTGCTACCCTAACCTACTACTACTCTTTGTTGTCGTCCTGACAGGTACGACTCAATCCAATTAAGCGTTGCTCCTCTTATTCCATATAAATTTAATTTTTTAACAAGGATATCATGACTTAATGTATCATACGCCTTGGACAAATCAAGGAACAACCCCAATGGAATGTCGCCACTCTCCAGGGCAGTTAAGATATGTTCTACAAATTTAAATACTGCGGTTTGAGTAGACTAACCTTGTAGAAATCTGTGTTGTGTTTCATTAAATAAGTTATTTTCTGACATAAAACTTAAAATTCGTTTACCTATGACATGTTCAAATACTTTGGAAAATGATGGGAGGAGACTGATTGGGTTTGTTTGTTAAAGACCAAGAAGGATATAATTAAATGAGACCATGCGGCTGTTAACTGTCAAATTTGACATTTTCTCCACAAATGTCGATAAATGTCATTTGTTGATCGAATTTAAAATATATATATATTTGGAAAAGTTGTTATTTGAATCACTTATGATAATATTTGTTTCCTATCTATTTTTGGCCAATATCTCTTTTCATTGACAAACATAAATCTATTTATTTATACAATACTCATCGTCTAAATTCATTCTTTACACCAAAAATTCTATCAACTAAATTGCAATTTAAAAATGTTGCAATCGATGAAGTAAACTCCTCAGAACTTTAAACATTTAACCAACGAAGAGGAGAGACTTGTTTTTTAAATAAGAAATACGTTGAAAAAATGAAAATATTACAATAAACGTACTGTTGAATAATATAAAAGTTTTGGACTTGCATTTTCTTTATTTGTTATATATCACAACGTTTCAACTGCTCAAAGAACCACACTGGAGGAAGAGGAAGTTCAAGGAAGCTGCTACCATACACCAGAACCCTGGCTGTTTTAGTAAACCTTCATTAGATTTAAGAAATATCTGGAAGCCCTTGTTAAGTAGATGTAAGCTTAGAATTACTAATATCGCGCAAAACTGAACGCACGACTGCACCCATCTCAATTATGCTTCAGTGCAAATGTCTAGTATAAATAGACCTGTAGTTACTTTTCTTATTTAGTATTCACCTGAAGACGACTGGAGATACTTACCAGTTGAAACGTTGTGATATATAACAAATAAAGACAATGCAAGTCCAAAACTTTTCTATTATTCAACAAACGTACTGTTGTTTATAATTAAGTAAATAAATAGATTTACGGTGATAGAGGGGCGACTTGGTCGAAAATAAATAGAAAATAATAAATATCATAAGCGATTCAAATATGGCATGTGAGCACAACATTTTAATAGAAACAACTTTACAAAATATATTTTTTTTAAATTCGATTAATAAATGTCATTTTTCGACAATGTGTGGTGAAATGCCAAATTTTATAGTTAACAAAAGTCGTAAGGTCCCATTTAATTATGTAATTTTTGGACTTTATTGAAGCAAAAACGTATGGTAGATTTAAATTTTTTCTAAATGGAAAAATCAATATGGTTGCAACTTTAATGGTGACTGTATATAGGCAGGCATCTTTTTAATTTTTATGGTGTTTCGGTAAGTGCGAAAATAATTAGAAACTTAATGTGTTGCAGTAAAAATCACAGAAACTCTACTGGAATATATTGCTATATAATTTGGTTATGAGTTATTTAAAATTCCATGTAATGAAAATATGAGTAAGACTAAAATAATAGTAAACATTTTAATAACTGTAATAATTTTATGGTATTTCGCATTCTTTAAATAATTAAAGTTAAATTAAAAATTTTTATATTTTATTTATTTTGAATTATTTGACCTGAGTACACGGACCAAAATGCAGCAGGTGTTCCCCTAAAAAGCTGTGCGGCGGCGGTATTCTCCTCGCCAAAAATGTTTTAATTTTTGAAGATAATTTTTATTTCTATATAAAATCGATCAAAGAATAAAAATCTAACTTTACTAGCAATACCGGCAAACTTCACAAATGTACTTGTCCCTAACTATTTCCTATTGTTTGCCCAGTGGTTTCTGAAAGTATCCGTATAAAGAGCGAGGGGAGACAAATGTATAAAAACCATGATTCAATGCGTGTTACCATAGTCGTGCTGAAACAACAATTTATTAAGTGGAATATAAATAAAAACAGTGTGTTGATTCCGCAGTTGGACTCATCACGTAATTGATAGAAAAAAATATTAGCAAAACGCCAACCGCCGGTATAATAAAGAAACTCAAACTTTTCTCCCCGCCTTTCACACCACTGTATCGACAAATTTCTGTACGAACTTCCGAGCGAAGCTACGAAGAGCGGGACTACATGAGAAATAAAATTAAACCAATGAAGTTTCTGTTTTAGCGTAAGATGTTAAATTCAATCAAATATATTTAATGATATATTTTATGGAACCTATAAAGGGTCACTATAACAAATTATATTGAACTCATTTACCTTCCCAAGTAGTATTTTTAGTCACAAATTGGACACACATTCTTTGCTGAGAAACGTTTCGAAACATTTTCGATTAAAAATTAAAATTATAAAGTTGTATCGAGACACATGTGTTAATAAACACACATTTTCGAATCCAGTTACTAGAAACACTTAAAGACGTGAATGATAGAAAAGTTTTGGACTTGCATTGTCTTTATTTGTTATAAATCACAACGTTTCAACTAAGTAAGTATCTCCAGTCGTCTTCAGGTGAATCAGGTTTTTCCTCTCGTGACGTCAGACTTAGGCTGTCCTTACCCAACTTTTGTTTTCTGTGCATGCAAGGATACCTTTTTTTCTGTGGCATTCACCCCTAATAAACCTTTTATTTTTATGTGCATCATACAAAACATTATAGAAGCCAAAGACTAGAAATTGTGTGTTGAGTCCATTTTGGACCAGAATAATTTATTTCTTTCTAGGGGCCATTTTGTGAAATACATTTTTATTTTGTTAAAATGAGTTTTAATGAAATTCCTGGATCTTTTGAAAAGCCAAAAGTTGTTACATAAGTTATATTTTTCTAGCTAAGTCGATTTATAGAAGAAATAAATAAAATTTTGAAAATATAATAATTTTTATTTTTTTGACAAAGTATATTTTTTTCTGTAAATGCTAATAAATCTAGGGCACATTAAAAATATAACGCCAAATTACTAAACTGCACGATAAAATTTACTGCGACAATGATTTTGTTGGTTCTTATGTGTAATAACTAGGTACATGAAATAAAATAACTTATAGGAAATATACTTATAACGAATTCATCATGGCGAAATTATTTCATATTGTTTTTTTCTTATTTTATAACAGTGAAGGTCCTTTATAAGTTTATACTGTCATTTTTGAATAAACAGAAGTAACAGTTTAGAAATATTTTCGAAACATTTTCGATAAAAGTTTCGATTGTGCACCGAAACAGCGAAAGTCACAGCTAGTATCAACCACTTGTAAACACGTGTAAATGTTCCATTTAAAATGTATACGTTACGAAAATATTTCCATTTTTGTTGACAAGTTTCCAATTTTGATCGGAAACAGAAACGATAGTTACGATACATTGACCATAATGTGTCTAAAAATGCTACTTGGGTTAAGTGTTGTAATTTTTACTATTGGTCCATTCTTTTACAAACAGCACACACATTGACGTATTTCAGGAGTTTGCTGAAAAAAAATTATTTTCCAAAATATTCGCACATGAATTTTTGATAATTTTCTGGATTTTCTCCAATCTTCCATACTTGACATTTAATATCTCCAGTTGTAATGATCGTATTAATGTTGGTCTTATTTTTATTTAACACTTTTAGCGTTAGCTATCGAACTGTATTAAATAAATACATAATATAAAAAATGAAACTAAAGTGTTCATTGTTCTTTGTCACTATATTAAAAGAGATTTGGCGTTACGGCCGTTTCGTAGTACAACTATACAAGACGCTCAGTTTCATTTTATATATTCAAAATGTATTGTCACAAAGTAACGGGCGAGTCAATCAATTCTTAAGTTTTAATATGCTCGCCCCCACTTTAAATTAATTTTAAAAAATGCCGTTCTTTATGTGTAAAACCCATTTTACGAAAAAGTAGCACCTCTATTAGATCGGTAGTTATTAATTATTTTCGATCGCATGTCACGCAGGGCGTGGGGTATGCATCAGCGCGATGTGTCGAAGCATCCACAATCGAGCTCGGTGCAGTGCGAATCATTAATATTTGCATCATTTGCGTCATTCGGAAGAGTAGTTCCGCTTGCTTGGACCCGTCGCGCGCTGGACGACCGATCTAATAGAGCTGCCACATTTTCGTAAAGTGGGTTTTGCAGGTAAAAGGATAAAGAACAAAATGGTATTTTTTTAAGTTAACTTAAGGTGGGGCGAGCATGTTAAAACTATTTAACAATGACATTTTTTTTTGATACGCCTTCAAAGCAAACATAACAAAGTATCAAATTAAAAAAAACCGAAATTGATACGATGACTACAACTTATTCAATTTCAATTTTTATTAGAATGGAGAAGATCCAGCAAATTATCAAAAATTCATGTGTGGTCCCAGATAGCACACTACGTTTTAAAGACGTCCATATTATGCCTATCTTTAGTCTGAACGTCTTTGGTGTACTTTGGACGTAAAAAACACATTTTAAAGATGTCACTACATCAGCGTATTTAAGACGTCTTAGTTTAGACGTCTTTACTACGTCAAAAAGTGGACGACGATAGAACCTATGTTTTTTTCATAAAAAATATAACTTTAATTATGAAGCATTAAATTTAATATAATTTGTGTTTTGCGAGGTCATCGGTTTGTACTTTTTTCTACATTATTGGCTTGAACAACAACAAGAACCGGTATTGCCAGATGTACTAACTAGAGGTGGTTATATTATATATAAGGGAACAATACATTTTTTGTTCATATCAATTCTCTAAAAAATAAAATACTTATTATTTATTTGAAAATAAAAAATATACAAATAACAGCGGTACGCCGATCTTTATTTCCATAAAGAACCAAGTAAATGTGACAATGCTGGATTACGGTGCGGTGCTTATCCATTAAAATGGCGTAAACGTCATTAGCGAATTGGAGTTCGACGAGATTTCTAAACTACGCTTCTGATTGTGAATTGAGTTTATTATATTTTCTTTGAAGCTTATAATTCTGTTTGACAAAGATCCAGGTAGGTTAATTTTTATTAATTACTATACTTGCTATAGTAAACATGAGTGTAAGTGACATCCATAAATATTTTGTGCAGTATTGTTGATAATGAATCACTAGTGATGTGATCGATATGATAGGTATATATCAGGGAAATGAAAAACCAATAGATGCTAATTCATTGGTTGCTGATTTTGTTTCTGATGCTATTAGTGCAATAAATAATGGTTTTTATGTTATTCATTTGTATGATGTGAGAATTAAGGGTTTCATTTGTGATGTACCAGCTAAATCTTTTGTGTGAACATTTACTTTTAGGGTCTACTGAGGTAGCTAATATAGCGTCAAGCCAGAAGGAAACTGAGGTGTCCATTCAGGCATGGTTACGACGGGCTAACGATAGGAAAAAAAGGGGTTTAAATAATATACTCATGTAAACAAAAAATGGAATGAATAAAAATAAAGATATAGTGAGATCGCCAAGAACTGCAATTTTTTTTAAGTTTCGGAGAAATTCACAACCTGTATACCATACCTATCATGCCGAAAACACGTCTTTAAGATGTCGTAAAAACGATGTTTTAAAGACGTACAATTTTGTAACAAGATGTATTTAGGATATGAGCGGATGTTTTAAACACGTCCTAAACATCTTTCGCCAATATCTTTAAGACGTCTTAGAGACGTGTTTGTGGTATTTGGGAATATTTTGGAAAATAATTTTTTTGCAGCAAAATCCTGTCAACTCAACTAAATGTATAGAAGTTGTAAACCCATTGTCGGACGATTCTAAAATGTCAAGGTTAAAAAGTGCGCAGTTTGTAAAATAACAACCCTATTGCGGCATATATAAATATGTAGGTACATAAATCCTCGCCAACATTATCATAAAATACTTATAAACGCGCCTAAACATGACTGTACGGCCAAGGTACAGAGTAAAAGTAACGCACCATTCAAAAACGGGTCGTAATTCAGATTACCGCCAGATTACATTCTTCGCGAGCACCGTAAATCCACCTCCTGAAGGTCGCTTTAAGAGGCCAGGAAAAGGAAAAACAACTGGCAAACGATAAGAGCCAAGAAGAAAAAGGTTGCGGGTAATATAATCTTCTAACGGTCGCCCGTACACGGACAAGTGCATCCGAATTTGACCTCGACCTGGTACGGCAAGAAGGCGCGGTCACATGTAGGCTTGTGTTCACATTGCGTTACGTAAGAAATTTTTTTATGATCGATCGCTGCAGGAAAGTAGTAGGTAGGTGCGCGGAGACCAGTGGCGTTGATATGGGTTCTAGAGAGGGTTTCGGTCATCCTGGTTCGGTGTCGACTTTTTTCTAGTCGGGCGATCCCATAAACATACAGGGTGTTATGGAAATGACGTATTATATTTAAATCGGCAATTCCTGAGATGAAAACAAATTGAAGAAAAATATCCAAAAATGGCGCTTTCATTTAATATGCCCTGTAACATGACCTGACGTCGAACCAAGATTAAGCACGTGGTGACACTGGAAGAAAGATAAACAAAACAACATATGCCGGAAAACGTCAGTGAATTTTGAGCAGTATTGTCACTCTTTAGAAAGTCAATAACCGTTTGACAGATTGGAAGTTGTTTATTTTTCAGGATACATTATTATAAACTTTTACGTTCAGTTCAGTTCGCTGGGAAACAATCTCTGATTTATAAACTTGAACTTCATAAAATCTAAAAATTTCTAGTAACTACACGTTTCAGTCTGTTTCGCGTTATTTGGAAATATCTAAAAATACAGCGTTGCCACTTTCGATGTTTTATAAGATTATATTCATAAATTGCGGAATTTCCTTCTGTAATATTACTTTCCTGTATAATTATTGTCTCGGAAATGGCAACCGCGCTATTTTTCCGAATATGTACGAAGCACTCCACCCTTGGTTGGACTCGTCTATGTTAAGACTGAAGGGGAGGTCATGTTGTTGTCAACATAATTATTTCATCATTCTTCATTAAAGGATTAAAAATTGTTTTAGGCCTATTAGAAATTAGCATTTTTATTATTTCTGACTTTCTATTGGGAAATAATTTGTATCCTATCTTCTGTGTGTGCTGTTGTTCCATGTGTACGATAGTGTAATTATGCGTTAATGTTTAGTGCTTTTGTGTAATCTAATAATAGGTGCATATCTTCAAAAAACTAATTTGTAACTCGTGGGTGTCTGTGTGTTTCTTTAAGTGATTTGGTGTAATTTGTTCTGTTTCACTATGTATTTTTTTCTCTCGACGATATGCCGGTTATGTTCCGAGATTGGAAATAAGAGGCCGAATGGGGTTTAAGCTTATTATGCAGTCCCACACTATCATCAGGAGACGTGATGAGCATAAACTCTTCCCATAGAAAAAGAACTGAAGGTGTCTGTGCCCTTACTCGTGTCGGCGGCCTGGATTTAATTTCTAAGTAAGCTAAATATTTATTTTTATATGTTTCTAAAATTTTACACTTTTCTACAGTTTAGCAACATTGCGCCAGAACATGTGTTTATTACAAAGGTGGCAGTGTAATATGATTGTGCCGCGGAGTGACCAGTGGGTTTATGGGTGAATTACCCCACTTTTTAACCGTTCGATTTAAAAAAATAATATATGTAGCAGGGGAGACAAAACATTCCATTCATAAAACACCATTTAAGTATTTACAATCATGCACAATTTTACAGTTTCAAATAAGTTAGAAGAAGATGGCTTTAAAAAATGGCAACGCTGTAATAAGGTACAAGTTTCGATAATTTCGATCTAACATTAGTCATAAATGGGTAATCGTTGTAGGTATTTTTTACAGAAATTCAGATAATATATAGAAATAATTCATATTTTTGCAATATTTACTTAAAATATAAAATTAACTACACCACTGCTTTTCCTAAAAAAAACATAACCTCATTACTCTCACTTACCGATGAAATATTAATCCGGGGTTAGAATAGTCGAATTTCTTACACACCACGCACTGACGAACCTTTGTAGATGGCTAATAAATAGATTTTTCTATTTGGGTTTCATAATGGCTGCACTATGAAATGCAAAAAAAATGAATAACCTGCCACTTTATGAAACTGAAATTTTATTTTTTTTATGTTGGCAACAAGTAGGGTTCCAATTTTAGGCCTACTTCGATTTCGTTAAAGTTAGTTTCCTAGGCATTATGGATTCGCCAAAAGAATTTTATAGAAAACTTTAAAATACTAACCTTTAACCTTGCAAATAGATCATTTTTACGAGATATTTATCTGAAATACCTATACTCGGAAATATATAACATGCTGACGTTGTCCATCAACTAATTTCTAGTCACAACTATAAAACAACATAACCTAAAAATAATAAAAATATCTTCCAGTTTATGCCCTATTTCTAAAGTTTTATTCAATAAAGTACTAATTTTTATTTTTAATTCTATATAATATTATACATATTACTTTATATATACATATTTGTAGTTACTGTAGACATTTCCTGGGCATTATTATTGTTATTCCTGTCAGATTCTGTGTCGACACAATATTTTGTTCAATAATATTATTTAATATTTTGAACTTTGTTCTGCTCGCACCATAACTCAAAGTTTTGCATATTTCTTATTAAAAGTTTTTCTAGATTATTTTCTGCAATTTCTCGTATTTCTGACGGAGTACAACATTCTTCCTGACTCATTTTTATTAACTTTAATAATATATTTATTTTTAATTATGACGGATGGGAAGAAGCTTTGTTGTGTTCAATTGTTTCTATCATGTCATATTTGATACTTTATATTAAATTGTTAAAGTATTGCCAACCCAAAAAGAAAATATTAATTCAAATGGAAAAAATCTACTATATTTTTTAAAGTTTTTCAGACTTTAAAGACCCAAATGGAAAAGTATTATAAAATACACTGTTCATAAGACAATTAGAGCACTTGTACTTTAGAAAACTCTCCGCTTCGCGGGTCGTTTTCTAAATTACCCGCGTGCTCTATGATAATGTCTTATGAAACTTGTATCTAAGTGAGTAGAAAATTAAAAAAATACACACATATTTAGTACAATATTTTTACTTAATAGGCACACATGAGAAATGCATTTAATGTAATTAATATTATACTTCTCGGTTCAAACACAGGCGGTAGATTTAGGACTCTCAGTACAGACTTGGCATCATTGATTACTGTTTAAAATCTTTTATGATTCTGACAGAATAAAAACAATCCTGTCTATTTATTAATAAAATTGTTTTGGACTATCCACTAGACATACTAAGTAGGTACTACTAATATTAAAAAAATTAACATTAAAGCGAAATTCTACTGAATTGTTCCAGAATTTCCCAAAAATATATTCCTTTTCTGTATCAAGCAGCTGAAAAAAATAAATTTTTACAACTCTAATGTGAATGTGGTTAAACAAGAATGTTAATTCTCCACGCGAAATTAGATGCTGACGTTAGTACTACCGTTTATCGTAGAGGTTTGTCATAGTAGATGCTACTTATAGAGTGTGTCAATTTGAAAACCTCCCACCTTTAAGCCTCGTTTAGATCACTCAATTGAGTTGATCAAGTCAGTTGAATGAATTCAAGCGAATTGAATATATAAATCCCAGCGTTCATTTCATTCGAACGCGTGAATTGAACGGCTTCTCACTTCAAACTGTTCTACTTTTTGCATTCAAGTCAATTAAAGAAGTGTGTTAAAACGGCAACAAGATGGTCGGAATGGAAATCTGTTTCCAACACCTCTACCAAAAAATATGGCTTGTGTAAATATATTTAAAACTTTTAAATGAATATCCTATTGCCAGATACCGTAAAACTATAGCTTTATCCGATGTAAAAGAGCTTTACGCATAGCCATATTCTTTTTAGTGATTTTATGTGTAACTTTTCCAGTAAATATTCCGGATTGATCCTTATTTAACCCTAGAAAATTTTTATCATTTGTCGAACTTTCCAATTTAAGTTCACGTAGAAGGTTATCTAAGGTACCTTGCCCTCTTCCCTAACTCATATCTCTTTCTTCCATTGTTCATGCTTGCTGCTAATTCCTTTGGTAGACTTAAAATTGTATGAGAAAAGCTTTCTTTCTTCGCCATTTTAAATCAACTGGCATGCATTCAAGAACTTGATGTGTACACAGGAAATTGAAAGCAAGCCACTTGAATTCCATTGACTTGATCAATTCACATGACTATGTAAACGCGCCAGCAATATCTCGCTTCGAGTTTTTCCTGGTTTAATCCTGTGGGACGGGTAGATTTTACCCTTAAAATCTTAAATGAGAAGGGTAGGTCAATTGGTCGTTTAAATCTCTTTCCAATAATAACATAATTTATTATATTTTGAGTAGTAGTTTCCAAGAAAATGCATTCCACAAATGGAAGTAATTAGAGTTTTTTTAAGCGGGACTTTGCCGCCTGGTAAAGAATTGTGAAGAGGGTCACGCCACGCCGAATGACGGACGCCTAATCATTTTACTAAAAGAGGAATCAATGCCATAATGTTTTTTTTACACAATATTAAATGATTTTCCCTTTTTAATTGTTAACATGACACGTATCGTCATCGTCACATCTGATGAAGCCGCTTGCATAATATTATTAATGTCATTTGCCTAATACTTCTTTAAAACGGGGTAGATGGCGACGCCACTGTGGTGAACTATGGTCACCTTTACTTCTAACGGCTTTTCTTGCCATTAGCGTCAAGATCTTTCAATCGACTAGACGATAAAAATATAATAACAATAAAAAATATAATTTGAATATTTTATTGCAAATTAATAGCAACTGTACATTTTATTGATTCAATCCCATTTCATATTGGGAATAAGCCATAAGGCTAATTTATGTTTTGCAGTAAGGGACGCTAATGACCTGCTAACTTAAGAGGAAGATTTAAAGTCCGTTGGTTTACATTAATAAATAATTTTCGTAAATTTTGCTATATTTTGCTCTATTCTGAAACCGGATTCGTAAACTTTAAGTTGTAGATGCAAGCTCATATATTAGGTCAGAACAGTGGTGGATCTAGGGGGCGGGGGGGGGGGGGGCTAGAGGGGCTACAACCCCCCTCCACGTCTATCATTTAAAATGGGTGAGGTACACTGACAAAAATGCATTTACCAATGTCGTGGGTTACAAAATTGGAGCTACCTCAACCCACCTCTATGTTGTTCTAACTGAGCCTACGAATTATCACAAATTATTTAAAAACGCTACAACAACTCAGGTTCTTTTGGTTCGCCTCAACCCAGAAAGAGATTTTTTATGAACATTTTAAACAAATTTGGGATCACCACACTTCCTCATCTTGTAACTATTTTATGAGTTACCTGAACTCAGTTTTTGGGTTGGGAAAACTTACTAATTGATTATAAAGTGTCGTTTTAACCCGGACGTGCATTATTTTAACTCATTACCATGCGTAAATTATTTTGAGTTGGAATAATTCAGGAAACGTGCTCCAAAAGCCCATATCGAGGGTAAATCGCAAGATCGCAAGGTCACGGAAAGTTCCGAATTCGTGCTCGTGCAGGTTTGGCGCGGTTCATTCCATTGTTATTCGTCGATTCTCCTTCGATCGCGCGTATAGACACCTCTTGGCCGTTGCGCCGTTTGAGGGAATTTTTAATCTTTGTTCTCTGTGCGTGAAAATTTGTGTTTTGCATAATTTTGGTCAGTTGGTGTTAAATGGAGTGACAGGAGGGAGATGCATACAAATTGATATTATTGGAATGGAGCCTTATTATTTATAAACAATCGTCATCACTTCGTCCGCATGGTTTCTTAGCCATAGTATGCTCTCCTGTCTATAATTTAGTTGATTATTTTTTTATAAATATACAACAAAAATGTCATATCTTGAAAAAACAGAAGGCAATTGAAGTCCACAATATGCAGGCGTTAAATCAAAGAAATATTTTGATTTCTGATAGTCCACAATTTAGGTACTGGTAGTCTAAAATTTGGACTCTGGTAGCTCAAAGAGTGAGTTATTCCAGCCGCCATCGTCAGCTAGAACAACTTAAATGTCAAGTTTTGATAGCTCGAATCTAATGAATTAATCTAGCCCGACTAGTAACGCATCACAATTCACATACTGGTAGCTACGGTAGCCTATCAATAATTTAAGACGGTGGAGCGTGAGCTATTCCAACTCATTAAATATCCCATCTTCTGTGGTATCATAACTTCTGAATAGTGAGTTGCTGCAATTTCTTCGATTTGGTTGCCGTAATTCAGAGGTCTGGGCTGTCCCCTATGAGCAACACGCTTCGGTCTAGGTCAACTCATATTTGAGTTATATCAACTCGAGATTTCGCTTAGTGTAAGGTTGAATGGCTTAGTCCTCCCTTGTTTCAGGATCGAAAATGGAGTTTTCTAAAAGGCAGTAGAAAAAATGTTTATCATCAATGGGATTACAATTTAACCATGACGTGATACCCAACCCAGTACTAAATACTAAATATCTGACGATACTAACCTTGTCATTTGTGTTGTGATATTATAAAACTACATTATTATCAGAATTGATGGTTCAGTTCGGTAACAAAATAATTATCTTTACAGATAATTTGCACTGTTAAATATTACGGCATATTGCCATATGTCATTGCTCCAAATTTATGTGGCTCATTGAGAGTTAACCATCTTGTAAGTATAGTTGTTGCAGAATTGTACCATTGACTCTTACTGCCATAAATAAACTACCTGATTAAACCCTATTGTATACGCCTCAACCTCTTCAAAGCTCAATAAATGGGATCAGGGCCTGCTTGAAAATGTATACCACACCACATAATTTATTTTTATAATTTAAAATAAATAGATAGGTATTTTTAGTTTTAGGTAAGACCTATAATAAATGTAAAATAATGATAACAATTAATGATAATTGAAAATAATATAATTTAAAAGTATAACTATTAGGATAACAAGTACAATAAAAATTAATTAAATTCTAAGAAACTATTGATAATTTATTCAAAATTTAACTCTGTATCACTATCACTATCTTCATCTAAGCCTAAACTTATAATTAAGGGTTGAACATTTGTAATCATACAATTGTAAGAATTTTCTACCTTAAGTACATGCTGACTACAGTTTTTCCAGCTGTCTGCAGAAATTTTTCTTACTTCGCTTTTAATTAATTCTACTTCAGATGTATTTAATGTAGGAGAAATATTATTTCTCCGAATATTGGATTCTAATTGGTGCCATATTAGCTCAATAGGATTGAATATACAATAGTACGAAGGAAGACGCAACACTGTGTGTCCATTTTCTGCTGCAAGGTTGTCACACTCGTATTCCTTATTTATTTTAAAAGCTAATACTTCTAGCAGTTCTCGTTTTTTGTAAGTATCTTCAAAATATAAATCAATTTCAATCATAAAATTTTGAATTTCTGCTTTTGTATTATTAGAATTGGGAATGATTTTTGCTTCCGACTATGATAACTAGCATTGTCCATTACAATGACGCTATTTTCAGGTATATTTCCTTGTCATTTTCGCCCATGCTTCTAAATGTGCCAGAATCACTCCGATTTTTTCTAGGATTAACAGGTTTAAGTACTATGTCTCTTACCGAAGATAAAGGAGTTTTTGTCAAAGTAGACGTCTCTGCTAAAGCATCCATCGAATTAAAATTTCTACTCAACAACGATTGATACACATTTTTAATTATTAGTTTGGCGTCGGTAGATAAATGTTTTCTTTTAAAAATGACACTTGAAGATGCCCCTCTATTAGCACAATTCCAAGGATGCCACATTCTACCACTAATAAGCCTAACTAAAAATTACTCGCCGGAAAACCACTAAAGATTAAAATTAATAAAAATCACTTGGTATTTATATATGCATCAGGCATAGGTATAAATTGAATTTGTATACCTGGTCCGGCTCTGCTCGAAAAAGTTTTAAAATTTGGGATTTCCTTATTTATTTTATGGTCGAAGGGATAATGAGGTTTTACTGCAGTCAAAAGATCAACGGTGTAATTCTGCAAATACTATACAAGAGCGGCTCCCTGGGGGAGGTGGTAAAGGGGATGTGGGTAACTGGGTGACCCAAAGTTAAGTCAACAAAATAATGATTGAGCGAGAAAACAAGGAATGCTATGCTTCAAGTCAATTAATTTCCATTAATTTTTACAAAGAATCGTGGGAATTCTGGGTTACAAATAATACCAAAACAAATTGTGGCCACTGTTCTTGCTATTTCAAAGTAGGTATTAAGATGTTAAAATAAACGATTAAGGAATCAAGGTTTAATATTGATCTTAATCATCCCCAAAAATTATTTATTTTACTTATATCCGCTCATTTTAAAACTATTATACACTACCTGCCATCTGTGACTCTGTCTTATAACCACTAAAACCCACCCCTTGTCTTTAACCACCCCTCTATAACCAGCCCTTTACTGAAACATCAAACCTTACTTCTGCGTGCATATATCCATATAACGCGCGGGAGCTAAGAATTTTACCTGGCAAACGGGACATAGGTTTGGCTAGTCGTTGGTAGATGGCGAGCAGTTTGTGGAGTTCACAGAGGCTTTGAATGTAAGACCTTTATATACCAGGGTAATGAAATAATATAATACTACTTAATATTATTCCTTTAATAGTTAGCAAGCATGTTATTAATTAAATAGACTTTAATTAGGAAATATTGACGATTATGACGATATTGTTTGAATAGTTAACGTAACGTTAACGTTACCCAATAACGTTAAACATAAATATCAAAAACATTTTTATTAAAACAGTTAAAATAATATGTAAAATAATAATGTAATTTCTTTATTATTTACTCAAAATAAACGTTTCCTTGATTCATCCATTGCATTCCATTAATTCTATAGAACTTCGTCACATGTCGCATAAGTCAAAATTTTTTTACAGGCAACTTTCACTCCTTAGCATATAACTTACTAAAATAAACTATTTGCCTGTAGAAACGATTATAATTTGCGAAATATATGTTACTTCCTGCATTAGAAAGCAATTTTAAAAGTTTTTTTAGATTATAGCTGCAGTATTCAAATTTGAATTTAAAAATGTATCGCCGGTCACGTGTCCCCTGTCGATAATTTCTTACTTACTTACTTACTTATATATTTAACGGCATTTTACTAAAGTTACTTTTATATATAAATAATTTACACTCCTACTACAATTTCTAGCAGCTGCATGTATCGCCGGTCACGGCAGAAATTGCTTATAAATAACGCAACTACAGGTCGGCCTAATAATTTTACAAATATGACGGTATGTGTTTGAATTTGTTTAAAGCGTGCTCCTGTTTAGGTAAGTTCCTTATTATGTTTATTTAGGTATAAACTAGAACAATGCCTATTTTTACCAGGCGTATGTTTTTATGTTGTATCGCCGGTCACAAGGTTAACTCAGACCTAGTAGTCTTAATTAAGGAAAAAATACTACACGAAGTCATTCTCTTGAGTACAGATACTCATTTCAGTCTAAAAAGTTTGAGAAATAGCTTTTATTAGCTGTTATCCACAAATTTGTGCATTTTTGCATGAAAATGTTACCTGAGGTAAATTGATGTGACGGTTTGTTATCCGAAGGTATATACAATATTTTTTTATTAACCATTTATAAACCATTAAGGAAAAATATATTCCGATGTGCAAGTTTCGTTTACACCTTAGGTTGATTAGAAATATGACTATTTTTTTTAATATTTTAAGATTCTATAAGGAACATTCCAAAGCTTTAAGCCAATATAAGATAGGGCTGTTATAAATAATAGGAAAATGGTTATAGTGACTGATTAAAATAACTCAGTTCCAAATATTGGCGTTATATGATTCAGAAGAGTGAAATTAGCCATGTGACGGGCGTTAAATTATTAAAAAATCGATGCTATAGACCAATATCTTTGTCTAATTCCTCTAATTAGATACTATAAGAAACCTATTAAAAAATTAACAGGTGTTCTTGAGATTATTTATTTTTAAAATCCGATTTACTGAAAGTTGCCCGTAATAAAATCTTGACCCGCATAACAAAATAATGCGTCGCGCGCGCGTCTTCGTCGCGTGTCGATTTAATTTGTATCTACGACAAATTTGGTGCGAGGTTTTGTAAATAGGTAAAGAATGTAAAGAATATTTTGTTTTTTCAATAAATCATAAAGGTTAAAAATTTTGAGTTTCTACATGATGTGCGATATATTTATACAGTTTTTTTACGTATAGTAGGCCAAACGGGTAAATCCTGACGAATTATTGTTGTTTTTCTGTCAATAATTGATACAATATTTTCTACCGTAGCGTAAAACGATTCGAATTCCACCGTTGACCATAAAACCTTATCTTATCTTCAACGTTAACAAGTTTTAAATGCTAATACCCAATAACTCAATTCATTAACTACCCCACCCTATTAACTAAACGATAATTAGTAGTTTCATTGAAGTCCCTAATTTATTTAAACGAATCGCTTGTCTGAAAAAGGCACCTATAAAAATAATTTGATTAGGGAGTTTTCCGCGCCGCAGTCCATATCACTTGGACCAGTGGTCTCCAACCTTTTATTCCGACGGACCGGTATACAGGGTGTTATGGAAATGACGTATTATATTTAAATGGGTGACTCCTGGGGTGTCCTAGAGAAGCCCTACATATTTTTTTTTCAAATCGAACGTTTTAAAAGTGGGGTAACACACCCATAAACCCACACGTCACTCCGCGGCACCATATGATATTATCCGGCGGAGCTCTCTGACAAACACTTGTTCGGGCAATGTTGCCAAACTGTGTAAAACTGTAAAACTTTTAGTTTCTTATAAAATTAATTATTTAGCTTACATTAGGATACAAGAAAAGTAAATCGAGGATACTTTATGCTCATCACATATGCTCACACTTTATGCTTTATACGTGCCCTGATAATAGTGTGGGAATGCCTAACACCTATTAAGAAGTAAACTCAAAGTCACAGTCTACTCCTCGCTTGCTTATACCCACTAAAACTCCTTCGTCCTCTTCTTTCCGATCTCGGGACATGACCGACATATCTAAACTAACTAAATCACTTAAAGAAACAGACAGACACCCACAACTTTCAAATTAAATTCTTTGAAGATAGGCACTTATTATCAGATTACACAAAATCACTATAAACACTACCGTACGCTAGAATAAACGCACATAGGACGTCCAAATTTCATTGACAATCAGTAAACTATGCTTGCAGAAGCCACATGTCCCTTATCCGACCTAAAGGAACATTTTCTGGCAGGTTGTTTTGCAGGTTATGTGGTCCTATTAGGTGATTATCAATAATACCTGCCGATATGTTCAAGAGAAACCTTATCTGGCTATTGCTAAACTGCGACGGGGCGGGAGGGGTGGTGGCGTTTTTGATTGACAATATGTTTCAAGACAATGAGCACTTTGGTTGAGATTATTCACAATTTGGTTGATACAATGAACAAGTTGACTGAGATAACGAAAACTTATTGTATTCACAAAAAGTTCTTATTATTTTTAAGGACAATTGAGTCCCTTTTAACCAAATTCTGTCTTATAATTTCAGTTTTAGATCATGTATCCACAGTGCCGATGATTTTAATAATCGAGTACTTGATACTCAAGCGATTTTAATAATCGAGTGAATCGCTCGAGCGATTAATCACTTGAAATTTTTATGACTAAGAAGAATGTGTTGATAAAACAACAGTTTATGTGCCTTGCAGAAAGACGTATGTCGTGTCAGCCTTCTGAGCGTCGAACTTCGCCAATCGGAACATTTCGGGGGCGCGTGAAGATCGGCTATCAAGTGAAACGCAACAATTCGATTTTTCGCCTGAATTTATAACTTCCCTATCGAGCGAAAAACTGCTCGAATATACGTCGGCGACAAGCGAAGCTCGGGTATCCAGTGAAAGGTCTTAAGTAACAAGCGACGATTTTCACTTGAATTTATATCTCGAGCGGTTTTGTTTAATAATCCAGCGATGTCGGGTATTTTAATAATCGAGTACTCGAGCGATCACAACACTAATTGCAACCTTCACTTACGGTTCCGATTTCGAGGCAAATTCCTGCTCCTTCAGAAACATCTATGGCGGGTTTGTTCGGGTTTGTTCAGAGGTTAAGCCATGAAGGTTACAAATAATCTAAATAAGCTTCCCCCCCCTCCTTAAAATAAAATTGACATATCTTTCCGATTTTTAATATTATTTACTGGATACGAGATACATTGGATACGCCAAATTGACACCCTGTATAAGACAATGAAAATCCCTAAAAAAGAGGCAATTTTATAGCAGGAAATACTTAAAATAACTTTTTAAAGAAATTTTGCATAGTTCTACCTAATAAAAATAAAATCAAGACCAGTCGAACCTGACAGCCGCGCGCCGTCGATCTATTCCAACAAAATTAGGTCTTAGGTAATTAGAGAATTAGAGCATCTAAAAGTTGGTACAACATGTATAATTAATTCATGTTTATTTATAAGGCGGCACTCTGCTTAACTGACATGTTTTTAAATTAGACCATTCTGATAGAGTTAATTAATAGTTATAGTTAAGTATATTTTTTGATATATGTATGTAGTATACCCCTACAGGTTTAAAAATATATATGAATAGTATGCTCGTATAATATATTCATCATAGCCATTATTAATAACAAAAAAGTATGTAGTATGCGAACGCAACCCGTTATTATTTATCCAAACCAAATAAAATTTATTTAAATCATTCTCAGCATTTAAATGGTAAAAAAAATACAAAGGGATCCCGCTAATACTAGGATTGCGCGCTAACACAGGCTAAGCGCTCAGATTGTATACCCAATTCTCAGTTATATAGACCCGGTACATTTCTAGGTAGAAAACCCGGGCTGTGTCTCTTTTTTACTTGAGGCAAATATAATATCATCGCATATACTAATAAAGACATAAAAATATAAAATAGGATTATACAGGGTGTTATATTTAAACCGGCAATTCCTGAGATGAAAAAAAATTTGTTCAATTCGAACGACACCGTCGAATCTGAACAACTTAAATGCCATTTTACCCTTTCGAAAAAAAAATTCAATTTTATTCCGCCTTATTTAAAACCAACTTAATTTATAAAAAAACACCAAGTAAATAACCCGAAGAAAAACCGACACAATAACCTCACAAAACACAAAACAAAGCCACATAAATTCACATTAGTTTTCGCGTAGGTATGCATCTCATGAACACATCTAAGTTTTTAGTATTTTAAAGTGCTGCTGTGTAGACAAAAATACGCCCTTATTGTTCTGGGAAATAATATAAATTTCCATACATTGGTATTTGACATCTAAATATTTTGAAAGTAACTAAACACGTTTGACATATTCGGGTTTACTCGGTCGATCGATATTTAGCTATTTGGACTGAAAATACAGCGTTGCCACTTTCGATGTTTTATAAGATTATATTCATAAATTGCGAAATTTCCTTCCGTAATACTTTCCTGTATAATGATAGTCTCGGAAATGGCAATCGCGCTAGTTAGACGATAGTATTTACTTTAAAGGGATGTCCTGTCTATCAATATAATTATTTCATCATTCTTCTTCAGTAAAGGATTAATAAATTTGATTAGCCCATTAGAAATTAGCGTTTTTATTATTTCTGAAGTTCTATTGCGAAATAATTTGTATCATATAGTACTGTTGTTCTATGTGTACGGTAGGGTTATTAATTATGGGTTAGTATTTAGTGCTTTTGTGTAATCTAATAATAGGTGCATATCTTCAAAAAAACTGATTTGAAACTCGTGGGTGTCTGTGTATTTCTTTAAGTGATTTAGCGTAATTTGTTCTGTTTCACTATGTTTTTTTTTTCTCTCGACGATATGCCGGTTATGTTCTGAGATTGGAAAGAAGAGGCCAAATGGGGTTTAGTGGTTACAAGCTTATTATGCAGTGCCACACTATCATCAGGGCACAAGTAAGCTAAATATATATTATTTTAAGAAACTAAAGTTTTACACAATTTGGCAACATTGCGCGTAACATGTGTTTGTGATACACTGTCACAGGGTGCTGTGATTCATTACCGCGGAGTCACCTGTGAGTAAGAGGGTTTGTTACCCCACTTTTAAGGTCGATTTGAAAAAAAAATATGTAGCGCTTCTCTAGGACACCCAAGGAGTCACCCATTTAAATATAATACGTCATTTCCATAACACCCTGTATATTAGTTGTTATTTCGGCTTTTCTTTTAATTTTAATTATTGCCATTTTAAATGGGAACAAAAAAAGTGTACATTAGAGTTTTGCTATCGTATCGTTCATAAGGTGAGTTCAAGAATACCTTGCGGCCCGAGGCAGTAATATTAACGACGTGATTCCTAAAATCAAATACAATCAGTGGCGCAGCCCAGAAGATTTTTTTGAGTCCCCCAGCTTCTAACTTTTACGGAAAACTCTATTAACTCAACCTATCAAGGCATCTTTTAGTCAGCCCTGATCTCTGATCATTTTGAAGCATTTTTAGGTATCAGTCATCACTGGTATCAGTTCAGTAGTTTTTAAATTACTAAGTAATTAAAATTTTTTTGGATCCATTTGATGTCTACTGGGTATCCAAATAAAAGGCCTACGTATCCAAATGGATGCTCAAACGTACGTTAAAAGATGCCTTGAAACCTATATAGTTGTAAGTGTCGTAAGGCTCAGAAATCTAGATCTTAGATAGAGCATTAGTAGTGTATTTCAATAGTAAATCTAAGTGTTTTTGTAGTATGTAATTCTATGAAATTTCTTGGATTACTTGTAGATATCTCGAAATTCGACAGCCGGATAAATTAATTTTTCCAATGATAAAATCAAATTTAATTGAACGAGGTTCATTTTCAAATCTTCGGCCTAAAATCTACCATAAGGAAAATCGGGAGGCTGATGAAATAAATGTGCTTTTGTTCCAATTGAAATAGATCCGTGAAACATGTCAAATAATGGAGAACAATTTGTGAAATATTTATAAGAAAGTTCCGTAAATGTTCAATTTTTGTTGTAAATTTCGGACATTATATTAAAACTAAAAAGGATTATATATTTCTGAGGAACTTGTTAAAAACTAAATTACACTGTTAAAAAATATATAGGGTGATCCATTTAATTAAGCAAGTTTATTTTTTTTTCTTGAAAACTATTGAACATGGAAAAAAATCTGAGTACGTCACTGGATTATACGTAAGAAACAACAATGAGAAAATTTTATCTCTTTTTGATAAGTTGCAGGATAACCGAAATATGGGTGATGTCTCAAAATGTAAAATTTTCAAGAATTATATCAAAAACGAGGAGGCATAAGCATTGTTTCACAAAACAATACAGTGTTGCGACAATCGTATCATTCTATATTTACTAATAACGAAGACACCCAGAGTAAAACCACCCAAAAATAGGCTCCTGGTCACTCCTAGTATAGGTACTCTAGTCTGAATTTGCAGAATTCGATACAGATTTGAGCCAGAACAAAATATAATAGTGGCGTCTGTCGAACAAACCCGAACAAATCTCCCCCCCCCCCCGTTTTCGAGGATGCTGAACACGATGGCGGCGTCAGAATTTCTCTTTTGGGTTGCGCAACCCCTCAAAACGGCCAAAAACCACCCCCCCCAGAGTGGTTAAACGCGCGTCAAGAGGTTTCCCTTCAGAGAAACACACTTTCCCCCCGCATTCGAGGATGCTGAGTACGGTGGTGGTGTTGGCTTCCAACCCCTCCACCGACCAATACTCTCCCCCATTATGGAACGACTTTATCTTTTAATAAAAAAAATTACAAGTGTTTAAACTTTTTTTGAAATTACTCTTCCTGTTTCTGTGGAGGGGGGATGGGTCGGACGCGATATCCAACACCACCAACGTGCTCAGCATCCTCGAAAACGGGGAGAAAGTATTTTTTCTGCAGGGAAACCTCTTGAAGCGCGTTTAACCCCTCTGGGTGGGGGGTGGTTTTTGGCCGTTTTGAGGGGTTGTGCAACTTAAAAGAGAAATTATGACGCCGCCATCGTGTTCAGCATCCTCGAAAACGGGGGGGGGGGGGGGGGCGCCACTAGAGCCGTTAACAAACTAACCAACACCAATCATGTTATTTGTAACAAATCCCCTGCGACCGCTATCTTTTCGATACAAAGTTAATAATACCTCAATTCTAAACATTCAAAATCAATTAATCTATTATTATTTTTTTAATTAAAAGTTAATTGCCCGCTCGCTAATAATGTTCCCAATTTCAATTGATATATGGCTTGTTACCCGAAAGGGATCAATATATAAAATTACGTTTGTAAGCAATTATAGGTCCAAAATTTAGTACAACACTTATAAGTAATTAATGTTTACTTACAAACCAGTAGCCATTGTACCTGTCATGTTTAGAAATTAGATCGTTGGAAGTAATCAATAGTGAATTTGCTGTTGGTGGTAGAAAATATTTACTTGGACAAGTTTAGCTCTTATCTTGATATTATGATTGGATAATAATAAAGGGTGTATGATGGCATTAAAAACAATTTAATTTTTTCTAATATGGAAGTAAATATTTATATAAGTGGGTGTGGGGGTGGGGGGTGGATCGACATGGTCATGTCTGAGTCTGAGTGGGCTATTAACACCAGGGGCACAACCTTGTAATTAATTAGCTTTTAGCTTAATGTGTTCTTTTGGTAATATTAAAAATAAAGGTTTGTTGTAATTGTATATTAAGATACAAATTTCATAAGACCTTATCTTAGAGCACGCTTTTAATTAATAGAGTTAAAGTACAAGTGCTCTAATTGTCTTATGAACCGTGTATTTTATAATACTTTTTCTATTTGGGTCTTTAGAGTCTGAAAAACGTAAAAAAACATAGTATAGTTTTTCCATTTGAATTAATATTTTCTTTTTGGGTTGGCAATACTTTTACAATTTAATAAAGTGTTACAAGTATCAAATATGCCATGATAGAAACAATTGAACATAACAAAGCTTCTTCCCATTCGTCATAATTAAAAATAAATATATTATTAAAGTTAATAAAAATGAGTCAGGAAGAAAGTTGTACTTCAGAAATACGAGAAATTGCAGAAAATAATCTAGGAAAACTTTTAAAAAGAATATTCAAAACTTTTAGTTATGGTGCGAGCAGAACAAAGTTCAAAATATTGAACAAAAATAAACAATGCTATTGAACAAAATATTGTGTCCATACAGAATCTGACAGAAATAACAATTAATGCCTAGGAAATGTCTACAGTAACTATAAATATGTATGGATATGTATGGATAAAGTACAGATAAATACTATATATATTATATTAAAAATAAAAATAGTACTTTATCGAATAAAACCAGAAATAGAGCATAAACTGGAAGATATTTCTATTATTTTTAGGTCGTTGTTTTATAGTTGTGACTAGAAATTAGTTGACGGGCCCCGTCAGCATGTTATATATTTCCGAGTATAAATATTTCAGATAAATATCTAGTAGAAACGATCTATTTGCAAGGTTAAAGGTTAGTATTTTAAAAGCTGTTTTCATACAAAGAGTGCGAAAACCCTCTTTTAACTGAACAACAATTTTTTTAAAAGTATTTAGGAGACGAATAAGTACGGTGCAAGAACTCTCTGAAGACAGACCGGCAACCAATCGCCGAATGAAAGTATGTGTGATTCCCCGACATCAGTCCGCCGTTTATTTGTGAGTTGTAAGATTAAAATCGTAAACTAAGGCACAAGAATGTCGCGTTTTGAGTCTGAAAGAGAATATTGATGTTGTGGAAGTTTGGAATTTGATAACAATGATTTGGGCGAGTTCATTAACATTGATAGCAATGTGCTATTAGAAGATGATAGTGACCCCATTCCTACCGATTATGTAGTCCAAACTTAAACCACATCTCTATCTGACGACTCTGATGAAGAAGTTGAATGCAGTAATCAAACAAATGTCACCAATTATCAACAAGCCATTAGTATGGTAAAGGAATTATAAGAGTATGCAAAGAATAGAGGTGACTCTACAGCAATGGAATTGTTATCAGACTTGGAATTGTATTTTCTAGATTGCAAGTATAAAACGCAAACACGTCAAACAACTATATTAGATTTTTTTAGTACTACATCCTAACTAAAACTAGTGTATTTTTGTTATGTTATGTTTATTTGTACATACATATACATAGTAATAATTTTGCATTTACATATATTAGCTAATAACAAATTTCCCATCGGCGGACACCTCTAATAGGCGGACACATTTAGACGGTCCCGTATGTGTCCGCCTAAGGGAGGTTTCACTTCTATACTATATTTTATAGATAATTTTGCAATAAAATTTTTGCTATAATAATTTTACTATAGACTTTTCCGTGACTAGGACACACTTTCAGGTAAAAGTCCCAGTCCCAGTGCTGCTGCCTTGCCCCGAACTGACTTACGCCACGAAAGAAAATATACTTTTTAACAAAAGTACCTTACCTTAATTAAAACATCTCGAGTTACAAACACTTGCTCTAGTACTTAATTGAATTTGCCTATTTTATCATTGTTATATCGAAGCAAAAATTACAAATTATTTGCAAAAATTTGTCTTCGTCTCGAACCAACTGCGTTCGACAAATTCGTTGATATGCAAAAATGCAATTCCCGAAATTTACATAATCATTTGCATTCTTTCCAGATCACCTGATATTTGATGGCATCATTTTGACAGGCCCAATTTGGGCCCTACTACCTGCGCCCGATGTTCGATTATCGCTAGACCGATGATCGATTGATTCACACCGGAAAATGCCATTTGCCGGCTTATTTGGCACTGAAGTGGGTATGTGCGGATTAGGATGTGACAATAAGAATTATATAGGTTTATTGTAAGGTTGGTTGTATAGTTTTTAGTGGTATACATACAACTTGTTCAAGATAAGGAGGGCCAGTACAGGGATCTCGGAAACCGTAAGAGATACGAAGTCGGTTAAATGGAGGTAAAGTTGCGCATTTACGTGCCTAATAATACGCCGTTTAGAAAGTTTTAAAATTCCGAGTAGTTCCGGAGATATCCGGAAAAAACGAAATTCTAAAAAATCGTTTTATTGTTTTCCTGGGATTTTTTGAGATCGAATTCTAAAGTAAATTGCCACTTTTTCCGCTCTATCTAACAGCGTTAATTGTTTTGTAATCCGAAGAGTCGTCTTCGAAGGGCATTATCAACTTTATTTTTTTAAATCCGGTCCTGTTTTTCTGATATTGGAATTTGATAGCTTTTTTTCTTCCGAATGCAACGATGTATGACACATTGTGGTTTAATGACGTTTCGAGGGTTTTTTGAACAACATCAGGAAATTTTCGGATACGGTCCTGTATTTCTCCTAATTTTATAAATAATATCTCATAAGTAAGCTCTAAATTTTTTACTTATGTTGGACTAATTCAATAAATAACAAATAATTTAATAATAAACCATAAATAAGTGAAACATAAATTACAAAACAGTAATAAAACGAACCTAAAGGTTTTTTTTATAGTGTTTACCGCTCGAGTTATCTATTCAGGCGAACACCGGATAACCGTCACACGTCACTTATTATCTTCGATACTCGAGCTTCGCTTGACGCCGACGGAAATGTACCATTGTAGTGTGACCGAGTTAAAAAACTGCTCGTATATTCGAACAGTTTTTCGCTCGATAGGAAATACTCTAGTTATAAATTCAAGCGAAAAACCGAAAATCATCGCCTGTCACTTGATACCCGACCTTCGATCTACGCGCCGTACCACCCGAACTGTGCCGATTGGCAACGTTCGAGTTTGATGCTGAGAAGGTAAACGCGACATACGTCTTTCTTAAAGGCACATAAACGAGAAGGCACATACAAAAAAGTATGCCAAATCACTCAGTGGATACATCACGACAGGGGTATTGTTTAGACTGGCTAGCCAGCGGCGATTGTAAATTTTTAAAAAATTTAAAGATTCAATTTAAAAAAAAATCAGTATCAACTGTTTGTTCTTGCTTACTCTAGACTTTGTTCGGGTTTAGAACAAATTTCTAAACCGTCGCTGGCATTTTATCAACACATTCTTCTTAGTCATAAAAATGTCAAGTTATTAATCGCTCGAGCGATTCACTCGATTATAAAATCGCTCGAGTATCAAGTACTTGCTTATTAAAATCATCGGTTTTTCCCAACACTAATTAATATGGCCATTGATCTATACTGTACTTTTAATGGCGAATCTTCCCTATGTTAAATTCAGAGTGGGTCCCACAACAGATCCCTGTGAGACACCAATAATAAAATATCATTATTTATTAAGGCGGCAATATTACTAGTATTATTAATTAAAGACATGGTTTTTTTGGGTTTATTAGCTTTATCTATGTATTCCCGATATATTATTATACATAAGTACTTTAAATGTTTAATTATTTTATCGCCTAAGAAAGTAATTATTATTAACGCTCTAAACGGATTAATAAGATAATTAATTAGTCGTTGCCTGGTATCGACATTTATCTGATTAATACTGACAAGTCAGTAATTTTTTTGACAAATTTATCGCCAGCTGTTATGAATAATCTGCTTACCAATTAGTTTCTATTATGAAAGTAATTAAAAATATTATTCTTAGCCATAATTAGCTTGAACTGTTTTCTTTGTTTCTGCAATTATGTATATCCAACCTTCGTTTTTATATCTACAGTGTGAATCGGTAGGCGCGGACAAAATTCCAGGAGAATTGTATAATATGTGAAAATAATGTATAAAACTCATGCGGATGGCCAATTAGTGCGGCAAAGGCCCATATCTCCAGAACCATTAAATATAGTGGAAAACTTTCTTCAGGAAAGTTATTAAGGGCTAAGAGGTGCATCTTATAAAATTATTTTCTACTATACAGAGTGACCCGAAAAGGCAGTTGAATTTACCGTGAAATTCTGTATATAGCGCAGCAATTATTTATATACAGGGTGTTCCTTTATGACGTGCTAATATCTCAGGGTATATGTCCGCAACGGCTTAAATTTTTTGCTACAGGGGCTTTTATTTTTTAAATGGTTATTTTTTAATATTTCCGAAAGTACTTTAGATATTATTTTCAATTTTGGTATGTGTTAATAGGATATAGAAACACAAATTTTAATTAAAAAAGTTACTCAATTGTTCCACCAGTGGCGCGGCGCCTCTGCAAACATATCCTCTGATATTTTTTACAAAAAAGATGGTACGCCACTGACATTTTTCCATGTGAAAATTTTTCTTATTAGCCTGGCCAATTCTACATGAAAACGGTCTCTTGAGTTTTTCTCGTTCTTGATTAAAAACCACTAAATACATATTGAAACTCATTATTAACATTGATAAAATAATTAATGATAAATTTTGTTTTATAAAAATTGTTGGAAATGGCCACCTTTACTTAAAGGGCATGCTTCCGCCCGTCTTCGCATCGAATTGCCCACTCCAACAATTTTTATACAACAAAATTTATCATTAATTATTTTATCAATGTTAATAATAATGAGTTTCAATATGAATTTAGTGCTTTTAATCGAGAACGGTACATCTGGCGAGAAAAACTCAAGAGACCGTTTTTATGTAGAACTAACCAGGCTAGTCAGAAAAAATATACACATAGGAAAATGTCAGTGGCGTACCATCTTTCTTGTAAAAAATATCGGAGGACATGTTTGCAGGGACGCCACTGGTGGAACAATTGAATAACTTTTCTAACTAAAATTTGTGGTTCTATATCCTATTAACGCATGCCAAAATTGAAAATAATATCTAAAGTACTTTCGGAGATATTAAAAAATAACCATTTAAAAAATAAAAATTCAACACCCTGTAGCAAAAAATTGAAGCCGTTGCGGACATATGTTCATATGAACTTTTCTTTATAAAATGACCTAAGGAATCACACCCTCTATTATTATTATAGTTACTCGTATAATTCTTCATTCCACAATTTCGTTCAATAATTTGCATCCTTACTACTATTTATTTTTCTATTTTTACCTTACTACTGCTTATTTACCTCAGTCCTCAGTGAATTGTACGCAGGTAGCCTGCATAACGAACGGATTGTGCACAATAAATGATATATTGCCACGTTCATTTGAATATGATTCAGAGCACCCAAGAGGAGATGAAAGACCCTTTTCGGAAGAATAAAAGAGTACGTCGGTGGCGGTTCAGTTCATTTCGGAATATTCAAATGAAGCTTATTGAAAAATTGGCATACGAGATGCACCTTGGTTTCGACGTCGCGCTATGAATTTGCATAATACGTCGTATTGTGTCCTGTGTGTAAATCACTTTTACGTGCAAGGGTCGCGTTAGTTTGGCGACAATTTCGTGCAACTTCAACATCGAATGTAATTTTTGTGGAAAATATTTTCTTGAAAAATGATTCATACAAATATTTGTTATCATAGCTAACTATGAACTTACATACGTGAAATGAATTTACCAAATAATGTTCGGCTATTGGCCAAACAAGTGTTTCTTCTTGAACATGCGAATATGGAATTTCGGCATCTATGAGGCTGCTTGAGCTTATGGCAGGACACACAATTCCACTGGCTTCATCTATTAATTTGCTGGGCGTCAATCTGGGAGGAAATATGTCCTGGCATAACCACGTTGTGGCAATCGCCAAGATAGCTTCTCAGAAACTTGGTGTACTACTCCGAACCAAAAAGTTGTACACACCTCAACAACTTTTGACACTATACAAAGCCCAGATTCTACCATCACTAGAGTACTGCTCTCATGTCTGGAGCTCTGCACCCAAACATACTCTTCGGCTACTGCATTCCATCGAAAGGAGGACCATTCGTCTGATCGGAGACCACGAGCTGACGAAGAGCCTCGACAGCCTAGAACATCGAAGACAGTTTGGGGATTTAACTCTCTTTTATAGATATTTCCATGCAAATTGCTCCGCTGAACTTGTCATCTTAATTCCGCCCAGAGCGCCGAATAGCTGAAATACACGACGAACCACTGCCGCCCATCCATATGTGGTTAAGCCTAGTACTCCTCGAACTTCATTATTTAAGAATTCTTTCATCCTTATTCCCGAGGTCGTTTTTCCCCACGAATTTAACCTCCAACGATTCAAAACCAATGTGAATAGCTTTATTCGCACATGCACCACTCCCAGAGTGCCTTAAAGGATTTTTCCTATAGTGCTTTTGTTTGATCATAAAAAAATGGCCTTGTACGAAATGATTTCTTCATTAAGCTTACCCAGATAAATCCATTATTTAGACCATGGGTGGGCAACGTCCGGCCCGCTGTATGATTTGATCCGGCCCGCGAGACATTTTGAAAAATCTTAAAAATTATATTAAAAAATTAAAAAATAAAATTAAAAATATTACACGACTTACTCATACTCACGGAAGCAAGTGAACGAGCAAGCCGAGTGGCGGCGATCATCAAAGAGTGAGGCGGCAAACAAACATCAAAGCCTTTGATGTTTGCCGCCTCACTGGCGGCGCAACAAAAGAATGTTCTACACTAGACAATTCTAGATCATTCCTTCATTTTGTCTATATAAGCGGGTGGATGGCCCGAACTTTAGTTCAGTTTTATTTGAGCTACCGAGGTGATAACTTCGACAAGCGATATCCTAGCGAACTGCTAGTGACGTCAATTTGCTTTGTGACTGTGTGCATCTTGAGTGGTTACTAATTATATTTTGTTATTAAGTTTATCGAACGAAAAGTAAACGAAATGATTTGTACAGCCATTTGAAAGCGTTTCAGAACAAAATCCGCTTGTGGGAGGCACAGATGCTGTCTGGTAACAGTTACCATTTCACCACGCTCTCTGCGTATGAAAATATTGCTTATGCTCAATACGCTGAAGAACTCAAGTTACTGTCGGAGCAATTTTCGAACAGATTTAGCGATTTCAAAAACATGGAAGACTGTTTCAATTTATTTGCTACTCCAACAAAATGTAATGTACAAAATGCTCCAATACACTTGCAAATGGAGTTGATCGAGATTCAAGAAAACTCACTCCTAAAATCTAAATTTGAAGACGTGGAGTTGTGCGATTTCTACAAAAAATACCTCGAAGAAGACCATTTTCCGCAGCTTAGAAAATTCGCAAGAAGATTGATTTGTGCCTTTGGCAGTACTTACAAATGCGAACAGTTATTTTCAATGATGAAAGTTAATAAGTCAAAACATCGTACAAGGCTGACTGACGATAATTTGGAAAATTCATTACGTCTTTGTATCAGTGGAATTAATCCAAACATCGATGGATTAGTTTCCCAAATTCAAGCTCAAGTGTCTCATTGATTTCGGTGTCGCTATTTAACATTATATATTTTTTTATAATATATTTTTGTTTCTTTTATATTTATCTATTTATTTTAATAAATAAAATTAAATATTTTTGTATCGCAATTTTTTCACTCATCTCGGGGTTTTTTTTAATTTATTTATTTACGGGACTAGCCCATTTTCGTAATAACAATATGTTTTTCAGAAAGTTTGCTGGATGAAACCTCTTTTTCGGAGAAAATATTTTTGTATCGCAATTTTCTAACTTTTCATTAGAGCGCTTGACCTTGAAAATTTCAAAAAAATTCGCCTATGGCGCTAATTGGAAACGGCACGCTTCGCTCGCCTGCGGAGGGTGTATGGTGTGCCACAGAAATAATCCCGTGTGGCCCGCTACCCATTTTACATTTATTATGTGGCCCTTTAGCCCAAAAGGTGGCCCATACCTGATTTAGACCTTCACCGCGTGTATATTAATGAACACATATCTGTCATCTATATGGTTTAATCCAGCGGCGAGGCTCAGTTCTGTTCGAAACGTGAAAATAGCTGTACGTCAACTACGGTTCCCTTATAGGAACGTACTAGGGGTATCTTAATAAACATGGTCAAATTAACGTACAAAACATCGGAAAATCAATAAGTGTTGTATAATTAGTTCCTCTTTCATTATTTAAACAAAAAAAGTTCAGGTCCGTATTTAAAAAAAATAAGTTGATGATGGCGACCCAAACGAAACATCGCATTAACAATCTGATGAAGCCATCTTGTGGAGAATAAAAAGTAGCAATGGGAAAGTGAAATTTATCCCGAATCGCTAAATCCTAGATTTTGCCAAATATTTTGAAAGCCCTTATATTTATTTTTGATTTTTTTGCGTCTTATGATTGGGCCCATAATTACGCAACTTTGCCCTAAATTAACCGTCTTCGTATCTCTTAAACGAATAAATCTGTATTATATATCATTTATTTTTATTATACTTACTATGTATTAAAATGTCTCTTTAATTCAAAATAAAAATAAATCAATATTCCGACCCTGTACCCATTTATTGGGGTTTAAAGGGGGGTAGACACAATGGGGATTAATCAGGTAGTTAATTTTTTAAATAAAAGTCAACGATATGTCTTGAACCACATCATAACATCGAAAGCAAATGTGAATATAATAGTATTACCGGATAGCAATACTTATACCTACATTATAGAAAATTTACACCCTGTATAAATAGTCCTAACCCTTCTTCCGCATACCTGCTGCTTTGCATATGACGCAAGGTTGCCTAAAAAAAATCAACTCACCCCCTGTCTGTCTGCCTTCTTTATGCATTAAAAACACAGTTTTTTCTTCAGGTAGACCCAACGGCTGCTTCCCGATGGTCTGCCATTGTGTAGCAAGGGGTTCAAATTTGAATTTCTTTGAGACGATCGTTTCTCTGTAGGGATGCCTTTATTGTGCTCGTGTATTTATTTTTCTATTTGGGGATGCTTTTGTAAAAAGAGGAAGTAACATGTGTGCGCCGGACGTCTTTGTGATGACGACTGTGAGATATTTTCATTTGCATATGGGGTTTTTTTTTGTAATGGTTTGATATATTGAAAATTTTTATTTCTAATATTTTCTGATAATAATTATCTTATTTACCTATGGATTATGCTGAAACCAAAAGGCATTTTTGTCGGAATCATTTGAGTTTTTGGTCGCTCAAGACGCACGAAAATCCAAAACTACTACTACCCTGACAGTATAAGTACTTCTATATGGAAGTAGGGTGTGTGGGACAGTTGTCGCACTTTTACAGATAAAATCGTAAAATCGTCTGTTTCGTATTAAGGTGCATTTATACATGCATGGATTTAGTCGCGCCAATAAAAGCTGGCGCACCAGTAAATAAAATTAGCAAGTGTAAACATCGACTTGCATAAAAATGTATTTTTGCATGCATAGACCAAAAAAGTCTGTCACTGGCGTCAGTGGTGACAAATTCGTACAGAAAATCAAAACTTGCAAGTATAAAGAAGTGCTTGCACGTCGGCGACCGCTCGCCAGTTTTTAGTTTGATTTTCGTTTAGGTTCTAATTTTTGTTGATTGTAGTTTATATAGTTTATTATGCCTAAAAAAAAGTGGTCAGCAGAACTGACAAACAAATTTCTTGAAATTCGAAGATGGTTTCTATTGCTTGTAGGATCCTCTACTGCGAGTTCGACTAGAAGTTTTGCAGAAGCACCAAAAGCACGTCGACGATCAATCCATGATTTAACCCAGACACGGCCTTTTCGTCGTTTCTTTTTCTGTATTTCTTTTATCTTTTTTTCCACTAAAAGTTCAGTGACGACTATTTTACAGGTTCGGAAAGTTCACTCGACATAGATAGTGCGCACTGTGGAAAACACTTTAAAAATGAAACTGGAGTGCTACTTATTTTTGTTTTCTGAACAAAGTGTAAACCTTTACTGGCGTGCAAATAGAACTGACGCGGCCACTGGCGCCACTAAATCCATGCATGTGTATATGCACATTTATATTTCTTACAAAAATAGCAAAGTCAATTTTAAACCATCCATAACATATATAAATATAAAGAAAACGAAAAGAAATTACTTCATGGTTACAAAAAAATATGCAGAGTTGTAGGGAGAGATGCCTGGTGAACTTCTCCATGAGGGACAGATGCCTTATTGATTAATGTTGTTTTTTTTCAATTATTTCTGTTTGCATATGTTGAACATTGTACATGTCTCATGTAGCCATTTTGCACATCTGACACAATAAAACCAATCCACAGTTTTAGTCGTGCAACTGTATTCCTCGAAACATTCCACACAGCAGCTTTTCTGGGCATTGTAAACCTACAAAACATTATCATTTTTTATTTATTCTGCAGGTGCATGGCTATTAGCTATTATTTTCATCTAAGCACATAAATACTAATCTATAACATCGCCTATCTAACCTAGATTTTCCTTGAAATTTAGTGTGCAAATAAAATATGTCTTATAAAATATCGGACATTGAAAATGTTACTCATCGTCTTAATTATTAAATTACAAATTCAAAAGGACTATTCCTGTTTGAGTGGGTGAGTTGACCAATTCAATAAAGGAATTTTTCTTCTTTTTAAATGCAAGTTTATCAAAATTTTCACAAATTTTTAAAAAACAAGAGCAATTTTCATGAAACCACAACTGGCATATTATGCATTGCAGCCAATCCTCTTTCTTTTAGGTGCTGCTGTAGCTTTCTCCACATCCTGAACATTCGGTTTCATCCATCTCGGAAGGAGTATCATTTTCTTCTTCATATTGGACGAGTGTATTCTCCTCCTCCTCATCAGAACTTGAAAAAGGCGAGCTTCTCCTGTTTCGAAAAATTGATTTCATTTGTTTTTTTTCTGGAGATCTCTATCCCTACAATTTAGTGGTCGTCTTTTCCGAATGCTAGGGAGAGATGGCCAACGTAACAAATAAAATACACGGTATGCTCTTAACGGTTTTTGGAGGACAAGAAAAATTAAAAGACCGCATACACAACTAATACTAGCCGTCTGAATTCAGATGTCGCTGTTGCCAATGTATCGTTTTAGTGCATGTGCGTACCACGTGAGGTACGGCAACTATCCCCCACGCGGCATCTCTCCCACACTTACCTTAGTTGTTTAGGCATTTTGTTCACTTTGCCTTACGAAATGGCCCAATCCTACAATATTGGTGTTAGCATGAGCATGGGTCCGCCACACACAATTGAGCTTGCTAATTGTAAGGAATTTATAATGGCTTATATTTTACTCTTATATTGTTTCCTGTAAAAAAATAACTCTCGCACTAGTCATTGGTGATAAAAACGCAAATCTTACTCATCTGTATTAAATAACTTACCTCAAAACATAACAATTCGGTCTTTTATCTTATGTGTAATTTAACAGACACACGTAGCAGGCAATTCATGCACTGTTACATTTTCGCCAATTTAACTCGAAAACCTTTCGTTCAAAAGACAAACGACAGGAATATCAAACGGTTTTTTCCCAATATGTCGACATATCAGTTCGTTAGAGTTTTTGTGTTTTTTTAGCGTGATAGCAGGCGAATAGAGATTCACTTTTCTATATTCTAAACTCTTTGTTCTGACATACTGAAGGATAGAATTTAGGAACACGGGAACTGGCTGTTTTTTCGAGAGTTTCTTTCTAAAACAAATACAAAAAGCTAAGCAATATTCTGAATTTCTTGAAATTCTATTAAAGAGAAAATTTTATGCTTGGTAATTGTAGCCAATCAGTTGCTTACATTTTCACTGAATTTTTTCGGAAATCATCTATAATATGCATCTAGCTGTAAGATAATAAGTGGACATCTCCCTGGCTTGACAGATGTAATAAAAACAGTCGCGTAAAATATTTTCAAAATTTTGTAGGTTTGTTAATACAAGGTGTTACAAATTCGGCCTTCACCGTTGGTATTTCCGAAACGGTAAGTCGGTTAAATTGGGACACAGTTGCGTAATTATGGGCCCAATTATATACCGCAAGAAATATCAGAAATAAATACAAGGGCATCCGAAATATTTGGAAAAATCTAAAATTTTGCGTTTCGGTTTTTATTTTCTCCTGGCTTTGTTCGAAGCGATGTACAAAAATAAATTTCACTTTCTCATTGCTGCTTTTTATTCTCCACAAGATGGCATCATCAGATCTTTAATGCGACGTTTCGGTTTGGGTCACCATCATCAACTTCATTTTTTTAAATACGGGCCTGGATTTTTTGTTTAAATTATGAAAGAGGACCGAAATCTACGTTCAGTAATATACAACACTTACTGGTTTTCTAACGTTTTGTTCCTTAAATTGACCATATTCATTAAAATAGGTACCCCTAGTATGTTCCTGTAATTAACGCCGGGGCTATAAACTAATGAAAATAGTCACTAGCTATAGTCAAAAATATAAATATGAAATTTGCATAAGTCTCTCAAATTATAAATTACATGAATATTGTACATAAATAGTGTTTAGTTTTCAAGTATATTGGTGGTTTTTATAAAAATTTGTTAAAAATAACGAAGATGTAAGGCTACAGGTGACTCACAGCATTTACAATTTGAATAGAGTTGTACAATTTTCACACCCTTTTATTTTGCCTAATAGTGAGATTTATGCATATTTCAAAACATTTTTTCTATTAAAAATAAAAAGTCTATACTTTTCATATGGTATTAATATCAAATACCAATGTATGGAAAAATTATTATTTTCCAGACCACCCGATGACACCTTATACAATAAGGGCGTATTTCTGTCTACATAGTAGCACTTTAAAATACTATTTCAGTTTGAATGGTACTATCAAGAAAAGGAAGCCTTTTCCATTGATAGGATGTAACCACCTGCAGACCGGTTTCGAACTCTTTTGTTCACGTCAGTACAGGGTAGGTGTACATACCTATCATCGGAGAAGACTCTAATACTTCACGCTGCATTATCAACGGCAGTCGAGTAAATACAGCGCGCAGCGCTATCTCTTAGAAGTCCCACACAATCTGAACCGACGTTATTTGAATAAATCAAAAATAAAAAGTCTATACTTTTCAGGTGGTATTAATATCAAATACCAATGTATGGAAAAATTATTATTTCCCAGATCACCCGATGACACCTTATACAATAAGGGCGTATTTTTGTCTACACAGTAGCACTTTAAAATACTATTTCAGATTGAATTGTTCTCCGATGATAGGTATGCACACCTACCCTGTACTGGCGTGAACAAAAGAGTTCGAGACCGGTCTGCAGGTGGTTACATCCTATCAATGGAAAATGCTTCCTTTTCTTGGCAGTACCATTCAAGCTGAATTAGTATTTTAAAGTGCTACTGTGTAGACAAAAATACGCCCTTATTGTATAAGGTGTCATCGGGTGGTCTGGGAACTAATAATTTTTCCATACATTGGTATTTGATTTTTTCTATAATCAGAAGATTTTTGATATTTTTAGATTAGTTAGACACTAAAATATTATTACTAGTTTAAATTTAGTGAAATAAACGTGATTAAACAAGTTTTTCTTTCATGAAGTTTGCACAAGTCCAAGTTAATTTTAAATTAGAGAACGAATTTTACATAAGTCCACTATTTATTATCATTATACCCTTCTAATAAACGCAATCAAACCCACTAATTAATTTTTATTTAACAATATTTTTATTTTAAGCCGTAAATCAGTTTTCTTGTTCCCTCTGTAAAATTGTTCGTTTCGGACATGTGAAATTTTAATATTAGGCTGATGATATGCACGCTTGCTAAAATATAATGCTTCACAAAACTTGTACTTTAACTTAGTAAGTATATGGAATCTCACAATTTAGTGATATTATTTTTATTGAGGTTTATGAGGCTCATCGGAGAGACATTAGATACTTCCTAATACCTAGACATTTTTAATAAGTGATCCGGGGTGTTCTAGCTTATAACAGTTTTGAGATATCAGTTCAAATATAATCTGTTCGGTCGTTTCAAACGGAAATACCAAACATAGCGTTTACTTGACTGACTTGTTTGCAAGAAAATAAAAAACGTTTTCTGTTTTCCTTCTTGCCTCTATTTTTACCCCTATAGCATGTCATGGAAACGGGCGATACGTCATTCTTGTATGATGGCACGACAAACACAAGGACCAATTTTTCTGAAACGATCGTTTGGATATCAAATATGCATATGTAATGTTATTGAGCTCTGGGTATAGAATTACAAGTTTAAAACGTGCTTGGAATAAGTACGGGACTGCCAAAGGGTAATCTTTTTACCATACATAAGTTTCTTCTGTTAAACATAAAAAAGTTCAAATCGACTGGCGGTGTTTAATTTAATAGCAACGATGAGTTTTTTTGGTGTTTAATGTCGGTCTGAAACATTTCTTACCAAATTGATCACCCTGAGAAAGTTTCTTATTTTATAAAGTATTTTATTTACAAGCATGAATTTAATAATGACATTTCATCTATCTTTGAAAGGTGGAAAGTTAACGTTTTTTTACTTTTACTTTCCACCCGGGTGGAAAGTAAATAATTTTTTTTGTAATTTTTTTAAAAATCGATATCTCAAAAAAAAAACGAACACACCAACATACAGTGTGTTCGATTTTTTCGGATTGTATCCTTTGTTTTGCTTCTTTAAAAATGCTAATCGCTTTGCGTTCTTAGATATGTCTACTTTTCCCTAATTGATAGAGTGGCCCTCAGCATTGAATATTGTGACCAAGTCGTTGATATCTTCTTGGTCTTGGCATTTTCACTGAAATAAGCTAGTAGTGCGAACTTTGTGTCATGTACACCATTCTTTGAAACACTTATATGCCTTGTCATATCTCGGGTGGCTTTTAGTTGGCAGAAGATCTTCTTCTGCTATTTTTGCTGCTTCTCGAATTTCCGGTGGAGTAGCAGTAAAATTAAATTCCGCATCTGCATTTTCTGTTGTTAAAATAATATATCGTTTATTGACATATAAACTATATTCAAAAAATTATATTTGCCATCTTGATGTGTATTATTACCTACGTTATTTTACCACCTGCGGTTATTTGAAATTTCTGCCTAATTTTTCAATGGAAAAGTCAAAATGACATTTATCTTTCATTAATAATTTTAATTCAAAATAATAAGAAGTGGATGTTAGATGTGGTTGTAAATAAAATAGTATACAAACCTTCGTTAAAAGTTTCATTACTGTCTCGAGATTTAGTTACTACCGACTTTCTCGACAGAAATGAAACACTTTCCATCTCCGTACGTAATATACTATAACAACGTTATGCCAATCATAGAAGGTATTGAAATCATCGAATGTTGAAAAAACACCAATATTAAAAAAAAATGTAAGAAAAAGGATTAGCTGTTGTTTTCTAAAATCCTTAAATTGACAGGTCGAAAAAAATGTTGTCCCAGAATTTGACACCCCAATAATTGACACAATTTATTGCTTTTTTTTACAGATTTACTCATAATTTACAAAATATATAGAACTAGAATACTAAGGCTACTAACAAAAGAAAAAAGGTGAATATTGGTAGTATAGTACCTATATTATTTAAAATATCATCTTAGGAATCAAATAGGTAGTACTTAATAAACTACGCTTCAAAAACAGTCATTCCGCCATATTGTGAAAAAATGTAAACATGAACGAGTTTGTCAGATTGCAGTCTCAAAGGGTTGGTGCATTTAATTTTTAGGTCAGATATATTGATTTCTTAAATTATAGCAAGTTATACAACATGTCAATTATTGGTCGAATGTCAATAATTGGGTGTTTTACCCAAACTTTCTTATTTCGGCAATTCAACTAGATTAAATTTCATTTGATATCTTTTCAAGCGGCACATTTCTCTCCATTCTTCTTTTATCTGTTACTATAAATTGTAAGCAAACAACATTAAATGCGGTGTTTCATTAGGGCCGGCCACCGGCCATATCTCGGAAAATACAGGGCATAGGAAGTCTGGGCAGAATTTCACGATTAAAGTGGCTATGAGAAAATCCTGAAAATTATTTTTAAGTTCCGCATTCCGTCACAAGGGTACACAATTGAAAAGCCAATATTAATATTCCAAATTTCTCCTAATGTTCCAACATTAAGGTACTAAATCGCTATAAGCTATTGAGAGTGTAACCAATTAAATAGCAGTTCTAAACTACTTATCTAATTTTAGTAAACCTTAGGTTGCTTGGAAGAGAAATATAAGTACTTTTAATTGTCGTATCCAGCGGTACACGATAGTACCAAATAAAATTGCTAGAGGGCGCAATTTGCAAGATTAACAGTTTTCGTTAATTTTATCCTGAAAACTGAAAGCATACGGTATAATTATGGTATCATAATCGAAAAAAAGTTAAAATTTGCAAGAAAAACTTGAGAATCTCAGTTTTCTCAGATGCCTAGAGTCACAATTATTGCCGAAAAAATAGTTTTTAATAATTTGACTTATATTGTAAGTAATGCAGTTAAAGATTAAAAAATTTGGGATAATGTAGGAAAAGAATGGGTCTTTTTATTTCATAAAAGTACTAGCCATTTTTATATAGGGTATTTTTTTAAAATTGGAATTTGACTTATGAGTATTTATTATATTATACGAGAGAGGTGTAATTTTTAAAATAACCTATATTTATTAGAAATGTCTAGTATTCTTATGTATTAATAATACCCATTTTTTTTCTAAATTTAGCCTTGAACCAGAATGAACGCATCTTGTCCCATCACTGTGTATATAATGCTTCTGTGTTTTGGCCGATATTGGACATGATGCTCTATTTTGTAAACATGTAATATATAATATTTTCATTTACTACAAAATAAGACGCATTAAACCAAGGTACACGTAAATAATTTTTATAGAGAAACAACACTAAAACACAGTGCTTTCAAACGAAAATTCTAAATTATGAATTAAATCTGGTTAACTTGGTGTTCCCCTAGGCGTCTAATAGAAGTCATCCTCTTGAAACCAATTGAGGATTAAAATGATCAAATTATAGAACTATGACGATAATAAATCATAAATATAATTACCATATTATGAGATATTGATATTTAATTAAAAATAAATGCGTGTCATATAATAGAATATTGTGTCAGTAAATAAAACCGATTAAAATGCGAATCATATAATACACGATTATGACTAATAAATAATTCAACCTAACTAGAAAAGTGTTATATATAAGTAATTCAACAGAAATGAACGAGTATGTTTCTTCCGAAGCTTTTAATTTAACAACGGTGTAAATTTTCTTACAGAAGGAAATTAAATTAAAATAAGCACGGTATTGTGCATATTAATATATACACGGTGTAGAAAAAAGGTCGGTACCCCAGAATAACTCCGGTGCATCGCATTGCAGCGGAAAATGTCTGGGGAAAAAGAAGAAATAGTTTGCAACTTAAACCACCCCCCCACCCCCTTAACCACCGGGCGCGGTTGGGGTAAGTTAAGATTTTCAAATGGAACCCCATATTTTTATTGGCGTATCGTATTCTCCGATCAAAAATAAACATATTTTGTCCGAAATTTTTTTTTATTCGGGCCCATCCTTCACCAATAATCACCATGAGAAAGACAAAATCAGAACCGTGCGACAATCAAGTTTTATCCCGGAAATACTCTTTTTCTCTGTCTAAAAAATGTCCATGGAAAACGTTAATTGTGTTCCACGGGCATTTTTTAGTACAATACAGAGAAAATGAGTATTTCCGGGATAAAACTTGATTCTCGCAAAGTTCTGATTTTGTCTTTCTCATGGTGATTATTGGTGAAGGATGGGCCCGAATAAAAAAAAATTTCGGACAAAAGATTATTTTTGGTCGGAGGACACGATACACCAATAAAAAATATGGGGTTCCATTTGACAATCTTAACTTACCGCCACCCGCGCCCGAGGGTTGAGGGGGTGGTTTAAATTGCAAACTATTCCTCCTTCAAAACCAAACAACTTTTTCCCCAGACATTTTCCGCTGCAATGCGATGCACCGACCGACCTTTTTTCAACATCGATATAATTGAACAACAAACTAATGCCATTTCTAGAGCAGTTCTAGAGCGCCTGGGGATGCAGGAAGATAAAAATAATAAAACTACAGTGTTCACAATGCTTTAATAAAGAAATTTCTGCCTTGACATGACTACTAATGTCTTAGATTCGCATTATTTTCCAAACAGCATTTAGAATTAAAACAGGGATTACTAAGATTTAGGCATTCTACAAAAAATAATGTTTATTTATATATTAGTTAATAAAATTTACATTAAGAAATTCCTTTCAAAATGTTCATAATTATTTCATATTCTACACGCCGACCGTGCGCCGCTTTTATTCATACATTAACACAAAGGTGGCAATTTACTTAAATTACGTTCGTTATTTCTACTTTTTCTACACACTCGATCAAACTAATAAAAAAGGAACCAAGCAACAACACAACAAACATCACACACGAACTCGTTTCACCCCCCGCAACACACCCCCCCCAAACACACACCCCCTTATACCCGCGCCATTGTTAGACAGCATGTATTAAAAATAAAATCGATGATAAAACGTATTCGATACCGCGAGGGGGGGTGAAAACCCACCCACAACCACCCCTTTATATTGGTCTATCACAATATTCGCCCTATTTCTTCTATTTTTTATTAAGGGTGTTTTTCGACTAAAATTAGGACAAAGACGTATACGTTAGCAGTGCAGCAGCTCTTCTTAATTACTGACGTCTAATTGTAGCCAAAACTTTGGAAGGAAATGAGAAAGATTGAGGTGTTGCCATATCGACCGTTTTGGCTTTTCCATCATAATGGTTGGTAACGTTAATGTTAGGCTCAAAGCTCAAACAAGGCCAATGTTCGATATTTTTGCTCAATCTTAGATATGGACGTTTTAAAACGACCAAAGTCCGAAGTTTCATTAAATGTCGAGATTTTTTCGTCTCCATCAATCGGCCAAACCGGTAATTGTGCAACTACGAAACAACCAATGCTTGCCAGGCATTTTTAGTAAATCGATTGAAATTATACTTAACATTATAAAACTTAAAAAAGATGGAACCATTTGTAATATAGTTTATTTAAAGTCAATTTATAGAAAGATTTAAATAGTTAAAGTAACTTTTGGTATGTTTTATTTTGCTCTAATTAATAGATACTGATAATTAGTGATGCAAGTGTACAAAACACGGCGATAACTAAACTTAACCACTAAACAGTACCTTTTTGCACTAGATACATAAATAGCTTGGAAATTCGTGTGGACTGAACCGAAATGACAGTTTGTTTTAAGCTTTGTCGTTTCATAATTGCATACTTCCAGATTTGGCTATCTGGATGCGACCAAAGCCCGAAATTGAATGAAATTTGTGGCTTTGGTCGTTTTAAAAGCTCCAAGTCCGAACAAAAATAACGACAATTTTTTTTCTTTCTTTATGATCAAACACAAGCACTATAGGAAAAATCCTTTACTGCACTCTGGGAGTGGTGCGTGTGCGCAAAAAGCGATTCACGTTGGTTTTGAATCGTTGGAGGTTATATTCGTTGGGAAAAACGACCTCGGGAAGATCGTTCCACAAGGATGAAGTCCTCCAGATAAAAGAATTCTTAAATAATGAAGCTTGAGGAGTACTAAGCTTAACCACATATGGATGGGCGGCAGTGGTTCGTCGTGTATTTCTGCTATTCGTCGCTCTAGGCGGAATTAAGAGGGCAATGTCAGCCGAGCACCTTCCTGTAAAAGAGAGTCAAATCCCCAAACTGTCTTCGATGTTCTAGGCTGTCGAGGTTCTTCGTCAGCTCGTGGTCTCCAATCAGACGAATAGCCCTCCTTTCAATGGAATCCAGCAGCCGAAGAGTATGTTTGGGTGCAGAGCTCCAGCTGGCAATATCCGAGCTTTGCGCCTAACATATATACAATTATATTAAATTAATTGAAATAGCCAATACTTGGTGGAAATCCTTAACTAATATTGTGAGTAGTGGTCCGCTTTTTGAAAATGCCGGATACAGGAACCAACGTCAACATTTTTGACCGGATCTCGAACCGAAACTGAATCCTGTATTTTTACAATTCGGAATCGGTACAAAACCGATCGTATCGATGATTTAAAGAAGAAGAACGGACTCGTCGGATATCGGTGGCATGACTAATTATGAGACACAGTAAAACAACGTTAAACTTGTAAATTTTCCACTAGGTATATTTTATAAAAATAATACGATATATTTCGTTAATACTGTAGCTTTATGAACATGACAAAGGAGGACATTTCTTTGACGTAAATCGAGACTTTTTGTTCAATAGTCGTATATAAATTTTGTTAACGTATTGAAATGTGGTGTCTATTTCAGGAATTTATATCTTGTTTTCGGAACAGGCTTCGAAAGTAACAATTTTCGGCACCAGGCGAGAAACAGAATATTCTTGGTACCATAAGTACCTATAAAAAGCCAATAACATGTTTCTGGATACCCTCATCAGCTTCACAGACTAATTTTGCCGTCAATATGAAAGGTATTGTCAGTTATACCTTATTTTATTCGAGACATGCATTTTAAAAGTAATTTTCGGTATTGGCAACGTCGCGACGTCTTTTTACATCGCGTCGTCGTCCGCAGCCATTTTGATTCTGCGCCGTGACACGGCCATGCGCCCGATTCGCAACTGTCTTCGGATTTCTTGAGCGCGGATTTTCCTTGCCGCTTTCTGAGCCGAATTTTCATTCTCTATCCTGGTCCTTTACGTTCAAACTCAGATAACAGGTCGTTGCATCATTGTCGCTCTTATTGGGGATGAATCGAGGATGAACTTCTTCGCAAGTTTTGGGATTTTTCGCAGGCATTCGCCGACTTTCCTTCTTTCTGTTAGGTTGAGGGGGTGGGAATTTTATTCTATATCCTTATGCTCCCCGCATGTTTTCAACTTTGTTAGGTTAGATTTTTTTTTTAAAAACCTAAAGTGCCTTTTAAAATTTTTTTTTTCCAAACAATTTTTTTTTATAATTTATTTTTATTATCTTTTTGTCGGCGAGACTGTGCCATATGACGAGCATGACGTCTTCAGGTGACGATGTCGATGATGCTTCTAGATCTGCAACAAGGTAAGGTTGTTAATTTATATTTATTAATTAATTCATTTTATAAATGCGCAACAATTTTTAGCGCATTAAAACGTCACAATTACAAAACGTCTACGCATAACAAAATAATATAATTATTGAAAAAATAGGTACAGATTTTGAAAGCACAGGTACGATTAAAAATATATATTCATCTAAGTTACAGTTTAATAAGATACCAAATTAGCATGTGAATAAATAAACATGAATCATATACAGGTGAGTTTTTCTAAAGAATTACAATGCGATATCTCGGAAATAGTAAATATTTTAATGAAATTTGTAGAAGTTTGATATACAACGTGTCCAAGATAAGGAGGGCCAGTATAGCGATATCGGAAACCGTAAGAGATACGAAGTCGGTTAAATGGAGGCAAAGTTGCTCATTTATGTGCCTAATAATATGCCGTTTAGAAAGTTTTAAAAGATATCCGGAAAAAAACGAAATTCTGAAATATTGTTTTATTGTTTTACTGAGTTTTCTTGAGATCGAATTCTAAAGTATATTGCACTTTTGCATTGCCGCTTTTTCCGCTCTATCTAACAGCGTTAATTGTCTTGTAATCCGACGATACGTCTTCGAAGGGTGATTATCAACTTTCTTTTTTTAAATACGGCCCTATTTTTATGATATTGGAATTTGAGAGCTTTTTTCTTCTGAATGCAACGATATATGACACATTGTGGTTTTAGACGTTTCGAGGGTTTTTTTTGAACAACATTAGGAAATTTTTGGATACGGTCCTGTATTTCTCCTAATTTTATAACTAATATCTCATAAGTATTATCTCTAAATTTTTTACTTATTATATTATGTTGGACTAGTTTAATAAATAACAAATAATTTAATAATAAACCACAAATAAGTGAACAAAAATCATTCCAAAACAGTAATAAAACGAACAACGAAAAAAATAAGGAAGTACATAATCAGGTGTTCAAAATGATTTCCGTTATTGTCTAAGCACAAATAACATCTTCTAACTGCCACATAAAAAACCTCTTTAAACGCTCTCAAACGATCACAATGGGAATGTCAAGTGAAACAAATCACGCGTCACTATCTTAATTTTTTTGTTTCAAGCGCCTACTTTTCTTTTAAATCCCGAATCAACAGACGTTAGAAATAATTTTTCTGTATTTTGTTCACTTATTTGTGGTTTATTATATAATTATTTGTTATTTATTGAACCAGTCCAACATAAGTAAAAATTTAGAGCTTACTTATGAGATATTATTTATAAAATTAGGAGAAATACAGGACCGTATCCCAAAATTTCCTGATGTTGTGAAAAAAACCCTCGAAACGTCACTAAACCACAATGTGTCATAGATCGTTGCATTCGGAAGAAAAAAAGCTCTCAAATTCCAGTATCAGGAAAACAGGACCGTATTTAAAAAAATAAAGTTGATAATGGCCCTTCGAAGACGACTCGTCGGATTACAAAACAATTAACGTTGTTAGATAGAGCGGAAAAAGTAGCAATGCAAAACTGCAATTTACTTTAGAATTCGATCTCAAAAAAACCCAGGAAAACAATGAATCGATTTTTCAGAATTTCGTTTTTTTCCGGATATCTCCGGAACTACTGTGAATTTTAAAACTTTCTAAACGGCATATTATTAGGCACGTAAATGCGCAACTTTACCTCCACTTCGACTTCGTATCTCTTACGGTTTCCGAGATCCCTGTACTGTCCCTCCTTATCATGGACGTTTAAATACATTTTTGGCATTCTCTATTTTGAGAGGTGGTAGCTTTGTATTTAATCAAGCAGATCTTGATCGGAGCATTATTTTTATTTTATGTCTAGGTAAAGACCCCTTCTTCACAAATATTTAAAAATTTTATTAAAAGAAGTTGATGGGAATTCAAAATCATGCAAATTAATTTTTTTTAAACCTCTAAACAGAAAAAAAAATTGTTCATTGTATAGAATATATTTATTAGAAAATATTATTTCGGAAATAACATTTGATGACCAAATTTTGTTTCCTAGCCGAATATGACAAACGATGAGGAAATTAAAGGCATTAGAAATTCCTAACTAGGGAAAATATTGTTTAATATGCAAAAAACAATGTAGGCTGATGGTTATTAAATTCGGTTCGCTTACATGATTTTGCATTCTGGACAACTTTTCTTAATAAAATGTTTCGATGTTTTGTCAAGATCTGCTTGATTTATACAAAGTGTTCCTTAATGGGGTGCTAATATTTCAGGGTGTGATTTTTTAAATGATTTTATGAAGAAAAGATCATATGAACATATTCCGCAACGGCTTACATTTTTTGCTACAGGGTGTTGAATTTTTATTTTTTAAATAGTTATTTTTTTAATATCTCCGAAAGTACTTTAGATATTATTTTCAATTTGGTATGTGTTAATAGGATATAGAACCACAAATTATTAAATTGTTCCACCAGTGGCGTCCCTGCAACCATGTCCCTTGATATTTTTTACAAAAGGATGCCACTGACATTTTTCCATGTGGATATTTTTTCTGATTAGCCTGATCAATTCTACATGAAAACGGTATCTTGAGTTGTTCCCGTTCTTGATTAAAACCACTAAATTCATATTGAAACTCATTATTATTAACATCGATAAAATAATTAATTATAAATTTTGTTGTATAAAAATTTTTGGAAATGGCTACCTTCACTTAAAAGGCATGCTTCCGCCCGTTTTCGCAACGAATTGCCCACTCTAACAATTTTTATATAAAACAAAATTTATCATTAATTATTTTATCAATATTAATAATAATGAGTTTCAATATGAATGTAGTGGATTTACTCAAGAACGGAGCGTCTGACGAGAAAAACTCAAGAGACCGTTTTCATGTAGAATTGACCAGGCTAATCAGAAAAATATCCACATGGAAAAATGACAGTGGCGTTCCATCTTTTTTGTAAAAAATATCAGAGGACATGTTTGCAGGGACGCCACTGGTGGAACAATTCAATAACTTTTCTAACTAAAATTTGTGGTTCTATATCCTATTAACGCACACCAAAATTGAAAGTAATATCTAAAGTACTTTCGGAGATATTAAAAAAAACCATTTAAAAAATAAAAATTCAACACCCTGTAGCAAAAAATTTAAGCCGTTGCGGACATGTGTTTATATGAACTTTTTTTTATAAAATTACCTAGGAATCACACCCTGAAATATTAGCACGTCATTAAGGAACACCCTGTATAATAATAAAATAAACTGTTTTTTTTTTTAATTAAATGCTGCTTTTTATACAAAATCAGGCATTTTTTATTCAATTGTCCATTGTGCAACCCTATACTTAGTTTAAGAATTTTTGCTCTCGTGCAAATATTCGTTTTTCCGTATGGCAAATAGGAGGTAGCAAAAAATGTAGCCATTGCGTACATAAATATTAGTACAATGATACATTTTAATAGCCAAATTACCAAAATTTCATTTCCATTATAAAAAGCAATAAAACTTTCACATTGATAAATCACTGTAGAAATTTATATGTTTTATACCTTCATATTTATAGCATAAAAACCATAATATAAAAGATCCATCAAATTAATTCAGACTTATTGTGGCCGCCAAAATAATAAATTCACGATTTCTAAAGGAATCGAAAATTATTGTTATTAAAGATCGATTAAGGGCCAAATACCCTAAATTCTTAACTGGTTGTTATTCAAGGTGTGAAGCCAAAATACGAACTAAAAATTAAAAGGTCATTAGGGGGTTTAATACTGGTTTTCGGAAATAAATGGGCTGTAGTTTTCTCATAATAAGGCATATTACCAAAATGGCAATGTCATTAAAAACGTATAAGGAGTATCTCTTCCTTTAATGGCAGGGTATTTTAATGCTACATACCAGTGCTGGCACGTGTCTTAGACATGCAGCGCTGGCACCTATTGGTATAATATACAGGGTGTTCAGATAATGCATCAAGATACGCGCATAAAAGGCATACTTTATTTATTCAAATATTCATTTGTCGAAGGTACTATAACTAGAGCTTGATAAAATCTTTCATGTTCACGATAAGTTTTGTTTTGGAAATTTAACGAAATGTCGTTAGCATGTTTATTCTGATTAAATCCCGAGGGCGAAGCTCGAGTGATTTAATCTATGAATAAACATGCGCAAACGATCATTGAGTCAAATTTCTAAAAAAATAAAACTTGTGTCACAATGAAAAATTTAATCCATAATTATTTGATAAGATTACTTCCAGAACTAAAATTAAATATTATAATAATTCGAGAAATACTTTTAATATATACAATATCGATAGTCGTCGATATCGATACTCGCTTATGCTCTCTATTCTAGACTTCAAACCTTTTGACGTTTCATAAGTTTAAGGTTATGTGACTTACATTTTAAAAGAAAACAAGTCGACAATATAAATACGAAAATCCATTGCAAATAGATTGTAAGTACATATTTTTTTACTTAAATCCTACCATTAATAGTATATTAAGATACAAGTTTCATAAGACATTATCTTAGAGCACGTGTATAATCTAGGAAACGACCGGGTAGTTTTCTAAAGTACAAGTGCTCTTATTGTCTTATGAACCGTGTATTTTATAATGCTTTTTCTATTTGGGTCTTTAAAGTCTAAAAAACTAAATAATAAAATATAGTAGATTTTTTCCATCTGAATTAATATTTCCTTTTTGGGTTGGCAATACTTTTACAATTTAATAAAATGTTACAAGTATCAAATATGCCATGATAGAAACAATTGCACACAACAAAGCTTCTTCCCATCCGTCATAATTAAAAATAAATATATTATTAAAGTTAATAAAAATGAGCCAGGAAGAAAGTTGTATTCCGTCAGAAATACGAGAAATTGCAGAAAATAATCTAGAAAATTTTTTTAAAAAGAATATGCAAAACTTTGAGTTATGGTACCAGCAGAACAAAGTTCAAAATATTGAACAAAATAATAAATAATAATTACAATTGAACAAAATATTGTGTCGACATATAATCTGACAGGCATAACAATAATTAATGCCCAGGAAATGTCTACAGTAATATAAATATGTATATATAAAGTAATATGTATAATACTATAAATAAAAATAGTACTTTATTGAATAAAACTTTAGAAATAGAGCATAAACTGGACGATATTTCTATTATTTTTAGGTTATGTTGTTTCATAGTTGTGACTAGAAATTAGTTAACGGACACCGTCAGCATGTTATATATTTCCGAGTATAGGTATTTCAGATAAATATCTAGTAAAAATAATCTATTTGCAAGGTTAAAGGTTAGTATTTTAAAGTTTTTTATAAAAAAATTTTGTCGAATCCATAATGCCTAGAAAACTAATTTCAAGAAAATCGAAGTAAGCCTAAAATTCGAACCCTACTTGCTGCCAACATAAAAAAATAAAATTTCAGTTTCATTAAGTGCAGGTTATTCAATTTTTTTTCATTTCATAATGTAGCCATTACGAAATCCAAATAGAAAAATATCATTAGAATATCGTTTGGCATTAATTAATAAAATGAAAAATACAATATTTTTTTTAACACCCTGTATTTCGAAAACGAAGCGATATGCGAAAAACTTTTATACCACATTTTCGTCTTAAAATAAGGTTAGGATTCACCTCCTTCATTTTTCCAGAGAGGTTGGAAACACCCTGTATATTAAGACAATGAATAGAAATTTATTTTATTAATTTAAATATTGCGGAAAATGATCCTTTTCACACATCTTCACGTTCCTCTAGGTTGATTTGATAACACTAGGCACAAAATTATATTAAAATGTATTATATTTATAATTTGAAATTACATGATTCTTTTTTGCTAAAGGCCGTATTAGACTAGGCAATTTTTTCTCTTGCGCCGGCAATTATAATGGCACGTATTCATGCACAGTAAACCGTTTTCGATCAGCTGGAGCATTGTCAACGGTCAGAACAGCAGTGGGTACTGTCGAAATCCCTAAAATATCCCCAGAATTAGAGATGTGCAAACCTGTTCGTTTTGATTACCAGTTAAAGCAGCTACTGCTATTTACAAATAGGAGGTGCAAAAAGTTGCTGAATTAGCAGTCCATAAGTTTAATAAAGAATGTAAACTGCTAATTTAAGTACCAGTTGGTTTAAATGGCCATTACCTGTTCATACCTGGTTCGGCCAAATTATAAACAGTTAAAAGTAACAGAATAATCCATGTCTACCCAATTGCGCCGGCAAGGGCAATTAAAATGGCGCCTGCCCCATTTCTGGTAATGAGAGACAGCTGATCGGGAACAGTGTACTGCGCATGAATCCGTGTCATTTTAATTGTCAGAAGAGTAGAATTTCTGACTGTAGTACGGAGAACGGTGTACTGCGCCTGAATCCTTGAATTATGATTGCCATTGCTGGCGCCATAAAAATTCCCGAGTGTAATACGGCCTTTACGATTTTAACAACACAGCATAACCTAATTTTTTGCTCACATTCCTTCCGATGCTCAAAACGACCGGGCATACAATAGATGAAATATTGTTACGATCGCCTGAAATACATTATTGGACTCGAAACAAGTTTTCAAGTTTCGCAGAATCGAAAACTTTTAATTCCGACTTCTTAAAACTTCAATTTCCTCTCCTTGAACTTCATTCCAGCTTCTGACCCAGTTTCTCTCGCTTTAATTAGCCGGGGGCGCATCTCATTAGGGAAGGTCGCGATCGAGGCCGACGCCGTATTTAATAACCGACGCTGCAGCGGCGCCCAATGAGCGTCTCGACGCTTAATCACAGGCCGACGCTCTCTTGCCCTTTCGCTTTCTCTTATCGTTCGTGTTCTGTTTTAAATTGTTAATTTGCTTTTTAAAAGGTTTAGGGGTTTTGATGACGACAAGGATTTATTGGTGTCGGTTGTAGGTGTCAGGGACAAATTATAGTTTGAAAAGAGATATCTATACTAAAAGCAAAGTGTTGTTGCACGACATATTGCCTTTTATATCGATCTTTATGTGGGATTTTAAATTAGATTTGTTTTTTAGTCCATCTAATATGTTATCTATAATATTCTATAATGGTACTTTCTATTTGAAGCGTTAATACCGAGTAGATTTATTATCAATGATACATTAATTTTATTTTCTCTCGATATTTTTTCTATGAAATTAATTGGCCTTCTAGACACCAAGCAATAATTAAAAGACATCAATGTGTCCTAATAAATTACTGCGATAAGATAATTTCAACTAGATGATGAGAAGAGGTAACAAAGTGTGAAGAAATATTTATTTGAACGTATATTCTCAACGTCATTCATTTTTTGCTCCAAGGTAATTGTTTAAATCGTAAATTTTTAATATCTCCGAAAGTACTTTAGCTTTTATTTCCCAATTTTTGTAGATTGTATGCATAATGTCATACAATCATTAACATAGCTAACAGATTTTTTATAAATTGCATTGTTTCCACAACTATTGGTTTTTTGTAAAGGTTGATTAATAACCCACCAATTTGAGTGTAATTTTCAGAAAGCTCATAATATATCTTATTTTAAAATTATTTTTAGTAAAATATTACAATTTCCTTAAGGGTGCTAGGCAAAATGACATGGGTCTAACGATATAAATATAACTAAGAGAACAAATTAAATAAATATAATTATCAACGATTTTTAATGCCAAAACTAAAATTCCTATACAGGATGTCCCATTTTCGACACTTTCATAGGGTATCTCAGTAATTGTTAGTGCTATCAAAAAAGTAATGTAGGTATCATGTGCTCTTTTTGGCTCAAACTTAAAATGGCAAAATCAAAATTTGAAAATTTCCACTCGCTTAAGAGATACAGGGGAAAATTGACAATTTCAAAATTTCCCTATATTTTCTTAGTTAAACGAGATATAGAAAAATGTTTGATACAGAAGTTTCTTTATATTGATTGATGGATAATCTGACGTTTTCAGAATAAGTATACGGGGTCAGGTAAAAAAGTTATCAGACCTAACCTAATTTTTTTAAATGGAACACCCTGTATATTTTAATTTAAGAAGAAATTATTTTAAATTCTCCTTTCAAATATATAACACACCATGGATGATATTGGTTTCCTAGGCGATTTATTTAATCTTTATTACTTTGAAACGAAATAAAAGATTCAGATTAAGGTAAAAAATAACGGGAATCATCGCAAATGTTCGGAATATGTCCTTAAATAGTTACCGTCTTCGGATAGCGAACAAAATATACATTTTGTGCTATTTCTACGTTTTTCCACTTTCAATATAAACTGATATCATATCAAATTTTTCAAAATGTTGATAAGTCATTTTCGGAAGTCAATATGTAAAAATTAAATTGACGTTAAATGTTAATAGTCGACATGTTTCTAGGATATTAGCTTTTGTTTCATGGTCTACTGTGGTTTAAAGTAATAAAGTTTAATAAATCGCCAAGGAAACCAATATCATCCATGATGTGTTATATATTTGAAAGGAGAATTAGTAGAAATAGTATCTTTTTAGATTAAAATATATAGGGTGTTCCATTTAAAACAATAAGGTTAGGTCCGATTACCATATTTATCTGACCCCGTATACTTATTTTAAAAACGGCAGATTATTCAACAATCAATATAAAGAAACTTCTGTATAAAACATTTTTCTGTATCTCTTTTCACTAAGAAAATATAGGTAATTAGAAATTATCAATGTTTTGATTTTCCCCCGTATCTCTTAAGCGAGCGAAAATTTTCAAATTTTGATTTTACCATTTTAAGTTTGACTCAAAAAGAGCATATGACACCTACATTACTTTTTTGATAGCACTAACAATTACCCTATAAAAATTTCCTGTTATTTCCTAATAATCAAGCAGGCGTAGATCTCAAATGGTCAAAACTCAATTAGAAAATTTTTCGTCATTTACACCTATAGGTTCGATTATCTTGGGACACACTGTATAATCCAATTTCTGGAAACTGGTCCGTCGTTTCCTATCCTATTTAGTCCGCCATTCAAAAGCAAAAATACAATAAAACTTCCATTTCTTTTACCGATGGCACACGGAAAGAAAATCGTTAGAAGGAAATTGAATGCCACCAAATTGATTAGGCGAAACCAATTACCGTTCTGTCAAAGTTGATGAAAAAGGTAATATAGCAGCTAGTGAATACTTTGAATAGGCTTATGAGATATTAAAAAGGTACCGTGTTAATAATCTGACATGAATATTCGAATATAATGCGATATATTTTATGTAAGGAATATTAGATATATTATACTTTTTGGTTCTACTTTTTTGTGATTTAATATACCTTTGAAAGTGTAGAAATTTAATTTATTTCTTAATAACAGGGTTGTTCGGGCTTGTTCAGCAAGCTTCATATTTTGTTGAAATCTTCATATTTAAATAGTGAAAGCTACATTAAAACTCACTACAGTAGAATCTTGCTAATCCGGCCCTGTAGTAATCCAACACTGCCAATAATCCGGCGAGAGAGATATTAAAATAATGATTTAGGAAAAAATATATAAGCACACAAGTCATTAAAAGAACACCCTCTATTCTTCTCATCGAAATTCAAAATTATATTGATAATTGAACTAAAATGCCAAACCATATCGACGGACAATAGGTTTCCATAAACATATAATATAAACGGGGAGACAAAAGATTCGATTCATAAAACAACATGCACAGTTCTACAGTTTTAAATAAGTTAGAAGAAGATGGCTTGAAAAAATGGCAACGCTGTAATAAGGTACGCGTTTAGATAATTTCGATCTAGCTAACTAACTAAGTCATAAATAGGTAATCGTGGTAGGTATCTTTTACAGAAATTCAAATAATATAAAGAAATAATCCATATTCTTGCAAGATTTACTTAAAATATAGAATTTAGCTACACCACTGCTTTACCTAAAAAAACATAACCTCATTATTCTCATTTACCGACGAAATATTAATCTGGGGTTAGAATAGTCGAATTTCTCACACACCACGTACTGACGAACCATTGCAGATGGTTAGTAAATAAGTTTTATTTCGAAAAAACACTAAAAAGTAATCCAAAACCACAATAGATCACAAAGAATCACAATAGCACCAGCGATCAATCGGTAAAAACACAGCCGGCAATAATAAAAGAAATTGGTAAATTTCAGGGATATTTTTACACTAGTAGGTAAAAATGAGCATACAGCGTTGCCACTGTGATTTTCTTAAAACATTGCAATTTGATGTTCTTGGTATACACAGTGTGTAAAAAGTCCCGGAACAGTCAATTATCTCAAAAATGGTGCACAATATAAAAAAACTTTCTGTATAAAAGTTGTTGGTCTTAAAGAAATTTATTAAACTTAGATCCCTGTAATTATACAGGGTTGCCCAAAAAGTCGTGGTAACCGAAACTTCATTTTTTTTAAATGGAATGACCCTTTTTTGATCACATTTTCTGATTCCTCTAAACATTCTAAACAACAATTATAGAACATGTCATATGGCTAAACCTATTAGTTTTAGAAATAATTTGAGTTGAAGGACATAAATGCGATAGGTACGATATTACCTTTTGCATTGTTTCGAGTCGGCTCAAATGTTTTACGTTAAAATTAAAAGAAAAACATTAAACGCGTGTAAAATGAACCTCACTCAAGTTGTGTCAAAATTTTAATAACAACTAAATTATTAAATACAAGCAGTAAAATTAACAATAACTTGAAAAGAACAAAAATAAAATTAAGTGTAAGTCGTTATTTAATTAAATGCTGCAAATGTCCTCCTCCCACAGTTTGACAATGGGCTAGGTTATAATAAAATTTGTCGATGACGTTTTGTAACATTTCTTGGTTAATATATGCACATTCTTCAATAATTCTTCCTCTTAATTCATTCAGATCTGCAGGTATTGTCACAAATACTTTATTTTTTAGGTGTCCCCAAAGAAAATAATCAAGGGGCGTTAAGTCTGGCGACCTAGCCGGCCATTCTATGGGGCCTCTTCGTCCTATCCAGCGGTTAGGAAAAGTGTTGTTTAAATAATTTCTAACAGCTAGCCCAAAATGAGGAGGAGCTCCATCCTGCTGAAACCACGTATTGCGTAATAGTGGTCCTACTTCATTGTTTATTGCTGGCACAATTTCATTTTGCAGCATGTGGAGATACATTTCGGCATTCAAATTCCCCTCTATAAAGAAAGGCCCCACTAATCTGTTGCCAATAATTCCAGCAAACACATTTACTTTCTGGGGGTGTTGAGTATGTGTTTCTCTCATCCAATGTGGATTCTGATCAGCCCAGTAACGACAATTATGGCGATTGAGAGACCCGTTCAACATGAATGTTGCCTCATCCGTAAAAACTATTTGATTAAAAAATTGTTATTTTCTTCATGTTTTTGCATCATTACTTCGCAAAATTCCAATCTACGATCAAAATCGTCTTCTGATAATTCCTGGACAAGAGTTATTTTATAGGGATGAAAATTACTGGGTTTTAAAATATTGTCAATTGATTTAAAACAAACATCAACTTGGGTAGCAGCTTTTCTGAGTGACAAATGTGGATTCTGAACAAAATGAAGTAATGTCTCTAATTTTTTTTCATCACTACTTGCCGACTTTGGTCTTCCGGAACGAAGTTTATCTCTGCAACAACCGGTTACCTCGAACCTTTGAACTGTTCTCACAACTGTAGATTTTGATATAGGCTCTCGGTTTGGAAAAGTTGTATTAAATAATTCCTTTGTCTCGATATCTGATCTTTGTCGGTCTCCAAAACCTCTTATTATTAGTAAAGTTATACGTTCCCTTTCGCTGTGCGACATTTTGAGAATTTACTTTGACAGTGACGCAAAAAATTCTAGTACCAGCTTATAAAAATGCAAAAGGTAATATCGTACCTATCGCATTTATGTCCTTCAACTCAAATTATTTCTAAAACTAATAGGTTTAGCCATATGACATGTTCTATAATTGTTGTTTAGAATGTTTAGAGGAATCAGAAAATGTGATCAAAAAAGGGTCATTCCATTTAAAAAAAATGAAGTTTCGGTTACCACGACTTTTTGGGCAACCCTGTATAATTACAGGGATCTAAGTTTAATAAATTTCTTTAAGACCAACAACTTTAATACAGAAAGTTTTTTTATATTGTGCACCATTTTTGTAATAATTGACTGTTCCGGGACTTTTTACACACTGTGTATACTGGGTTGCCCAGAAGTCCGTAATAAAATTAATAGAGCCTTAACCTGTAACTTTTAGGGAAAACGCTCGGACACGTCAATTTAGTTTTATGTATGCTCACATTTTGACGTTATCGTTTGTTTTTTTATAGACATTTGTCAAAGATATGACGACATCGATATTTTTTTTAAATAGAAACATACAGTTTCTGATACATCATTTGAAAGCTAATATCTCGTAATGTATGCTCCTAAATTTTAGCGCGATTCTGTCAAGCTATTTCAAAATGACGACTGTTAAAAGTTCTTAAAAAACTCTATTTAAATAAGCGGAAATGATAAATCATTGATTGTTTTTTACCTTACAAGGCAAGAAATCTTCATTGTTTCACTTCTTACATTTTGTGACATTGTGAACTTGCAAAATTAATTTAGGTATATACTTCGGAAATTACCGTAAAGAGTGTTTCACGAAAAATGGATATAACTTAATGACTGCAGTAAAAGAATCTGTGGCCATCCCATTATTTATGACCGTTTGTTATTATTATGTGGAAAGGACCGGATTGTAATAATAATAATTAAATATAGGCACGTCAGGTAGGTTAGGTTGCTTAATTTATATTTAAATATCTCCTTGTGGTAAAATTTGTTAGTTTTTGAGGAATGGTTCAAGAATAATTGTCTTTTACCAAACATTCCTCAGAATAGCGTGATAGTAATGGACAATGCGAGCTATCACAGTCGCCAATTACATAAAGCTCCAAGCTCAAATAATTCAAAATTGGAGATTCAGAACTACATGGCGGCGAATGATATATATTTTGAAGAAAGTTATAAAAAAAGTGATCTTTTAGAAGTTTTACAGACATTTTGTATAAAAAAAGTATATGTTTGTGACACATTGGCGGAAGAAATTGGACATATAGTGCTACGGCTCCCACCCTATTATTGCAATTTTTACCCCATAGAGCATATGTGGCACCAGTTAAAATCACAGGTTAGGTCTGAAAATATTTCTCCGACTTTAAGTTCTAGTGTTGTAGAATTAATACGAAAATGCTTTAATGATATTCTCCCAGGTAGTTGGAAAAATTCAGTCCGTCACGTAATAACTGTAGAAAATTCGTATATTAGTCTGGATCGTATAATTAATCCAATTATAATTAATTTTGATGAGGATAGCGTTAGCGAAACAGAACTATCTATAGAATGACATTATAAATGTAAATAAATATGACTAGTAATATTTAAAAAAAATGTTACTTTATTTGATTACATTAATATAATCATATCATTACTTGTTTTCCTTAGTACGTCCCTTCATACTTCACTTGTTTATTGGCAAGCTCTTGTCGACACAATGGAACCGACCCAGGAAATCATTAAGTCGTATCCATTTTTCGTGAAACGTACTGTACCAGTCGCGGATTATTCTGACGGTTGCAAATCACTTGGCAATCTATACATTTTGCTCTACGAATACCGAATTCTTGGTCAGCGGTCACTGATTTTGCTCCCGTGAATGTTTTAAACGAACCTGATGGCCTCATTCAAAACTCGTAAACAACCAAACATGCTCAGAACGAAATATGCAACCGACCGGTTCCAAATTTCTCACTGCGAATCAACCCAATGTAAAATAACAAAATAATTCCTCGATTGTCGATATTTTGTAAACAACTCTCATTTGGTGCTTTCAAAGTAACGCCGAAAACAGCAAAGCCGCGTGCATTTCGTGCAAAAATCCCGTTAAAACGAATTTAAGTTGTCATGTGAAGCTACAACCTTTCGAAGGAATGAAGTTTTTATGGTACAGTGCCTACTTTTACTTGATATTTTAATTCGAGTCGAATTTGGCCGTCGTAATTTGGCACAATTATCCCCGAAACACTTGCATGTGCACCAATTTACATATAAAACACGTTGACAGGTCTCGGCGATGTTGCAAAATTTCGATTTTAATACTCGCCCAATTTACTTTTGTAAATTGATCGTTTCGATATTGAAATTCATACTGAGAAATCCGTATCTTTCGCTGAAAATCAACATGTTCTGATGAACTGCACTTTTCATACTATTTATTTTAATATTTAAATGCAAAAGAAAATATTTTTTTATTAAAGTACTTCTAATCTAAAAATAGGGCAGCATGGTGCCCGTGGTAATCATGGGTAACCGGTATTTAGAGCTAATTTGATCGGTTATATCCCAGACAGAGGATGACAACACGCGTCTGGTGACGCGCCTATTGTTCCGGCGTGGTTATTCGGCGATGTCCAATATGATTCATCCAGTTGCGTAGTGATAGGGTTTGTTTTAAAACTGTGATAATGAATGAATATACCCTGGTAAAACCCTTCATAGTGAAATCCGTGAAGTGATTGCCAATGTGTACAGGGTGTGTGAAGAGGAATCACAAATTAATATATTTAAATTGCCACTTAAGCGAAAGCTAGAAAGGGTCGCAATGTATACGGAAGTAAGCGTGGGTGTAGTAAAAAACATTCACAAAGAAGATACTGAAAGGAAAGAAAATAATCCGGATCAATTGTTGTCATCTTCTGTCAAAAAAAGGGCCCGTCTTTCTGCTGTCGGAAAAATCGAAGGCTTCGATTTTGGCATTGTTAGGAGAACAATACAAAAGTTTTATTTGAAACTAAAAGTGGTTCCAACCTTAAAAAAGTTGCTACAACTGCTGAAAAGTGACATAAACTCTCCGTTTTCTCGTGAAACTTTAAAGTGCATGTGGAAATCAAATGGATTTTATTGGCGAAAATGCCAAAATAAGCGAAAAATATTAATGGAATGGAATAATGGTGATACAAATATATTCATTTCATGAAAAAATATATATTATTACATTATGAAGATAATAATAGAACACCCATGACTCGGCAATGTTTTAAAAGATATTGCTGCCCCCTTACCGATACCGCGTAGCTATAGACTCGCTTGTCGAGCTGTACATCTAGTTTTTCCGGATAAAAGGTATGTAGGTATGGTAAAAGTATGGATTAAAGCCAGAGTTGTTAATGTCGCAGAAAAATTGAATTTACAACATTGTTACAATTGCTACGTCGCAAACGTAGTAAATGTAATTATTGTTTTGATTGGCTATCAAAGTCAAGTGTCAAAAACACAACATAACCTCCACTTTATTATTATAAATTTGATGTTAAAAGTTGGAAATTCGAGTGGAAAAGGAGAAAATAGCTATAACGTAAATATACCCCATAAAAAAGAACGAAAACTCAAAAAACTTCATAGTCTTACATATTCAGATCGGACCTCAGGTAAGATTGCAAATATTTTCCAAATTATTTTTTAACGTCAAAGATAAGCGCGAAAAATGTAAAAAATCAGGAGTTTATAAGTTAAAGTGTAATGAATGTCATAGCTGCTATATAGAACAAACGGGACGAAATTTTGAAACGATATTTAAAGAACACAATGCATGCTTTAGACTTAATAAAAGATCATCTAATTTTGCGAATCACTTTTTAGATACAAACCACATATTTATAGTTATAAGTAACCTACAAATCTTACACACTGAACAAAAAGGCCATAAATTAAATTTACTAGAAAACATTGAAATTTATGAACATAAAAACGACAGTAATATTAACCTTTTAAACACACAATTAGATCTCGGCAACTCCCCGCTATTAAAATTATTGTAAAAATCCCATCTGGCATGTGCATTCTTAGATTCTCTGAATATTGACCCGTTTGTCCCTAATTTAAGTTTATTACACTAATGTGCCTAACATTATTTATTATACCAAATTACTATTTTTTATTTTTAGTACTACCTATATTATATACACTTAGTTTGTTTTCACTCTCGTGTGAGCGTCTTGAAGATGTAGTTGTACCACGAAACGGGCATAACGCCAAATCTCTTTTAATATAGTGACAAATAACAAAATACACTTTAGTTTCATTTTATATATTTAGAAAATAGTAGTTTTTGGATATTGTTCTTCTGTTGCATTTTGCTTTGCGATTTGATCTAAATAAAAATATTCTAAAAATGAAAGTAGTAAATGTAGTAAATGTAACAAAATACATATTAGCAGACCAAAACGTACCATTTGTTCAGCGAAACGACAACCCTCCTAACCTTCCCCAGGCTCGGCCCATAAATGATTTTTGGACTCTTTTATCTTCGAAAAGTTTACGATGGAGGATGGGAAGCACAAAATGAGGAGGCACTTCAACGCAGGATATATACAAAAATCCGAGAAATCGACATACATGCCGTCCAAAACCTAATTCTAGGTGCCCGCAGGAAGTTGCGTCTAGTGGAAGACCATGGTCCTCTATATATTTAATTTAAGTTCATAATTTTGTTGCTTATGAAACAACTAATTACTTTATTTAAATATATTATATTATAAAAAAACAATTGGTTGAAATTTTTGCCAAAGCTTATGGGACATACGTTATAATAGGTGTAATTTTTCTGTGGATTCAGAATATAAAGTGGAGTTCAGGAAGCATAAAGTCAAATGATACTACTATTTAAAAAAACAAAGTTGATGGTGGTTGCGAAAAAACGAAACGTCTGATTGAAAATTCAATAAAATTATCTTATAAAGGTGAAAAAGTTGCAATGAGAAAGTAAAATTTATTTTCACATATCTCACAAATACTGTGCATGTTATCAAAGTTTATTAACGTTCTCTCAATATACAGGGTGTCGATTTGAAAATTTCCCATCCTTACTATCTCGGTTCAAGTAAGTATTGTTAAAAATCGGAAAGGCATATAACAGTTTTATTCTGAAAGGGGACGCTATTAAAGAATAATTGCAGCATTTGTGGTTTAACCCCTGGGAGGAGTAGGGGAGACCCCGGAGGGTTGTGAACATTTTTACTTAAAAGAACATATCTCAATACAGGAACATACCACCATTATGAATTGTATGCCGCAATGTAGCTCAACCTTTACTCTTTTAAAAACAGTAATCAATGTCAATAAAAGTTATAAGGTTTCTGACAAAACCCACGAAAACTGAAACTACTCCCTTTGTCACAACTCTCCTAACAATGAGGTAAATTGTGACAGGTGCTAAGGTAAGTTGTGACAGCTGTATATCTAGACTATATTTAATAGAAAAAATTACTTTTATATGAATTATAAACAAAACACATGTTTTTTTGCATAAAGTTACTTTAATTAAAATTGGCCATAATTGTAGGAACTACAATAACATGAAACATTAACATAACAGTAATAAATCTTTTATAAGTAATTATGGCATGATTATATCAAACTTAGGTTGTAAGAACAAAGCAAACGAACAAAAAACAGAAATAAACAGAAAAAACATTGCAAAAAGCGTGTAAAATAAGCTAACCAGAAAATAACCTTTAATAGGAGAGTTGTGGAGTGCCAAAAAAATCGCGATCTGGTCAGAATAATAATTCGTAATTTCGAAACAAGATGCAAACACAGCAAGTCAATGCCACGCTTTGAAACTCCAAACCCACACAATATAAGAAAAAATAGCATAACCACGTGAATGTAATATATCAAGATATAAATGCAATCAAAAATTTTATAAAAAATTTACTTTTCGGTTGTTTTTCATGCAGACGTCGTAATCACGCAACCGCTTGTCGTGGGCCATTGGCGCGTACTGCGTCAAGTAGCGCGTCTATAAACAAACAATCGTGCGCTGTTGTCAGCTCGCTAACGGCCGTAGATTCCGAAAAATCGTCGTTGTCACAACTCTACTTTGTCACAATTCTCCCCGGTCTCCCCTAGATGTCACCGTTCAAATTTTAAATCGGGGGGGGGGGGGGGGGGGGTTAAGTGGGACATCATTTTAAAGATCGTTTATTCTCTTTCCCATAATACCCTAATTTATTGTTTTTTGAGTAGTACTTTCCAAGAAATCGCGAAAAATGGAAGTAATTAGAACTTTTCTTGTGCGGTGATCTTGCCCCTTGAATTGGAGAGGTTATCACCTGGAGTGTCTACCTATGAACCATTATAACAACACAATACTGATGTTTTGAGTAATAATCTAAAAATCGTAAATCTCAGTGCAGTCTTAATGACGTCCATCTATCCCTCTCAGGGGGTAAACCTGTACAATTATGCTTTAAAAATGGCCACCTTCACAATATAATTGACGTGTCTTTCCGATTTTTAATATCATTTACTGGAAGCGAAATATAGTGAAACCTCTCTTAGGCGGACACCTACGGGACCGTAAATGTGTCCGCCTAATAGAGGTGTCCGCCCATGAGAAATTTGTTATTAGGTAATATGTAAATGCAAAATTATTACTATGTATATGTATGTACAAATAAACATAACATAACAAAAATACACTAGTTTTAGTTAGGATGTAGTACTAAAAAAATCTAATAACGTAGTTTGACGTGTTTGCGTTTTATACTTGCAATCTAGAAAATATAATTCCAAGTGTGATAACAATTCCATTGCAGTAGAGTCACCACTATTCCTTACATACACTTATAATTCCTTTACCATACTAATGGCTTGTTGATAATTGGTGACATTTGTTTGATTACTGCATTCAACTTTTTCATCAGAGTCATCAGATAGTGATGTGCTTTCAGTTTGGACTATATAATCGGTAGGAATGGGTTGCTATCAATGTTAATGAACTCGCCCAAATCATTGTTATCAAATTACAAACTTCCACAACATCAATATTCTTTTTCAGACTCAAAACGCGACATTTTTGTGCCATTGTTTACGATTCTAATCTTACAACTCACAAATAAACGGCGGACTGCTGTCGGGGAATCACACATACTTTTATTCGGCGAAGTCCTTTCGCGTTGCCACGCATACGCGATTAGTTGCCGGTCTGTCGTCAGACAGTTCTTGCACCGTACTTATTCGTCTCCCTAATACTTTAGGAAATTTCTGGTCCGTTTAAAGGAGGGTTTTCGCACTCGTTGTATGAAAACAGCCTGTCCGCGTCCGCCCAAAGGAGAGTCCTCCCAAGAGAGGTTGATTTTCATGGAATTTCATTTACCTAGTTCCGGACTATGAAAAAATGTCCGCCTAATAGAGATGTTCGCTTATTAGAGGTGTCCGTTATGAGAGGTTATACTGTATTGTGTGGGAAGTTTTCAAATTGACAACCTGCATCTAGCTTATAAATTAAGAAATGCAAAAATATAACAGTCAAAAACTTTGTCGTTGACTCGATCAAAATTAGACATGCATAATAAAATCTGCATATATTCATGAACAAATTTAAACGGATTAAAATTATGTGATTCTTTTTGGCAATAAAACGAACGGTCTGGCAACGCAGTCACAGATAATCGTCGTGCATATTGTGTGCTCGTGTTCGGGCCGAAATGCAAATTGAACAGCAATTTAGTCTGGGAGCAGCCATTTCTGGACGAAGCTGACCGCACATGTTTATGGCCCTAAGGGCATGCTGAATGCGCCGCGCGTCTGTGGCCAACCACCGACATGAAAGTTTTCCCGTTTCCGTCTTGCTTCCTATTAGTTGTGTGTATTGGGGAACCAGATAGGATATGGTATTGGATTTTTATCTCTTTTAGCTTCGGGGACAAATGGAAAGCTATAGGGGAACTGTGCCTAAAACGGCATACCAGGGCAAGACGACATAGCGTTTATTGAAATATGACCGTTAGAGGGCTAAATTTATATTTAACATCAAAACCTCATTATGTCTTAGTGTGTCGGTTGAATGTTGATACCGAGTGCAGGCTTCTCATCGGAAATTTTGCCGCATAATCGAAAATGTAAGGTAATGAAATTATTTTTACATATTTTGTTTAGGTTATAAATCTGCATTTCTGATTAATACCTAAATTTGTTTGTTTCATTAGTGAGTTTTCGCATACAAGGTCATGTTGTTGCCCCTCTTTTTTGAATGATAACATTTTTATGTTATCAGCACACCGACTATCGGCCTAATATTGCATAGTGTGTCATTGCCTCTATTGCAATGCAATAATTGTTTTTTACTCATTTACCACGGGTGTCAAAGTAAAAGAAGTTCAAAGCGACAAAGCTGCAGTGAAGCTGATATGGAAACGAGCAATTATAGCCATCGGAAATCAATAAATGGGATGGCTAAAAGCATCTAAACTGTTCAATGTACCTTAAACTACTTTGCGCAGTAGAGTTGAACATAATAACTTGTGTGTCATGGAATCACAAAAGGGTTTGGGTCATTTAAGAACAAGTCTACCAAAAGAAGCAGATTATAAATTTAGGCTAGAGCATGAGTGAAGGTTTGTTCCTGGTTATCAAGATGAGAAAATCTTTGTTTTGAAGATTGATATCGATGAAAGTGTCATTCAATGAATTATATTTGTCTGCCTAGTAAATGTCCATTAAATTTAGAAACATTTCACATTTATTGCTTTAACGAACGAACAAATCCAAACTTAATATGAAAATATATGCATGGTATCCTTCCTATGTCCACCACAATACATGAAGTTTTAATACGAAATTCTGATTAAATCTATATTACCGATAGGATATTTCGGAGAAGAAGCTTCAGAAGCAAGGAATAAGTTATACAGATGAGACCTAGAACATGCAGCCGGTCCAGTAATCTGGAGGTTGTTTTTCATAGAGCGATTGATAGTGTATCAGATCCTTTAATTTCAAGCCTAATCTTAAGATCGTGGGAGAACAGAATAAATAATAATATAAACCTTCCTTCCGAGGCATTTTCTCTACTATCATCAGGCGATATAGAGCCACAACCGTCAATATCTAGCCTTTCCGAATTACAGGCAGTGTCGGCGGAAAATTCGAATAATGATCATTCAGAGGGGGAGAATGATAATGACCTTACCTATTTTTTGAGATTAGAAAGTCTAAATGATCTAGAATGCAGATAGAGCACCTACCTGGCTGTAGTTAAACTTTACGACATTTATTTCAATATTATTTTTAATTATGTTTCGAAGAGCTTTTAATTTTGTAACCATGCCTGTATAGTATAAGAAATTTACATACAAGTAAATTGTTACCTTCAATATGTTTAAATACAACAGTTTTTTTGATATATATTTTTTTTAATTTACTTTTTCCACTTTTGGCCAGAACTCGGGGGTTTATACAGGGTGATTCACGACGAGCGTGCATTAGAACTTTATGGAGAACTACTGAATATATGTTCCTGAAACTTTGGGGATTTGGGTTTATCGATATGCTCTCTTTAACTAAAATATTGACATGTTCCTGTCATTTCCGGTTATACCGGAAGTAGCTGCCAACTTTCGTTTTTTAAATACAACATGGTAATTTTTATTACATTTTTCGATTAAGCATTAAATACTAAGCACATTTTATAGAAAATGTTTTTGTCAGACTCTATTAGTTTTTGAGATATCTGGACTTTTTGTAATTATTTGGCAAATGCATGAAGATGAAATAATCCATATAATTTTTTTACCTTAGCGCTTGGACTAAAAATTTGTTCTCACCGAATAGCTAGAAGATCATTAAGTCTCAAAAACATTTCAAATTCGGCATAAAATGTACAGGGTGGTCACAATTCAAGCCTCATTGTGAAAGAATTCAACCATTAAAAACTTTCTTATTTTAAACGGAACACCCTGTATATTTTTATTTAATTTGATGGCAAATTAGTTGTTCTTTATAAATAGTATTTACTGTCCTATACCTATATCAAAGCGTTTTCTCAAAAAATCCAATTTTATTCCGAAAATACTATTTGTTCAAGTGTGTTATGAAAACAATTGTACTTAGACGCTGTATACTGATGTCTATACGGAGGAAAAGTGATTGCTTACTGGAAAATACAATATTCTAAAGTGTTTCTTAATAATTTATAAATAAAATGCAGTTGATTGTTTTAAATTTAATGGTTTAAATATTATTTTTTTAAAAATAGCAATGAAACAAGTTTATAAACTTTAAATTCTTTAATTAAAAATGTGTTTGAAAATTATACCTAAATCTTTTGATTATATTTTTAAAATATGTTCGAAATGATTGCCATTTACTTCCAAGTATTTATGTATTCTTTTCATCATGTTATTTCTTGTAGCATTCCTAATTTCTTGTTAGAGATTGAAATGCTGCCTTCACCCTTTCAATTAGATTTTCCTTCGTGGTGATGGGACGCGCGTAAACTTTATCTTTAATGGTTCCCCAGATGAAAAGTCCAGTGGAGTTAAGTCTGGCGAACGAGCTGGCCAGTGGAAGGGACCTTGGTTTGCGATCCACTGGTCATGAAAAAGTCTGTTTAGGGCAGTCTTAACAACTTGGACGTTGTGTGCTGGAGCCCCATCGTTTTGATACCAATCACTTTTCCTCCAGTATCAGTATACAGCCCCTAAGTACAATTGTTTTCATAGCACACTTGAACAAATAGTATTTTCGGAATAAAATTGGATTTTTTTAGAAAACGCTTTGATATAGGTATAGGACAGTAAATACTATTTATAAAGAACAACTAATTTGCCATCAAATTAAATAAAAATATACAGGGTGTTCCATTTAAAATAAGAAAGTTTTTAATGGTTGAATTCTTTCACAATGAGGCTTGAATTGTGACCACCCTGTACATTTTATGCCGAATTTGAAATGTTTCAGAGACTTGATGATCTTCTAGCTATTCGGTAGTCCAAGCGCTAAGGTAAAAAAATTATATGGATTATTTCATCGTCATGCATTTGCCAAATAATTACAAAGTCCAGATATCTCAAAAACTAATAGAGTCTGACAAAAACATTTTCTATAAAATGTGCTTAGTATTTAAAGCTTAATCGAAAAATGTAATAAAAATTACCATGTTGTATTTAAAAAACGAAAGCTGGCAGCTACTTCCGGTATAACCGGAAATGACAGGAACATGTCAATATTTTAGTTAAAGAGAGCATATCGATAAACCCAAATCCCTAAAGTTTCAGGAACATATATTCAGTAGTTCTCCATAAAGTTCTAATGCACGCTCGTCGTGAATCACCCTGTATGCCATAGTAGTTTATATAGTAGGATAGTTAAGTTTTTTTTTTGAATCAGTCTGTAATTGAGAATTCAACGTGATTGAATAATAATAATAAGAAACCAGTGGCGGTTCTTCCACAGGAGCACATGCGCACGTGCACCCCCAAAAATATTAATTTATATTCATTTAATATTATTTATCATATTAAGTACGACCCTCCCTAATATTTTATCGTACCGTCAATTATCGTATAAAGTCCGACCCTCCCTAATATTTTATCGTATCGTCAACCAAACTGTATATTATAGGCTCTCGCTCTCGATCCGGCAACCGTGCCTCGGTCGAGGTTAATGACGATTATAACGAGAATTGCTCGCATGTGCGATTAAGTAGGCGGGACATAATGCAGTTTCTCTGTAGTAACAGGTGCCGGGAGAAAGCGGAGGATAGCGGGGCTATGGCGATTTAACATGGGAAAGGCGCACAATTTTAGTGTGTGCCGCGCCGTTGTCTGTTCGTGCATCTAGTTAGAAATTCGAGCGTGTATGTTTTAATATTTTAATATAATATAATAAGTTAAAATGAATAGTTTGACGGTCGACTATTTAAAAAATAACTTTAGCTCTTTTAGTTTGGAGCAAAAAATTGAACCGAAGAATGCGAGAAGACTTAAACCAGAAATTAATTTAACGCAGACCACAAAGAGTAACTTTAGGGACTTTATTAGAAAGTTTAAAAATTAAATATATGAAAAATAATTTATAGAGGGTATTCCAAACTTTAATGAGGCTGTTATTGATCAATTTTCTACAAATAAGAACCGAAGAACGGACTTTACGTTTAAGCACTATACACCACACTAAGAAAACCTTTCTTATTTTCCAAAAGTTGTATTTCCTTGTGTAAAATTAAAAAATAAATGAAAGTATGTCTTTTCTGTTGTTTGGTCGTTACACAAAAATAAAATTTTAAAAATTATTTCACCATACGTGTGAACCCCCTCTATCATAGGTAACGAGCCGCCACTGTAAGGAACATGGACTTATTGATAAGTATATTGTATGTTTACTCTATGGCAGTGTGCATACACAAACTTTAGTCCATTATGCATACATTCATTTGAATTTAAATAACTTCATAACATTCTTTATAAATAAATACAGCAGTGACGTCCCTGCAAATATGTCCTCTGATATTTGTTACAGAAAAAATAGTACGCCACTGACATTTTTCAATGTAGATATGTTTCCGATTAGCCTGGTCAATTCCACAAGACAACAAACAAACAAACTAACAATTAAATTTAAATTGAAAGGCATTATTATTAACATTGATAATGCAAATTAAAATAATTAGTATTTTTCACAAGGATAATTTCATTACATTTTCACGGAAATAAAATAAAACGATTTAACGTGACAAGGTACATTAACAAAATTATAAAATGCAAGCGCACCGAACTTCGATGGAGCCTCAAAGCTTTTATGGCAAACTGTTTGCTTTTATTAATAGCTTTTTAATATAAGGCTTTAAAGGGAAGTAATGCATCATTATATTCAATAAAATAGTATAGCGATATTAACTACATGTTGTTTATTCTACAACTCTATAAGTACTGTACAATAATAATCATGCGATGTTTGGAAAATTATTATAACCACCGTTAGTGCCGTAATAATTCATTACTCACGGGTCGAGTTCCATCACATCGAAACAATTTTATTACCCGATGGTTCTTTACGCCGATCATCTTCACAGACTTTTCAGAAAAAACCCTATCAGAGTTTTTGGAAATGACCAACATCCAACAAAATCAATCTTTTATTTTTTTTAGGAGAGTTAGAGTAAATTAATTGTTAATTTTCTTGTCAATTGAATGTTGTTGTATTAAGAATTTATTACTTTATTTTTTAAAATTTTTTTAAAGGTGTGCTAATAATTAAAATTGATTTCTTTAAACAGACAACCAAAAATTAAAATAAAATGGATTTGCCTTTAAAAATATGATTAAAAAAATATATAGAGGGTGTCCCAGAATATGTGGGAAATCTCCCGAGTTCAGATAGAACACTTAAAAATAACAGGACAAGTTCATATACATTTTTCGTAACACAAAAATGTTTTTTATACCCTCTATGATGAAGGAACGACAATAATATTTTTTTGGATACTCTAAACCTTAAGCTGAAAAAAAGGTACTCTTGATCAATGTCGATAAAATGAACTGTTTTCGGAAAAAAAATATTGTTCATACATTAAATGCATGACGGCATATTCAGCATACGTAAATTCCATTACTCAGTTAATAACTAATAAAACAAAGGAGAAAAACCGCAAATTTCAAGACACTACCATAAACTGACCCTGGCATAAACATTTTTTTTAAATCGGTACATGTGAAAAATACCATAGCAACAATGAGGGAATTTTATGAACATAAAACAACAACGAATGCCAAAAACCACATTGAACAAAAATATATTTTTTTCGAAACAATTCATTTTATCGACATTGATCATTGATCACATTTTTTTCAGCTTAAGGTTTAGAGTGTTCAAAAAAATATTATTGTCGTTCCTTCATTATACAGGGTGTAAAAAAAGCATTATTGTGTTACGTCTAGTCCGTCCCTGTCAAACTGTTATTTTTAAGTGTTCTATCTGAACCCGGGAGATTGTCCACATATTTTGGGACACCCTGTATAGCTTTTCTTTTCTTGACACGCAAGGTAATTTTTAAATCGAACTATCTCGAAAACGGTACATTAAATTGTATCTAGCTGATAATATCATTTTGTCCTAAAATGCACTACATTTTTTAGATTAATATAAAAAGTGCAAAAATCAATGTTACTAATAACTAACGTCGATGTTTACTATACTACCCCCTCCTTTTGACGATACTTCTTAAGTGTCGACATTTTTAGGATAGTAGCATACAAATTTTACCAAAATTTCGAAATTTCATATTTTTATCTTTGATAGTTTCGAGAATATTTAGTGGAATCCATCTCGAGAGTGTAGAATTCCCAGCTGGACAATGTGTAAAAGTAGAACATTATTAATAAAACCCCAAAAACCAACGAAAATAACGTATTTATTTCCCCAAAAATAAAGATCTGCTCTACTAATCAGGACTATGCATCCTGGTACTACGATAAAAATAACAGGCCAATTCGCGTGGTAAATTTTTGTGGTTGGCCTGCTGCTAGAAAAAGTCGGACGGAAAGAAAAAGCCTCAAAAGGAGGACATGTCCGGCTAAAGGCGGACGTCTGGCAACCCTACCAGAGCCCCCCCTTCAGGGGGCTGTAGCGTGGTGATGAGATGACGGACAAAATTTTATATGAAGTGTTATCTAACCTTTTTGGACCAATATAACTAATGCCTAATTATTGGCCATACCTATTAGGATACTCTGTATAATAAAAATAGTTCAATGAATCATAGGGAGGAAACTAGGAGTTGTGTGTCCGATTTCTCACCTTTAATGTCAAGAAAGGAAAACGGGCAAAGAAATCTTGGTGGTAGACAAGTATAGTGGATGCTAAATCCACGAGAAAACATTTTTATTCCCCATTTTCGACTAGGAAATGTCAAATTAACAAAACCTTACACTGCAGTGGGTAAAGAATTTCACTTATCACTGATATTTTTTTACCAAATTCTTCCTTTAACCACATTTTGCCACACATATAACATACACAATCAATATATTTGAGCTTCTAAACATAAAACTAGTCGACACTGAACAAGAAGACCCCAAAACTTCAACTAACCGACATTTAAAAGCAAGCAAAAAATTTAAATTACCGAAAGTATCCTTCTGTTGTGGGGTGTGGCCTTGAAACGTCGGGTGGGGCGCGCTCGTAATTATTCAACCCCTTGAAATTAAAAAATGCGCCCATGCATCTGCATACATGCTTTCTCGTTAATTTCTACTATAGCGTATGCATGTGAATAATAATGAGTCGAGGGACAGGAAGCCTCACTGTAAAGGGACCCTAAGGAATAATATCTAGAGTAGTAGGTCTAAAAAGGGTTGTTGGAAAATTAATTAAAAACCCGACTGATAGCGTGTCGGTGTGTCTGGTAAGTTGGTACAATTGCAGTAGGCCATGGATAAAGTTTTCTAGATGTATGTTCGAGAAACTTCCCTGATTAACTCAACGCACATGAGTGCCAGATTCAGATTTCCTAGAATATTTTATAGTATATACAGCGTGTGTGGTAGAAAGTAAACAAATAGGAAACTTCTTTATCCTTCATTTTATCGAAAATACTCTTGGTTTGGTAGAAAATCTCCCTAGTCAGGGTCGAATATCCGAAACATTGTACAGAGTGGCCAGAAAATGTGAAATTGATCTAAGAATAACCCTTATTTCTAAAAATACATCAAAATGCCTCTTCCTACAATTATATTTTTTCTTTAAACATGCTGACGAGAAATAGCCACTATGAGATATAATTAGGTCGTTTTCTAAAACGAAATTAAATTTTATGTCAAGACAAAAATGAGTTAGATTACCTAAGAAATTAAATACATAACTTAATGCAAAAAAAGTCCTAAATATATTTATTTATTTATTTACAGGGACATTTCCCAACTACAAGGCAGGGCAAGAGATATAGGCACATAATCTTAATTGAACTTAAGATAAGATAAATTTACATTACATTACATTACATTACAAATTTGAAAACTTATTTAGTCTTACAATAAACAAAAAAAAAATATGCAAACCGTATGATATAATTGAAAAGCACTTTAGTGAGGCACCAGCTTTTTAACTATGTTTATCGAACAATTATTAAAAAAATCCAATTCATTGTGTTTATTGTATTTGTCACACATTTGAAAAATAGGAGGAAACTTCAAAATATTTGTCCTTGGACACGGTAAATAGAATGTTATGTTTTGCCGTGAACCTAAGCACGGCACGTTGAAGTTAAGCTTCGTCAAAATGTCCATACAATCCAACTGATTGTTTAAATCACACAATAAAACAATATCATTTGAAATCATATGAATGAACTGTCAAATTTCTGCTAGGCCACCATCATTTTCGGTACATCGTTCTAGTTTTTTATTGTTCTATGTATTTCTGCCCTCGGCAACGCATTATTCTATTTTGTAGAATTTCAGCACTTTCGGTCTATCTCGGCAGAAAATCTCTTTTAATCTACCACATAAATAATAGTCTAATGGAGTCAAATCAGGTGCTCAAGAGGACCTATTTGTAAATGGTCGGTCTCTATCACATATATATAAACAGTATATTGCTAATACTCTCTGCAATTATGTCCCCGCTATGGGCATCGAGTTTGCGCAGCGCGGAAATTTCCTTGTGAAAGTAAACATTCGACAGGACCGGAATTCAACTTTTTTAATGTAAATTTCACTGATTAGTTAGGAAACATATTGCAATCAAAATTTCGATTAGTTCGATTGAAGACAGCGTTCCATGCATACGATTTCTGACGATATTATGATGATCCGACGGTGCCCTCATTGGTGTAAACTTTTGGTGCCAAATTCCGTTCGAATATTTGTAACAATCAACGCGATGAGCTTTATTTTAACTTCCATACGACGTCGTGTGTTTCTTAACCTCACTTTTTTCTAAACCAAAAATTAAGAATGAATTACTATATTGACTCTTTTGGGAATTATTATCAGCTACTACTTAATCCACCAAATTAAAAATACATTAATTTTAACGTCAGGTAGTGACCACATATCTATTATATTGTATACGATTGACACTCTTTTCTTTTTTACAAGCTTTTTAGTGAAATTCGGTTCCGAAGATCGGATAATGTGATAAGCAAAATATTTTCGTATATATGAAATACTTTATACCTGGTATTGATCCACAAAAGCACCATGCACTTGTGCCCTTTCATCTTAAACAAACAGCCACTAACCTACCAAACAGCGAATCGAATCACCACAAATTAAAAACTCCTTTACAAAACTTGTTGTTAGGTAATGAAAGTTTATAAGCACTAAGATACCGAGCAATGGGGATGAACCACTTTTTATTCTATAATTTGAAAAAGCATCCAGAACCAAAGATGGCGACGAATAACAACAAACAAATAATGTCGGGCCAGCTATGACTCGATCGATAAAATTTCCACCCTCGCCATCTCCCATAGCGGGGTCACTTTTTGTATTTTGGAACGTTCGTACTGGCAATATGTATAATGTTTATATATATGTGGTCTCTATGCGTCCCACGACCTATCCATCTGGAAACTTCATATCCAGCCAATGAAAAAAAAAAATAATAATAAAAATAAAATTACCTGATTATGACTCATGATGCCACACGCCTGGTACATAAAAACAAGATAAACTTTTTTGCGCTTTTTAGTGTATTTTTGTTCCATATATATATATAGATTTTCTCATTACTTTTACCCAAAAATGATGTACCTTGTCAATGTCGCTCCTTGCAACTATTTTCGATTTCAATTTCTAATGCATCCATTTAATTAATTAAGAAATTATTATCAAAAGTACATATTTTCTTTTAATGATAGTTTTTGTATTTATTTATGTAAAAATAATATTTTTATGTAACTTATAAATATGTTCATTACTCGTCTTTTAATTTTTTAGTAATCTTGAGCTTTCATCATTTTTTAAATATTAATAAATTAATAATACTTTAAAAAACATAGGTCAAATTAGAAATTATTTATTATTCTAAATTATTTGAAGTTAAATTCTATTATCTGTAATATACTAATTAATATCTTTAGTGATAATAAGATTGTAAAGCATGGTGTGTCCCAGGGTACAGTTCTTGGTACCATTTTATTTTGTGGTGGGGGGGGGGGGGGAGAATTGTGGCATATGCTGACGATACTGTCATCGTCTTCTTCTGTAAGACTTGGGAAGGAGCGAGAGCTAAGAGTTGAGGTCCGGTTTTGCTAAAGTTAAAAACTATCTAGACACTTTCAAGCTCCGTATCAATATTAAAAAAACACATTACATAGCATTCTCACTAACAGAAGCAAACATACCGGATTTTAACAACATCTTGCTAGATAATATCCCCGAACCTATAACAAAATGCGAAAAAATTAAGTACCTTGGTGTCATAATAGACAAAAATTTGAAGTGGAACGAGAATGTGCCATACATCACTAAAAAGATAAGGTGTTTGACTTACAAATTTTATACTCTGAGAAAATTTCTGTGCCGTAAATTTCTTATAATGATTTATAAGGCGCTGGTTGAACCACTTCTAAATTACGCAATTGTAGTGTGGAGTGGGGCGGGGCATATAATATACATTTAGAACAACTTAAAAGAATTCAAAATCATATTGCTAAAATCATATTAAAAAAACCCAGAATTTATCCTACTAATTTGTTATATTCTAATGAAATAAATAACTTGTAAAGTTTATATATTATAACTACCTGCAACTTTATACATGACAATGAAAAGTATGACTCGAGATATAGAGTGCATACGTATTGCACATGAGGAATTTAAAATAAACTTTTAAACACAACCCTGTCTAACAACAGTTTGGGTCAACACTTTATATCATATCTGGGTCCTAAATTATACAACAAAATACCTTCGGAAATACGAATAATAAAAAATGCAAAACATTTTAAAAATCAATTTTAAAAATTCTTTTTGACTAACTTAAATATTTTTACTGATATATTGTGATAGCGGTGTTATCTAGACTGTTGCGCATGTTGCAGGTATTGAGATTTTCGCTGTTTGGATTTATTGTTGTTGCACTGGTAGTGTTTTAACTTAATTTTTTTTTATTGAAGATTAATTGAATAACGCTTAAGTAGCTGTGATAGTTCTAAATATGTTAAATTCTAAAAATAGGCACATACAGGTATTTGATACCTGTGGTGCCATATGTATTTGTATTCTGTTTAAACGAGCTTGAAATAAATACATTTGAAATATTAAACCTAAAAATGAGTTATTTGAATATTTTAAAAAATGCACTGGGCACTATTAATGCAATGCATCTCGAAAACAGTTGCTATGAGCGACATTGACAAGGTATACCGTTTTTGGGTAAAAGTGATGAGAATACACTTAAAAGCAAAAAGCATAACTACTTATTTAAAATAGAACATACCATCCTGCACTTGATCAAATTTTAATTATTTCTTGGAAAATAGTGATTATTAATGATCCAAAAATGACTAAATTCTAGGAAAAAGTACCTGAGAACATCTTTAACTTATTGATGTAAACATTTTTTAAATAAAAAAAACTATGAGTGAAAAATAAACTAGATAAAAATATTTATCGCGGTACATAATTGTAAGATAATTTTGTTTTGGAATCGCTGATTTTGCTCAGCCGACTACAGTGAACCAGTGGAATGTTCGGTACGATCAAGTATAGCGAAGGTATTGTTAACTTAACCGTGTTACTGTTTAACAACCTTTAATGATTTAATCCGATATCGGATTTCATAAAACGAACAGACTTTAATAAGTAAATTGATTTTCACTATATTATCAAACTTAGAATCAAACTTTAAACAAAATCGAGGCCCTACCTAAAGAACAACAATTTTTGAAAATCTAAGGGGCAAAGTAAATGTATTTAAGTCATAAATGATGTCAGCGTAAAGATCTGCCCCTACTGCATGAATCTATAGGGTCAAACGTTGTAAGGGATATCGAAATGACACGAAATTGAGGGGAACGGATACGATTCACGACTGTTTATCTAAGGCGCACAAAGGGTTGACACAATTAAGGGCAGGTAGAAGCTGTTTGATCGGATGTTTGGTTTCGTGTTGCTGGCTGACTTTTTAAGTGTTTTATTTGCCTTGCGGAAGAAAAACACCATTAATTTAAATGAAACTTAATAGCTGGGGTAAAAATTGACGTAAGATAAATATAAAATTGGTGGTTTTTGTGGTGTAATTGCCTATTATTTGCTGGCAATAGAAACGGCGTGGGTTTATGCAGGTATGTAAAAACAAGAACATTGATGAGGGCACTGAAAAAGTTATAATTTTTGTAATATAGGCTTTAAATTGTTTAAAGATTGGTACTCGATACGAAAACCGCTGGTCCTTTAAATAAAGGCATGTTGGCGCGTTACTTCCGGTTATACCGGACGTTGGGCTTAACATTGTTATTTTAAATAGAACGTTCTGTAAGTTTTAGCTCATTTCGATTCCATGTAAAAATACAAGTAACTTTTGTTAACAATTTCCAATACCCATCTCCTATCTCTTCTGAGATAAAACAACATGTTAAAGTCAATTTGACCTTACACCTTCCTTACGCGGAGGCCTATGGGACTGTCTAAATGTGTCCGCCTAATACAGGTGTCCGTCCATGGGAAATTTGTTATTAGGTAATATGTAAATGCAAAATTATTAAGCATTATTATGCAGCAAATGTATGTACAAATAAATATAAGATAATAAAAATACACTAGTTTTAGTTAGGATGTAGTACTAAAAGAATCTACTAACGTAGTTTGACGTATTTGGGTTTTATACTTCAATCTAGAAAATGTAATTCCAAGTCTGATAACAATTCCATTGCTGTAGTCACCTCTATTCATTCTTTGCATACTCTTATAATTTTTTTACCATACTAATGGCTTGTTGATAATTGGTGACATTTGTTTGATTACTGCACTTAACTTCTTCATCATAGTGGTTTCAGTTTGAACTACATAATCGGTAGGAATGGGGTCACTATCATCTTCTAATAGCACCAAATCATTGTTTTCAAATTACAAACTTCCACAACATCAACATTCTCTTTCAGACTCAAAACGCGACATTTTTTGCCATTGTTTACGATTTTAACCTTACAACTCACAAATAAACGGCGGACTTCTGTAGGGGAATCACACATACTTTCACTCGGCGAAATCCTTTCGCGCTGCCACGCATACGCGATTGGTTGCCGGTCGGTCTCCAGAGAGTTTTTGCACCGTACTTATTCGTCTCCCAAACACCCAAACATATTCTTCGGCTACTAGATTCCATCAAAAGGAGGGCCATTCCTCTGATTGGAGAATACGAGCTGACGAAGAACCTCGACAGCCTAGAACATCGAAGACAGGACGAGATTTGACTCTCTTTTACACATATTTTCACGGAAAGTGCTCGGCTGACCTTGCCCTCCTAATTTGGGGCGAATAGCAGAAATACACGATGAGCCACTGCCGCTCATCCATATGTGGTTAAGCTTAGTACTTCTCGAACTTCATTATTTAAGAATCCTCTCATCTGGAGGGCTTCATCCTTATGGAACGACCTTCCAGAGGTTTTTTTCCTAACGAATATAATCTCCAACAATTCAAAACCATCGTAAATCGCTTTTTGCGCACACGCACCACTCCCAGAGTGCCCTAAAAGATTTTTCCTATAGTGCTTGTGTTTGATCATTAAAAAAAAAATACTTCATAAATTTGAAGAAACAACAAAAAGTGTAATTTCAACTATCATATGCACTTGCAACGGTCAATTTGACGATCATTTTATATTAAAAACCTTTGGTGGATACCACCATAAAAGTTTACAAATTTCTGACTGTTGTAAGTATGTTCAAGCCCATGAATATTCCTCTGAAACCCACCGTGTACAATTTGTACTTAGCCCCTAGGCCCCCGGTATGTAATTCAATATGCAAATAATTTTTATAACCCTTTTTGAATATTTTCAAGCCAGGTAGCCGAGCAAATTTTTTTTAACGGTTTTACATCACACAGATATTAAATCTGGGTATCTAGGAATAAAGCCCCCTTTCAACCACCAGACAAGAAATTTATGATATAAACCACGGTCGGGTGCATAAGAAAAATGCGTGTTATTATCGGTATACAATGGCAGGTTTGTCGAAGAGATTTGCGAGCTTTTGTGCGGAAAGGCAACCCTTTTTTGGGGATGAGCCCGTACGGGTTGATGTTTTAAAGGTTTATGCAAATAATTATTTGGAATTGTTAGGCGTAAACGTGTTTGTAGTGAAGCGTTTGAATAAAGAAGGCGAATTTAAAATCATTTTTCCGGATTTTTTAAGCAGATGTATAGAAAGAAATAAAAATAGTAAAGATTGTTTCACGAAAAATGGATATAACTTAATGACTGCAGTAAAAGTACCTGGGGCCATCCCATTATTTATGACCGTTTGTTATTATTATGTGGAAAGGACCGGATTGTAATAATTATAATTAAATATAGGCACATCAGGTAGGTTAGGTTGCTTAATTTATATTTAAATATCTTTTTGTGGTAAAATTTGTTAGTTTTGAGGAATGGTTCAAGAATTGTCTTTTACCAAACATTCCTCAGAATAGCGTGATAGTAATGGACAATGCGAGCTATCACAGTCGCCAATTACATAAAGCTCCAAGCTCAAATAATACAAAATTGGAGATTCAGAACTACATGGCGGCGAATGATATATATTTTGAAGAAAGTTATAAAAAAGTAATCGTTTAGAAGTTTTAAAGACATTTTGTATAAAAAAAGTATATGTTTGTGACACATTGGCAGAAGAAATTGGACATACAGTGCTACGGCTCCCACCCTATTATTGCATTTTTAACCCCATAAAGCATATGTGGCACCAGTTAAAGTCACTGGTTAGGTCTGAAAATATTTCTCCGACTTTAAGTTCTAGTGTTACAATTAATACGAAAATGCTTTAATGGTATTCCCCCAGGTAGTTGGAAAAATTCAGTCCGTCACGTAATAACTGTAGAAAATTCGTATATTAGTCTGGATCTTATAATTAATTTTGATGAGGATAGCGATAGCGAAACAGAACTATCTATAGAATGACATTATAAATGTAAATAAATATGACTAGTAATATTTAAAAAAAATGTTATTTCATTTGATTACATTAATCATTACTTGTTTTTCTTAGTCCGTCCCTTCATATTTCACTTGTTTATTGCCAAGCTCTTGTCGACACAATGGGACCTACCCAGGAAATCACTAAGTCGTATCTAATTTTCGTGAAACGTACTGTAACTTGTTCTTTGAAATAAAATTTTGAAATGCCATTTTTCGAGATCTACGATTTATGTTTAACAATAAACTCAAAGTTAAACAGTAAAGAAATAATACCACAATAGGCGCGCTTATAATATAGTGACCCTTTCTCCTTTTCGTTTTTTGATCATTATTTCGTTGCTTTTTAGTTTTATATGAAAATACCCGTTTTAAAATTTCTGATTAAAAAATTAATTGAAGCAGCATTGAATTTTCTTGCTTCCATTAATTTATTAATTAAAAAAATTTCAACCCTAACTTCAGGTAATTGGTCCCGAAAAACGAGTAATTAACCGCTTTTAGGATAAAACGAAAAAGTATCGAAATATTCATCAAAAAGCGGTGAATTCGTCACTAGCTCTGACTTAATTATCAACTGAACAACTAATATACAGAGCGTTTAAACAACAACGAGCAAAACAATCATCTACTAAAAACAAACATCTAGTAAAATCAATATTTATATTTTTCCTAGCGAATTCATCTTTGAATAATTAAAACATTAAATTTCGGGGGGGGGGGGGCGAACTCCCCCCCTATATACGCCACTACCTGTAGGTACCTAAAATATGTATTTTTCAAAGTATAGTGCTATAAATAGTTATTAAGTTCATTACAGTCCCGATTTAACCCTAACGTTCGCAACGTGTGTGTTTCACACCATTTTTTCCTCTCGTTCCCATATGGGCACACATAAATCAGGAATGTGTGTTTGTGAATATTCATTCGAGAGATTGCTTTGTGAAAAATCGAGCGAATACACGCTTCGCTGCCGGTAACGAAGATTTATAGGTAGTTTTTGAGGAATTTAATGAGTTGGATCGGGAACATAAATTTTCTTTGCCATTTATTTTTTAAAGTAATGTTTTTGATATGTAATTCGGTAGTAATATGCATAATGCTTCGCATATTTCTCCGTATTTACATATGCCTTTAACATATCGAACCGTATGGTTTACTTTATGAAGACAAATATAGACGAATAGCTTCTGTTCTTACCTATTTCTGAAGATTAATGATTTTCAAGAATAAATATAAGGGAATACACTAAAAGCTGCCTTAAGCGACCAGTCACGATTACAGTTTTTGTGCGCTATTAATTTTTGGATATTTGTTTATGCTACTCGATCAAATAATGTAATGTTCGGGTTTGTTCGGGTTTGTGTGCATAATTGAAAAACTGCAATTATTTCTTTCAAAATTTGTATCTTCTTTTAAAAAAAGCAGATAATAGCGTGAGCCAAAAAAAAATGTGTTAACAAAAGGTTACACTTCCAAACGGTATATAATGAAGTTAAATTCTACCGCTCAATTTTTCCACAGGGTGTTAAGAATTTAATGGTAAAAAGTAACTTTTGTTTCTGTCTGTAAAATAATCAAAGACAGTATCGGTATTTTTTAAAAACTAAAATTCAGATTAACATTCCGAGGCACCAGTCTAAACTTTGCAAAAAATTTCACCAAGATCGGAAAATAATTTTAAAAGTTACAATACTATAAATCTGAATCCTTCGTCCGGAATCTATGGTTGGGAGTGTATACAGAGCGTTCCGTAATGACGTGCTAATATTTCAGGGTGTGATTCCTTAGGTCATTTTATAAAGAAAAGTTCATATGAACATATGTCCGCAACCGCTTAAATTTCTTGCTACAGGGTGTAGAATTTTTATTTTTTAAATGGTTATTTTTTAATATCTCCGAAAATACTTTAGATATTATATTCAATTCTGGTATGTGTTAATAGGATATAGAACCACAAATGTTAGTTAGAGAAGTTATTTAATTGCTCCACCAGTGGCGTCCCTGCAAATATGTCCTCTCATATTTTTTACAAAAAGATGGTACGCCACTGACATTTTTCCATGCTGATACTTTTTTGATTAACCTGGCCAATTCTACATGAAAATGGTCTCTTGAGTTTTCCTTGATTAAAATAATTAAATTCAAATTGCTTCATTTAGCAGTATTGACGAGTGGGCGGACGAAAACCCCCATGCCATAACCGAGATCCATTTCCAACAGCAATTTTCGGTTAATGTATGGACAGGAATTATTGGTCATCATCTTATCGGCCCATTTTGTCTGCCAGGACGCGTTAATGGACAGTCTTACCTACATTTCCTCCAAGAGGAACTACCTGTGTGGCTTGAATATGTAAAAAACAAATCCATTAACACTTTAGAAGATTTAAGAGAGCGAATAGTTGTCTCTTGTGAAACAATAAGGAATACGAGTGGGCAATTCGGTGCGAAGACGGGCGGAAGCATGCCCTTTAAGTGAAGGTGGTCATTTTCAACAATTTTTATAAAATAAAATGTATCATTAATTATTTTATCAATGCTAATAATAATAAGTTTCAATATGAATTTAGTGGTTTTAATGAAGAACGGTGCATCTGACGAGAAAATCTCTAGATACCGTTTTCATGTAGAATTGACCAGGCTAATCAGAAAAATATCCACATGGAAAAATGTCAGTGGCGTACCATCTTTCTTGTAAATAATATCAGAGGACATGTTTTTAGGGACGCCACTGGTGGAACAATTGAATAACTTTTCTAACTAAAATTTGCGGTTCTATATCCTATTAACACATACCAAAATTGAAAATAATATCTAAAGTACTTGCGGATATTAAAAAATAACCATTAAAAAAATAAAAATTCAACACCCTGTAGCAAAAAATTTAAGCCGTTACGGACATATGTTCATATAAAGTTTTCTTCGTAAAATACTCTAAGGAATCGCATCCTGAAATATTGGCACGTCATTAAGGAACACCCTGTATTTAATATTATTCATTTAGCTCAACGATTATTTTCCTCAAAATCCTTTCCGCCCTTAGTTTTACCTTGAAACCCTTAACCTACCTTAACGAAATTATAATTTCCAGAAGCTCCGCTAAAACGTAAGATAACGAATATTCCTGGGGCATAATAAGAAAACAGCAGTCAAAAGCAGAGCCGACGAAGTTCGTTAGCGCTCCCAACTGAATGAGGGCCGTTCCCCCTCAACTCCCCCTCCCCCCAAGTTCATTCATAACTCCCCTCCACTGTTTTTAAGAGATGAGTTTCTCTCTCGTTTTAAAATTAAAGCAGAACCGGAGGAAGTGTAAACTAGACCGTGACCTAGTCTCGGAGTTCGCTCATTCTCAACTTTCAGCACATTATGGAGTTTAATGAACTGAGCGAAGATGGAAGTTGAGTGTAATAAGCGAAAGTTCAGGTAATCGGAAGTTTTTATTCGATGTATGGATTTTATTAGTTTGCATATATGGATGATGAAATATAAATGAATTTTTGAATTCCGAAGTTTACGGTTATTTTGGAATTTTTGTGTCGTGATTGGAAACATTCCCCGTTAATAATAATTATTATGAGGCGATAGTACAGGGTATCGCATTTTCGACACTTTTATAGGGTACCACCGTAATTGTTAGTGCTATCAAAAAGGAAAGGAGGTGTCATGTGGTCTTTTTGAGTCAAACTTAAAAAATAAAATTGGCAATTTCAAAAATACCCAATATTTTCTTAGTTAAAGAGATACAGAAAAATGTTTTATACAGAAGATTCTTTGTATTGATTGTTGAATAGTCTTCCGTTTTCAGAATAAGTATACGGGGTCAGATAAAAAAGTTATCGGACCTAACATCATTTCTTTTAAATGGAACACCCTGTCTATTTTAATCTAAAAATATACTATTTTAAATTCTGCTTTCAAATATATAACACATCATGGATGATATTGGTTTCCTAGGCGATTTATTTAAACTTTATTACTTTAAACCCCAGTAGATCCATGAAACTAAAACTAATATGCTAGAAACAACTATGTTGACTATTAACATTTAACGTCAATTTTATTTTTACATATTTATTTGAGAAAATGTCCCATCAATATTTTGAAAAATTTGATATGATATCAGTTCATATTGAAATTGGAGGAAACGAAGAAATGGCGCAAAATGTATATTTTGTTCGCTATTCGGAAAGATAGTAACCATTTAAGGACATATTCCGAACATTTGCGATGATTCTCGTTATTTTTTACCTTAATCTGAATCTTTTATTTCGTTTCAAATTAATAAAGTTTAAATAAATCGCCTGGGAAACCAATATCACCCATGGTGTGTTATCTCTTTGAAAGCAGAATTTAAAATAGTATCTTTTTAGATTAAAATATATAGGGTGTTCCATTTAAAAAAATTAGGTTAGGTCCGATAACTTTTTTATCTGACCCCGTATACTTATTCGGAAAACGGAAGACTATTCAACAATCAATACAAAGAATCTTCTGTATAAAACATTTTTCTGTATCTCTTTTAACTAAGAAAATATATGGTAATATTGAAATTATTGTCTACATTACTTTTTTGATAGCACTAAGAATTACAGAGATACCCTATAAAAGTGTCGAAAATGGGACACTTTTATACACTTTTTCTAAAATTATTAATCAATTAAGGTGCGCTTAAAGTTGCCTTAAGATATAAGCCGGAGTCGATAAGACTTAGGACGTAATCAGTAAGGACCAACCCGATCATAGTTTGGTTAAGAACATGTAGGTTACGAAATTGTAAGTTATGGTATTTATTTTTCACATGACACATACTTATAACTGCAAAATATGATTAAGGTCCATTTATGAACTTTTACGTTCAGTTCAGTTGCGCTGTGCTCGCAGTTTCAGTTCGCTGGGAAACAATTTCTGATTTATAAACTTGAACTGATTCGAATAAACCGCCGCGCCGCCCGAGAAGATTATAAATGGTTTGGCAGCGTTGCCAGTTTATTACAATTATAGATCTATTACTATTTTAACAATTCTATTACCCTATGACCTTACCTTACACTAAATCGAGTACTTATCGAGTGCTAACCGACCTTTTGGGGTCATATTAAAATCTGGTAGTGGCCCAATGAAAGTTACTTAGTTATTTTCTTTCCTTTTTGGCGCTCTTTTACTTCGACACCGACACCTTTCCAACCATCAACCTAATACTTTTAACCAAAGATTTCTGGCAACACTGCGGTCTGGTATGTTTTCATTTGTTCAAGTCGAACGACAGCCGGCGGAACTAAACTCAACTGCGCGCAACTGAACTGAACTGCAGCGATAAAGTTTATAAATGCCCTTTACAGGCGACGAAGAAAAGCGGAAGTAATGTTGTCCTGTTATTTATTAGCCAAAGAAACCAAAAACAATAGTAGCAACAGACAAGTTGACAATTAATTGCCATAAAAATAAAAAGTTGTAAACATGACGGTTATGTTAGGGTATGACCAATCCTGCCAGGCTCCTTATTTTTTTGGAAGGGTATAAAAAAGCCCGAGAAAACATATTTATTTACAACCATATATGTAATGATTACATTTTCTACTTTTTAAAAGTTGGAAAATGTCATTTTGTATAACTCTCACTTTTACTTGAAGAAGATAATGTAAAACATTAGGTGTCGAGAGGGCTTTAAACAAGACGATAAAATCAGTTGTTTTCGAGAATTTTTTTAATATTATGATATGTATATAAAATACGACAAAAAATGACATAATTAATAAAATAATCATTCCTTCAGTAGACATTTTAAATTTGAAAAAATTGAACAAAAAAAAAAGAACTTGCCAACTGAGTAAACAAACATAATATTTACATTCGTCGATTCACTGATTAACAGTTCTCGTTGTTGTTCGTATGAGATGTCCGCCGTAATATTTAATGTGGTCGTGTGTGGTTAGTTTGCCTTCTGGATGTATTTAAGTCATATTCCGTTGTTTGGAAAATAGGTATGTACCTAGTTTTTTTATATTTACAAAAAAATCTTTATGTTTCTTATGTGACCACAGTTTCTTTGCACATTCAAAATTTTAAAGATTTTTAAAATATCTTTGATTTATTTTTTTATTTACAATTTACCTGCTGTAGGAATGCTTATTTTAATATTTATCTATTTATTAGTCGGGCTATAAGCTAGGAAATATCTAAGTCTAAGCTTTTGGAAATATTTATTTCCACTCCATTCCAGGGAAACTTTTTTGAGATTGTTCATTTAGGTCTGAGAAGTCTTAGTTTATGGTGAAACCCGAACAATTCAAACAAATTAAAACTGATCAAAATTACAACAAATAACAATTGTCAAATAATCAGGGTTTAGTATCTAGAGAAGAGACCCTAGTTTTTTTTAGTAGCGCTAGTATATTACAAGCTATATTTTTTTATATTATACAGGGTGTCCCAGAATATGTTGGCAATCTCCCGGGTTCAGATAGAACACTTAAAAATAACAGGAGAAGTTCATACACATTTTTCTTCCTTCCTTAAATCCGTACATGTGAAAAATACGGCAACAATGAGGGAATTTTATGAGCATATAACAACAACCAATGCAAAAAACCATATTGAACAAAAATATTTTTTTATCGAAAACAGTTCATTTTATCGACATTGATCAAGAGTACCTTTTTTCAGATTAAGGTTTAGAGAATCCAAAAAAAGTATTATTGTCCTTCCTTCATCATACAGGGTTAAAAAATAATCATTTTTGTGTTATGTCTAGTACGTCCCTGTCAAACTAAATAAGCCAAATGTGTTTAAAAGGAAGAATTTTAAGGAGATTCATCTAGTAAACATTATACTAAAAAATTATAATAATTACACCAAGTACTTAAAAAATGATTTAAAAATCAACGATTTCGAGGGACGTCCGTTATGGGCCCGTATCTCCGTAGGGGGGACCGTAGGAAGAAAAATTTATATGAACTTCTCCTATTATTTTTAAGTGTTCTATCTGAACCCGGGAGATTGTCCACATATTCTGGGACACCCTGTATATAATTTCGATAAAATGATTCACTTTAGAGATAATATGTAATTAGTATTCGATCTTGATTGGTGCCCCCTCCACTTACGCTACTCTAATAGTTTGTAATCCACCACTTGCTATAGATGTTTTGAAAACATAGTTTTCAAACACAGGTAATATGTTTTAATTTTGTTGAAAACGACTCCAATAAACAATAATTATAATTTTGATATAACAATCACCAACGCTTATTATTTTTGAGTACGCCGTGCACTGAAAGAAACAGTTAAATTTACTATAAAAATAATAAATCTAACCATAGTAACTGTGTATTATACAGGGTGTTTCCTAATCTCTCTGAAAAAAATGAACGAGGTGAATCCTCACCTTATTTTAAGACGAAAATGTGATATTTTCGAAATACAGGGTGTTAAAAAAATATTGTATTTTTCATTTTATTAATTAATGCCAAACGACATTCTAATGATATTTGTTAAACAACTCGTTTATGCTACTCCTATTGAAGCTGAAGAAGACCTTCGACTGCGTATTATTGCTGGTTTTAATACGAGTTTCCAAGACGTAAGAGACAATTTAGCACGTCGTGTACATGGGTGTTTACTGGCTCATGGAGGATATTTGCAGCAATTTATTTGACTTTTGTTCATATGAGTTCATTATTTAAAAGTTTTTAAATCTTATGCATTATTATATTATGCAAATCATTGGCATTAATTAATAAAATGAAAAATACAATATTTTTTTTAACACCCTGTATTTCGAAAACGAAGGGACATGCGAAAAAATTTTATACCACATTTTCGTCTTAAAATAAGGCGAGGATTCACTTCGTTCAGATAGCTTAGGAAACACGCTGTATGTGACTGAAATAACTTTTAGTAAGAAATGTTATTAAATTATGACAAAATTTTAACCCAAATTTTTAGTAATACTTAATTAAAAAAATATTTAGTAAACCATTTATATGAAATTTTTTTTAAAAGTCACTAAAATCTCTTAATAATTAATAATAAAGTTTTTTAGTTAATTTATTGATATTTAGATTGTCTGACATGTCGATTGTGGCATCAACAAGTTTCAGGAAGATCTGTGACAAAAATTTGAAAATTGTTCATATTTGAAATTGTTATTATAATTCTTATAACATTATATTTTTTAACGCAATTTTTTCATACCGTTTTCCAATCCCTTAACTTTACGAATCCAGTTTTAGATTAGAAAAAAACTAAGTATATTTGGCTAAACGTTTGCATAAAATAGTGCCTGCTTGGCAACCTGTGATTCAACACAGCTCTTAAGATTTTAGACAGTATTTATAATTTAAAAAATTATTGTATTAAAAATATGCTAATTGATGCGAAATTACCGGAAAACAAAAATTGCATTGTTATTATGAAGTTAATTTTTTATTTAAAAAAAAATAATCAATAACTTGTCATCGTTTCAGCTTGGCTTGTAACGAAACATTTTATCCAAAACCGAGTTATCTCGGAATCCGTACACGTCCTTCCTCTTGACACCTGCATTTCCTGTACATTTCGTGTTTTCGGATGAGTTACGAGCCACAATGCACCGATGAAAAACGTTTGATAGGTCCCTGTCCGCGTAAATGAATGTGCAACATTGTACGTGAAGAAATAAGGTTGATTGATGGGTGTTTTATATGCTTTTCGTGTTCGTTGGATACTACAATGAGACACTTTTAGTTATTATTATTGATGCATGTTATTATTTGCAACAAAGAAAAAGTTTAAATAAATTAAATTTAATAGGTATATCATATACAATGTGTCAATTTGAAAACAGTCCAACCTTAATATCTCTTACTAAATTTGCTATAAAAATAATAAAACAAACCATAATTTATCGCTAAACATGTGACTTGAATAACATTTAGTAAGAAATGCCATTAAATTATAACAAAAGTTGAACTTACATTTTTAGTATTAATTACAAAAATATTTAGTAAATCATTTTTAGGAAGAATTTTTCTAAAATGTACTAAAATCTTTTGTAAAATTTACCAAAATGTTTTGCAAACAGTTTGAAAGTTCCTCGCGGTCATTCATCTGATTCGTAACCTCACCTTGTTACGTTTGACTTCCTCGATCGATGGTATATATTTGCTGTATGAGTTCTCCACCTCATCTGTTCGAAATTCTAGGAATCCGTGGCATCTGATTTATTCTTAAAGAAGCATTTGTACAACAATTCAGTTAAACTTGGTAATTTTTACAATAAAAATACTATAATGTCTTCTCCCGTGCATTTACATTCGTTGTAAATTTATAATATATTTTAGTATTTACTTGATTGTTCTATGTTACCCTTAAAATCTTAAATGGGAAGCAGTCATTTAGAGTACAGTGCTAGTAGTAAAGTAATGATCTACTTTAGTCCTTTCATATAAACACAATAGGTTAGGCAAACTGCCGCTTATGGGGAAGATACTGTGCCCCAGTACCCCCCCCCCCCCTTGTCTACGGCTGTATTCCCCGGTATACAGGGTGTTATGGAAATGACGTATTATATTTAAATGGGTGACTCCTTGGGTGCCTAGAGAAGCGCTACATATTTTAATTTTAAATCGACAATTTTAAAAGTGGGGTCCAGCCCCATAAACCCACAGCTCATCCTGCGTCACTGTAATACGTCACCCTATGGTGGCATGTCAAAATACAGGTGTTACGTGGAATGTTAATACAAAATTGAAATTCCATATAAAATTATAAAAATAAATTATTTATCTACCTACTTGTATTTATCATTATATCTAAAGAGCGAGGAAATCCATGCACAAACACAATCAATTTTTTCTTTTCCATGGGAACACTCTTGGAAACACTTTATGCTCGAAACATTCCATCAAGTCAAACGTCCAAAACAAACTATTCGTTTTAGATTCGTCAATAAAAACAATGTCAAATTATATACAAAGTTTGGACGCGTAGCCCGAAATTCATTACAAAACAATTCTTATACGCGTACCTTCTGAAAACAAAGCGGATAACCGAGAGTGTAAATGGTAAGCAACAGAACCGACCGTATTCTAACGCGTATCTTCTAATACTGACACTTGCAAGACGCACGCTTGTAGGCCTAGACTTACGTTGGCCCGGCGCCCAGTGGACTGTATGAAAGAGATGGAGAGATGATAGTGTGAGAAAGAAAATTACATCTTCGTCGGTTTTGTCAATTGGAGTAGAGCTGAGCGAATTTAATTTTTTGAGCTTCTCAAGTACAGTCGCAGTATTATCCCTTACCTTAATTGATGTATATATCACCACTATCATTTTATTCAATTCAGGGAAGAATCTCGTGTATCACCATAAGTAACGCATTTAAGCGATCTTAGTCCGTCCCGTAACGCCTATTATTAGGATTCAATTACCGTCACCGTGAAATATCAAACTGTCAAATATTGCGCATCTCTATTCCGAGTTTTGCACGTACCATTTCGTTCGTTCGTAGATAAAATGTCATTCTTAAATTGAAATAATTGTATTTAAAGTGTGTGTTTTTAAATTAGTTAAATAAATAAATCTAAGGGAGAAAAAAAGGACCAAAATTAAAACAATTTTCCCGTGTATTTACATGGAAATAGCTGCTATTTGTGAGGTTATGTAAGAGGTTTTTCCTAAAACTTAGAATCTGTGTGGTTTCTGTGAAACAAATGGAACTAATAATTGTATTTAAATAAGTAAAGGTAAGGAAGCATGGGTCTTAAATAAAATTGCATTTTTTTTAAAGAGTTTGAAATATAATAGAAAGCTCAATGACGTTTGACTTATGTACTTTCCTGTGCTTATGACTAATTTGAAATTTGGGTGTAATATTACCATTATTTGTTTTGTAAAACATCTTCCTCCGTCGGTTTTCTGGAATCATATTTGTTCATAAATAATGGAAGAATGAAAAATTGTTATAATTATAATTTGTTTTCTAAAGAGTTTGCCGTGTAGATATGACAACACCGACCGTCGTCAGTGGCGGCCATGTAAATTTTCAGAAATCATATAAAGTGTATAATTTCGCTTAATAATTCAAAGCGCCATTTTTGGTTATTATTTTTCAATTTATTTTCATCTTAGGATTTGCCGGTTTAAATATAATACGTCATTTCCATAACACCCTGTACATAGGTTTTGAATATTTAATGAGCATTTATTACTGCCTGTTTTCTAGCTTTGCGCCTAATCCTTAAAAATTGTTTTTACAATAAATCTAAAATGATCGTGCAAATTAATAGTCTCTTTAAAGCCGATTTGTTGTTTTACTAAAATAACTTATACGCTGTAATTTACGAGGTACAAGCCATCTGAAAGGTATAATTGATTATTACACGGCCACAACCTGCGTCGAAGGAAATAAAAAAAAAATATTTCTACTATTCTTTAATGGACGTACGGTTCTTATTCGGCACTATAATGTTTTATAGAATTATTAAACAGGTGTGAGTGGTCCTGTCGACCCATTTTCAGTCTTATCGGACTGGGGATCAAAATAATGCCATAACACCGGTGTTTGTTAGCGCTATAAAAATAAAATGTATTTGTTAATTAACGTTAAAAATGTGTGAGTAAAAAATTCATAATTCTAGGGAAACGCAGATCGAATATGGATATAGGGTGGTTAGTGGAGAGGACTAGATCAATCTTTGCAAGTGATAATACTGATAATAATGTAAATAAACTCATGTTCTTATTCAATTTTCATTTCTTTTAAAATTATAAACAATATTTTATATATTAACATATTTTTAAATAATAACTGCGTTCTTAACAGTTCCTGCGTCGTCTACGAAGAGCGCCTGTTAGCCTTCTGATTACTATAATATCTGCTGCAGTATTTCTAATACCTAATTAATACATCCTGAGTGTCGACTTGTACTTAGTAAACTTAATTTCTGAACAAGCAGTTTTCTCTAAAAAGGTTAACATTATACAGAACCGGAAATAGTCATGGCCGGACACGCAATCCCACTGGCTTCATCTATTAATTTGCTGGGCGTCAATCTGTGGTTAAGTTTAGTACTCCTCGAGCTTCATTATTTAAGAATTTTTTCATCTGGAGGACTTCATCCTTATGAAACGACCTTCCCGAGGTCGTTTTCCCAACGAATATAACCTCCAACGATTAAAAACCAACGTGAATCGCTTTTTGCGCGCACCACTCCCAGAGTGCCCTAAAGGATTTTTCCTATAGTGCTTGTGTTAGACCTTAATGAATCAAGTCCAGAGTACCCTGCGGGAATAGTATATTACGTACCGAGATGGAAAGTGTTTCATTCCTGTCGAGAGAGTCGATAGAGATAACTAAATCTCGAGACAGTAATGAAACTTTTCACCCAGGTTTGTATACTATTTCATTTATAACCACATCTAACATCCACTTCTTATTATTTTGAATTAAAATTATTAATAAAATATAAGTGTCATTTTGACTTTTCCATTGAAAAATTAGACAGAAATTTGAAATAACCGCAGGTGGTGAAATAACGTAGGTAATAATACACATCAAGATGGCAAATATCATTTTTTGAATATGGTTTCCATGTCTCTAAACAATATATAATTTTAACAACAGAAGAATGTTATCAGATTAGGAATTTGATTTTGCTGCTACTCCACCAGAAATTCGAGAAGCAGCAAAAATAGTAGAAGAACATCTTCTGCCAACTAAAAGCCGCCCGAGATATGACAAGTTATATAACTGTTTCAAAGAATGGTGTACGGGAAACAAAGTTCAAAATCCTGGTTCTGAGTCGGCGCTACTAGCTTATTTCAGTGAAAATGCCAAGACAAAGAAGATATCAACGATTTGGTCACAATATTCAGTGAAGACCACTCGATCAATTAGAGAAAAAGTAGACATATCTATACACGCAAAGCTATTAGAATTTTAAAAAAGTGTGTTCGTATATTATTTTGAGATATCGATTTTTTAAAAAATTACAAAAAAATAATTTACTTTCCACCCGGGTGGAAAGTGAGCACTTTCCATCCAGGTGGAAAGTAAAAGTAAAAAACGTAAACTTTTCATCTTTCAAAGATAGATGAAATTAATGTCATTATTACATCCATGGTTGTAAATAAAAATATTTTCAAAAGAGGGGTTTCTCCACGTTATAGCTATATATAGCTTGGCTGTGGGGTACAGAATTGCAAGTAAAAATAACACTTTTTTTGATTGAAAATCTACAGGTATCACCTGATGGTATGTAGAAAAATAAAATGAATTTTTAATTGCTGAAATTGTAGGGATGAAACTTTTTTACTAAGAATAAGAAGCCAAAAAAAAAATAATAATAATAATAACATGACTTTTCATTTTCTGCTTTATTATTCTATGTACATGACCTGAAAGTCGGCCTGTTAAGAATTTAATATAAATTCATGAAGACGGAATATTTTTGGTGTTTCTATTCAATGCTTATTTTTACATTTTTTTTAAAAATATTTTCCCCTATTTTTATTATTTATTTAACATCCAACCGGAACAAGTCACCTTCCCAGCATCCTCCGTCAAGGCACAGTTATCGATGCAGCTCAGGGATGATCGCGGCCTTCCCCGCTAACCCCCTCGTTACCATGGCTACGCCCCGTGTATGCCACACACGCACACACAGACGAGGGGGGTAAGGGGAGCACATGTCGAACGCCATACATGCTGTTCATGTGTGTAGTATTGCCGGGGGTTGGGGGTGGCTGGGGGAAAAACCTTGTATAGGGTTTTGTGTCTGTAAGTAGGTTGTGGAAAGGGGAGAAGGAGAAGAGCGAGTAGGGCGATGGATAATATATTATGAGTGTATCATCGTCTTTAACGAGTGTATGTAGGTTATTATACTTGGAAATAAAAAAAAATTGTAACAAAAATAGGTAGTAACAATGCCTTCTTGATGTACTTACTAGGAGAAGTATCACTATCAATATAATACAGGGTGTGTCTGGAAACGGCTTAATAACCTTTCACCAGCTAATTTTATTTTACAGAATTTTGGTATGGATTATAGGGGAAGGTAAACTACTTTTTGCCGGAAGAATGACAGTACTGACTGTCAAAATTGTGTAGAATAGGACGTTGGGTCTTGCGATACGGTATTTTAAAGGTCCTATCGAATACTTTACGATCCCAAAATATTGTGTCGCTATTCGTTCCCAAAAACAAAATGGCGGCTTTTTAATAGATTTTACAACTTTATAGAAAGTCAATTTATCACATGGCTGATACCCACATTTTATTATGATCAAACACAAGAACTATAGGAAATTCCTTTAAGGCACTCTGGTAGTGGTGCGTGTGCGCAATGGTTTGGAATCGTTGGAGGTTATACTCGTTGGGAAACACAACCTCGGGAAGATCATTCCATAAGAATGACGTCCTCCAGATTAAAGAATTCTTAAATAATGAAGTTCGAGGAGTACTAAGCTTAACCACATATGGATGGGCGACAGTGATTCCTAGTGTATTTCTGTTATTCACTGCTCTGGGTGGAATTAAGCGGACAAGGTCAGCCGAGCATTTTCCATGAAAATATCTTAACAAGAAATCACCAATCTGTCTTCGATGTTCCACGCTGTTGAGGCTCTTTGTCAGCTCGTCTCCGATCAGACGAATGGCTTTCGTTTCGATGGAATCCAATAAGCCGAAGAGTATTTTTGGGTGCAGTACTCTAGTGATGGTCGAATCTGGGCTTTGCATAGTGTCAAAAGTTGTTGAGGTGTTGGTCCGGAGGAATACACCAAGTTTCTGTGAAGCTACCTTGTAGATTGCCACAACGTGGTTATGCCAAGACATATTTCTTCCCAGATTGACAGCCAGCAAATAAATAGATGAAGCCTGCGGGATTGCGTGTCCTGCCATGACTTTATCCGGTTCTGTAATGTTAACCTTTTTAGAGAAAACTGCTGCTGCCTTGGTTTTCTTAGCGTTAAATTCGACTTGGTTACTGTCACCCCAAGCCAAAATTTCTCTTAGGTCTTTGTTGGGCCGTGATACTTCATGCTGTCTGCGAAGATGTGCATTCAAAGAGAAAGATAAGCCAAGTGTGCTATCGTCTACTACTATTAAGAATAAATAATAAAAAACTCGGATTGCCATTTAAAAAAAATATCGATCATCATAATATATCTAATTTAGGACTCACTGTATCAATATTTCTTTATAAGAAATACCTCAAATTAAAATGTTAACATGTACCCGGGTCCGAGCATTATTCAAAATGAAGTATGTGATGGATTTACCGACTTATTCCAAGATGAAATATTCATATACCATTCCTCTGTGATCATAGCAGTATTTTCTTATTTTCTATTTGGGTTTCATAATGGCTACATTAAGAAATGCAAAAAAATTGAAAAACTTGAAACTTTATGAAACTGAAATTTCATTTTTTCTATGTTGGCAACAAGTACGGTTCGAATTTTAGGCCTACTTCGATTTCGTTGAAATTAGTTTTCTAGGCATTATGGATTCGACAGAAATTTTTTATAGAAAACTTTAAAATACTAACCTTTAACCTTGCAAATAGATCATTTTTACTATAGATATTTATCCGAAATATCTATACTCGGAAATATATAACATACTGATGGTGTCCATCAACTAATTTCTAGTCACACCTATAAAACAACATAACCTAAAAATAATAGAAATATCTTCCAGTTTATGCTCTATTTCTAAAGTTTTATTCAATAAAGTACTATTTTGATTTTTAATTCAATATAGTATTATACATATTACTTTATATATACATATTTATAGTTACTGTAGACATTTCCTTTGCATTAATTGTTATTCCTGTCAGATTCGGTGTCGACACAATATTTAGTACTATTTATTATTTTGTTCAATAGTTTGAACTTTGTTCTGCTCGCACCATTACTCAAAGTTTTTCATATTCTTTTTAAAAGTTTTTCTAGAATATTTTCTGCAATTTCTCGTATTTCTGATGAAGTACAACTTTCTTCCTGACTCATTTTTATTAACTTTAATAATATATTTATTTTTAATTATGACGGATGGGAAGAAGCTTTGTTGCGTTCAATTGTTTCTATAATGGCATATTTGATACTTGTAACATTTTATTAAATTGTAAAAGTATTGCCAACCCAAAAAGAAAATATTAATTCAAATGGAAAAAATCTACTATATTTTTTAAAGTTTTTCAGACTTTAAAGACCCAAATAGAAAAAGTATTATAAAATACAAGGTTCATAAGACAATTAGAGCACTTATACTTTAGAAAACTCCCCGCTTCGCGGATCGTTTTCTAAATTAAACGCATGCTCTAAGATAATGTCTTATGAAACTTGTATCTTAATATACTATTTTAACGATGTATGTTGGCCCGACCGTAATGTGAGCAAATACAGCTTACATGCAATTTCTTATACCCATTTACATTTAAAAAAAATACGCCTGTCATTTCCAAAATAATTATACAACGTTTTCAGTAAAAAGAACTGAAGTGCGATTGCTAAAGGTTGCAAATTGTTGCGAATTATTTTAATGATATACAATATAATGCTATAATAAAGGGTTGAAAATACTGGGCACGCACAAATTTTATAAAGTACGAAGCAGTCACTATTTATATAAAATTTACATAAAGTAACGTGCTATACGTACGATTGGTCATTATTCTTTATTATGTTCACGTGACATTTAGACGCGAAGTAAGTTAAGATACCCTACTGTTGGGCCGGGGAAAGAAAGAACGTGCATCATAATTTTACAGCAATGTGAAAGTTGTATTTTTGTTATACCAGTTAATGAAAACGATAAAACATACAGCAGTTTCTGTGGAAAAAAAATACAATTACCATGTATTAGATGCACAATTAAATTATTGAGATATCATTATTGACATTTCTATATTTTTGTTCCGTGTGATTCATAAAATTTTCAAGTTTCTAAATGAAAGTCCTTTGTACAATTTATTCGTCAAAATAAGTTCTTGTTTTGCTTCCTTTTCTGTAGGTAATTTTAGTGTTTAGTGTTAGTGTCTAATGTCTCTTCGGTAAGGACAAAGATTTCATCTCCAAGAGCTTGGTTCCTAATATTTCCTAAATAGTTTGAAAATCGCATGAAATCGGGTGAAATTATTTTCTGGATGAAACGTGAATCTAGTTTCTAGATGGAAAGTGTAACATTTTCTTATCGCATGTCTTGTAAGCAATTGTTTACCTTTGCCAAGAAGATCAATTGATATCCTAACGTGTATGGAAACCTTTTTTATTATTGAATTCTCAGAAAATTGTATTCTCGATAAAAAATTTTGCGTTCCCTTAAACCAAAGAGAAGCTAATTAATATTGAAAAAACTGTAGTACATACGAGGCAGATTCAATTTTTAAAAAGTTCCTCATAGTAAAGTACTTATTTTTCGATTTAGATACATTTTTAATTTGTAAAAGTTGTTTAGAATTAAACACAGCAACTGAAAAAATGATACTTGATTTTACTAAATTTATTAGAAATTCTAACTATACTTTTTTAGAAATTATCAATATTATTTTGGTACGGATTAATATGGAAATTGTAATTAATACAATATTTTATAGGAAATCGTACCTTAAAAAGTTTACTATAATAATTTTACTATAATGTTTGTTCCGTGCACATACATTCGTTGTAAAATTTACAATATATTTTAGTATTTACTTGATTTTACTAAAATTATTAGAAATTTTAACTATACTTTTGTAAAAATTATCAATAATATTTTGGTATGGATTAATAATGAAAATTGTAATTTTTATAGGAAATCGTAGAATAAAAACTTTACTATAATAATTTTACTATAATGTTTGTTCCGTGCACATACATTCGTTCTAAAATTTACGATATATTTTAGTATTTACTTGATTTTACTAAATTCATTAGAAATCCTAGCTATAGTTTTTTGTAAATTATGTTTGCAATATTATTTTGATACGGATTACTAATATAAAATGTAATTAATACAATATTTTATAGTAAATCGTTCAATAAAATCTTTATTATAATAATTTTACTATAGTATTTGTTCCGAGCGGATACATTCATTGCAAAATTTACAATATATTTTAGTATTTACTTGATTTTACTAAATTTATTAGAAATTCTAACTATACTTTTATAGAAATTATCAATATTATTTTGGTATGGATTAATAAGAAAATTGTAATTAATACAATATTTTATAGGAAATCGTACCTCAAAAAGTTTACTATAATTATTTTACTATAATATTTGTTCCGTGCACATACATTCGTTGTAAAATTTACAATATATTTTAGTATTTACTTGATTTTACTAAAATTATTAGAAATTTTAACTATACTTTTGTAAAAATTATCAATAATATTTTGGTATGGATTAATAATGAAAATTGTAATTTTTATAGGAAATCGTAGAATAAAAACTTTACTATAATAATTTTACTATAATGTTTGTTCCGTGCACATACATTCGTTCTAAAATTTACGATATATTTTAGTATTTACTTGATTTTACTAAATTCATTAGAAATCCTAGCTATAGTTTTTTGTAAATTATGTTTGCAATATTATTTTGATACGGATTACTAATATAAAATGTAATTAATACAATATTTTATAGTAAATCGTTCAATAAAATCTTTATTATAATAATTTTACTATAGTATTTGTTCCGAGCGGATACATTCATTGCAAAATTTACAATATATTTTAGTATTTACTTGATTTTACTAAATTTATTAGAAATTCTAACTATACTTTTATAGAAATTATCAATATTATTTTGGTACGGATTAATAAGAAAATTGTAATTAATACAATATTTTATAGGAAATCGCACCTCAAAACTTTACTATAATTATTTTACTTTAATGTTTGTTCCGTGCACATACATTCGTTGTAAAATTTACAAGATATTTTAGTATTTACTTGATGTTACTAAATTTATTAGAAATTCTAACTATACTTTTATAGAAATTATCAATATTATTTTGGTACGGATTAATAAGAAAATTGTAATTAATACAATATTTTATAGGAAATCGCACCTCAAAACTTTACTATAATTATTTTACTTTAATGTTTGTTCCGTGCACATACATTCGTTGTAAAATTTACAAGATATTTTAGTATTTACTTGATGTTACTAAATTTATTAGAAATTCTAACTATACTTTTATAGAAATTATCAATATTATTTTGGTACGGATTAATAAGAAAATTGTAATTAATACAATATTTTATAGGAAATCGCACCTCAAAAAGTTTACTATAATTATTTTACTATAATGTTTGTTCCGTGCACATACATTCGTTGTAAAATTTACAAGATATTTTAGTATTCACTTGATTTTACTAAATTTATTAGAAATTCTAACTATACTTTTATAGAAATTATCAATAATATTTTGGTACGGATTAATAAGAAAATTGTAATTAATACAATATTTTATAGGAAATCGCACCTCAAAAAGTTTACTATAATTATTTTACTATAATGTTTGTTCCGTGCACATACATTCGTTGTAAAATTTACAAGATATTTTAGTATTCACTTGATTTTACTAAATTTATTAGAAATTCTAACTATACTTTTATAGAAATTATCAATAATATTTTGGTACGGATTAATAAGAAAATTGTAATTAATACAATATTTTATAGGAAATCGCACCTCAAAAAGTTTACTATAATTATTTTACTATAATGTTTGTTCCGTGCACATACATTCGTTGTAAAATTTACAAGATATTTTAGTATTCACTTGATTTTACTAAATTTATTAGAAATTCTAACTATACTTTTATAGAAATTATCAATATTATTTTGGTACGGATTAATAAGAAAATTGTAATTAATAAATTATCCTAATTATAACTATAGTTTTTTGTAAATTATGTTTGCAATATTATTTTGTACGGATTACTAATATAAAATGTTATTAATACTATAATTTATAGTAAATTTTACGATAAAATCTTTAGTAAAATAATTTTACTATAGTCTTTTTTCTGTGTATAGTACAATAAATTTACTATACCTAGTCTTTGGTGTGCATAGTAAAATCATCATAATTTAATTTTACTTCCTGGAAAAAGCATCTTAGGGGAGGTAATTTTGCAAATGATAACAGAAATATATTTTATTAAATGAAGAAGTCGCAGCACAGGTCACGCAAGTATGTTAAGTAAAGGAAAAATTACCTTAAATAACTTTAAATTCGCCCACAAGAAACTAGGAAAAACAACCGCACAACAATCAACGACACCAAACGGAATTAGCTCACTACAAACACTGAAACACTCTCAATTTTAACAGACGGAAGTTAACAACGCTACTCATCTTTTTACCTGCCGACCCAAAGGGTTAAAAGATGCTTCCCTGTCGAGCGTGTGAACCGGCAGTCAAGTTGCATCCCTAAAAAGAAATCAAAAGGGCCTGAGTGTATGCAAATCTTGGAACCCTTTAGTCGAATCCGTTTTTTCCTATGCAAATTTTTTTCTACTGTTTGAATAGATCGGACGGCTCTGACTGTGATTTTTTTGTTAGGAATTTGCTACAGGCAGCTCTTTACCTTTGTACCGGAGCTTATTGGATTGGGTTTGGGACGTGAATAGTATGCAAATTAACGTTGCATGCATCTGGTTGTCAGTGTTGGCTTGAAGTAACCAGTGATCTTTGAAGCATTTAAATGAAAATAAAATATTGAATTTTTTGCTGCACACGTTTGTAGTTTGTAGCATTAAAATACAAAAAATGAGTGCCCAAAAAATTGTTTTGAACGGGGTACAGCTAAATTGCGGAGCAAAATCAATATTTTAGTAACTTTTTTCATAAAATGTATGAAACATACAAAATTTATATTTAAAGTATCTACAGGGTGTCCCATTTACGACACAACAAAATATTTTAGTAACTTTTTTCATAAAATGTATGAAACATACAAAATTTATATTTAAAGTATCTACAGGGTGTCCCATTTACGACACAACAAAATATTTTAGTAACTTTTTTCATAAAATGTATGAAACATACAAAATTTATATTTAAACTATGTACAGGGTGTTCCATTTACGACACAACAAAATATTTTAGTAACTTTTTTCATAAAATGTATGAAACATACAAAATTTATATTTAAAGTATCTACAGGGTGTCCCATTTACGACACAACAAAATATTTTAGTAACTTTTTTCATAAAATGTATGAAACATACAAAATTTATTTTTAAAGTATCTACAGGGTGTCCCATTTACGACACAACAAAATATTTTAGTAACTTTTTTCATAAAATGTATGAAACATACAAAATTTATATTTAAACTATGTACAGGGTGTCCCATTTACGACACAACAAAATATTTTAGTAACTTTTTTCATAAAATGTATGAAACATACAAAATTTATATTTAAAGTATCTACAGGGTGTCCCATTTACGACACAACAAAATATTTTAGTAACTTTTTTCATAAAATGTATGAATCATACAAAATTTATATTTAAAGTATCTACAGGGTGTCCCATTTACGACACAACAAAATATTTTAGTAACTTTTTTCATAAAATGTATGAATCATACAAAATTTATATTTAAAGTATCTACAGGGTGTCCCATTTACGACACAACAAAATATTTTAGTAACTTTTTTCATAAAATGTATGAAACATACAAAATTTATATTTAAAGTATCTACAGGGTGTCCCATTTACGACACAACAAAATATTTTAGTAACTTTTTTCATAAAATGTATGAAACATACAAAATTTATATTTAAAGTATCTACAGGGTGTCCCATTTACGACACAACAAAATATTTTAGTAACTTTTTTCATAAAATGTATGAAACATACAAAATTTATATTTAAACTATCTACAGGGTGTCCCATTTACGACACAACAAAATATTTTAGTAACTTTTTTCTAATATGTATGAAACATACAAAATTTATATTTAAAGTATCTACAGTGTGTCCCATTTACGACACAACAAAATATTTTAGTAACTTTTTTCTAAAATGTATGAAACATACAAAATTTATATTTAAAGTATCTACAGTGTGTCCCATTTACGACACAACAAAATATTTTAGTAACTTTTTTCTAAAATGTATGAAACATACAAAATTTATATTTAAACTATCTACAGGGTGTCCCATTTACGACACAACAAAATATTTTAGTAACTTTTTTCTAAAATGTATGAAACATACAAAATTTATATTTAAAGTATCTACAGTGTGTCCCATTTACGACACAACAAAATATTTTAGTAACTTTTTTCATAAAATGTATGAAACATACAAAATTTATATTTAAACTATCTACAGGGTGTCCCATTTACGATACTTTCTGGGCGATATTAGAGCTATTTACAAAAATAAGCCAAAAAATATCGAAGATTTGCAACAAAGAATAATGCATGAAATTTCCAGTATTGCACCCAATATCCTTTTAGATTCGCTACAAAATTTTGTTCACCCAATTCATTACTGCCAGGAGGTAAACGGTGGACACTTTGAGCACCTTATAAAATGGGATTTTAAATTGTTGTTTACTAAAACTTAGTTTGTCTTTTTTATTATTGTTATTAGATTTATTTGAAAACGAAATTCGAAACTCGATATCTCGAAAACGGTTAAGATTGGGTATGTGGTGTGCTTAATATTTTTTTTTTAGAATCTTATAAATAATTGAAATATTGAATAATATATAGGGGGTTCCATTTAAAATAAAGTAACTTTGTTCTTCCATGGCTTTCTGACTGATACTGTATACTTAGTTTATGTGTAGTATAATAGATTTCTAAAAACCCTAAAAGTTTTGTATTTAACATTCTTCGCTAGCTATCTTACTTTAGCAAATAATCGACCGTTTCCATAGATAAAAGCGACCCTGTATATAAACAGTATATTCCCAATACGAACGTACCAAAATACAAAAAGTGTCCCCGCTATGGGAGATGGCGCGGGCCTATTGAGTTTACGCAGTAGGGTGGACATTTTATCGATCGCGTCAGAGCCGGCCCGACATTATTTGTTTCTTGTTATTCGTCGCCATCTTGGGTTCTGGATGCTCTTTTAAATTACAGAATAAAAAGTGGTTCATCCACATTGTTGTCGGTATATTAGTACTTTAAACTTTCATTACCTAACAACAATTTTTGTAAATGAGTTTTTAATTTGTGGTGATTCGATTCGCTGTTTGGCAGGTTAGTGACTTGTTTTGTTTAAGATGATAGGACACAAGGGCATGGTGCTTTTTTGCAAAAGTCGTGGATCAATACCAGGTATAAAGTATTTCAGGTATGTACCTACATATATACGAAAATATTTTGCTTATCACATTATCCGATCTTCGGAACCGAATTTCACTAAAAGGCTTGTAAAAAAAGAAGAGAAGGTCATTCGTATACAATATAATATATATGTGGTCACTACCTAACCTTTAAATTAATGTATTTTTAATTTGGTGCATTAGTAGCTGATAATAACTCCCAAAATAGTCAATATAGTCATTCATTCTTAATTTTTGGTTTAGAAAAAAGTGAGGTTAAGAACCATACGACTTGGGATGAAAGATAAAATAAAGCTCGTTGTTACAAATATTCGGACGGAATTTGGCACCAAAAGTTTACACTAATCAGGGCACGGTCGGATCATCATATCGCCAGAAATCGTATGCATGGAACGCTGTCTTAAATCGAACTAATCGAAACTAACTAACCAGTGAAATTTGCATTAAAAAAGTTGAAATCCGGTCCTGTCGAATGCTTACTTTCACAAGGAAATTTTCGAACTGCGCAAACTCACAACGCCCCCTTCGATGCAAATAGCGGGGACATAATTGCAGATGGTATTATCAATATACTGTTTATATATATGTATATATATATATATATGTGGGATATTCTTCATGCTAAGGTTGGGAACACTGGTTGGAACCATATGCGCATGTATTATTTAAATTTGTATTATCCCGCTGACCATAAAATTGACATCTTTTCGGGCAGAGCCGAAGTACAGATGTTATTTACCTGCATCCCTAAGAGAGAGTGGGGCATCTTGTATTGTCACTTTCAGCAGTGTGATTTCTCGGATGCTATGTTATCAACATGTTATCTATACCTATCCCATGACATTTGTTCTTTTGGCTAGTACGATTTTTTAGTACTACAACAGTTATTCCCCAAAATCGCGCTTATTCTCTCCACTCAGCGATCATTGACGACAGCTCTCGGACCAGTTGAACCGTGACCCCCTTTACTTACCGATCGCTGTCGAATCTCTTTCAAATAGTCAAATTGTTTTCTCGAATCTCCGTACATCAGTTGTAGAGGCAATTTATGCTCGACAGCTCTCTGACTATGACGTTAGTTTTGTTCAGTAGATAAAGCATCCCGCCGTATGTATTGACTTGACTAACCATTAATTTGAGTTGGTCACTGTTTCTGATTGTAAAGAATTCGCCAGACTCTTCATCTACAATATTTAAACATAAAACTAAGCGTTCCGGAATGTATAAGCACGAATTCCGTTCCTCACAAATCATTACGCAAACAACAAATGTGTATTATTATAACATAACACATTCAGCAATTCAAAAAGTACCTGATTTACGATTTACCAGAAAATAAATGCGAAAGAACGGCTCCGTTTTCCATTTTAATTTGCTGCCGGTTTTGGCGCCGATTTGTGCCGTTAACTTGATGAATTCCTGGCGATTATACGGAGTTATAAGCCAAGTTTCACCCAACTGATTTCGTACACGATTTACTTCTAATTGGATCCGTGTAAACTGTTTTGAATTACAGATTTTATGAGCGATTGCGTGCCCAAATGAGCTCGTGGAACTTTTTGAAAATGATATGTTAAAATTAACGAAATTATACCTTCATGAAGAAAATTTAGAATCAATAGCGGATTGCATCTTTATTAAAGAGTTATCTTCATACTGCAATGTACCATAGAGACTTATATGATGACATTTATGATGTGGATGGATTTATATGATGACATGACATGATGACATAACATAACTTGTAAATGTTTGAACTCTTTAACTTTGTGAATGATTTTTGGTGCGCTACACCGAAATAACACTTAGTTAAATTTACTATAAATATACCTATTAAAACGAGAAGTAATTAAATGGTTTGCCGTTATTAACAGACGAGCTGCGAAATGATTACTTGGTCAGCAAGAGTTTACAATTGACCAGTAGAAACAAACATGTCTAGAAGCAGTTTACTTCAGAGGTCCCAGGGCACTGTCAATTTATGTAACTTTCTTGCGTTTTCTTCTGCCGAATACAGAAGGAAATCGGCTACAAAAGGTGTAGCGGGGGCGGGTTTCCACTTGTTTTCCCAGGGCACTGTCAGGATTCAGAAATGTTTGCTGTCCATAAGTTGCTGACCACCTAGCCATTTTGGCTGACCGATTACATTTTTCTGTTCGCAAAAATAAGAATATTTTGCTAACCAGTTAAATGATATCCTATTAAAACTAACCATAATTTATGGCTCTATATGTGACTGGAATTACTTTTATTAGAACTATATATACAGGGTGTCCGTTAATATGTGGGCAATCTCCCGGGTTCATATAGAACCCTTAAAAATAACAGGAGACGTTCTTATAAATTTTTCTTCCTACGGCCTTCCCTACGGAGATACGGGCCCATAACGGACGTCTCTGGAAATCGTTGATTTTTAAATAATTCTTTAAGAACTAGGTGTAATTTAATAATTTTTTAGTATAATGGTTACTAGATGAGTTTCCTTTAAATTCGCCCTTTTAAACACATTTGGCTTATTTAGTTTGCCAGGGACGGGCTAGACGTAACACAAAAATGTTTTTTTTTGTACACCTTGTATGATGATGTATTTTCTCGACTACCGATGATAATGCACCGTGAAGTATTAGATCTTCTCTGTTGATAGGTATGTACACCTACGCTGTACTGACGAGAACAAAAGAGTTCGAAACCGGTCTGCAGGTGGTTACATCCTATCAATGAAAAAGCTTCATTTTCTTGGTAGTAACATTCCTCAATCTGAAATAGTATTTTAAGTGCTATTGTGTAGACTAAATACGCCCTTATCGTGTAAGGTATCATCGGGTGGTCTGGGAAATAATAATTTTCCCATACATATTACTAATAAAAAGTGTAATTAATATCAACTATATTTGTAGGTAATTTGACAGTAAAATCTTTACTTTAGTAGTCTTTTTCCGTGTAGCTGAATTAATTTTTCAGAGTTATGATGTTTTTTTTAAGTCAATTCGCTGTGGTCCACAAGGATATGTGTTGGGATTTTTATCTCTATAGGTTACGTGTTAATTCGTCTAAATTCTTGTAAAAAGCAGAAATTAATTTCAAAATGTCTATAATAACTATTTTGTCGGCGATTAACAGTTTTTCGAGACACGTTATCAATAACTTAAAATTCAAGACGTATCCGTCGCACCAACAAACATTCCTGTACGTAACTCTTTATATCTATGAAACCTACGACTCACCTGGTAATCGCAACATGCTGCTTTAGTGAACGTATATGTGAAAGAATTTAAAATAAATTTTCCTTCGACTATTGTCTGTAAAATTTGTTAAATTATTCTACAGTATGTCCATGGATGGGGTTTACAAGAGGGCAAATGGACTAAAAATTGAAAGATACGAAAAAAGTCACTCTTAATAAACGTTTCTGCTTGTCTAGAAAATACGATTCATCATAAGAAACTTCAATTTTTTTATACAGGGTGGGTAAAAACTGCAAAAATGTTATTTTGCTTAAGAGTTAACATACTTTATTTTGAATGATACGAAAAAAAGCCACTCTTAATAAACGTTTTTACTTGAATAATGAATAGGTGATATTTGTTGTCAATGTCTTTATTTAATGAAGTAATTATAATAATTATAATAATACGAACATTTTTATTAACATGAAAAGAATACGACAACGATTTCATAATTCAGAAACTCCACACATTTTTCTAATTGCTTTCTCAAATAAGTGAAGAATTTCAGATTTCTTCTTGTGATATCGATTGGACAGCCTGGATAATTCTGCCCTTCAGCACTTCAATATCATTTGGTATTGCGGTTTGCAAAAACATTTTTTTTAAACTGCCCCATAAAAACAGATCGGCCAAGGTTAAGTCGGGACTTCTTGGGGGGCACAAAACTGGGCCATTCCTGGACCAAATCTGCGGTCAAGCCATTCTCTAACCTCACGAGCGAAATGGGCTGGACAACCATATTGCTGAAAATACACATTTTGTCGAAAATTTAATGGTAGATTTTCGAGTTCATCATTGAAAAATGTATCCAGCATTTCTAAATATGATAATCTATTACACGTGTTATCAAAAAAGTATGGCCCTATAATGCCATGGATGGAGATCACACACCACACGTTCACTTTTGTGAAATATTGTCTTCTCGTCATAATTCTGAATTCGGGAGTTTCTAAACGACCAGTACCTAACGTGCTGGGTTGCAACGGTTCCATTTGTTGAAAATGTACTTTCATCAGAAAACATGATACATTTATAAAAATCAACATTTCCACTTAAAATTTTGTCTCCTATCCACAGGCAAAAATCAAGTCGTTTCGCGTTGTCTCCCTTTTCCAATCTTTGATTAAAGCGCGGTTTATATGGATACAATTTATTTGCTTTAAGGATCATCTGAATTGGACTTTTTTTCACAACTTCCAACTGAGTAACACGATTTCTAAGGGACGTTATAGGATTTTCTTCAACAGAATGAAGAACTAAGACTGTAGCAGGATCATCATTGTCGTATTTCTTCTTCTTTTTTTTGAGGTCCAAAACCGAACCAGTTCTCTTGAACTTTTTATTAACTTGCAGATTGCCATCCTAGTTATTGGGATTCCTACAAATTTCTCGGTAAATTGTTCCATGACGTAGCGGTATGAAACTTGACCATCCCCATAACATTGTGTTATAAAAACTCTTTGTTCAGTGGATAGCATTTCTACTTAAATAATAACATCATTAAATAAAGACATTGACATTGTTCTACTTCGGTTTGTTGTGTAGAAAACACATTCATTAAGAGTGACTTTTTTTCGTATCTTTCAAAATAAAGTATGTTTACTCTTAAGCAAAATAACATTTTTGCAGTTTTTACCCACCCTGTACAAAAACTTGAAGTTTCTTATGATGAATCGTATTTTCTAGACAAACAAAAACGTTTATTAAGAGTGGCTTTTTTTCGTATCTTTCAATTTTTAGTCCATTTGTCCTCTTGTAAACCCCATCCGTGGACATACTGTATAGGTCGAGTCGCCTGAAGATTTAAACTTTTTCTTTAAAGGCAAAGCATCTTCTTGACTTTTCGGCATAAATTTATCCCTATACATATTTTGTAATTTCTCTTCCAAAGGCAAGACATAAACCTTGTTTACTCGTGTGAATCCTTGCCATGTAGATGGGAGCATTGTCGTGCTGGAAGATGTAATCCTCGCCATATACCACTCCGATCGAATCAGGACACGGATATCCAATAAACAGTAGCCGTCAGTCTTTCCTGAACAATCTGTAATACTCCTGGGCTTCTAACACTAAAAACTTTCACTTTTATTTTATGGGTATATCTCTCATACCTAATGATTCTGGATCTATATACACGAATCTGGACGTTCTTACACGATTGGAATGTTTTTTCGTTAGTAAATGTTACTCTTTCCTTCAACTTGACATATGATTTAGGGGTCAAGAAGATTACACCACATTTCTTTACCTCAGTTTTTGGGGTCGTCTTCTCTATTAAATTCACATCTTTTCTTGAATAATTGCCTGTTGTTTGAATATCCATCGCCTTCTTTTAGAATAAGGGCCCGGATTTTTCTTGCCCGACGCTGATTTCATTACTTTTTGGTCTGATTGGCTTATTTTAAGTCTAATATAGGTTGATTACTTTGAATAGTAATAGTTAAGTGAGTAAGCAATTGGGTTCGTAACAACTATACTTGTTGAAGCACAATAGCCTGATGAAGTTAATCAGGAGCTGATTCCAAACCGGCTATTCAAAATGAGCAATCACATTTCCTACCGCAAGTCGAAATTTATTTTGTTTGGTAGAGTAAAGGGGTAAAATCATCAATAAACACCGTTTTCCAATCATGCCGGAAAATTTTAAGAATATATTTCGCTACAAACAAGAGAGAAGTGTACCAATAAGCCAGACGACAGTTTCTATCTGACAAAATTGAGCCGATTTTATAAAATTCGCTCTCGAGGCGTGCTCGTAACCACAATAAATGAACGGCAACGAAAACGGATATGAACACATAAACGGGCAGATATTTAAATTTTGCTCCAGCTAGTGCGTCGCTCTCGACAAAATTTCCCCGGGAAATGGAAAATGTGCGGCTGTGTTTATTGCTAGGAAAATTGGAATTTTTCGAAGATATAGTCTTTCCTCGCGTGCATGCCACATACGAATTCCTACGTTTTGTCGTCTTATAAGTTTATATGGGAAAATATTCCACTTTTTATGGCATATAAAATAATAATAAAATGCATTTCAAAATATAAAATAGTGTTTTTGATGAAAAATTCATTTTATAGGAAAAGGTTGGTCATAAAAATATTGACAACGTACATACCCTATTTTAAATGAAATTACTAACTATTATTTTAAAAAAATTATAAAAAGTACAAGAAGGCGGAAACCTGTTAATACCTGTTAATTGTAGCCAATCAGATGCTTGCATTTTGACATATTGCTATAACAAAACAGGTCGACAAATTTATCTGTAGCTACGAAGTAGTACGGACAAAAAAATTTCTGCGGTTAACAATGTTGTCACATATATTAAATTTTAATTTAATAATCTCTTACCGAAAAAAACCTAAAATTACATTTACGCATTTATGATAAATTTTAATACGTATACAGTGTGTTATGGAAATGACGTATTATAATTAAATTGGTGACTCCTTGTGTGTCCTACAGAAGCGCTACATATATATTTTTTTTAATCGATCGTTTTAAAAGTGGGGTAACAAACATTCTTACTCACAGGTCAGTCCGCGCTACGTACAACATTTCACCCAGACCCAATGGCAATGTTGCCAAACTTAATGTAAAACTGAAATTCCATATAAAATTAAATTATTTTCTACCTACTTGTATTTATCTTTATACCTAAAGAGCGAGGAAATCCAGGCACAAACACAATCAGTTTTTTTTCTTTTTCATGGGAACACTCCTGGAAACACTTTATGTACACACAGTAATAGTGAAACAGAACCAATAGTTAGCTTTTGAAAATACAATAATACAGGTTATACTACAGATTATTAGATTTTATTACACGCGACGAAATTTGACGTCCAGAAGAAACGCGGCAATAAAAACAATATTCAAGGATTATTTATGGACGGGCAAGATTCACGCGTAAACCGGAAAAACAGAGCGGATTGCTGAGAGTGTGTCGGTGATCGACGAGACACAACGTATCTGGCAGCTGGTTGGTCTTCAACTAACAGACGCAAGCGTGCGGCGCTATATAAAACTACTTCGCTCAGCCTTTGTAAGGCGTCAAGAGGTAATTGGCATTTGACCTAGTGACGTACGTGGCTATTACTATTCCATATGTTTTTTCGGGTTGTTTAAAACATAGTCCGTCGTAAATGTTCTCCAATTAATTGTACAAGAAGGTATTACAGAATGGAAAAGTGTTTAAATTTTTTTATTTTGTCTAAAAAGTTTAAGGTGTACATATGACAACACCGGCCAGAATTCCTTAATTGCTTACATGTATCGCAGTGCCACACAGGTGTTTTTCTGGTTTGACGTCAGGTCACTTTTACCGCTGAATGAATTGAATGCGCCATATACGGCTATTTTTCTTCAATTTGTCTTTATCTCAGGAATTGCCTGGTTTAAATATAATACGTCATTTCCATAACACCCTGTATAAGAAACCAATTTTGCGACGACGAGGCACTTTACCTAAGTAGGCAGAAAATAAAAATAACGTTCTGGTTAAGGCCTGGAAGATTTCATAAAAAATCTAATTATGTTAAATTGTATTCTCTAATTAAACAGGCCTAGATCCCGAATGATCAAATTTCAATCAAAATTTTTTTGTCATTTACACCTATAGGTTTACTAATCGTGGGACACACTGTATATGCACCTAGTTGTAATATTACTAAGTGGACATCTCCCTGGCTTGACAGCTGTAATAAACGCATTGACGAAAAATGTTTTTAACAGAAATGAATATAATACCTCCTGATATGATAAAACATATGGTAGATGGATTTTACCAGGGCCTAGGAGCGTGCCGATAAGAGGCGGTGGACATTTTCAGGAAGACTAAAACCAATAAAACTCGGAATAGCAGACATCACATAAAATATTTTTCGGAGAATCTGAAAACCTAATAAAAAATGGGGAATTTCATTTTAAATATGTATAATATTTTTATGTCAAAAAATAAAGAGATCACTCACTAACTAAATTAAATTAGGTTTGCAAAAAAATTGTCACGATTTATTTAAATTCTAGAGCTGCATTAATAAAAACATAAATTAATACTAAAATACTGTATTCGCAGCTTTTTTGGCAATAATTTTGAATAAACTGAAAAGTTTCTACCCATACAAATTGAATATCCATTCAACAATATAAAGTTATCTCTAAATCCACATACATTCTATATAATACATTCTGACGTACATAATATATCTTCCCCTGAACATTTTAAAAAGTTTTTCCACAACAGTAGCAGTATTTTCTTGAAACTTTGAAATATCACATAGTTATATTTTTGCCGGGCAAGACAGACAATATCTCTTCAAAATGCCGAAAAGTTTCTCGATTCAGTAAAAATATACTCCTTGTAGATTTTTCACGACTTGTATATATTGTCTGGTTTAAAAAGTTTTTAAATGTTTGTAGTTGTATATGTGGGAAATGTGAAAATCGATTTGTTGTTTGGAATATTTTTTAGGCAAGTCATTCCCCTTTAATATCTTCTCCTTGAAAACTTCCTACGTGGCATAGATTAGATAAAACGTTTGTGGAGTTGCGAGGTATAGTTAGAATTTCTAATAAATTTAGTATATTCAAGTAAATACTAAAATATATAGCAAATATGAACAAACACTATAGTAAAATTATTATACTAAAGATTTTGTTATACGATTTCCTATAAAACATTGTATTAATTACAATTTTCATTATTAATGCGTACCAAAGTAATATTGTAAACATAATTTACAAAAAAGAATAGTTGTATTTCTAATAAATTTAGTAAAATCAATTAAATACTAAAATATATAGCAAATGTAAACAAACAATATAGTAAAATTATTATACTAGAGATTTTATTGTACGATTTCCCAAAAATCATTGTATCAATTACAATTTTCATTATTAATGCGTACCAAAATAATATTGTAAACATAATTTAGAAAACACTATAATTGGGATTTCTAATAAATTCAATAAAATAAAGTAAATACTAAAATATATAGCAAATATGAACAAACACTATAGTAAAATTATTATACTAAAGATTTTGTTTTTGTTATACGATTTCATATAAAATATTGTATTAATTACAATTTTCATTATTAATGCGTACCAAAGTAATATTGTAAACATAATTTACAAAAAAACTATAGTTGGATTTGTACGATTTCCCAAAAAACATTGTATTAATTACAATTTTCATTATTAATGCGTACCAAAGTAATATTGTAAACATAATTTACAAAAAACTATAGTTGGATTTCTAATAAATTTAGTAAAATCAAGTAAAATATATTGTAAATTTACAACGAATGTAAAAATAAATTATTTATAACTCCAGTAGTTAAATATAATAAAGTTCCTTCGTTACCCAAAATATGGCTTATTAAATATTTTTCTTCCTGGTTTGGGTAGCATATTCTCAAACCACAATTATCAGGACCATATTGCAAAAAAAATTAAGCTGCTGATGATGCAACTTCGGTTCAAAACGGTGAAATTTTGGTTCAACGTTATAGCCCATTGGTTCATGTTTTGGGGGAATGACATAATTCGAAAAGCAATATTAAAAATTTTGACCTATGAAAACTGAAACGTCCTTTTTTAAATTAGAAACTACCTTTAAATGCAGCGTAAAAAAAGGGAATCCTCTTTCGGTTTTTCAATATGTTGGTAAATATTGTCACAAAGAAACAAAAACGGAAAATGAGGTTTTCGATTTTCTTTTCGGATATCTCCGGATGTACTAGAAATTTCTCACCCGCATACACTTCTGCTCCAAATTATGATACTTCGCCACAATTTAACCCTTCGTGTATCTTTTAGAGTTTCCGAGATCCCAATGTTGAGCTCCAATATAAACAGTATACTGCCAATACGAATACGAACGTTTCAAAATACAAAAAGTGTCCCCGCGGTGGGAGATGGCGCGGGCCTAATGAGTTTGCGCAGTAGCGTGGAAATTTTATCGATCGCGCAAGAGCCGGCCCGACATTATGTGTTTGTTGTTATTCGTCGCCATCTTTGGTTCTGGATGCTTTTTCAAATTACAGAATAAATAGTGGTTCATCCACATTATTGTCGGTATATTAGTGCTTATAAACTTTCATTACCTAACAACAATTTTTGTAAAGGAGTTTTTAATTTGTGGTTATTCGATTCGCTGTTTGGTAGGTTATTAGTGGCTTGCTTTGTTTAAGATGAAAGGACACAAGTGCATGGTGCTTTTTTGCAAAAGTCGTGGATTAATACAAGGTATAAAATATTTCAGGTATGCACATATATACGAAAATATTGTTCTTATCACATTATCCTATTTTCGGAACCGAATTTCACTAAAGAGCTTGTCAAAAAAGAAGAGAGTATCACTCGTATACAATATAATATGTATGTGGTCACTACGTAACCCTAAAATTAATATATTTTTAATTTGGTGCATTAGTAGATGATAATAATTCCCAAAATAGTCAATATAGACATTCATTCTTAATTTCTGGTTTAGAAAAAGTGAGGTTAAGAAAGATACGACGTCGGATGAAAGTTAAAATAAAGCTTATCGTGTCGATTGTTACAAATATTCGGACGGAATTTGGCACCAAAACTTTACAGCAATCAGGGCACCGTCGGATAATCATATCGTCAGAAATCGTATGCATGGAACGCTGTCTTAAATCGAACTAATCGAAATTTTGATTTCAATATTTTTCCTAACTAACCAGTGAAATTTACATTAAAAAAGTTGTAATCCGATCCTGTCGAATGTTTACTTTCACAAGGAAATTTGCTGCGCAAACTCATAACGCCCCCTTCGATGCCAATAGCGGGTACATAATTGCAGATGGTATTAGCAATATACTGTTTATATATATGTGCACATACTACATAGAAAAAGAACTAAGCACTTTTTTAAAGGTTAAAAAAATAACACACTGAACAACGCACACATGTAACTGAGTTTGTCGGGAAAGCTAAATACGCCATTAGTGTGGAAAGCAACTAGCCATTATAAAGGAGCAGAAACTCGAGGAGATCTTTTGACGACGCCAATAAACCTTTGTAGGGGATAGAGTTCGTTATTTTTCGCAAAACCCTGGCTTTTCTTATTTTGCATTCCGGCCTTTGTTACATCTATTTTAAACATTTGAATGTTTGTTTTTACATTTTTATCTTTACTTTTTGCATTACATAAGCTTCTTAAATTTTTTTAAACATTAATTTAATTTATTCATTGTATTATTTACTTTACCTGCCTCACTTAAAATGTGTATTGAATTGTTAGTTTGACTGACGGTATTTGATCGAAATCAAAATTTAATTTTAATTTGTTTTGAACTGTTATCGTCACTGTAATTCACGGCCACATAACCACTTTGAGGTTTTAGTGAGGACGTTAGGTGATGTCACCATCAGCAACCAATATCATTGCAGAACTTTGGCGACAGCAATTTTCAGTATAAAGGGTCTCCCTGATTAAGAAAATTCTCTTAATATCTCTGAACCTTTTAAAGAGAAACGGCTACGCTACTGAACTTCACGTACAAATTTCTAACGTTGATCAGTTTTTACCTTCTTTAAGTTAACACGTAACGCAAATATAAAAAGCCAAGATATTCAAAATCACCCTGTAGATTAAAAACTAAGAGAGTCACGATAAATTTGATAAATTAATCTATCGTTTTGTTAACAGTGGGACACTAAAGCGGTAACCACATCATTCTATCTTTAATAATAACTCTAATACCCCAAAAAGTGTTGAAAATGGGACACCATGTTCACTCTAAATGATAGTTTAATATTTTCTCTCAGAGATTCGTAATTAAATCTTTGAATTAGCTGAGCTAATGGGAACCCTGTATAGGACATACATATTCCGTCGCTTTTAAAGCTATAAGGTATTTAACAAAATTATTTTGAACGCTTTTAATATCATCAATATATGTATCTATGTACTCTGATTACTCCAGCATATTATATTTTTGTTTACGTAGACATTATACAATATTATTAAAATACCAGCCCAAGACAACCACAACCCCGCAAGGGTGCACCCACTATTTTATTTATATGTAAGATTTGAGTCGAAAAAACATTCCCTGAAGGAGAGAATTTAATTTAAGCAAATTGTCATGTTAAATTACAGAAAGTTTGCTTGTAAATGATACAACGTGCCACAATGTAAAGAATTTTTTTTATGATCAAACACAAGCACTATAGGAAAATCCTTTAAGGCACTCTGGGAGTAGTGCGTGTGCGAATAAAGCTATTCACGTTGTTTTGAATCGTTGGGGTTATATTCGTTGGGAAAAACGACCTCGGGAAGGTCGTTCCATAAGAATGAAGTCCTCCATATGAAATAATTCCTAAATAATAAGGTTCGAGGAATACTAAGCTTAACCACATATGGATGGGCATCAGTGATTCGTCGTGTATTTCTGCTGTTTGCCGCTCTGGGCGGAATTAAGAGGACTGGGTCAGCCGAGCACTTTCCATGGAAATATCTGTAAAAGAGAGTCAAATCCCCAACCTGTCTTCGATGTTCTAGGCTGTCGAGGCTCTTCGTCAGCTCGTGGCCTCCGATCAAACGAATGGCCCTCCTTTCGATGGAATCCAGTAGCCGAAGAGTATGTTTGGGTGCAGAGCTTCAGACGAGAGAGCTGCATTCTAGTCATGGTCGAATCTGGGCTTTGTATAGTATCAAAAGTTGTTGAGGTGTGTACAACTTGTTGGTTCGGAAGAGTACACCAAGTTTCTGAGAAGTTATCTTGGCGATTGCCACAACGTGGTTATGCCAAGACATGTTTCCTCCCAGATTGACGCCCAGCCAATTAATAGATGGAGCTAGTGGAATTGCGTGTCCTACTATGACCATATCCGGTTCTGTGATGTTAACCTTTTTAGAGAAGACTGTTGCCTGGGTTTTCTTAGCGTTAAATTCGACTTGGTTACTGTGACCCCAAGTCAAAATTTCTTCCAGGTGTTTGTTGAGGCGTGATACTTCATGCTGTCAGCGAAGATGTGCGTCGGCAGCCGATGTTTGTGCATTCAAAGAGAAAGATGAGACAAGCGTGCTATTGTCAGCAAAGATAAATATCGGATTATTAGTTTTCACTAGAAGGTCGTTAATGTAGAGTAAGAAGAGGGATAATATGGACCCTTGAGGAACACCGACCGGCATTGATAGTGAAGGTGTCTGAGAGAGATTCGTCAATCGCCACTTGTAGAGAGCGGTCCTTAAAAAAGCTAGATAATCATGCACAGAATCGGCGGGGCATACCATAGCATTATTTTCTAGGCACGAAATAGAATTGATGTATCCGACTTTTTATTAAGTGATCGTTTAGCTCGACAGCAATATCACTAATAAATGATTATGTGAAATTATTTATGAATTTTGTTCATATACAGTTACTTGTTCTTTAGTTGATTCATTCTGATATTGGTCAAAATGCCATTGTAACAAACTCGAACAAACCGTATAAAGAGTGACCGATCTTTAATTCATAATCCATTATCAGTTCTTTAGAAATTGATTTTGGTATTTTTATAAAACTATAGTAGCCTATAGCCTTGGCAAGTTGTAATTCTTTAAATCCTTCTTTCTGATGCAATGCATTATTCGCTTCTTTTGCTACTATTGCACTTATTACATCATTTACTAGTAATATATCAAAATTACCTTAAATCTACTTTATGTTCCATCCTGCATCACGCTTGTGATTATTTATTCGCTTTCAATTGAAGCTGCACAGAATATACGCTTACAGAACTCTTTGATTATCTTCCATATATGCAGAGCGTTACAGACTTCCGTAATAAGTGTATATGTACATATTTCGTAGTAGCTCGGTACTTCTGCTATTTTTCTTCATTTATTGTAAGTGCAGCGTACATTTATTTGTTATACAGGGTGCGGTAACAAGGTATTCATTTCCCATATTTCTTAGTTATGTAATTTGTATAATCTAATGTGTTTACGTATAACATCAGGAGTTTCGATTTGAATGCAGAAATAGTGAAATTCCTATGAAACGAGATAATGCGTGTTTTCTTAAATAATAAAATATCGACAAATATCTAATTAATATTTCAGTCACGTAAATAATATTGCAAAACAACCGTTTTCGCTTGTTTCCCGCTGCTGCCCATCACTCCCTTTGTGGGCATATAAATTCATTAAGCTCTATATTATACAGAGTGTTACTTATATTATAACAACTTATATATTTATTTTAATGAGTGATCAGGGTCATTCCTGGTTCTTATCAAGTTTTAGGAGAAAATTGAAAGAGACTGAGAATCTGTATCTGTATAATCCACGCATCTATTTTATGTTGGGCTTAATAGAAAGCTGCAGCCTGGTTCGGCATTAAGTCGATTATAAAATTTTGTTTTTGTGACATTTTATTCCCACTTAGTTGTTCGCGGATCCCTAAGCAACTGCTCGCGGACCCCCAAGGGGTTCGTGGACCCCAATTTGGGAGACGCTGCACTAGTTTAATAAACGTTGTTCAAATTGTTATGTTTAGTAGTAATATACCGTCATTTTCAGTGGAAAAAATACATATTGACATTGTCAAATTAAACTTTTACTGCAGAAGATTTGTATATAGATGTAATATATACCGGGTCCGCAAACGAAACGGGGACGGAAGGTTAAATTCTTATCGAAGAACTTATCAACAATTCGAAAACAACTTGAGATATTGGATTAAAAGCGGCATGTTTTAAAAATATTTTACATTATACAGGGCGGCCCAAAAAAGTGTGACAGCATAAAGTTATATTTTTTTAAATGGGACACCCAGTATTTTATTGCATATTTAGGTTCGTATTAGTATCGTTTATAAGTGCCTCGTATTTTATTTAATTTGGTTTTATAGTTTCGGAGAAATAAATTAAAACTAATAAAAAAAGTTTTGCAGTCCTGAATAAAAAATCAAAAAAAAACAATTCACAACCATGACAAGAGATCTAGAGATACCATGAATCTAATTGTGTTTATCTATTTTATACATGGTGTTCATAATAAGCTATCAAATACGCCACATTTTAAAATAATTTTTCTCAAGTTTTTCAAATGGAACACCCTGTATATTATTTGGCTATTTGACGTAGAATTCATAGACAATATTTTTTTAATACAAGCATATAAGTTATATGCAGCCGTTTTCGAAATAATTGTAAATATTATAAATTATGTTGTTTAAATAGAGCTCTTATTGGGAAATTTTGTTATAGGCGACTAGACTAATAATTGTAAACTAATAAAACAAGTAGTGAAAATTCTTTGAAAAAATAAAAGTTGGAAAAATAGAAAAACTAGAAAAATAAGATTATGTATATATTAAATTTGATTTTTGGTTAAATTTTGAAGAATATCAAAATTAAATAACCATGATGGGGCTCGCATGGTGAACGAAACCCAAAAATCCATCATCATTTTGGGTTTCGTTCAGCATTATGGTTCTTTAATTTTGATATTGTTCAAAATTTATCCAAAAATCAAATTTAAAATATAAAAGAAACCGCTTTCCGGTTTTCTTACTTTTTTATATATTCTTCCAATTTTATTTTTTCAAAGAATTTTTCATAATCTAACTAGTGTCCTAGAAATTGTATTTCTTTTTTTGTTGTAAAACTTTAATCTGACAATGTCTAAGTTCCCTCTTCTGTATTTTTTTCCACTGAAGATGAGGTTATATGCCTTCGAAACATGTTTGGAATAATCACAATTTGAATAGCGTTTATTAAACTAATGGAGTAAACTATTTGTTTCTTTACCTCTTAATAAAATAATTATTGTCGAAAATATCATTGGCGTAACATATTTTTGGTTAAAATTCTATAGATCCCCCGGCTTGAGAAAAAAAAATTAAGGTAAAAATGTGTAGGTTTATACCATAATAGTCTATACCAAAATTTAGAGCAATATCTCAAACCGCTTTCGACATTTTTGATAATAACCAAAAAAAATTTGAGTTGATATAATTGAATAAAATTTAAAATACGTAGAAGTTTCTATATCTATTACCTTCATAATGTTAATCACGTACAGGGTATCCCATTTTCGACACTTTTATTACTATTTAGTGCTATCAAAAAAGTAAGTAGGTGTCATGTACTCTTTTTGGGTCAAACTTAAAATGGTAAAATCAAAATTTGAAAATTTTCGCTCGCTTAAGAGATACGGAGGAAAATCAAAAAATTTCTAAATTACCCTATATTTTCTTAGTTAAAAGAGATATAGGAAAATGTTTGATACATAAGTTTCTTTATAATGATTGTTGAATAATCTGCAGATTTCAGAATACGTATACTAGGTCAGGTAAAAAAGTTATCGTACCTAACTTCATTTTTTAAAATGTTAATAAGTCATTTGCACAAATGAATATGTAAAAATGAAATTGACGTTAAATGTTAATAACAACTAGAATGTCAACATAATTGTTTCTAGGATATTAGGTTTTGTTTCATTACCTAGTGTGGTTTAAAGTAATAAAGTTTAAATAAATCACCTAGGAAACCAATATATTCATGGTGTTTTATATATTTGAAAAGAAAATTTAATATGCTATCTTTTTAGATTAAAATATACAGGGTGTTCCATTTAAAAAAATTAGGTTAGGTCCGATAACTTTTTTACCTGACCCCCGTATACTTATTCTGAAACAGGCAGATTATTCAACAATCATTATAAAGAAACTTTTGTATAAAACATTTTTCTGTATCTCTTTTAACTAAGAAAATATAGGGTAATTTTAAAATTTTATTTTTTTTGATTCTCCCCTGTACCTCTTAAGCGAGCGACAATTTTCAAATTTTGATTTTACCATTCTAAGTTTGACGCAAAAAGAGCACATGACACCTACATTACTTTTTTGATAGTACTGACAATTACGGAGATACCTTATAAAAGTGTCGAAAATAGGACACCTTGTACATTAGCTGCTGATGGTTTCATTTTACTGGATCTATATACTCTCGTTTTGAATCATACTATTACAGGTGATGACGAACGTTCATTCTTTTCCCGGCTCAACTGTAGTATTTACGTCTTAAGGAGACAAAAAAAAATTTCACAGAAATAAAATATAATATAAAATTTTAAAACGAATCCAAATCAGTTACAATAATCCCTCCTTATGGCATTTTAAAAATAATATACATCAAGGAAGAATGTTATTTCCTAACATTTCTGTAACTTATTCTGAAACAAAATATAATTTTTTCCAGCGTGCCATCCCAATGTTATATTCTACCTTTTCAATTTTCTCTTTTCCCTTGATATCACATATGGCATCATCATATCTTCGTATAAATAGGCACATAACATTTACATATATGTATAATAGAAACTACCTGACGCAAAACAAGGTAGAAAGGATATTGTCGTATGTATAATACATATATACAATTTGAGCCAATTTAATAACGCACTTTTTTTTATCAGAATTTAATTTTTTTCGCATACACGGACACCTGATCCCTGATTAACTCGGCACTATTTCGAACTCCGTTATTTTTAGAGCTACAATGTTGGTTAAATTAGTAAACTAGTAGCATCACGTTTTTACATGATTTTAATAATGAACTTTATTCCACTATGCCAACCATTTACTTATCATTTATTATTAACCGATTTTCAGCTTGAGAAATAATTTTTGCCAAAAATCGATAAGATATAACAGCAGAACCCATCGATTTGTAAGCGAATAGAAATTATCTGCTGAATGCACCAAAAAAAATCGATTTCAGAAATCGGTGGGAAATTGGACGCCATTTTTTCTATCGTATTTAAAAAGCGATTTGTGATTCGAGAAAGTCACTTTCACACAAGTAATGCACACAATTTTTCCTACGACCACAAATACAGTTCTCAATTATTCGAACATGTTGGCTTAATTACCTGGTTGTAAATAAAAATAAGAGAAGTAATTAAATGGTTTGCCGTTATTAACAGTCGAGCTGCGAAATGATTAGTTGGTCAACAAGAGTTTACAATTGATCAGTAGAAACAAACATGTCTAGAAGCAGTGTACTTCAGAGGTTCCAGGGAGGGCACAGTCAATTTATGTAACTTTCTTGTGTTTTCTTTCGCCGAATACAGAAGGAAATCGGCTACAAAGGGTGTAGCGGGGGCGGGTTTTCACTTGTTTTCCCAGGGCACTGTCACGATTCAGAAATGTTAGCTGTTCATAAGTTGCTGACCAACTAGCCATTTTGGCTGACCGATTACATTTTTCTGTTCGCAAAAATAAGAATATTTTGCTAACCAGTTAAATAATAGCTATCCTCCTATTTACTTACGCTAATTATAATGATTACGCTAATAGTACAAAAGGTATTTCTCATTCTATAGTAATTTAACTTGTTTTATTAGAGCTACTCAAGTGCAGGTAGATAAGTAGTTGACCATCACACTGCACATGTGTTTTAATGTCTTGGCATAACCATGTTGTGGAAATCGCCAAGATAGCTTCTCAGAAACTTGGTGTACTCTTCCGAACCAAAATGTTATACACACCTCAACAATTTTTGATACTATGCAAAGCCCAGATTCGACCATCACTAGAGTACTGCTCTCATGTCTGGAGCTCTGCACTCAAACATACTCTTCGGCTACTGGATTCCATCGAAAGAAGGGTCATTCGTCTGATCGGAGACCACGAGCTGGCGAAGAGCCTCGACAGCCTAGAACATCGAAGACAGGTTGAGGATTTGACTCTTTTACAGATATCTCCATGGAAAGTGCTCGGCTGATCTTGCCCTCTTAATTCCGCATAGAATGGCGAATAGTAGAAATACACGACGAACCACTACTGCCCACCAATATGTGGTTAAGTTTAGTACTCCTCGAAATTCATTGTTTAAAAATTCTATCATCTGCAGGACTTCAATCCTTATGGAACGACCTTCCCGAGGTCGTTTTCCCCAGCGAATATAACCTCCAACGATTCAAAACCAACATGAATCGCTCCCAGAGTGCCTTAAAGGATTTTTCCTATAGCGCATGTGTTTGATCATAAAAAAACAAACCCTGTATAATTCATTATTTAATGTTGTTGACGTTGGAAATTAAGTTTTTTAAAAATTATGTCAATTAGCTCTAGCAAGATTATACAAGACCATGTTCGGAAATAGCACATTATTCACATTTAAGGCAGATGGGGCCAAGACGGCTAATCTTCTAATACAATTCGTCACGATGTCAGGGTTTTCGTGTTTGAAATTGCGCTTAAAAGGGCATATAAAAAGATTTTAAAACCGCAACATTGAAGCTTGTGAATTTAAAAATCTGAAACGGAATTACGAAATTATAAAATGTGACTGTTAAACCTATTAAATTAAATCTATTTTTAACCGGAAAAATCCTCTCTTTCATATAAGAATATGCCAACAACTGAAAATTGCAAGTAGAGTAGAACCTCTCATAACGGACACCTCTAGTAAGTGGACATCTCTATTAAGCGGACATTTTTCATAGTCCGGAACTAGGTATATGAAATTCCATGAAAATTAACCTCTATTGGACGGACTCTCCTTTGGGCGGACGCGGATAGGCTGTTTTCATACAAAGAGTGCGAAAACCCTCCTTTAAACGGACAAAAAATTTGTATTTGGGAGACGAAACTCTCTGAAGACAGACCGGCAACCAATCGCGTATGCGCGGCAGCTCGAAAGGACTTCACCGAATGAAAGATGTGTGATTTGTTGTTGAAACAGCATCCCGCCGTTTATTTATGAGTTGTAAGGCTAATATCGTAAACAATGGCACAAAAATGTCCCGTTTTGAGTCTGAAAGAGAATATAGATATTATGGAAGTTTATAATCTGATAACAATGATTTGGGCGAGTTCATTAATATTGATTGCAATGTGCTATTAGAAGATGAGAGTGACCCCATTCCTAGTGATTATGTAGTCCAAACGAAACCACATCACTATCTGACGACTCTGATGAAGAAGTTGAATGCACCGATTATCAACAAGCCATTAGTATGGTAAAGGAATTATAAGAGTATGCAAAGAATAGAGGTGAGTCTGCAGCAATGGAATTATTATCATACTTGGAATTACATTCTCTAGATTGCAAGTATAAAACGCAAACACGTCAAACTACGTTATTAGATTTTTTTAGTACTACATCCTAACTAAAACTAGTGTATTTTCGTTATGTTATGTTTATTTGTACATACATATACATAGTAATAATTTTTTCATTTACATATTACCTAATAACAAATTTCCAATGGGCGGACACCTCTATTAGGCGGGCACATTTAGACGGTCCCGTAGGTGTCGGCTTAAGAGAGGTTTCACTGTATTATTAAGAATTACGTAAATTGAAGTCCGAGGAATGTACTGGATCTTTATGTAAAGATTGTTCCACGAAAACAGGATATAACTTAATGACTGCAGTAAAAGTACCTGTGGCCATCCCATTATTTATGACCGTTTGTTATTATTATATGGAAAGGACCGGATTGTAATAATTATAATTAAGTATAGGCACATCAGGTAGGTTAGGTTGTTTAGTTTATATTTAAATATCTTTTTGTGGTAAAATTTGTTAGTTTTTGAGGAAGGGTTCAAGATTTGTCTTTTACCAAACATTCCTCAGAATAGCGTGATAGTAATGGACAATGCGAGCTATCACAGTCGCCAATTACATAAAACTTCAAGCTCAAATAATACAAAATTGGAGATTCAGACTACATGGCGGCGAATGATATATATTTTGTATAAAAAAAGTATATGTTTGTGACACATTGGCAGAAGAAATTGGACATACAGTGCTACGGCTCCCACCCTATTATTGCATTTTTAACCCCATAGAGAATATGTGGCACCAGTGAAAATCACTGGTTAGGTCTGAAAATATTTCTCCGACTTTAAGTTCTAGTGTTGTAGAATTAATACGAAAATGCTTTAATGATATTCCCCCAGGTAGTTGGAAAAATTCAGTTCGTCGAGCAATAACTATAGAAAATTCGTATATTAGTCTGGATCGTATAATTAATCCAATTATAATTAATTTTGATGAGGATGGCGATAGCGAAAATAGAATGACATTATAAATGTAAATAAATATGACTAGTAATATTTAAAAAAAATGTTATTTCATTTGATTACATTAATATAATCATATCATTACTTGTTTTCCTTAGTCCGTCCCTTCATACTTCACTTGTTTATTGCCAAGCTCTTGTCGACACAATGGGACCGACCAAGGAAATCATTAAGTCGTATCCAAATTTCGTGCAACGTAGTGTACCTGTCAAACTGTATTTACTCCATTTTTGAATAAAACCGATATTACGCTTTTTTCTACCAATAAAAGCTTTTTACATGTTACTTGCATTTCTATTCATATAAAGAGTAAGTCATTCATATTATATTTTAAGTTAAACGATATGATTTCCTATGTTTATAAAAATTTTCAAACTGCTCTCCTGTAAAGTTTAATTTTTGTGAGTTAATACAGTTTGGTTCTTAGGTACAGACTTATCTCTGCTATACATTATTATTTCAGCCGAAACATGCAGAGTAGTCCTTTAATAAAATAATTAAAACATTAAAAAATAATTACACACACGTTATCAAGAAGTTATGTTAAAAATGTTTAGTTTCGATATTTTTGACGAGTGGTCTCTTTTGAACTTTTGGCGTTGTTTTTCCTCGAATTAAAAACAGAAAATGTAAACATGCCACTCCGGCACTGTCGCATCATCAAGCTAACACCTGACTGTACTGTAAGTTGTAAGAAAATACATCCTGCATGACTTTACTTATCGTACACCCAAATAAATTTGCATTTTTGCCCTTTCTTACCGGTGTCACGCGTCGCTTCTCACCGTTGCGTAACTTCTTGCGTATTTCATTCTCTAATAGCCACTGTATTTACTGCAAAAGATATTTCTTTGAATTGTAACCTTTTAATTTATTGACAGGTGCTTTCATGCTTCGTAGTGTTCGATTTCAAATTATGGTTTTGTTATTTTAATAAATGATACAGCTACAGTCCTATAAATATGTTTATAGATAAGCGAAATTAACTTATATTTAAGTGCAAAAATATTTTATTTAGAACCATGCATGTAATAATGACATTTCATCTATCTTTGAAAAGTGGAAAGTTAAGGTTTTTTTCCTTTTCTTTCCATCCGGGTGGAAAGTGAGCATTTCCACACGGGTTTGTTCGCGACCTTTTCTTCTAAAAAGTGATCGTGTGTTGTTTTTATTTTATATAATTCATCTAATCGGCAGGCGCTTGAGACACCAATAACCAATGCGACCTACAAATGTATAAAATAACAAGTTAATATTTCGAAATGGTCAACCTTTTGGCCTAAAATACCTTTTCAACAAGAAATTCCGTAGGTGCTTGTTCCAAAAAAGTTTCAATATTCTCCGTAGACAGTGTGTTCGATTTTTCGGCCTGTGTCCTTTATTTTTCCTTTTTAAAAATTCTAATAGCTTTGCTTGTTTAGATATGTCTACTTTTTCCCTAATTGATAGAGTGGTCCTCAGTATTGAATATTGTGACCAAATCGTTGATATCTTCTTTGTATTGGCATTTTCACTGAAATAAGCTAGTAGCGCCGACTCAGAACCAGGATTTTGAACTTTGTTTCCCGTATACCATTCCTTGAAACAGTTATATGCCTTGTCATATCTCGGGCTGCTTTTAGTTGGCAGAAGATCTTCTTCTACTATTTTTGCTGCATCTCGAATTTCTGGTGGAGTAGCAGCTAAATCAAATTCCACATCTGATGAGCATTTTTCTGTTTTTAAAATAATATATTGTTTAGTGACATGGAAACCATATTCAAAAAATGACATTTGCCATCTTGATGTGTATTATTACCCACGTTATTTTACCACCTGCGGTTATTTGAAATTTCTGTCTAATTTGGAGGATCCTTGCGTCCAAAACGTAATAGTGGAGTATCCTGTTTCTCCCAATCTATCGTATCATATTTGGATACATTTCCAAATACCGCCGATGTCTGTTAAAATTTTCTTATGCGCATTAACATACCATGTCGCGGCATTTTTATTTTAATTTTTGATAACAGTATCTTCAAAAACTCCTTAAAAACCCCACCCACCCACCCACAATGCTGACAAATCAAAATAAACTTTGACAGAAATGAGGTTTCAAAGTGCTTTCATTGTATTTGTTTTTACCAAAGCCTACTGTGACAAATTTCACATTTAAAAATTAAAATTTAAACGGGTGCATTAGAAATTGTAATTGAAAATATCTCGAAAATGGTTAGTCGGAGCGACATTTACAAAGTATACCTTTATTGCTTAAAAATGACGGAAAAACTGATATTTTAAATAAAAATATAATTATACTAATGCACAAAAAAGTTACATTTCTTTTTATGTATCCAGAGTACCGCAGAGAGCGCCCCCCTATGCGACATTTACAAAGTATACCTTTATTGCTTAAAAATGACGGAAAAACTGATATTTTTAATAAAAATATAATTATACTAATGCACAAAAAAGTTAAATTTCTTTTTATGTATCCAGAGTACCGCAGAGAGCGCCCCCTATAATCTAGATCAAAATTATAAACAAATTCAAATTCCTTTCCCCAAAAAAACCCTAGTCACAAAATTTTGTGCAAAAATATTGATTAAGAAATAAGTTATTTATTAAAATTGAAAATTAAATTTTTACTTGGACACCCTGTATCTCGGTTATTACCAGCTATTGAACTAAACTAAGTATGGCCAAATCGCAGTATTTTTACCCAAGGAATCTGCAGTTTTCCTGTATACCATTAGTTATGGGACACCCTGTATATAACGCTTATTTCCTATCGCACCTTAGATACTTGATTCCTGTATGGGGCTGCTGTATCGTTGAGTATAAAAATATACAAATATTGCAAAACAAAATAATAAAGATATTATACAGTTATGATCGACTAATGCACGCAGAGGTCTTGTATAGAGAGTTGGGTGTCAGGCAGCTGGAATTGAAAGATTTAAAACAATTTAAATATGTATATGTATAAAGTGATACATAATAAACAGAGAACAAATGTAAATATATTATTTTTGAATAATATTCATGACTATTGTACCAGATTTCAGGGGAATGTATACGAAGAAAATGTTCGGACAAACAAGGGATTATTTAATTTAACCCCATATATCGGGAGGCAAGTGTATACAATGAATTAACTGAAAATATTAAATCTGTTAATCAGACTTCAAAATTCAACAAATTATTGAGTGGATATATAAATTAAATTCCTAATGTATTTATTTGTATAAATTTATATTTGTCCTATTGTACAGAATGGTCAAAAAACTAAAAAGAAACTAAGTTAAATATGCAGTGTTGTGTAGTTTTAAGTATTATCTTTGTTACCAGTGTCTTGAACACTGACTAAAGGATCTAGTGTAAAAATTTATTTTTTTTGTTAAATAATTTTATGAATAAATGAATTTCAAAAAAAAATCACTGCTAGTATCACTTTCAGTAGCCTTTAGTTCATAATCTTCCCAAATTTCTTGATTTTGATATTCTTCTTGATCATTCCATAATATATAAGGTTTCTTTAGTATATATAGTTACATAATGACAAATAGAAATATTAACAGTATGAAAATACCGTACAGTGATAATATATTACCTACATTGGATAATCCATTGTTATTCGTATCAATAAATCCTATAGTTTATGCTTCTGAGTAAGGTAATATATGGGTTAGATTAAGCTATAAAATCAGTTGGTTCGATATTCTGATATATAGGCATCTAATATTGGTATTTATCTATTCATTCGCATACAATCTATATGTTAGTTTTTGTAGACACGCAACTTCCTTGAAATATACCTACTCACGAGATGGAATAGTTATTTCGGTATTTTTAAAGCTACCTGGAAACCCGCGGCTCTAAAAAATTTGATTCATTCTCGTTTCGTTGACTCGCGTTTCGTACACGTCAAAAGTTTACCTGAAATATTCTCGTTTCGTGCACTGAATTAATTAAACAATTTCTGGCTTATCGTTTCGTAGACCGACCATTGCGATGTTCTAGTTATCGGGTAGCTGTATAGGTAGGTAGGGAATTTTATAACTAAATATCATAATATTTATTAATTTAATAGTATATTAAGATAATAAATTATCTTAGAGCACGCGTTTAATCTAGAAAACGACCCGCGAAGCGGGAAGCTTTCTAAACCACGAGTGCTCTAATTGTCTTATGAACCGTGTATTTTATAATACTTTTTCTATTTGGGTCTTTAAAGTCTGAAAAACCTTAAAAAATATATGTAGATTTTTTCCATTTCAATTAATATTTTCTTTTTGGGTTGGCAATACTTTTACAATTTAATAAAATGTTACAAGTTATGTTGTTTTATGGTTGTGACTAGAAATTAGTTGACGGATACCTTCAATATGTTATATTTTTCCGAGTATAGGTATTTCGGATAAATATCTAGTAAAAATAGGGTTTCCATCGTCTTCGATTTGGTTTTCAATGGTTTCAGTGATAAGCGGATTGATGGTGTTTTCCAACATATCTAAATAAATGCCTCCATTTAAATTCCCATTAATAAACAATGGCCCAATCACTTTGTTATCTAAAATGCCTGCCCATACATTAATTTTTTGGGGGTACTGAGTATGCCCTTCTACAAAAGCATGAGGATTTTCATTGCTCCAATACCTGCAGTTATTCTTATTTACAAATCCATTTAGATAAAATGTGCATTCATCACTGAAGCAGATATTCTTTACATGAATGGTATTATCATTAATCGCTGCAGTCATTTGTTCACAAAACTCAACTCGCCTATCGAAATCATCTTCGGTTAAATCTTGCAATATTTTCATTTTGAATGGATGAAATTTATGTAATTTAGTAACTGTGTGTACAGAGCCTAATGAAATACCAGTCGCATCAACAATTTTGCATAATGAAGTATTAGGATTTATGGCAAAATAACCCAAAACTTCAACTTGAACGGCTTCATCCAAAACTCTACGATGATTGCGTTTTTTATTTGCAACAGATCCAGTTTGAGTAAATTTAGTAACAAGGTCCAAAACATACCTATGCGAAGTTATCTTTTCCGGATGTCTGGCGTTAAATGTAACGGCAATTTGCCGAGCACATTGATTTTGGGCACCATAAATTAGAATCATTTCCGCTCTTTCCGCTAGTGTGTAAACCATTTTGGAAGTAAAATCTGAATCAATAAATTAATTTTCACTATCCCAAGATTGTCACAAAGGTAACTGACAGCAAATTAAATTGTTTCTTTCCCTTAGCAACTATAAAAAAACTAAATAGGTATAAAAAACTAAACAGGTATAAGAATAAAAACAGTTCGCTCATGTTATCTGTGGTGATAAAAAGAAGGCGGTAAAAATTATTCTAATTTTCTCGAAAACGAATCGACCGATTTAAAAAAATCAAACGTCAAAATAAAGCACTTTGAAAGACCTTTTAAACGAGCTATTACTTGCTACCCCTTGTTATTTAAAATTTTTAAGGGGATGCCCCGGGGGCCAGAGGGTAAAACGGGGTGAAGTAGGTTTTGGCTAAAAAGTTGTCCCCTTTGGCAAATCTTTTGACGTGTCTCGGCGTTTTTTCTTTTAATCAGTGGTTTTCGATAAATCCGTGGTGGGAAGTTTTCAAATGAACACCCTGTATGTACATATGTTCTAAACGTCTTAACTTTTGAGATACAGGGTGTTAAGGATTTTCAATAATTTGTTAAGGTTAATGATTTAAATACGTGACAACTAGAGTAGCTAGACAAATGGCAAAACTGTTTATGTTTACAAGACAAAATCTGCTTCTTACCTACTAGATCCTTTTTAATCTTTGTTAATACCTAATTTCATAACAGGGTACAAATTAATGAATTTCATTTTATTATACGAAAACTGTACGTTAAACGACAAAAAATCAAGAGACGACATTTGCTCAGCAGAAAATGAGAATTTCAAAAATAATTTTCATTTAAAGAAAGAAGTAGCGTACCATTCTTTTCTTCAAAAATACCGAGGGCAATTCCCGCACTAACGCCACTGCTCGAAATTTAAAAACATATTATACATCATAAAATGCCTCTTGATGAATATGTACCAAATTTCACAAAAATATCTAGAGCAGTATCACAGATATTAATAAAAAAGTAGATGGTTTGACAATCTTTAACACCTTGTATCTCAAAAGTTAAGACGTTTAGATGTGCATATGAAGTTTTTTTTGAAAATGGACCCAAGAATAGCCTCCTTAAATATTAGCATGGTATTAAGAAACACCCTGTATATTAAACAATTTAACATTTCAACAATTTCCATTTTTTACGTAAATATTCGCTTACTATTTTTCATATGGTGCCAATATTTTCACATACGCTGTATATCTTTTAATCCATGTATTAAATAAACATTTTATGACTGTATAATGTATCGATACAAACGGTTCAGTCATTAAATTAAATTAAATAGGCGAGAAAACATATAATAAACTATTTATCATATTTCCTTTATTAGATAATAATTATAAAAGAGATCAGCTCATAATCAGTTCCATAAAGATTTTAATTATAGATTTCAGATCGACATTTTGATAAAGAAGTAGAATTAATTCAATTTATTTTATTAAAAACGCGTTAAGATTATGAACACCTTTCTACACACCCCACACAAACAAGGCGTATCCTGGGAAGGATGTATATGGTTTATAACTTCTAGAGACATAACTTGACTCTCAGCGTTATGTGGATTTAAGTGGAGGAAAAAGTCGAATCGTCTAAATCAACCTCGGACGCGTTCTTACATTTTTTCAAATTTTTGGCTAATAATCTTGTATAAATTTTTTTTAATATTGGCATACAGAGTGTCCCAGATAAACGGATCGCGTTAACTTAGCATATATAGTACAGAAACGATCAAATTAGACAAATAAGTTGCGCATTAGTGATTTATGCAATGTGATATTTTCAAATTTACAATATTTCCAGAGATATTTGGGAAAATATTAATTTTTACGATTTAGTTTTTCTTTTGAGATCTGAATCTATTTAAAGAGATATGTGAAAATAAATTTGATACACTCATTTGCTATTTTTTCTCCTCTATAAGATCATTTAATTACATTTTCAATCTGACGTTACGTTTTTTTTCGTGACCATCATCAACTTGGTTTTTTAAATAGCCATAACATTTTATTTTAGGGTTTATGAAGTCCATTTTATATTTTGAATTCAACAATATAGCACCCCTATTTCGTATCATTATTTTGTGTTCGAAAATGATGCGCTTTTGAAAATTGAAAATAATTTCTGCTAGATTATTATTAGCAAATAATGTCAAACAAAATAATAGTTTTTAATACCAACAAATACAACAATAGTGACAAAAATATTTTCAATATTGGCGCTTATTTGCATTGAATATAAGTATCTTTAGTCCGAAACGTCAAATATATATCCAGGTGTGATAGTACTATTTAAAAAACAGTTGATGACGGTTACGAGAAAACGAAACGTAAGATTGAAAATATGATTGAATTATCATATAGAGGAGAAAACAATAAGGTAAAACTTATATTCATGTATGATGAATCAGAATTTCGGTTTTGCCCAAATACAGTGAAACCTCTCATAACGGACACCTCTAATAAGCGAACATCTCTATTAAGCGGACAATTTTTCATAGTCCGGAACTAGGTATTTGAAATTCCATGAAAATCAACCTCTCTTGGGCGGACGCGTGATTCCCCGACAGCCTTTTATTTGTGAGTTGTAAGGTTAAAATCGTGAACAATCGCACAAAAATGTCTCGTTTTGAGTCTGAAAGAGAATATTTATGTTGTTGAAGTTTGTAATTTGATAACAATGATTTGGGCGAGTTCATTAACAATGATAGCAATGTGCAATTAGAAGATGATGGTGACCCCATTCCTACCGATTATGTAGTCCAAACTGAAACCACATCACTATCTGACGACTCTGATGAAGAAGTTGAATGCAGTAATCAAACAAATGTCACCAATTATCAACAAGCCATTAGTATGGCAAAGTAATTATAAGAGTATGAAAAGAATAGAGGTGACTCTACAGCAATGGAATTGTTATCAGACTTGGAATTACATTTTCTAGATTGCAAGTATAAAACGCAAATACGTCAAACTACGTTATTAAATTTTTTTAGTACTACATCCTATCTAAAACTAGTGTATTTTTGTTATATTATGTTTATTTATACATATACATAGTAATAATTTTGCATTTACATATTACCTAATAACAAATTTCCCATGGGCTGGTACCTCTATTATTAATAATAATAATAATAATAATAATAATAATAATAATAATAATAATAATAATAATAATAATAATAATAATAATAATAATAATAATAATAATAATAATAATAAACATTCTTTATTTCAGAATTACATTACTTAACATAAGTAGCTTAAATACACTTTTTTTAACTTTTTTAATGTTATTACAATTTTTAATATGATGTGGAAGTGTATTGTATAGTTTTATACAGTTGTAATACGCAATACTTTCGTACAATGTTAGTCTGTGTTTGGGAAACGTATAATTCAAAGTTCTTGTTGAATATACATTTTGTGATTCAATACTTCTAACCAAATCTCTATTTTTGAAAAAGAATAATATGCTTTCTTGTATATAAATTACAGGGACAGTAAGAAAAGAAGCCCATTCTCTTTAAATTTACCTCTACAACTTTCTCTAAAATTGTAACCAAATATGGTTCTCACTACTCTTTTTTGACATACAAACAACTGTTCAGCATCCCTACATTTTCCTTACAGAATAATTCCATATCTAATACGTGATTCGAAATTTGCATAGTATACCATTCTACACGTTTGTCTATCCAAGTATTTAGATAAAATGCGCAAGGTGTAGCACATCTTATTCAATTTATCAATCACATACTGTACATTAGGGCGGAGCAATAAAAAACTTTTTTGAAATTTGATATCCCTGGGTGTGGATTAGTTGTCTTTTTATGTTATATTTAGCCATACAAAAAATCGAAATTGTGCGATGACATCTTGAGGTTCCTTATTGAATGTGAAATTTGAGACTTTTATAAAAAAAAACTAATTTTGAAACTTTTTTAAACTACCTTTTTTTCGATTTCGTGTTCCCTGGGTACATATTGAAGGTCAAATTTGCACACAAAAAAATCAAGTATGCGTGAAAATTACTTTAGTTTCCTTTTTTGATGTAAAATATTAATGAAAAACTACAATTTTATTAATTTTAAATTATTTTATGTTTAAACCCTAAAACCAAACATAGCTTAAATATATAAATATCTAAAATAACGCTAATACCGCAATTTCTTGTCTTGTCGAAACAAGTCATAACTGGTTTGGTAATTTTGGTGTGGGGGCGGATTGCGCGTGTATTACCGAATTAGTTTAGGCAACGTCTCTGGTTGCTTTAGACGTGCTTTTGATTAGATTTTGAATTTACTTTAAATTGTATTGAAAATTTAAAAATGACTAGAACCCGAGTGAAATGTGAAATATTTGGAACACCAAGTGAACTTTGTGGCAATGTCCTTCCAAGGTATTCTGATGTTATAAGGTTGTATTTATGGTATCGTGAAATTTACAAGGAAGAAAGCAACAAAGACCCAAGTGTGTTGGACATTTGTAAACAAGTTATTGTTGATATTAAATCTGTTTGGCAAAAAGCTTCCCTTCCTATTATTTCAGACCAAAGAATAATACAGAAAATAAAAGAGTACAATGAAAAGTATAAAGTAATAAAGAAAAATAAACTGGTTGGCAAAATTAAAATATTTAAAGAGGATAGTTTAAAACTATTCGATATTTCTCCATGCAAATGTGCCACTTTTAATTCATGTAGTTGTAAAATTAAAGTTCCTATAATGGAACGGGAATTTTTACAAGATCAGAGGGGTGAAAGGAAGATGATGATCGGCAAAATTGATGTCAAAAAACTACCAAGAAAGTCGTAAAGTCATTAGAGAGAAAGGAGTTGGAAAAAAACAGATCTCAAAATAAAATAAAATACACGAATTCAGTGTGTTCAAAGTGGAAATAAAGAAAAAGGAGACGACATTTGTTTCCAAATGGATAACAAGAATGCTACCGAATATATCGAGCCTGATATGCCACAAGCATCAACGTCTTCAAGAATGCCTTATAAAAAAGGACTGGTTTTATCCAATGTGGCAGAAGCATGTGACAGAAGTGGACTCTCAGATAGAAGTGCTTCTCTCCTGGTAAACGCTGTACTTAAAGATTTTAATTTAGTGAGTGACAATGATCCTTCTTTAATCATCGACAGAAGTAAAATTAGAAGAGAAAGAAAAAGACGGAGGGAAAATCTAATTAATCAGGAAATGGGACAACAAAAAGAAGTTTCTGGAATCTACTTTGACGGGAGGAAAGACAACACATTGGTTGTTGAGAAAATCGGATCTTCTTTTCACAATAGGCAAATTACTGAAGAACACATAGTTCTTGTGGCAGAACCAGGCTCCACTTACTTGGGTCATGTGGTGCCTACTTCCGGAAGTGCCAGTAGTATTAAGACAAGTCTTTTTAACTTCCTTCAAAATTATTTGGGTACAAATTTAAACAAAATTGCGGCAGTTGGTTGTGACGGTACAATAGTAAATACAGGCTTCAAAAATGGAATTATAAAACAATTAGAAGTTTCCCTAGGAAATCCGGTTCATTGGTTTATATGCTTGTTGCACTGTAATGAACTTCCTCTTCGTCATTTAATTCATGAGATCGACGGAAAAACTAATGATCCAAGAGGCTTTACCGGTCCTATAGGAAAGCAGCTAAGTAATTGTGACAAGATGCCTGTTGTGCCATTTCATGTAATGAAACCTGACGTTGAATTGCCCCCAATAAATTTTAGCGATTTAAGTACAGACCAAAAGTACTTATACGAAATGGTTGTGGCAATAGGAGAGGGTAAGGTTTCCCCCCAGTTAGCGGCTAAACAGCCAGGAAAAATGTCCCATGCACGATGGTTAACAACAGCCAACAGAATATTAAGACTTTATGTTACGATAGAAGAACCATCGTATGAATTAAAAATATTAACCGAGTATATCATTAAGGCGTATGCCACAACCTGGTTTCTTGTAAAGTACAAATCCGCTTGTAAGTATGGGCCCCAACATTTATTTCATTTAATCCAAGCTTCTCGATATTTACCGACCAAATTCAAAGACATTGTAAATAAGGTTATCCAAAGAAATGCTTTTTTTGCTCATTCGGAAAATGTTTTAATTGCAATGCTGGGCGATGACAGAAAACACATTAGAGAGTTGGCCTTGCGTCGAATTTTAAAGTGTCGTGCTTCGAAAACTGATCACCAACTTCGTGATTTTAAAGTGCCAAAAGTAAACTTTGATGCTACCGATTATACCGACCTAATTAATTGGCAATCAGATGCTGTCACAGAACCTCCATTGACAAGAAGTATTCCAGAAGCAGATCTTAGAGAAATGATACTTAATATCCCCAGTATCATCAAAATTTTGAATTTTCCATGCCACACTCAGGCTGTCGAAAGACACATTAAGATGGTAACTGAGGCGTCTACGTCAGTATGTGGGAACATCGCCAGGGACGGATTAATTCGAGCAAAAATTACTTCTAGAAAAGCTACACCACAAATAGGGACAAAGAAAGATTTTACCAAGTAAGTTTTTACAATAATGGGAGGGTGGAAGGGGGGGGGGGGGGGGGGGTGGAATCCGTCTTGCAGCCACCTCCTCGTGGTGGATTCTGGGTTGTTTTTTTTTTTAATAAAAAAAAAACAAGCGAAGAGCTGCGTTAAAGATTAAAAATTTTTTCATTTACCCCCATTTTAAATTACAAAAAGGAACCTGAAGGACTTAATATTTTTCAAAAAAAATCTACAGGAATATTTAACTAACTGAAAGACAACGATCCCACACCCAGGCTAAACAAAAAAAACGAGTTTATTTTTCGCACCTATTGCCATTGCTCCGCACTACTGTACATGGTGATCCCATGACAGTATATGTGAGTATTATCCAAGACCATTCTTCTAATGTGGATCTTGTTGTTTTTAATATTAAAGTATTCGTTTTTGAGGTGTTTAGTATGAGCTTATTTTTGAAAAACCACTCATCTGCTTCCATCATGACTTTTTTAGTCCTTATGCCAAGAGTAAACTGATTTGAAGCCGTAATAGGAAAATTGGCATCATCTGCATAATTTGATAGTGTATTTTCGGTAGGAAGTAGCTCGATAATATCATTCACCAATCGCATTGTGGTATTCCCAGTTTTATGTCCGCTCTACTAGATGTTACGCGGTCCTTTCCCTTACCCATTACTTCTTTTTGACACCTTTCCGTTAGATACGATCTGATCCATTCCAAGGCAGGTACTCGGACTCCATATAGTTCTAATTTATCAAGTAAGATACTATAATTTATTTTGGCGGACACATTTAGACGGTCCCGTAGGTTTCCGCCTAAGAGATGTTTCACTGTATTAATAAAAATTGTAATTAATACTATATTTTATATTAAATCGTATAGTTGTTGCAGAATTATTCCGGTGATTCTTACTGCCATAAATAAACTACCTGATTAAAACCTATTGTATACGCCTGAACCTCTTCAAAGCTCAATAAGTGGGATCAGGGCCGGCTTGAAAATGTATACCACACCACATGATTTATTTTTATAATTTAAAATAAATAGATAGGTATTTTTAGTTTTAGGTACCTATAATAAATGTAAAATAATGATAATTGAAAATAATATAATTTAAAAGTATAACTATTAGGATAACAAGTACAATAAAAATGAATTAAATTCTAAGAAACTATTGATAATTTATTCAAAATTTTACTCTGTATCACTATCACTATCTTCATCTAAGCCTAAACTTGAACATTTGTAATCATACAATTGCAAGAATTTTCCACCTTAAGTACATGCTGTACACAGTTTTTCCAGCTGTCTGCAGAAATTTTTCTTACTTCGTTTTTAATTAATTCTACTACAGATGCATTTAATGTAGGAGAAATATTATTTCTCCTAATATTGGATTTTAATTGGTGCCATATTAGCTCAATAGGATTGAATATACAATAGTACGGAGGAAGACGCAACACTGTATGTCCATTTTCTGCTGCAAGTTTGTCACACTCGTATTCCTTATTTATTTTAAAAGCTTTTAATACTTCTAGCAGTTCTCGTTTTCTGGAAGTTTCTTCAAAATATAAATCATTTTCAATCATAAAATTTTGAATTTCTGCTTTTGTATTATTAGAATTGGGAATGATTTTTGCCTTTATTTGATGGTGCCTTGGTTTGACATTTTTTGGAAGAATCATCCCAACCTTTTCTTGGAGTGTCATGGATATCAAACCATGTTTCGTGAAGGTAAATAATTGGACGATTTTCTTCTCTAAATTGTTTAACAGCTGTTAAATAGTTAAGTCTCCATTCCCGTAAACGTTGAGATTCCATTAATGTTTGTCTTTTATCAATGCTTCGGTATTTAAAACCCATTTTACGCAATATTTTCCTAAGGCTTGAAAGGCTACAAGAGATATTTGTTTCGTCTTTAATCAGCCGCCCTTGAGGGAAATCAAAGTGGGTACAGTTTGTGCCCCATACATTTGGTAAATCTTTCTTCTTAATAACTCCATGCCATTTTCGTCAATGCTTCTAAATGTGCCAGAATCACTCCGATTTTTTCTAGGATTAACAGGTTTAAGTACTATGTCTCTTACCGAAGATAAAAGAGTTTTTGTCAAAGTAGACGTATCTGCTAAAGCATCCATCGAATTAAAATTTCTACTCAACAACGATTGATACACATTTTTAATTATTAGTTTGGCATCGGTAGATAAATGCTTTCTTTTAAAAATGACACTTGAAGATGCCCCCCTATCAGCACAATTCCAAGGACGCCACATTCTACCACTAATAAGCCTAACTAAAAATTACTCCCCGGAAAACCACTAAAGATTAAAATTATTAAAAATCACTTTGTATTTATATATGCATCAGGCATACGTATAAATTGAATTTGTATACCTGGTACGGCTCTGCTCGAAAAGGTTTTAAAATTTGGGATTTCCTTATTTATTTTATGGTCGAATCGATAATGAGGTTTTATTGCAGTCAAAAGATCAATGGTATAATTCTGCAAATACTATACAATAAAATCTTTACTATAATAATTTTACTATAATCTGTTTTGCGTGTCCCACTCGCACTTTGCCCACTCGTCTCGAGTGATGAGTTGTAATATTCACTTCTGGACAAAATATCTCAATTGTTAAGCTATTTTCTGTGCTATTAAGTTTCATACCCATATATGTATGTTGGAATTAAAAAGCTGAGAAAATATGTTTTTAACGGTTCGTAGGTCTCGCATGAATATACAAACAGTAAATAACGGTGAACTTGTGGCTGAGCACAATAGTGTTATGGTATATATTAAAACATTTTAACTGCGATTTAATGCCGTCATATATTTAGGCGCTAATTTGTATGCAATCTGTAAGAAATTTTCGTTTTAACAAGTGAATTTATTTTTGTATCTACATATACCGGGTGTTTCAGGAGAAACGCTCACCCCTATACCTATACAGGGTGTCTCAGAATATGTGAGAAATCTCCCGGGTTCAGATAGAATACTTAAAATAACAGGAGAAGTTCTTATAAATTTTTCTTCCTACAGTCTCTTTAGAATTCGCCCTTTTAAGCACATTTGGCTTATTTAATTTGATAGGGGCGGACTAGACGTAACACAAAAATGCTTTTTTTTACACTCTGTATGATGAACGACAATAATATTTTTTTTGGATACTCTAAACTTTAAGCTGAAACAAAGGTACTCATGATCAATGTCGAAAAATGAATTGTTTTCGAAAAAAAAATATTTTTGTTCAATATGGTTTTGCATTGGTTGTTGTTTTATGTCCATAAAATTCCCTCATTGTTACTATGGTTTGTTTCACATGTACCGATTTAAATAAGTAAGTAAGTTATGGTAGCGTCTTGAAATTTGCGGTTTTTCTCCTTTGTCTTATACTAACTAAAAATTTTTTTTTTTCGAAAACAGTTCATTTTATCGACATTGATCAACAGTACCTTTTTTCAGCTTAAGGTTTAGAATGTCCAAAAAAATATTATTGTCGTTCCTTCATCATACAGGGTGTAAAAAATGCATTTTGTGTTACGTCTAGTCTGTCCCTGTCAAACTAAGCCAAATGTGTTTAAAAGGGTGAATTTTAAGGAGACTCATCAAGTAAATATTAGGTATACTAAAAAATTATTAAATTACACCTAGTACTTAAAAAACTATTTAAAAATCAACGATTTCCAGAGACGTCCGTTATGGGCCCGTATCTCCGTAAAGGGGGCCGTAGATAGAAAAATTTATATGAACTTCTCCTGTGATTTTTAAGTGTTCTATCTGATTCCGACAGATTGTCCACATATTCTGGAACACCCTGTATATATTTCAAAAACAAATCTTACAAATATAGTTTTAAATGTACTTCTAGAAGCACCTGTAGAAGTCGGTCTATCGGGTAAAGCTCAAAAAGAATCCTAGCTATTTCAAAAACAAATCTTACAAATATAGTTTTAAATGTACTTCTAGAAGCACCTGTAGAAGTCGGCCTATCGGGTAAAGCTCAAAAAGAATCCTAGCTATTTCAAAAACAAATCTTACAAATATAGTTTTAAATGTACTTCTAGAAGCACCTGTAGAAGTCGATCTATCGGGTAAAGCTCAAAAAGAATCCTAGCTATTTCAAAAACAAATCTTACAAATATAGTTTTAAATGTACTTCTAGAAGCACCTGTAGAAGTCGGTCTATCGGGTAAAGCTCAAAAAGAATCCTAGCTATTTCAAAAACAAATCTTACAAAATATATACTTTTAAATATACTTCTAGAAGCACCTGTAGAAGTCGGTCTATTGGGTAAAGCTCGAAAAGAATCCTAGCTATTTCAAAAACAAATCTTACAAATATAGTATTAAACGTACTTCTAGAAATTACTATTAAATTATTTGATATTACATTGCGAAATATAAGCAAGTTATGAAAAGAGCTATATAATCACACTCTACCTGTAAAAGCATTTTCTATATGTATAAAGCAATTCTTTCGTGATAGGTACGAACCAGGCGTTTGTAATACTTCTGAGGCTATTTTAAATTTGTGCACGATATGAAATAAGTGATTTATACGACATTTAAAGGCACTTTACAATCATTTTTTCATCAATAGTTACGATTTAATCTTATATTCTAAGTGCACGTGTCATTCTTTTACAAACCTCATACTTCTAACCTTGACATTTTAGAATCATCCCAATTTTTTTTACAACAATGCAATTTGTTCACACGTTTTTCAGGACTTTGCTGAAAAATATTTAGTTTAAACACATGAATTTTTGATAATTTGCTGGATTTTCTCCAATTTTCTCATCTCTCTCTATTCAGTCGTTGTCCGTTTTTGGACGTCGTGACTCTTTCATGGAGATGGAGCCTTCATAGTGATCCTTCGCCATGCTTCTCTGTCTTCCACAGTATGCATCACTTGGGACACTGACATTTGTGTGAGATCTTTTATTTGATCTATATATCTCGCCGGTCACCTTCCTCTTGACCTTCTGCCACCAACCTTCCTCTGTATCATGATCTTTTCCATACCGTCTTTCCGTATTACGTGACCGAAGAATTTAAGCATGCGTCGCTGGACTGTTGGTAACAATCTCTCATTGTCGCGTATTTTTAGTTCTCTCAAAATGGATGCGTTGGTGTGGTATGCTGCCCAAGGTATTCTCAGCATTCTTCGGTAACATATCATTTCAAACGCCTCAATTCTTCTTCGACATGCAGCGTTTATGGTCCAAGATTCCGAGCCATACTCTGCTATAGGGAACACTAGGAATTTCACAAGTCTTGTTTTAGTTTCCTTGCGGATGCGGTGGTCTTTCCAAAGCCTCCTTCCCCATCCCAATTCTTCTTTTAAGGTCCTGTTCTGAACCACCCCTATTTATTATTTTCGTGCCCAGATAGATAACCTCTTCTTTCACCTCTATGTCACGGATTTGCTGCAATGGCAGAGGAACCGTTCCTGCCCGGTCTATAATCATCAAATGGCATTTAGATCTATTTAGTCGCAGTCCGCATTCCATTGCTCGATTCGTTGTAAGAGTTCATACATTTCTTGTTCGTTTTTAGCCATTGCGATAGTGTCATCTGCGTATCGAAGGTTCGAGATCTTTTTCCCTATTATAGATACTCCATTTTTTCATACTTGACAATTAATATCTCCAGTTGTACTGATCGTATCAATGTCGTTATTTTGTTACGCTAGCTTTCGAAGTGTATTAAAAAAAATGTCATTGTCAATAAATTCAACAATTTAATTGTTTAAATGGTTTTAACATGCTCGCCCCGCATCTTAATCTTAAAACTATCATTTTATTCTTTATCCTCGTATTTGCAAAACATATTTGAGGAAAAAGTGGCACCTCTATTAGAACGGTAGATATTAAATATTTTCGATCGCAGGTCACCAAGCGCGACGAGTCGAGCATAGCAGAACTACTCTTGCGTTTCGAACAACGGAAAGTATGGAAGTATTAAAGATTCACACTGCACCGAACTCGATTTTAGCCGCCTAACCGCCTAGACCCATCAGCGTCGCGTTGGTGCATCCCTGCGCTCTGCGTGACTTGCGATCGAAAACATTTAATAACTACCGATCTAATAGGGGTGCCACTTTTTCGTAAAATGGGTCTTGCAGATAAGAGGATAAAGAACAAAACATTATTTAACAGTAATTGAAGGTGCGCGCGAGGATGTTAGAACTATTTAAACAATTAAATTGTTATTATTATGCATTTGTTCACCACGACTTTTTTTAAATGCTAACATAACAAAGTGTTAAATAAAAAAATGCCGACATAGATGCGATTACAATAATTAGACTATGAGAAGATTTTTGAAAATTCAACAAATTTTCAGAAGTTCCTGTGTGGATATTTTGGAAAATAAATTATTTTGAGCCAAATCCTAAAATACGTGTCAACTAATTGTAATGGCCGGTATTAGACTATCAAATATATTTGACAAATATATTTTATAAAAGATATTTTACAAAATATTTGAAGTGTAATATCAGTTCTTTTATAAAATATTTATTTTATAAAAGATATTTTATAAAAGATAACAACAGACGATTATCTTTGATAAAAGATTTTATAGTTGATTGGTAACGGTAGTAACCTCATTTTCTGATAATAAGGCATACATTTGACATTGACTGCGACTGGTATTGGTATATAATACCATGGCGGAAAATAAGCTTGTCTGGTGCATTTCAACAACAAAATTGCTAATTTCGGAGTATGAAAGGTTCGAAATATTGTACAACCATCAACACCCGGATTACAAAAACCGAAATAAAAGACTGGATATATTTATTTATTTATTTTCATTTTTTGCCTTGCAAGTTTCTGGGATTATGCCTGAAAGGGTACATTGAGGTATGCGGCTGCTGTACTGTAAACTAGCATAACTCTCTCCTGTTGCCATAAACCGAAGGGTAATTATAACGCTGACACAATTCCTTAAATGTGTATTCTGTCGGGATATCAATGGTGATATCTTTAAAACAATAAAGTTAAATGTTTCCTCGTCCATTCTTAAATAGTTTTTATAACTCCTAATACCTTAAACTCGTAACTTCTGAAGGAGATTATGGTGGACACCCCTTAAATCACGTCTTGTCACCCAGGGCCTTACCCAAAGGCGCCTGGCTCTTTTTTTTTCTTTTTTAATACTAAACACATTGTAATCACGGCAGCACTTAACGCTAGACAATCTAATGCACGTCTATCGTTCATTTTTAATTGTAAAAACTTGACAAGTCCCTTCAAAAATTGTCAAAGTTCTTTGACAGTGTAATACTAGTAAAAACTTTTATAAAAGAAATATTATCAAAGAAATGCTACAAAATATTTTATAAAAAATCTTTGTCAAATATATTTGATAGTCTAATATCGGCCTAAGTTTTAAAAAAAAATTCGGACCATTCTGAAATGTCAAAGTTGTAAAGTGTGCGATTTGTAAAAGAATGTTGGAATTAATTTTTGGATGTGACTAATTTTCAAACATACTTAATGATAAATATTAATATTTCACGGGCAATTAAGGAGTTTGTGAGCTAAACCAGATATGAAGTTTCATAGAATCTCCAAAAATAGGAAAGAACGTATGAGATCTTGTCGAACAAACCCAAGCTCTAATTCCTCTTGGAATCTTATATTATTCACTAAATACACAAAAGAATTGTAAGCGCTCTGTCAGCAGGTTTATGTTTATAATACATGGTCACAATCGGTGTACAAAAACCTGCAATTTAGTGGCGTGTGTGAGTCGGACCAACCCGAACAAACCCGAACAAACCCGAACAAACCCCCCCCCTCGTTTTCGAGGATGCTGAACACGATGGCGGCGTCAGAATTTCTCCTTGGGGTTGCGCAACCTCTCAAATCTGCCAAAAACCACCCTCCAGAGGGGTTATACGCGCTTCAAGAGGTTTCCATGCAGAGAAACACACTTTCCCCCCGTTTTCGAGGATGGTGTTGGATATCACGTCCGACCCCTTCCAACCCCTACCACCGAACAATACTCGCCTCCGAAAGGGGTGAATTTTGGTGGGTGTTGGACTAGTGTTTCGGCTGAAAATATTTCGATTTTTCGGGTTTTTTTCCGACTCACACACGCCACTAATGGAGACTTTGGTTCAGACATCTTTCTTCTACGATAGCGTTAAATAACTGCAAGGAGTGTGGGAAAAACCTCATCTGCTCCTCTCACCCAAACATATACATAGTAGGTATAGAAAAAGAACCGATTTTCCTTGTCTCCTGTAAAATAATGCACGAGAACCCAAGAAATATGCTTATCACTGAATCTCATGTATTTTTTACATTTTTTTTTTGGGACAAGTGTTGCTCGCGAGCTCATCAATTCAACCTGGAGATATTCTGTCAAATTGAGTCCTTATAATTCTACTACTATTACCTAACAAATTATCCAGTCATGTGTCGAGTTATTTATGATATGAAACCACGTCGTAGACACTGGTGAGAGATGCAAACAATTAATCTCAAGAGACGTCAGTAAATGTTGGCCTCTGTATTTAAATATTTAAAAATCTTATTCAACCCTGAACTCCTTGCCTATACGGTAGAATTATGACCGAGATTCGATTAGTAAGATTTGCTATAACATTGTCCAGTTAGCACGAGCAAATTGTAATAATCCGACAAACATGTAGCATGTTAAAGCCATAAATTTCTTAGATAAAGTCTTCGCGATAGCCCATACAAGGTTCTATACATTAAGTGATAATATAAAAAGTGCTATTTTATCAGTTTTTTGTTTTTTAGATATTCGTGTTAGATAAGACGTCAAAAATAATGTTAGTTACTCGTCGTAAATTAGTGGTTTTATTACAGCTGGTCATCGAAAGTGCGTGCGTGTACCGAAGAATGGGTCAAACGGATAAAAAGATTATTATCGCTAAAACATGGGTTATATTTTTGACTAGAAATGCGGACGATAAAGTTGCTAGAAAATGTGCCGTTAGGTATCTAAAGTATACCGGGAAAGGAAGTTGCTTTTTGTTACAAGATGTTGTTTAGATTTTCCAAAGATTGTAGAATTAAGTAATAAGGATCATCATTATTGTTCCTTGGTATGTCAGAAATGGTGACCTCCATGAACTAAAAATCAACAATATTATCTAAATTCCATCCTTCTTAAGAGTTAAGACCTTTAGGACATACAGGGTGTTATGGAAATGACGTATTATTTAAACCGTCAATACCTGAGATGAAAACAAATTGAAGAAAAATATCCAAAAATGGCGCTTTAATTTAATATGCCCTGTACATGACCTATTGTCAGACCAAAAATATGCATGTGGTGACACTGGGGGAAAAGTAAGCAAAGCAACATATGGCGGAAAACGTCAGTGAATTTTGAGCAGTGTTGTCACTCTTTAGAAAGTCAATAACCGTTTGCCAGATTGGAAGTTGTTTATTTTTCAGGGTACATTATTAAAAACTTTTACGTTCAGTTCAGTTCGCTGGGAAAAAATCTCTGATTTATAAACTTGAACTGATTCGAACGAATCGCCGCGGAGTTTATAAATGGTCAGGTATGTTCTCATTTGTTCAATTCTTAAAAGTTAATACCCTTTAGAAAAAAAGATTGAACCTTTTCGGACTATTTAAAACCAACTTAATTAATAAACAAACACTAACCCGAATTGCGTGTATGCGTCTCATGAACACAACTAAGTACCGTATCATTCGATCTGAATTAGTATTTTAAAGTGCTACTGTGTACACAAAAATATGCCCTTATTGTATAAGGTTCCATCGGGTAGTCTGGAAAATAATATAATTTTTATGTATTTGACATCTAAAAATTTTGAAAGTGAAACACGTTTGAGTCAGGTTGACATGTTCGGGTTTATTCGGTCGATCGATATTGTGCTACCTTGGGTTAATATCTAAAACTACAGCGTTGCCACTTTCGATGTTTTATAAGATTATATTCCTAAATTGGGGAATTCCCTTCTGTAATATTATTTCCTGTATAATTATAGTCTCGTAAATGGCAACCGCGCTAGTTAGTTAGTTATTTTACCCTTGGACGCATCTACAATCTATATAAAAGGGAGGTCCTGTCTGTTAAATTATTTCATCATTCTTAAGAAAAGGATTAATAAATTTTATGTTTAGGCCAATCCATTAGAAATTGGCGTTTTTATTATTTCTGGATATCTATTGCGAAATAATTTGTATCAAGTTCTGTTGCTCTTTGTATACGGTAGTATTATTATTGTAAAGTGTAATTATGCGTTAGTGTTTAGCGCTTTTGTGTAATCTGATAATAGGTGCATATCTTCAAAAAAACTAATTTGAAACTTGTGGGTATCTGTGTGTTTCTTTAAGTGATTTAGTGTAATTTGTTCTATTCACTATGTGTTTTTTTCCCTCGAAAACATGCCGGTTATGTTCCCAGATTGGAAAGAAGATGCCGAATGGGGTTTAGTGGGTATAAGCTTATTATGCAGTCCCACACTATTATCAGGGCACGTAATGAGAATAACTTCTTCCCATAGAAAAAAGAACTGAACGTGTCTGTGCCCTGGATTCCTTACTCGTGTCAGCGGCCTGGATTTAATTTCGAAGTAAGCTAAATATTTATTTTTATAAGGAACTAAAGTTTTACATTTTTACAGTTTGGCAACATTGCGCGTAACAGGTATTTGTGATACACTGCCTCAGAGTATTATGATTTATTACCGTGGAGTCACCTGTGAGTATGAGGGTTTGTTACCCCACTTTTAAAACGGTCGATTTGAAAAAAAATATGTAGCGCTTCTCTAGGACACCCAAGGAGTCACCTATTTAAATATAATACGTCATTTCCATAACACCCTGTATATTCATATGAAGTTTTTTTCTGAAAATTGACCCAAGAATAACCTCCTTAAATATTAGCATGTTATTAAGAAACACCCTGTAGATATGTATATCTTAACGTCGCAATGGTATAAATAGTGTTAGAATCTTGAGAACGCCATTATGATTATTGATATAGGTTAAAAATTAACTTACATCATGTTAAAAAGCTATTGTAACATTTATCTTGTCATCCCGTATATTTGAAAATATCCAGTACATAATATATTTTTTCCAATAAACCTAAAACGTCAAGAATCGTGATTATTCGTTCTCTTCGATTTGGCTCCATTTTAGTATGAAATTAAATTCGCTGCCGAATTTGATCTAGATAGTTTGACTTTCTATTTTGTCAGGTTTTAGTAAGTTGCAATTTATGGGAATCAATTCCCAATGCTCCACGCTGGATCGGAATCCCTCCTAATAAATTTTTGCGCCGCGTCTCTTCCAGAAATTATTTCCACTTTCGTTGGTTTTCTACACGGGGTTATTTTTAATATTACTTTTGTCGATTACGGAATAAGCTGAAAAATTCCTTTGTTATCCGTGTTTAACAGCACTGTAAAAGTGAAGATATAGTAATTTATAATATGCGTACATTTTTTGTTAAATTGTTATTACTCTAAAGTTAATTGGCATTTAACCCCACAAACTGAGGTCTCACGTCTCACTTCGCATTGCACACGGCAAAGAAAAGCTTATTTATATTTACTAAAAAATCGGTAAAACTAACCATCTCTATATATGACTGGAATAACTTTTATTAAGGACTGTCAGTAAATTATAGAAAAATTTTAACCTAAATTTTTAGTAAAAATTACAAAAATATTTTGTAAACTATTTATATGAAAAGATTTTGTAAAATTTATTAAAAACTTTTGTAAAAATTTTTAAACATGGTATTTCCAAGCTTTCACCCATCTAAGTAGTGATCGTACTCAATGTCGCTTGACTTCATCGATCGATGGTATGTTTCCTGTTAAGTTCTACACATATTACCTGTTAGGAAAAACGAAATCACAAGCATCCGTTTCATCTCATTTATTCTTTTAAACTTGGTCATTTTTACATTAAGAAGTTACTTACCTATATCCGAAAGTTGATATTAACTGAGATACAGGGTGTTAAAGTTAAAACTTCATTTTTGATTTTCTCTAATAACTTTCACATAAAACAACGGGTTTTTACAAAATTTGGCAATTATGGTTTTTTTAGGATGAGGAACTCATTTTTTGGTGAAATTTTAATGTACAATGCTGCCTTCGGCATTTTTTGCAGATTTATTAGGTCATAACTTTTTTGTGCCTCCGTGTATGTAAGTTTTTAATGAAAATACTTTTCTCATATTTGTTACGTAAAAAAGGTACACTAATTTCAGGTCGCCAGAGTTACCGTTTCGGAGATATATGCAGTTATATTGTTTAGTGCCTATTATTAATTTGCAGACAATTTTTTTTTTAAAGTAACCTATGAGAAAACAAAATTTAGAGATACAGTTGCTATTAAACCTCCATGTTGTTATTTGTTTGTTGATTATTGGGTTCGGCATTGTTACTTAACTTATGATAAACTCAAAAATGAAACATTCTTTTACACAGCTATTTTACAATAATCAACAAGCAAATAACAACATGGAGGTTTCATAGCAATTGTAGGTATATCTAAATTTCATTTGTTTTCTCATAGGTTACTTTAAAAAAAATTTTGTTTGCAAATTAATAATATGCACTAAACAATATAAATTCATATATCTCCGAAACGGTAACTCTGGGCGACCTGAAATTAGTGTATAGTATTTTCAGAATTATACCGTTGATCTTTTGACTGCAATAAAACATCATTATCCATTCGACCATAAAATAAATAAGGAAATCCCAAATTTTAAAACCTTTTCGAGCAGAGCCGGACCAGGTATACAAATTCAATTTATACCTATGCCTGATGCATATATAAATACAAAGTGATTTTTAATAATATTAATCTTTAGTGGTTTTCCGGCAAGTAATTTTTAGTTAGGCTTATTAGTGGTAGAATGAGGCGTCCTTGGAATTGTGCTGATAGGGGGGCATCTTCAATTGTCATTTTTAAAAGAAAGCATTTATCTACCGATGCCAAACTAATAATTAAAAATGTGTATCAATCGTTGTTGAGTAGAAATTTTAATTCGATTGATACTTTAGCAGAGACGTCTACTTTGACAAAAACTCCTTTATCTTCGGTAAGAGACATAGTACTTAAACCTGTTAATATGGCACCAATTAAAATCCAATATTAGGAGAAATAATATTTCTCCTACATTAAATGCATCTGTAGTAGAATTAATTAAAAACGAAGTAAGAAAAATTTCTGCAGACAGCTGGAAAAACTGTGTACAGCATGTACTTAAGGTGGAAAATTCTTACAGTTGTATGATTACAAATGTTCAACCCTTAATTATAAGTTTAGGCTTAGATGAAGATAGTGATAGTGATACAGAGTTTAATTTTGAATAAATTATCAATAGTTTCTTAGAATTTAATTAATTTTTATTGTACTTGTTATCCTAATAGTTATACTTTTAAATTATATTATTTTCAATTATCATTAATTGTTATCATTATTTTACATTTATTATAGGTACCTAAAACTAAAAATACCTATCTATTTATTTTAAATTATAAAAATAAATCATGTGGTGTGGTATACATTTTCAAGCCGGACCTGATCCCATTTATTGAGCTTTGAAGAGGTTCAGGCGTATACAATAGAGTTTAATCAGGTAGTTTATTTATGGCAGTAAGAGTCAACGGTATAATTCTGCAACAACTATACCTTTTTTACGTAATAAATATGAGAAATGTATTTTCATTAGAAGCTTAAATACACGGAGGCACAAAAAAGTTATGACCTAATAAATGTGCAAAAAATGCCGCAGGCAGCGCCCCCTACATTGTACATTAAAATTGCACCAAAAAATCAGTTCCTCATCCTAAAAAAACCGTAATTGCCAAATTTTGTAAAAAACCGTTGGTTTCTGTCAAAGTTATTAGAGAAAAACAAAAATGAAGTTTTAACTTTAATACCTACACCCACTATATCTCAGTTAATTTCAACTTTCGGATATAGGCAAGTATAATTAAATCCTAATATTTTTAAGTAAGGAGTCCGTGGTTTTTCCATGTCCCATTACTTAGCGGACACATTTAACAAAAATTTGTGATGAAAATTATTTTCCACTATTATGTAGGAATTTTGATCTGACCATACATGAGTTGCGAGTAGTTCTAATGCTGTTACGGGTGAATGTTGGACTATTATCACCTCGAATATGTAAAAATCATGAACTCATAGCATGAATATATTCTTACATTGTTTTCTAAACCGCATCCCTACAGCCAAACACAAAGGAATCTCATTATCAACAGAACAAAAACTAAACAAGGGTAGTTATGGGTAGGCTTCAACGGCACTGTATGCAGATGGCCACGCTGTTTATTACCTAAAGGGTAAATTCTACCTGACTAGCGAAACGTACTATCAACCCCTTTTTTGCATAAATCTTTTACTTTCGATGGTATCTTGTGCGATTTTACGGGAATTAATGGACCCTATGATATTATTTAAAACAACCCATTTATATTGTAGACCCTCTTAAATCGAAACTACCCTTTTGCCGAACTTATAAATCACTCATTTAGTAATGTACCTTTTTATGCTGAATTCCTCATGCATATGTTTCGTATTGTAAAGGATTCGCCTGTTCGAGTATCGACAATCGGGATACAATATGTTCGAATTCAAATTTATTGGTTTATTTGAATTTTTATGGTTGTTAAAATCGGACGTGCATAAATTTATTGATTACCCGCATGACACAAATATAAGCGGAGTAGAAAGTAACGCATTCACTCCCTATGGGCAAAAAAGTCGTTGCGTCATACGTGGAATAATCCAGTTGAATGTGGAAACATCGAGTAGATCGGTTTTTGGTCATCGGGTTGTATTTGCATTTGTTTGGTTGTTAAAAGCCGTATTAGACTCGGCAATTTGTTCTCTTGCGCCTGCAATGGCAATTATAATTGCACATATTCATGCGCAGTAAACCGTTCTGGATCAGCTGGCACAATACTTCTTGCATTGCGAGCGCAATGAGAGGATGGAATCCGTATTACAGTCGGCAATTGTACTTTTGTGCCAATAAAATTACACGGAATCATGTGCAGTACACCGTTCTCCATCAGCTGGCGCAATTGCATTGCCAGAAATGGGTCGTGTGCCATTTTAATTGACATTGCCGCTGCAAGTCTGTTTAGAGATGGCTTATTCTAAGCAGCTATGAACAGTTAATGGCTATTTAAACTAACTGGCACTTAAATTAGCAGTTCATCATTCTTTATTAAGCATAAGTACTGCTAATTCGTCGCAACTTCTTTGAGCTGCTATGTATAAGTAGCAGTAGCTGCTTTAACTGGTAATCAAAACGAACAGGTTTGTCCATCTCTAGTTCTGGGGGTATTTTAGGGATTTCGACAGTACCAACTGCTGTTCTGACTGTTGTCAATGCGCCACCTGATCGAGAACGGTTTACTGCGCATGAATACGTGCAATGATAATTGCCATTGCAGGCGCAAGAGAAGAATTGCCGACTGTAATACGGTTTTTAGCCTTATTTGTTTCTTTTCGTTTTGTTTCAATTTGCTAGCCTTTTCTAGATATATATTGACACTGCGTGACTGGCCATCAAACAATAGGTTTGTTGGCGGAGAGAAAATTTCCATCCGGTTGTAAATTTCGTTCTGGGCATGTTCGATTCAGACGGGTTTCTAACTGGTTCCTGCTTTTTGTCTTTGTGAACGGGTAAAAATGCCAACAATTGTAAGATACTTTTGATTTATTTATGTTGGTTTTCAAATTACCTTAAAATAAACTAAAATTTCTTAAAGACCGCTTATTCTTATGCAAAGAATTGAATACACTCTTTAAATTAAAATAAAAAATTATTTGCTCATGATGCCCTATTGATCTTATATTGGTTTTATAATACTCGTGACTCGTGACAATGGCTATTGTAAAACTAATTTGCTTTTTTAAATTAATTAGCAAGTTTGTTTCAAAACAATCAATTTTGGAACTAATGTAGTTTATGAAGTACCCTTGATGTACTCATTAAAACTCATTAAGAAAATTATTTCATCTTAAACCTATATGCTCAATAAAATTGCAAATTAAATTCAAAAATATAATTTTACTTTTTAAAGAGTACCTACATTAAGAATATTTTAAAACTCAATGGTTTTAATTTAGTCAATTTGGTTAAAATAAATGCCGCCAAAACAGGCACAATTTGTAAGGTTAAGATGAAATCTTAAGGCGCCAGACCACTTTAAATCAATAAGGGCACGAGCTTGAACATATTAAAGCGACTTCGGTTTTAAAATGAAGAGTAAATAGACGTCTGCGCGAGTAGTTGTAAAGTTTGTTTTACGAAAAATGGATACGACTTAATGATTTCCTGGGTCGGTCCCATTGTGTCGACAAGAGCTTGGCAATAAACAAGTGAAGTATGAATTTACGGACTAAGGAAAACATATAATGATATGATTATATTAATGTAATCAAATGAAATAACATTTTTTAAAAATATTACTAGTCATATTTATTTACATTTATAATGTCATTCTATATACCATTCCTCAAAAACTAACAAATTTTACCACAAAAAGATATTTAAATATAAATTAAGCAACCTAACCTACCTGATGTGCCTATATTTAATTATAATTATCACAATCTGGTCCTTTCCACATAATAATAACAAACGGCCATAAATAATGGGATGGCCACAGGTACTTTTACTGCAGCCATTAAGTTATATCCATTTTTCGTGGAACAATCTTTACTTAAAATGGTAAATAAAATGTATTTTAAATCTAGTAAACTTGCAATCAGTTTTAATCTAGATCGCGCCATGTTTTATAGACTCAGCCATGATGGACATTGTCAATAGCCGGAAATAAAATATTATTATTGAAATATATGTGCATTACATCCTCTTAAACAACTGTGCAAACATGCACTTTAATAAACAAAAAATACATTTAGATATATGATATTTGACGATATTTTTTAAATATCTTTTATCTTTCAAAATTGTGGAAAATACAGGTCCGTATCCCTAATATTTCACGAAGATGATTAGGAGGTCTCGAAACGTAATTAAGCGATAATGTGTGGTATATCATTGAATTTAGAATAAAAAAGGTTTTAAAATTTGACATTATGAAATTAGGACAGTATTAGAAAAAATGAAGATGAGTTCAGTTTTTCTTAAATAATTCCAAACTTAAAGATCGTACCAAACCTTTTTCTACGTTCGTGCTTTGATGGCGATACTTTTTTCCCATTTAATCGAAATTGTATCTGTCACCATTAAGGACATCCCCATATAGGCCATCCTTATCAAATAAGCTACCAAATTTGCAAAGTGATCAGTTAACTGTCTAATAAGCCATCCACTATTAATCACCCTGTATATAGGAATAATTTCAAAGATAATTTGTATATTATTATTAAAGTACCAAATAATCTGAAGCAGCACAAGGTAGCGGAAATTATCACGTGAAAAGATGTTTCTTAAATAAAATGTAAATTTGACGTATAATTAGTAAAGTATTAAAAATTAAACACAATTATATTGTATTCATTTCCTAACATTAACACACTTCTGCAAAGTATTTTAATCGCTTATTTTGTAATGTACTATTTCATGCTTAATTTCTAGCTGTCACATTTTATACTATAACGGGTAATTTAAATGCCAAAGCAATACAATGTACGTTCCTGATTTCAACTTATCGAATAATCTTCTAAAATTTCATGGCTAATAAAATCCGCAGATAGTACGTATAAGTTAAGATAATAAACAGTTTGTGCACACAGGTTATTATCGATTATCCAACCCCCCCCTCCCCTCATGCTAACTTATGACCTGCTAATTTTTTTTTTACAAAATTTGGACATTGCGTATAGGTGAAGTAAACTTTATGACGGAATAATGACAGTTTTAACTATCAAAATGGCGTATGAGCGCCATCTTGGTAAAGAAAATTAAACAGGAAGATGGATCTATTTAATTTTCTTTACCAAGATGGCACCCATCCGCCATTTTGACAGTTAGAACTATCATTCTTCCGTCAAAAGTAGTTTACCTTAGCCTATAGGACACACTAAAACTTACCTTTTGCCTACTTTGATTATTTCATTTTTTTTTTATGACCAAACACAATCACTATAGGAAAAATCCTTTAGGGCACTCTGGGAGTGGTGCGTTTGCGCAAAAAGCGATTCACGTTGGTTTTGAATCGTTGGAGGTTATATATGTTGGGAAAAACGACCTCGGGAAGGTCGTTCCATAAGGATGAAGTTCTCCAGATGAAAGAATTCTTAAATAATAAAGTTCGAGGAGTACTAAGCTTAACCACATATGGATGGGCGGCAGCGGTTCGTCGTGTATTTCTGATATTCGCCGCTCTCGGCGGAATTAAGTGGGCAAGGTCAGTTGAGCACTTTCCATGAAAATATGTAAAAGAGAGTCAAATCCCCAACGTGTCTTCGATGTTTTAGGCTGTCGAGGTTCTTCGTCAGCTCGTGGTCTCCAATCAGACGAATGGCCCTCCTTTCGATGGAATCCAGTAGCCGAAGAGTATATTTGGGTGCAGAGCTCCAGACATGAGAGCAGTACTCTAGTGATGGTCGAATCTGGGCTTTGTATAGTGTCAAAAGTTGTTGAGGTGTGTACAACTTTCTGATTCGGAAGAGTACACCAAGTTTCTGAGCAGCTATCTTGGCGATTGCAACAACGTGGTTATGCCAAGACATATTTCGTCCCAGATTGATGCCCAGCAAATTAATAGGTAGATTGCGTGTCCGCCCATGACAATATCGGGTTCTGTAATGTCAATCTTTTTAGAGAAAACTGCTGCCTGGATTTTTTTAGCGTTAAATTCGACTTGGTTACTGTCACCCCAAGCCAGAATTCTTCCAGGTCTTTGTTGAGGTGTGATACTGCATGCTGTCTGCGAAGATGTGCGTCGGCAGCCGATGTTTGTGCATTCAAAGAGAAAGATGAGATAAGTTTACTTAGAAGTCCCTCATGCCAAACACGATCAAAGGCTTTAGAAATATCCAGTGCAATAGCCCGAGACTCCCCATGATGTTCGATTGCGTTGTTCCAAAGATGGGTGACATGCATAGGCTAGAAGATCTCCAGTTGAACAAACCCGAAAACCATATTGATGATCGCTGATAATGTTGAAGCCTTCCAGGTACTTTAGAAGATGTCGGTTAATAGCTTTCTCCTGTATGATTAACGAGATGCCTGTAGAGTGCATTCTTATCCTGGACAGCCTATACAGGGTGTTTCCCAACCTCTCCAAAAAAATGAAGTAGGTGATTCCTCACCTTATTTTAAGACGAAAATGTGGTATAAATGTTTTTCGCATGTCGCTTCGTTTTCGAAATACAGGGTTATTAATTAATGCCAATGATGTGATAATGCATATGATTTAAAAACTTTGAATAATGAACTTATATGAACAAAAATCAAATAAATTGTTGCAAATGAGCTCCATGAGCCAGTGAACACCCATGTACACGACGGGCTAAATTGTTTCTTTCGTGTCGGAAAATTTCGGGACTGGCGCGACTCGTATTTAAACCATCAATAATACACAGTCGAAGGTCTTCTTCAGTTTCAATAGGAGTAGCATAAACGAGTTGTTTAAGATGACCTTACAAATAAAAATCCAATGGATTCAGATCCGGCGAACGGGGTGCCCATGGGTGAGGTCCTCCTCTACCTATCCACCGAGCAGGATATTGTTGATCTAAATAGTTTCTAACACGTACTGCAAAGTGCGGGGAGCGCCGTCATGCACAAACCACGTTAAAGTTCTCGTTCTTAATGGCACTGCTCCATCAATTCTGGCAATTCATCGCCAAGGAAGTTGTGTTAGACATCACCAGTAAGTCGATTTGAAAAATACGGTCCAGCTAAGCTATCTCCAATAATCCCTGCCCAAATATTTAACGAAAATGTATACTGGTGATGTCCTTCGATGATAGCATGAGGATATCATTGGAATATCGTTTGGCATTAATTAATAAAATGAAAAATACAATATTTTTTTTAACACCCTGTAGTTCGAGAAAGAAGCCACAATCGAAAAACTTTTATATCACATTTTCGTCTTATAATAAAGTGAGGATTCGCCACCTTCATTTTTAAGAGAGGTTAGGAAACACCCTGTATGTAGAGTAAAGTGCCCTAATACGGTTACTTTTTTATTAACACTAATATTAATTTCAATATGTCAATAAAACTACGATTTTTCTAGAGCAAAATAAAGGATAGGCTACGCACAACCATATATTAAACCAAAATAAATCATTCCCCGCTCTTAAAAAGTAAAATCCAAATTCTACGAAAAATTGTCAATTTTCGTTGACAAAAAAAATGTTCCTAATACCGGATAGGGTATCCGATATTAGGTAAAGAATATTTGAGACATTTGTCTAGTTTCAATTTCGGAATGCCCTTTGAGACACTTTTCTTCCTCTTCTGTTCTGACGAACTACTTTCTCAGGCATCTTCATATGGGGTACCTTTAATCAAGGCAGCAGATCCTTTTCCGAACTTTCTTTCTTTATTTATTTATTTATTTATTTATTTATTTATTAACGGGTTACAACCCATTTCGGAAAATTTAAGTACAAAGACTTAAAAACTAACAAAAATTAAAATTAAAATTTTAAAAATTAAAAATTACAAGAGTAATACAATCAAAAACATTACAAAAAAAATTCCAAAAACCTGACATTCAAAAACTAACTTAACATTCAACACACATAAAACACATCTCAGCCTATAATTATAGGAGTAGTAAAATTTAGTCTCAGATGTCTTTGAAATTCAGAATAGGAAACGCCAGCAAACTCCAGGCCACACTTCGCAACTGAAAGATTTGCCAATCTCAACATTCGGGACATGGAAGCATGATAAGCGTAATTTGTCCTATGGAATGGCAAATGAAACAGTGTTCCAGCTCTTGTGTTTCTGATGGGTACATGCAGATTTATCCTTGAAAGCAAGTAAGAGCAGTCCGTTCTGTAATTGAGAAGGTTGTAAATGAACCTAAGGTCTCTATGCTGACGTCTGGTTTCAAGGGATAGCAAGTTTAATTGGGACTGTAAGATCTGGTAATCGGGCACAAGATTGCTCTTAAAGGAAATATAACGTAAGAATTTGTGCTGTACACTTTCAAGACTACGAATGTGGACTGTATAAGAAGGAGACCATACACTAGAGCAGTACTCCAAACAGGGCCTGACCAGCGCACAGTACAACAGTCTAATTGAGTTCGTGTCACGAAAGTCGTGAGTGGCTCTCTTCACAAAACCCAGCATCTGCAAGGCCTTACTGACTATGTTGCTAACATGTGGGATGAAAGAAAGAGAACTGTCAAGAGTGACACCCAAATCCCTAGCAGTGTCCCTGGATTCCAGCTGAACCCCATTGAGGCAATAAGGAAATCTTACAGGATGTCTGAGGCGATAAAAACGCATAACATGACACTTTCGAACATTTAAATCCATTCCGTTATGCTCACACCACGCGACAAGGGCATCAAGTTGTGCCTGCAGGTTCAAGGCGTCATCCATTGAGGATACCTTGGTGTAGATCTTCATGTCGTCGGCAAACAAGAGGCCTCTACAGGACAGGGATTTCATTATGTCATTAATAAAAACATTAAATAACAGGGGACCCAAATGGGATCCCTGGGGTACACCGGATGTTACCTCGATCCCTCTCGACAGAATGCCCCTCACCCGCACTGTCTGGACTCGACCACTGAGATAGCACCGAAGCCACTGCAACAGCGGCCCATGCAAACCCAAAGCCCCCAACTTATAAATAAGCAGCTCATGATTCACCCTATCAAACGCCTTGGAAAAATCAGTATAAATGCAGTCAACCTGACTACCCACCTCCACGGCGCCTGACAAAAAGTCAACAAAGGACACCAGGTTGAGCTCAGTCGATCTACCCTCCCGAAACCCAAACTGCTCATCAATGATGAGGCCAGAGAGCATTGGAGTCAAGAAATCGGTAACAAAGTTCTCAAACAGCTTTGGTATGGTACTCAATATGGAAATGGGACGATAATTCTGAACGTTACTTCTTGATCCTGATTTAAAAATGGGAGTGATGTAGCTTAGTTTCCAGCAATCTGGAAATCGACCAGTCGACAGGGACTTATTAAATATGTAGTAAAGAGGACGCGCCAGGACAAAGCTGCAGCCCTTAAGGAGAATAGGTGGCAGTCCGTCAGGACCAGGCCCCTTATTTATGTCTAATGACGCCAATCCGTCATACACCCGAGAAATAGGAATGTGAAGACAAGACACATTTACTGCATCCCCCGTAAAAGAAATGTCGGGTGTGACATAGGCGGTTCTGGAATATACTGATGAAAAATACTGGGCAAAAAGGTTCGCAATGTCAGGTCCATCACAAGCAGAGATATTGTTCAGAGACAATCTTTCGGGAATGGAATTATCGGTTCGGGTGCTATTTACAAAGTTCCAGAATGATTTCAAATTGGTCCGCAATGACAGTTCAGTAGAATGGACAAACTGACTATAACAATTCTTAGATAATTCTTTACATCTGGATCTCAACGCCGAAAATTCTGCATAATCAGCTGGTGAATGAGTCCGCTTGAAACGCCTGTGCGCAACCTTTTTCAGAGCAATAAGATTTTTGAGTTCAGGAGAAACCCAACGAGGAAACTTACCAGATGCATACCGCTTAACAGGGACAAATAGCTCAACCGCCGTGTACATCACATCATAGAACAGGTTAGTCATTTCATCCAGGGATAACATGCTAAACAAGGCGTCCCAGTCCACAGCACCAAGATATTGGTTCATAGAGAACAAATCCGCGGCTCTAAAATTGTAGTAATACCCATCAGACATGAGCCTGGCGTTGTTGGAGCGTGACCCGAGTTCCAGTAACGTATTCAACGGCGGATGATATCCATCAATAGGCAACAATACATCATCTGAGACTTGTAAGACGAAGTGCTTGCTAAAGGGCTAATGTCTTGGGACCGTACCTTTGGATCTTTTTAATTAGAAATTCTGTTACAAGATGCATCTTTTACGCATTTGTTCGTACCAATACTTCTTCTCCATTTCTACACAATGAACAACCAAATCCGCTTCAATTTCTTTAGGCAATACTGGCGGGCGTCCTAGATTTGTTCGTATAAGTTCTTCAGGTGACTTAATTTTATTTTTTCACGTAGTCTTCCAACGTGGTTTCATGAACTTCACGTCGAAGCTAGCAGGTATCCCATTTCTTTATTTCTGACTGAAGTAACAGCTGCAAGCATGGACTTGCTATCCCACTTCTTTCGATAACGACGTTTTAATTCTGAAATTAAGAAAAAGTGTAAGATATACAGTAAAAGTGTGTATTACAAGGATTAAAGCATAAATCTTTTTTGACGAAAACAGCTACGAATGGAGTTGTTAATAAGGCCTAGCTATCTAAAGATTCTATAAAGTGTTCTATATAGTCAAATAAGAAGTATTTCGTCGTAATATATCCGTTGATGTTCTCAGTGTCTTAATATCGGATATCCGATATTAAGACACTGCAAACATCCGATATTAGGCAAATTGTCTCATATTTAAGGTTCAGGTTATCAAACAAAGAAAAGGAATACTTTTCCATTTTCCACATGCACTAAATTAAAGTAGACATATTACCAACTAACTTAAACTACATAGTTCGGGATAAGCAGACTTTCAATCATTCTATGTTTTGTCAGTGGCACTAAAATATTATTCCGTGGCTTGAGTATAGCTTCATGGTAAACTGTGGACAGGTTTATTATTTATCAGATTACAGATTGCTTTAAAACAGAACTATCCGATATTACTGCACTTTACGAAAACGGGGGAAAAGTGTGTTTCTCTGCAGGGAAACCTCTTGAAGCGCGTTCTACCTTTAAAAAAACGTTTACAGTACGTTTCACGAAATTTGGATACGACTTAATGATTTCCTGGGTCGGTCCCATTGTGTCGACAAGAGCTTGGCAATAACCAAGTGAAGTATGAAGGGACGGACTAAGGAAAACAAGTAATGATATGATTATATTAATGTAATCAAATGAAATAACATTTTTTTTTAAATATTACTAGTCATATTTATTTACATTTATAATGTCATTCTATAGACAGTCCTGTTTCGCTATCGCTATCGTCATCAAAATTAATTATAATTGGATTAATTATACGATCCAGACTAATATACGAATTTTCTACAGTTATTACGTGACGGACTGAATTTTTCCAACTACCTGGGGGAATATCATTAAAGCATTTTCGTATTAATTCTACAACACTAGAACTTAAAGTCGGAGAAATATTTTCAGACCTAACCAGTGATTTTAACTGGTTAAGCGCTCTATGGGGTTAAAAATGCAATAATAGGGTGGGAGCCGTAGCACTGTATGTCCAATTTCTTCTGCCAAGGTGTCACAAACATATACTTTTTTTATACAAAATGTCTTTAAAACTTCTAAAAGATCACTTTTTTTATAACTTTCTTCAAAATAGATATCATTCGCCGCCATGTAGTTCTGAATCTCCAATTTTGTATTATTTGAGCTTGGAGCTTTATGTAATTGGCGACTGTGATATCTCGCATTGTTCATTACTAGACATCGGATTATATGCATTTGCATGTTTGCATATGCAAATGCATATAATTCCATTTTTATAGCGTTATTGCATATTTTGGTACTTTTTCATTGATAGTGCATATTTCAGTTATACGGGTTTGTTCGGGTTGTATTATGATGTCTTCCTCGCACACGCAGTATGTCGAAAATTCCTTAAGAAGTATTGCACTAATCAGATAATTCCTGAAGAATCCACAATTCGAAAAAACTACCTGTCAACTATCTACGCATGAAATACGCGCTGATCTCTCGAACGATCTAATATGGATATCAGCTGATGAAACGACAGATTCATGCGGACGATATATTGCGAATCTAATTGTTGGAAAATTATCTAAAGATCCCTCTACTCCCCATTTGGTTGCTTGCAAGGTTCTAGAAAAAACAAACCATTCAACTATCACCCGGTTTATAAATGATTCCATCAGATCACTATTTCCCGATTCGTCTATGGACGAGAAAATATGTGTTTTTGTTTCTGACGGTGCGCCTTATATGGTGAAAGCTGGTCAAGCCCTGAGAATATTCTACCCAAAATTGCTTCACATCACCTGTCTAGCCCACGGATTACATCGAGTTGCGGAAGAGATCAGAAACGAGTTCGGGATTGTCAATAAATTGATTTCTTCTACAAAAAAAGTGTTTTTAAATGCACCATCGCGAGTACAAGCATATAAAGAGCAACTACCAAACGTAGCACTACCCCCAGAACCAATAATAATAACACGGGGGGAACTTGGTTGAAAGCTGTATTGTTTTATGCAGAGAATTTCGAAGCGATAAAAGGAGTAGTTGGCAAATTTGACGGATCAGACGCCATTGCAATCAATTCAAGCCAGCTGGCATTTGAGGATTCTTCAATCAAAAAAATATTGCTCTTATTGCAACACATTTCAGCAAATTGCCCGATGCAATTGAGAAACTAGGAACTAAAAACCTTCTTCTGTGCAAGTCCTTGGAAATATTAGAACAAATGATTGAACAGAGTAACGCCCTTCCGAGTTCACTATCGCAAAAGGTTCGTGGCAAATTAAATGCAGTCTTGAAGGAATAAAGAAAATTGACGCAAAAATATGTTATTGTTTATTGTCACGAGAATTATAACAATAACTAATATGAATATATGTATGACATATAAATATAATGTTAAAACAAACGTAAATTGTAATAATAAATGGTTTTTTGATTGTGTATATTTTGTGCATATTTCGCCCTTTTTTAGTGCATATTTGCATGCATATTTTGGCATTTTGATAGTGCATATAATCCGATGTCTGTTCATTACTATCACGCTATTGTGAGGAATGTTTGGTAAAAGACAACTCTTGAACCATTCGTCAAAAACTAACAAATTTTACCACAGAAAGATATTTAAATATAAATTAAGCAACCTAACCTACCTGATGTGCCTATATTTAATTATAATTATTACAATCCGGTCCTTTCCACATAATAATAACAAACAGTCATAAATAATGGTTCTTTTACTGCAGTCATTAAGTTATATCCATTTTTCGTTAAACAATCTTTACCTACCATATAACGTTACGTCACACCTTTGTCGAAATAAACAATTAATTTAACATACGCTCTATATATGTATGCTTTGGCAAAGGCGAGATTCAAAAGCAGATTTCTGAATTTTCGCTATTGAAAAGCTGGGAACGTTCGCAGAATCCCGGCGCTGCTTTGACAATTTGTAAAAGTAGCAGCCGGGAGCTACGAGAAGAAAAAAGTTGACATAATATAAAATGTTTTTATTGTATATGTTGAGTGCATGTGTGTTCGAAGGGCGACGTCGCGTATAGCAAATTTCGGGTGACAACGAGAAATAAGGACGTTTTGGAAACAGTGGCGGAGATTCAATTGATTTCTTTAGGGTAACGATAGAACAATGAAAACTGTCAACCCTTATTTTAAAAGCGTCTTGTTTAACTTTAAAAAAAATTTATAAATTAAGGCATTTGGTTCGTTCATTTTCAACTGATTGCATATTTCGTTCTGGGCATGTTCCCAACTCCCAATTTTAGTCGCCGCTACGTATTCGCCACTAATAAAGATCTTTTTCTATTTGGGTTTCATAATGGCTACATTATGAAATGCAAGAAAATTCAATAACCTGCCACTTTATGAAACCGACATTTTATTTTTTTATGTTGGCAGCAAGTAGGGTTCGAAATTTAGGATTACTTTGATTTCGTTGAAATTAGTTTTCTTGACATTATGGATTCGACAAAATTTTTTTATAGAAAACTTTAAAATACTAACCTTTAACCTTGCAAATAGATCATTTTTACTAGCTATTTATCTGAAATAATTATACACGGAAATATATAACATGCTGACGGTGTCCGTCAACTAATTTCTAGTCACAACTATAAAACAATATAATCTCAAAATAATAGAAATATCTTCCAGTGTATGCTCTATTTCTATAGTTTTATTCACTAAAGTACTATTTTTATTTTTAGTTCAATATAGTATTATACATATTACTTTATATACAGGGTGTAACTAAATAAGTGTAAAACATTTAAGGGGGTGATTCGTCATCGAAAAAAAGATAGGATCTTTCATATAAAGAAACTTCATTGGAGCATCCCTTATTAAGATACAGCCCCTTAAAGGGGGTACATAAAATGTGTTTAACAATTTTTTTCACAAACACTAAAAAAGTTACAATATTGAAATTAACCTGACATTTTATACTACCAAAAAGACACTTAGCCAGTAATTCGTTTACCCCATGGTTGTAAGGGGTGGAAAACGCAACCCCTAAAATTTATTTCCCATGTAAGTTTTTGTCTTATTATTTGTTTACCATCTAAAAATTTATTTCCGATAGCCTGTTTCATTCTAAACAAAAAATGTCTCTTGAATTTTTTGCCCAAAATAAACCAGTTCGCAGCAAAAAATTATTTTACGAACAAGATACATATCGCCATAAAACGAAAATACGAAACTAATTTATCCAGTAGGCCGCTATTAGCGATAGTGACAATTAAATTGGTCTGAAGGTAGACATATTGAACATTTACTATGATTTCTAGATGTTGTATGTTTTGTTATTAATAAATTAGTTTTGTTTATTTATAAATTTTATGTACCCCCTTTAAGGGGCTGTATCTTAACAAGGGATGCTCCAATGAAGTTTCTTTATATGAAAGATCCTATCTTTTTTTCGATAAGGAATCACCCCCTTAAATGTTTTACACTTATTTAGTTACACCCTGTATACATATTTATGTTGCTGTAGACATTTCCTGGGCATTAATTGTTATTCCTGTCAGATTCTGTGTCGACACAATATTTTGAACTTTGTTCTGTTTGCACCATAACTCAGTTTTGCATATTCTTTTTAAAAGTTTTTCTAGATTATTTTCTGCAATTTCTCGTATTTCTGACGGAGTACAACTTTTTTCCTGACTCATTTTTATTAACTTTAATAGTAAGTATATTTATTTTTAATTATAACGGATGGGAAGAAGCTTTGCTGTGTTCAATTGTTTCTATCATGGCATATTTTATACTTGTAACATTTTATGAAATTATAATAGTATTGCCAACCCAAAAAGAAAATATTAATTCAAAAAATCTACTACTTTAAAGATCGAAATAGAAAAAGTATTATAAAATACATGGTTCATAAGACAATTAGAGCACTTGTACTTTAGAAAACTGCACGCTTCGCGGGTCGTTTTCTAAATTAAACGCGTGCTCTAAGATAATGTCTTATGAAACTTGTATCTTAATATACTATTATAAGTTCCCGCTACCAGTATCGGCAACAGTTCTGGCATCGTTTCTTCACCACGTTGTTACCAAAATGGGGACTAATTTTGTGGTAACGAACACGTGCTTGCATGGTCGCTGGGACTAACATTCTTACGTTGTACTACCATTCCTACAACTTTCCAAAACCGTAAATGTATGGTAATTACAACCAAAATGGGACTTATTCTCATCATGTCTTAAACATATTTTGATATCTATATGTTTCTACTAAACTAATGTATATTTATTCCGTCTATCATTTGGACCTCTATCCAAGCAATATGTCAGTCCATATTTTACACACTTAACCATAAAATAATATAAGTAGGAATACATATACATTTAAGACTTTGATTTTGGTATACCTAAGATGGTAAAACCCAAACGCGTTTAATTCTTATGTGAAAAATAAGGAGGTTTGATCTAAAAATAACAACGCGTCCTTAAAATAAAGCATTTTAAAGAATAAAATCGTATCGGGCCAAGAACAGCGTCGAGAACGAAACGTTCAGTCCTCCGTCCGTCGGTCAGATAACATAGAACGCTTACGAATTGGTTACCGGTTAATGGTAATTTTTATAGTCACTCTGTAGTAATGGGTACCTTTAACATTACTCTATAGTCGCGCCTACTTACAAGTTGTATTTCATAATTTATCATCATAACGGCGATGCTTTCTTTTTACTTTAATTAACATCACTGAACAGAATGGCCCGGACCAAATATATTCAGCAAATATGGAATCCAGTGGAACCTCTCATAACGGACACCTCTAATAAGCGGACATTTTTTCATAGTCCGGAACTAGATATATGAAATTCCATGACATTAACCTCTCTTGGGCGGACTGTCCTTTGGGCGGACGCGGACAGCTGTTTCCATAAGTCCGCCTAAGAGAGGTTTCACTGCATATGAATAAGGTGATTCAATTTCTTTTTCAATATAACTGAATCAGTAAAAGTGATCCAGTAGAAACTGAACCGTGAGATTGCGCCTTAATATCGGTTTCCATAGTTTCCATAGAGTCTAGAGCCCTAGAAAGTAGGAAGAGGTTGCGTCATATCAGAAAAATACCTGTTATTAACGAGGCAAGCAAAATTGGAGATTAGTTTGCATTATACAGGGTTTGTTCGGGTTTTATTGGAACACCATAATTATTATTATTCCATATTCTCGATCCATCCCGTATAATGTAAACGAATCACAAATAATAGATTTTGTTTCCCGTCGTCTCCAAAATATATCCTACCCATTTTATTCTCTTCCAATCTCTCATACACATTACCAAATTTATTTTTCTTCTAGACTTCTATATTAAATTGAATATATAAAATGCAATTTCTGGTGCCTATCCTGCGCTACTTGTGAAAATCTATAGCCGGAGGGAAATGGAAGCTACGCTTGGGGGATTGGTTGTAATAAAATGGGATATGTAGATACAAAAAGTATAAAGCGAAAAGAAACGTCACTGCCATGTGTGGTGTTTGGGTGTGTCTGAAAAATTATATTGGTGCCGCGATGCGTCACAACGAAAAGGCATTGCGAGATCGGAGATCCTTATATAGGTCATACATTTATTTCACTTCTCTTTATCTATAGTGTGTCTCAAGTACCGGCTTATGTCTTTGACAGAACAATAATTATACAGGGTGTTATGGAAATGACGTATTAAATTTAAATGGGTGACTCCTTATGTGTCCTAGAGAAGCGCTACATATTTTATTTTTTTTAAATCGACCGTTTTAAAAGTGGGGTAACAAACACTCTTACTCACAGGCCAGTCCGCGCTACTGTACAACATTTCACCCAGAGCCAATGGCAATGTTCCCTATAAAATTATAAAAATGAATTATTTTCTACCTACTTGTATTTATCCTTATACCTAAAGAGCGAGGAAATCCAGGCACAAACACAATCATTTTTTTTTCTTTTTCATGGGAACATTCCTGGAAACACTTTATATACACATAGTAATAGTGAAACAGAACCGATAGTTAGCTTTTGAAAATACAATAATACAGATTATTAGATTTTATTACACGCGACGAAATATGACGTCCAGAAGAAACGCGTCAATAAAAACAATATTCAAAGATTATTTATGGACGGGCAAGATACACGCGTAAACCGAAAAAACAGAGCGGATTGCTGAGAGTGTGTTGGTGATCGATGAGACACGTATCCGGCCGCTGGTTGGTCTTCAACAAACAGACGCAACCGTTTGGCGCTATATGAAAATACTTCGCTCAGCCGATGTAAGGCGTCAAGAGGTCATTGGCATTTGACCTAGTGATGTACGTGGCTATTACTATTCCATATGTTTTTTCGGGTTGTTTAAAACATAGTCCGTCGTAAATGTTCTTCAATTAATTGTACAAAAAGGTATTACAAAATGGAAAAGTGTTTAAATTATTTTATTTTGTCTAAAGAGTTTAAGGTGTACATATGACAATACCGGACAGAATTCCTTGATTGGTTACATGTATCGCAGTGCCACACAGGTGTTTTTCTGGTTTGACGTCAGGTCACTTATACAGTGTGTACATAAAGTAAGGAACAAATTCATTATCTAGGAATCTAAAAATATTTCGGAAAAATCCTCGGACACGTGTATAATAATTTTTAATGGCGCATTTTTTCCCATACAAACTTAATATACAAGGTGGCTCATGTAGTAGATATGACATTATCGACGATTTTTTTAAATGAGAACCCCTACATTTTAGTTCAGATCTGTAATCTCCAAGAGCAGCTGATTTCAAAAACATAACACACTTAGGGCCTAAAATTCATAGTTTCGTTACTACAGGGTAAAACAAATAATTTTATTTAAAATATTTTTAATTTAAAAAAATGTAAAAAAATTAAATAAGCTATTTAATTAAGCGTTGAAATTGTCCTCCTTCTGCTGCCTGACAGTACCCCAAGCGATCAATAAATTCTTGTTGGACTTTTCTTATGGTTTCTTCTGAAATGTTCCTGCATTCTGTTGTTATTCGATTTTTTAAATCTTCAATATTGGCAGGTCTGACTTTATAAACAACATTTTTCAGGTGATCCCACAAGAAAAAGTCCAGTGGTGTAAGGTCTGGAAACCTAGGCGGCCATTCAACAGGCCCACGTCTTCCAATCCACTTGTTCGGAAAAACTTGGTTTATGTAATGGCGCACTACCGCTGCATAATGTGGAGGTGTGCCGTCTTGTTGGTACCACAAATTTTCATCTAGAATTCCTGGATTATTTCTACTAGGGTATAAGTAACCTGGCGTAGGGATAAGAAAGTTCTGAAGAAAATGAAGATAATTTAGCCCGTTTACATTGTTTTCAAAAAAAATATGGCCCAATAATTTTGTTTTTCACAATACCAGCCCAAACATTAATTTTTTGAGGATATTGAGTATGGTGCTCACGCATCCACCTGGGATTTTCTTTTGCCCAGTATCTACAGTTTTGCCGGTTCACTTCTCCATTTAATTTAAAGGTGGATTCATCCGAAAATAGGATATTTTCAACAAACAAAGGATCTAAGTTACATCTTTCCATTAATATTTGACAAAACTCCATCCTACGATCTGGATCATCTTCATTCAACTCATGAACCAATCGGATTTTAAACGGGTGCCATTTTTCTACCGTCAATAGGTTATGAACGGTCATAGCAGCCGCCCCATGATCAAAGCTAATCTGGCGGACGCTGTTGTGGGGATCTTCTTCCATAGCCAATAAAATATCTAATTTCTTATCATCCGGAATAGTTGGACGGCCTTTTCTGGGAATATCTTCCACTGAACCCGTTTCCCGAAATTTTATTTCAAGTTTACTCACAGTTGATCTAGTAATTGGTCTTGCTGGATACTTAGTGTTAAACAAAATGCAAACTTCTTGTTGAGTACGGATCCTATCACCATATCCAATCATCATAAGAATTTATATTCTTTGTGTTAAAGATAAACGCATAGTAACTCAATATGTTTTAAAATAAAATTTATTACTTCTAATAAACTTACTAGAAAAATACAATGTAATGACAATGACATTATCTAAATACCATAGTTACATAACAGCAAATAAGCCTACTTGAGAAAAAACATAAGTAACAGCAAATGATGGTGCGTCCATTAATTACGTAAGGCTTTCAGGTAAAATTGGGTGATGGCGGAAGGGATTGAGCCAAATGTCACGAAATCTTTTATTGGGGGAAGGGGGGTTGAAAAATCGCTAAAAACGCCTCACGTAATTAATTGATGCCTCCCAAGCCCAAAAAAAATATCTTAAATAAAATTATTTGTTTTACCCTGTAGTAACGAAACTATGAATTTTAGGCCCTAAGTGTGTTATGTTTTTGAAATCAGCTGCTCTTGGAGATTACAGATCTTAACTAAAATGTAGGGGTTCCCATTTAAAAAAATCGTCGATAATGTCATATCTACTACATGAGCCACCTTGTATATTAAGTTTGTATGGGAAAAAATGCGCCATTAAAAATTATTATACACGTGTCCGAGGATTTTTCCGAAATATTTTTAGATTCCTAGATAATGAATTTGTTCCTTACTTTATGTACACACTGTATATCTGAAGAAACATGTGTATAAAACCAATTTCAATAATAACTTGGATCTCTTGAAAGAAAAAATAATGAAGTAATTGTAAATATCCCAATACAGCAAATTAGGAACTGTTATCGGGAATTCAGAAATCGAGTTGAACTATGCGCTGAAGGTGGTACCACGTTCGAATAGAACTTTATTTATTTTAATATTTTATAATTCATAATTGAATGAATTAAAGAAATATGAGATGTAATAATAAAAATACAAATAAAAATAGTTTTCTTACAACAAAATCGTTATTCGTTCAGATATAAAATGACATTTTAATAAGAAAGCAACAATAGTTGCTTGTTTTTACGTAAATCTGTTTTAAACAAAATCCAAAAAATTAAAAATATTATTTCTGACCAACCCTGTATAGTAATCGTAAATTTGGTATTAGAAATTGCCGTTTCGACACAAGCAGACGTTGTTATGAAGAATAACTTTTTCTTTTAAATCTACAAATAAAAAAGTTTTTCCTCTTCCGAACTCCATCCGTGGACACATTGTATGTGCATATTAAACTAAACTGTATATTTAGCTCGTAAATATTAGTTTAAACCTGAAATTACATATATAAAAATCAAAAAAAAAAACTAACCCATGAAGTAAAGTAAAACAATTACAACAAAGCATACAAACACTAAAACTGCTTAATAAACAGTTCCATATTTCAAAATAAAAAAATTCTAAACAGCGCATTGAAACTTTTAAATCTTTTAACATTTCTTATACTAGGTGGAATTAAGTTAAATAAATTGGGTGCAAGATATTATGTCATGGAGTGTTGATTTATATCTCTCTTTGAGGAAGGAATGTTCAGCATATGTGCAGCATTACCTCTGGTCATATAATTATGATGGATACAGTCCATTTTAAGTCTTACATTCGAATACACGTAACCACAAACCGTAAGGACATACAATGTTTTAATATTACATATATCTGATGAGTAGAGCATATTAGAAGAGAACAGTCTAGGTATTTTTAGGATTACCATCACAATATAATTTTGGGCAATATTTAGCTGTTCTAAATGACTGCTGTACATTCTCCCCCAAGCGATGATTCCATACCTCAATAATGCTCAACTAGTGCTTTATAGATCATAAGAATTCATTTTTTATTTAATATTCCTCGAAGGATATAAAATTTATGAATTAGGCGTCGGATTTTTTTACACAAATAAAGGACGTGTTGATCCCATTTTAAATGTTTATCTATTACAATACCCAAATACTTTACAAACGAAACTTCATAGAGAGGATCCGCGATATTTTCGAACATTATTTGATTAAAATCCGGCCTGTTGGCTGATGTTATTAATTACAATTACAAATTACAATTACAATACAAACAACTTTTTCAAATATATTTTTTAAATTCGATTATAATAAATGCCATTTCTCGACATTCTGTGGAGAAAAAGCAAAAATGTATGGTAAATTTTAAAATTTACATAACCCGAAAAATACATTTTCCCCCCATTGGTTCCAATTTAAATGGTGGCACTGTCTAATAAATAATAATAATAATAATAATAAAATATATTACGTTAGTAGGACACAAATGTCCTATAATGGTTATTATAGTAGTAATTTGTTATAGTTTTGTCACTAGGGAACCCGTATGTGCTAATATCATCAAATTGTGACTATACAGGGTTCGCAAACGAAGCGTGGACGGAAGATTAAATCGTTATCGAAGAACTTATCAACAATACTAAAACAGCTTGAGATATTGGATTAAAAGCGGCATGTTTTAAAAATATTTTACATTATACAGGGTGGCCCAAAAAAGTGCGACAGCATAAAATTATATTTTTTTAAATGGGACACCCAGTATTTTATTGCATATTTAGGTTCGTATTACTATCGTTTATAAGTGCCTCAAATTTTATTTAATTTGGTTCTGTAGTTTCGGAGAAATAAATTAAAAACTAAAAAAAAAAGTTTTGCAGTCCTGAATAAAAAAATCAAAAAAAACAATCCAGAACCATTTTTCTAACCTCGGCATTGAGTGAAATTTATGACAAGAGGTCTAGAGATACTATGAATGTAATTGCGTTTATTTATTTTATACAGGGTGTTCATAATAAGCTTTCAAACACCCCACTTTTGGAATAATTTTTCTCAAGTGTTTCAAATGGAACACCCTGTATATTATTTGGCTATTTGACGTAGAATTCATAGACAATTTTTTTTTGTACTACAAGCATATAAGTTATATCCAGCCGTTTTCGAAATAATTGTAAATATTATAAATTATGTTGTTTAAATAGAGTTTTTATTGGGAAATTTTGTTATAGGCGACTAGACTAATAATTGTAAACTAAAGTAAAAGTTCAAAATAGCTTCCTTTTACTCTTAGAGTTTACCGTATTTTAGTTATTTCGATATAAATTTTAAAAGCATACATTTTTGCTACTTTTATTATTTAATTTTATTTTTTATTCTTAATCGAGTTGCCATGATTGCTTTTTGTTTAGATTGTCACTATGACAGTTAAATAAAATTATTTACATTTGTTCAGTCGTCGAAATTAAGTACTAACTTACACAAAATGTCGAATTTTAGAAATGGTAAATATGATTTTTATACTGGGTGAATGTGCACGAAATTGCCTCCTCGCGAGCCGAGTGTATGCTGAAAGATATCCAGATATTGAGAGAAAGCCGAGACCAAAAACTTTCGAGAAGTTGTTGCAAAGATTTGTAGCAACAGGAAGCACTGCGTACACAAAAAGGATGATAATCAATAAACCCGTTATTAATGAAGAAAATGAATTAAGAGTTCTGTTGGCAGTAGAGGAAAATCATTAAATTAAGTAAAAGGAAGCTATTTTAAACATTAACTTTAGTTTACAATTATTAGTCTAGTCGCCTATAACAAAATTTCCCAATAAAAACTCTATTTAAACAACATAATTTATAATATTTACAATTATTTCGAAAACGGCTGGATATAACTTATATGCTTGTATTACAAAAAAAAATTGTCTATGAATTATACGTCAAATAGCCAAATAATATACAGGGTGTTCCATTTGAAAAACTTGAGAAAAATTGTTTTAAAATGTGGGGTTTTTGAAAGCTTATTATGAACACCCTGTATAAAATAAATAAACGCAATTACATTCATAGTATCTCTAGACCTCTTGTCATAAATTTCACTCAATGCCGAGGTTAGAAAAATGGTTCTGGATTGTTTTTTTTGATTTTTTTATTCAGGACTGCAAAACTTTTTTTTTTAGTTTTTAATTTATTTCTCCGAAACTACAGAACCAAATTAAATAAAATTTGAGGCACTTATAAACGATAGTAATACGAACCTAAATATGCAATAAAATACTGGGTGTCCCATTTAAAAAAATATAATTTTATGCTGTCGCACTTTTTTGGGCCACCCTGTATAATGTAAAATATTTTTAAAACATGCCGCTTTTAATCCAATATCTCAAGCTGTTTTAGTATTGTTCATAAGTTCTTCGATAACGATTTAATCTTCCGTCCACGCTTCGTTTGCGGACCCTGTATATATTTTCTCTTAATGCAGTACAGGGTGTCCCATTTTCGACACTTTCATAGGGTATCTCCATTATTGTTAGTGCTATCAAAAAAGTAATGTAGGTATCATGTGCTCTTTTTGGATAAACTTAAAATGGTAAAATCAAAATTTTAAAATTTTCGCTCGCTTAAGAGATACGGGGGAAAATCAACAAATTGAAAATTTCTAAATTAGCCTACATTTTCTTAGTTAAAAGAGATACAGAAAAATATTTTATACAGAAGTTTATTTATATTGATTGCTGAATAATTTTCTTTCAAATATACAACACATCATGGATGATATTGGTTCCCTAGGCGATTTATTTAAACTTTATTACTTTAAACCACAGTAGACCATGAAACAAAAGCTATATATTAGAAACAACTATGTTGACTATTAACATTTAAAAAAAAAGTCTGTTTCGTTGCCGTTGATAGCTCGATACCCTCATTAAAGATTCAAAACAAGGGCCCGGTGGCCTAAAATATTTTACCTATAAAATGGTCTTTTTACGTACATTTAGCATAAAGATGAAGAAATTTTGACCTATTCCACCGGGTAACAGATAAAGTAACAATAGAGCCAGAAAATGAAATGAAAGGATAATGATTAAAACGGCCCATCATGGTCGGAGAGTTGGGTTTTTAATGTAACCGCTTATTATTTTATTTAAATGTAATAGATTTTATGATTTTATGAATTTATTTACAAGAAAACTAATTTATTTACTGATCAAAAAATATTGACAATTTCAATAATTATAACTCGATAAAATGGTCCTCAGAAGAATCTGAAGAGTAATCATGTCCTACGCTTATTACTAAAGGCTCAATTTCCATAGTTGTGTCAATTACGTTGTCAAGTTCCCACATTTTTTGTTCCTCTACTATAGCATGTTTTATGGCGTTTTGCCAATTTTCTGATGACACATTTGCTAAAGAATGAAGCAAGAGGTGTCGCACTTCTTGCATTTTAAAAGTTTTGTTATTTCTAGCAACATATCCTTTTACTTGAGCCCATATTAATTCGATAGGATTTAGCTCACAATGGTAAGGTGGTAAACGGAGCACTATAATACCTCGATCTCTTGCCATCTCGTCAATAACATACTTTTTATACTGTGATTTATGTAGCCTAACAATATCCAAAAGTTCTTTTTTTACCATGGTATTATCGTAACTCAATTCCTTTCGTTGTAACCAGTTTACGATTTCCGCCTTTTTCCATGAAGTTGTGGGAAGATTCTCTTTTAGCCTAGAGTGATAGCTGGCATTATCCATCACTATTACAGAATTAGCGGGAATGTATTCTATCATTTGCTTAAAATATTCCTCGAAAACATCAGCAGTCATTTCTTCATGATAGTCTTTAGTAGAATTCGACTGGAATTGTAATAATCCTTGATCCAAAAAGCCATTTGAACTTCCTATATGAGTTATAATAAGTCTGCGTCCCTTTCCAGATGGTGGTCTAAGTCCTGTTGACCAGCCTTCCATGACAGCTTGTCGAGAACTTAGGACATTTTTATCTTGCCAAACTTTAGATACGGTGTGCCCTTCGTTCAGCCAAGTTTCACCCAAATAGAAAATGTTTTTGCCTTCGCTGCGGTATTTTCGGATGGACCTTAAGTATTGACGTCTCCAGCAAATAATATCTGCTCGATCAATAAGAAAAGATTTTCTGTTTTGCTTCTCCCATCGAAAGTTCATATCATGAAGTATTTTCCATAGTTTCGTTCGTGATAGCTGTGGTAAGTCCTCGTCGTAGTTAATGGCTTGTAAAATTTTGTCTATAGTTGGTATTTCCTTGGCAAAATAAAAACTATGTAATTTTCTTCTAATACCATTTTTAATGAAATTGTCAATTTCTAACGGTTTCTTTCCTGGGAGTGGTTTTGGCTCACTGAGGTTCTTAGATTTTCTTTCACGCAAGAACCTATATATAGTAGCCTCTCCAACTCCTACCATATTGGCACACTCTGCAATGATGCTACGAACATCACTTGCAGGTTTCTGGTACACTAGAGCAGCGGTTCTCAAACTTTTTGGGTGACGGAACCCTTTTGGGAAGCAAAATACTTGACGGAACCCTACAATAAAACAATAGTTTTTAAAAGTGTATTCTTTATTAATAAGCATACTAAAAGTACAATGTAACAGTTACTAATTATTACTTACTTTACCACATGGCAAGTACAATAATAGAAGATATTAAAAAAGAAAAAATCTAACTAATGGGAGGTATGAAACTGTTTTTTATTTTTCATCAATTGGTTGATATCAGGTTTGATAGAAGACAGTTGAAGTCTCATATCAGGTTCGGCGTCCAGTCTATTGCGATATTTTGTTTTCGTGGCTGCATAGGTTGAGAATCCTGTTTCGCACAAATATGTTGTTGGGAACGGGAGAAGAATATTCAGGGCCATTTTGCCAAGCATTGGATATTCATCACGGATTCTGCACCAAAAATCGTTGAGAGGCGTCGTTTTGAACAGTGACTCCATACTTGTGTCTGATGACATTTCTAAAAGAGATTCATATATCTCGTTTGACATACTTTCGGGCTTTTCCAAGTTGGGTAAAAAAGGATTATGAATCCATGAATTCAGTTTCATTTTTGTATTCTGTTCTTCGGGAAAATACTTTTCAAAAGATGCGCGCATCGAACTGAGATATTGGACCAATTCTTCAAACACATCATCTTGAAACATTTCTGAGTCGTTATCGCTAACAAACTCACTGAGTGACGTAAAGCTTTCTATTTCTTTCTTACCAACGCAAATAATCCAAAAATCTAATTTTCTTTTGAATGCAGTTATTTTGTTATAGGCCTGAAATACTGTTGTCTGTTTACCTTGCAATGATAAATTCAATTCGTTCAGTTTTTGAAAGATATCCGCCATAAAAGACAATCGGAACAACCAAGTTTTATCATACAAACGGTCCTTCAAATTAAAAGAAGTATCTGCTGAAAGAAACATTTGTAACTCGGCTCTAAGTTCAAATAGCCTTGTTAAAGTTTTACCCCGAGACAGCCATCGCACTTCTGTATGGAGCAGCAGTGTTTTATGTTTGCTGCCATAATCTTCACACAATAATGAGAACAATCGGGATTGTAGTGGTCGTGATTTGATAAAATTAATTATTTTTACCGCTTCATCCATAACTAATTTTAGATTTGACGGCATTTGCTTCATCGCAAGTGCTTGTCTATGCAGAATACAATGGCTGGAACTACAATTAGGCGCTTTATTTTTTATTCGTGACACTGCTCCTGCTGTTTTACCTGTCATCGCCTTGGCCCCATCTGTACAAATGTCAATGCAATTGTTCCAACTGAGATTATTTTCTTCAAAAAATATATTTATTTTATTAAAAATTTCTTCCCGGTAGTGTTTGTGAGCAGCGGTGAATACATAAGCATGTCTTCTTCAAAAGAACTTTCATATGGATATCTCACGATAACCAGCAAGATAGCCAAACCAGCGACATCAGTTGACTCGTCCATTTGCAAGGCGAATCGTGTTTTTTGTAGACGTGTAACTAGTTCTTGTTTGACGTAGCTTGCCAGATCATGGATTCGCCGTGAAACAGTATCGTTTGATAGCGGCACAGTAGAAAGATGCTTTGCGGATTTTTCATCGAGCATACATTTTGTTATGTCTAATACACATGGCTTTATTAAATTCTCAGCGATAGTGTGCGCTTCACCTGCTTGTGCAATGCAATAGCTAACTAAATATGATGCCTCCGTGGTCTTTTCGTTGATAGTTTTTGTTACATGCATCATATTTTTTTTACTTTCCAATAACTGATCTTTTTTACGAACAAAAAATTCTTTATTCTTGTCTTTAGACTCGGGGTGTACAGTTTGTAAATGTCGGCGCAATTTGGCAGGTGCCATGGAACTATTAGGAAGCAGTTTACTACATAGCATGCAGAGAGGTGAGCCCTTGGAGTCAACAAATCCGAAACTGATATATGATTCATCATACTTCCTTTTTTTCGTCTTTGAAACCGTCGAGCTTGAGGTCGTGGCATCATCGTCTGGATCGGTGATTGCTATATTCTCCGCGCGTACTGCTTTTGAACATTCAGCGTCATTAGAAGATGTTGTTGCAACACGTTTAACACCTTTAAGCCAACGTTCCATTCTTCTTTATTTATAATGTTACACGTCAGGCTGGTGGGGTCTAAATAATGCACAATCGTTACTGCGTATAAGAGACTAAGTTTAGTACAATGAAGAAATGTATAAAACTGAGACAACAGAATACAGCAGGCAGTAGAACAATGAACACTAGTTTCTCGCTAGCGAGCTTGTAAGTAGGTAGGTAGGAACTTATCGCTCCGAACGCTAATCGTCAACTGACTGACGAGGCGCGACGCGCGATCGCCGCTTTTATACTTAGTCCTAGAGTCGATCTCGAATATTCTCGAAAATACTCGAGTCGGCGCCTTTGATAAACAAAAAGCAAAAATAAAAAGAGAAATATAAAAATTGCGTTGTAAACAATTCAGAGGCGGCTTTTATCAAAGGGACTGCGCGCTCACAAGTATACAATATACATGTTGATACCAAACTTATGAGATATTGTACCAGCTATTGTAACACATGTTTATACAAATACAAATAAATAAATAAATATACCTACGCCGCGGCCGCGGAGTCAAAACGTTCGACCAGAGAGAGGTGTTTTGATTTTTTTTCTAAATTCTTGAGGAACCCCTACAGAGGTATCGCGGAACCCTAGGGTTCCGTGGAACACACTTAGAGTATAGCTGCACTAGAGCATCATGCACGTTTAATATTAATGTCTTTTCTCGGAGAGAATATGCACTCTTGCTAATTTGACGAAGACACGTTGGCGAAAAACTTGAAGCCATTGTTACAAGTATAGGAAATAATTCAACTTTGAGATAATGCAGTATCTAAATACAACTAAATACATAGTTTGACAAACGCACATCAAATGGCGTAATAACATCCTAAAGCAGGCAAAAATAGGTAAATTAATTACCCCTGTTGTACCTACTTTAACCCTAATCCTACTTAACAATGGACAGAGGCCAATTTTCTTATTAAATAAGGTAATTACTATTGGCAACGCCTATGGTTTACGGTTGTTTTATGGCTTCAACCCTCGATATGAGCTATCAACTGCAACAAAACGGACTTAACGTCAATTTCATTTTTACATATTCATTTGTGAAAATGACTTATCAACATTTTGAAAAATTTGATATTATGATGTCAGTTTATACTGAAAGTGGAAAACACGAAGAAATGGCGCCAAATGTATATTTTACTCGCTATCCGGAAAGACGGTAACCATTTAAGGACATATTCCGAACATTTGCGATGATTCCCGTTATTTTTTACCTTAATCTGAATCTTTTATTTCGTTTCACAGTAAAAAAGTTTAAATAAATCGCCTAGGAAACCAATATCATCCATGGTGTGTTATATATTTGAAAGGAGCATTTAAAATAGTATCATTTTAGATTAAAATATACAGGGTGTTCCAATTTAAAAAATTGAGGTTAGGTCCGATAACTTTTTTACCTGACCCCGTATACTTATTCTGAAAACGGCAGATTATTCAACAATTAATATAAAGAAACTTCTGTATAAAACATTTTTCCGTATCTCTTGTAACTAAGAAAATATAGGGTAATTTTGAAATTGTCATTTTTTTGATTTTCCCCCGTATCTCTTAAGTGAGCGAAAATTTTCAAATTTTGATTTTACCATTTTAAGTTTGACCCAAAAAGAGCACATGGCACCTACATTACTTTTCTGGGAGCACTAACAATTACGGAGATACCCTATAAAAGTGTCGAAAATGGAACACCCTGTACATGATTTAAAAACTCTGAAGTAACAAGAACCTAAAACCAAGCCACGAGAAGAGTAAAAAAAGTTCAAAATAATTTCCCATAATAAAAGAATAAAAGGCAATTTTCCCCGATCCGTGCTTTATAAAACGTCTTTAACAACAACAGGTTGAAGTGGTGTCGAGTTAGGGCAAATGAGCAAAATGAGAGTTCCGGCGAGAACTTTAAAAGCGCAAACGAAATTACACACGTGAGCGTAAGTTTATTACTCTTTTGCCGCGAAGCCGAGGGCGGCTGGCGAGAGCCGAGACTCGCGATTCGGGAGTTCATTATTTGCCATTAGCCTGCTTGGAATTAAAGAAGACAAGGAAAAGAGGCGACCGTGAATCTTTCCACTTTCTGGGTTAGTGTCATTTTCTTTAACCTACATACATATCGGAGTCAATGTTCTATAATTTATATATATTATTTAATTATAAAGACGCTTGATTTCAGCTTATTAATATTATTAGGTAAATAAACTCCACTAGTTAATTATTGGAGCAGACGTAGTAGTAGCATAAGTAGAAACTCATAGTCAGCTCCACTATAACTAGTGGAGCAGACCAGTTGAGTTTTGAATTTGTACTACACGGAAAAAGGCTATAGTAAATTTATTATATTTATGGTAACAATTTTAGTGTAAAATTTCCTATAAAATATAGTATTATAGTAATTACATTTTCCATTAGTAATCCGTACCAAAATAATATTTTAACATAATTCATAAACTATTCTAAGAAATATGATGTACAGGGTGTCCGGGAAAATGTGGGAAATCTCCCATATATGAAGAAAGCAAGTGAAAAGCCTACTACAAGTTCATATAAACTTTCTTCGTATAGGAATCTTCTTCGGAGATGATGGCTCCCAAAGAGCTCGAATGGTATCAATTTTTTTATGCGTAATTATTGAACCACCAGGTATATTTAATTTTTTTTAAATATGATGTATACAAAGATCTTACAAACTCCAGATAGAATTGTTTACATTTGAAGTCGACGTAAGGACTGTAAACGTGCACTCCCCACCTTGCTGTTATGCTTGCAGCATAGCCAGATTGTCCTATTTATCGCTAAGGTATCTGAAAAATACCAATTAAAAATTTGTTAATTTGACAATTGCAACTGGTTTAAGGTTAATCCGCAATTGCTTTTAAAATAAATTTATTTCTCAATAATTTTAATATAAATTGTGAATAGGCCTTGAGAGATTTAGAAAAAAAATATTATTATTATACATAAAAGTTTGAAATAAACCGACTGCACTCTGACAACATCAAGTTAAAAGATACTACGCTCCACGGCAAACGATCAAACTTTATCAATGGAAGAAGAATACACTGTTGCTACTCGCTGCTAACCGCTTTTAAGGGAGTGTTTATATACTTGGTTGTTTTTATTTTTTTTTGTGAGTATTGGTGAAAAATCGTCTTTATTATAAACAATGATGGTGCATTCATGTATAGTTTGTAAAAGAGTGGATAATTTAAGCAAGGATTTATCTTTTCTTCGGTAAGTATGGTTATGTTTTAATATGATTGTATTGATATGATTTCTGACTAACCATTGACGTTTAAAAGGTTATGGACCGGTCCGTGGTGCTAGTCCGGGCAAAAAGCAGTCGAGTTGGTTTATTTCTTAATATAAATCTTGCATTTATAAGATGGTTGAGTCTTGTGCGGCCATAAAATACTTCACTAGAAATTTGATTTTGAGTTTGCATCACCCATTCCGTTTCTCCCTCCTTGCTAATTGGCCACACCCAATGCATGTGAGCAGGTAATAAACTAAAGATAGATGACCAGAGTGCAGTTGGATTATTTCACGATTTATTTGAGTATAATAATATTATTTTAAAGAATCATCCTTTTCACAGTTTATAGTAAAATTATTAGAAATAAACTTATTTTAAGAGCAATTGCGGATTAACCTTAAACCAGTTGTAATTGTCAAATTTACAAATTTTTAATTGGGATTTTGCAAGATGTCTTAGTGATAAATATGACAATCTGGCTAGAAATATACACTTTTATATCTGGAGAGTATCATCCAGTAATGAATACACCAAAAATATTGATGCTAAGCATAAATAGTTAAATCCATCCTTGGATACACTGTATATAAAAACTGGATCAATATTTCTATCTTTTTTATAAATATCCAATATTCGAAACTACACTTTTTGAATAGAAAATATAGTTAAACGTAAAGAATCTCAAAGTAAATTATACGCCCTTGTTGGGCTTTTTGCCCAGACTAGCTCCGCTCCGAAACCATGAAGACCGCTCCATAACCTTTTAAACGTTATTGGATTTAACCTTGTAAGATCTTTGATTTAACCAGACTTCAACATTGTTGCCATTAGCGAGACCAACATGTTTTGTCACTCTTCCACCCATTACTGATTTTCAATAACATTTCAAACAATCACAAACTCACTTTCCAACAGATTTATGAATGGAGTGTTGGCCCTGTGGATGTATACCAGGTAAGACCCTTCAAACCAGAATCCCGGAATAAAGCGCACAGGAAATCAGCGCGCATCCGCGAAGAAAAAAGCGTACATCAGTCATATAAACGCACGAGAAATGTACGCACGGAGATGAATGCGCACACGGACAAACCGCACACGGACATAAACGCAAAAGCAATGATTATGAGAGAAAACATTTCTCCTACACTAAGTACTTCTGTAATGGATTTAATTGAAAAATCTGTAAATAAAATTCCTGTAAATAGCTGTATAAATATTAATACAAATCCCTTTTCAAGAATGGATATTAGTGTAAGTAAACCTATATTATTAAATTGTTATGAGTGTTAAAAATTGAATTACTATTCCCAGCAATTCATACCTAAGTTAAATAGCCCTTCCGTGTTAATGAGTGGTCTTATAAATATGCTAAACAATTAAAAGTTTATTTAGTCTTCTCTATCTTGAGCAAGTTAAGTTAGATTTTTTAAATAAACGAAATAGAAAAATATCAAGAAACAGAGGACAAATTATCATACTTAAGAAGAATAGCAAACCTGCAGTAATTGTCTTATGTTGATCTTTTATACTTTGTTATTGTATTTTTATTATTTTTAAGAAATATAAATATCAAATAAATATACACTTCAAAACATTTTGCGTTTTTTTACTTTTTTATAATATAAATGTATACGAATTTTCAGTGATTATAATAATTAAGTAAATATTTATTAATACCGAATAATGGCAATTTTGCGTTTTTTTCCAAATGCGCTTTTATACACGTGTGCGGTTTTGTCCGTATGCTCATTCATCTACGTGCGTGTATTTCTCGTGCGTTTATATGATTGTGCTAATCCTAACCGTTTTCGAGAAAAAGTCATTTTATTTACACCGAGTTCCCTAACTTCTCACTGGTTAAATATGAAAAAGCGGAATTTTGAGGTTGAACATTTCGTCGCCTTGCATACGAAAGGACGTATCTCAAAATTGATAGTTTTGCAGGAGAGCGATTTTAAATTTTTGATACAATTAAAACTTCTTCCACAAGAATACTATAAGGTTTTTATGGCTGTAGTTTGGGTTTTTCAGTCACAAAAAGAATACGTATTCACTATATACATACACACTAAATATGTTTTAAATAAATATCTTTGAAATTGCAAAAAAAGAGAAAAAAGTTTAAACAAAATGAGGTACGCCCTTTTGTGTGCTGTTAATGTTTGGATTTATAGATTGCTAAAAAAAGATACGCCCCGTTATTTAAATGCAAAAATATATTTTTGGTACAAAAAAATTAACACAAACTTTGAAAAAACGTTAATAAGGAAACTAAACTTAAGCACAATGTTTATACAATAAACAATCAGCATTTTATTCGTGAGGAAGCGATCTGTAGAAGGCAACGTGGTCAAGAGATTTTACCACCGGGTCTTTTCCAGAGCACAGTGAAACCAATTTGTCGTATTTAAGGGCTGTTACTTTAGGTCTTTCCTTATTGAGCTTTCCAACAGACAAATTTAAAATATTTTCCCGGTTTCTTTTTAGAGTAATGCTTCTGTAGGTTTCATCACAATGGGATAACTTGTAGAAAAATTTATTAGCCTCCTTCTTTTCAACTTTAAACTCTGAGATTTCTGTCCAGTTCACTTTGTTTTTGTTATCGTCTTCACGGATACTTAAAACTAAGGCTTTCTTGGCTAATTTTTGGTTTCTTATAAAAGTGAGAAAGGGGTAAATAGTCATCTGAAACCCAATCTAAATCTGAGTCACTGCACTGTTCACACTGTAGTACTGTCCCGAAATACCAATTTTTCTTATATAACATTTTTACTTTCACATCTTGTCTAAATTTGCGCTGTTTTTTGCTCACAAGAACAAGTTCATCAGAGCACACGACATTTCGCGTTTGATCGTCCCAAAGCACTAACACATCCATTTGTATTCTGAAACAAAAGAGTAATTATTAAAGTTGCGGATATGTTATTATTATATCCCAGTATGAACCGCATAATTTTTCCCACTATGGACCTTGGTGCATCAAAATACAAATGACCGGTAATTTTATCAAAGTGGTAGAACTAGGTACCTATATGAAATTAAGCAACATTGAGGTTAGGTATATTTTAGATATCCCTACCTAGTTCTTGTTAAAAAAAAAATTTCGGCGAATTATTCGAAAAAAATCTGAACATGAAAATAAAAATATTCAGCTGATCACTTACCTGTATTTTTAATATAGAATCGCACCATAACAATCAAAAAAAACACCGGTGATTCGAAGGCGGCACTATCATCATGGATCTACCGCGATAACAAAATAGCCAGCAGAGCGAAATTCTCACTATGGATCAGTAAAAGTGCGTAACTCAATAACAATTAATAAAATATGGCAAACAAAAGGGCGTAATTGAGATTCGCCTTTTTGTCTGCTTCTATAATATGCTGTATTGAGTTTCGCCCAAACTACTTTTCTAAATAACTCCGCAGGGAATAAAGATAAAGGTACGCCCGTTTGACAGCAATAAAATATCGCCTAAAGACATAATATAAGGGCTTATCTAAAAAAATCGATTTTTTGAGATACGCCCTTTCGTATGCAAGGCGACGATTTGATAGGAACAAAGATGTATCTCTTACCGAGATACGCCAAATACATGATATAATTAACATGTTGTTTTTTTTCGAAAACGGTTAGGATAACAATATAAATGAGGAGTATTTAATTTTTATCAAATACCAATGTATGGAAAAATTATTATTTCCCAGACCACCCGATGATACCTTATAAAAAGTAAATTGGTGATTTTTATAAAAATTTGTTAAAAATAACGAAGATGTAAGGCTACAGGTGACTCACAGCATTTACAATTTGAATAGAGTTTTTTTCCAAATGCGCTTTTATACACGTGTGCGGTTTTGTCCCGTATGCGCATTCATCTACGTGCGTGTATTTCTCGTGCGTTTATATGATTGTGCTAATCCTAACCGTTTTCGAGAAAAAGTCATTTTATTTACACCGAGTTCCCTAACTTCTCACTGGTTAAATATGAAAAAGCGGAATTTTGAGGTTGAACATTTGATAGGAACAAAGATGTATCTCTTACCGAGATACGCCAAATACATGATGTAATTAACAGGTCGTTTTTTTTTTCGAAAACGGTTAGGATAGCAATATAAATGAGAAGTATTTAATTTTTATCAAATACCAATGTATGGAAAAATTATTATTTCATAGACCACCCGATGATACCCCTTATACAATAAGGGCGCATTTTTGTCTATACAGTAGCACATTAAAATACTATTTCAGATTGAATGGTACCACCAAGAGAAGGAAGCCTTTTCCATTGATAGGATGTAACCACATGCAGACCGGTTTCGAACTCCTTTGTTCTCGTCAGTACAGGGTAGGTGTACATACCTATCATCAGAGACGACTTTATACTTCACGATGCATTATCGACGGTAGTCGAGAAAATAAAACGCGCAGTGCAGCGCAGCAATATAAAGTCGTCTCTGATGATTGCTATGTACACCTACCCTGTACTGACGAGAACAAAAGAGTTCGAAACCGGTCTGCAGGTGATTACATCCTATCAATGGAAAAGGCTTCCTTTTCCTGGTAGTACCATTCAATCTGAAATAGTATTTTAATGTGCTACTGTGTAGACAAAATACGCCCTTATTTTATAAGGTATCATCGGGTGGTCTGGGAAATAATAATTTTTCCATACATTGGTAATTGATATTAATACCACCTGAAAGGTATAGACTTTTTATTTATGATTTAATTTTTAGTCAATAGTGTGTAGGTATGTAAAAAAGGTTGTTCAAAGTTAGTCCGTCCATCCAGCTGTAAGTAATTTACAACACTTTCTTTTATAGTAATTTGATGGGTCTTACCTGGTATACTAAAAAAAAAGTTGAATATACCTGGTGGTTCAATAATTATGTGTAAAAAACTTGATTCCATTGGAGCTCTTTGGGAGCACATATTTACTATATTATTTTACTTTACTATCATTTTTAGCAAATCTTACAATAAAATCTTTACTATAATAATTTTACTATTAGTGTTTGTTCCGTGCACATACATTTGTTGTAAAAGTTACAATATATTTTAGTAATTACTTGATTTTACTAAATTTCTTAGAAATCCTAAATATAGTTTTTTTTTAAATTATACTTTTAACTATAGTCATTTTTCGTGCATTTTAGTCACACTAAAGCTGGATATGATATTATGCCATTTATTAGCAAGAACTATTTTAAATAGATAAATTTCTTATGTTTTCGATTGCTAAATTGCCAATATATATTCTAAAGCTGTTTTATACCAACAAACTACATTAAAGATAGATGTATAGATATTTCATATCATATTTTCTTAGAATAATTGTAAAGGCCATAAAACAGAGCCAGCAGGAGTTCTATAGCACGATAGTGAGCAGTAACAGAAGCGATGCTGCCGTTTTATATCAGACGTCACACTAAGGTAGCAAAAGTAGGAATGACAATTTTTTTAGAGAATTTCGATTGTAAAATAGACACCTATATACAGGGTGTCCCAGAATGTGGGCAATCTCCCATCTCTCAGATAGAACACTTATGAATAACAGGAGAAGTTCTTCTAAATTTTTTTTCCTACGGCCCTCCCCTACGGAGATACGGGCCCATAACGGACGTCCCTGGAAATCGTTGTTTTTTAAATAATTTTTTTAGTACTAGGTATAATTTAATAATTTTTTAGTATAATGGTTGGAAAAAAATATATTTTTGTTCAATATTGGTTGTTGTTTTATGTTCATAAAATTCCCCCATTGTTGCTATGAATTTTTTCACATGTACCGATTTAAATAGCTGAGTTTATGGTATTGTCTTGAAATTTGCGGTTTTTCTCCTTTGTCTTATTAGTTACTAACTTAGTAATGGAATTTACGTATACTGAATATGCCGACATGCATTTAATGTATGAACAAAAGTTTTTTTTTTTCGAAAACAGTTCATTTTATCGACATTGATCAAGAGTACCATTTTTTCAGCTTAAGGGTTAGAGTATCAAAAAAATATATTATTGTCGTTCCTTCATTATACAAGGTGTAAAAAAAAGCATTGTTGTGTTACGTCTAGTCCGTCCCTGTCAAACTAAATAAGCCAAATGTGTTTAAAAGGGAGAATTTTAAGAAGACTCATCTCTAGTAAACATTATACTAAAAAATTATTAAATTACACCTAGTACTTAAAAAATGATTTAAAAATCAACGATTTCCAGAGGCGTCCGATATGGGCCCGTATCTCCGTAGGGGGGGGGGGGGGGGGGGGGGGCGTAGGAAGAAAAATTTATAGAACTTCTCCTGTTATTCCTAAGTGTTCTATCTGAACCCGGGAGATTGCCCACATATTCTGGGACACCCTGTATACTATTGAAAATATAAGATTTGAAAATAATTGACAAACATTGGATAGAAAAACATTTTGTTTATTGACTGGGCTATCTAGATGGTATAGATGACCATTTACCTGGGTTCAAACATGAATGTTCCTACGGATGTATCGATGTTTTCAAAACGTCGATAAATCGTTGCCATCCCAAACAGAAGCATACACATTGGAAAGCTTTCGTAAGCTGCCGTATCTCTGCCGGTTGCCAGGCAACGGAAGTGTCTTATCTTGTGCTGGCGCGAATGCCGAGAAGTGTATGTTATATGCCTGCATGGTTGTCAAATTCTACGATAACCGAAGAAATATTACGAGAATGTTCCTGAGCTAGCGGCTCGAGGAAAGGGTAATACCCTCACGTAAAATAGGTATTTGATATAATGAAAAAAACATACGAGAACTGTATTATTATAAATCCTAAACGGTAAACATGCTTCTAATCATCCGAAAGAACAATATAATTTCATGTGTGACATTTATGCATAAACTATGTTTCTATTACTTAAATTAAAGGAAACGATTCTGGTGTCCCCGGAGTTAAAGCGGCAATCGCCGCAGCGCGAACAAATCACATAACAGTATATTGCCAATGCGAACGTTCCAAAATACAAAAAGGATCCCCGCTATGGCAGATGGCGCGGGCCTATTGAGTTTGCGCAGTAGGGTGGAAATTTTATCGATCGCGTCAGAGCCGGTCCGACATTATTTATTTGTTATTATTCGTCGCCATCTTTGGTTCTGGATTCTTTTTCAAATTACAGAATAAAAAGTGCCTCGTCCACATTGTTGTCGCGGCGGTATATTGCCAATGCGAACGTTCCAAAATACAAAAAGTGTCCCCGCTATAGGAGATCGCGCAGAGCCGGCCCGACATTATTTATTTGTTGTTATTCGTCGGCATCTTTGGTTCTGGATTCTTTTTCAAATTACAGAATAAAAAGTGCTTCATCCACATTGTTATCGCGGCGGTATATTAGTGCTTATAAACTTTCATTACCTAACAACAATTTTTGTAAAGGAGTTTTTAACTTGTGATGATTCGATTGGCTGTTTGGTAGGTTATTAGTGGCTTGTTTTGTTTAAGATGAAAGGACACAAGTGCATGGTGCTTTTTTTCAAAAGTCGTGGATCAATACCAGGTATAAAATATTTCAGGTATGTACATACGAAAATATTGTTCTTATCACATTATCCTATTTTCGGAACCGAATTTCACTAAAAAGCTTGTCAAAAAAGAAGAGTGTCACTCGTATACAATATAATATAATATATGTGGTCACTACGTAACCTTAAAATTAATATATTTTTAATTTGGTGCATTAGTAAATGATAATAATTCCCAAAATAGTCAATATAGACATTCATTCTTAATTTTTGGTTTAGAAAAAAGTGAGGTTAAGAAAGATACGACGTCGGATGAAAGTTAAAATAAAGCTCATCGTGTCGATTGTTACAAATATTCGGACGGAATTTGGCACCAAAAGTTTGCACCAAAAGTTTACACCAATCAGGGCACCGTCGGATCATCATATCGTCAGAAATCGTATGCATGGAACGCTGTCTTAAATCGAACTAATCGAAATTTTGATTGTAATATTTTTCCTAACTAACCAGTGAAATTTACATTAAAAAAATAGAAATCCGGTCTTGTCGAATGTTTACTTTAACAAGGAAATTTTCGAACTGCACACTCACTATGCCCCCTTCGATGCCCATAGTGAGGACATAATAAGTGGCGTAACTACTAATTAGAGGAATTATATATGTCCGCGCAAAAGATCATCGTCACAAAGATCTTGGTCTATTATAGCATCGATTTTTTACAGTCACATGGCTAATTTTACTCTTCTGAATCATATAACGCCAACATTTGGAACTGAGTTCTTTTAATCAGTCACTATAACCAATTTCATATTATTTATAATGGTCCTGTCTTATATTGGCTTAAAGTTTTGGAATGTTCCTCATAGGATGTTAAAATATTAAGAAAATTAGTCATATTTTTAATCTACCTAAGGTGTAAACGAAACTTGCGCATCAAAATATATTTTTCTTTAATGGTTTATAAATGGTTAATAAAAAAATATTGTATATAGCTTCGTTTAACAAACCGTCACATCCATTTATCTCCGGTAACATTTTCATGCGTGACCGGTGTTACCGTGACCGGGGATACAAAAATGCACAAATTTGTGGATAACTATTTCTTAAACTTTTTTCAAATGAAATGAGTATCTGTACTCAAGGGAATGACTTCGTGTAGTATTTTTCTCTTAATTACGACTACCAGATCCGAGTTAACCCTGTGACCGGCGATACAACATAAAAACATACGCCTGGTAAAAAGTAAGCAATGTTCTAGTTTATACCTAAATAAACATAATAAGGAACTTATCTAAACAGAAGCACGCTTTACACATATTCAAACACATACCGTCATAGTTGTAAAACTATTAGGCCTACCTGTAGTTATTTATAAGCAATTTCTGCCGTGACCGGCGATACATCCAGTTGCGGGGACGGAACTTCTGGTTAATAATTGCGTTAGAGAAACTAAACTGTTCATCTTTGAACATTATACAAATTATAGTAGGAGTGTAAATTATTTATATATAAAAGTAACTTTAGTAAAGTGACGTGAAGTATAAAAGGGTAAAGTAAGAAATTATTGACTGGGGACACGTGACTGGCGGTACATTTTAAAATTCAAATTTGAATATTGCAGCTATAATCTAAAAAATACTTTTAAAATTGCTTTCTAATGCAGGAAGTAACATATATTTCGCAAATTATAATCGCTTCTACAGGCAAATAGTTTATTTTAATAGGTTATATGCTAAGGACTGAAAGTTGCCTGTAAAAAAATTTTGTTCCTGACATGTTCTTTTATCAAAAATGATTTTATATTAATAAAAGTTATTTGGATAGAAACGAAAATATACAAGGCATTTATATTTAAAATAACACTTCCGGTATAACGAAAGTGACAGATAAGTCAAAATACCTTCATTAAAAAGGTCGGTATCTTTTATAGCTAGTGCCAATATTTCAAACAAATATCTTGTTTCCGAGATGTATTATACAGCATCGACATAGGATGGCCGTGCATATTTTTGGAATCAGGAAGACTCATAAAAATATAAATTATACAAGGTGTTGGTTTCAAAAAACAACAAGTTACGCCACATAAGCATTTTAATCAGTTATTTTTACCACTAAGACAGTTTTGCTAAAAGGTATATTTGTTTTATCACTTATTATCATACCTGACTGGATGAATTATTCGAGTTTAACAAATTAATTAGCAAACCTGTCTAAAAAACTTATATTTATGTATCGACAACCGTACATCGTAAAACCAAGGCTTTAAATCAGACGTTGTTAGCGGGACATCGTTTTAAATATCAATGCGTATCGATTGTCTCTTTTGAGCTGCGCTTATACAGGGTGTCCGCTAATTAATGGTACATGGAAATACCACAGACTCCTTACGTAAAAATATTAGGATTTAATTAATTATAAACTCCTGGACAAAATTAACGCAACATCATAAATTTTCCATATTTTTGATGCTATTTTTTTTCTAAATTTATGATCCGATTTGAATGATTTTATTTTTTCATTGTAGCTTGGTTCCTTGACAATATCATAGTTTTCGCTGTTTATGATAAAAATTTAGTTTTCGATTTATACTGGGTGTACTAAAAATGCTATGTTTTTTCCCGAAAATTCGCATCACCCTGTGGAGAATATTAGCAACCGAAACATATTGCAATTGACATTAAACGGTAGGTCCATCTTTCCCCAATATTTTCCATTATCTCTGTTATTAAAGGAGATACACCGTTTTATAGAGTAACATGTTTTTATAGACTTTAATATTCAACACATTCATTGTTAAATGTTTTCAAGTAGACTATGGACTTTTTCGGACATTGCAAGCGATGTGTCAGCAGATGTTGTATTTTAAAGTTACAAAGGTGAAATAAAATTCGCCATACTGATAAAAAATGTTCGGAAACTGCTTATTAAATGTTCGTTTCGTATGCCAAGTTGCCCGACGAGTATTTTAATCTTGAAACCTACTTGAAAACATTTAACAATGAATGTGTTGAATATTAAAGTCTATAAAAACATGTTACGCTATAAAACGGTGTATCTCCACAGAGATAATGAAGTAAACCAAAAAAGGAAATGTTAGGGGAAAGATGGACCTACCGTTTAATGTCAACTGCAATATGCTTCGATTGCTAATATACTCCACAGGTTGATACGAATTTTCGGAAAAAAACATAGCATTTTTAGTAAACCCAGTATAAATCGAAAATTAAATTGTTATCATAAACAGTTAAAACTATGACATTGTCAAGGAACCAACCTACAATGCAAAAAAAAATCATTCAAATCGGATCATAAATTAAAAAAAATAGCATAAAAAATATGGGAGATTTATGATGTTGAGTTAATTTTGTCCGGGAGTTTACTTACCTATATCCGAAAGTTGATATTAACTGAGATACAGGGTGTTAAAGTTAAAATTTCATTTTTGATTTTCTCTAATAACTTTTTTACAAAATTTGGCAATTATGGTATTTTTAGAACGCAAAATTAATTTTTTTATGAAATTTTAATGTAATGTCTACGGCATTATTTGCACATTTATTAGGTCATAACTTTTTGTGCCTCAGTGTATTTAAGTTTTGAATGAAAATAATACTTTTCTCATATTTATTACGTAATGAAGGTATACTAAGTTCAGGTCGCCCAGAGTTGCCGTTTCGGAGATATTTGCATTTAAATTGTTTAGTGCACCCTGCCCAATTATTATTAATTTGCAAATAAAATTTTTTTCTTAAAGTAACCTATGAGAAAACAAATAAAATTTATAGATGCAATTGCTATGGAACAGAAAATGTTTCATTTTTGAGTTTATCGTAAGCTTGTGTTTTCACTGCTGTTGGTTTCTTTCGACACGATATTTTCTAGGGTCAAAGTTATTTTAATTAAAGTAAGTTAAAGAACAATCCAATTGTTGTATTTATTATTCCCAATTATCATTACTAGGACATTAATTATCATGTAAAAGTGAATTGGTAAGAATTAACAAAATATTATTTGCTTGCCTGAGCTAACGCACTAAACAATTTAAATGCAAATATCTCCGAAACGATAACTCTGGGCGACCTGAACTTAGTATACCTTTTTTACGTAATAAATATGAGAAAAGTATTCATTTCATTGAAAACTTAAATACACTGAGGCAGAAAAAAGTTATGACCTAATAAAGTTATGACCTAATAAATGTACAAATAATGCCGCAAATAGCACCCCCTACATTGTATATGAAAATTTAATAAAAAAACCAATTTTTCGTTCAAAAGAAAACCACAATTGCCAAATTTTGTAAAAAAACGTTGGTTTCTCGCAAAGTTATTGGAGAATAGCCATGAATGAAGTTTTAACATTAACACCCTGTATCTCAGTTAATATCAACTTTCGGATATAGGTAAGTATAATTAAATCCTAATATTTTTACGTAAGGGTTTTCCATGTACCATTAATTAGCGGACACCCTGTATACAAACTCATTCACGTTGTGTGGTTGAGTAAAATATCTCGACAACTAAAGAAGATATTATTTTGAAATATTGGTACTCGCTATAAAAGATGCCGCCGATCCTTTCAATGAAGATATTTTTTTCAATTCATTTGCTATTTCAAATAGACTGTAAAGGTAAAAAAAGTAACTTTGGTTAGGCTAAATAAAAAACACAGCCGCTGATTTTGGAGGAATCAAAAATTATTGGCAATAATATCATGTAGGTATCGATGAATTTATTAGTGATATAGCACAGCATGCTACCTACAAAATAATTGTGGAACTTTAGGTGCTATATTTTATGTTTTCCTTCTTTTAAAAATAAATAGCTTGTTCGTGTGAATTCTTAACATATTCATTGTTTGTTTAAGATAACACAAAGTGCCATGCGAACCATATCCTTCCCGTCATTTCCCTTAATTTTCCCTAAATGCGAAAATAAGACAAGAGGGAACCGATGCCGACATTAAAGAAGATGACTACCTCCGGATGCAGGGGATCATTTAAAGCGCTCTAAATCGCGTCTCGACGCTCTTGGGGTAGGTCACGGCGCCGGGCGTCGTAATGAATGCGGCGTCAGAGAAAGCTGCACGGCGTGGCCTGATTACCGATTTAAATTAGCGAGGAAACGGAGTCGATTTCGAGGTCGGAACATGGTGAAATGAAGGAGATGAACTTTTCGGCATAATATTACGTTTCGATTCTAGAATCGTTTCGTTCGAAAATTCTGAAATAACTAACAATGTACATTTTTCAGTTATTTTACGGGGTATCTCCGTTATTAGTAAAAATAGAAGGATGTTGTTGCCTAAATCAGAATTTTTCTAGGCCTCATTTTCGATATAGGGAATGTTTTTGAGAATTTTACATTTTGGGACACCCGATACGTCGGTTTGAAAATTCAATTGAATTATCTTATTGAGGAGAAAAAATGACAACGAGAAAGTAATAGTATATTACGTGCCGAGGTGGAAAGTGTTTCATTCCTGTCGAGACGGTCGAGACAGTAATGAAGCTTTTCACCGAAGTTTGCATACTATTTTATTTACAACCACATCTAACATCCACTTCTTATTATTTTGAATTAAAATTATTAATAAAAGATAAATGTCATTGTGACTTTTCCATTGAAAAATTAGACAGAAATTTCAAATAACCGCAGGTGGTAAAATAACGTAGATATCACATCAAGATGGCAAATATCATTTTTTGAATATGGTTTCCATGTCACTAAACAATATATTATTTTAACAACAGAAAAATGATTAGATCAGATGAGGAATTTGATTTTGCTGCTACTCCACCAGAAATTCGAGAAGCAGCAAAAATAGTGGAAGAAGATCTTCTGTCGAATAAGAGCCGCCAGAGATATGACAAGGAATATAACTGTTTCAAAGAATGGTGTACGGGAAACAAAGTTCAAAATCCTGGTTCTGAGTCGGCGCTACTAGCTTATTTCAGTGAAAATGCCAAGACAGAGAAGATATCAACGATTTGGTCACAATATTCAATGCTGGGGACCACTCAATCAATAGAAAAAAGTAGACATATCTAAACGCGCAAAGCATTTTTAAACAAGTGTGTTCGTATATTATTTTGAGATATCGATTTTTAAAAAAATTACAAAAAATAATTTACTTTCCACCCGAGTGGAAAGTAAAAGTAAAAATCGTCAACTTTCCACCTTTCAAAGATAGATGAGATGTCAGTATTACATGCATGGTTGTAAATAAAATTAATTTTCATATACAATGTGTCCACGGATAGAGCTCGGAAGAGGAAAAACTTTATTATTTGTAGATTTAGAACAAAAAGTCATTCTTCATAAAAACGTCTGCTTGTGTCGAAACTACAATTTCTAATACCAATTTACGATTACTATACAGGGTTAGTCAGAAATAATATTTTCAGTTTTTTCGATTTCGATTTTTTTTTCAAATTTTATGAAAATATTTTCAAACCAGGATTTATTTCACCAATTGTGCAAAAAACCTAATAAACATTTTTTCAAAGTAGTTAATTTCACAGGTAACACTAAATTAATAAAATATCAAGTAGCCTGTTCTAAATAAATGAAATGTTTAGCATCTTTGTATGTTTCAAATAATTGATATTTTGTCATACTTTTCTCATAAATCTGCATAATAGTGAAAATAGAAAATGCTTACGTTAGAACAAAGAATTTATATTGTCCGAAGTTATGGTTTAGCACATGAAAAAGGCTATATGGCAGTTCTCCGACAATTCCATGAAATATGGCCTGATGTTCCTCTCACGGACGTGGGATTAAAAAAAATTGTAATGAAATTCATGAGAACTGGTAGTGTTTTGAATAAAAAAAGGGAGAAGAAAAAGTATGATGAAGATGATACTGCAACTGTAATGATAATGGATTCGGTTAGAAATATTCCCAAACTGTTTTTAAGGAAAAGATTTTATCAAATTGGTAATGTTAGTAAATCTCAAGTAGAAGAGATATTAAAATTCAATAAAATTCGTCCGTACAAACCTAAATTTATTCATTTTCTGGAAGAAAATGACGACATGAAGCGTTTGGATTTTTGTTTGTGGATAGGGGAAAATATCCTTAGACAAAGAAGTTTTGTTAATAATATTATTTTCTCGGACGAGGCCACTTTTAACACAAACGGGGTAGTCAGTTCGCAAAACTGTCGCTATTGGAGCCGGGACAACCCTAATTTTCGTATCCGCTCTAGAAGACAGTATTCAAAAAAGGTTAACGTGATGGTATGTTATTTCTTACAATGGAATAATTGGACCATATTTTATTGAAAACAATTTAAATCAAGACAGTTATTTGCATCTTCTGAACACTTTTTTATAATCATTTGCAAGATATACCTTTAGTGATCGAAAAAATTACACTTTCAACAAGACGGCTGTCCCGCTCATTCCACGATAATTGTTCGTGATTGGTATATAGTTTTCTTACAACAAAATCGTTATTCGGCCGGATAATAAAATTATATTTTAATAAGAAAGCAACAATAGTTGTTTGTTTTTACGTAAATCTGTTTTAAACAAAATCCAAAAAATTAAAAATGTTATTTCTGCCTAACCCTGTATAGTAATCGTAAATTTGGTATTAAAAATTGTAGTTTCGACACAAGCAGACGTTTTTATGAAGAATGACTTTTCCTTCTAAATCTACACATAAAAATGTTTAGCCTCCTGCCGAACTCTATCCGTGGACATATTGTATATCTCTTCATAATAGAATCAGAAAATATGCAAATACGGCAAATTTTAACCAGGTGATTGCAAATTACTTGCATATTATAGAATATATATTTATATTAAAATGGTATTATATTCTTATATTTTTTTCCATATCGAAAACTTATACCTCGCTACCCAACATGCATACTTTTATACTTTCATATTTCACCCCGAATATCATTACTCAAAAGATCGACATGGGGGGTGGCAGACAATCAAACTGGGGTGAGCGGACTCGATTGCTTTTGACAGTGACAAGCCGATGCATGGCGTCCGAATTTAGCCAATCAGGCGTCGTTGCGTTTGACATCGACCGGCGTCGAGACGTCGGCTTTGTACACGAATGACCCTTTTCGAGTTTGTTTGAAGTGTGGCTTGTAGGAGGATGATTTTTATTTTTTCCTGGCTTAACTTTTGTGCCGTTTAGAAAATGACGTGAGATTATTCGGGCGGATGTTATTTGTCAAGTATTTCGTCGTTCTTTGGGAAAATTATTCTACTCGTATATTTGAGTTGTTTAGGTATAAAATTGAGGACGTTTATTCTTGATAAAGTGTTTTAATATTGATTACAAAACTACTTACATATATATTTCTGATAAATTGATTTCTACAATTACTTCAACAAGAAATAGAAGTAAGATTGGCCCACAGACAATTAAAAAAGTTAAGCAATGCTACACTTTATTTCTCTATCTGCTACCCCGTACAATTAGATGTATGAGGACGTTAACTGCTCCGCCCTAAACTTTAGAATCTGTTTTCAAAAATTATTAAAATTGGTTCATTATTAACGAAATAACAGTTTATTAATAATTAGGACGCTAATTTTTAAATATTGGATAATTATGATGATGATTTGGTAATGGGGCGATTGGCATGACCGTGAAGTGTAAAGGTGCATCCATCAGAAAACAAAACATATTCTAATAGGATCAAAATACATTCTCCTATGAAAATCGTCTTCCATGCTTCCATTCCAGCTAATTTTTTTTATATACTTTACATGTCCAAACTGACGAAACTGCTTTTCTATTTTACTACTTGAGTTATAGGCGGAAAGTTTGGAAATATTCCATGAAATAAGCGAGCTACTTCCATTTGTGTCCGTGTTTTATCTCCATAACCAATCATCTGTAGAATTGTTATTTTGTGCATTTCTGTTAAAAATAAACCACTTTTCTGATATGCAGTTATTCGAGATTCAAGCGACTATAACACTGACAACTACTGTCATGCAGAAAGACAACAATTTGCTAAGGTCACGCGTTTTAAACATAAGTAAATAAAACTATTTATACCTTTTTTTAATTTCATATCAGTAAAAAGAAACGCTGAAATGCAATAAATCCGAAAACACTTAATATTTCCGAAACAGTTGAAGATATGTATAGCATATTGTACAGTACGTTTCACGAAAATTGGATACGACTTAATGATTTCCTGGGTCGGTCCCATTGTGTCGATAAGAGCTTGGCAATAAGCAAGTGAAGTATGAAGGGACGGACTAAGGAAAACAAGTAATGATATGATTATATTAATGTAATAAAATGAAATAACATTTTTTTTAAATATTACTAGTCATATTTATTTACATTTATAATGTCATTCTATAGATAGTTCTGTTTCGCTATCGCTATCCTTATCAAAATTAATTATAATTGGATTAATTATAAGATCCAGACTAATATACGAATTTTTTACAGTTATTACGTGACGGACTGAATTTTTCCAACTACCTGGGGGAATATCATTAAAGCATTTTCGTATTGATTCTACAACACTAGAACTTAAAGTCGGAGAAATATTTTCAGATCTAACCAGTAATTTTAACTGGTGCCACATATGCTCTATGGGGTTAAAAATGCAATAATAGGGTGGGAGCCGTAGCACTGTATGTCCCAATTTCTTCTGCCAATGTGTCACAAACATATACTTTTTTTATACAAAATGTCTTTAAAATTTCTTAAAGATCACTTTTTTATAACTTTCTTCAAAATATATATCATTCGCCGCCATGTAGTTCTGAATCTCCAATTTTGTATTATTTGAGCTTGGAGCTGTATGTAATTGGCGACTGTGATAGCTCGCATTGTCCATTACTATCACGCTGAGGAATGTTTGGTAAAAGACAAATCTTGAACCATTCCTCAAAAACTAACAAATTTTACCACAAGAAGATATTTAAATATAAATTAAGCAACCTAACCTACCTGATGTGCTTATATTTAATTATAATTATTACAATACGGTCCTTTCCACATAATAATAACAAACGGTCATAAATAATGGGATGGCCCAGGTACTTTTACTGCAGTCCTTAAGTTATGTCTATTTTTCGTGAAACAATCTTTACATTAAATAAGTCTAAAATTTTCTGAGAGATCCAAAAATTGAATAATATACAGTATGTTGTATTTAAAATAAGAAAGTTGGTATTGACTAGTGTAACATGACACACCCTGTATGAAAAGTTTTTATGGAAGAAAATGCGCAACTTGAAATACCAATGGACTTGTCTGAGCGTTTTTTGCACACGCTCCCATTTATTTATTATAGAATTTATTCCATTTGGCGCTGTAGATTCCGTAGTTAATAATTGATTAAAATCTTTGTAGATTCTGCTGCTTTTTTATGTCATGAATTTTTTTTATTTACATTTTATTCCTATTCTGTAAATAAAAACAAATAAATCAAGTTCAACCAAAGGACAATTTGTACTATAAACAAATCTTCTCCGCCATAAAAGAAAAAATACACCACCTTGTATTTTGTATTGGATTTTCCACCGAACGACTCAGGAGAGATCCTCACGAGGGAATTCTCGTAAAAAAGCCCTCTTTTCGAATGGTAAAAGGGATAGAGCCATATATATATATATTCGCTTCCCGGAGGATCGCAGATATAACAGGAACCGGGATCAAAAGGAATCTACATACGTAGGCGAGCAGAAGAGTTGCTGTTATAAACGAATTTTATGTGGGAACGACGTTACTTCTATGTATGTGACGTGAGCCTGCACACGACGTGGATAGATAGTATTCTTTATTTTTCGTTTCCTTTTTTGGCGCAATCTATTTTTCAATTTTATATTGCTTTTACAGAGTGAAGGGATAAAGCCGGATTTGAAACCATTTTTCTTTAAAGTTCATTGTAATTTTTCTTATGGGATATAATATGTTTCGGTGGAAAATTACATCCTTATTATGAATTCGTTACGTTATTATAACGTTTAGGATAACTAATTTTCTGTTCTGCTTTTTGTACCTAAGTTTACTAAGTCTTGCACCTATTTTCCATTTATTCAATCACTATACACAGTGTTTCTTAATAACATGCTAATATTTAAGGAGGTTATTCTTGAGTCAATTTTCAGGAAAAACTTCATATGAACATATTATTTCCTAGACGTCTTAACTTTTGAGATATTGGGTTGATATTTTCATGTTTTTTTTAATAATTTGTTAAGATTAGTGACTTATATACGTGACAACTAGACTAGGTAGACAATTGTCAAAACTGTTTATTATGTGTACGAAACAAAATTTGCTTCTTACCTGCTAGTTCCCTTTTAATCTTTTTTAATAACAGAGTGCAAATGAATGAATATTATTTTTTTATACAAAAACTCTGCCTACATCAAACGACCAAAAATCAAGAGACGACATTTGCTCAGCAAGGAATGAGAATTACAAAAATAATTGTTATTTAAAAAAAAGGAGAGGCGTATAATTCTTTTCTTCAAAAATACCGCGAGCAATTCCCATACGGACGCCACTGATCGGAATAAAAAACATGTTATATACAGGGTGTCCCAGAATATGTGGGCAAACTCCCGGATTTGGATAGATTAAGAATAACAGGAGAAGATCATATACATTTTTCTTCATACGCCCCCCCCCCCAGGGAGATACGGGCCCATAACGGACGTCCTTGTGTAGGTGTAATTTAATAATTTTTTAGTATAATATTTGTACTAGATGGGTCTCCTTAAAATTCGCCCTTTTAAACACATTTGGTTTATTTAGTTTGACATGCATTTTAAAATGCATTTTTTTACACCCTGTATGATGAAGGAACGACAATAATATTTTTTTTGGATGCTCTAAACCTTAAGCTGAAAAAAAGGTACTCTTGTTCGGGTTTGTTCTGGGATGCCTCTTGATGAATAAGAAGGTGTGCCAAATTTCCCAAAAATATATATAGCAGTATAAAAGAAATTAATAAAAAAGGAGATTTTTTGAAAATCTTTAAGACCCTGTAACTCAAAAGTTAAGACGTTTAGTACATATGTACACAGCAGATAGAAATAACGGTTCCATGTTTGTTTCGAGTCAATGTGACTGAGGGCAATAAACAATGATTTGTCCACTATTTAGCCACAACATGGCCAAATATAATTGATTCCTGCCAAGTGAAATACTTAAATAAACCTAATATAGACAAGACGAAAAATTTTGCTTATCACAAGCGACAAAATCATAACTCATATCCATTGTACCTTTTAAAAGGTACAAAATCTCCAAATATCAAAAGAACCCCCTCATAAATCTATTTATGTGTATCGCAAACAACACCCCAGAAAACTTTTGAAAAAAGACCATTAGTAACAAAAACTCTTCTCCGCGATTCCATTTATCACTAACTCCCGCACATTTTGATACACTCGCGGCAGAGACGGGAACAAATTTATCATGCCACACGAATAATAACGCACATATTCCTCCCAGATAAATAGTTCTGTCTATCATTGTTCAAAGTTTGTGTCGTGCCATGGATTATAAATGGCCTCTCCGGGCTGAGAAATGAACCTTTTGGGAAAACCGTGTCGGTTTTCCTTTTTGGAAACAGCAGGGGCGTATCTGGAAAACTACAGGGAACATGAGAATTTTGAGCATTGATAACGTTGATCGGTTTATTTTCCTCCTGTTCAAGCTTTTATCTACTTTTGTCAAGAATATGACACACAGGTCGTCAAGTAGATCGTCGTGGCCGACGTATCTGTAGGGGGAAGCAATAGCGTTTTCGTTTATAATATGGTCTAGTCATGGGCGCACTATTATTAATTTAAATAATATAATAAAAATAGGAAATTCGTCAGTAATTGCATTTTATACTTGAAGGTAGGTCGCTATAATATCAAGGTTTAAAAAATTACTTTCTACAACATGTAAATTTTTCAACATGGACAAAAATAGCTACACGATTAATTGATCAATGATAATGTTTCAGTTTTGGTTGTATTAATGCACATTTCTAGCATTTGCTTAAATGTCAATTTAAATATATTGATTTGTGATTCCTCTTCACATACCCTATAATCATTTGGGTCTGACTGAAGAGGTTTTTACCATGAGAATAATCATTCATTATCACAAAGTTCAAAATTTTAAAATAACACCCTAAAACTCGACACAATGAACACTTATTTAATACACAATACAATAACTATTGCTCTTTCTATAACTACGCAACTAGGTGGGTGCATCCGTCAAATATCGGGCATCACCGAGCAAGCCCGATAGACCATCGGCTGTCTCACGAGACGTATGCGCTATCAACTCTCTGGGATATAACCTATCAAATTAGCACGATGTTGCAATATTTGTAGATTAAAGGTACTCAAAAACATATATTATTTTGCATTTAAATATTAAAATAAACAGTATGAAAAGAAAGTTTTAATAATAATCAAGCTATAGTAGAATATTGGCTTCTTATACAACGTGTCCGAGATGAGGAGGGCCAGTACAGGGATCTCGAAAATCGTAAGAGATACGAAGTCGGTTAAATAGAGGTAAAGTTGCGCATTTACGTGCCTAATAATATGCCGTTTGGAAAGTTTTTAAATTCCGAGTAGCTCCAGAGATATCCGGAAAAAAACGAAATTCTGAAAAATCGTTTCATTGTTTTCCTGGTTTTTTTTTGAGATCGGATTCTAAAGTAAATTGCCCTTTTGTATTGCCACTTTTTCCGCTCTATCTAACAGCGTTAATTGTTTTATAATCCGACGAGTCGTCTTCGAAGGGTCATTATCAACTTTCTTTTTTTAAATACGGTCCTGTTTTCCTGAATTTGAGAGCTTTTTTCTTCCGAATGCAACGATGTATGACACATTGTGGTTTAATGACGTTTCGAGAATTTTTTGAACAACATCATGAAATTTTGGGATACGGTCCTGTATTTCTCCTAATTTTATAAATAATATCTCATAAGTAAGCTCTTTTTTTACTTATGTTGGACTAGTTCAATAAATAACAAATAATTTAATAATCTCCGAAACTACTCGGAATTTTGAAACTTTCTAAACGGCATATTACGGCATTTAACCGACTTCGTATCTCTTACGATTTACGAGATCCCTGTACTGGCCCAACACGTTGTATACCTTTTACAATTTATTTTAAATGCGTAAATGTAATTTTAGGGTTTTCTCGGTAAGAGATTATTAAATTAAAATCTAATATGTGACAACATTGTTAACCCCAAAAATTTTGCACTGATGAGAATTGTACAATTGTACATGGATATGTACGAACAAACCCGAACCGGGTTTTAATTACAATTAGTCAGCTAAATAAACTTGGTTGCGAATATAGAAAATCGATCCATCGATTGCTTTAAAAAAAATGAGTTTACCAACCCTACAAGTCCTTTGCCTCATTCTTACAGTTCGAATATTTTACCAGTCTATCGGAATCAATACCTTTCTTTCATATACAAATAACACAAAATTGCACGTGGTTATATCCCTGGAAATATAGGCATTTTCCACGGAGGGAGGCGGTTTTCCTTGAGGAGCGGCGGGGTCGTTTCAAGGAAGGGTGTGAGTGTGTGCAGGACCATCCGTCTTTTGCCAAACGCTATCTTACCGATGCAGGCGAAAGAAGTGCGGTGTGCGCTCGACTTGGAAATATAATATTACGAAAAAACATTATTGTAAACATTATAGTATCATCATTTTCTACAGGGTGCGTGTAGTGGGAATTCGGAAACGGTACGAGATACGAAGTTGGGTAATTATGAACCCAATAATATGCCGCAAAAAATCACAAATAAATACAGTGGCTTTTAAAATACTAGGAAAAATCTAAATTTTTAGTTTTTCCTTACCTCATTCAAAGAGATGTCCAAAAATAAATTTCGCTTCCTCATTGCTACTTTTTATTCTCCATAAGAAGGCATCATCAGATTTTTCGTGCGACGTTTCGTCTCTAGGTCACCATCATCAACTTAATTTTTTTAAATACGGGCCTGGATTTTTTGTTTTAATTATGAAATAGGACCGAAATCTACGTCCAGTGGTATACAACACATGCTGGTGTTCCGACGTTTTGTTCGTTAAATTGGCCATCTTCATTAAAATGCCCCTAGTGCGTTCCTGTAAGTTTCAAATTTTATTTCATATTAATAAAATAAATTTAGTTGTACTTACGCTAAGTAGAAATTTGATACAACTAATTAGTTCGAAATCAAAAATTTTAATCTTATATTGGCAAAAGACCACATAATTATTACAGATAAGAAAAAATTTTCCTTGAATTTTTTGCACCTGCAGATTTCTTATTTTGGTATTTGCAATTAGCACAAAATATACAAATAAAAAAAACAGTAGAAGTACTTAATAACAATAACAATTAAAGACAGAAATAGCAATAATAATTTTAAAATATCCAGTTTCTTCGACACAAAAGTAAATTACAGGAACGTACTAGGGGTATTTTAATGAAGATGGTCAATTTAAGGAACAAAGCGTTGGAAAACCATGAAGTGCACGTAGTTCTCGATCCTCTTGCATAATTTAAACAAAAAGATCAAGGCCTGTACTTAAAAAAATGTTGATGATGGTGACCTAAAGACGGAACGTCGCATGAAAGATCTGATAATGCCATCTTGTGGAGAATAAAAAGTAGCAACGAGAAAGCCAAATTTATTTTTGGACATCTCTTCGAACACAGTAAGTGTTGTATACCACTGAACTTAGATTTCGGCCCTCTTTCATAATTTAAACAAAAAACTCCAGGCCCGTATTTAAAAAAAAGTAAGTTGATGATGGTGACCTAAGGACGAAACGTCGCATGAAAGATCTGATGATATCATCTTGTGGATAATAAAAAGTAGCAATGAAAGGGAAATTTGTTTTTGGATATCTGTTCGAATAAAATCAGGAAAAACTAAAAACCGAAACGCAAAATTTTAGATTTTTCCAAATATTTTAAAAGCCCCTGTATTTAGTTCTGATTTTTTGCGGCCTATAATTAGGCCCATAATCACACAATTTAACCGACTTCGTATCTCTTACAATTTCCGAAATCCCAATGTTGAAGTCCGAATTTGTAACACCCTGTATGTGTACGTGCAGGATTAGATATTGGTAAGTAGATAATATTTTAAAGTAAGCGGTCATAAAATGACGGGTGTATGCTAATAGCTTGTGTATAGTAAAGTTTACATTATTCCGTTGATCTTTCGACTATTTGCATGTTTTCATGCATACAAATTTTGTTTTATTTACCTCCTGCATCTCTAATTATTATACAATTTTATAATATATGTAGATAAGTATATTTTAAAGTCAACCCTGCACTCATTTATTGCGGTTTGGGGGTTTAAACAGGTGATTTATTGCAGTAAAGGTCAACGATATAATGTAAACTATACTATACGAGTAGAATGAGCCCCCCCCCCCCCTCAACTCGCTATGATTGATTAATTATTATACAAATTTTTTAAAACATATTTTTCTTTGTTCTTTTTTGCATGCTTGTCGTTGGTAGATTTCCCAGTTAGGTTTGACTCGATATATTTCATACTTTATTAAAAGTTTAGAAAATGTACATTGTACACAATGGGCGGGTTCCGTCTTATAAATGTACGTGGAGAACAGCGAGCGAAACATGAATAACCATGCAAATTTCCTTGTAGACATTTTTACTACTCAGCTTATTGTATTGTGAATGACTTTGAATTAACAACATAATAAAATAAAGAAAAATTGACTATCTTAAAATAATAATAAAAGATATAATTATTACAGATAAGAAATACATTTTTAAACTTTTACATTTTTTTTGGCACCTGCAGATTTCTTATTTTCGTATTTGCAATTAGCACAAAATATACATAAGAACGCAATAAAAGATAATGAGGTTGTATACCGTAAGCCTCATAAATTAATTCGTTAACATGGCTTGTGTCCTAGGGTATTACTACAAATCCCCATATGGATTTGCAAAATTTAGTTGACACTTGAATTTCATTGCAAGAGTGTGTTTTTTGAAACATCGTATTTAAACGCTTCTACAAGTAGGCGTAGTTGCGTAACCATCCGGACTTTTTTGCTACGTATGTGGCGAGTACATTTTAAGAGTAGTAGAAAGAAAGTAGAAGTGCCCTATTTTGGTGTTCACTTAGGAGATCAAGATAAACCCTGGGCTCCGTATGTTGTATGCAATACATGTGTCAAACACCTGCGACAATGGACAAAAGGAAAAATAAAGTGTTTAAAGTTTGGTGTTCCGATGGAGGAACAAAAAGCCACTTTGATGATTGTTATTTTTCTCTTGTGAAGATAAAGGGCATTAATCGTAACAATCGGCATAAGTGGAACTATCCTAACCTGGAGTTAGCAAGAAGACATTCTGAAGAATTACCAATTTTAACATATAGCAGCCTGCCTACGTTATCAGAGGATGCAGCCGACACGTCGTCTGACGAGCTACAGAGTGGCCAAGTTGAAAAAGAAGACAGCGATTTTGCAGGAGATTTAACAAGTCCCGAAAGCTTTACTCAGGAGGAGCTAAGTGACCTTGTCAGAGATTTAAACCTCCCAAAATAGTCCGCCGAATTACTTGCCTCCAGACGAAACGAAAAGAATCTTCTTTAAAGGAAGTTTAGCTAATTTTTATTTATTAGTTTAGGTTAATTTAAATTAATAACTTAAGTTAATATTGTTAATGTTATTGACAGATGATTTTTGTATTTGTTGTGGTGTACAATAAACATTTTTCTTAAATTCCTGAGTTTTTTTTTTACAGGAATAATACATAATATATAAATAAGTATGCGATATAAAATATCCTTAATCTCGAAAATATAGCTTATTGTCCTGATTGAGCAAATCTGGTTATTTTTAGGTTTAGCAGACACAAATTACCTAGAAACAGTAACAAAATTGCCGGCACCAAATTATGTGTTGACCAATGTAATCCGTACCAAAATAATATTGTAGATACATAAAAATGTATATTTAGTATTTCTAATAAATTTAGTACAATCATGCAAGTAAATATTAAAATATATTTTAAATTTTACAATGAATGTAGGTAAAACTAATTTTTTTAACTCCAGTAGTTAAATATTTTAAAATGTATGGTACATTTTGATCGCTATGATTTAAGTATTTTTTTTTGTAAAAATTACCAAGTTTAAATGAAGTGAACCACGTATGGATGGGCGGCAGTGGTTGGTCATGTATCTGAAAGCTACTACCACATGTCGAGCAAGAATACTTCGTCTGTTGCATGTGTTCACATAATTTTGTTTATGGTTTCGGAGATTTTCGTATTTGAAACATCGATAGACCTGTTTGCAAGAACCGTTTATTAATAAGTATTTTCTCGCTATATTTTCATAATGTGGCGCTTCCAACTCAAAATTCCTTATTCGTAATATTATGGCTTTGTCTTTCACAGCACGTCCTAAATTTACCACTGATTTTCTGACTTCTGAAGAAACAAGAAGTCCTGCAGCAATGAGTTAAACACACACGGGCATACAGAATATAAAAATGTGTGTGGGTTATTCTACCAAGATTTTTCAATTCTTGGTCGATTCATGTAGAACATCGAATGGAACAACATTGATGTATAATAGTTAAAACTGTTTCGGAGTATAAGATTTTTAAATATGTTCTTTTTTTAAATGTCTGTCTATTAATCGAAAGGTGATTTAGTTGATAATTTACAACGTGTTCAAAATAAGGAGGGCCATTACAGGGATCTCGGAAACCGTAAGAGGTACGAAGTCGGTTAAATGGAGGTAAAGTTTCTAATTTACGTGCCTAATAATATGCCGTTTAGAAAGCTTTAAAATTCCGAGTAGTTTCGGAATAAACCGATATTCTGAAAAATCGTTTTATTATTCTCCTGGGTTTTTTTGGAGATCGAATTCTAAAATAAATTGCACTGTTATGTTGCCACTTTTTCCGCTCAATCTAACAGCGTTAATTACATTACAAATTTTATTTTTTTAAATACGGTCCTGTTTTCCTGATATTGGAATTTGAGAGCTTTTTTCTCCCGAATGCAACGATGTATGACACATTGTGGTTTAATGACGTTTCGAGGGTTTTTTGAACGACATCAGGAAACTTTGAGATACGGTCCTGTATTTCTCCTAATTTTATAAATAGTATCTAATAAAGTAAGCTCTAAATTTTTACTTTTGTTGAACTAGTTCAATAAATAACAAATAATTTAATAATAAACCATAAATAAGTGAACAAAATACAGAAACATAATTTCAAACTTCTGTTGATACGGGATTTAAAAGAAAAGTAGGCGCTTGAAACAAAAAAAATTAAGACGGTGACACGTGATTTGTTTCACTTGACATTCCCATTGTGATCGTTTGAGAGCGTTTTAAGAGGTTTTCTATTTTCCAGAAAATATGGAACATAAATTTACAAATGCTGAAAAGTCTGATATTCTATCGCATGTTTTATTTTATCTCAAAAAAACTGTTATGTGGCAGTTAGAAGATGTTATTTGTGCTTAGAGAATAACGGAAATCATTTTGAACACCTGATTATGTAGTTCCTTACTTTATTCGTTGTTCGTTTCATTACTATTTTGGAATGATTTTTGTTCACTTATTTGTGGTTTATTATTAAGTTATTTGTTATTTATTGAACTAGTCCAACTTAAGTAAAAAATTTAGAGCTTACTTATGAGATATTATTTATAAAATTAAGAGAAATACAGGACCGTATCCCAAAATTGCCTGATGTTGTTCAAAAAACCCTCGAAACGTCATTAAACCACAATGTGTCATACATCGTTGCATTCGGGAGAAAAAAGCTCTCAAATTCCAATATCAGGAAAAACCAAAAAACCAATCGCGTATGAGTGGCAGAGCGAAAGGACTTCGCCGAATGAAAGTATGTGTGATTCCCCGACAGCAGTCCGCCATTTATTTGTGAGTTGTAAGGTTAAAATCGTAAACAATGGCACAAAAATGTCGCGTTTTGAGTTTGAAAGAGAATATTGATGTTGTGGAAGTTTGTAATTTGATAACAATGATTTGGGCGAGTTCATTAACATTGATAGCAATGTGCTATTAGAAGATGATAGTGATCCCATTCCGATTATGTAGTCGAAACTGAAACCATATCACTATCTGACGACTCTGATGAAGAAGTTGAATGCAGTAATCAAACTAATGTCACCAATTATCAACAAGCCATTAGTATGGTAAAGGAATTATAAGAGTACACAAAGAATAGAGGGGACTCTACAGCAATGGAATTATTATCAGACTTGGAATTACATTTTCTAGATAGCAAGTATAAAACGAAAACACGTCAAACTCCGTTATTAGATTTTTTTAGTAGTACATCCTAACTAAAACTAGTGTATTTTTGTTATGTTATGTTTATTTGTACATACATATACATAGTAGTAATTTTGCATTTACATATTACTTAATAACAAATTTCCCATGGGCGGACACCTCTATTAACCGAACACATTTAGATGGTTCCGTAGGTATTCGCCTAAGAGAAGTTTCACTGTAACTGTTTTGTAAATTGATAGGAAAATTTTTTTTAGGAAAATATAATTGTTATCCCCACTTAAATATTGAAAAAATTTCAATGCCAATTTTTGGACTACCTACATAAATTAATAATATTTGTTGGAATAGCCCACTAGACCAGCGCCAGTCAGAACGACTCCCAATTTTCATGAATTTAAATTCAATTTTGTCTTCATCGTTTCTCTAAGGCGCCCGGTTTTTGCCGTGCCCATAACTCTGTCGATGCATTATCCAATATGTGGCCTTATTACTTATTCTGTTTGGATTCTTTCAATTCCTACAGGTTTTTGTAATTACATAAAATTATATATTTCCTCCTTCAATAAAGCATACATGAAGTATGTATAGTAACAAGTTGTCAATCAAAAGAAGTCTTCTCCTATTGATATCGCATCAATTATTACTGAATGGACAGTTAAGAATACCGACCATACCGTATCATACATTGTAATTGCCTTTGCGACACCTTTTGCATACCCCATTTTTGATCTGGGTATTAGGAGAGGAGAGGGAACCTACCCGTAATAACAATTATTGACCAGCAGGTTTCATTCTGGTTTGTTCGGGTTATGAAATGTAAAAAAATTGAATAACCTGTCACTTTATGAGACTGAAATTTTATTTTTTTAAAGTCGGCAGCAAGTAGGGTTCGAATTTTAGGCTTACTTCGATTTCGTTGAAATTAGTTTTCTAGGCATTATGGATTCGACCAAAAATTTTTATAGAAAACTTTAAAATACTAACCTTTAACCTTGCAAATAGATCATTTTTACTAGATATTTATCTGAAATAGCTATACTCGGAAATATATAACATGCTGGCGGTGTCCGTCAACTAATTTCTAGTCACAACTATAAAACAACATAACCTAAAAATAATAGAAATATCTTCCAGTTTATGCTCCATTTCTAAAGTTTTATTCAATAAAGTACTATTTTTATTTTTAGTTCAATATAGTATTATACATATTACTTTATATATACATATATATGGTTACTGTAGACATTTCCTGGGCATTAATTGTTATTCCTGTCAGATTCTGTGTCGACACAATATTTTGTTCAATAGTATTATTTATTATTTTGAACTTTGTTCTGCTCGCACCATAACTCAAAGTTTTGCATATTCTTTTTAAAAGTTTTTCTGCAATTTCTCGTATTTCTGACGGAGTACAACTTTCTTCCCGACTCATTTTTATTAACTTTAATAATATATTTATTCTTAATTATGACGGATGGGAAGAAGCTTTGTTGTGTTCAATTGTTTCTATCATGGCATATTTGATACTTGTAACATTTTATTAAATTGTAATAGTAATGCCAACCCAAAAAGAAAATATTGATTCAAATGGAAAAAATCTACTATATTTTTTAAAGTTTTTCAGACTTTAAAGACCCAAATAGAAAAAGTATTATAAAATACACGGTTCATAAGACAATTAGAGCACTTGTCCTTTAGAAAACTCCCCGCTTCGCGGGTCGTTTTCTGAATTGAACGCGTGCTCTAAGATAATGTCTTATGAAACTTGTATCTTAATTAGGGCACTTGTCCGAAATTAAACGCTTGGTTTAAGATAATGTCTTATGAAACTTGTATTTTAATATACACGAGTCCACTAAGAGAAAGAAGAAATACTTTTCTTTTCTTCCCTTAGAAAGACGGATTTTATTGCTGCAAGTACTTCAATTCCAGTTTTTCGGCTAAACGGCGGTTTATCCAATAAAGATTACCTTTATATAAGTTATTGAGTTTTCAACGTTTTGTTATGATTATCTTATATTTTAACATGTAGAATCACCTGTCCAAGTATCTTGATGCATTATCCGAACACCCTGTATTAAAGACGAAAAAGGTAAAAAATAATGACGTCCGCTTGATAAGTATAGAAATGTATGGGGCCCGCAAACCTATAAAATACCCCCACAGGCAGGTGATTTTTCCATTAAAAAGGTTTTTCGCGAACAGCAAAAAGTATTTTCCATCAGGCGACACAAGTTATATCCTGACAACCCTATCTTTAATCATACAACTTTTCAGGTCTCTACTTGAAGGATGCACGAGGATTCGTCCTTTTCGTTTCCGATAAATGATGAATTCTCCGCATACGGCGCTGCCTGTCATCCCATCTTCTCCAGACGTATTCATCTTCTTTGAATTATTGCCACTGAATAAAATTTATTACAATTTTTCCCTGCATTTGGGATTAGATATGTGAAATATTAAATTCATTTTTATACATGGAGTGTTTAAATATTTTTGTTTAAATAGGTTTAAAGTTTTCTGGTACGGTGAACTAAACTTATTAAAATAACCCAGTACTTAAATGTGTTGTTATTGAGATATTTTTTTTTATATGATCTGTCACTGTCACTGTCCCTACAGGAAAAATCTCGTTAGATACTCTGGAAGGTAGTTCCATAAGGATGACCTCCTCCAAATGAAGGAATTTTTATACAATGAAGTTCAAGCAGTACTAAGCTGAATATTTGTAAAAGAGAGTCAAATCACCAAGCTGTATTCTAGGATGTCGAGGTTCTTAGTCAGCTCGTGGTCTCCCATCAGACGAATGATGGAATCCAGTACCCGAAGAATATATTTTTGGGTGCAGAGCTCTAGATACGAGAGCAATACTCTTGTGATAATCGAATTTGGGCTTTGTATAGTATCAAAAGTTGTTGAGTAGTGTACAACTTTTTGGTTCGGGAGGTTGGAGGTTTGGTTCAACAAGTTTCTGAGAAGCTATCTTGGCGATTGCCACAATGTGGTTATGCCAAGACATGTTTCCTCCCAGATTGACGCTCAGCAAATTAATAGATGAAGCCAGTGGAATTGCATATCCTTCGATGACGATATCCGGTCCTACAATATTAACCTTTTTAGAGAAAACTGCTGCATGGTTACTGTCACCCCAAGATACAATTTCTTCAAGGTCTTTGTTGAGGCATAAGACTTCAGCTGCCTTCGAAGATGGATATGGATAGGCACTTAACTGAAACAGATGAATGAAGGAAAACGGCGTGTCCGGAAACGATCTTATGATATACCTTTTAATTTTTTACTTTACGGAAGAATGTTTTCTTCATAAAAAGTTCTGCTTGTGTTGCGCAACCTCTCAAAACGGCCAAAAACCATCTCCCAGAGGGGTTAAACATGCTTCAAGAGGTTTCCCTGCAGAGAAACACACTTCCCCCCAGTTTCGAGGATGATGAGCTGATGCTGATGGATATCGCATCCGACCCCTTCCAACCCCTCCACCGGCCAATTCAACAAACAAACCCCCCGTTTTCGAGGATGCTGAGAACGTTGGAGGATGTTGAGAATGAGGAAAATAGTTGTACTTCTCTTTTTAGTTGTAATGGTCTCTCATTCCGGTCCAACTGAAAAAATATAATCAAATAGTTTGCGCGTGGCGTGGTCAGTTTGTTTTTGATTTTTTAGAAAAAATTTTTTTAAACATTAATTTGTAATTTTATTTTTTTCGAAATTTTTTTTTTATTAAAAGGTAATGTCGTTCCATAATGAGGGCGAGTAGTGGTCGCTGGAGGGGTTGGAAGGGGTCGGACGCGATATCCAACAACACCAACGTGCTCAGCAGCATCCTCGAAACCCGGGAGAATATATCTGCCGCTGATACTTGGCAAAAGATTTTCACCCCTCTCAGGGGCGAGTATTGGCCGGTGGAGGGGTTAGAAGGGGTCGGACGCGATATCCGACATCACCACGGTGCTCAGCATCCTCGAAAACGGGGGAAAGTGTGTTTCTCTCGTGTTCAGCATCCTCGAAAACGGGGGAAGGAGGTACTCTTGTTCCGGCTGAAAGTATTTCGATTTTTCGGGTTTGTTCGGGTTTGTTCGTTTTTTTCCGACTTCTGACGCCACTATATATACAAGCTGAGGATGCATTAGTGATTGACTTATTCCTAAACCTGTTTGCTTGGTTTAAAAATCGACATCTTTAGCACATTTATTAATTTTTTTAATAGATCTTGCATGCGAGTACAATTTAATAAATATAATTTGAACGACAACCATATCGAGATTGCTCGAATATGTTTTACATATATCTGGAATGTGGTCACGGATATTATGTTATGTGCATAATGTGCGTACCATAATATTTTTGCCTCGGTAAAAACCGTAACTAATCGCTAAAATTTAGCATTTACAATGCCATGCAGCCGGCTCGAGAGCGACGAAAAAGTAGCCGTTTGCCGCACACGGTCATACTACAAGCAAGACAACTTCGACTTTCTACGCCAATTAATAATTTATAAGATGATTAATTTACAGGTAGATGCATTATGTACACACCAGTTGAAATGCAATAAGGCACCTCGATTCATTATTCATTTGGGAATATTTCTTTTGCTACGATGTTTATGTTTGTATTGGGAAAAATAACGGAAAATTGCAGATGGTGCAAGACCGTGGAAGATACCATGTAAGGGAACGGAACTCACTCATGTTCAATCAGGCGTGTATTTCATTTACATACGGCTCGTCTCGTACGTGCACTTCAATTCTGGGATTTGTTTAAAAAATTAACAGGAAACCCTCTAAATCGAATTATCTGGATTACGAGGCATAAATCTCAGAGCTCGATATAAGTCAACCTTCTAAACTCATTGAAATCCCGGATTCGTATCCACCGAAAGAAAATAGACGTATTACTCTATGGATGTTATTATACATTAAGGTAGCAGAGATATATTTATAAATAATAAAGTGAGTGGTCAGCACATATATTATATAAACAGCATATTGCCAATACGAACGTTCCAAAATACAAAAAGTGTCCCCGCTATGGTGATGGCGCGGGCCTATTGTGTTTGAGCAGTAGGGTGGAAATTTTATCGATATCGATTTGTTTGTTGTTATTCGTCGCCATCTTTGGTTCTGGATGCTTTTTCAAATAACAGAATAAAATGTGGTTCCACCGCATTGTGTTCGATATATTAGTGCTTATAAACTTTCATTACCTAACAACAATTTTTGTATTGTTGTTATTAATTTGTGATGATTTGATTCGCTGTTTGGTAGGTTATAGTGACTTGTTTTGTTTAAGATGAAAGGACACAAGTGCATGGTGCTTTTTTGCAAAAGTCTTGGATCAATACCAGGTATAAAGTATTTCAGGTATGTAGATATATACGAAAATATTTTGCTTTTCACATTATCCGATCTTCGGAACCGAATTTCACTAAAAAGCATGTATACAATATAATATATATGATATGAGGTCACTACCTAATCTTACAATTAATGTATTTTTAATTTGGTGCATTAGTAGCTGATAATAAATCCTAAAATAGTCACTATAGTCATTCATTCTTAATTTTTGGTTTAGAAAAAAGTGAGGTTAAGAAACATACGACGTCGGATGAAAGTTGAAATAAAGCTTATCGTATCGATTGTTATACATATTCGGGCGGAATTTGGCACCAAAAGTTTACACCAATCAAGGCACCGTCGGATCGTCATATCGTCAGAAATCGTATGCATGGAACGCTGTTTTAAATCGAACTAATCGAAATTTTCATTTCAATATTTTTCCTAACAAACCAGTGAAATTTACATTTAAAAAAGTTGAAATCCGGTCCTGTCGAATATTTACTTTCACGAAGAAAAAACTGCGCAAACTCACAACGACCCCTTCGATGCCCATAGCGGGGGCATAATTGCAGATGGTATTAGCACAATATACTGTTTATATATATATATATGTGGTCATCAGCGAACAAGTCGACTGATGATGGCAATATCCTCTGCCATGTCGTTTACAATGCCAGGGAACCATAACACTACCAAGCGGAACAACTTAAAGAATCCGAAGAAACCCTAAATATGGAATCAAGATTGTCAGAAATAAGATACTAAAATGTTCTCTTCTTGTTGATTCTATGGAATTTAAATATATTTCAATTTAAAAAGTAATAAAACATCAGCATTACAATACTTTTTCATTTTTATAACGATTTCTCATCTCCCACAAAGAAAAAAATATAATGTATCCCCCATTCCACACATAGATACGTACGTAGCAACCCCTCGATATTAAACATATATCGTCTTCTGCGACACACACAACACAATTTCGCTCAATTTCGGGCGCTAGGAGGCGACGACGTTGCAGGTTCCCATACCAATTCTCGTAAATTTTGCTTCTCATACTTTCTGAAATGTGGCGGTACGTTGCCCCTGGGCAATACCACTCGCGATATACGTCACACCATAGCTAGATTTGTTACACTGCAGAGAGAACAAGTTTTATCATTCTTTTCTATATTATATTCTGGCAAACGTAAAGCTATATTTACGAAGAAATACTGTTTGTTGATCCCTTGAGATGGAAATTGCGGTATTTGTATTCGGAAATGCGAAAAGTGTCAGGAATTCCAACGACACCTGCATCACATTTCAAATAAGTTCAAACGTAGAAGTCAAGAATGTTTAAGTAAGGGATTGACCAGTTATATCTGGAACAAAATCATTGTCTCTTGTTGCGAAATCAATTATTGACAATGACAAATAAATAGTAACAGACAGATAACGATTTTGACTTATTGTACCGTTGATTATTGACATGGAAATGACTGACTAAAATAATTTCAACACTTTTCCATTCTGTAATACCTTTTTGTACAATTAATTGAATAACATTTACAAATGGAATAGTATTAAATAAGTTTTAAATATGCACGTACGTTACTAGGTCTAATGCCAATGACCTCCTGATGCCTTACATCGGCTGAGCGAAGTAAGTTTCATATAGCGCCGCACGCTTGCGGTCTGTTGAAGACCAACCAGCGGCCGGATACGTTGTGTCTCGTCGATCACCAACACACTCTCAGTAATCGGCTCTGTTTTTTCGGTTTACGCGTGTATCTGGCCCGTCCATAAATAATCTTTGAATATTGTTTTTTTTATGCGTTTCTGCTGGACGTCAAATTTCGTCGCGTGTAATAAAATCTAATAATCTGTATTATTGTATTTTCAAAAGCTAACTATCGGTTTTGTTTCACTATTACTGTGTGTATATAAAGTGTTTCCAGAAAAAAAGTGATTGTGTTTGTGTCTGGATTTCCTCGCTCTTTAGGTATAAAGATAAATACAAGTAGGTAGAAAATAATTTATTTTTATAATTTTATATGGAATTTCAGTTTTACATTAAGTTTCGCAACATTGCCATTGGGTCTGCGTGAAATGTTGTATAGTAGCGCGGACTGACCTGTGAGTAAGAGTGTTTGTTACCTCACTTTTAGAACGGTCGATTTAAAAAAAATAAAATATGTAGCGCTTCTCTAGGACACCCAATTAGTCACCCATTTAAATATAATACGTCATTTCCATAACACCCTCTATTACCTAATACAGCAGGAATTTTGATTCTATAGTATTAAGGTGATGCGTGATGCACTAACAAATGACAAACACCATTTAGGGGTCCAACACTGATTTTGTTAAAAGAGTAATGGCTGACCAAATTGACCGAAGTTGTCTGAATTGTCACTTGTAAATCGTTTTTAATGTATCGATTTTGCAATTTTTATAATAAAAATTATAAATATCCGGTGTTCGGGTTGCAGCTGCAGAAATGAAGAATTAACTAATCTTCGACTGTGACATTCATGACATTGAGCGAAATTGATTTGACTGTGACTAAAACAATGCTGCCGATATTATTGATGTTACAAACAAAAGCTGTTTGGTTACTTCATAATTGTAAGCTCTCGTTGCAGCCCAAGATTATTTATGTTATACAGGGTGTCAATTTGAAAACTTCCCACCTTTAATCTCTTTCGCAGTAAATAATATCAAAAAAATCGTAAAAATGGGAAGGACACGTTAATTTTATTTTGAAGCGGGACGCTTTTAAAGAATATTTGCAAGCTTCGTGGTTTAATCTCATGGGAGAGGTAGATGTTTCCCTTAAAATCTTAAATGGGAAGCTTGGCATACAATTTTAAAGGTTGTTTAAATCTCTGCACGCACTGACTAGGGGTCCGTAGGTCCGAGCGACACCCTTTCTATTTCTGCAGCAAGAGCAGATCACCATCTAAAAATTGACATGAATTACTCCATTTTTAGAACTACTAAGAAAATAATATTTTATGATATTATTGGATTTAATCGACCTTTAAAATGAACTACCCCTTCCCAATTTTTAATATTGTTTACTGGAAGCTAGATATTAATTGTGGGAAGTTTTGAATAGTAGTATACTTGAACTTAACTATTTTTTTTTATTGCAGGTCTATACCCAACCTAATGTTAATTCTCGGTAAGTGCTTGTGATTTATATTTCTAATTTAATGTATGTGAAAATATAAAAGGCGAAAAGTTATTTCTATTTTGTTTATTTTCCTGTGAATTTTCAAGAAAGGAAATCCTTCTAAGAAACGCCAAAGTGTAAAGAAAACTAAAACTAAATAATATGCTGCCATCACATTGTGAAATTTTGAGAATTTAGCAAAGAAAGGTCAAGATTTGTTCCTAAAAGTATTAATTTTTTAAAGATTTTCTATACCTTGTATCTCGGAATATATTTTTCCCGGACAAATGTTTATTTAGTGACCTGCAAAAGCTCTATTATTGAAATGATAAAAAAATGTATTGCGCTGATTGCCTCTGCTTGATTGGCAACCCAAACACTTTTTTGGCATTTGTTCCGCGTCTACTCGTTTGACACAAAAAATTTGTAAAAGATATACAGGGTGTCCGCTAATTAATGGTACATGGAAAAATCACAGACTCCTTACGTAAAAATACTAGGATTCAATTATACTTACCTATGTCCGAAAGTTTTAACTGAGAAACAGGGTATGGCGTTAAAGATAAAATTTCATTTTTGTTTCTCTCTAATAATTTTGAGAGAACCTACGTTTTTTAACAAAATTTGGCAATTATGGTTATTTCAGGATGAGAAATTAATTATTTTGACTAGACAAATATCTAGTAAAAATGGTCTATTTGCAAGGTATGTAGCCATTATTTTTTTTTTTTTTTTATGATCAAACACAAGCACTATAGGAAAAATCCTTTAGGGCACTCTGGGAGTGGTGCGTGTGCGCAAAAAGCGATTCACGTTGGTTTTGAATCTTTGGAGGTTATATTCGTTGGGAAAAACGACCTCGGGAAGGTCGTTCCACAAGGATGTAGTCCTCCAGATGAAAGAATTCTTAAATAATGAAGTTCGAGGAGTACTAAGCTTAACCACATATGGATGGGCGGTAGTGGTTCGTCGTGTATTTCTGCTATTCGTCGCTCTGGGCGGAATTAAGAGGACAAGGTCAGCCGAGCACCTTCCATGAAAATATCTGTAGAAGAGAGTCAAATCCCCAACCTGTCTTCGATGTTCTAGGCTGTCGAGGTTCTTCGTCAGCTCGTGGTCTCCGATCAGCCCTCCTTTCGATGGAATCCAGTAGCCGAAGAGTATGTTGGGGTGCAGAGCTCCAGACATGAGAGCAGTATTCTAGTGATGGTCGAATCTGGGCTTTGTATAGTGTCAAAAGTTGTTGAGGTGTGTACAACTTTCTGGTTCGGAAGAGTACCCCAAGCTTCTGAGGAGCTATCTTGGCGATTGCCACAACGTGGTTATGCCAAGACATGTTGCCTCCCAGATTGCCGCCCAGCAAATTAATAGATGAAGCCAGTGGGATTGCGTGTCCGGCCATGACTATTTCGGGTTCTGTAATGTTAACCTTTTTAGAGAAAACTGCTGCCAGGGTTTTTTTAGCGTTAAATTCGACTTGGTTACTGTCACCCCAAGCCAAAATTTCTTCCAGGTCTTTGTTGAGGCGTGATACTTCATGCTGTCTGCGAAGATGTGCGTCGGCAGCCGATGTTTGCGCATTCAAGGAGAAAGATGAGATAAGTGTGCTTCAAAATTATGAAACCCAAATAGAAAAAAAGGTTTTTTTAATATTTCAACTCTAGATCTTTTCTTTGGGAAATATCGTAAAAAATTACACCCCGAATTTACCGACCGTATTAAGGAGATACCCTACTCCGTATATTTATTTCACGCAATTTAATGTCAACCGCTTAGACGATTTTTTTCTAGTCTACAAAAATCTAACTTTTACAAAACGGCAAACTTCTCCGCTTTCCATTTTGTCGAGACGGTTCTGTATCAGGGACGCCAATCAAGGAGGATGAAACTCGAAAGTATAACGAGATATCGGGGGAGAAGCGTTCAAAAAGAAATTTGTCACTCTGCGGCGAAATTGCATTTTTACTCACACGTAACTTCTTTTGGATTTGGGGGATTATCCTTTAGCAGTTTGATGTCGCTTCCTTACAAGCCTAATTCCATTTTAATTTCCATATAACAACGTATGTATTAGTCAATTTTAAAACCTCTAATCCTGCGTTGTATCTCACGGGGAAATACAAGCATTTCCCTAAAACCAAGCCGTATGCCTATTAAGTGAATGTTAATAACTATTACTTTTATTTATTCATCAGTTATTACAATATATTAATTAGCCTCATGAGGCAGTTGCCCCCCCTTGGAAGTAGTAAATTTTATACATCAATAGTCTTTTATTTCGTTAGCGGATTGTTTTTTCTATTTTTTTTTCACATACGTATTTTTAAAGTCGTAAAGTAAATTCGACATTTTCGGCGGTGTATGGTGGAATAGTGGTTTCGAAAATATTTCTCTTAATCGAAGCGAAGCCAAACGAAGCAAAAATCTAATATAGCGGATCCGAAGCTGCTATATACAGGGTGTTCCTTAATGACGTGCTAATATTTCAGGGTGTGATTCCTTAGGCCAATTTATAAATAAAAGTTATTTCTCCGAAAGTACGTTAGATATTATTTTCAATTTTGGTATGTGTTAATAGGATATAGAACCACAAATTTTTGTTTGAAAAATTATTCAATTGTTCCACCAGTGGCGTCCCTGCAAACATGTCCTGTGATATTTTTTTACAAAAAAGAGGGTACGCCACTGTTATTCTTCCATACGAATATTTTTTTTGATTAGCCTGGTCAATTCTACATGAAAACGGTCTCTTGAGTTTTTCTCGTCAGGCGCACTTGATTAAAACCACTAAATTCATAATGAAACGCATTATTATTAACATTGATAATATATCAATGATAAATTTTGTTTCATAAAAATTGTTTGAAATGACCACCTTCACTTATAAGGCATGCTTCCGCCCCGTCTTCGCATCGAGTTGCCCACTCGTTGAAATATTGAAATTTTTATAAAACAAAATTTTTCGTTAATATTTTATCAATGTTAATAATAACGAGTTTCAATATGAATTTAGTGGTTTTAATCAAGAACTGAACTGAACTGACGAGAAAAACTCAAGAGGCCGTTTTCATGTAGAATTGACCAGGCTAATCAGAAAATAAATATGGAAAAGTTTCAGTAGCGTACCATCTTTCTTGTAGAAAATATCAGAGGACATGTTTGTAGGGACGCCACTGGTGGACCAATTGAATAACTTTTCTAACTAAAATTTGTGGTTCTACATCCTATTAACACATACCAAAATTGAAAATAATATCTAACGTACTTACTTTCGGAGATATTAGAAAATAACCATTTAAAAAATGAAAATTCAACACCATGTAGCAAAAAAATTAATTACAATTAAAATAACATTTTTTCGATTTATTGATCAAAAATCATTTTTAATCCTATTCAAAATTGTTTCCGCAAGAACTATTTGACCGTTTATTGAAGCAATATAAAATGTTTGATTCTGATCAACTGGAAATTGAACTTAAAACCCCATTACTTCTGTCTCAGCCGAGAGAAGCTTTTTTGGTATAAAATGAATCAAAAGTTATACGGGAAATTTGAAATACAATTGGCCAGGACACTCAGGAGATCTCGTTGTAGTATTAACAAACAATGAACTCTTTTACGATGAAACTATTGCATTAAAACAAATATGGAGTTATTTTTTGGTTTGTTATCGGCTATCTCCTTTTGTGTATAGGTCGTAAAACGGGGATCGTTTTAAAAATCCTGAAAAATCTTTAAAAAATGGACAACTGGAAAAAATTACTTTTGGTGGTCTGGTGTGACAAGAATGTCGCGCTTTTTAAATTAAATATAACGAGAATTCGTTAAGTTGAAGTCACACCTTACCGCATCGGTGTTTCTAATATTTACTATAAATTATGGCACCAAATTAAGGTGTGTATTTTCGATTTGTTCGTGGGGCGCAGTCCATAAAAAATTTCATTTGCGGCGCTTTGCCCTTTTTTGCTACCGCTAGCGTCCTGCTTTTTAAGTTTATAAAATTACTCATTTTATCATTGCCAGCCCCTACAAAACTTTCTAACTACGCCCATGATTAGCCTAGATAGCCTAGCTCTACAGTTCCCTGCATATTCTACAAAAGTGCAGCTTATGATATCTAGATTTACAAAAAATCAGTATGTACCGAGTTCACAACAACTTATAAATATAAGATCTACAGCCAATAACATAAAACCACAATTCCAAACAGTGGCGGAACTTCAAAATTTGGCCCCCCCCCCCCCCCCGTGTAAAATAATTTATTGGGCCCCCTATAAAATGATTTAAAAAGTGACCACACTATTCTTTTCTGAATAACTTTATTGTTTATAATTACTTTTAAACCAAATTTCCAGGAAATATTTACAAAAGTATAAGTTCTCGTTAAATTAATTTAAAAATACATAATAAGATCGAATAATTAGAATATCACACAGGGCAGGTTAAAATTAGAAGTTACTTTAAACAAGTTGCAAAAAAAGTTTTTTCCTTTCTCAAATAATTTAGACTCACAACACCCCCCCCCCCCCCCCCATCAATTTAACACGAAAAATACCATAAGTACCAGTCTAACACGACAGGGTATTACTTTTCATAACTTGTATGACCCCCAAAAACGAAGTTTGACCCCCAAACCGATTATGGATCCACCCTTTTGTTAAATCTTCTTATATTCTGACCAAAAAATATGTTAAAAGATTTTTTGATATGTCACTCGATTAACCATTTATAACTACTTTTCTGATCAAATGTTTCTAAGCAGTTAATAACTGAATATCGCAATGTTTAGTCATCAGTTAGCCATGGAAACAATTATTGTATAAAATGAAACATAAATGATATTTGAATAAAGGGAATGTATTTCAGCTTACTAATAATAATAATGTACAAAAAAAATTATTTGAAAAATTGTTCAATGCTTTCTGTAAATGTATTTTCCCTAAATTGAACCATTGACCAACTTTTCAATTAATTTTGTTTGTAGATTAGTATATTACTAGTAAATTATTCTTTTGATGTTAATAATTCTCAGTAAGAAATAATTTTTTGAAATCCGCACCACCATACCGCCAAATAAGTATAAAAAATATTATTTATAAATAACAAGAGCTGTATTTATTTGCTGTCGCTCCAGAGCACCTATTTCGTTGCGCTAGGGATATTTTATATTTTAAATTTAATTTCTTTAAATTATTTGTTTAGGAATAGGAAGTTGGCATTCAATTAAAAATACCTACGGTGCCATAAAACCCTTAAAACGTTGTAGTTGTTAATTCCTTGTTACTATAAACATTATCCAGGACCTATTTTCCTGCTAGGCCCGGTGGGTCTGGGCCTGGGGCCCCAGTTTCAGAGGAGCTCAGCACTTGGCTTGCGCGACACTAACTTATTCAACACAAACAAGACAAAAACTTAACTTATTTGCAAAACGAATAGGTACCTATGCTTTTTTATTACAAAAAAAATTGTAAAGGTTCTTAAAATCTAAGGCGATCGACAGATGTGTAGGAATTCCTTTTCTTGATCATAGTATAAAATCATAATAAATTAGTGTTGCATAAGAAAAATACACTTTTTGAAGTGGCTAAGGGCCTCGCATTCCGTAACGGGAGGCAACTTTGGGCCCAGGGCCCCCTGGTTGCCTGGGCCCCCCTGCGTTGCATTGTCTTGCTGCATAGTAGTTCCGCGCCTGATTCCAAACTAATATTGACAATATAGTAACATAAATATACTTACTTAGTTGAAAAACCGATTAAATGTATATTTGAAAAATTATATTTGTACTGAGTATCTTAAAGCGTTGTATATTTTTACAACTCCTCCTTACTTCACCAGGTGGCAAGTTGTATAATTAAGGCAAAAATAATTTACATATCTATATATGATTAAGTTTACTGCGACTTGATGGTAGCTGTATTTGTTTGTCCAGTCTGATTCGTGTATGGTAATTATGATTACCAAGAGGTTTGTTCGGGTTTATTAAATTTGAATGAGTATGAATATATGTACAGATTGTCAATATACAGGGTGTTACAAAATCGGTCTTCATCATTGGGATTTCGGAAACGGTAAGAGATACGAAGTCGGTTAAATAGGGACAAAATTGCGTAATTATGGGCCCAATAATAAATAATATGAAAATCAAAAATAAATACAGGGGTTTTCAAAATATTTGAAAAAAATCTAACATTTTGCGTTTCCGTTCTTATTTTTTCCTGACTTTGTTCGAAGAGATGTCCAAAAATAAATTTGACTTTCTCGTTGCTACTTTTTATTCTCCGTAAGATGGCATTATCAGATCTTTCATGCGACGTCCCGTCTTTAGGTCACCATCATCAACTTAATTTCTTTAAGTACGGGCCTGGATCTTCTTGTTTAAATTATGCAAGAGGATCGAGAACTACGTTCAGTGGTATACAGCACTTCATGGTTTTGCAACGCTTTGATCCTTGAATTTACCATCTTCATTAAAATACCCTTAGTACTTTCCTGTAATTTACTTTTTGTTTGTAAATTCGGTATAATTCGAAAATGTCTTCAGAAAGTGATGGCCTTGAGAATCAAATTTTATTTGTATTAATAAAATAAATTACCTGTACTTAAGGTGCATTTACACATGCATGGATTTAGTGGCGCAAATAAAAACTGGCGCGTCAGTAAATAAAATTAGCAGTAAACATCGACTTGCGTAAAAATTTATTTTTGATTTGCATGCATAGACCAAAAATAGCCGGAAATCCTGCTGAAAACTATTTTAGCCAGTGATGACGCCACGAGTGAACTTTCCGAAGCCTGGAAAATAGTCACTGAACTTTTAGTGGAAAAAAAGATAAAAGAAATACCGAAAAAGAAACGACGAAAAGGCCGTGTAGTATAACCCGCAGCAGAGGATCCTGCAAGCTATAAAAACCATCTTCTACCAACAAACTATATAAACTACAATCAACAAAAATTAGAAACGCAACCTAAACGAAAAACTGGCGAGCGGTCGCCGACGTGCAAGCACTTGTTTACACTTGCAAGTTTTTACTGTCTGTACGAATTTGTCACCACTGGAGCCAGTGATTTCAGAAGGATGCAGACTTATTTGGTCTATGCATGCAAAAATTAATTTTTATGCAAGTCGATGTTTACACTTGCTAATATTATTTACTGGCGCACCAGTTTTTATTGGCGCCACTAAATCCATGCATGTGTAAATGCACCTTTACGCTAAGTAGAAATTTGATACAACTATTAGTTTTAAATTTAAAAAAAAAAGTATTAGTACGTAATAACAATAAGAATTAAAGATAGAAATAGCAATAATAATTTAAAAATCGTCAGTTCCTTCGTAACAAAAGTAAATTACACTAACGTACTAGGGGTATTTTAATGAAGATGGTCAATATAAGGAACAAAACGTCGGAAAACATTAAGTGTTGTATACCACTGAATGTAGATTTCGGTCCTTTTATCATAATTTAACCAAAAATATCCAGGCCCGTATTTAAAATAATTAAGTTGATGATGGTGACCCAAAGACGAAACCTCGCATGAAAGATCTGATAATGCAGTCTTGTGGAGAATAGTGGTGGTAGTAATAAAGTAAAATGTATTTTTGGATATCTCTTCGAACAAAGTCAGGAAAGACAAAAAACCGAAATGCCCAAATATTCTGAAAGCCCCTGTATTTACTTTTGATTTTTTTTTGCGGCCCATAAATACGCAACTTTGCTGCAAATTAACCGACTTCGTATCTCGTACCGTTTCCGAAATCAAAATGGTGAAGGTCGAATTTGTAACACCCTGTATAGCTTGATCTTATATCGTAAATATCTTTGTCAAAAAGTATATGTGTAGGATATACTCTGTTATATCCGCATATGATTTTGAGGATATATTTCTGAATTATCTTCAATTTGTATAAGCTATTATTATAATTAACTCCACACTAAAATTCCGAATAGTTGTTGCAGAATTATACCGTTGATTCTTACTGCCATAAATAAACTACCTTATTAAACCCTATTGTATACGCCTGAACCTCTTCAAAGCTCAATAAATGGGATCAGTGCCGGCTTGAAGATGTATACCACACCACATGATTTATTTTTATAATTTAAAATAAATAGATAGGTATTTTTAGTTTTAGGTACCTATCATAAATGTAAAATAATGATAACAATTAATGATAATTGAAAATAATATAATTTAAAAGTATAACTATTAGGATAACAAGTACAATAAAAATTAATTAAACTCTAAGAGACTATTGATAATTTATTCAAAATTTAACTCTGTATCACTATCACTATCTTCATCTAAGCCTAAACTTAATAAACCTAATTAAGGGTTGAACATTTGTAATCATAGAATTGTAAGAATTATGCTATACACAGTTTTTCCAGCTGTCTGCAGAAATTCTTCTTACTTCGTTTTTAATTAATTCTACTACAGATGCATTTAATGTAGGATAAATATTATTTCTCCTAATATTGGATTTTAATTGGTGCCATATTAGCTCAATAGGATTGAATATACAATAGTACGGAGGAAGACGCAACACTGAATGTCCATTTTCTGCTGCAAGTTTGTCACACTCGTATTCCTTATTTATTTTAAAAGCTTTTAATACCCCTTGTTGTAAGTTTCTTCAAAATATAAATCATTTTCAATCATAAAATTTTGAATTTCTGCTTTCGTATTATTAGAATTCGGAATGATTATTGCTTGCCGACTATGATAACTAGCATTGTCCATTACAATAACGCTATTTTGAGGTGTATTTTTAAGGAGTACTTATATGTTTAAACCAATCTTCAAAAAGTTGTGCGTCGGTATCTTGATGGTAATCTAAAGAAGAATCTGCTATGTTTTTAGCTGAAAGCAACAGACAATTTGGAACAAACCCGTTCTCTGAACCAGCATATAATATTGTGATTATTTTGCCTTTATTTGATGGTGCCTTGGTTTGACATTTTTTGGAAGAATCATCCCAACCCTTTCTTGGAGTGTCATGGGTATCGAACCATGTTTCGTCAAGAATAATTGGACGATTTTCTTCTCTAAATTGTTTAACAGCTATTAAATATTTAAGTCTCCATTCCCGACACTTGAAGATGCCCCCCTATCAGCACAATTCCAAGGACGCCACATTCTACCACTAATAAGCCTAACTAAAAATTACTCGCCGGAAAACCACTAAAGATTAAAATTATTAAAAATCACTTTGTATTTATATATGCATCAGGCATAGGTATAAATTGAATTTGTATACCTGGTCCGGCTGTGCTCGAAAAGGTTGAAAATTTGGGATTTCCTTATTTATTTTATGGTCGAATAGATCTGAGGTTTTATTGCAGTCAAGAGATCAACGATATAATTCTGCAAAAACTATATCTCATAATTTTCAGCCACCACAAAAATTACATGGGATTTAGTATGTTCGACCTAATGATGTATCGTCCGGTATAACTGTAAAATATGCAATATCTTTAATTTATTACGACTTTTATTATTTCTATTAAAAATAAACACAGTGTCAGTTCACTTTTCAACAAGCTTCTACGCCAGGTATATAATGCTCCATTACAAATAATTTATTGTCGATCTTTTAATCTTGTATTTAATGTCATCTTAACGTAATCTCTGAATCCATTTAGTCAGTCATTAGTATTTTCCAAACCCATGTTGTCAACATTAATAATGTAGACAGTTCATATATTTTTGACTCTGCCCTACCTACCAACTGTTGGGTTCATTGTTTTGCTACCGTTTACCTACTGGATGCCAACGTATAAATCCTGTGTAATATATTGCCTTATGCAGATAAAGAATATAAATTATAAGAAGAAAGTGGAAAAGGATTTGAACCCTTCTTATTTTAAAGGATTTGAAGGAAAATATACAAGGTGGTTTGTAATAAATTCGCCATAGAGCAACAAAGGATTAAACACATGAAAATAATAAATTTGAGCTAAACATTCATGTTACTGAAATACATGAAATACAATATATTAAATTTAATTTCTAAATAAATTTCTTGTAGCCCAAGCTTTCTTGAGATATAGACGTGGTAATTGAGAAATAAAGTTTGTTCTTTAAAACTTCTAAATGATCACTTTTTTTATAACTTTCTTCAAAATATATATCATTCGCCGCCATGTAGTTCTGAATGTCCAATTTTGTATTATTTGAGCTTGGAGCTTTATGTAATTGGTGTGATAGCTCGCATTGTCCATTAATATCACGCTATTCTGAGGAATGTTTGGTAAAAGACAATTCTGGAACCATTCCTCAAAAACTAACAAATTTTACCACAAAAAGATATTTAATTATAAATTAAGCAACCTCACATACCTGATGTGCCTATATTTAATTATAATTATTACAATCCGGTCCTTTCCACATAATAATAACAAACGGTCATAAATAATGGGATGGCCACAGGTACTTTTATTGCAGTCATTAAGTTATATCCATTTTTCGTGAAACAATCTTTACTCGATTTATTTTCGATTTTTACAATTATCACGGTTAGAATTTCCATTAAGGGTGATTTGTGTAATTATATTTGGTTTAATAATAATTTGAATATGTTGTTAAGCAAATCCCATCTAAAACGATCGTAATTAACAAACTAACCATACCTAACTAAAACTTTATAAATATTGAAGTTAGGTTATAAGTTTTATTATTTTCTTGGAATATAACTAAATAATTATAACAAAATTATCTTGAACTTCATTTGAGTCAATTTTCACCTAATTATTCCTGTTAGCTTAATGAAAGCCAATGGAAAAATTTTGCATGGTTTCGCCCCTTAGCAAGAAACAGACCGCGGTTATAGCGTTGCCATATATCTGAAGACAATGAATAGAGATTTATTTTAGTCATTTAAATATTTTGGAAAATGATTATTGACAACACTATTCATAACATTATATTAAAATTTATTATATTACTGGTCAGCTTAGTTGTTGTTCTTTTCTGTTAAGGATTTTTACAACACAACTAACGGCGAAACAAATTTTTTGCTCGCATTCCTTCGATGTTCAGAAATGGCCGGGCATACAATATCTACATCCGTTTCAATACTTGCATGCAACCGAACAACTGCAATGTCATATAAGACCAGGACGTCACCTTATAAATCCTTTATAATTTATTACCGTATGCAGATGAATAGTACACTCAAAAAAGAAAAAGTGAACCCTTTTTAACATACGATATGCATCACAATAGACAAGACATTAGTAGAAGGGTTGTCGACCTAAAGTTGAAAAAAAAAATCAAGGGCATGAAGGGTTAAAATTGTGGGTCAGGTAAAAAAAAAACGAAACAGATGGGGTTTCACTTTTTTTTCAAAACTTGATCGACTTCACGCACAATGCTGGGTAATGAATAGGCCGTTTTTTGTCGTTTTCTTCGAGGCTGATGGCTTACCATGTCGGGGCAGGATATTTGAAATATATCATCGTCGTCAGGGATGGACTGAAGAAGAATTTAATTCAGAAAATGCTAATATGTGATATTCAGTAATAATTGGGCCACTTCATAGAGTATATTGAATATACAACCAACGACTGACCATAGCAATTACTTATTACTTATAATTTAAAATTATATTGCGTTTCCCAACCTTGCAGTCTGTGAAGCCCTGGTTTTTATTACATTTCGTTACGAAATATTTCGGTGGATTGGAACGGAAAAGTTCGTCGTTGGTCATTTGGTCACATGTGTGGTTTTTACTTCAGTACAACTGCGTGGTTAAAAATGGACGATATTAGTAAATTCATTTGTACAGAGTGATCACGTATTATGTCCCCCCCCATCTTAACCTTTTTATTATACATACTTGAAAATAATTAAAACAATTGGTATACAAGGTTTTGAAAGTGACGTGTCATTATAAGTGACACGGGTTGTCGGTTGTTTGTTTCCATAGCAATCACGATTTTCCACAATAATAATCTGCCGCCGAAAAACTCCGTTCAAATCCAAAAGGTTGGATACCGACGAAATTTCGTCAACGAAAAATTATTCCCGCTTGACGTGTGTCATTATTAAGTGACACGGGTTATCGGTTCTTTGTTTTCGGATTTATCACTAGGCATACTTGGCTCTAGCCTAAGACCTCGTATTTAAAGGGGCCTCAAAAAGAACCAAAAAATAAAAAATACAATTTTAAATTGACAAATTAACTTAGGCCTGCGTGCCTCAAACTGGCAATAGGACAAGAAAATTTACGACAGAATAAAGAATCGGCGACTTTATTATTATTAATAAATCGTAAAATACAATGTGCCTATTTTTGGTTATAGGGGGCCCTAGGCCCGTTACGCAATCCGGGGTTCCTTATCACAAGAAGTGTTATTTCCTTAATAAGTTATGCAACAGTACTATTATGATTTACTAATATCATACGATCACAAGTTAGTGTCGTCTTATATATCCTGTACATAACTCTGTAGGTTATTTCGTAAATTACTTGGTTGCATATTATAAAATAGGTGTCTAACAAAGAGCCTCAACATCATGTTGAGTAAAACCAACCCTACTTGGAAATCAACAGACCTAAATGATATTTGTTCCCATTGCAAATAATACTTTAAAAACCTTGTATACCAATCGTTTTAATTTTTCTCAAGTATGTGAAATAAAAAGGTTAAGATGGGGGGACATAATACGTGATCATCCTGTACAAATGAATCTACTAATATCGTCCATTTTTAACCACGCACTTGTACTGCAGTAAAAACCACATATGTGACCTGACCAACGACGAACTTTTCCGTTCCAATCCACCGAAATATTTCGTAACGAAATGTAATAAAAAAACCAGGGCCTTACACTGCCCCGCAAAACGGGTTCCACAAAACGGAAGCCGCTCGGCGCAATGATACTACTTGCGGGAAAGATGTGACAGTGGAGATAAGATTTATGATATATTTGTACTAGATCCCACCGAACAGCTCCCGTCTTGCGAGACCCGTTTTGCGGGAGAGTGTAACACCGCACTTACAGCTTTAGTGCGGTATTATATTATCCCGCAAAACGGGAGCCGTTCGGCGGGATGATAAAAATACATTATATCTTATCGCATATTTCTACCATTGCTCCAAACGGCTCCCGCAAAACGGGACAGCGTAACAGCGCATTTAGTGCGGAGTCACACTATCCCGTTTTTCAGGACCCGTCTTGCGGGAGTCGTTTGGCGCAATGGCAAAAAGATGTGACAGTAGCGATAAGATATAATGTATATTTACCATCCCGTTGAACGCCTCCCATTTTGCGGGTTAGTGTAACACCGCACTTATATTTTACAATTGTATTGTGGTTTCAACCTTACAGGTCATGGATTATGATTCACAATATCTTGGCGGGTATGTTTATGATTTACATTTGTTTTGCGGTTCACACCCTCGCAGATTATGATTTACATTATATTGACCGCTCATAACATAACGGCTTATGATTTACACGTGTGCACTCTTCGTTCGCCTGATAGGACATGCCCGAGGGGACCAACAACTTGACGTGGGTTCCGAACTATGATCCTCAACCACAAGTTTCTCGCATTGCGGTATAATCTACCGATTCGGGAGTACATACAATGAATAAAAATCGAAGAAGACATCAAATATAATTAGCAATCGCAGGTTTCGAACACAAATATACAAAATATTGTTCGTAAAAGACAAAAATATTTGTTATTCCCTTCCTGCTTTATACTGATGTCTCTATTAATTATTGCTGGGTATATTTAATGTTTCACAAGGGCCGGTGGTCAGGGTAATACCGACAGCTGCAGGGTATTGAATGTAATTCGTGTATAAATATTAATTGTAACGAAAACACAGTTAACGTATATTGTTAACTGAAATGAGTTTGCAAACTATGCTTATGTAGTTTAAAAGAATATCTAGAATCTTTGTTTAAACGACTATGAAAAAACTCAAAATCCATTAATTAATATACCGAAATAAATCACTAGAGGAACATTCTGTTCGAACAAGCCGGAATAAAATATTTTTTGATAATTTTATGTTCACACTTCAGCGCATCTGTGCTGCATCGCCTTTATTTCATTTGAACAAAATGGCCCCTACTGGTCCTCTAAATAAGGGTAGTGTTGTTGTGATGTTTTAAATTTCTAAATATAAAAAATTAGATGTAACTAAATCCGGACGGTAATACGGGTGATTCCTCTAGAGAAACTTACACTTCTAAGTGGACACATTTTAGGAGCTTCTCAGCTGATAATAACACAATGAAAGTGGTTAACTGATGGCGCAATTGCGTTTACCTTGAGGTTTTTATATAATTTTAAAATTATTTAAAAAATTGACTTTTATAGTTGTCCTCGTAGTTATTAATGTTGATATCAGTAAATGCAAAATAATCTGTTTATTTAATAATGAACCAATTTTAATTTTTTTAAGGTATTTTACATAAACGTTGAATTTAATTTAGTTTTTAACGTAAACCAATTAGTAATATATCTGGATTGGACACTGGCCTAAAATTTACCATTTTATCTAAATACGTTCATTGTCGAAAAAGCGTTTCCTAAATATTAATCAATACGGGAATTTATCATTTTTGGCTTCTGCTGAATGAAAAATAAAAATCATTTCAACAAATATAGTCTTTCATGCGAAGCAATTATATGTTCATTTAATTCTTTACTTAACATTAAAGATACAAAATCATTAGATACATAAACGTATACCTAGTTCGTAGTTGTAGCAGAAGCCAAAAGTGATAAAATGTTTCATTGAGTGTTGCCGAAAGGTGTTTGCGACAATATAACGTATTTAGAAGAAATGGCAATTCTCTTGTTACCTTTAGTAGCATGGCGATACTTTTGGACCTCTGTCTAACCCAGATATACAGGGTGTCCAAGAATATGTGGGCAATCTCCCGGGTTCAGATAGAAAACATAAAAATAACAGGAGAAGTACCTATAAATTTCTCTTCCTACGGCCTCGCCTACGGAGATACGGGCCCATAACGGACGTCCCTGGAAATCGTTGTTTTTTATATAATTTATTAAGTACTAGGTGTAAGAAAATAATTTTTTAGTATAATGGTTACTAGATGAGTCACAGGACAGAGTGACGTGGAAAAATTTAAGAGAGGCCTATGTCCAGGAGTGGATGCAGAATGGCTGAATAAGAAGAAGAAGAAGAAGATGAGTCACCTTAAAATTCGCCCTTTTAAACACATTTGGCTTATTTAGTTTGCCAGGGACGGACTAGACGTAACACAAAAATGCCTTTTCTTTGTACACCTTGTATGATGAAGGAACGACAATAATACTTTTGGATACTCCTTGGAACCTTAAGCTGAAAAAGGTACTCTTGATCAATGTCGATAAAATGAACTGTTTTCGAAAAAATATATATTTTTGTTCAATATGATTTATATTCAGTATACGTAAATTCCATTACTAAGTTAGTAACTAATAAGACAAAGGAGAAAAACGCAAAATTCAAGAAACTACCATAAACTGACACTGGCATAAATATTCTTATTTAAATCGGTACATGTGAAAAAAACCGTTACAACAATGAGGGAATTTTATAAACAACAACTAATGCAAGCAACCATATGGAACAAAAATATTTTTTTTTCCAAAACAGTTCACTTAATCGACATTGGAGTACCTTTTTTTTCAGCTTCAGGATTAGAGTATCCAAAAATATTATTGTCGTTCCTTCATCATACAAGGTGTTCAAGAAAAGAACATTTTTGTGTTACGTCTAGTCCGTCCCTGGCAAACTAAATAAGCCAAATGTGTTAAAAGGGCGAATTTTAAGTCTAGTAACCATTATACTAAAAAATTATGAAATTACACCTAGTACTTAAAAAATTATTTAAAGAAGAACAATTTCCAGGGACGTCCGTTATGGGCCCGTATCTCCCCTGCAGGAAGAAAAATGTATAAGAACTTCTCCTGTTATTTTTAAGTGTTCTATCTGAATGAAGGAGATTGCCCACATATTCTGGGACACTCTGTATATCTAATAGATTTAGTTTAAAAATAAATAAAATTTAATTTTTACGTGCAATTAGATGTATCAGGACGTAAACCGCTCTGCCATAAACTCTGGAATCTGTTCTCTATCAGTTAGCAGAAAAAGTATAAAAATTTATTCACTATTGTCAAAATAACAGCATATTAATTTGGACTTTTGAATACTCGATCACAATTTATTGGGTTAGCGTATATTAAATAAATTGCTCTTTTAAAGTATAATTCTGATGGATATCAACTTTCTAAAAAAGTGTTAGGCGAAGGAACCGTTATTATTTTAAATGTATTTATTTATTTAAATTTTATATTTGCATTTATCGATGTGTGAAAAGTTCTATTCCTTCCAAAAGAAAGTCAATAGGACAATAAACATAAATCATCACATATATTTTAAATCGTTCAGGTTCTTTTCATATTTAGTAAATGTCAAAATTATAATAATATCCTAATACAAAGAGGAAAATGTGCCAAATCTGTCGCGTCGCCCAAATTTACACAACATTAAGCCACTATCGACTATTTTATTACTTTAATTCTATTGTTAAATTATTTTACAGTAAAATAAATTATGGCTCGCACCAATTTAAGACTCGTCAATAAGATAGTTATTAAATCTTATAAATATGTAGTTGAAAATTTTATACATTTTTAAATTTATTTATTTTTTTTTTTAATATTTTTTTCATGATTAAACATATAGGAACTATATTTGAATCGTTGGAGGTCATATTCGTTGGAAAACACTACCTCAGGAAGGACGACGTCCTCCAGATGAAGGAATTCTTAAATACTGAAGCTCTAGGGGGAACTAAGCTGAACCAAATATGGATGGGCGGCAGTGGTCCGTCGAGTCTTTATATTATCCAGAGATTGCCCACATATTCTGGGATACCCTGTATAGAACTTTTTGGTCTTGAAAGGTTGCTTAGAGTGAAAAAAGCTCAACAAAATAGTAATCCCCAATATTGTAATATTTGGTAATTTGGTGATAAATTAGAATATTTACTATAAGAAAATAAACTGGCAACACTAACCTCCAGTTTATTTCCTTGATACGCCATTGAATTAAGACGCAAAACCGGGCAAACCAACGTATACTTGTTTTTGTACAAAAGACATGGAGAAATCAATAGAATCCACATACGACTACGAATAAGAATAAAACGAGCTCGATTCTGTATATCCAGAGCACGGGCAAAATAAAAAAGAAAAATCTATTCTACATATGTATATTTGTATTTGATTTGCCTGCTTATTTTGAAACCCCCCATATTATAGAATTTCTGCTTGTTAACTCGGAGCAAGCACTCAAATTAGAAATGTATACGAAACCTTTTCCAGAAACGTCTTTTATTATGTTTTGTTTTGTATATTGTATTCTCGTATATGTAGAAACCTTATTATATTCTAAAATTCAGGATAAATTTTATTTTGTTTTTTGACTTGGCAGAATATGAGACATTTCTTTATTTTATTTATCGCTAAAAATATGTCGTTTATTATATTATTCCAAATAAATCTAAATCAAGTTAGCATTATAAATCTCAGCTTCCTATGTCAAATTTTAAACATGCTTCCGAAACATATAATATTGTTTTAGGAACCACTAAAGGACAAATAATAACTATATCTAGTAGTCTGGCAATTCTGACATGATCTAATATTTTTTCCTGACATTATGAAACAATTTTTTCAACGCTCTTAGTCAAATCTTTAAGTAAAATTGAGCCTGGAAAACAATTAATATGTGACATCAACTGTAACATTATGATTGAAATCAAGATTATCTAGATCAAATAAGATAGTACCACGTTAGTAGTTAATGTGCGCGATTAACATTATGAGGGCCCTAGAATATATAATGATCTATTAAGATACAAGTTTTTTAGAGCACATGTTGAGTGGTCTAATTGTCTTATATATGTGTATTTTATAATACTTTTTCTAATTGTGTCCTTAAAGTCTGAAAATCTTAAAAAAATATAGTAGATTTTTTCCATTTGAATTAATATTTTCTTTTTGGGTTGGCAAGACTTTTACAATTTCATAAAATGTTACAAGTAGCAAATATGCCACGATAGAAACAATTGAACGCAACAAAGCGTCTTCCCATCCGTCATAATTAAAAATAAATATATTATTAAAGTTGGAAAAAATGAGTCAGGAAGAAAATTGTACTCCGTCAGAAATACGAGAAATTGCAGAAAATAATCTAGAAAAAGTTTTAAGAATAATATGCTAAACTTTGAGTTATGGTGCGAGTAGAACAAATTTCAAAATATTGAACACAATAATAAATAATACTATTGAACAAAATATTGTGTCGACACAGAATCTGACACAATTAATGCCCAGGAAATGGCTACAGTAACTATAAATATGTATATATAAAGTAATATGTATAATACTATATTGAATTAAAAATAAAAATAGTACTTTATTGAATAAAACTTTAGAAATAGAGCATAAACTGCAAGATATTTCTATTATTTTTAGGTTATGTTGTTTTATAGTTGCGACTAGAAATTAGTTGACGGACACCGTCAGCATCTTATATATTTCCGAGTATAGGTATAGGAAACGTTGCCTATTTCAAAGTTTTAAAATAGACACCCTGTAGGTATTTTTGGGTTTGTTCATAAAGATTGTTTTATGAAAAATGGATATAACTTAATGACTGCCGTAAAAGTACCTGGGCCATCCCATTATTTATGACCGTTTGTTATTATTATGTGGAAAGGACCGGATTGGAATAATTATAATTAAATATAGGCACATCAGGTAGATTAGGTTGCTTAATTTATATTTAAATATCTTTTTGTGGTAAAATTTGTTAGTTTTTGAGGAATGGTTCAAGAATTGTCTTTTACCAAATATTCCTCAGAATAGCGTGATAGTAATGGACAATGCGAGCTATCACAGTCGCCAATTACATAAAACTCCAAGCTCAAATAATACAAAATTGGAGATTCAGAACTACATGGCGGCGAATGATATATTTTTTGAAGAAAGTTATAAAAAAAGTGATCTTTTAGAAGTTTTAAAGACATTTTGTATAAAAAAAGTATATGTTTGTGACACATTGGCAGAAGAAATTGGACATACAGTGCTACGGCTCCCACCCTATTATTGCATTTTTAACCGCATAGAGCATATGTGGCACCAGTTAAAATCACTGGTTAGGTATGAAAATATTTCTCCGACTTTAAGTTCTAGTGTTGTAGAATTAATACGAAAATGCTTTAATGATATTCCCCCAGGTAGTTGGAAAAATTCAGTCCGTCACGTAATAACTGTAGAAAATTCGTATATTAGTCTGGATCGTATAATTAATCCCATTATAATTAATTTTGATGAGGATAGCGATAGCGAAACAGAACTATCTATAGAATGACATTATAAATGTAAATAAATATGACTAGTAATATTTAAAAAAAATGTTATTTCATTTGATTACATTAATATAATCATACCATTACTTGTTTTCCTCAGTCCGTCCCTTCATACTTCACTTGTTTATTGCCAAGCTCTTGTCGACACAATGGGACCGACCCAGGAAATCATTAAGCCGTATCCAATTTTCGTGAAACGTACTGTAACTTCTTGCATTGCCACAAACAACTTGCTCATTGCATTAACCGGAATTGTTTAATTTACACGTTATATTCGCTTAAGGTGTGTAAGCGTCAGTTACGTTTAAGTGATGGGGGTTTTATAGAACCGAAATGAAACGTTAAGCATGCTTAAATTTGCTTTATGCATAAGCGGTAGGAAACTATCAATAACTTAGAAATATTTACCTTTAATGCGATATATTCCAACAAACGATCACATTTTCACAAAATTAATTTCATGCATACTTTCTATAGAACATCCGCAACTACACATTATTTTTTCACCTCATTTTAGTCATTAACAAATTGCTACTGAAATTTCATCTTTTAACTAAGCAACAGTTTTTAAGGCAATTTAATTTGACTTCCGCCTGCCCCTTTCCTAATAAAAGGGCTGGTTTACACTGGACCACCCCCTTTGAAAGATTGCAGTTGGCCAAAAAGAGAAACACCTGGTATAGGAATGAATGTTGCGCTTATTTTGGGGTGGGTCAGGGATTATAAGGGTGCGAATATGAGGTGGAGTAGGGTGAATTAAGTGTGTGCAAAAGGAGAGAGCCGTCACAAATACAAATTACTCGTATAATGTTCTTCTGTCTGTCTTTGATGCGAGGTGAGAACGAGCTGTTGCCAGTGTTATTCTTGCTAATGGTTAGGATGGGCGCATGACTCCTGAGCGCCTAAATGGAATAATCAAGTAAAATCATTAACGGCAGGGAAACAGTGGCGGCTCGTGACCTATAATACAGGGGGTTCACAAGTATGGTGAAATTATTTTCAAAATTTTGTTTTTGTGTAACGACCAAACAATTACTTTCTAGGAGTTTTAAATGTAGAATGAAAAGAAGTAATAAGAAAATGCGTTAGGTAAAACATATTTTTATTTATTTTTTAATTTTACACAAGGAAATACTTGGAAAATAAGAAAGGTTTTCTTAGTGTGTATAGCTGTCGGATTTTAACGTCTTCGCATGCAACCCTCGTAACAATACTTATACAGTCCACTACTAATACTACTAAAGCCATCTACGAGCTATCAAGAAAACCGAATGATGTCTAATACCACTACGCCATCTACGGCTACGTCATTAGGCGCAACCAAGATGAGAACAATAGTTAACTGATTTATGACGAGATCGAATCGAGCCACGAGACTGACAAGTTGGAATTCTTCATATTTTCAGTGTTTCTTAGTTTAAATCCTTAAATAAAATGGTTTAAAATCATATCGAGTATCATTTATCGAAATACACAACATTTATCGACCCTACACAATAGTGCTTAAACGTAAAGCCCATTCTTCTGTTCTTAACCCTTTAAGGACGGCAGCGGTTTTGACACACCGTGCCCCCTGGACGGCCGCGGAAAGCGCTCGCGGCTCCGATCGTTTCCCGTCCTTAACCTTAAAAAATATCGTGTAATAGAGAGCGTTATAATTTGTTTTCTTCTGGCTTATTTTCTTTGACAAAAAAAAACATCCCTTTTATGACATTAAACAAGTTTATTTAGGAAAAAAAGATCAAATTCTACAATGCAGTAACATTATACAAATAGTCCGTATTAGGAAGAAATAGTAACAAATATAATATCAAATTCAGGCAAACGAGTTAACAAAATTAAAATTAATATAACTAATAATTCCGTTAAAATTTTACAGTTGTATGATACCTTTCGAAACATTTGTCAATCGTACAGCCTGACATTTCGTTATTAAAATTGTGTAATTTCGGGACAAATAATCCGGGATCTGGTTTTTCCCATTTGAAATTTGGCTTATTCACAGTCGCGGTTGTCTTTCTTTTCTTCCTACTCTGCCCACTGTCTTCATTTTCATCATCTGACGTATCACTTTCACTTATCATATTTTCATTTAAGTTGTCTTCCGGAATAAGAACCTCTGAATCTGAAACATTTTCCCATAGGTCATCCTCGTCTTCTTGTCTGTCCAGTATATCGTCTTCCTCACTGTCACTGTTCATTAAAATGTCATGAAGTTCTTTATCCGATAAATATTTTTTTCTTGGACGTCATTTTTACGCTCACAAAAACCGCATAAAACTAAGTGTAACACACTCTTCTGCATCTAATTAGCAAATGCCGCGACCCCGGTCGTCGTCAGCCCAGCGAAAAAGAAACACGTTTAAAATGGAATAGACCAATCAGCGCGGCTTGTCGGCGCTGCAGATGCTTCTGCCGTGAGACGACTGCGAATGCTTCCCGTCCAAAACCGCGCCTCTCCTCTTGCGGCTCTAGTTGACATCCGTACAGCGGTCACGAAAAATTTTCGCGGCTTCGGTCGTTTCCCGTACCTAAAGGGTTAATTGTAGAAAATTGATCAATAACAGCCTCATTAAGTTCAGAATATCCTCTATAATTTTTTTTCATATATTTAATTTTTAAACTTTCTAATAAAGTCTCTAGACTTACCCTTTGTGGTCTGCGTTAAATTAATTTCGGGTTTAGGTGTTCCCGCATTCGTCACTTCAATTTTTTACTCCAAACTCAAGGAGCTAAAGTTATTTCTTAAATAGTCCACCGTCAACTATTCATTTTAAGTTAATAAATATATAATATTAAAATATTAAAACATACACGCTCGAATTTCTAACTAGATGCATACAAAAACTGTGCGCCTTTTCCATGTTAAATCGCCATAGCCCCGCTATCCCCCGCTGCCACCAGCCACCTGTTCTCGTCATAATCGTAATTTACCTCGACCGAGGCACGGTTGCCGGATCTATACAGTTTGGTTTGACGGGATGATAAAATATTGGGAAGGGTCGGACTTTTTTAGTTTGACGGTACGATAAAATATTAGGGAGGGTCGGACTTTATACGATAAATAATATTCAATGAATATAAATTAATATTTTTATTCGTTTTGTTTTGGGGGAGCACGTGCGCATGTGCTCCTGTGGAAGAACCGCCACTGCAGGGAAACAAGCATTTCTAGGCTAATAAATGTTCTTTCTCTTAGGATTGTGGACATCCAAAAAATAATGTGTCATCGATCGTGTGGTATAAGAAAAATAGTTCCTATCAATATGAATCTTGCGAACCCCTTATTTTTGAGTAAGGAACCATCACACGAGCAATGTCACATATTTTTTGTAACACACTGTATAATGGTTTGTCTATCCATCCCCGAAGTTATGTTTTTCTACTTAGGCCGCCCCCGGAAGTAAATCAACGCTGTCAATCGTGTTTTCCCTATTTTAAATTATCATTTGTAGAATAGAAAAAAGTCCTATAGCATTATTTCTATATATCATACAATTTTTCCCGATTTAATAGCAGCTTATATACGGCTGTAACCTACAAAATTACAGTAATTCGTCGGAAATAAATCCCCAAAAATAAAAACTCGATATGTAATAAAAAAATAATACCGGAACAATAATATAAAAATGTCTTAAATTATTCATCATTTCAATATACCACTATATCGAAAAAAGAAAAATAGTAAAAGCTTGTGTCTCTTATATTTACAACCAACAATTTTTCTATGAATTTTTAAAACGATGATTGGAGAAGTTGGATTCGATATATAACTGGTACATTTTTAACCAATAATAATTGTGGGAAATACTACATCTTTCCTACAAAGTTGGAATTGAAAAGAACCCCCAGATATATTTTTTAGACACGGGGAGATATATCATAGTTCAAATTATGTTATATCTATTATTTATGAATTTACTCGTATGATACAATTTTCGAACGTTTATGAAATAATAAATCAATCAAAAGCCTTTTTTTAGATTTACAGTTTTCAAATTTTCCTTCTTCATAACAATTTTAATCGAATTTGTATTATTAAAACTTTTTTGGCGCCATGTTGTGTACCATATTGGATGTTAGATGAAGTTATTTTACAAACCCGAACTAACCTGAAAAATAAGATTAGTTTATTGATATCAATGAAATAGTACATCTAGGAGCTATCATGCTAATGTATCCAAGGCTTTCGAGATAGTATGGCTTGACGGTCTAGTACTAAACCTCATCAAGCGTGAATATCCGCCCAACCTCACAAAGTTCATGGACTAAGAAACCGAACATTTCAAGTAGTTATATAGAAAAATCCTCAGCCGGAATACTGCAAGGCTCGTAATGCTCCTGAGCACCCTTCAACTTATACATAACGGACCTAACAGATGACTCAAGTCCCAGATACAGACTTATCCATTTTTGCTGACAACACCGCCTTTTCATCTACATAATCAAATTCACAACGTCACCAGGCAAACTAACACAATGAGCTGAGAAATGGAAAATAAAAATAAACATCGCGAAGACACAAACAATCATTTTCTGTAGCGCCAACAGGCGACCAGAAATCTCCACATAGAGAAGACAAAACCAACCATGGCCTATTCCTGCCTCAACTGAAGACAAGTATCAAGGACAAGACGCCTTCAACTCCAACAATCTCAGAACTAGATCCTCAGAATCATCACACACTGGTACGTGAGAAATACACATACACTGTGATCTCAATATCAGATAGCCATCAACAGGACCAGAGAATCAGATTAGCCCTCAGACCTCAACCACACGTAAGGCGCTCTTACCGACATCCAAGTGAATCTACAGCCCCTATCGCCAATGCCCTAAGTAACCCCCCTACTCAGCATCAAGACCCGCCATGTCAACAAGTGGATCCCCAATCACTTTCAAAACCATAACTGCCCGGCTTTGCCCGAAGAGTTGCAAATTTTATGATCTAGAGTTAAACGATCAACGGTATAATGTAAACTTTCCTATACGTAATAATTTTCTTAATAATTATAACTGCATACGTACTTATACCACATATTATATACCTTTATTTTCATAGACGTATACCACTCCTTTAACCAGGGAATGAATTTCATCCAATAACTCCATAGAAGTCGTTAGTGCACAGTAATGAGGATCAATAGGCGTTAATATTTTTTGTCGTAGTTTTTTCCTTTCGGCCCGTATCTCAATTACGGAGTATTTCTGGTGTAATTTGAACACAATTTAAATTAGATATTAGTTGTAGTTAGTTAGTTCAAAAATTGTATACATAACATCATTTATTTAATATATAAATCATGCGAGGAATTTAACCTAGCTACTCGAAGATGGATAAATACAATAATGATAAACATATTATTTCAAAAGGCTATTCTCCCAGTCGAGAGCTGACATAGCAATATTCAGATATAAATGGCGCTATCAAGAAAAGGATGCTGTTTTTATTGAGCGAATCTCACCACCTGCATACTGGTTTCGAACCGTCTAATTCTCATCAGTGCATTGTAATTATTTTCCAAGCATATTTATATGAAATATCCAAGATAAGGATGGTCCCTATGGGGATCTCGTTAATGATAAGTGATAACCGATCCAACTTTGGCTAAATGGTGAAAAAAGAGTATCGCAATCAAAGAACTAACCCCTTTATGACAATGCACAACATAATAACCATAAAACAAAATAATTTATTAGCAGTATCATAACAGTAAGCATGAAAAAAAAAACAAGAAATAGATTTCCTTTGGAGATATATCGATAATTGTGTTTATATTCAAAAATGTTTAAACAAAAGAAGAGTTAGTAAAGTTAGTAAAAAATAATTACCTTTGTAACACTTTAAAATCATCATCCTGTATACGGGATAAATTAACAATTTATTACATATTTTTACATAGAACCGTAGGTACTAAATTTAACCCCTTGTCCCCCCCCCCCTCTATACGAGACTAAAACTCAATTAGGAAAATGGCTGAGATATGAAATTTAAGGCTAATGGAATCTATAAACACAGATTTTAGCCCTTCTCGATAAAAAGCTAAAATATGAAACAAGAGGCTATGTGCGTTCGGTAAAATGGAAAACAAACAAATCATTTACAAAAATCAAATTTACTAGCGGTTCGAGACGCAAAATCGGATTAAAGATTCTAGCAATAAGTAAGTAAGTTTATATTGTTTTCCTTTCAGATAAACTGGAAGGGGGAACAGTTTCTAATAAATTGACAAATGGAACTTTTTTATTAATTTTAGTTTCACATTTTTGCTGACATTTTAATTTAAATTTTATTATAAGGCATTATAGAGGGTACTAATGGGTAACTCTTTGGGTGTCTTAGTGTATGGCCACAACGGAGTACCGCCTATCGCCCTCGATCATAGCCTGGTACCATAGCACTGCACGGTAGTGTCCACAACGGCGCACCGAGCCTAGCTCGTTGCCTTGCCTGTCGATCAGTTTGTCTCTCGATATCGAGATATAAACATGGACTGTGCGTTGTCATCTTCTTCCGATGAAGAGGATATTATTTTAGATGCTAATATAACAAAGTGGTATATGTTCAGAATATGACGTGAAATTAGAAAATCAGTTCATATACAGGATGTCACATTAAAAAATATGTTTAAACAGGGTCGTAATTAATTAATTGGAAAAAAATAGGTATACTGGAATAATTTTTAGCAATTTAATTGTTATTTTAAAGAGTGTTGTCCTACCTACATAAAATCCAAGTAATGATATAGCCAAAAATACCTATAAGCATTCTCATATACGCATAGTCCATGTTTATATCTCGATGTCGAGGGACTACTGTGCGAAGCTCGAGCGAGGTATGCGGTGCTATGGTGCCAGGTTAAGTGCGAGGGGCGGTGCGGCGTTGTGGACACACACTTAGAGAGAACCTACAATTTTTTTTGGACTGTCTATAACCAAAAAATTATTCCATAAGGAGCCGACGCCATGTACATATGTACATGGGTCCATTTTCAGAAAAAAACTTCATATGCCCTAAACGTCTTAACGTTTGAGATACAGGGTGTTATTATTTTCTTTAAAAACTTAAATACACCGAGGCACAAAAAAGTTATGACCTAATAAATGTGCAAAAAATGCCGCAGACAGTGCCCCCTACATTGTACATTAAAATTTCACCAAAAAATCAGTTTCTCGTCCTAAAAACACCATAATTGCCAAATTTTGTTAAAAGCCGTTGGTTTATGTCAAAGTTATTAGAGAGAAACCAAAATGAAGTTTTAACTTTAACACCCTGTATCTCAGTTAATATCAACCTTCGGATATAGGTAAGTATATTAAATCTTATTTTTACGTAAGGATTTATTTAAGGCATTTAACTTATCATATATAGCTCGAGTCGGTTCCCGGTGGGATACCCTGTATATCTACACATATACAACGCAGCGTATATCAAATTACCTTCCATACAAATCATGTGCATCAAAATACGTTAAACACCTTTCGCGATAGCAATAACAAGGCCATAATGTATGCTTTCGCACAGCCGCATCGTTTTGCAGTTTCAATCGGGCTCTAAATCACTCTAAATCAGCTCTAATTCGCACGTCGCGCCCTCTGGCTGCAACTGATAAAAACTCGGCAGTTTTTAGCGCCTCATAAGCTCTTATTGCCGTGCCGATACGTCCTTAACGCTGATATATGCGACCTGGATGCTTCCGATATGATATGTGGCTTATTTTCCAAGGTAAACTATGTGTGTAAGAATAGTAGAGCGAAACTAAAATGGTAAAACAATACGTGATACAGGGATCCAATGTTTTCTAAGTGAATAACCCGAACTAATCTGAATATAAGAATTTAGCTCGATATCAGCATAATATCGCATAGATTTCATGCATTTTTGTCTTAAATCGCCCCTTTACAATGAATGTGTTGTAAGTAGATTAACAATTACTATGCTGTAATTTAGAAAATCAGAATTGTAATTATTCCATAAACTCGGAACGGAACAAACTTAGTTTTCACTTGTAATCTCCCTTGTATAGTTGTTGCAGAATTATACCGTTGATTCTTACTGCCATAAATAAACTACCTGATTAAACCCTATTGTATACGCCTGAACCTCTTCAAAGCTCAATAAATGGGATCAGGGCCGGCTTGAAAATGTATACCACACCGCATGATTTATTTCTATAATTTAAAATAAATAGATAGGTATTTTAAGTTTTAGGTACCTATAATAAATGTAAAATAATGATAACAATTAATGATAATTGAAAATAATTAATTCAAAAGTATAACTATTAGGATAACAAGTACAATAAAAATTAATTAAATTCTAAGAAACTATTGATAATTTATTCAAAATTTAACTCTGTATCACTATCACTATCTTCATCTAAGCATAAACTTATAATTAAGGGTTGAACATTTGTAATCATACAATTGTAAGAATTTTCCACCTTAACTACATGCTGTACACAGTTTTTCCAGCTGTCTGCAGAAATTGTTCTTACTTCGTTTTTAATTAATTCTACTACAGATGCATTTAATGTAGGAGAAATATTATTTCTCCTAATATTGGATTTTAATTGGTGCCATATTAGCTCAATAGGATTGAATATACAATAGTACGGATGAAGACGCAATACTGTATGTCCATTTTCTGCTGCAAGTTTGTCACACTCGTATTCCTTATTTATTTTAAAAGCTTTTAATACTTCTCTAGCAGTTCTCGATTTTTGTAAGTTTCTTCAAAATATAAATCATTTTCAATCATTAAATTTTGAATTTCTGCTTTTGTATTATTCGAATTGGGAATGATTTTTGCTTGCCGACTATGATAACTAGCATTGTCCATTACAATGACGCTATTTTCAGGTATATTTTTAAGGAGTTTATGTTTAAACCAATCTTCAAAAAGTTGTTCGTCGGTATCTTGATGGTAATCTAAAGAAGAATCTGCTATGTTTTTAGCTGACAGCAACAGACAATTTGAAATTAACCCGTTCTCTGAACCAGCATGTATTATTGTGATTCTTTTGCCTTTATTTGATGGTGCGTTGGTTTGACATTTTTTGGAAGAATCATCCCAACCTTTTCTTGGAGTGTCATGGGTATCGAACCATGTTTCGTCAAGGTAAATAATTGGACGATTTTCTTCTCTAAATTGTTTAACAGCTGTTAAATATTAAAGGCTCCATTCCCGACACTTGAAAATGCCCCCCTATCAGCACAATTCCACGGACGCCACATTCTACCACTAATAATCCTAACTAAAAATTACTCGCCGGAAAACCACTAAAGATTCAAATTATTAAAAATCACTTTGTATTTATATATGCATCAGCCATAGTGTATAAATTGAATTTGTATACCTGGTCCGGCTCTGCTCGAAAAGGTTTTAAAATTTGGGATCTCCTTATTTATTTTATGGTCGAATAGATAATGAGGTTTTATTGCAGTCAAGAGATCAACGATATAATTCTGCAAAACTATCGAAGGAAAATTTCCGTATATTAATTCAAGAACGAGGGAGATTCGGTAAGAAAATTTCACACTAAATTATTAATTTGAAGGTTGAAAAAATGAGGATTGCGTGATATTTTATGTTAATGGTTTTAAAATATTATGAAAAGAAGGCGTGTCAATGAAAAAGATTGACTTGTCAGTTATGTTGTCATGTCGCTTGCTGTTAAGAGCTGATGACTTATACTAGTTGTTAGTTCGAAGAGCAATAAGTTCCTATTTACCAACTTTAGTTGCATGCAATTGTTATTAACAAATTAAAAATAGTTCAAAATTGTATTTTTATTTCTATTTGATCTACTAAAGATGGTAAAACATATTATTTAAAGAAAGTTGTGTTCTCATTTTAAGATCTGTTGACCTTATAAATACAATAGTAGGTAGTTGTTAGTTCGAAGACCAATAATATCCTATTTACCAACTTTACCTGAAATTGTTATTGACAAAGGAGAAATGGTTCAAATTTTTATTTCCATATTTATTTAACTTACTAAAGTTGGTAGATAATAAGTTTTTATACCATATACAGTTATATTATACAGATAATTTTCCAGCGTATTGTAGTCATCCATATACAGGGTGTTATGGAAATGACGTATTATATTTAAATGGGTGACTCCTTGGGTGTCCTAGAGAAGCGCTACATATTTAATTTTTTTCAAATCGCTCGTTTTAAAAGTGGCGTAATAAACACTCTTACTCACAGGTCAGTCCGCGCTACTGTACAACATTTCACCCAGACCCAATAGCAATGTTGCCAAACTTAATGTAAAACTGAAACTCCATATAAAATTATAAAAATAAATTATTTTCTACCTACGTGTATTTATCCTTATACCTAAAGAGCGAGGAAATACAGGCACAAACACAATCAGTTTTTTTTCTTTTTCATGGGAACACTCCTGGAAACACTTTATGTACACACAGTAATAGTGAAACAGAACCGATAGTTAGCTTTTGAAAATACAATAATATAGATTATACTACAGATTATTAGATTTTATTACACGCGACGAAATTTGACGTTCAGAAGAAACGCGTCAATAAAAACAATATTCAATGATTATTTATGGACGGGCAAGATACACGCGTAAATCGAAAAAACAGAGCGGATTGCTGAGAGTGTGTTGGTGATCGACGAGACACAACGTATCCGGTCGCTGGTTGGTCTTCAACTAATAGACGCAAGCGTGCGGCGCTAATATGAAACTACTTCGCTCAGCCGATGTAAGGCGTCAAGAGGTCATTGGCATTTGACCTAGTGACATACGAGGCTATTACTATTCCATATGTTTTTCGGGTTGTTTAAAACATAGTCCGTCGTAAATGTTCTTCAATTAATTGTACAAAAAGGTATTACAGAACGGAAAAGTGTTTAAATTATTTTATCTTATCTAAAGAGTTTAAGGTATACATATGACAACACCGGCCAGAATTCCTTGATTGCTTACATATATCGCAGTGCCACACAGGTGTTTTTCTGGTTTGACGCCAGGTCACTTTTATCGCTGAATGAATTGAAAGGACCATTTATGGGTATTTTTCTTCAATTTGTCTTTATCTCAGGAATTGCCGGTTTAAATATAATACGTCATTTCCATAACACCCTGTCGAAGGCCATGGAATCCATGTCAAATGCCGCGCGCTCTCCCCCGTAGTCCCGATTACTTACAGTAGTTAAATTTAAAAATGGAACGGTTTGAGAAGTACCCTCCGTGTAAGTTTTGTAAAGAATTGAGTGAAATTAAAATGTATCGTCGGAATTTAACGTTTCTAACGTATTTATTAGAAGAATGTGGGTCAGACGTCTATTTCTCTAATTTGTTTAATATAATTTTAATATCGTCTCCTATTGGTTTCTACTAAATATAGTACAGACTTCTTCGTGGACGGCAGCACAGCAAAATTGTTTCGAAGTACTACATTTATTTCATCAAACATATAAAATTTATAAATTTTGATGACTGTGTAGGGAGCACACTCCCATTAAAAAAAAAGTGGCCAAGGAATTTCAAGAACATTTATACGTTGTAATCGAAAATAATTAGGTAATAATGTCTAGTAAAAGGTTCAAAATAATCAGAAATATAAAATACGTCAAAAAGTTTCCACTGTAATCACTTCCTGCTGCCTGGAGGAGGAGAAAAATATCCGGAAATTTTCTTAGTTGTCGTGATAACGGAACAAAAAGCAAGCTCCTGATTGGCTGAAAAATGTTAGTGCGAAATTTGCATTACTATTTATTTGTCTTATCTCTATTACTTGGAAAGAATAACATAAAAGTACTAATCACGAGTGATGGTGTGGTCATGGTGTGCCCCGATGTATTGCTTCAAGGTAATCTTTGACGCAAGCATTATTAACGTTCACCTTATTTATGACGGCGATAATGTGTAAAGATTTTGAGTAAATAAACTTTGGAAATAACGCACGCGGAAATTTAAGTATTACCCAACCCTGCATCTGCATCCTGCAGGTGACAGGTAGGCGATACCAACCCTTTCGCTTTCGCTTTTAGACTCGCGTTCTCATCTGCATGTCGCGACCTTTTTTCTATTGTTTACCCACTTCGCAGGCCCCTTTCCTTTTTAAATAATTTCTTTAATCAAAAGATTGTCGCTGCCAGGTGGTATGCGTACGAACCTTCCCTTATGGCCGCGTGATATTATTTGAATGTTATGTCAGGAAATTAATAGAATTGATATATTTTTGAGGTGGGCGTGAGTTAACCCATACACTTCTGGGTTATTGCCACAAAAGGTGCTTTTGCAGCAAATAATAATAATTAATGAGCTGTTGTTTCGTTAATAATGAACCATTTTTAACTAATAGAGAATAGATTCTAGAGTTTAGGGCAGAGGCAGTTTACGTACTGATATGTCTAATTGTACATGGGACCGCATAAAATCTAGATGAATGTAAAGTTCCTAAAATTTTAATTTGACATATTATCTGACATAAAAATTGACTTTAATTTGTTTTCTAAACGAAACCAATCAATTTTGAGCCATACACTCTCTCTTTCAAAAGCCTGGCACCCCCCTGTATTAGTATTAACAAATTAGGGTTTAAAGATTGTTTCAAGAAAAATGGATATAACTTAATGACTGCCGTAAAAGTACCTGGGCCATCCCATTATTTATGACCGTTTGTTATTATTATGTGGAAAGTACCGGATTGTTATAATTATAATTAAATATAGGCACAACAGGTAGGTTAGGTTGCTTAATATATATTTAAATATCTTTTTGTTGTAAAATTTGTTAGATTTTGAGGAATGGTTCAAGAATTGTCTTTTACCAAACATTCCTCAGAATAGCGTGATAGTAATGGACAATGCGAGCTATCACAGCGCCAATTACATAAAGCTCCAAGCTCAAATAATACAAAATTGGAGATTCAGAACTACATGGTGGCGAATGATATATATTTTGAAAAAAGTTACAAAAAGTGATCTTTTAGAAGTTTTAAAGACATTTTGTATAAAAAAAGTATATGTTTGTGACACATTGGCAGAAGAAATTGGACATACAGTGCTACGGCTTCCACACTATTATTTCATTTTTAACCCCATAGAGCATAATATGTGGCACCAGTTAAAATCACTGGTTAGGTCTGAAAATATTTCTCCGACTTTAAGTTCTAGTGCTGTAGAATTAATACGAAAATGCTTTAATGATGTTCCCCCAGGTAGTTGGAAAAATGCAGTCCGTCACGTAATAACTGTAGAAAATTCGTATATTAGTCTGGATCGTATAATTAATCCAATTTTTGATGAGGATAGCGATAGCGAAACAGAACTATCTATAGAATGACATTATAAATGTAAATAAATATAACTAGTAATATTTAAAAAAAATGTTATGTCATTTGATTACATTAATATAATCATATCATTACTTGTTTTCCTTAGTCCGTCCCTTCATACTTCACTTGTTTATTGCCAAGCTCTTGTCGACACAATGGGACCTACCCAGGAAATCATTAAGTCGTATCCAATTTTCGTGAAACGTACTGTACCAAAACATATTTATCGATTAGAAGAGCAACTTATCTACACTAAATACCATGATAAGATAAATTTCAAAAATGTTTGAGGCGTTAAATTCCGATTATTATGCCAGGAAATGAGTTATCGCAGTTTGGCCGGGCTAGAATTATTGCTGTGGCAAGAAGGACTATCTCGTCATCAGATAGCCAACAGACTGAACTTGGTTAGAAGTACTGTAAGTAGGACAATAAGTCGCTATGAAGTGCACAGCAGACCTCGAAGTGGTCGTCCTCGTGTTACTTCGATACGAGAAGACCGGTATATTGCTCAGTCAGCCAGTAGACCCGGTTAATAACCGTACCGTACCCGTACTAAGATCAACCTTCAAAAGGACATATAACCGTGTTATCTCTAGTGCAACAGTCCGTAGAAGGGGTTTATCATCAGGACTGCTGTACAGAAGGTCTTTAAGAGTTCCCTTGTTAACTGCTCTTCACCGAGCCATTCGCTTGCAGTGGGCAAGAAAGAATACATCAAAACTCGCTTTTGGCACAATGGAGACACGTGATTTTTACAGACGAGTCACGTTTTGGCCTAGTAAGTGATGATTACCGAGTAAAAGTATGGAGAGAACCACAGCGCATAAATCGACTTGAAAATGCAATCGCAGTTGCTCCTTACCGCGGTGGGACAGAAATGTTTTGGGCCGGTATCATGTTCAACAGACGAACTCCACTTATTCATATACCGGGGACAATGACTGGTCAATATTACCTTCAAAACATCATTAATGCTATAATTGTACCCCTAAGTAATGAATTAGGCAATCAGTTAATTTTTATGGATGACAATGCCAGGCCACATCGTACTAGAGCTATTCAAGAAACACTCGAAAACCAAAACATCAATATAATGGACTGGCCGCTTAACTCGCCCGACATGAATCCCATTGAGCATGTATGGGATTTTGTATCGAGAGCCATTTTCAATCGGAATAATTCACCAGGAAATGCACAGGAACTTGTTATTGCAGCTACTGAAGAATGGAGAAATCTCTCCCAGGAAACCATAAAAAATTTGATTATTGGGATGCATAGGCGCGTTAACTGATTACTGAGAAGTAGAGGCTCCAGTATTGAATATTAATTTGTCGTTTTAATCGTTTTTTTCGTTATTTTTTCAAGAATTTTTCATTTTTAAAAATTTTGTATCTAAATTTAATTTTTTATTTTTACGTGATAATTGATTTCAAAAAATTTGTTAATACCAAAGCTTTACATTATTGTTCAATACTACGATTTCAACGTTTTGAAAAGTGGTTAATATTCCTAATAATTAGGGGGTGCAAGACTTTTGAAAGTGAGCGAGATTAGACAAAAGAATCGCCATGCCACTCGAAGTAACCAAAAAAACGAATATTGTCGAAAAACCGTTTCGCAAACAACCAATGCGATATTTTTGCTTCTGCTGCATTAAAAATTAAAATCATTTCAACACAAATAAAGTCTATAATACAACGTGTCCAAGATAAGGATGGCCAGTACAGGGATCTCGGAAACCGTAAGAGATACGAAGTCGATTAAATGGAGGTAAAGTTGCGCATTTACGTGCCTAATAATATGCCGTTTAGTAAGTTTTAAAATTCCGAGTTGTTCTGGAGATATCCGGAAAAAACGAAATTCTGAAAAATGGTTTTATTGTTTTCCTGGGTTTTTTTGAGATCGAATTCTAAAGCAAATTGCACTTTTGCATTGCTCTATCTAACGGCGCTAATTGTTTTGTTATCCAACGAGTCGTCTTCGAAGGGCCATTATCAACTCTATTTTTTTAAATACGGTCCTGTTTTCCTGATATTGGAATTTGAGAGCTTTCTTTCTCCCGAATGCAACGATGTATGACACATCGTAGTTTAATGACGTTTCAAGGGTTTTTTGAGCAACGTCAGGAAATCTTGGGATACGGTCCTATATTTCTCCTAATTTTATAAATAATATCTCATAACTAAGCTCTAATTTTTTTACTTATGTTGGACTAGTTCAATAAATAACAAATAATTTAATAATAAACCACAAATACGTGAACAAAAATCATTCCAAAACAGTAATAAAACGAACAACGAAGGAACTACATAATGAGACTTTTTTTTAAGTGCCGATTGTATATATGTTTCCTTAGGCCTTAAATATTATGTAGCTAGTTTCAGGTAGTAGTTTATTATTTATTGACGTTAAATTTAAAATGGTAAAATTATGATAATACACTCCTCGACAACAAATGCCGGACAAATAATGTTAGTCGGGTTTATAGTGCTGTAAGTTTTTAAATTGTTTTCCGATCTTGGTGAAACTTTTAGCAAACTGTAAATTTGTGTCTCGGCTCGAATTTTTTAGTTTTATTTTTCAAAAAATTGTGTTGTCTTGATCATTATACAGGCAGAGACAAAAGTTACTTTTTTTCTTTAATTTCCTATCGCCCTGTGGAAAAATTGAGATGAAGAATTTAGCTTCAGTAAGCCTTGTTTTGAAGTGTGACGTTTCCTTAAGACGATGTTTTTTGATTCGTGCCATTATCTGGGCGTTAAAAGAAGATACAAATTTTTAAAGAAAGTATTGCAGTTGTGAAATTTCACAATTCAGAACTTTATATTTTCACCCAGTAGCATAAACAAATATCCAAATATTAATAACGCGCTTGCCACCTCGTGTTCTTATCATTTCTACCATGTGACGTGGCATGTTTTAAATGCATATTTTTTTTATGGTACTCGATAAAATAATGTACAGTGAATCATCTCATAACGGACACCTCTAATAAGCGGACTTCTCTATTAAGCGGACATTTTTTCATAGTCCGGAACTAGGTATATGAAATTCTATGAAAATCAACCACTCTTGGGCGGACTCTCCTTTGGGTGGACGCGGACACGGTGTTTTCATACAAAGAGTGCGAAAACCCTCTTCTAAACGAAAAAAAATTTTTTTTAAAGTATTTGGGAGACGAATAAATACGGTGTAGAAACTCTCTGAAAACAGACCGTATGCGTGGCATAGCGAAAGGACTTCGCCTAATGAAAGTATGTGTGATTCCCCGACAGCAGTCCGCCGTTTATTTTTGAGTTGTAAGGTTAAAATCGTAAACAATGGCACAAAAATGTCGCGTTTTGAGTCTGAAAGAGAATATTGATGTTGTGGAAGCTTGTAATTTGATAACAATGATTTGGGCGAGTTCATTAACATTGATAGCAATGTGCTATTAGAAGATGATGGTGATCCCATTCCTACCGATTATGTAGTCCAAACTGAAACCATATCACTCTGATGAAGAAGTTGAATGCAGTAATCAAACAAGTGTCACCAATTATCAACAAGCCATTAGTATGGCAAAGGAATTATAAGAGTATGCAAAGAATAGAGGTGACTCTACAGCAATGGAATTGTTATAGCATCAGACTTGGGATTACATTTTCTAGATTGCAAGTATAAAACTCAAACACGTCAAACTACGTTATTGGATTTTTTTAGTACTATATCCTAACTAAAACTAGAGTATTTTTGTTATGTTATGTTTATTTGTACATACATAGTAATAATTTTGCATTTACATATTACCTAATAACAAATTTCCCATGGGCGGACACGTCTGTTAGGCGGACACATTTAGACGGTCCCGTAGGTGTCCGCCTAAGAGAGGTTTCACTGTAATTGTGAATAAAATTGAAAAACTGCATTAATTTCTTTAAAAATTTGCATCTTCATTTGAGAAGTAGTTAATGACGTGATTTAAGAAACATTGTATTAAGAAAAGGTCACGCTTCAAAATATTGAGCTAAATTGTACTGCTAAATTTTTCCACAGTGCGTTAAGAAATTAAGGCCAAAAAACTTTTGTTTTTGCCTGTACAATGATCAAGACATTCCAAATGGGTGTTCGGTGAAACACAGAATTTATTATTTGTTCGGTTTAAAGTGTTTTTTGAGAACTAAAATTCAGGCTAACATTTCGAGACACAAGTCTACATTTTGGTAAAAATTTCTCCAAAATCGGAGAACCATTTCAAAACTATACACGATTATAAACCTAACTAACATTATCTTTGTTCGTAATTTATTGTCGAGGAGTGTATAAACGCTTGAATTGCGAATGTACGAACAAATAATGACAATTTTGCAATGTCCGATAGTTATAGTATTCTCACGGTAGATTTTAATATTGTTTTTAGTGTTAAAATTGTTAAAATATCTTACCGTAAACATAACTAAACAGTTAATACGTTAGTCGTTTAGCTATTCAAAAAGTGATAAATAACTGTGAAATAACTATATACTTTTTTTTTAAATTTGAAAAAGTATCGGTGGTCGTGTTTATGGGTATTATAGATTTGCTTTATAGTTATTTACTTTAATGTGTTTATTTTATTATAGACGTAAATTAAAAAATATATATAGTTGCACAACCGTTTAGTTGAACTAAAAAATGTTAAATAAGTACATATTATAATTTTTATACGACGCCACGGACTGGCAGCCATAAATATTATTTTTATGTGTGCAAGACAAGTTTTGCCTTCTGTTAATCAAACTGTGCAACATTTCTTTAAAAATATTTATGTAATTTTTTTTTATGATCAAACACAAGCACTACAGGAAAATTCTTTAAGGCACTCTGGGAGTGGTATGCGTGCGCGCATAAAGCGATTCACGATAGTTTCGAATCATTGGAGGTTGTACTCGCGTTGGGAAACACAAATTCGGGAAGGTCGTTCCATAAGGATGACGTCCTCCAGATGAAGTAATTGTTCAATAATGAAGTTAGAGGAGTACTAAGCTTAACCACATATGGATGGGCGGCAGTGGTTCGTCGTGTATTTCTGCTTGCGGAATTAAGAGGGCAAGGTCAGCCGAACATTTTCCAAGGAAATATCTGTAAAAGAGAGTCAAATCACCAATCTGCCTTAGCTGTTCCAGGCTGTCGAGGTTCTTCATCAGCTCGTGGTCTCCGATCAGACGAATGGCCCTCTTTTCGATGGAATTCAGTAGCCGAAGAGTATGATTGGGTGCGGAGCTCCAGACAAGAGAGCAGTACTCTAATGACGGTCGAATCTGGACTTTGTATAGTGTCAAAAATTGTTGAGGTGTGTACAACTTTGGCGATTGCCACAACGTGGTTATGACAAGACATATTTCCTACCAGATTGACGCCTTGTTAACCTTTGGGTTTCCTTAGCGTTAAATTTGACTTGGTTACTGTCACCCCAAGCGAAAATTTCTTCCAGGTCTTTGTTGAGGCGTGATACTTCATGCTGTCTGCGAAGATGTGCGTCGGGAGCCGATGTTTGCGCATTCAAAGAGAAAGATGAGATAACAAGTGTGCTATCGTCAGCAAAGCCAAAAACGTATTTTTTTGTTTTCACAAGAAGGTCGTTAATATAGAGTAAGAAGAGGGTGGGAGACAATATGGACCCTTGAGGAACACCGGTATTGATGGTGAAGATATCTGAGAGAAATCCGTAAATCGTAACTTGCAAGGAACGGTCCTTAAGAAAGCTAGACACATGCACAGAATCGACGGAGCATATCATACGATCGCAGTTTACTTAGAATCCGTTTATGCCAAACACGATCAAAGGCTTTAGAAATATCCAGTGCAATAGCCCGAGACTATCCATGATGTTCGATTGCGTTGGTCCAAAGATGGGCGACGTAGGCTAGAAGGTCTCCCGATGATCAGGACTTCCGAAAATCATATTGATGATCGCTGATAATGTTGAGGCCCTCCAAATAGAAGTTGTTGGTTAATATCTTTCTCCATTACTTTTGTTACAACTGAAAACAAAGTGACTGGTTGATAGTTGTCAGGCAGGATTCGCATTCCTTCCTTTGGTATAGGCTGGACTCGCACCGCGCACGATGGAAATATTCCTTTTTTGTAGGATAAGTTGAAAAGTCTAGAAAATATTGGTGTTAGTTGATCTGCGCATTTTAGATAAATGAAACATAGTGTTGGCAATAGAACAATATGCGGTTTGTATTTTATGTCAAGATTTTAATAGTTTTTAACCCCATTAAATCACTTCTTAGTTTTTACTATTTTAAATTTTGTTATCACCAAAAATATAGAATTTTATTTCATCTATTTTCTTTGCGGTGGCATTTTCAGCTTGCACTATGAAGGACCCCGCAGTTTTTAAATGGAAATTGGGTTTCACTCAAATTTACTAAAAAGTATTGCATCATACGAATTGTATTATCCTGATAAATGTCTCCATGGTCGCAATGAAAAATAATGACAGGATTTCGAGATACGAGCCATACAAGGTGGTGATGTTTCAAGTCCAAAAGTCGTATCTGACCGGTACGTATTACGAATAATGATCAATATATTCACGTATATTCTCATAAACATCGTACATATAAATATATATAGATATCTACCCTCTTCATGTATATGCACACATACACGAGATTTTCGGATTCAACGCCACCCGAGAATGAGAATATACGTGAATATATTGATCATTATTCGTAATACGTACCGGTCAGATACGACTTTTGGACTTGAAACATCACCACCTTGCATGGCTCGTATCTCGAAATCCTGTCATTATTTTTGATTGCGCCCATGGAGACATTTTATCAGGATAATACAATTCGTATGATGCAATACTTTTTAGTAAATTTGAGTGAAACCCAATTTCCATTTAAAAACTTCGGGGTCCTTTGCATTGTTTTTCTGCAATTATGTTCATGGAGTAAATGTTCAAAGAAATCCTTTGGTTTATTGTTATGGAGAAAACTTTTATCATATTACACCAAATATCAAGAAAGTAAACAGGTCTCTTGGAGAAAATAGACTATTTCTTTGGCTTTTGGGTAAAATTTCGGTAATCTGGGTTCAATCCGACTGAATTTGAATTTGTTCGGGTTAAAAGCATTAATTTTATAATCCAAAAATAATACAGATTTGAGATTGCATGATGGAACTTTTGTTGGTGATTGGTGCCCTAAAGGCTTCATTAGGACCATTCTTTTACAAACCGCACCCGTTTTAACCTTAACATCTTAGAATCGTCCGACAATTTTGTTTAGTTATTTATATACATTCAATTAGTTGACACGTATTTCAGGATTTTGTTGAAAAAATTTTTTTTTCGAAAATATCCACACATAAATATTTGTTAATTTGCTGGATTTTCTCGAAATATTTTCATGTTTGACATTTAATATCTCCAGTTATACTGATCGGATTAACGTCGGTCTTTTTTTAATTTTACACTTCGTTGCGTTAACTTTCGAAATGTATTAAAAGAAATTGTCATCACGAGAAATAATAACGATTTAATTCTTTAAATAGTTTTAACATGCTGTTCACCTATCTTAAATTAATTTACTAAAATACCACTTTGTTCTTTATCTTCTTATCTAAAAAAACCCATTCTTCGAGAAAGTGGCACCTCTTTTACTTTGGTAACAGGGTAAGTGTGTGTCCACAACGGCGCACCGCCCCTCGCACTTAGCCTGGCACCATAGCACCGCACAGCCTCGCTCGAGCTTCGCACAGTAGTTCATCGACATCGTGATATAAATATGGACTGTGCGTATATGATAATGCATATAGATATTTTTGATTATATTATTACTTGGATTTTATGTAGGAAAACAGTATTTAAAATAACAATTAATAACACCAGTATTTTGTAGACTTTTCAACTTATCCTACAAAAAAGGAATATTTCCATCTTGCTGGAAGATGGCGAGAGTCCAGCCTATTCCAAAGAAAGGTAAGAGAACCCTGCCTAACAACTATCGACCAGTCGCATTGCTTTCAGTTATATCAAAAGTAATGGAGAAAGCTATTAACCAACATCTTCTAAAGTACCTGGAATGCTTCAACATTATCAGCGATCATCAATATGGTTTTCGGAAGTCCAGATCAACTGGAGATCTTCTAGCCTATGTCACCCATATTTGGAACATCGCAATTGAACATCATAGGGAGTCTCGGGCTGTTGCACTGGATATTTCTAAAGCTTTTGATCGTGCTTGGCATGAGGGGCTTCTAATTAAACTGCGATCCTATGGTAATCCCAGTCGATTCTGTGCATGGTTGTCTAGCTTTCTTAAGGACCACTCTCTGCAATTGGCGATTGACGGATTTCTCTCAGACACCTTCACCATCAATGCCGGTATTCCTCAAGGGTCCATATTGTCTCCCATTCTCTTCTTACTCTACATTAACGACCTTCTAGTGAAAACTAAAAATCCGATATTTAGTTTTGCTGACGATAGCATACTTATCTCATCTTTCTCTTTGAATGCGCAAACATAGGCTGCCGACGCACATCTTCGCAGATAGCATGAAGTATCACGCCTCAACAAAGACCTGGAAGAAATTTTGGCTTGGGGTGACAGTAACCAAGTCGAATTTAATGCTAAAAAAACCCAGGCAGCAGTTTTCTCTAAAAAGGTTAACATTACAGAACCGGATATAGTCATGGCCGGACACGCAATCCCACTGGCTTCATCTATTAATTTGCTGGGAGTCAATCTGTGAGGAAATATGTCTTGGCATAACCACGTTGTGGCAATCGCCAAGATAGCTTCTCAGAAGCTTGGGGTACTCTTCCGAGCCAAAAAGTTCTACACACCTCAACAATTTTTGACACTATACAAAGCCCAGATTCGACCATCACTAGAGTACTGCTCTCATGTCTGGAGCTCTGCACCCAAACATGCTCTTCGGCTGTTGGATTCCATCGAAAGGAGGGCTGATCGGAGATCACGAGCTGACAAAGAACCTCGACAGCCTAGAACATCGAAGACAGGTTGGGGATTTGACTCTCTTTTACAGATATTTTCATGGAAGGTGCTCGACTGACCTTGCCCTCTTAATTCCTACCAGAGCGACGAATAGCAGAAATACACGACGAGCCACAGCCGCCCATCCATATGTGGTTAAGCTTAGTACTCCTCGAACTTCATTATTTAAGAATTCTCTCATCTGGTGGACTTCATCCTTATGGAACGACCTTCCCGAGGTCGTTTTTCCCAACGAATATAACCTCCAACGATTCAAAACCAACGTGAATCGCTTTTTGCGCACACGTACCACCCCCAGAGTGCCCTAAAGGATTTTTCCTATAGTGCTTGTATTTGATCATAAAAAGAAAACATGTTAAAAATTATTCCATTATACCTTATTTTTTTCTAATTAATTAATTACGAGCGTGTTTAAACATATTTTTTAATGTGACATCCTTGATATTAACTGATTTTCCCGTTTTTCACGTCAGATTCTGAACCAATACCTCTTTGTTATATTAGCGTCTAAAATAATATCTTTAACCAATACCCCTTTGTTATATTAGCGTCTAAAATAATATATTTTTCATCGGAAGAAAATGACAACGCACAGTCCATGTTTATATCTCGATGTCGAGAGACAAGCTGATGGACAGGCAAGGCAATTAGCTAGGCTCGGTGCGCCGTTGTGGACACTACTGTGTGGTGCTTTGGTACCAGGCGATGTGCGGTACTCCGTTTTTAATCTTTCCAAAAAATTACAGTAACCTTCATAATTTAAAAATCGATTATCGAAGTATCCATTCACCACCTCCTCGGTAGTTTAAACGAAAATAAAAACATTACCAAAGTAAACATTGTAACTGCTATCAATTTATTGCTCAAGCATAATTTAGTTAAGATAATATCGCAAAAAGCTTGTGGGTGTGTGGCACAAATATTAAGATCATTCAGAAAGATCTTGCATATAAGTACGAAGTGCCAGCTGCATTTTAAAGTAACACAGTGTTGGGTTACAGGGACGTGTGGTGATATTTTTAAGGAGGGGAAGCAGTTCCATTTACTTTTTAGGTTATTTTAAGTATCTTCAAATTGCCAATATTACGTTCCAATTATTATGTTCTATTATACAGAGTTTCTCACTTAAAACTCCGAAAACGGACGGATATATTTTAAATACATAAAAAGCCATCGTTATATAAGATCAATTAGCATTTGACTAGGGATGTGCGATACTACCAAAAGTACCGGTATTTGTGGATGGATATGTATCGACTTGGAAGTATCGGTCTGGTACAATAACGTTAAGTAAAACTGGTAAAGATTGTTTCATGAAAAATGGATACGACTTAATGATTTCCTGGGTCGGTCCCATTGTTTCGACAAGAGCTTGGCAATAAACAAGTGAAGTATGAAGGGACGGACTAAGGAAAACAAGTAATGATATGATTATATTAATGTAATCAAATGAAATAACATTTTTGAAATATTACTAGTCATATTTATTTACATTTATAATGTCATTCTATATATAGATAGTTCTGTTTCGCTATCGCTATCCGCATCAAAATTAATTATAATTGGATTAATTATACGATCCAGACTAATATACGAATTTTCTACAGTTATTACGTGACGGACTGAATTTTTCCAACTACCTGGGGGAATATCATTAAAGCATTTTCGTATTAATTCTACAACACTAGAACTTAAAGTCGGAGAAATATTTTCAGACCTAACAAGTGATTTTAACTGGTGCCACATATGCTCTATGGGGTTAAAAATGCAATAATAGGGTGGGAGCCGTAGCACTGTATGTCCAATTTCTTCTGCCAATGTGTCACAAACATATATTTTTTAATTAAAAATGTCTTTAAAACTTCTAAAAGATCACTTTTTTTATAACTTTCTTCAAAATATATATCATTCGCCGCCATGTAGTTCTGAATCTCCAATTTTGTATTATTTGAGCTGGGAGCTTTATGTAATTGGCGACTGTGATAGCTCGCATTGTCCATTACTATCACGCTATTCTGAGGAATGTTTGGTAAAAGACAATTCTTGAACCATTCCTCAAAAACTAACAAATTTTACCACAAAAAGATATTTAAATATAAATTAAGCAACCTAACCTACCTGATGTGCCTATATTTAATTATAATTATTACAATCCGGTCCTTTCCACATAATAATAGCAAAGGGTCATAAATAATGGGATGGCCCAGGTACTTTTACTGCAGTCATTAAGTTATATCCATTTTTCGTGAAACAATCTTTACTGTGAGTACCGGACATTGTTTTCTATTAAAGGATATAAAACTGAAGAAAAATATTTTTTGAAATTGCTTTTGGAGATAATTTCTGAGAAGCGACTGATAATATTTAGTCAGTGGGCGGGTCCTATGCGAAAATATAGATGAATCCAATTTCCAAATCCAATAATTGATAATAAAAATGATAATTAATAATTAAAACCAGTTATTAATAAGGTTAAAACTGGTCGTATTAGAGATTTTTAAGTAATGTTTAGTGGCGCAGAGTTTGTCTCTTAAAAGTTTCATTTTTGTGATATTAACAGTAACCAAAATTTTTAAATGGGACACCCTATATATTATTTCTTAAATTAATTAAGCATTAATTAAGCATACTTAGCTTTACAATAATATTCAAAAATAATCTAAAATGCATTACATACATACGGGCGTCGTTTGGGAGTGGCAAGGTGGGGCACTTGCCTCCACCCGGAAGTGGCAACTTTATACATCAATAATCTCTTATTTTATTAGCGGAAAAGAGAGTATGTTTTTTCTATTTTTCTCAAATTTGGTATGTATCTTTAATAATGTCTAAAGTAAATTCGACATTCGTGGTGGAAGGATGGGCCCGATTAAAAAAATTTTTCTGACCAAAGATGTTTATTTTTGGTCGTAGAACACGATACGCCAATAAAAAATATGGGATCCCATTTGAAAATCTTAACTTACCGTCACCCTCGCCCGGGGGTTGACGGGGGGGGGGGTGGGGGGGTGGGGTGGGGGGGGGGGGGTGGTGTTTAAATTGCAAACTATCCTCCTCCAGAACCAAACAACTTTTTCCCCAGACATTTTTCGCCTGAAATGCGATGCACCGGAGTTATTCCGGGGTGACGACCTTTTTTCAACACCCTATACATGTCGTAAAACCCGGATCGTTCTAAAAGTCCTGAAAAATCTTCAAAAATGTAAAACTCTCCTCGAAAAAAAATTAATTTTGTTCGTCTATTGTGACTGTGAAGTATAATGAGAATTTGTCAAAATTTCTGTGGAGTTATCTGAACTCACACCCTACGGCATCCATTTTTCTGGTATTTACTATAAATTATTGACCAAATTGAGGTGTATATTTTGGGTTCTTTCGTGGTCTATAAAAAATTTCACGGCGCTTTTCCCTGCAGCGGGTTTTTTTCCTTTTTTGCTATCATTGGCGTCCTGGGTTTTAAGTTCATAAAATTACTCATTTTATCATTGCCACGCCATACAAGACTTTCTAACGACGCTCATGCCGATAGAGATGCGAACGTTGCTCGTTGAATATACAGGGTCGCTTATATGTATGGAAACGGTCGATTATTTGCTAAAGTAAGATAGCTAGCGAAGAATGCTAAATACAAAACTTTTAGGGTTTTTAGAAATCTATTATACTACACATAAACTCAGTATACAGGATCAGTCAAAAAGCCATGGAAGAACAAAGTTACTTTATTTTAAACGGAACCCCCTGTATATTATTCAATATTTCAATTATCTACAAGATTCCAAAAAAAAATGTTGAGCATACCACATACTCAATCTTAACCGTTTTCGAGATATCGAGTTTCGAATTTCGTTTTCAAATAAATCTAATAACAATAATAAAAAAAGACAAACTAAGTTTTAGTAAACAACAATTTAAAATCCTATTTTATAAGGTGTTCAAAGTGTCCACCGTTTACCTCCTGGCAGTAATGAATTCGGTGAACAAAATTTTGTAGCGAATCTAAAAGGATATTGGGAGCAATACTGGAAATTTCATGCATTATTCTTTGTTGCAAATCTTCGATATTTTGAGGCTTATTTTTGTACACTAAATTTTTGATATGGCCCCAAAGTAAAAAGTCAAGAGGCGTCATATCAGGAGACCTAGCAGGCCATTCAATTGCACCTCTGCGCCCAATCCATTTACCAGGAAAAGTTTCCTTTAGATATTCCCTCACCATCCGTCCAAAATGTGGTGGGGCCCCATCTTGTTGAAACCATATTTGTTCAGCCGGTAAATTGGGATTATTATGGTTCGGGAATAATCGTCTGAGCTGTGGAACAATATTCTCTTGTAAAAGTAATAAATATCGTTCAGAGTTCAAATTTCCATAATGTGGATGTCGGTCTGACCAATATCTACAGTTGTGTCGATTTACGTAGCCGTTTAAACAAAACGTTGATTCATCAGAAAATAAAATGTGGTTGACAAACTTGACATTTTGATTCAAATTATCCAAAATGATTTCGCAAAACTGAATTCTGCGATCAAAATCGTCTTCACTCAATTCTTGTAACAAATGAATTTGATATGGTTTGAATTTTTCTCTTTTGGTAATTTTTTTAATGGCATATTGACTCATATTATGATTTAAAGCCCGCTGTTGCGTCGAATTTATTGGATTTTCTACCACATCTAGAGAATTTTCTTCATTAATAACGCTTACCGGTCTTCCACTTTTTGGTCGATCTTTCATACCTCCAGTTTCATGAAAACGCTGCAATGTTTTGGAAACAGTTGATTTAGTTATAGGTTTCCGATCTGGATGCAATTCATTGAAAATATTCCACTTGGGTAAAACTCCGTGTCCTATCACCGAACCCTATCATCATTAAAATTTCAATGCGCTCGGTATCACTTAAACGTGCCATATTTACGCGAAAATTGTTCACAAATTGTAAATGTAAGCATTTTTGGCATATCTGTTGTCAAGATGACAAAACAACATTGTTATGAAGATAAATATTTTCTAAGGTAACTTGATGGCGCAGAATTAATAAATTTAATAATTTATTTGAAAACGAAATTCGAAACTCGATATCTTGAAAATGATTAAGATAGGGTATGTGCTGTGCTTAAAAATTTTTTTTAGAATCTTGTAAATAATTGAAATATTGAATAATATACAGGGGGTTCCATTTAAAATAAAGTAACTTTGTTCTTCCATGGCTTTTTGACTGATCCTGTATACTTAGTTTATGTGTAGTATAACAGATTTCTAAAAACCCTAAAAGTTTTGTATTTAACATTCTTCGCTAGCTATCTTACTTTAGCAAATAATCGACCGTTTCCATACATAAAAGCGACCCTGTATTTCGAAACGCCTCTGGTCCGCAAAACACAAAATAATTCCCAAATTATGCGATATGTTTCAATTACGCCCTGGCTGGCCAAAAACACGCTTGAGGCCCATTCTTAAGTCTATTATACACTGTTGTAGTTCGGCCTACGCTTTCTTTTTTGGACTTAATTGAGAGGTGTAACGAAAACGCGTGGTTGCTTTATGTTATCTGAAGGCAGCTGCACCGAATGACAATTTAATAAGAATTTTTTGTGAGGTAGGTACCTAATATAGATATTTTTATCTTTTCGTTCTATGTTTGGAGATTGAAATAACGATGACATTTTCGATTTTATTGTAATTAATAGAAATGGACACTCGTGCACGTACGAGGGTGAAGTGGAGGAGCTTCAACATTTTTGTAATCCTTAAAAGAAAAATCAAAAAACAATTATAAATTAATTGTTTTAACTAGTGTTGTGATCGCTCGATCACTCGATTATTAAAATAATCGAAATCGCTCGATTATTAAAAAAACCGCCCGAGTTATCTATTCAGGCGAAAACCGTCGCTCGTCACTTATTATCTTTCACTCGATACCCGAGCGTCGCTTGACGCCGGCGGAAATATACCGCTGTAGTGTGATCGAGTTAAAAAAACGGCTCGTACATTGGAACAGTTTTTCGCTCGATAGGAAATACCCTAGTTAATATATTCATTCATTCATTCATAATAAATTCAGTCGAAAAACCGAAAAATATCGCCTGTCACTTGATACACGATCTTCGGCCTACGCGCCGCGCCATCCGATTGGCGACGTTCGAGTTTGACGCTGAGCAGGTACACGACATACGTCTTTCTTAAAGGCACACAAACGAGAAGGTTCATATAAAAAATATGCCAAATCCCTTAGCGGAGTCATCGCGACATTGGTTTTGTAAAGTTTTGTTTTTACTGGCTAGCCAGCGGCGTAGTTTAGGTCTCCGATTGTAAATATTAAAAAATTAAAGGATATAATTTTAAAATTTTTATTTACTATAAACTTGAGAAAACTTCTCAAAAATCACATAATACTAGAAATTGTTAATGAAAAATAACAAAATGAACAAAATGGTTAACAAAATATATAGAAAAATTCGTTGGTAATCTTATAGTAAACATTTTTAAATCTAAACAGGAACTTTTTATTATTAAACTCAAGAAGACTTCCTAAAAATAACATACATTATAGAAAATGTTAATGGAAAATAAGAACACGAGCAAAATAGTTATCAAAACATAAGTATCGACAAATTTTTTAGTAACCAAAAGTAAACATTCTTAAATTTATACAGGAACTTTTAGGTAACTATAAACATGAATTTAAAACAATAATCACCTATTTGACAAGCCATTTTAAATATCTACTTATTTTATGCTCGTAGATTGAGAAAGATGTGAAGAAAAATGGTAATGCTTTTTGTTTTAAAAAGCACAAGATAAACCCGAACAATAAATACATATTTGAGTGATTTTTTTGGAGTTTTTTTGTTTGGTATCGAGAAACGTGGTAAAAATTCACAATTAAATAAATTTCTGGAATTTTTTTGGTGGCTACTACAATTTTTTAGCTAAACCTGTGCCCACCCATAGTTACATGCCTGCTATATACCCTACCTGATCACATGTAAACGGCTAGGCTGCCGGTCGAGCAGTCGGTGACGTCATCGCTTGGAGAATTGCAATTTCAAGCGATTCACTCGATTATCGAGTATCAAGTATTCGATTATTAAAATCATCGGTTTTTCCCAGCACTAGTCAAAAGTTATTAAGCCGTTTCCAAGCTAATACACACCGTATAAGTCAGCATATGAATGAAATTCCTAACTTAATTCTTATAGGACCTGATGCACTATTGCAGGACCCTATATATGCTCATGTACTTCTGTTTCTTCAAAACTGTATTCAAAATAAAACCCAAAGGTCTATTTAAATTATACATACATAAAAAATAATAAAGACGAAAAAACACATCAGAAAAGATATAGAAGCAGCATTATCCTCCTGATGCCAGTGATATTACAATGACACAATCCTGAGACGTATATAAAAAGGATATAAGGCAGGATAATCACCGAGATACAGAGGACGATGTGTAGACAAAGCTTTGTTTTGGGGATAATGTGTACTGTATATGCGCAGCTTTTATATGGAGAGATATGGCTTTCCTTATAAGCTGGAGATTTTCAAATGGAAATATAAGGTTCCTATTTATTTCGAAGGTGGATTTCTAGGCCTCGTAACAAAAATTATTAGGAGGTATATTCCGCGGAGGGAATACGGTTTGATACCTCTCCTTATACAAAAGTTTTTATGTTAGTAGGTATAGGGTTTATGATGCCTATACCATGATATTAGTTCCTAATAGAGTTTTCCTCAGTGAAACTGAAGTGCGATATTTTTCACACCTAATATTTTTGCAGCTTTTTCAATTAAACAAACCAAATTTTGGGGATGGGGAAGATTTGTACAGCGTCACCATTAAAGTTGAAACCATACGGGGGCAAAAATGTGTTGTTTGATTTAATTAAAATAGTATAGTAAAGTAGGTAAAATTAGACTTCGCCATAAGTTTTTGCTTCAATAACAGCTAAAAATTACATAATTAAATGTGACCATGCTGCTTCTGTTTACAGTCAAATTTGAGATTTCTTCACAAAATGTCGAAAAATGACATTTATTGATCGAATTTTCAAAAATTATATTTGGAAAAGTAGTTTGTATTGTAATTTTTAAATTTGAATCACTTATGATAAATTTTTTTTCTACAGGGTGTTATGGAAATGACGATTTATATTTAAATGGGTGACTCCTGGGGTGTCCTATGGGAAGAGGTTTATGCTCATCACGTGCCCTGATGATAGTGTGGGTCCGCATAATAAGCTTATACCCACTAAACCCCATTCGGCTTCTTATTTCCAATCTCGGAACATAACCGGCATATCGTCGAGAGTAAAAAATACATAGTGAAACAGAACAAATTACAGTAAATCACTTAAAGCAACACACAGACACCCACGAGTTTCAAATTAGTTTTTTTGAAGATATGCACCTATTATCAGATTACGCAAAAGCACTAAACGCTAACACATAATTACACTATCGTACACATAGAACAACAGCACACACAGAAGATAGGATACAAACTATTTCGCAATAGAAAGTCAGAAATAATAAAAACGCTAATTTCTAATGGGGCTAAAACAATTTTTAATCCTTGTATGAAGAATGATGAAATAATTATGTTGACAACAACAGGACCTCCCCTTCAGTCTTAACATAGACGAGTCCAAACAAGGGTTTAGTGCTTCGTTCATACAGGAAAGTAATATTACAGAAGGAAATCCCACAATTTATGAATATAATCTTATCAAATATCGAAAGTGGCAACGCTGTATTTTTAGATATTTCCAAATAACGCAATATCGATCCACCGAATAACCCCGAAACAGACTGAAACGTGTAGTTACTACAAATTTTTAGATGTTAAATACCAATGTGTGAAAAAATTATATTATTTTGCAGACCAGCGGATGAAACTTTATACAATAAGGGCGTATTTTTGTCTACACAGTAGATTTAAAATACTAATTCAGATTGAATGGTACTTAGATGTGTTCATGAGATGCATACAAATTTACGCGAAAACTAATGTGAATTTGTGCTTTTGTTTTTGTGTTTTGTGAGGTTATTGTGCCGGTTTTTGTTTGGATTACATACTTGGTGATTTTTTATAAATTAAGTTGGTTTTAAATAAGGCGGTAAAGGTAAATAAAATTGCAGTTGCTTTTCTAAAGTGTAAAATGGCATTTAAGTTGTTCAGTTCCGACGGGTGTCGTTCGAATTGAACAAATGAGAACATACCTGACCATTTATAAACACCGCGGCGGTTGGTTCGAGTCAGTTCAAGTTTATAAATCAGAGATTGTTTCCCAGCGAACTGAATTGAACGTAAAAGTTTATAATAATGTACCCTGAAAAATAAACAACTTCCAATCTGTCAAGCGGTTATTGACTTTCTAAAGAGTGACAACACTGCTCAAAATTCACTGACGTTTTCCGCCATATGTTGTTTTGTTTATCTTTCCCCCAGTGTCACCACATGCTTAATTTTGGCTTGACGTCAGGTCATGTACAGGGCATATTAAATTAAAGCGCCATTTTTGGATAATTTTCTTCAATTTGTTTTCATCTCAGGAATTGCCGGTTTCAATATAATACGTCATTTCCATAACACCCTGTATATATTTTTTGGCAATATCTATTTTTATTGAACACGGAAGTCGACACTACCAATCTATTTATTTATTTATTTATACAATACTCATTGTCTAAAGTCATTCTTTATACGGAAATTCTACCAAAATATTCATTTTCCTCCAAAAATTCAATTGCAGGCTCCATCTAGAGCAAACTTCTAGTTACTTCAATGATTTAACCAGCGAATCTTGGCTCTGTTCCTGACCCCTTAACCTGGTTACGCTGTTGCGCCTCTGTTGAGGTCCCTTTTTTAACACTAAAATAAACGCCTTGATAAATGCATTAAATATACATTGGGATAATCCCGTCTATAAAAACAAGTTTACTTTCAAGTACATGATGAAATTATAGGTGTTTTTCTAAAACCTTGAAAGCACTGTTCCGTGTGACATTGTAATAGACGGTAAAAAATCTAGAATAAGCGAACATTTCTATTAGATTGTTCTTAAGTGAATTTTTAGAATTCAAAGATTTTGTTTTATTTGGGTAAGTTACTAATAACTAACTAACTTACTTATTACAAAATAGCGGACACAAAAACTTGATACGTCATGGAAAAGGGAATTTAGGGAGCGTATTGTGGAAAAAAATTGATACATTCCTATTTAAAGTAAGAGAGTGGTTTTCACTTCCGGTTAAACCGGACGCGAAAGGCAATTGTTTTTTCTGAGAATACGGACCCAAATTTCACATTTTTACCCGTAGCGCACCAAAATATGTTGCAGCAAATGGTCAAATTTCAATTCGAAATTTTTTTGTCATTTACACCTATAAGTATTATCCTGGGACACACTGTAGGTCTAGTGAGAAGTAAATAGGTTCCAAGTTTATAAAAAAGAAAAAAAATCACTGTTGGTGAAAATTTACGAACAATTACTAGGTTTCTATTTAAAATAAGAAAGGGATTTTCACTTCCGGTTAAACCGGACGCGACAGGCAATTGTTTTTTCTGAGAATACTGCCCAAATTTCACATTTTTACCAGTAGCCCAGCAAAATATATTTCAACAAATGGTCAAATTTCAATTCCAAAATATTTTATCATTTACAACTATAAGTGTTATCCTGGGACACACTGTAGGTGTGGTGCAAAGTAAATAGGTTTCCGAGTTTATAAAAAAAAAAAAATCACTGTTGGTGAACATTTACGAACAATTGGTAGGTTCCTATTTAAAATAAGAAAGTGATTTTCACTTCCGGTTAAACTTGACGCGACAGGCAATTGTTTTTTCTGAGAATACTGACCCGAATTTCAAATTTTTATCAGCAGAACAGCAAAATATGTTGCTGCAAATGGTCAAATCTCAATTCGAAAATTTTTTTGTCATTTACACCTATAACTGTTATCCTGGGATACACTGTAGGTCTAGTTCATAAAAAAGGAAAAGTCACTATTGGTGAAAATTTAGGAATAATTGGTAGGTTCCTATTTAAAATAAAAAGTGATTTCACGTCCGGAAAAGCCGGAAGCGACAGGTAATTGTCTTTTTATGACAATACTGACCCGAATTTCAAATTTTTACCAGCAGCGCAGCAAAATATGTTGTAGCAAATGGTCAAATTTCAATTCGAAAGTTTCTTGTCATTTACACCTATAAGTGTTATCCTGGGACACACTGTACGTCTAGTTCATAAGAAAGGAAAATTTACGAACAATTTATAAATTTGACGTTAGTAACGTTGCGGAATGGTTTATTGGACCAAGAAAAAAATTATTGCGATATAGGGACATAATGTATCTGATATGCGTATTCTTAACGGTCGATGAACGGTCATAAATTGGTACCATAAACATACCAGGTACAGTAGAATTTGACAGTTTTAATGTAATTTTAATGGTCCTTTTCACATATTAGCTGTCTCGTAATTTATCAACATTGAACGTACAATGCTTAAGTTTATTGTATCTAAATACTTTGTAATCAGCCGACATTTACCAATTTTACCAAATTTGTGCTAGTTAGAATATAGTACAGGGTGCCCCAAAACAAAACGAATAAAAACTATTAATTTATATTCATTGAATATTATTTATTGTATAAAGTCCGACCCTCCCTAATATTTTATCGTACCGTCAAACTAAAAAAGTCCGACCCTCCCTAATATTTTATCATCCCGTCAAACCAAACTGTATAGATCCAGCAACCGTGCCTCGGTCTAGGTAAATGACGATTATGACGAGACTTGCTCGCACGTGCGATTAAGTAGTGCAGTTTCTCTGTAGTAACAGGTGGCGGGTTTGTTCGGTATTCCAAACATAATGAGGCCGTTGTTGATCAATTTTCTACAATTAAGAACCGAAGAATGGACTTTACGTTTAAGCACTATTGTGTAGGGTCGATAAATGTTTTGTATTTCGATAAATGATACTCGATATGATTTTAAACCATTTTATTTAAGAATTTAAACTAAAAAACACTGAAAATATTAAGAATGCGAACTTGTCAGTCTCGTGGCTCGATTCGTTCTCGTCATAAAACAGTTAACTATTGTTCTCGTCTTGGTCGCGCCTAATGACGTACCGGTAGATGGCGTAGTGGTATTAGGCATCATTCGGTTTTCTTGATAACTCGTAGATGGCGGTAGTAGTATTGGACATCATTCGGTGTTATAGATAGCTCATAGATGGCTTTAGTAGTATTAGTAGTGGACTTTATAAATATTGTTACGAGGGTTGCATGCGACGACGTTAAGATCCGACAGCTATACACACTAAGAAAACCTTTCTTATTTTCCAAAAGTTGTGTTTCCTTGTGTAAAATTAAAAAATAAATAAAAATATGTTTTACCGGACGCATATTCTTATTACTTTTTTTCTTTCTACATTTAAAACGCCTAGAAAGTATTTTTGGTTGGATGGATTGGTCGTTACACAAAAATAAAATTTTAAAAATAATTTCACCATATTTGTGAACCCCCCCCCCCCCCCCCCCCCCCCCATAGGTCACGAGCCGCCACTGGGATGTTTCTCTATGATACCAGAGGAGTCCAAACATCGCTATGAAAAAACGTATACAACTTTCAAGAAGTGGTTTGAAGGAAGCAAAGGAAATTAAACGAAAAAGCCCTGTTGGCATATTTTGTCCAAATATATCCAAAACTGAAGTCTCCTGGTTGTTTTTGGGCTTAGTACTCCATGCTAAAAAGCACAATTTTTTTGTATGACTATTGATATTTTTAAGTTTTCCATATTGATTGCGTTTCTCAAGAGAAAAAATATAACTGTACATTTAATTTTAACATAAATAAAAATATATAAATATTGTAGTTATTGTTATTATAAATATCTCAAGAGAATGCCGACTTCTGGACAAATTATATATAATTTATTTACCGTTCAGCTAAATGGTAAGTAAAGTACTTACTGACTCGTTATCCCTAAGCAACAGTAAACACAACCTACCGATCTAAAAATAGATATGGTAAATCATTCAAAATAGCATGATCCTACAAAAACTACATTTACAGACATATAACACGTGTACTTATAAAATTTAATGACTTGTCCAATGTTATTTTAACGAGTTTTATTCTAATTCGAATCAAAAGTAACAAACCCTTACTTCTTCTATAAAGAAATAAGTAATGGTAACTCAGATGTAGAGGCATTTTACCTAGATAGAAAATAAAAATTTAATGAATAAATACTCCGGTGATTGTTTGCTTGATTTATTAAAAATAAATTGTATTAAATAATCAACCCGAACAAACCCCAAATCGTCATATTTCAATTCAAAATTTTCTCGTCATTTAACTTAAAAACTTAAAACGAAAAAGGAACGGTTGCCTATCGGGTAAATAATACAACCTATTAAGAACCGAAATGCAGACTGAATACAGGGTGTTCCATTTAAACAAATTGACTAATGATTATTTATTTCTTTCATGTTAAATTTTTTGGGAATTGCACAAACCAGCAAATCTAACGTGAACACGCAACTGCATTACAGCCTTAAATTCTAAAGTATTGATAATATTAATACTTGTGATAAATTTTCTATTGCTATTTTCTACGAACAATTTTTTTTAATTCATATTACATATTTATAAAAGTCTTATTATTTAAATTTATTGCGATTTATAATTTACTTGAGTTTCGACTTTCTAATTTAATAATAAATGCAATTGCTTCCATAATAAAAATTAGTAAATAAGTAATGGCATAATATAAAAATGTTTTTTTTACAGATAATAATATACTACGAACTGTGCCAAACATGGAATGGGGATTGGACAAAAATGGTTCTTAAGAAGTCGAAAGTTTCCCAGGTAAAATGACAATAAATCAGCACTTATTACGTAAACAAATCGACCCTTAATTGAATAGAAATATGATTTTTGTAATTGTACAGGGTGTCCCAGTTTCGACACTTTTATAGGGCATCTCCGTAATTGTTAGTGCTATCAAAAAAGTAATATAGGTGTCATGTGCTCTGAAAATGATAAAATCAAAATTTGAAAATTTTCGCTCGTTTAAGAGATATGGGGGAAAATCAACAAATTGACAATTTCAAAATTGCCCTCTATTTTCTTAGTTAAAGGAGATATATAGAGAGATGTCTTATACAGAAGTTTTTTATATTGGTTGTTGAATAATCTGTCGTTTTCAGAATAAGTATATGGGGTCAGGTAAAAAAGTTATCGGACCTAACCTCATTTTTTTATTAAATGGAAACCCTGTATATTTTAATCTAAAAAGATACTATTTTAAATTCTCCTTTTAAATATATAACACACCATGGATGATATTGGTTTCCTAGGCGATTTATTTAAACTTTATTACTTTGAAACGAAATAAAAGATTCAGATTAAGGTAAAAAAACACGGGAATCATCGCAAATGTTCGGAATATGTCCTTAAATGGTTGCCGTCTTTCCGGATAGCGATCAAAATATACATTAATTTAGCGCCATTTCTTCGTTTTTTCCACTTTCAATATAAACTGATATCATATCAAATTTTTCAAAATGTTGATAGGTCATTTTCGCAAATCAATATCAAAAAATGAAATTGACTTAAATGTTATAAGTCAACAGTTGTTTCTAGGATATTAGCTTTTGTTTCATGGTCTATTGTGGTTTAAACTAATAAAGTTTAATAAATCGCCTAGGAAACCAATATCATCCATGGTGTGTTATATATTTGAAAGGAGAATTTAAAATAATATCTTCTTAAATTAAAATATACAGGGTGTTCCATTTAAAAAAAGGGTTAGGTCCGATAACTTTTTGACCTGACCCCGTATACTTATTCTGAAAACGGAAGATTATTCCGCAATCAATATAAAGAAACTTCTATATAAAACATTTTTCTATATCTCTTTTAACTAAGAAAATATAGGATAATTTTGAAATTGTCAATTTTCCTATTTTCCCCCGTATCTCTTAAGCGGGCGAAAATTATCAAATCTTGATTTTACCATTTTAAGTTTGACCCAAAAAGAGCACATGACATGTACATTACTTTTTTGATAGCACTAACAATAACGGAGATACCCTATAGAAGTGTCGAAAATGGGACACCCTGTATATTTTTGGAACGTTGCCCGATTTTCGCTCGACGGTGCGAGCCACCCGAAATGTATCGACGCTCAGAAGGGACGACACGACATAAGTTTTTGTTAAAGGCGCATAAGCGAGAAGGTGCATATGAAAAAATATGTCAAATTCCTTAGTGGGTTCATCGCGACATGGGTTTTGTTTTGACTGGGCTGGCTGCCGGCGGCGATTGTAAATTTAAAAAAAAAATTTTTTTTGGTCAAACACAAGCACTCTGGGAGTGGTGCGTGTGCGCAAAAAGCGATTCACGTTGGTTTTGAATCGTTGGAGGTTATATTCGTTGGGAAAAACGACCTCGGGAAGGTCGTTCCACAAGGATGTAGTCCTCCAGATGAAAGAATTCTTAAATAATGAAGTTCTAAGCTTAACTACATATAGATGGGCGGCAGTGGTTCGTCGTGTATTTCTGGTATTCGTCGCTCTGGGCGAAATTAAGAGGGCAAGGTCAGCCGAGCACCTTCCATGAAAATATCTGTAAAAGAGAGTCAAATCCCCAACCTGTCTTCGATGTTCTAGGCTGTCGAGGTTCTTCGTCAACTCGTGGTCTCCGATGAGACGAATAGCCCTCCTTTCGATGGAATCCAGTAGCCGAAGAGTATGTTTGGGTGCAGAGGTCCAGACATGAGAGCAGTATTCTAATGATGGTCGAATCTGGGCTTTGTATAGTGTCAAAAGTTGTCTTGGCGATTGCCACAACGTGGTTATGCCAAGACATATTTCCTGCCAGATTGACGCCAAGAAAATTAATAGATGAAGCTAGTGGGATTGCGTCTCCGGCCATGACTATTTCCGGTTCTGTAATGTTAACCTTTTTAGAGAAAACTGCTGCCTGGGTTTTTTAGCGTTAAATTCGACTTGGTTACTGTCACCCCAAGTCAAAATATCTTCCAGGTCTTTGTTGAGGCGTGATAATTCATGCTGTCTGCGAAGATCTGCGTCGGCAGCCGTTGTTTGCGCATTCAAAGAGAAAGATGAGATAAGTGTGCTATCGTCAGCAAAACTAAATATCGGATTTTTAGTTTTCACTAGAAGATCGTTAATGTAGAGTAAGAAGAGAGTGGGAGACAAAGGATTCAATTTAAAAAAAAATCAGAATCAACTGTTCTTCCTTAATAAAAACTCTAGACTAAACTTACAAAAATAACCCCTGGTGTTTTATCAACACATTCTTCTTAGTCGTAAAAATTTCAAGTGATTAATCGCTCGAGCGATTCACTCGATTATTAAAATCGCTCGAATATCAAGTACTAGATTATTAAAATCATCAATTTTTCCATACGATCCTGCAAGCAACGCCAGCAGTGAATCATCGGCAACATCAGGAACATATTAACAAATTATCCATCGTAACAGAGTAGCTACTCGGAAATAACATCAATAGATGCTACAATTCAATATGGTAGAAATTGACTGATTGTACATACAGACGCGATGATCTATCATGATCAACTATCGGTTCGGTTCGAAACTGGTCTAGCTTGTATTGGTTGAATACGACAATCGGAAGCCGTTAGTGTATTAAGATTTTATCTATTCTTACAATCTACATCTTAGATCTCGTCTCGATTTATATCGATAGCGCGAGTTTATGATTTTTAAAACGAGAAATCGTAATTAATATTAGATGAGCAGGAACAGTGATATATTAAGAGGTAGCCTAAAATCTTTCAGTTCCTAGCCATGACAGACTGTATTTTGTCACTTCCGGTTTAACCGGAAATTACCTCAACTTTAAATTACAGGGAAGTAAATAGTGGCATCTGTGAGTCGGAAAAACCCCGAAAAATCGAAATATTTTCAGCCGGAACAAGAGTACCTCCCCCTCGTTTTCGATGATGCTGAACACGATGGCGGCGACAGAATTTCTCTTTCGGGTTGCGCAACCCCTCAAAATGGCCAAAAACCACCCCCCAGAGGGGTTAAACGCGCTTCAAGAGGTTTCCCTGCAGAGAAACACACTTTCCCCCCGTTTTCGAGGATGCTGAGCACGGTGGTGGTGTTGGATATCGCGTCCGACCTCTTCCAACCCCTCCACCGACCAATACACACCCCTATTATGGAACGATATTACCTTTTCTTAAAAAAAAAATTTCGAGAAAAAATTTAAAAATTTTTTTTTTAATTAGATACTTTCTGTTTCATGATTTTTTTTATTTAATTGAAATTTAAAAAAAAAATAATTTAGAAAAAAACCCGGGTGGAAAGTACATTATTTTTTTGTAATTTAAAAAAAAATAGATATCTCAAAATAATATACGAACACACTTTTTTAAAAATGCTAATAGCTTTGCGTGTTTAGATATATTTACTTTGTCCCTAATTGATAGAGTGGTCCTCAGCATTGAATATTGGGACCAAATCGTTGATATCTTCTTTGTCTTGGGATTTTAACTGAAATAAGTTAGTAGCGCCGACTCAGAACCAGGATTTTGAACTTTATTTCCCGTACACCATTCTTTGAAACAGGTATATGCCTTGTCATATCTCGGGCGGCTTTTTGTTGGCAGAAGATCTTGTTCTACTATTTTTGCGGCTTCTCGAATTTCTTGTGGAGTAGCAGCAAAATCAAACTCCTCTTCTGCTAGCATATTTCTGTTGTTAAAATAATATATTGTTTAGTGACATGGAAACCATATTCAAAAAATGACATTTATCTTTTATTAATAATTTTAATTCAAAATAATAAGAAGTGTATGTTAGATGTGGTTGTAAATAAAATAGTATACAAACCTCGGTGAAAAGTTTCATTTAGTTAAGCTAGCCTCTTCGCGCCTCGGTTAACTACCGACTCTCTCGACAGGAATGAAACACTTTCCACCTCGGTACGTAATATACTATTATTTTGGCTTTATTTACAAAGATGTTGCATTTTTTAGATTGTCATTACATTTTTCAACTTTAAAGTAAAAAATAAGGTTTTTTTACAGAATTTAATTTTAAATCGCCTTCGTCCTGACTAAACACGACTTCATAAATCAATAAATATTTATTAAATAATTAAATCGTCAATGTACTATAAAATTATAAATTCAAATTAAAATGTTACTTACCCAGTGCAAGTCGTATAACTTATCGGCTTAAATGGTAACTTTTTTTGATGTCCATATTAAGGATAGGAAGGATTGTTATCTTATATATATTTATGGAAGGTATACTGGTTGCTTTAAACAAATCAATTTTAAAATATTTATATAATCGTTAAAATTCCTTGGTTGCAAGTTTAATTTATTTACTGAATATTGTTTTTATATTTAACCAAAATAATATTCAGATTTATTTTCTTAAAATTATATAACACCCTGTATATACAGTGTCGGCATTAAAGTTGGAGCCATATTGGGAAAAAAATGTATGTTCGATTTAATGATAAGTTTTTGCTTCAATATACAAAATATCGAAAAAAGGCATTTATTCATCGAATATTAAAAAAAATTATTTGGAAAAGTTGTTTGCATTGTAATTTTATGATGCCCACACACCAAATTTGAACCACTTATGATGATTTTTGTATTCTTTATTTTAGTGGCGTCTGTGAGTCGGAAAAAACCCAGAAAAATCGAAATATTTTCAGCCGGAACAGAGTCCCCCCCCCCGGTTTCGATGATTCTGAACACGATGGCGGTGTCAGAAAGAGGTTGCTCAACCCAACAAAACGGCCAAAAACTACCCCCCCAGAGGTGTTAAACGCGCTTCAAGAGATTTCCCTGCAGAGAAACACACTTTCCCACGTTTTCGAGGATGCTGAGCACGTTGGCGGTGTTGGATATCGCGTCCGACCCCTTCCAACCCCTCCACCGACCAATAATCGCCCCCATTATGGAACGACATTACCTTTTAATAAAAAAAAAATTTCGAAAAAAAGTGTTTAAAAATTATTTTTTAATTCTGTTTTATGATTTTTTTATTTAATTGAAATTAAAAAAAAAAACAGTTGGACCGGAATGAGAGACCATTACAACCAAAAAGAGAAGTACAACTATTTTCCCCATTCTCAATATCCTCGAAAACGGGGGGAGAGGGACGCGATATCCAACACCACCAACGTTCTCAGCATCCTCGAAAACGGAGGGGAATATATACTTGCCGATGATACTTGAAAAAAAAATTCACCCCTTTCAGGGGCGAGTATTGGTCGGTGGAGGGGTTGGAAGGGGTCGGACGCGATATTCAACACCACCGTGCTGAGCATCCTCGAAAACAGGGGGAAAGTGTGTTTCTCTGCAGGGAAACCTCTTGAAGCGCGTTTAACCCCTCTGGTAAAGTTATAAGAAGTTTGCTCCACAGATGGAAGCATTTTTAAACTTCATTTGAATTTTTTGAGGTAAACGAACATTTTGCTCGAATTTTTGGTATATAAAGAATGAATTTAGACGATAAGTATTGTATAAATAAATAGATTTACGATGGTAGTGTTGACTGCCGTTTTCAATGAAAATAGAGAGTGGCCGAAAATAGATCAATACAAAAATTATCATAAGCGGTTCAAATTCGGTATGTGGACATACATTTACAATGCAAACAACTGTTCCACTTAAAATATTTTAAAATGGACCAGTAATATCATATTACTTACCGAGGTGGAAAGTGTTTCATTCCTGTCGAGAGAGTCGATAGTAAATCTCGAGACAGTAATGAAACTTTTCACCGTGGTTTGAATACTATTTCATTTACAACCACATCTAATATCCACTTCTTATTATTTTGAATTAAAATTATTAATAAAAGATAAATGTCATTTTGACTTTTCCATTGAAAAATTAGACAGAAATTTCAAATAACTGCAGGTGGTAAAATAACGTAGGTAATAATACACATCAAGATGGCAAATATCATTTTTTGAATATGGTTTCCATGTCACTAAACAATATATTATTTTAACAACAGAAAAATGCAAATGCAGATGAGGAATTTGATTTTTGTTGCTACTCCACCGGAAATTCGAGAAGCAGCAAAAATAGTAGAAGAAGATCTTCTGCCAAGTAAAAGCCGACCGAGATATGACAAGGCATATAACTATTTCAAAGAATGGTGTACGGGAAATAAAGTTCAAAATCCTGGTTCTTAGTCGGCGCGACTTGCTTATTTCAGTGAAAATGCCAAGACAAAGAAGATATCAACGATTTGGTCACAATATTCAATGCTGAGGACCACTCTATCAATTAGGGAAAAATTAGATATATCTAGTCACGCAAAGCTATTAGCATTTTTTAAAAAGTGTGTTCGTATATTATTTTGAGATATCGATTTTTTTTTAAATTACAAAAAAATAATTTACTTTCCACCCGGGTGGAAAGTGAAAGTAAAAAAAACGTCAACTTTCCACCTTTCAAAGACAGATGAAGTATCATTATTACATGCATGGTTGTAAATAAATGCTATTTTTCGACATTTTATAGAAAAAATATCAAATTTCACCGCATGGTCCCATTTAATTATGACATACGTGTCAACTAATTGTATGTATTTAAGTTGTAAAAGGAATTTCGGACGATTCTAACATGTCAAGGTTAATAAGTGTGCGGTTTGTACAAGAATGACCCATGTACAGATCAAAGAAATAGCTACCATTACAAATCATTACGAATAGGGCCTATAAACACTACTGTGTGGTCTGTGTCTTTGCATTTTTCACACCATTTTATATTCGTCGCGACATGTCAGGCACCCAAATTGCCTCTAAATCATTTTTTATTGTTTTCCTAACGTAATTTTGCATTCCATATAACTAAATGCCGTCGTCGTTATTATTGACAATACGTTCCAACATCGAGTTGTCACGTACGCTTTATGTATATTCTTTATACCAAATGTGAATCATATAAGGGGTCAAAATTCCTATAATAGTATATAGATTATATAAGGTGGACTTATAAATATGTCGTATAAATTATAAAATCTGTCGCCTAATGCCGCGTCCACACCTAACCAACAAAACGGCAACACAATGTTTTTCAACAAATTAGAGACAAATCGAAAACATTTGACCAATTTTTATGTTTTTTTGGTTCATCGTCTTCCCGTCGCGGAGCAGTAAACATCAAAGGGTTTCTGGTTGTTTCCGTTTCCGGCAACACTGTCGGTGCGATATGTACGTACTGTAAAACAAACAGTATTGGGAATTAGAGTGTAAATATACGAATTGCGTGCGTTTTCATTGCTTTGCGTCTAATTCTATCTAATAACAACGAAAATGTATATAAAATAAAATCAACTAAATCTCACTATTTTAGATGTGCTAAAACCGAAAACATATTTTTTTCAATATTAGTTCACGTTTAAGAGATACGTGACGTCATGTGCCCCTAATATATTAACACTGTAACCGAAAGAACGCACGTGGTATATTTGTATTGTAATAACAATATATGGATCTTACGTTGCCAAAATCTACATTTTCATCAAGTTAAGGAAATTTACCACGACAACACCGCATGGTGGGTCTCCAGAGATGATCCCCCATATGTGAAGTCCTAATCCCCTATTGCTTAAAATAAGAGCAATAGCCATTTAAACCCATGTAAATTCACTTTCATATCTGCCTTGTACTGAACAGTCCCTGTATATTAAAAATCTGTTCACTAATATAAGAGAGCGACGTAATGAGTTTTAATTAAATTTACCTAAATATGGATATTTGCACAATAGCGACTAATCCGAGACCTCCCTAAAAATATTGAAATATTTAATACCAATGTATGGAAAAAGTATTATTTCCCAGACCACCCGATGATACCTTATACAATAAGGGCGTATTTTCGTCTACACAGTAGCACTTTAAAATACTATTTCAGATTGAATGGTACTACCAAGAATTACTTTTGAATTATTTAATTAAGCTGCAAATAAATAGTGTTTACTACCATATTTTAAATAAATAAAGGACTAAACGTATAAAAGAATCCTTGTTTATCACCATTTTTATTGTTTATCTGAGGACGGTACTATAATAAAGGCCAATAAACCAGTAGTACCTGCTCAATCAGCATTGTGTCCTCTATCTCCATTTAGGTAATAATAAATAAAACTCATTATGTTGCTTTCTTAAAGTTGTAAATAGACTATAATAACAATGAAATATTCTCTAAAAATCTAGAAGCCATATTTGGGGATATAAAAAGGTGCAAACCGGAGAGGTTAGTTAGTCGAAGTTAGTGATTCCAGTCGAACAGTTAAGATTGAAATTCGAGATGCCTCGAAAGTGTGTAAACAATCCAGATCACTTCTGTTATGTTTGTGGTGAGGTGACTTTTGCGTCTCAGAAGCAATCTATGACTCCATTGATAAAAATATCTATATTCCTATACCTATCAGCTTTATTTCGGTTGCAGAATAGGAGAGAGAGAAGGTATTTTTATTGGGCCACAGATTCGAAATATTCTGAAAGACGAACACTTTGACAGCACTCTAACAGATATTGAAAAAAAACGCTTGGAATGGCTTTCGCCTCGTCGTCACTAATTTCTTGCGAAATAAAAAAGCTGACAATTACGTTACTCTTGTTGAAAATATGCTGTCCTCCTGTCTGGGTTACAATATGTCTCTAAAGATCCATTTCCTACACTCTCACCTGAACTTTTTTCCCGACAACTGCGGAGCTTTAAGTCACACAAGCACGGCGAACGCTTCCATCAGAATATATCAACAATGGAGAACAGGTACCAGGGAAACTGGAATGCTTCCATGCTTGCCGACTACTGTTGGACTCCTGTTAGAAATGCTCCAGAAACAATTCACAAAAGAATAGCCACACGTCAGCGCATATAGTGACTTTAAAAGTGTAAAATTATCTAGTTTTTATTATTTTGTTACAAATAAACTTTTTTTTGAAAACGGCAACTAAGTTTTTAATTTCATTATCATTTTTATATTCAGCATCCCAAAATTAACAAGAAAGAAATGCATTTTGATACAATATACAATCAATAACATAAAATTTGTTGTCTAGTGTTATTTGAAATATTAAAAATTGCTCTCATTATTTTCCAATTATATTTCAATTATCCATTCTCTAGTAAATTCCTGAATGTCATCTGTAAACTTGCTTACACAAAATATTAAATTGTGTGTAAAAATCGTGTATTTGTGTGACGAGAAGTGTGTAATTTGTCTAGCTTACCGTGCAATTTCACAAATTCACATTATCAACACTGAAAACAAACACAAAAAGGAAACACAACAGTACTGTGGAGGCTTTTGCGTACTTGAAGAATATTATATCAGGTATTTTAATATACGTATGCAATATGTCGGGTGAAAAATTAAACGAACAAGTGTGTTTGCTTGTCAGATGCGGTGCAAAGTCCTTTTGGGGCGCCTATATTTTTAAATAAACATTCTTTCATTCATATTGACTATCATTTAAAAAGAACTTTTTAATTTTAAATCATATATACAGGGTGTCCCAAAATATGTGGGCAATCTCCCGGGTTCAGATTGAACAGTTAAAAATAACAGGAGAAGTACCTATAAAATTTTCCCTACGACCTCGCCTACGGAGATACGCGCACATAACGGACGTCCTTGGAAATCGTTGTTTTTTAAATAATTTTTTAAATACTAGTTGTACTTTAATAATTTTTTGGTATAATGGTTACTAGATGAGTCTCCTTAAAATTCGCAATTTTAAACACATTTGGCTTATTTGGTTTGCCAGGGACAGACTAGACGTAACACAAAAATGCTTTTTTTTGTACACCTTGTATGATGACGGGTTTGTTCGACAATAATATTTTTGGATACTCTAAACCTTAAGCTGATAAAAAGGTACTCTTGATCAATGTCGATAAAATGAACTGTTTTTGAAAAAAAAGATATTTTTGTTCAATATGATTTATATTCAGTATACGTAGATTTCATTACTAAGTTAGTAACTAATAAGACAAAGGAGAAAAATCGCAAATTTCAAGACACTACCATAAACTGACACTCGCATAAATATTCTTATTTAAATCGGTAAATGTGAAAAAAACCATAACAACAATTAGGGAATTTTATGAACATAAAACAACTAATGCAAAAAACCATATTGAACAAAAATATTTTTTTTTCGAAAACAGTTCACTTTATCGACATTGATCAAGAGAACCTTTTTTCAGCTTAAGGTTTAGAGTATCCAAAAATATTATTGTCGTCCCTTCATCATACAAGGTGTACAAAAAAAAACATTTTTGTGTTACGTCTAGTCCGTCCCTAGCAAACTAAATAAGTATAATGTGAAAGGGCGGATTTTAAAGAGACTTATCTACTAACCATTATACTAAAAAATTATTAAATTATATCTAGTACTTAAAAAATTATTTAAAAAACAACGATTTCCAGGGACGTCCGTTATGAGCCCGTATCTCCGTAGGGGAGGCCGTAGGAAGAAAAATTTATAAGAACTTCTCCTGTTATTTTTAAGTGTTCTATCTGAACCTGGGAGATTGCCCATATATTCTGGGACACCCTGTATATTTAAAGCATTTTGTGTTATTTGAATTTTTTGGTAGTATGTTCTTTTTGTAGTATTTAAGACTCGCACGAGGCAAATTGGATTTTCCCTTACCATTGGAACAATACGTCTAAATTTTATTAACAATTGGGGGGACAGTTCATAATTTCAAATATATACTTTCCTCCAATTTTAGTTGCATTACAAAGTTTTTTTTCCTTAAACATTTTCTTCCTAAAACAGAAATAAGCGTTTGGGGAGAAAACTCGTTTAGAGGTACTCCGGAATCCACTTAAGTAATGAAGGGACGTCAGGCCTACAGGGGCGATCGCCCTTCCTCACCTCCTGCGGCTGCGACATTGTCAACTATGTAGTTTTGGTTTTGTTTCCTGAAACATAAAGTTGTTCCCATTTTAAGTTATCGACTGAATTATTGTGATCATCATAATTATTAACACGAATCAACAATAATTTCTTGATAACCACATAGTGGCTAGCTTTCAGTTGCATATGCTCCTCTTCTAACAGAGCGTTTAATACCTAATTCGCCTAGAAGTGAACTGTTTAAAAATCTATCAACGACCGCTCAAAATTTCTTTGAAATGTCTTTAAATTTCAACACTCTGCATCAGAGAATGTAAGCATACTTACAATATACTGAGAAATTACAACATTACGAACCGAATTTAAGAAACACCCTGTATGTTAGTTAGGGAAGAGGGTGGCGAAGGTATTCGTCGATTTGTTCAAGATCCTTGAGACATGTTGGCACAGCAAAGCTTTATTTAGTGTATGCTGAGCCGGCAAATTCGGACACTATAAACCAGGCTTTTAGGAGCACATATATTTTTAGTTTATTTGTAGTGTCATTTTTCATGCCATATCTATAAATAACAGCAAACATCGTTATTATTGGCGATATGTTCCAACATGTACTTCTCACGTACGTTTTTCGCATATTTTATTCCAAATATGAAAGGGTTGTCATTTGTCGGGTCAATATACTTATAAAAATTAAATTACATAAGCCAAGCCGTTGTTTGAGTCTAAATTAGATAATATTTCTATTTTGGACGATAAAATGGTGTCTTTATGGTTAATTTTGAGACCATTGACTTAGGTGAACGTTCTTTTCGTTAAGGGGATTCATGCAATAGTTTTGATATCTTTCTCAAGGTCTTATCATCATCAGCCGTGATAAAGAGAAATACTGAACTTGGTATCGTTGTTGCTATCTTGACGCATTAATTATTAAACGGTACTCTTTCTCTGTCACAATTCCTTCCAGAACTTCCCTAAAGATGACAATAAAAAAGTATTTTTTGCTAATGAGATAAACACACGTACACGAATTTTAAATCTAAAGGACGCCGCATTTTGAAAAAGACCCGTAGGAATTTTTTCAAGCGGAACGTACGTACATTATACCATGATATGACTGGAGTACGTAGCCCGAAACGTCCGTCAATTTTGCGCTTAGTAAATGATAGGTAACTCTAAACGTTCTCCTTATTTGCGCGTTTCACGTAAGACATTTTTTGATAACCCCTGTATAACCAAGTTTCCCCTTAAGTTTCATTTGAATTTAATTTAATCACATTATTAAGTCGACGGCTATTTTTTGGAAATTTAATTTTGTCCCCATTTTTGAATTCTATCCAGAGGTGAATTCCCCACCCAGGAATTATTTATTTAGAGCCAATCTAACTATTTGAATCATTTTAAATTTTGAAAATGTATGATTGCTGGTCGACACTATCAGTTATGTCGCCAGTCTTAGTAATTAATGAAAAAGTCATCGCAACTGAAGACGTTCCTACTTAATTACTTTTACGGGCGCTTATCTTGGTCGATTACGATTTTTCGTTGTTTATTGTCAGGGATGCCAGGCATAATACCATTGTCGACTTGACACGCACGTGTCAGTCCTATCAACCTATCATTCATCTGTCACGTACTCTGTTTAAATTTAGATTTATTTTCATTATTTACAATATAAAATATACCTAAGCTAGCATTTTGTTCCCAACTAAAGGGATCTCAACTACCCTAATAATTTCCAAAAAAAATTATAACTCGTGGTAGTGACTATTAATACTAACTTAAGATATTTTAACACTTAGGTACTTTTGATGTCACAATCGGGTAATTTTTTGACTTCGAAAATTATTCTAGCTTTGGGCACAACATGTGTTTTGAATAAATCTTCGCACCAAAATACAAGTGTCTTTTATGGTCTTATTTATACTCGCGCCAGAAACGAGTATTCGGAGATCAATTTTAGTTATTATGTAGACTCACACTAAAATACACGAGTGTTCGAAGATATTTCAGTGTTGTTTATACTCGCTTGAAACACGAGTGTTTGAAGATATTGCAGTGTTGTTTATACTCGCCGGAAACACGAGTGTTTGAAAATATTCCAGTGTTGTTTATACTCGCCAGAACCACGAGTGTTTAAAAATAAAATTCACTGAGGGAAAGATGCGCGGTTTGACTTTTCTCGAACACACCCGAACAAACGCTCTAAAACCTGTAGCCGAAAATACGGACCCCCTTCTTACGTAAAAATTAGTAAAAAACTAAATCGCGTTTGAGTACGACTCTGGGAATCCCCAATCGACGGTATACCGCGTACTTGAAGATAGAACACAGAACAGAACATAACTTTGCGGTAGTGATCGAGACTTCACGTCTCCAACAGCGCTAAAAGACTCAAGGCTGGATTAAACCATATCGAGAGGGAAGAAACGTGACAGGGAAGATGGAGATGGAAGACCGGGCCCCGCTTAATGGTTTCGCAACATTGTAATGCGTTTCTTTGCGACGTCATATTATTTCTGTGGTTTTTACCTAAGTTCCTAAACTATCGATTTTAAAAAAACTTTATTCTGAATATTCTGAAAAAACTTACTCACCTGATAAAAGAAATTATGTAAACAAGGATTCGTGATATTAAATACTTTAGATTCTTATAGTCTTTTAATTCACAGACACGTTTACAAACCTGATAAAATGTCATAAAAGAGCTAACAATTTACATTATTTTCATGTAAATATATAAGAATTATTGATTAAAATTGAAGGCGTTCTCTTGTTAACTAAATTAGTAAAGCACACCTTTTTCCTTGTACTTGACGTATAGTTACCTAATCTAATAAAAAAATATGTGCATAGTCATGCGAGCGAATGATTGTAGGCATTATTTTACAATCACCCATTACAATAATAATTATGCAGTCCCACTGGTGGGACTTTACACAAAGATTGGCACAATTAAGATAGATGCAATATGTGCCCTGATGTCATAAAATAATGGAATTAAGGAAATATACCTACCTTTTCATTTATTTTACGCGACGTTGTCAAATATACTATAATATTCCTTTCTTTAAAATTATCAACGTTTAATTCAACATTAAAATAGAAATAAATAATGATTTGTGCAATGCGATGGTCAAAATTTTTTTGCAGGCAACTTTCAGTCCTTAGCATATAACTTGCTAAAATAAACTATTTGCCTATAGAAACGATTATAATTTGCGAAATATATGTTACTTCCTGCATTAGAAAGCAATTTTAAAAGTTTTTTTTTAGATTATAGCTGCAGTATTCAAATTTGAATTTAAAAATGTATCGCCGGTCACGTGTCCCCGGTCAATAATTTCGTACTTTACCCTTTTATATTTCACGTCATTTTCCTAAAGTTTCTTTTATGTATAAATAATTTACACTCCTACTACAATTTGTATTGAAAAAATAATGTTCAAAGATCAACAGTTTAGTTTCTCGATTGCAATTATTAACCAGAAGTTCCGTCCCCGCAGCTGCATGTATCGCCGGTCACGGCAGAAATTGCTTATAAATAACTCCACTACACTAAATATGACGGTATGTGTTTGAATTTGTGTAAAGGGTGCTTCTGTTTAGGTAAGTTCCTTATGTTGTTTATTTAGGTATCAAGTAGAACATTGCCGCCGGTCACAGGGTCACAGGGTTAACTCAGACCTAGTAGTCTTAATTAAGAGAAAAATACTATTCTCTTGAGTACAGATACTCATTTCAGTCTAAAGAAAGTTTAAGAAATGGCTTGTATTAGCTGTTATCCACGAATTTGTACATTTTTGTATCGCCGGTCACGCATGAAAATGTTACTGGAGATACATTGATGTGATGTGACGTATTTGTTATCCGAAGCTATATCAAATATTTTTTATTAACCATTTATAAACCATTAAGGAAAAATATATTTTGATGTGCAAGTTTCGTTTACACCGTAGGTAGATTAAAAATATTATTAATTTTCTTAGTATTTTAACATTCTATAAGGAACAATCCAAAACTTTAAGCCAATATAAGACAGGGCTGTTATAAATAATAGGAAAATAGTTATAGTGATTGATTAAAATAACTCAGTTCCAAATATTGTCGTTATGTGATTCAGAAGAGTAAAATTAGCCATGTGACGAGAGTTAAATTATTAAAAAATCGATGCTATACAAAAATAGACCAAGATCTTTGTGACGATGATCTTTTGCGCGGACATATATAATTCCTATAGATACTATAAGAAACCTATTAAAAAATTAACAGGTGTATTTGAGATTATTTATTTTTAAAATCCGATTTACTGAAAGTTGCCTGTAAAAATTTTTCGACCCGATAATACAAACGAGACAAGACAGAATGTAGGCAAGAAATTCAAATGATGACTGATGGAAAAACAAGTGTTTATGTCGCCCTCCACAGGTGAACCAACGCATGCACTTGTGAGATCCAATCTGTTTTAACCAAAGATCTTAAATCAAGGAGTATACGGCTTTAGTTCAGAATCCTTGAAGAATAAACAATTCACATTCTTAGGTAGGATGCAAACAACTCCAGAAAAACAATCGGTGAGCTCTGAAAATTTCTATAATTTCTCATTGTAGTTTTGACAAAGACATCAGCATTCGGAATGTACTTTTTATAAAGCCCTATTGGAACGGCCGTCTTTCATACCTGCTTTCACGTTTGACACTACCGGATTAACAACTGACATATTTGTCATTATTGCTTAATACAATTCTTAGTTGCTTTTCAGTGTTTGTGTGTTAAATTTACTTAACGTTTGTGGAAAAAAATATGGAAGACTGTGCCATGTCTGCCGTAAACTGGATACTTGTGAGTAACGTCCGTCGATTGTTTGTTTTTCCTAACCAATCACTTTATTTATTTCGAATCGAGATTCAAAGCAATAGGATTAGTTAGTACCGTTAGTTATCTCGTATAAACATAGGATGTCTACATTTTATGGAAGAAGGCCGTAAGTGTACGAAAAATTGTAATAGCAAAGAGTAACGGCAACGTTGGATAAGTGTGATGAACACATCATGCGTAGGATGAGCTTAAAAAGTTCACGTGACCTTCGGTTGCAATTATCATGTGAAAGGACTAGGTGGTATAATATGTGCTATGATTCGTCAAATATAAAGAAATTAGCTATGCGATTTTTTAGAAATTGTTTACTTGACTTGGCTATAAATTATAATAATTATTCATATAAATAATACAGTTGTGTCAGTTAATATTCATTGATATTGTAAATCACTCAATCAACACAAAAGTTTATGGAAAAATATGAATTATTTTATAAAGGAAGCTTTTTTCGTAGAAACCAAGTTCTTAGAGATGACATGTTTGTCCTTGCGGATGGAAAGTTAACTCCCGGTTCCTAGCCCTGGTTGTTATAAGTTATTCAGGAACAAATATTTGTTTATAACCAAATAACGCATATTTGAAACTACTTACAGAAAAGGAAACAAATTTCTAACTAATAATTCTCGTTAGAACCGCATATATAAATAGGAGATGGCGCGGGCCTATTGAGTTTGCGCAGTAGGGTGGAAATTTTATCGATCACGTCAGAGCCGGCCCGACCTTATTTGTTTGTTGTTATTCGTCGCCATCTTTGGTTTTGGATGCTTTTTCAAATTACAGAATAAAAAGTGACTCATCCACATTGTTGTCGGTATAATAGTGCTTATAAACTTTCATTACCTAACAACAATTTTTGGTGATTCGATTCGCTGTTTGGTGGGTTAGTTGTTTTGTTTAAGATGAAAAGACGCAAGCGCGTTATCCGATCTTCGGAACCGAATTTCATTAAAAAGCTTATAAAAAAAGAAGAGAGTGTCACTCCTATACAATATAATATATATGTGGTCACTACATAACCTTAAAATTAATGTATTTTTAATTTGGTGCATTAGTAGACGATAATAATTCCCAAAATAGTCAATAGAGTCATTCATTCTTAATTTTTGGTTTAGAAAAAAGTGAGATTAAGAAACATACGACGTCGGATGAAAATTAAAATAAAGCTTATCGTGTCGACTGTTAGAAATATTCGGACGAAATTTGGCACCAAAAGTTTACACCAATCAGGGCACCGTCGGATCATCATATCGTCAGAAATCGTATCCATGGAACGCTGTCTTAAATCGAACTAATCGAAATTTTGATTTCATTATTTTTCCTAACTAACTAGTGAAATTTACATTAAAAAAGTTGAAATTTGATCCTGCCGAATGTTCACTTTCACAAGGAAATTTTCGAACTGCGCAAACTTACAACGCCCCCTTCGATACCCATAGCGGGGACATATTTGCAGATGATATTAGCAATATACTGTTTATATACAGGGTGTTCCTTAATGACGTGCTAATATTTCAGGGTGTGATTCCTTAGGTCACTTTATAAAGAAAAGTTCATATGAACATATGTCCGCAACGGCTTAATTTTTTTGCTACAGGGTGTTGAATTTTTATTTTTTAAATGGTTATTTTTAAAAATCTCCGAAAGTACTTTAGATATTATTTTCAATTTTGGTATGTGTTAATAGGATATAGAACCACAAATTTTGGTTAGAAAAGTTATTCAATTGTTCCACCAGTGGCGTCCCTGGAAACATGTCCTCTGATATTTTTTACAAGAAAGATGGTACGCCACTGACATTTTTCCATGTGGATATCTTTTCTGATTAGCCTGGTCAATTCTACATGAAAACGGCCTCTTGAGTTTTTCTCGTCAGACGCACCTTTCTTGAGTAAAACCACTAAATTCATATTGAAATAATGATTATTAACATTGATAAAATAATTAATGATAAATTTTGTTTTATAAAAATTGTTAGAGTGGGCAATTCGATGCGAAGACGGCGGAAGCATGCCTTTTAAGTGAAGGTGGTTTCCAACAATTTTTATAAAACAAAATTTATCATTAATTATTTTATCAATGTTAATAATAATGAGTTTCAATGTGAATTTTGTGGTTTTACTCAAGAACTGAGTCTGACGAGAAAAACTTAAGAGACCGTTTTCATGTAGAATTGACCAGGCTAATCAGAAAAAATATCCACATGGAAAAATGTCAGTGGCGTACCATCTTTTTTGTAAAAAATATCAGAGGACAAGTTTGCAGGGACGCCACTGGTGGAACAATTGAATAACTTTTCTAACTGAAATTTGTGGTTCTATATCCTATTAACACATACCAAAATTGACAATAGTATCTAAAGTACTTTCGGAGATAATAAAAAATAACCATTTAAGAAATAAAAATTCAACACCTTGTAGCAAAAAATTTATGCCGTTGCGGGTATATGTTCATATAAACTTTTCTTTATAAAATGACATAAGGAATCACACCCTGTAATATTAGCAAGGAACACCCTGTATATGTGGTTAGAACTGATTTTAATGTTTAAATTCTATAAAGCAAAGTACCTACTTTCCTTTAGCAAATTGAAAAAAATTGTGAACCACACGAAACACAAAATATAAATACTACTGTAAAGTTGTGACGCATGTTCATTCTTTCCACGGCTCAACTGTAGCTTACCAGTCTTGTACCATTAAGTCGTAAGGTTTTCATCTTTTGTATATCATCTTGTTCATACTTTTATGATAAAATTACATTGCAATTTTGGCAGTAACGCCTCTTTTCTATTAAGTGTTTTGATCATTATTTTACTATGAATAGAAATAAAAGACGTTCGAAGCGCAAATAGCTGCAAATTGCATCGTGACCACCTTTCGCCTGGTAGACATAAATTGAGTAAAATAGAAAATTACTAAAATTAGGTGTCAATACTTCCATAACGAGAAGCGGATTATTGCTTTAGCTATTGACGCTCTTATAATAATAATCGAAGTACAGGTTTCGGTCGAGACCTCCAAGACAATATAAATATGACAGGTTACAGTTATCCGGATGGCTTAAAGTTTAAAATTTATTTAAAAATTATGGTGTGTACAGGGTGCCCATTTTTGGGTAGTTTTACGGAGTATCTCCGTTATTAGTAAAGATAGAAGGATGCGATTTTCGCAGAAGATGACGGAATCAGAATTTTTCTAAGCCGCCTTGTTTTTGATATACGGGATGTTTTTGAAAATTCTGCATTTTGGGACACGAACAAACCCGAACAAACCGCCCATATCTCGGTTACCCCGTAACGTATCAAAAAGAAATAGTTCCTAGTTTTTACGTAGAATCCAGTGACGTACTCAGATTTTTTCTGCATTCAATAGTTTTCAAGGAAAATAAACAAATTTGCTTCTTTAAATGGGTCACCCTATATATTTTTTAATAATATAATTTAGTTTGTAACAAGCTTCTCATAAATATATAACACTTTATTTTTAGTCTTAGTATTAGGCCAACAATACACGTTTTTCAAAAATATGCCATTTTTTTTTAGTAGGCCATGACGGATATTAAAAACAAACAAAAGAACAAAGTACTATGTGTCATAATAATAAAATCTTCTCATTCTATCAGAGTGTTCAGGTTCTCTAAGTTGTTTTAAAATTTCTAATTAATAGTGAAAAATCAGTTTGTCCTAATTATGGCAGAGCATGTAAATTTTGAGAAGTACGACATGCTCTTTTGTTATAGCCAGTGTAACGGAAATGCAGATGGAGCATTAGAAGTGTATTTGAATAGGTAAATATAAGCCCTTACGTAGTAATTCTATGAAACTTATAAATTTTCTTAAGTTACTTCTGGATATCCCTAAAGACGACAACCGGATAAACGATTTTTTTCAAGAATAAAATCCTAAAATCTACCACAAGGATCATCGCGAGACTGATGAAATAAATGTGTTAGCTTCAATTGAAACAAATTCAAGTAGTTCTTGCAGAAAAGTTGAAGGTTCGGTCGGAATAATTAAATCAAGAGTTCAAACAATCCGAAAAAATACAATTTTAAGCCATATAAATTCCACCGTGTACAAAACTTACATCCTGGTGATGCACAGGGCGTATAGAGTTTGGCAATTGGTATTTACAAAATCTGAACAGGGGAAACAATTTTGAAAAAACCGTTATATGCTCTGATGAGGCTCATTTTACTAGTGCTGGCATGTTTAATCTACAGAATACGAGGTTTTGGTCTCAGGAAAATCTGGATGAAATATTTCCAATCGAACGGCAAGGCAGTTTGGCGTTAGCGTTTCATCCTTTATACTGAATAGCAAAATAGTTTATAATATATTTGAAGGAAACCTTAATGCAAATAAATATTTGAAAATTCTGGAAAACGTTGTGCCAGAAATAATAGAAGATGTGCCCTTAGCTGGTCTCAATAACTTGCATCTTCAACAGGATGGAGCGCCCCCTCACAATGCCCAAATTGTAAGGGCCTACCTAGATAATATCTTCCCAGGTCGCTGGATTGGAACTAATGGACCTGTAAGATGGCCACCAAGGTCACCCGACTTGTCGATTTTGATTACTTCTTATGGGGATACCTTCAAAATAAAATTTATTCCATTCAGTATGGCAGATTTAAGAATTGCCATTGACCGAGCTTTTAGGGAGTTACAAACGATGCCGTTTATTATTTTTAATTCATTAAGGCGAATAAGAACCATGTGTGAAACATGTCTAAGGCATAATGGAGAACAATTTGAGCAATATTTATGAGGGAGTTCGATAAATTTTCAATTTTTGTTTCTAATATTTAATCACACCAGTATTTTTTTTAATACCCGTCATGGCCTACTAAAAAAAAGATATATTTTTGAAAAACGTATATTTCGGGCCTAATACTAATACTAAAAATAAAGTGTTACATATTTTTGAGAAGCTTGTTACAAACTAAATTATATTATTAAAAAATATATAGGGTGACCCATTTAAAAAAAGCAAATTTGTTTATTTTCCTTGAAAACTATTGAATGTAGTACCTCACTGGATTCTACGTAAAAAACTACAAAAAGAACATTTTATTTATTTTTTATACGTTACGGGGTAACTAAGATATGGGGGGTGTCCCAAAATGCACAATTCTCAAAAATATCCCGTATATCAAAAACAAGGCGGCCTAGAAAAATTCTGAATACGGCATCTTCTGTTTGACAAAAAAGTAGCAGTGCTGCGAAAACCGCATCCTTCTATCTTTACTAATAACGGAGATACCCCGTAAAACAACCCAAAAATGGACACCCTGTACATAAGTTGTAAAAAAATTTGCAGACTATTCTAAAATGTAAAGGTTAAAAAGTGTACGGTTTGTAAAGGAATGACCCATATTCTAACTAAAATTGATTTTGTAAACATATAGTCGAATGTAATACCACAAGATGTGTCGGGATTACCGAATAATACTTTTTTGATGCTGCTCGCTGAGCTGGAGATAGGGAGTAACAGAATTTATAGAACTATGGCCCGTTATTTTGATAACTTCCTGGAGATTAGCACCTGAACTGCTAAGGGCACTTACTGTTGAAGCTCTATTAGAGTGATTCGTAATTTTTTTATTTTTCGTATCTAGGCCGATGTTGATTGCTCCCATTTTTGTCCAGTTTCTTATAATGTTAATACCTGCTGGACAATTCTTAAACCATGGGAAATTATCATTCTGTTTCCATTTCTGATTGACCGTCAAAAAGAATCGATTAGTTTTAATGTTTTCGCCTCTTTTGGACATTAGCTTAAAATATAACCGTATTGGACATAAATCCGGATTCACAAGATTTTTTACAAGCCACTTACTTTCGCATGTTCGACTTGCTCCTCCTTGCGCCGTTTTAGAAAATATTGGGTTGTATTCCAGACGACCGGTACTAGACCCGTTATTATATTTTTCCTCCTTAAAATATTCCAATAGCAAAAAAACTGCTTCATTTCCCCTCCATGCTAGTTCGGATGCAGCTATGTGGAAAAATTTCCGTTGAAGCCCATCTGGGGTATTTTCATCCAAACTAAAGGCCATTTTTTCTATTTCCTGTCTCGTCAAACCCGTGGAACTCTCCTTTCGTGCACCAGGTACCGCCTGCAACTCTTTTCGTTTTGCATTACGGGCAAAACGGGCGCTTTGAAAAACCATGTCATTGAATGGATCTATGTGGCGATTATATTTTTCAAAATATAGTTCCTGGAGCATTTTGGCCGTTTTGTTCCATAAAAGCTTGACCACACCTTCTTTATAATCGCTTCCGTCGGATTTTCGCATATTATATGCCCAGTCTTTTAAAATGTTGCACAAATCCTTGTCTGTTGACATTTTCTCAATTTCGAAACTTCGCGCAAGGCAAAACTCAGTAAACTGCTTCCATACATATTTGTCGGAACGCTCGGTATTTTTGGGCTTCACATTTTTAATAGCATCGTCGACTTTAGACAACAAAATTTTACCAAATCTTTCTTTTGCCATTTTGTAACAAGAACTGACAGAAATTACTTCTGAAGTAATTTGTCAAAAAATGACAATTACAACAATGTGACCACCAAGTGATAATCACTTAAATGATTATCACTTATTAATCACATCCTTCTATATGGGAAAAATATACATGGAGTTGTATAATCGTTGATATAAAATCTTTAGGCAAAATCCATTTCCTATTCTTGTTTACATGTCAAATTATACCCACTATATCTACGTTCTTTTCTCATTTTGCACTTGCATGGTCCACCGGCAACCAATCAAGATGAATGCATTCATTTGCAGACCACCTTGGAGGCACAATAATTACAAGTACAGCCGATACTTATATGGTTCATTGAGCACATGATCCGAGTAGCACCAGCTAATTGATTATTGGCTATAGAGCGATTTCAATTAATCGATGTAAAAAATGACGACTGTGGTGTAACGGATTGAAAATTCAGTTGGATATAAACACGAATATTTAGGCATCGAAAATCTATATTATATCACAAGACCTATAAATTTAATCGATTAAATTATCCAAAATATTTTGAGCATGATTTTGCTTGGAAAATAGTTGAATGAAAATAATTGTCCCGCATTAATTATTTATTTAACAGAAGTGTCATTCCTTCATTTGTGATTTTGAGTTGACGTTGCAATTGAAGATCATAACAGTAACTCAAGTGCAATTCTAATGAATTTATTTATTCTATATGGACGGTGTGATAAGATTATAGGCAGAATGTGTAGAAAATTTTTTGAAATGTAACAAGACATATCAAAAATAAATATCAAGAAATTTGATCGAATCCAGAACAATTTCAGATAGCTTTGTTGGTATAGAATTTTTCTTTTAAGACTCCTCAGAAGAAAATCTAGAGTAGTTATATCTGGTGACCTTGGTGGCCAAGCAAATCCTGACCTGCGTCCAATACACCGCTGAGGAAATATCCGGTTTAAAAATTCTGTCTCCCTTGCAGAGCTGTGACATGGAGCACCATCATATTTGAACCAAAGTGTGTTTCCAAAAATAGAACTAAACTCATTTTGACATCAACATTCAAGTAAACATATTCATTTGTATATTAAACTTATCGTAAAATGGTAAAACAATGCCAGTTTATATGTTTATTACCGCATAACTGGTGTACAATCGGTTCTAAATTTAATATTAGACTAAACTTCAAACATCTGTAGTGCATACAGGAGTAAAACGTCCAATTGTATCTATCTCACAAGTATCGAAACGTGACTTAGATCGTTATTAATTCGCTGAACGTTCCAAATCCATTAATCACGAACAAAAATTACAAAAGAACTAAAGGGTTGGGATGGAAGTTATATAATAGCCCAACTTCATCGGACGGTAAAGTATAAAGGCCCCCCAATGGGCCCCATGTGATATCCCAGCCCAGAACCAGGTTGTGGGTACCCATCTGACAAGTTAAATTTGAAATTGGAAAATATTCTGTAATAAAGTTATTATAGTGAAAATTTTATTGTAAAATTTCCTAGAATTTAATAAAATCAAGAGAATACTAAAATATACAGGATGTTAATTAAATATGTGCAGTAATTTTAAGACACGATTCTTTAAGTGATTCTAAGACGAAATGTTTATATAAACATGGGTCTGCAAATGCTTCGTTTTCAAGATACAATTTTTAAATCGGGTTTTCGTAAATATCTTAAATATTCTTTTGTCCATATTGTTGACATTTGACAGTTTTATTTGTAGTGTTAAGTTAAGGGTCTAATTTAGCCTTAAGTAGATTAAACTTATTGAGTCCAGTGGTGTCCCGCGCGGCACCTTAACGAATATTATTGAAAAAATATTTTTCTCGGATTATGCAACTAAAAACTTTTGTCTCTTCAATTTTTTTTCATATCTTACTTTGTTTTCGAGAAAAAAAATAAAAACCACTTTGATGCATATCCTTGGAGATACATGGACATTTTCTTTCGTAATCAAGATTTGCTTTGAACAATAATTGCAGCATTTAACTTGACAGTTGTAAGCTATAAGCATGTATACAATTTAAATTTTTTCAGGACTGTAAAACTTTTTTTTTCAATTTTCCAATAATAAAAAATTTAAAAATGCTGTTTTTAAAAGAAGCATACCTGTTCATCTAAAATCAACGAACAGATTTCGTACCTAGCAGATTTTACCTGCTGCCAAAGAATCCATCTAAATTACGCCAGGTTAAAGAAGAGATTTTACCCAAACAGGTTCCAGACTAGGGTTTCAGTAAACTCGACATGATTATATCAGTATGGTCTTCGAATTATAAAAGTAGTAAGTAAAAAGTAAATACAGTTTATTAATTTTTCGTCGACAAATGAAAAATTAAGACCATTTGTGGTATAGGTGCATCTTCTGTGCTTGTTTAGCTTTCTTAAGGACCGCTCTCTGCAACTGGCGATTGACGGAATTCTCATCAATGCCGGTGTTCCTCAACGGTCCATATTGTCTCCCACTCTCTTCTTACTCTACATTAACGACCTTCTAGTGAAAACGAAAAACCCGATAGTTAGTTTTGCTGATCATAGCACACTTATATAATCTTTCTCTTTGAATGCACAAACATCGGCTGCCGACGCACATCATCACAGACAGCATGAAGTATCACGCCTCAACAAAGACCTGGAAGGGCTTGGGATGACAGTAACCAAGTCGAATTTAACGCTAATAAAACCCAGGCAGCAGTTTTCTCTAAAAAGATTAACATTACAGAACCGGATATAGTCATGGACGGACACGCAATCCCACTGGCTTCATCCATTAGTTTGCTGGTCGTCAATCTGGGAGGAAATATGTCTTGGCATAACCACGTTGTGGCAATCGCCAAGATAGCTTCTCAGAAACTTGGTGTACTCCTCCGAACCAAAAAGTTGTACACACCTTAACAACTTTTGACACTATACAAAGCCCAGATTCGACCATCACTAGAGTAATGCTCTAATGTCTGGAGCTTTGCCCCAAATATACTCTTCGGCTACTGGATTCCAGCGAAAGGAGGGCTATTCGTCTGATTGGAGACTTTTACAGATATTTTCATGGAAAGTGCTCGGCTGACCTTGCCCTCTTAATTCCGCCCATAGCGGCGAATATCAGAAATACACGACGAACCACTGCCGCCCATCCATATGTGGTTAAGCTTAGTACTCCTCGAACTTCATTATTTAAGAACTCTTTCATCTGGAGGACTTCATCCTTGTGGAACGATCTTCCCGAGGTCGTTTTTCGCAACGATTCAAAACCAACGTGAATCGCTTTTTGAGCACACGCACCACTCCCAGAGTGTACTAAAGGTTTTTTCCTATAGTGCTCGGGTTTGATCATAAAAAAAAAGGGTGAAACCATCCAGGGAAACCCTATATAACTTACTAGTCCAGTGGCGGCTCGTGACCTATGATAGAGGGGGTTCACAAGTATGGTGAAATTATTTTTAAAATTTTATTTTTGTGTAACGACCAAACAATTACTTTCTAGGCGTTTTAAATATCGAAAGAAAAGAAGTAAAGTAATAAGAAAATGCGTTAGGTAAAACATATTTTTATTTATTTTTTAATTTTACACAAGGAAATACATATTTTGGAAAATAAGAAAGGTTTTCTTAGTGTTTAACGTAAAGTGCTTAAACGTAAAGTCCGTTCTAATTGTAAAAAATTGATCAATAACAGCCTCATTAAAGGTTAGAATACCTTCTATAAATTTTTTTCATATATTTAATGTTTAAACTTTCTAATAAGGTCACTAGATTTACCCTTTCTGGTCTGCGTTAAATTAATTTCGGGTTTAGGTCTTCCCGCATTGTTCACTTACATTTTTTGCTCCAAACTCAAAGAGCTAAAGTTATTTTTTAAATAGTCCACCGTCAAGCTATTCATTTTAACTTAATAAATATATAATATTAAAACATACACGCTCGAATTTCTAACTAGATGCACAAACAGACAACGGCGCGGCGCACACTAAAATTGTGCGCCTTTCCCATGTTAAATCGCCATAGCCCCGCTATCCCCCGCTGTCTTCCGCCACCTGTTACTACAGAGAAACTGCATTATGGCCCCGCCTACTTAATCGCACATGCCGGATCGAGAGCCTATAATATACACTTTGATTGACGGTACGATAAAATATTAGGGAGGGTCGGACTTTATACGATAAATAATATTCAATGAATATAAATTAATATTTTTTTATTCGTTTTGGAGGTGCACGTGCGCATGTGCTCCTGTGGAAGAACCGCCACTGCTTACTACGTGTATTTTAACATGTACAATCATATTCTGATGTATTATCCGAGCCCCTGCATATTGAAAAACTTACGTTTGTGCCTATAGGGTAAATTGACTCTAAAATCCGTGCACCTTCAGAATATCCTCAGATTCTAGCCCTTAAAATCTGTCGACTTTACTAATATCCACTGTCAAATCGACGAGGGTTTACAACCTGCTTTTTTATAAGTCGTGAAAGGTTGCGTCGGTTGTTTTTTGGTTTTAGGAGACAGGTTGCCTGCCTGATGGTCAAACGGAGAAATTCACTGTTAAAAATTCTGCGGTCTGAAACAGTTCCTAATCGGTTATGGTTTCGTGTTCGCGTTTAAAAAGTCGTGGTTACTAAACAAAACCGTTTTGTATTCATAATACTTGTGGTTTTCGAAAGGAAATTTCGTTACATATTAAGAGTGGTTCGGTAGGTAAGAAACTTTTTTTTAACATCTTCTGATGATTATTAGTTAGAGAGACGGTGACAATAGGGGGTCCGTGAAGTGGAATATCAGTTATTTGGTTTTTCTTTGAGTTTAGGCCCCCCTCTACAACTATTTTATCTGATGAAATGCCGTAGAGCGTTGCTGAGAGGCGCTGTACCGCTTTAGATAGGAAATTCTCAATAAATTCAAAATTATATCGTGCCATTTCTGAAAATGAATTTACAGCATTTGCGTGACCCCCAAAGTCACGGGAAACACATTTTCTGACAAGTCAACAATGGCATATACTTTTCCGAGCGTCTAAAAAAAATGTAATAAAAAAGAAAAAAAGCGAATTTGAAGTTGAAACTTTCTAGAATGAAATATTATATGTTAAAGATTATGTGAAAATTTTTTTATCGATCCAGGCCTCGCCATTTCATTATTGGATTTTTTTAAAAATCTCCTCGTAGGAAATTCGGAAAACGATCGTGACATGTCAGAAAATTGTCACACTACATTCCAAAACACCCAAATATTGTGGAAAAAAAATTTCAGACGAATCGCATCTAGCTAGGCGGAATTCTGACAATATTACGCAGATATACCGGAAGGCAGGTATCATTCAGTTGTATGACGGGATATTATATTCGCCATATTACCAAATTAAGCCTATTTTTCTATAAGGTGTGTATGATTTATTCAAATCTGATGAGTTTAAACGTTTTAAAATAAATAAAGTTTAGAAATTTTGCTATCACCGTTAGGAATTCTCTTAATTTTCTCCAAGATAGAACATATTTCTGGTAACTTTATATATATCAAAATGTAGAAATAATTCTCCAAGGGGAATATTTTAGAAAATATAGTAGAATAAACCAGACTTTTAATAAAAAAAATTTTGAGAAAAAATACCGCACTTTCGCAATATTCTTTTTATCAGAAAATTGTTTACGACTCATCTCCATTGGAATACAAATCGATTAAGCCCACTTGGACCCATGTCACTTGAGACTTTATAATTTTTCCATTAGTTTTTTTTGACACGCTCGGAAAAGTATATGCAAGGGTTGACTTGTCAGAAAATGTGTTTCCCGTGACTTTGGGGTCACGCAGATGCTGTAAATTCATTTTCAGACATGGATGGATATAATTTTGAATTGATTGAGAATTTCCTATCTAAAGCGGTACAGCACATCTCAGCAACATTGTAGAGGGGACCTAAACTCCACGAAAAACAAAGTTACTGATATTCCACTTCACGGACCTCCTATTGTCACCGTCTCTCTAACTATTATGTACTGCAACCGATTTTCAACTCTAAAAGTTTATAGCGCTTTTTCTATTTCGCTAATTTAAACAGCTCATTAAAGCATCCAAAACAGTTGAAATCGGCTCGATTATAGACTTCCTTAGAGCGTTGTTTTTCCGATTCTAAATATTTTTTTTACAACCGTGAAAAAAAACGTGACATGTTGCTATACCAGGTGATGTTAAGATAAACATAGAAAATTTTTTGAGGTGGCTGATTATTGGCCTCATGTACGGTTTATAGGAAAACTGCATTATAACTTCTTGAAGAGGCCGACATGGTAATTCCATATGCGCAGTTTGAATATATTTTGGTAAGCCAATCCCCAATTCAAACGCGATGGTAGAACCACGAAACTCCCATAGTTTAGGTAATGCCACATATATATAAACAGAATATTGCCAATACGATCATTCCAAAATACAAAAAGTGTCCCCGCTATGGGAGGTGGCGCGGGACTATTGAGTTTGCGCAGTAGGGTGGACATTTTATCGATCGCGTCAGAGCCGGTCCGACATTATTTGTTTGTTGTTATTCATCGCCTCAGTGGTTCAACCACATTGTTGTCCGTATATTAGTGCTTATAAACTTCATTACCTAACAACAATTTTTGTAAAGAAGTTTTTAATTTGTGGTGATTTGATTCGCTGTTTGGTAGGTTAGTGACTTGTTTTCTTTAAGATGAAAGTACATAAGTGCATGGTGCTTTTTTGCAAAAGTCGTGGATCAATACCAGGTATAAAGTATTTCAGGTTGTACATATATACAAAAATATTTTGCTTATCACATTATCCGATTTTCGGAACCGAATTTCACTAAAAAGCGTGTAAAAAAAGAAGAGTGTGTCACTCCTATACAATATAATATATATGTGGTCACTACATAACCTTAAAATTAATGTATTTTTAATTTGGTGCATTAGTAGCTGATAATAATTCCCAAAATAGTCAATATAGTCATTCATTCTTAATTTTTGGTTTAGAAAAAAAGGGAGGTTAAGGAACATACGACGTCGGATGAAAGTTAAAATAAAGCTCATCGTGTCGATTGTTACAAATATTCGGACGGAATTTGGCACCAAAAGTTTACACCAATCAGGACACTGTCGGATTATCATATCTTCAGAAATCCTATGCATGGGACGCTGTCTTAAATCGAACTAATCGAAATTTTGATTGCAATATTTTTCTTAACTAACCAGTGAAGTTTACATTAAAAAAGTTGAAATCCGGTCCTGTCGAATGATTACTTTCACAAGGAAATTTCCGAATTGCGCAAACTCAGAACGCCCCCTTCGAGGCCCATTGCGGGGACATAATTGCAGATGTTATTAGCAATATAGGTACTGTTTACATAAATGTGGGTAATACAGCAAACACACCCTATGACGCTATTGCCAAAAATTGACGTAAAGCTTATGCCTCTATTATTGGCCATGATAGATAATGGAGATAAATGATATTGATTTCTGGGATGAGATGAAGAAAAATGATTTTTCAAACTGAAAATCGGTTAATAATACGTGATTAAATTGTTAATAGTGGAAAAGAAATGTTGTTTGTATTTCGTGCACGAAATTCGTGTTTAATGGGAAGTTCGAGCGAACTTTTGACTCATATCTCATTAAATAACACTTATTTTTCGCACTTAATACAAAAATAACATGTTAAAATATGTCAATTTCGAACCATAACCATATTTCACATTTGTTAGATTAAATATTGAATGATAACACGAAAACATCTAAATTATCTTTTTTTATTTAATCTACGTTTATTTGTGTTCGTGTTATTTAATGTTTAGCGTGGTTTAACTTTGGCTTATTCTTTTGATATTTCTTAATGTCCGGCAGTATTATCATATTAAAAATAAAAATTCCCTAACTTTGTTTTTAAACGGTTTTCAGTTTTTATTTTGCACAGAAAATAAAAATTGGGTCGATATTAAAAAATGGTATAAATCCATGGAATCCACAGTCACTACCTTGTACAATTAGTGGTCTTGTGGAACTTGTATTTAATACCGGGTGAAACATCGTTGACTTGAACATAGGAAATCCCATATAATTTTTGAAGTGACTGAATATTGGCTCCAGGCGCGTTTATATAGTAACGTAACCAATTTTATTACGAATTCCAAAGCACCATTTATTTGTGAATAAAATTATTCGCGATTTTTTCAAAATTAATCAATATCTGTTGATTTTCACAAGATTTTCGGAAAAATAGTATGTTTATCGAGTAGGAAAAGCAACATTCCTGGACTCTTGTTCGGCTTGCGCCTCGACTTAGCAATCTTCACAGTCACCCAGGAATGTTAGGCAAACAATGTACTATTGTTTTTCCATTCTTTACACATATATACATTTCCAACTTTTTAGAACAAATTTCATTTTTGTTAATTATTTTAAAACATTTCTGGATTTTTCAAATTTTATCAAACCTTCACAAAATGTTTAACAAACTAATCTTCTCAACAATTTTCATTACCAGTTGTTACGATTAAAGACAAGTTTTTTTACATAATTGGTACAAATAACCAAACATTTGACTTTTTATAGGTCTCCACTTTAAATCATTTATTTCCCTCAGAAACCCGAACGCGTCTCTACTAATAATAACAATAATAATAGATAGATTATTAACTGTTTGGACAATTATTATTGATTAAATCAGTTTCAACGTTTTGGTGTAGTCCTCATCATTATCGGCGCTAGATTACTATTATTAAATTCATATCCCAAAAGGAAACGAGCCAGAATTAATTGTCACTTCGTGTTAATTTATTTTGCCTTACAGTAAAAGTAATAATTCTCATTTAGTCCTGATGATGGCATGGATTACATTGAAACGTTGAAACTGATATAATCAAAAGATAAAAATCGCAAGAACTGGTGATAACGGACCTTCCAAATCGCGTTCCAAAGATTATTTATACCTCGGGTAAGGGTGTTTACCCGGACGGGTTTATTCTCGAACATACCCGATTTCGAATTACATTAATTTTTGGAGAGCGATTTTTAGGAAACTACTCGAATAAATAATAACAATTTATGGTATTATTGAAAGACATTTATCAGATTTGTAGTATTTTTTTTAACTGACGCCCTCTATAAAGTAAAATATTCACACATCTGTGAACATATGTTTCTGAAACTTTGGGGATTTAGGTTTATCGATACGCTCTCTTTAAGTAAAATATTCACATGTTGTCATTTTCGGTTATACCGAAAGTAGCTGTCAACTTTCGTTTTTCAAATACAACATGGTAAATTTTAATATATTTTTCAATTAACCTTTAAATTTTAAGCAAATTTTATAGAACATCTTTTTGTCTCACTTCGCCAGTTTTTGAGATATCTGGATTTTTAGTAATTATTGGGCAAATGCATGGTGATGAAACAATCCACATATTTTTTTTATCTTAGGTCCTGGACTAAAAATTTTTTGCTATCCAATAGCTAGAAGATCATTCATTAAGCCTCAAAAATATTTCAAACCTGACAGAAAATGTATAGGGTGGCCTCAGTGCAAGGTACATTGTGAAAGAATTCAACTATTAAAAACTTTCGTATTTTAAATAGAACACGTGATATATTTTTACTTAATTTGATGTTTTTTATAAGTAGTTATACTGTTCTGAATAAACCCGAACAAACCCGATTTTTAGGAAACTACTCAAATAAATAATAACAATTTATGGTACTATTGAAAGACATTTATCAGATTTGTAATATTTTTGACACCCTGTATAAAGTAAAATGTTCACACATCTGTGAATTTCCTAATGATAAGCACTAACATCAACGATTTTTTCTTGCTACAGTAAAACTTTAAATTCCTGAGGTTCCCAACCTTTTTCAGTTCGCACCGCACTTAGAGGTTAAGATAAGAGCTGCGTTTAATCACTGGCTGCCAAGCAGGCACTATTTGATGCGAACGTTTAGACAAATATACTTAGTTTCTTGCTAATCTAAAACTGGATTCGTAAAGTTAAAGGATCGGAAAACGATATGAAAAAATTGCGTTAAAAAATATGATGTTATAAGAATAATAATAACAATTTCAAATATGAACAATTTTTAAATTTTTGTTACATATCTTACTGAAACTTGTTGATACCCCGATCGACATGTCAGACAATCTAACTATGAATAAATTAACTAAAAAACTTTATTATTAACGGCTAAAACTTCACGAAAGGAAATATTGATCAGCTGCTGACTCTCGTCTCTTTCTAACCTGCAAAAAAGCCGCATATTTTTAAATTGAATTGATGCAATATAGATGGCTCTGATTGCTAATTTGGGATTGTTTGGGATCCTTATCTTAAGTATTTTATCACGACGCTCTAACATAAAAATGGTCGCTTTCATGGCGCAGTAATAAGAGAACCCATATTGTTTTTTCGGAATTTCGGCATTTTAAATCTACCGACATTTTAATAGCTATGGCTATGGCAGTGGCATAACTTCAAACATTGGGACCGGAAGCAACAATTTGTACCCCTTTATAGGCACAGGCGGAGAACGACTACTAAAAGGAAACAAAAGGTTGTTTTCGTTACTTTCATATGGGAGCCTGGCAAGGCATCTTTTAGTGATTTTTTACTGCGTATCCATGTCTTTAGTGAATTTTTGCTGCGTATCCATCTTTTTTAAACAGCCCAATTTTTTAAATATTTTTTCTGACTCTGATCATTTTAAAGCATTTTTAGGTATCAGTCATCACTGGTATTAGTTCAGTAGTTGTTAAATTACTAAGTAATTAAAAAAATTCTGGATCCATTTGATGTTCACTGAGTATCCAAATGGATACTCAAAAGTACGTTAAAAGATGCAGTGGAGCCTGGCCTTTTGTAGGCACAGGCAGGGGACTACTATGGGGGCAAGTTGGAAGTATCTAAAACACAGGTCGCCAATGGTGTCTACTTTCTTGGGGAGTCGTACAAGGTTCGTAAGAGCAACCTAAACCTTAAGGTCCCGGGGGCAATTGCTTCCTCTGCCCCCTTGGTAGTTATGCCTCTGGATATAGACATAACTCGTAAATGTAATGTTTAGATAAAATTAGTATACAATAAATATTCGAAGAAGCTAGAAGCTATGCGTCACGCGAATAAGAGTTCTTTAAGTGGAAATTTGAAAAATATCTTACCTTCATTAAGTGTATAATAGCAATTTACATCATACAAAGGCCATTAAAAATTTAAATAAGTTGTAGCTTTTTATCATTCTCGACAATTTTAAGATTGCCTCACTTGGTGGGTGTATTATTAAATATGCAGGTTTCTTTACCTTCAGAATTTAAAAATTATTTATTTAACAAATGTATAAAGTATTATTTTTTTCACGAAGGAGACATTTGAGCGCATGAACCGAAGGCTAGTGCCGCAATCCCGTATGTGAAAACAAATAACTTTATGCATAAGTTTCATACAATATTTTTTCTACCATCAGCTTTCTTTTTCGCAATTAAAAAATATATATTGCTGTATAACCAACTTCCTGTCACTTAGGAATGCAGTAAGTTTAGGATATTTGCTTATATCGACTTTGATTATTCAGAATTAATATTGATTTGGCTTGGAATAGCTTGACCATAAAGTTTTGTTGAAAATACGTTAACAATAGCCGTCCGCAGAAACTTCTCTTGCTTTTGTCCAATGCCATTTAATAAACGTATTATATTCCTTTTTGTAAGCTTCTTTCGATTTTTCAGGCAATACATTTTGTGTTGCTTCATTGGCTTTATTAATTATTTCGTCCGAAGCGCATTGATATGAGTTTTCTTCTTCGGACTCGGAATTATGCCGTTGCATTTTTGATGTTTTGAAATGTTATTGACTTTTGTAAGGTAACAATGCGGCGCACGGCGCACGGCGCCATGAACGACACGGATGCTGTTTTCATGGCAACTTGATGTTATAAGCAATCAGAGAAAAGTGAAAAAACTACACAATAAGGTACTTTTCTAATTCGTTAAAAAATGACCAATTCAAAAAATATAACGATCGTAGAAAAATATTTAAATTTTCTTAAAATTATCGTCTGTATTTCGAAATAATAATTTGGTAAATTTTATTCAGAAATCAGATTTCTTTATTAGGGTTAAATTGTATTTTTGTCAACGAAATTTTTAAACAGCCCTCGTACTCTCAATACAGCGATCTTCTTTATCCTCAGATCACACTTCGCCCCTACGAACCTTCGAAGACTTGACGCAAGGGAACGCCACCTCGCTGTACTCACCCTTCAGTCAAGACTTCAACCACCCTACAACGTGCATTTATCCACATAGAGCCAAACGTTGGAAATACGCCCGTGTATCTTTAGATGGCGCCACCTACCTTCCTTTGAGCGTGTCTCGGCTACTAGCCCACTACAGAATTGTATTCCCCTGAAAAAGGCGGGCCAATAATCCTGTGCACTATCATTAGGCGTGTCAGAATGTAAAGAGGGGGGAAGAGGGAAATGGTGTGCGCACTAAAATCAACGGAAGTGGAGGATGTCAAGCGGTTTACTATCAAGTTGTAGTTGCAAGATGTTTCGTGAACTGCATTACTTTATTATGACGTTATTACCGGTTAATTTGAAAGAGACATTTGGACAGGTGCGACTTGGTGCTAGAGTGATGACTTCGTAGTGGAGATAAGGTAATTAAGTACATAATAGGAGATAGTGTTTAGGGTTCCTGTGCATCTGGTTGTTTGTGGTGGTAAAGTAGTGAAGTGTAAGCTCGAGTTAGCAACGTTACATATTTGGTTAAATTTCGCAATATTTCATCATGGAATTTTAATCTTTACTTATTCTCCTACAAGGTTCAACTTCTAACCTAAAAAGAACATCTAAAAATTAAGCAAGGTACGTTTTAATTTTACCGATGAAACATCTACTATATTTTGTTTATGTTTTTAATCTACAGAACAGATTCTTTTATTTGGTCCGTCAATGACAACAATATAAGTCGAAAATAAATAGTCTACTTATTTTTCGAATGGTCACTTTATCGGTAAAATTAAAAACACCCTGGGATAAAACTACCATAAATGCTAGCTGCTCAATTAGTGCATCGAGGTGCTTGTAAGTTTTTTAACACACTACATATTTGTATATTACCCTAATGTATAATCAAGCCTCAAATTACCCTTTACGGTTTTTATAATTAAATAGGAAACAATTTCCCTTAATACAAAGAAATTTAATACGTACTCATACTTTTGGGGGTGTTTATCGTAATATAGTAAAATGTGATATACATTCCATCGGTACCATCACAACATATTAGAATATGATTTGCGTCCCTTTGATGCTATCACAATATAATTAAATATGATATACCTTCATTCCATTAGCGTCATCGCGATATAGTAAAATATGATATACTTTTCAATAGCGTTTTCACAATTAACTAACTATGACTTGTTTCCCCTTTGTGCTATTACAATACGACTAATGTTATATTTTCACAATTAAATTAAATATGATTTTCTTCGCATTTGACGCTATTATAAGGTATCTACCTAAAATATGACATGAGCCGATGTTTCCACTTGTCAGAATTTGTATTCACTGGGACATTTCCCCATAATAGGAAGCAGCCAAAACCTGTTGCTGCTAAAACACAATCTGCAATAAACGAAACAAAGATCACTTATTTCATTTAGGTCGAATATGAAGAAAGCAAGCTGCTTTAAATTGCGCTTTGTACTTTTTGAACGGTGACATACAAAATTTGTTGGTCATTTATTTCAATACCGTACGATATAATTACCACTATACCTATCTAACGTCTACTACATTAATAAATAAGGTTCATTATTCACCATTTAACTGAGTGCAGTTTAATTTAATTAGTAATTCATTTTAATTTTAAATGCAAGCATACAAAAAATCTGAACGATTAATTACGTACCTAATGTAACCAATTATGTTCGTAAATTACTAAATTTAAATGTTGATAAAAGTCCAAGTCAACAGTTTATCGACTGGTCGTTTTGCAATTACGCATATTTAACAAATTCCCCATAATTATGCATAAAAAAAAATAACCCTGAATGTACAAAAACATTTAGGTGTACTTACAGGAATTTTCTGAATAATTTAAAATGCAGGTTACCTAAGAAAGTACAGAATTTCTTATTTAATTGTTAACAAAAAAAAGAGTACTTTCGTCTGCTTCGCTGCACCCATGAAGTATACAATTATGAAAGTTCCGGAATAACATGCAGTTTATGACAAACTTAAATATTTCATTTATTTGAACTCAATTTCGGAGACCAAGAGCGAATATTGGTATTGCCTAGTAAGAATTTTTATTTACAACAAGTATCTAGATTTTTTGTAAATGAAACTTTACACAACACACACATTATTTTGCACGAAACGGGAATGCCGGAAACGGAACTGAATAGCCGATAGAACAAACCTGATCCGAGAGATGCTAATATAGGTATGCAGTGCATGCACTGTCATAGGAAACTCAAGATAGTGTGCGAAATCCACCACGGCGATAGTTTTCCTTTAGGGATTACTGGGAAGAATACTGTTAGTCATTATAAAATTGGTATAGGTCAGAGGCACATGATAAGCCATGAATTAGATCTATTCCTTAACCGAACAGGAGCAGATATCAAATCTTCATTTGCTGAACAACCATATTGCATTGCAGCTTGAATGAGAAGTTATAAGGTCTATTGTTTACCGTTGGATAGAGCTTATTACTAAGACATATCTTTCTTTACCGCTAGATAAAATATATTATTAAGATATATTGTGGTTTGTTCTTAAAAAAACCGAGAGGATAGTTGTTGGGATAATGTTCATATATACTAAGAGTGAGCAGTTACTGGACATAAAATAAATAAATTTCAAAATACCTCATTGGCAAGGACATCATACTGTAGTGCTCAAATGGTTATTCATAATTTTGAGGTATCCAAGATTACGTTAAAACTATTCTCATAACATAGTACACTTCTTTAGGACAAAGAAGCCCAATATAAATAATAAATGGATGTTTTGTGATATCATATTGTTATCTCGTCAAAGATTGAGGAATAATATAAACTAGTATTTACTTTAACGTTCTTTTAATAGAGTACATGGCATCATCATGTCATTTCCAGACATGTTTAATTTTGTGTGTAATGTGCATTTGTTCAGTCGGTATTTATTTATATTAAATTTATTTATCGTGAAATTGGTAAACAATGCAAAAGATAACTTTTATTTTAAAACGTTGCATTATATTCAAGATAATTGTGACTACTTATATCTATATATAATTTAAATCAATATTTAAATATTTCTTTCGCATTGGCACACAGACCAAGTTTACTCCCCCAATTTTTAAAACGCATACGAAATATAATTATGTAGGTTGGTATATTTACCTACGTAGTTCCAACGAAACGATTTAATAGGAAGTTTCTTCGGGCTGCTAATTATTGCATTTATATTGATTGATTTTATTACCCCCCATTAAAAGACCGTGGTAATTAAAAGATATAATTGCACAAGTTCTCAATTTCCTTAGCTAGTTAGTTAAATATCATTATAAAGTGTAATAAGAATAATATTGGCTATGAAGTTTTCTGGAGGTCCAAGAATCATTTTAACTTATAAAAAAATAGGCAGTATTTAATAAAGAATATGTTTAAGAATATATCAAAATTAATTAAGAAACTTGGGGGACACTCCATCTCCCTGTATGTTTCAAATGGTTTCATAAACCAATAATTTCCACATGAAATAATCACGTTTGTCTTCCCTCTTCTCTCACAATCTATAAGACTTCAGAATTATTGTCGTTTTAGAATCTAAACTATTGTCTATGTGTTTTCAATGTCTATTACTCTAGGTGACGGTGCACCCATGGTAGTGCTGTGAGCATAAGCTTTACTTCCTGGTCTAATCTGTAGGGAACTGGCATGTAACTGGCAGTCAGCTTAAGAACGACAATTACATTTAAAAAAATAGGAAACAGCAACCAAATACCTAACCCATTGATTTTTAAAAAAAATCAGTATTTCAGGACCTAGCGTGGCCCTTAAAAGAACTAAAACTATTTGGATAGCAACATCCCGGTAAAAATATTCATCGAATTAACTAGAAATATTAAATTGGCATATAAAAATAACGACACGGTGATAAGGAAACTGAGCAAATAGGTATAATAAATTTTCGATTGATATAAAGAATAATTACAATGGTGGAAAATATATCCTTAACCTGTACTGACGTAAGAAAATAAAGAGAAGAAAAAAAGAAGAAAATTTCAATTTTTGATCGACAAAATTTCAACGGTGATAAAGGGGTTTCATTTAAAAAAAAATTGATGCATGATATAATAATAACATAAAATTCACGACGGCAATGAGACATACTGTCGACATGATCAACTTGTGAAAATAAATGACAAGCAAGTTAAAGATGGCCTCCCCGCGCTCCCAAACACAGAACAGGCACCACCATAAGTCTAATCTTACAAGCTAAAAAAAGACGACTATACTATATACATATGGTGGGTATATGATGTAGTGTCATTGTCCCCATACGTATGCAAATGAGCAGCAGAGAGACCGGCATTCTTTACTAAAATTTTAAATATTTTCTACACAGCCATAGGTATGCTGGTATTAACAAAATATTAAGGAACATTTTTAGAATATCTACATATTTATAAAACGATGACGTGTCATAGTGTGAGATTTAAGAAGGCAACTTTTTTTATAGTACCAGGACGATCAAAATGAATGGGTATTTTCAACTTTAATTATATTTTATTCATAAAACCTTCAACAGAAAATGACACGTGGTAATAATTACGATTAGTGGGAGATTATTTAATGCAATACAGTGTGCTTTCAAGTGATCGCCGTGATTCTTAATGCATTTATTTAAAAATTGAACGAATTTGGAGAAGACTCGTTGAAGGACAGCCGCAAAGAGGAACTTGAAAATGTTGTCGAAAATCACGTTGGACTTTAATTAGATATTGAGTTAAATTTAAGAAAATTCTAGACATAATAAATGCGCTAATTTAAAGACCAAAGCTCCATTTTGTTAACTGTCAACTATTGTCAAAATTTCTCCAAGGCCTACACACAAAGAAGAGTTACTTACTTAATAAAATACGCAGTCCAAGTGAATTTTAGCTTTGTTATACCTAAGCAAGGAAATATGTTTTCTAAATTAATTTTCTTAATTATTACAGTAGGATGCCAAAAGATTCCAATTAATTCATTAATTTTCAATATCAAGAAATTATCTTTTTTACACATGTAATTGAACATTACAAATAAGCAAACAAATAATTTCGTTTCGGGATTGAAAAATATTAAAGTCAAAATATGCAATACCTATGTATATATTTTTGTTTTTAAAATTTTTGTTAATTAAAGTAAATTTTCATTTTTTACGGTGAGAGATATAAATTGTCATCCTTTTAAAAAACTTAAACAAATATATGATTTGGGTAAGTATTTGTTTGAGAGGAAGCATTGATATTTATCTATTTGGATTATTATTTTTTATAATTTTTTTTTTAAATCAAACTTACCTTGACATATTTTAATCACATCTGCAGATATACCACACGAATTTCAATTTTTGTATCCATTTCCATATTGCCCTGTCACTTCGAACCAACGAATATAAAAAGTAAACAGCCACGAAAAATGGCAGGAAATTCACAAATGCAGGACACCACGATGCATATATGAAACTATTTTGATGAACCAAATAAAAATAACCAGCGAAGAGTTTGTTTGCTCCTCGGAAATGAAATTATTACCCTTAATAGATTTCGACCTGACACTCGATGTTCCTATCTATTCCAATTTCGCCTTTAATACTGATAAGCATTTAATTATTTTGAATTTTAATTGGCTAGGGATAAACCGATTTAATATAAATATTCGATATTTTAGTTCCAAATTAAACCTAATATGATTTTTCTTAGTTTAAAATGCATATTCTATGTAAATTGAGGGTTGGGGTTCAAATAAAACTCTTATAAGTTTTTAAGTTACTCAAAATACAAATATTTATTCAAATTAAAACTAAAATATAAGTATTGTAAATATTACTGTTTTTTTTTTGTGTGTACTCTATCTATGTTCCTGAATATCTAATTCTAATATATTTATAAAATTATAGTCGATCGAAAATGCATTAATGGGTGGGTATCGAGTTGGAAATAAAAATAAATTCTTTCTTGATCTAATTTTGATACTTTAAGCTGATTCAATTGCTTTTGTGTTTAGAAAATGAGCTGTCTTATAATTAGGTTTAACTTTATGAAGTACACTTGTATTAACTCGTTAAGTAATATAAATAATCTTCTTGTAATACATACAAGGAATTTAATAGACTGTCAAGTCTCTTCCGGAGTTTAGTTCCTTTCATAATCATGTTTATTTTTTTTGTGTTTTTGCTTGCTCGATCACGCTTGTTGGTGATTTAACGTTTCGCATCGAATATGTAAACACCAAACAGCTATTAAGTATGGCTGCGGAGCCCTGATGATGATAAAGACTGCCCTCGAAACATGCAACTTTTATTTTTTAAAGTTCCATCTTAAGTATAACGCATATTATACTGAGGAAAATACTAGGATAATTAACAATTATAATTCAAATATTATATTTATTTTATTATTATTATTTTGTTGAATGTTATTGCCTTTAAAAATTGCTTTTAAAGTTATTACTGCTATCTCCATTTCTTTTACTCCTTTTTATGGGGATACTAAAATTGTACAAGAAACAAATAACTTTTTAATTTTGTTACTTCCTTAATTATCCACATTGAAATTATATAACAATTAAACTGGTACGTATCTATTATAAGCTCATAACACTAAATTGATTTCTTCAGGAACGATGTAGATTTTAAGATATTCCTTCCAAAAATGTGTTATTGTAGAGGTTAGGTTTCGTGCGTATCTAGCATGTCTTAATCTCTATTTTTATATTACACTAGGAAATTGAACCCTTTTCTACATATACAAAGCACTTGAAGAAGTAATATCTCAAAAACTAAGCGTTTCTGCCAAGAATCTTTGAGATTCCTACCTAATCCAAGCCCTAAACTACATCATTCCTGAAAAAATATAATCAATTTCGACGTGGTGAATGTGTAATAGATACCTATACCTGTTATACACATCAGGTATAATGCTTCAAAAGATGAATATTAAAAGCAGGAGCTTCAGGCAAGTCTGACAGTCTCATAATTTCAGATAATATACTTCTTGCAATCTTTAAAACCTTTCTCAGGTTTATTTTTAGGCTTATATAATTTTTTCTATGATCTTACTAGAAAATGCAATTTTGGACCACGAAATAAGGGCGGAAAACGATTAATTTGCTCCCGGGGAGGATTTTTGTCCTCCCTCTAAGTATAGTTGCATATAGTTCCACAACTTTCTGATGTCGTTCTTATAAGAATGTATACAATTTTTTTTGAAAATTCGGTAGATTACTAAAACGTATGTGTACATCCAATAAAAATGTTTCCAAGGTTCCGGCTGCACCGGAAGTATATACTGACTTTTTTATTTTAAATTGAACAACCTGCATATTTTCCAATACTTTTTACAAATAAAAATTATTTGCAATTAAGTAATTTATACCACAATAGAGATCTTAACTAAATATGTATGGTCACAAGGCAGTTCAGAACGACTGTATTGTCGAACATATTGTCATGTTACAATACTATTTTAGTAAAATTCGCTACACATTATTGTGGTATTATTTGCTCAGTCCTATGACCTGTATAACTGACAGGATCCATGTTGGAGCAATAAAGGAAATTCGAATTACAGTGCCTCGGAAAATTATTTCACCCACAAAATAGCCTCTTAAAAATACTTATTTTTACCCCCAAACTTATATACACACACCCCCAAAGTAACACAAGAATTCGAAAAGAGGGGAGGGTTTTCTTTCTTTTACACGTACATACATCGTCTTTTCCATGCGTCAACCACTACACAAAACTCTTCAAGATATTTTCCCCTACGACAAACCGTTTTCTAATATACCGTTGTTCGTTTCCTTACAGATCTGCCCCCCTGCTACCGCCCCCACTCTCGGAACGCTAGATGGCAGACCACGCAAGTCCATTCTCTCGCCGCCAACTACGACGAAAGTGCTTCGCCAGAGCTCGCTCTCAGTTGCTGTTCGCATATTCGACGAAGCATTCCTTCCTTGGGACGGAGAAGGTCTTTGGGCTTCAGATGAAGATACATGTGCTTCTTACTTCTAAATTCATTAAGATTTAGAAATTCTTTAAATGCACTTGTCAAGATGATTGAAGATTACTTGAAAGAAATTGCAATTGAACAGTTTAGTGCGTGTGTTTTTGTGATTTTATCGGATTTTAGTGAGGGTTCTGACTTTTGAGTTTTGTACGATCGACAACTTTAAGTGCATTGAGGAACATTCTATACAACAATGTAAGTTACTTATTTATTATTTTAACAGCCAGGCTACAGACGGCAAATGTTTTTCGTAACATACTTGGTAAAAAATTAACAGCCCTGATAATAATAAACTTTTCTCTGATTTCACCCTGCACCTACATGAGGTTGAAGCGTAAGGAGATGCTTTACCTATATACTTATATGATTACCGGATAAATATAGAATGTTTTGACCTTGAAACTTGGAAACTTATCAACGGTTTCTAACAACATATTTTTATATAAAAATGATCTAATTGTGGTATTACGAGAAGTTGAATAGTTAAAAATTGGTGGACGTTCGGCAACCTTAAAAATGATAAATTTGTCAACAGGTTTCTTCGGGTTTACATCTATATCTATAATGCTTACAAAATCTTGTTTTTAAGATTGTTTTGCTTAAAACGCATTTTTGGATTTTTCTCAAGCTCAATTTATTATTATAACTGCATCGGGCGAATAAAGGAAACGAAATATCCTTAAATACATTTCGCATCGTTCTGCTGTAACTCGTCTCAAAATACTTGATGGCTTAGCTCATTTATTGCCTATAAATCTGTATTTCTTGCAGTTAATTTCTTGAGATCCAGTTCACTATATTCTTGTTCGTGCAGTAAATTACCAGCACAATTTCTATATTTCCTTACTCAGGCATAATTACCTTAAGCCTTATTATTACCTTTAATTGCATCCACAATTAATAATAGGCCTCTGTTCATTTACCGACGGCAAAATAGATTTATACCTAATGCCTGCTGTGATTTACCACACCCATAATAACGTCATCAATAAAAGCCTACTAAGGTCTTTACCCAATAATACAATTGTGATGTTGCTTCAATGAACTACCTGTCAGACTATTGTAAAACTGTAAAGATTCGTCAATAGACGAGCGTTTAGCACAGATTCGAAGTGCTTTTCAATAGATTAAAGTGGATAATATTATCGAAAATCTAGGTAGAAAAGGAAGGATAATTGTCTGGGTGTAGTAGGCCTATTGACGAGAGAATTGAATTAACTAGCCAAAAGAATTCGGATTTTCAATAGTGACACACCCGTGTGTTGGGCAATGGATGGGATGTGGCTGGAAACAGGCGTTTTTGTGCATTTTATGTCTATTGTAGCGATGATGAGCGGTTTTGTTAAGTATTGTGATCTGTTTCGATTTCCTTTCTTGCGATAATTGTTCAATCAGTTTCCATAATTTAAGTATCGTATAAGTGTTTGCTAATTTGGGTTTACATTTTTCGTAGGATCTTAATCAAATAAGCAGTGACATAAGTTGTTCAGTTTTCGAGGAATTTAGATAAATTTTTTTTATTATCAAGATTGTCGCTTAATCCATTAATTTTATAAATTATAGGTGTGTGCCAAGTTATCTAACCAACCACAACGGTGTTTTTATATCACCTGTATCGGTGTAATACATTGGAACCCTTCACTTATCTGTATTTTTTCTGCGTGAAAAATAGTTATTTAAATGCAAGTCACTTAAGTCATGTTTGTTTGTTGGTAGATTATAACTTACGGTCAGACCAATTCCATTTTCACAATTTCAATTACAACGGACCGCTTTTTTCTTTAGAATAAGAAAGACTTCATTGATTGATGAAATTGATTAATATAATGGAGAATTGATGGTCATTTGCGGTCGAATGGCAAAAAGGAGCAGCAAGTTAGCAGTAGAAGGAAGGTGTCAAGTCTTTTTTAACTAATGAATTTGTGATTAAGAAGAATGCTGGGGAAAATTCAACAAAATTATATTTTATTATAGAAATTCCTTTAACCGCAATTAATTTTAAAAACATATTGGAATTTTGTACCTGCTATAGCGTTTGAATAATACAATGACTTGGATAAATTTGAAGGCTCTTTAACAGTCAATCTCGTGAAAATAATTTAATACCGCTATTAGCTGGATTTCATGCGACTCTCTCGATACTATTTTGTTTAGCATCTGCCTTGTTTTTTTATGATATGTTTAAGTAAGTGTTGCAATCGCAAAAATACACTTAGAAAATGTACACCTGTTTCTGCCTCATATCAAGTGCATTTAGCATAGTCCCTGATCTATTGGCAAGAGAAGTGCACAACTGTATGCTTAATTTAACATTTTCCTAGAAATATTATAATAAATAGTTAAGGAAGAAACCTTGAACAAGCTTTGAAGGCAATGCAACTGCTGGTTAAAAAATGACCGGGACTAACGTTGGCATCACTTTTATTATGGCTTAAATACGATATGTCGAGTCATATTTATAAATAGGTTAGTTTATTTATCTGTTTTAATCTTTTGGCTGCATAATAAGCTTTGCATCCTTTATTTTGAAAATAATGATGACAGGGTTCCGAGAATTTTGTTGCAACTGGTGTGACTGATACATATCGCCAGATGTGCTAGAACTGATTAAATGTCTTGTTAAAATATTTTGCAATATCTGAAATAAACGAAAGATGTATTGATAGATAGGGCATTGACCTTTACATCTGCTGATATATTGTATAATCTTGATTAATTCCTCAAATGATTCACAATCTCATTCGCAGATTTTATTTTCACTATTAAGACAATACCAACTCTTATTTTTGGCAGGAGCATTGGTTATATATAAATATCTATCTCTTCCCTTTCTAAAATATACTCGGTAATACGATTCGAGATTTCAACTGATCGAGTCTGAGTAAAAACAACAATTAATCCATAGAACTAGTTTTGATAGGAACTGATAATATCTATGTCTATACAATATTGGATGAAGATGAAATTATTGGTATTCATATAATTACACTTGTAAATTCAAGATTCGAGACCAATATAATACATATTGGGTAATGGGACCATTGACCTCTACGCCTCTATTTTAATTAGAGTCCTTGATTAATGGTTTACATCGTTCCCAATTTTGTCAATAATTAACTGACTCCTCGATAAAAGTATTGATTTTCATTGCGTGACATATGCCATTTCCCAATATATTTTAAATCTTCGGTCAGTTTTTAGATGCTGGAAACTGTTCGTACCTAAATATGATTCGGATAGCTATGAATAAAAGTAGATGTAGCTGACCGAACTTAAATAAAAACGGTTAAGCTTAGAATTAAATCAATAACAACTTGTTATACTGAGAAAGAAATCTAGTATAGCTATATCTACATTTAAATATAGTTACTTGATGATGATAAAAATTATAGACATTTTTGTGTTCTTTAACCTCTAACTACTCGCGCTGGTCTAATTAAACTAGCATAATTTTCGAAAAATGTCGATAGCGATTCCTCGCCATATAACCTTATCCGGTAGTAACTACCACCATATCATAGTGTTAGTTGGTTGACTGCATTCGCATCTATAAGGTCCAAAAATGTGACTAAATTACGATGTAAAAAGAGATGTACCTAAAGGAACAGAAATTTTGGCATTCTTGGGTTTCCACAGGAAATCAAATATTTGATTGCCATTCGGTTTGATGACAAGCTAACTAGAAATGATAGAATGTTAATTGACACGCTTGCTGCAGTTCGATTTGTTGTTGATCGGTTCGTAGAATGAATTTTATCCTATGTATTGATATCAACCTATGTTTTTGACCAATAAATACTTGTCTAATATAAATTAATTGTTATTAAGCTCTTTTGTGTTTAAGGCGCGAGTAGTTGAACGTTAAAAAAAAGTATTTAAACACGTTCGATAGCAGTTTATTTAGAGTTTAAAATATTTCATATAAATAACATTAAATCCATATCGTTATTTTATATTTCAAATGCATCTACCAACAGTAAAAATATAATTGTCCTTGACTAAGAGCTAAATACCGATAAAGCTTCACTTTTAGCGATAAGCGGCCGTAGTTATTTATATAGCATAACCAACTGCGGTGAACCTAAACCTAAACTATACGTTATTTGTTTAGGATAGCATTTTTCGAGATAAATATAAACGACTTGACTTGACGAACGAGACCCAAACCATTAACCTAATCAGTTGGTTGCACTTATGTATGTTCTGGAATTTTAATAATTAGTTAAAATCTTCCATTAAGAAAGCAGATATATTTTATCCTAATTAGTTAAGATAATTAAAACATTTAGGAAATAATGGAAATTTTAATATAGCATAGGTATATGTTGTTTCACATCCGTTATGGGAAAATATAACAAAAATATGCATTATATTAATTAAATATGTTAAATACGCATTCGATGGCAATTAGAACAAATGCATTCAAGTTGTCAAAGAATATTGAGTGGTTGAGTTACTTCTAAACAAGGTAATAATGCTTAAGTAATAATATCCATACGTAAAACATAAATAGAATATGATCTCATCTCAAAAATGATATATGTTTGCTTCAACATTAAATTTTGATGTCCTATCATCATACTCTGTTATTTATGACTATGTGTAGCATCTGACTTTTATTCGACTATACCAATTCGGCTTTCCTGGCCTTCCTTCTTGTTTGGATAAAGATTAAAGAAATTTACAGAACCTCTTAAATATTGGAGATATAACGATTTGGGCATATAATTAGTTTTACTTCATCATCATATTATGGTAAGTGCGGCTTCAGATGTTTGGATAATAAAACCAAACCAACATTTTTATTCGAAATTATATTCCGTACAAGTTTCTGGCAACCACAGCCCATATTAAAGTCTAATTTAAAAATCTAAAAACTCCTGAAACCAAGCAGTATTTTTGCTCTTTGCCATTAACATACCGATGAAATACTAACAGTTCTTGAGTAGTTATGGCAGACTAAGGATATAGCTTTAGAACTACACTCGCAGCCAAAATAATCGATTCCCGCAATATTTGCATGAAAAGTTAAGAATATATCCATAATATACAGGTTGAATCAAGAACTGTTTTTTGACTCAAACTTTAGAACACTGTAGAGTGATGGAGATGTCCAACGTTTTATTTTGTCATTTAGTTATCATGGGATATGTATACTTCAATTTTTATAACAATTTTTTTTTAATCAAATATTACAATATCCGCGAACCGAGTTGGTAATGGTCAATGGAGAAACAACGACAGCGGATAGGTACACTAGATCCACATCTTGTTCCTTTCGCGCCATATATCGGAGCAAGTTTTATGCTGATGCCGGCTAAGGCTTGATTTCGAAAACTGTTAACGAGAATTTAGATGAGGTCGGTCCCCATGCAGTCCCGACCTAAACCCAATAGAACAGGTTTCAGTTTGGGTCTGCTACACGAATGAAAGTATTGTAATGAACCAAAAATGAAAATGTTGAGAATAGATCCCACTTGACAATTAAATGATAATACGAAGTTTGCCATCTCCATCACTCTTCAGACTGTTTTGAAGTTTGAGTCAAAAAACTGTTGATTGTGGGGCTTATTATTCGTGGTGCTAGGCAATTCAGTGTGGATGTTTGTCTGAGGCTAACAGTTGTGGTTTCAACCTGTATAGTATGGACATATGTATTCTTAACTTTCTTACAGTAGGAAAAAGGAATAGACATATGTATTCTTAACTTTCTTATAATATCAAAAAGGAATAATAAGAATCGGGCTTAAAATCAAACGATTATTCACGATCAGAATCCATCCAAATATTGCGTGAATCGATTATTTTATCTGTGAGTATATATAGTAAGATGAAAAACCTATTTTGCTATTTGTTAAACCCATAAGTCATAGTTAATTTCTCCAGTCATTGTCGTTGACATCCGTAGCAAAGAAAAAAGTGTAAAACAAATTTACCTACTTAAAACCGGTTGTATCAAAATTTGTGCATACTCAGCAATCAAAGTAATCAGTGTTCGGTTTAATAACGCTGCGTTTTTATTGTATCATCATGACTATTGGATTTCGTCTACATTTCAAATGTATGTTAGGCCGTTACCCTATTGTGCCTAAGAAGGAGACCTTGAGAATACACATTTCATGATTAAAATTAAAGGTGAAAAAGAATATGGTTTCGGACACGTCCATAAAGTTCCATTGGAAATTAAAATAATTATCGTACGAAGGTTAGATAATAATACTTAGGTACTAAAGTCCATATTTAAAGTTCTTTTTCTATTTGGGTTTCATAATGGCTACATTATGAAATGCAAAAAAATTGCATAACTTGCCACTTTATGAAACTGAAATTTTACTTTTTTTATATTGGCAGCAAGTAGGGTTCGAATTTTAGGCTTACTTCGATGTCGTTGAAATTAGTTTTCTAGGCATTATGGTTTTGACAAAAATGTTTATAGAAAACTTTAAAATACTAACCTTTAACCTTGCAAATAGATCATTTTTACTAGATATTTATCTGAAATACCTATACTCGGAAATATATAACATGCTGACGGTGTCCGTCAACAATTTCTAGTCACAACTATAAAACAACATAACCTAAAAATAATAGAAATGTCTTCCGGTTTATGCTCTATTTCTAAAGTTTTATTCAATAAAGTACTATTTTTATTTTTAATTCAATATAGTATTAGACATATTACTTTATATATACATATTTATAGTTACTGTAGACATTTCCTGGGCATTAATGTTTATTCCTGTCAGATTCTGTGTCGATACAATATTTTGTTCAATAGTATTATTTTATTTTGTTCAATATTTTCAAATTTGTTCTGCTCGCACCATAGTCCAAAGTTTTGCATATTCTTTTTAAAAGTTTTTCTAGATTATTTTCCTCAATTTCTCGTATTTCTGACGGTGTACAACTTTCTTCCTGACTCATTTTTGTTAACTTTAATAATATATTTATTTTTAATTATGACCGATGGGAAGCAGCTTTGTTGTGTTCAATTGTTTCTATCATGGCATATTTGATACTTACTTAAAATTATTATAAAATACACTGTTCATAAGACAATTAGATAAGATAATGTCTTATGAAACTTGTATCTTAATATACTATTATATAAGTTATTATGCAGCTATGGTTATAGTCAAGTATCTGTCTCGTTCTTCCCCGTAAGTACCATCTTGCGTCTCTAACACTATTTCTCTGGTATAGAGCTATTGTTTTCCCAATCGACATATTGGGTCTTTGCTGGTATCAATACTAATTATTGACGCAACACTGACAATGGCTAGGTGACAGGTTTGATATAATGCTTAATGTAATTCTTAATCCTGTTGACAAGTTGTTATCTTTCGTCTTTTTTGTTAGTTTATTTCTGGAATTTTCGTGTCATTTTCTGAATTATTGCAATATTGCTTCGCTACTGAAATTAAAAGTGTGATACAAAAAAGCAAGGTATTGTGTTAAGCTGTATCCACGCGTGAGGTTTTACCTGACGTTTTAGGTCTTCAAGTAAGACTATCAGGAAATACTAGAAACGTGTTCAGATGCTTAGTAAGGCGAGAAGTGATTATTCCTTTCTCTGAAATATTTAAAAAAAATATAGAGGATAATTAGCATACTAATGAAAACCTAACATAGACTTAATTTTAGAAAATCACCAGGCAGCATTCAGCAGGCAGGAAAAAAAACGATAAAAATAAACAAATAGGAAGTGCAACGAAAAAAAAATTTATTGTAAGATATGAAAACAACTCTATTTAACCCTATTGTAATTTAAACCACAATGCTCGCTCTTATTTATATTTCGTCGAGTTGGTTGCTTTGTAATATCCATTGTTTCGGAAGTTATTGTGACGTCATCGCGGTCGGGTTTAGATAAAAGGAACGCCAGTTCTGTTCTATATATATTGTTATTTAACGAACGTCTCACGCATGTATTGTTCTAAAAAGTTTTGAATAGCGTGTTCATATACCGTTCTGCAATAAACAGAATTATGGGTTTTAGTGAAATGAAATATGTACGTAGGTAAATATGTATTAGGTGAAGGTGCGGTTGAAAAATTATGATTTATTACAGTCAAGGATATCAGGAAAGTATATTATTTTTAACATTATTCAATGGATGTATGCGCTAGATACTTTCATGTATAATATAGGCTTGTGTGTGCGATACATGCAATGTATTGCGAATTTGAGTAACCACGGGGCGTGCGCCGATAATCCGTCGTTCGCTCCCACGATGAGACGCGACGGAACTTGCGTAGCATATTCTGCAGGTAAACAGGTTATTAGGTTTCACCTTTTACGAGGGCTGTAGTGCACTGTCGGTGCTGAGAACCATGAAGCAATAGTATATTGAGTTTGAGAAAGTCACTTTCACACAAGTAATTTTAATATTTTCTTAGTTTTCTAATCAGATCAATGCGTTGTTTCACCTCTTCAATGTAAAGGACTTTTTTTTTACTTTTTAAATACTCTTATTATTGATAAAAACAAACATGCATGCTTTCTGCTGTCAGTCATTTCTTCTCCTTTCCGCTAGGCGGGCTACCATCGCGATCGGTTGTTATCCAAAACGTATGCTGGACTATTAAAGTTCATAGAGAGCCGAACCGTCTCATATTATAACTATTTATTATTCAAATTTTACACCCTATAAAAAACAAAATTAAACTAATCTTAATATTGAATAAATACATATAATTCCAAGAAAATAATAAAACTCAACCTAACCTTAATATTTATAGAGATTAATTTGTCAATTATGAAAGTTTAACATATTTGCTTAAAACAATATTTAAATTATTTAATTAAATATAATGACATAAATTACGTTTATACTTACCATAAATCGGTAGGTACGTATTCTGCATTGCCCAAGCACTTATTACGGGTTGCCTAACAATTCTCTGCTACTTTTTTATATATTATCATAAAAAACCTAAAACTGGCTCAACAATTAAAAAAAGAAGACAAATATATGTAATTTTTATAATGTTCAGTCTTGCTCTAGTGGCTATTATACCATACCCAACCCAATTTACTCCGAGAGGTTGTTCGGGTATTATACGGGTTGAAATATATTTTTTCACTACGCGTTTCGTCATATTATCACCCACAAAAAGAACCACTTACTTTAAAAATATACAGGGTGTCCCATCGAAAACAGTTCAGCAACGTTTACGGCTGTATAAGTGAAAATTTAAAAAAACCTCGGACCCGTAAACTTGTGTTTTCAGGGGGACACGTTTCACTATTAATTTCATCCCTGTACCCTCAACCCCCCTAGCGGGGGCGGCTACTGCCCTTGCTTTGTCAAATGGGAATGGGTATGTCGTGATACATCTTTTTAAAGGGCATTAAATTCTCTTTAAAATGGCGCTTTGTTTTGTAAATTTGAGCTACGCGCCGCCGAGAAATTGCGTTTTAAAAAATGTAATTTTATTGAGTAATACTTACATGTTATCTTATTAAATGTTGAAAATGTCCGCCATTCACCTCCACGCACAAACCTCTGTACTTGATAAGAGGTGCAGTGAAATGTTTCAAATTCCGTTGCTCGGCGGCGCGTAGCTCAAATTTTCAAAACGAAGCGCCATTTTAAAGAGAATTTAATGCCCTTTAAAAAGATATCATAATATACCCATTCCCATTTCAAAAAAACAAGGGCAGTAGCCGCCCCCGCTAGGGGTGTTGAGGTTACAGGGATGAAATTAATAGTGAAACATGTCCCCGTGAAACACAAGTTTACGGGTACGAGTTTTTTTTTTTAATTTTCACGTACACAGCCATAAACCTTGCTGGACTGTTTTCGATGGGACACCCTGTATAATTAACTTTGTATAAGCGCTCATAAATATATTTTCAAAACAACTACATATTTCCAATTATTAGTAACTCACGTATTCTCATAGCAAGGGATTTATTTTTCAAAATAAGAATTTATATTACCTATTTAATTATTTAAATTAGTATAAATAAGTGAATAATCTATTCTTGATTCGAACCTTCATAAATTGAAATTAATACTCCTTATTTCTTTGATTTGAGTTAATTAGTTTATTAGTTTCGAAGCCACGGATATATTGTATTAAAACAAAAAATATACATTACTTTTCATTATTAACCCGCCACTGACTCAGTCATTAAATATTCTTTACCAATACATGCGTTTTGCACCATTCCGGTCTTGGCACATAATAAGTGTGTAACAACATAATTATTTAAAATAATGATTTATGATTGAAAGCAACATTTATCAAAATAATAATTAAATAGTAATGTAAAGTTCTTTCATTTCAATCTAAATTATTTTCATAGAAGTTTCAATTATAGCACGCAAAGTTCGACCTCATAAATATACGTAATTGAACATTATTTATAAAGGAGGAATAATGAACGACTAATAATTTATTAATTACTTCTAATTTAGCATATAAGCTGGGGTATATTATTACAAGAATAATATAATCAATCAGTTAAAGATGGATTTTTACTCTTTGATCAGATTTAAAATGGAATAAAAAAATCTCTCTTAAAGTTAATTATTTACCTATATGCTGTGTGTTTTGTTTATTGAAATGATTGTGTTGCATTGAGCTTTATTTTTCATCTATCAATTATTTACTTATAATGCCTTAGAAACGGTTGCTATAAACATCATCATAATATCACAGGAAATATTAGCGGCCGATAAAGTTCATAATGCCCGGTGATTTTCACAATGCCGTGTAAATGTGGTGTAAATCTTGTTTTCTCACTCTCAACTCAAATATGAGTTGTCCTAGACCGAAGCGTGTTGCTAATAGGGGACAGCCCAGACCTCTGAATTACGGCAACCAAATCGAAGAAATTGCAGCAACTCACTATTCATAAGTTATGATACCACAGAAGATCGGTTACTTAATGCGTTGGAATAGCTCACGCTCCACCGTCTTAAATTATTGATAGGCTACCGTAGCTACCAGTATGTGAATTGTGATGCGTTACTAGTCGGGATAGATTAATTCATGATTCGAGCTATCGAAACTTGACATTTAAGTTGTTCTAGCTTACGATGGTGGCTGGAATAACTCACTCTTTGGGCTACCAGAGTCCAAATTTTTGACTACCAGTACCTAAATTGTGGACTATCGGAACTCATACTATTTCTTTGATTTAGCGCCTGCATATTGTGGCCTTCAATTGCCTTCTGTTTTTCAAGATATGACATTTTTGTTGTATATTTAAAAAAAACAATTTCTATGCATCTCCCTCCTGTCCCTCCATTTTACGCCAACTTACCAAAATTATGCAAAACACAAATTTTCGCGCACAGAGAACAAAGATGAAAAATCCAGCAAACGGCGCAACGGCCAACAGGTGTCTATATGCGCGATCGAAGGAGAATTGACGAATAACAATGGAATGAACCGCGCCAAATCTGCACGAGCATGAATTCGGAACTTTCCGTGACCTTATGATCTTGCGATTTACCCTCGATATGGGGCTTTTGGAGCACGTTTCCTGAATTATTCCAACTCAAAATAATTTACTCATGGTAATGAGTTAAAATAATGCACGTCCGGGTTAAAACGACACTTTATAATCAATTAGAAAGTTTTCCCAGCCCAGAAACTGAGTTCAGGTAACTCATAAAATAGTTACAAGATGAGGAATTGTGGTGATCCCAAATATGTTTAAAATGTTGATAAGAAATCTCTTTCTGGGTTGAGGCGAACCAAAAGAATTATTGTAGCGTTTTTAAATAATTTGTGGTAATTCGTAGGCTCAGTTGGAACAACATAGAGAGATGGGTTGAAGTAGCTCAAATTTTGTAACCCACGATATTGGTAAATGCATTTTCGTCAGTATAGTATCAGCAAGAAGTATTGGTCTAAGCATTATAATACCATTAAATTTTTGAACTTCTCTGATCTTCATTGTTGCTGCAGCTATGTGAATGATTTTTATATATTGACAATAAATACCCTGGAAGGTACAAACCCGCCCAATGATGAACATTTCCACTATGCTCAGAAATACCAATAAAGATTTTTGAAATAATTTAAAATATATTTTCTGATAATGGTTAAGTAATATTGAAGCATCAAAATACCATTCTCAGCTTGTTAATTTCCATGTACGTTGAATAATTCTGTTTAATTTACAAATCTACCATAAATGGGAGACTTAAGTTATTTTTATGGCTAAACTGTTTGGATTTAAATATTTTACTATGCCGAAATTCCTCACACATGTTTGTCATTTACATCCATCCCACACGCAGAGCGTTTACGGAATACATATTTAGAATTTTAGGCGACATTTACATAACTTAATACAACTGTCTTTATAATTCGTGTTTACCTAGCTTTTTACGATTGTTAGCCGTTTTTACGAATAGATGTTTTAAAATATAATCGATAGAGTGGGTTGGTATGAGTACCGTTAGGTTTCTGCCACGAACCAGACTCCAGTTTTTTTATATACTTTTTTTACCGAGATTATAACACTAAATACGTTGAGTGATATATGTATTTTGGACTATCATTGTCTTTATTTTTTTACAGTGAACTCAATAAACAAATTAAATCACACACACAAGACAAACAAACACACACAAAACCCCTGGTCGCCAAAGGCCAGAAATGGCTTCTTGGTGACCTCAACACCCAATCACCCAAGTAGCATTTTTAGATACATTATGGTAAAGGTATCGTAACTATCGTTTCTGTTTCCGATCAAAATTGGAAACTGTTGGCAACAAAAATGGAAATATTTTCGAAACGTATACATTTTAAATGGGACATTTACACGTGTTTCCAAGTGTTTGGTACTAGCTGTGACTTTCGCCGTTTCGACGCACAATCGAAACTTTTATCGAAAATGTTCGAGAATAAACTGTATAACTAAACTGTTACTTTTGTTTATTAAAAAATGACAGTATAAAGGGGCGGGGCTATGTTAAACCATGCGCAAAATAATCAGGATAGCTTCACTGTTGTAAATTAAAAGAAAAACAATATGAAACAATAATTTCGCCATGATGAATTCGTTATAAGTATATTTCCTATAAGTTGTTTTTCATATACCTGTTTTGTTTTTCATATACATATTGCACATAAGAACCAAAAAATCATTGTCGCAGTAAATTTTATCATGCAGTAATTTGGCTTTATATTTTTAACGTGCCCTCTATTTATTTGCATTTACAGAAAACAATATTCTTTGTCAAAAAATTAAATATTTTAAAATTTTTTTTAATTCTTTTATAAATCGACTTAGCTAGGAACATGGAACTTATCTAACAACTTTTGACTTTTCAAGAGATGCAGGAATTTCATTAAAACTCATTTTAACAAAATAAAAATTAATTTCACAAAATTGCCGCTAGGAAGCAATAAATTATTCTGGTCCAAAATGGACTCAAACAATTCTAGTCTTTGGCTTCTATAATGTTTCCATGATACACAGAAAAATAAAAGGTTTATTAAGGTGCATGGTGGTGTATGGAGATTGTCACAGAAAAAAAAGGTTTGCTTGTATGCACAGAAAACAAAGGTTGGGCATGGACAGCCTAAGTCTGACGTCACGAGAGGCGTGGTTTCAAAAACATTTCCAAACAAACTAAAATTACATTGAAAATCCCATAAGAGATTTTCTAAAGCATTGGTACACGTTTATAAGGGATAAATAAGCAATTTCCTTGATATTATTTGTATATTAGATGTTATTATTGATTCATTTTCAGAAACAGATTGCGTAACTGTTTTTTGAATATTTTTAATCACCAGCTTGTTTGAGGTTATGTTATTATTGTTTGCATAGGGAAATTTAAATTGTTATTGTTCTGTTAAAAACAGCTTATTGCACTGTATTTATCAACATAGAGTATACCCACCCTATAGCTTGGCTTAGCTTACCAAAAGAAATATAGTGGCGTCTTTTTTGACCAATGTCTCGTTTCTGTTTGGTTTTATCCGAGAATACCCATTTTATGGGATCGATTACCTAAAGTTTTAAAATATCTGATTAAAAAATTGATCGAAACAGGAAACCAAATTGGTACAAATTGACAAAATTTCGTTTCTTGCTTCCATTAATTTATTAATTAAAAAAACTTCAGGTAATTGGTCCCTAAAAACGAGTAATTAACCGCTTTTAGGATAAAATGAAAAAGTATCGAAATATTGATCAAACAACAAAACGGTGAATGCGTCACTAGCGCTGACTTAATTATTAACTGAACAAAAAATCTACTGAGCGGAGCGGAGTGTTTAAGCAACAACGAACAAAACAAACATCTACTAAAAACAAACATCTAATAAAATCAAGATTTATATGTTTCCTAGCGAATTCATTTTTAAATAAATTGGTTAAAACATTACTTTATATACGCCAATGTGTACATAACTTATGACATTTAATATTTTCGTTAAAAATTTTAGCTTTCCAGCTTTTGCCGCACCCAATCGATTTCTTAAGTCAGAATGCACTAACCCCAAAGACGAAAAAAATGTTTTCCACACCTGCATAACAACTGTAGTTGTAGTCGTATGTAAGAAAAATTGTGTACATTACTTGTGTGAAAGTTATTTTCTTGAACTCAGCCGATTTCCGCATTCGGCTGGTGCCTCGTGCTACATACCTCCTCTTTTGAAATCTAATACTTTCAACACTCTTTATGTAATATACTATTACGGACATTGGTAATCTTCCACTTAACTCATCAATTGACCATCAAATTAATTTAAAATATAGTGTTTTAAGGTTTGCATTAACGTTAAGGCTAACTTAGCTAAGGTCTCATTTATGGTAACATTGAAATATCGGCACTCAGAATATACTCACTCACTCAATATTCTGTAACTGTAACCAATAATAAAAGCGAATAACGACAAATAAATAAAAAATTAGTTGTCAATGTTTAGTAGATAATTATTTAGCATATCAGTCATTTACATAAATAATTATAATATTAATGTCAATGGGCACAGCTGACACTTAAAAAGATAAACGTTTAAAAGAACGAAGGATCGTAATTTTCTTAACCAAGAAAAAGCCATTAGAAACTCGAGTTAGACTGATGACATTTAAAATGATTTGAACGACGGAATTGACGTTATATGGGTGGCCCAAGACTGCGTACCAACGAATACTTATAACCAGCTGCGTACTGCGTTACTTCTTACGGTTTTTAATTTGAATACGCCTCTAATTAACAGTTTAACTAATATTTTCTCGTATCTTATCGCATAAACAAAACCTTAAATGTGAAATGGAAATCAACGGGTTTGCTAAACCAGTGTTTCTATTTGGATTTCATAATGGCTACATTATGCAAAAAAATTGAATAACTTGCCACTTTATGAAACTGAAATTTTATTTTTTTTTATGTTGGTAGCAAGTAAGGTTCGAATTTTAGGCTTACTTTGATTTCGTTGAAATTAGTTTTCTTGGCATTATGGATTCGATAAATTTTTTTTATAGAAATCTTTAAAATACTAACCTTTAACCTTGCAAATAGGTCATTTTTACTAGATAGTTATCTGAAATACCTCCTACTCGGAAATATATAACATGCTAACGGTGTTCGTAAACTAATTTCTAGTCACAACTATAAAACAACATAACCTAAAAATAATAGAAATATCTTCTTCTAAAGCTTTATTCAATAAAGTACTATTCTAATTTTTAATTCAATATAGTATTATACATATTATTTTATATGTACATATTTATAGTTACTGTATACATTTCCTGGGCATTAATTGTTATTCCTGTCAGATTCTGTGTCGACACAATATTATATTATATTTATTATTTTGTTCAATATTTTGAACGTTGTTCTGCTCGCACCATAACTCAAAGTTCTGCATATTCTTTTTAACAGTTTTTCTAGATTATTTTCTGCAATTTCTCATATTTCTGATGGAGTACAACTTTCTTCCTGACTCATTTTTATTAACTTTAATAATATATTTATTTTTAATTATGACGGATGGGCAGAAGCTTTGTTGTGTTCAATTGTTTCTATCATGGCATATTTGGTACTTGCAACATTTTATTAAATTGTAAAAGAAGTGCCAACCCGAAAAGAAAGTATTAATTCAAACGGAAAAAATCAACTATATTTTTTTAAGTTTTCAGACTTTAAAGACCCAAATAGAAATAGTATTACAGAATACACGGTTCATAAGCCAATTAGAGTACTTTATAAAGACCCAAATAGAAATAGTAATATAGAATACACGGTTCATAAGACAATTAGAGTAATTGTACTTTAGAATTTTAATTTACTTTAGAAAATTAATACTTTCTTTTCGGGTTGGCACTTCTTTTACAATTAAAGGCGTGCTTTAAGATAATGTCTTATGAAACTTGTATCTTAATATACTATTGTGTCTATACTGTATGTAATACTTAAGCAGTACTGTATGTAACACTCAAGTGATTAAAATGAACCATTATCACATTTGCCCCGTTATCACGTCTACCCCCACTTCACCTTAATATAAATTAGAGATAGATAAAGTTCTAGATCTAGATCTAGTTTGCGTTCAATCTATATTTATTTCCCTGTATCTCTCTTCTTCATATACTCCTTTTATAGTTACTATAAAGCAAGGCTATAATTTAGGGCCATTATTCTATAATTTCAGTCCATGCAGGCGTTTTAATTTTAATAAAACTCCACACAATCTTTAATAAATTAACGTGCTTGCCAGATGTTGCCCACCCTTGAAAAAGATTTAACGTTACCCTTTCGCTTTGGGGTGGTAAAAAATCTTTTCGGGCTCGTAACGTTACCTGTTCTTCTTGGCCACCAACTGTGTTTATGTCTTGCCTCGATCAAAGATATATTTTGGGTAGTGTTATTATTTTTAATTATACCTATACAGAAGCTGGTCGGGTAATATCTTGAAAAGTGTAGTATCAAGATTTTGCAAAGTATTTTCTAAGTTTCTAAATGGGAAGTTCCTCGAATGAAGACCGGGTTCTAATAATGAGTAATTATACTAATGCCCTATTCAGGATTTTACTGAATAAATTATTTTTTCGAAAATATCCACATATGAATTTTTGATAATTTGCTGGATTTTCTCCAATCTTCTCATACTTCAAGTTTATTATCTCCAGTTGTTCTGATACGATCAATGTCGGTCTTTTTTATTTTACACACTGTTATGCTAGCTTCCGAAGTGGATTACATTTTTTTTATTATGAAAAATGAAGTATAATAACAATTTAATTATTTAAATAGTTTTACGTGCTCGCCCCGAACTTACATTAATTTGAAAAATACGGTTTTGTTCTTTATCCTCTTACCTACAAAGCACATGGAAATGTTAATGATTCACACTGCACCGAGATCGATTGTAGACGCTTCGGCTCACCACAAGTTAAAACTTTTTTCTATTTTGGTTTCATAATGGCTACATTATGAAATTCAAAAAAATTTAATAACCTGCCACTTTATGAAACTGAAATTTTATTTTTTTTAGGTTGGCATCAAGTAGGGTTCTATAGGTTTACTTTGAATTCGTTGAAATTAGTTTTCTTGGCATTATGAATTCGACAAAAATTTCTTATAGAAAACTTTAAAATACTAACCTTTAACCTTGCAAATAGATCATTTTTACTAGATATTTATCTGAAATACTTATACTCAGAAATATATAACATGCAGACGGTATCCGTCAACTAATTAAAACTTTAAAATAATAGAACTATCTTCCACTTTATGCTCTATTTCTAAAGTTTTATTCAATAAAGTACTCTTTTTATTTTAAATTCAATATAGTATTAGACATATTACTTTATATATATACATATTTATAGTTGCTGTAGACATTTCCTGGGCATTAATTGTTATTCCTGTCAGATTCTGTGTTGACACAATATTTTGTTCAATAGTATTATTTATTATTTTGTTCAATATTTTGAACTTTGTTCTGCTCGCACCATAACTCAAGTTTTGGATATTCTTTTTAAAAGTTTTTTTAGATTATTTACTGCAATCTCTCGTATTTCTGACGGAGTACAACTTTCTCCCTGACTCATTTTTATTAACTTTAATAATATATTTATTTTTAATTATGACGGATGAGATGGAAAAAATCTACTATATTTTTTTAAGTTTTTCACACTTTAAAGGCCCAAATAGAAAAAGTATTATAAAATACACGGTTCATAAGACAATTAGATCACTTGTACTTTAGAAAACTCCCCGCTTCGCGGGTCGTGCTCTAAACTAATGTCTTATGAAACTTGTATCTTAATATACTATTAATCAATTAAATTGCTATTAATTGTCATTTGTTCTTAATAATATTTTTTTAATACAGTTCGAAAGCTAACGGAACAAAGTGTAAAATAAAAACATGATCAGATCGGTACAACTGGAGATATTAAATTTCAAGAATGAGAAAATTGAAGAAAATTCAATCCAAAATCAAATTATCAAAAATTCATGATATACGTTTTGTGAATTAAACTTGCAGAAAAAAAAAATCATCGCATTGAAGAAGTCCAATTTTGCCTGAAATTCGTGCGGTTAGTAAATGAATTATCCATGGTGTGGAGATGTTCCCGGATAAAGAATATAGGTAAAATATTTTTTTATTCCCTTTTAATTTCGTTTATCTTAAAAGGACAACCTCACACACCCGGGATACTGGATTTTCTGGCACCTACCCTTTAGCTTTAAAGCCCCGCACGTAATTATTAAATAATCGTCCCGTATCAGTTCCTTCACACAATCCGTACCTGTACGATATACATATTTTCTTAACCCTTTTGTCCCTTCTATTGTGCTTCGGGTAAATTAATGCAAGCAAGCGCACCCCACAGGTCATATTCAAATTTTCCCATGGCCCGGAGTCCCTTTTTGCTCGATACCTTTGCTGATATTTTATCAATTTTTCATCGCCGAACATAATGGAACGAGCGTGATATATTCGAAAATTATGATAAAATAACGGGTGTTTTTTTATTCTTATCCACCAGACCGGGCGGTTAGTTTATGGAATATTCAACTATAGATTCCAATAGTCATTTTGCATAAAAAAATATGGATTATGAAGAAAGGGTTACCGGGATTTCATGAGAACGTTTATTTAAAATACATTTAAGTATGGGATAGTGCTATTAAGGACATAATATGTACAGGGTGTCCCAGTTTGGACACTTCCTGGTGGGTATTAGAGTTAGTATCAAAGATAGAATATTGGGGGTGTCACTTTAGTTTACCACTTTTTAACGAAACTAGAGATTCCGATTTCAAATTTGTCTCTCTTAATTTTTAATCTTCAAGGTGATTTTGAAAATTATGATCAAACACAAGCACTATAGGAAAAATCCTTTAGGGCACTCTGGGAGTGGTCCGTGTGCGCAAGAAGCGATTCACGTTGCTTTTAAATCGTTGGAGGTTACATTCGTTGGGAAAAACGACCTCGAGAAGGTCGTTCCATAAGGATTAAGTGCTCCAGATGACAGAATTCTTAAATAATGAAGTTCGAGGAGTACTAAGCTTAACCACATATGGATGGGCGATAGTGGTTCGTCGTGTATTTCTGCTATTCGCCGCTCTGGGTGGAATTAAGAGGGCAACGTCAGCCGAGCACTTTCCATGAAAATATCCGTAAAAGAGAGTTAAATCCCCAACCTGTCTTCGATGTTCTAGGCTGTCGATGTTCTTCGTCAGCTCGTGGTCTCCAATCAGACGAATGACCCTCCTTTCGATCGAATCCAGTTGCCGAAGAGTTTGGTGCAGAGCTCCAGACATCAGAGCAGTACCATTGCCAACTTCAGATAAGGCCGTGTACAGAGCAGCGATGCGCTGTTGCCAAATGGTGTTTGGTGGGAAGTTTAAAATGGAATTGAATTTAAAATACATAACATGTATGAGGTTCTAAGGAATCAGAGACATAATTTAGGTAATTATTGGTGTTTGGGTCCTTATCAGTGGTATTTGGATACGAAGTGGGAACAACATTGAGACTAGAAGAAATATATTCTATATATCTTTTAGTGGGCAAGTTTAAATAATCCCGTATTAAATCATATGCACACGGAGAAAGTGTATACAACATAAAAGCCATAATTATAGTTTCCGATGAATAGCGCTTTTTTTCAAAATGAGTAATTGTCCTTGATTAATTAAAATTGGTAACATATAATTTAAATTATTATTGTCTTTTGAATCATTCTCCTTCTGCAATATATCTGATTCTGAATTGAGTTTGGTATAAGCTTCGTTCAAAAAATATATACTCCTTTCTATTAAAAAAGTGAATGATTGGTCGATAGATATTTTATCTTTGTATCTAACTAATACATTTTCTAGTTGGGACCATCTAGTTAGTTTCAAATTAAAAGGTAAAATCCAATTTAAGTTTTTAAAAGTTAATTCTGTATTATTTATAAATACCTTAACAACCATATTTTTATCAATTGAAATTTGACTTACAATGCTAATATGGTCCTCTGTTAAATTTAGAATATAAAAATAAATTTTTCTATCTTCTTCTACTTTTACTGTCCAAGTGAAAACTATTAATTATATCTGAGTTTTCAAATGATTCATTTAATTCATTATGACGAGCTAGATTTTCATTATGTCTTTCATCGGGAGAATTTCTTGGCGTAGGTACTTTTTTAGATAAATATACAGGTAAATTTGGAAAAATAGAAGGAAATGAACCACATTTAAGCCTAGTCTTTGTTGGAATTCTTTTCACAGTTCCGTCTGGTAAACTATAAATCGCTTCCCTAATGATATCGCTTTCTGCAAAATGATTACTACAAACTACAGAATGTTGGGTAGGTGACCAACTATCTCGGGAAATAGCTTTTAGCCAAATATTTTTTAAAATTTCATCTTTTGGGAAACCAAAAGTCGATAGCATAGATCCACCAGCTTTTATCGTACTCGGATAATTCGATTTATACCCAGGAACACAACACGTTTTTGTCATTATGTAGAATGTTCAAAAACTTACCTTCTTACTAGTTTACGTAAGTAATCCACATATTGATCAATTACGATTTTAAACTCTAAAATGTGACAAACTAGAAGAGCACACACTGCTTTTTAAATTACCGGCTTTCCGGTGTTCAACTGAAATTCTAACGCAAATAAGCACTAAAACGCTGAAAAATTGTCACACACGGCGGGACTTTCTTACGAGAGAGCCGATCCGGTTAGCACACGACTATGGACGAAATATATGAGATATTGTATCACAAACACTTTTAATATCCTCTACACAAACCCAGGAAACACCCTGTTAACGTTTTAATAAATAACTGTTCGTAATATCATTAAAATGAACTGCAAAATAAAATTTGTACCCGGCGGTCAACGAGATTTGACAGTTCTAAAATGGCGCAAAAGTCCCACGACAGTGATGCCGGAGTGACTACTCTTCGCGGCCCGGAGTTTTAGGAGGCACTGGCAGTACTCTAGTGATGGTCGAATCTGGGCTTTGTGTAGTGTCAAAAGTTGTTGAGGGTGTGTAAAGCTTTCTGGTTCGGAAGTTCAGAAGTAACCTCAAAATACGATATTTTTAGTTACTTAAGTTTGCTTAATTTGTAAAAAATGATATATAGAGTGAGTGTCCCATTTCAAAATATTGCTTTTATTAATATCTCAAAAAATAAACTTTTTACGGAAATCTGGCTAACAAGATGAGTTCTTACTTTTTTGAAAAGTTAACGCGTAACATAAAAACCGAAGATTTCCAAAATCACCCATAAAGCTTAAGAGAGCCATGACAAGTTTGACACCGGAACACACTAAACTGAAAACAGCAACATTCTATCTTTAATAATAACTCTAATACCCTCAGAAAGTGTCGAGAATGGGACACCCTGTACATACGTCGTTGAATAGAAGTAACATTATAAACTGAAGACATTTTATAATAAAAATATTCAGTTCAGTCCTACTGTTTATTGAACTTACCTTAGCAACTTAAATGAATGTCCTGCATAGGCTATTTCTTCCTTTTGTCAGCTAACTCTAAGTTCTACATTTCCAGGGGTTTCTCAAGATTCAGATAATGTAGTTTATATTTTACGTGTATTTTTTACTCGGTAAAAAGTAAACCTTGTCCGGAATGTACACGACCTTAAAGGAAATTTACTCGTTTGAATTAATTTGTCATCCCATCAGGGGGGCCAGAATTAAAAGGACTCCCCTCGGTTTTGTCGCTTGTGATTTGCAATTTAGACTCGAAATTAGGTAAATGACCTGCAATCAACAGTTTAACTGGCTGCATGAGGTCCGCGAATTAGTTTTGTATCTCTGTCTGGAGGTCGTACAATTTAAATAACATACTTAATGTTTTTCTCTTGGTATCGAATTATATGGTGCGAATATTAAATAAATTATGTTTATTGGTTCATGATTTTTCTCTATATTGGTTGGTTATTAAGAAAATTTATTAAATTGGTCGGTTAATTTGAGAACTTTGAAGTCGTTGGTGTTGAAATTTTTGTTTTCAAATTTGTATGGACGAATAGGATTCAGTAATGATAAATTTCAACCGCAACATGTATCCTCAAGTTTTCTTGCTTACTTCTAAACAACAGTTCAGACAATTTATGAGCAAAACAACGATGACTGGAAATTTCGGAAAAACGGCACAGTCATATGACCGCATAGGAAATGTGCACATCACTTATTATCAACTTCTCTTCGCAGAAAATACATTCCCTGTCATCGGGACATGGCTTTACGTTTATAAAAGGGATGGTAATGGGATATCATCAGAGGAAATGCATAACGTTGTAATATAAACAGCAGACAGACAAATAGCGTAAACTTTTACTTCTAACTGCTTCAATTACTTTTCGCATATCATAGGATTTCTATTGCTTTCTTTTTTTAGGGCATATATTAACTGCCGATATTTAGACTCTCAGGCGTTAAATCTTCAACTAAAACCGTATGTCGCGAAATATGTAATATCCCAAATATCCAAATATCCCACACACCGCACAAATACATGTTAGAAAGATATTTTTTTAAATTAAAGGACTGACTATAAATAAATAATTTAACATTAAAATAAATTTATCAGCCAAAATAAGCCATTATTATAATGAGGAGAACCAAAGCATACTCTACGGCTACTGGATTCCAAAGGAGATACTTTGGTCTGATCGGAGACCGCGGGCTGGCCAAGAACTTCGATAGCCTAGAACATCGAAGATAGGTTGGCGATTTGACTCTCTTTTACAGATTTCCATCGGAAATGTCTTTCGTCTGATCGAAGACCACGGTCTAACCAAGAACTTCGATGCTGGCCAAGAAATTCGATAGCCTAGAACATCGAAGATAGGTTGGTGATTTGATTCTCTTTTCAGATTTCCATCGGAAATGTCTTTCGTCTGATCGAAGACCACGGTCTGACCAAGAACTTTGACGCTGACCAAGAACTTCGACGCTGATCAAGAACTTCGATAGCCTAGAACATCGAAGATAGGTTGGTGATTTGACTCTCTTTTACAGATTTCCATCGGAAATATTCCACAGATATTGCACGCTTAATTCCACGTAGAGCGACAAATAGCAGAAATACACGACGAACCACTACCGGCCATCCATGTGTGGTTTAGCTTAGTACTCCTCGAACCTCATTGTTCAAGAATTATTTCATCTGCAGGCCATCCTGGTGGAACGACCTTCCTGAGGTCCTGTTGTCCAACGAATATAACGTCCAACGATTCAATACCAACATGAATCGCTTTAATCTCACACACACACACCACTCCCAGAGTGCCTTAAATGATTTTTCCTATTGTGCTGAAACAAAGAAACGAAATAACATCTTTTCACGAATTAAAAGAACAACCTTTAAAAACTGTGTAGACCAGACAAACTGATAATCTGCGTTTTGCAAACTAAACCAGGGCAACCGTCTTTGACGTTTAGAATATAAATAAGGCTATTTAACTATAAAAACATAGATGTAGACAATAGCTAGATATATAATATCTATTCTATATTATCCGAAATTACGCTATTAGTCACAGTCAGCCTTTTGAATGTCTTGAAATTTCGATTGTAGTAGTAGTATCTGGAAACATCAAACGGTAGTTAATGGTTTCTATTTATTAAATCTTAAATTATGTGTATTCTTTGCATAAAAATAGATACACTCGCCAGATTTAAGCCAAATTGATTTTTGATGAGGTATAATATCTTCTCACCGATACTTGAGCGTAGTTATTTCCGATAGAAAGAATAACTTAATAGATTGATTAAAAAATTGAAATGACATATTATATTTAAATGGGTGACTCCTAGGGTGTCCTAGAGAAAGTCTACATACTTTTTTTTTGTTTAATCGAATATCTAAATACTAAGGTAAAAATCCTTTTTACCCACATACGGTCCCGCCGTTCCATCTGGATTCAATTAGCAACAATGTGTGTCACTAGAGTATACTAACAGTGTTGTCAGATCACACCGTATGTTTCGCCCTTGCTTGGATACCTGCCGCGCCCCACTATCATTGCTTCAGTATGTTTCTCGGGGGGGTGGAATGACGCTGTCGATGGTTCCACGTGCTTGATGTATACGAGTTTTAAACGTTTTGTTAGTTGTAGCATTACCCGATAAGATCGAAGGTAAGAGAGTATATACCTTAGAATTGTATTATTTTTTTCTCCAAAGTTTGAGAAAGAAGTGATCAAAGACGTCGCGTTGTCAAAAACTGATGCATGCGTTTACAATTCTGTCTTGCAATATATGACAACAGTGCCTCAATAAACTATTGATTGTGACCGTCCTCAGTAGCGGCCACGTAAATTTTCAGATTTCATATAAAGTGTATATTTCGTACAATAATTCAAAGCGCCATTTAAGGTTATTTTTCTTCAATTTATTTTCATCTCAGGATTTGCCGGTTTAAATATAATGACAAATAACACCCTGTATAACCAAACTAGTTAAATGTATTTTTCGGATTATAGGAAACAAAAAATCCTTGTTTAAATTACAGTTTTACATGCTATAAAGATAATACTCTTCGCTGTCTAATTATGTAAAGGATTTGATTTTATTTGAAATTAAAACACACATACTATATACACCTGTTTCAAATATAAAAATTAATAAATTAGTAACAGGATATGAAATAATGCATTATTTTTGGTAGACAACAAGGTAGCTTCATATTAAAATCAGAAGCCATAATCACTACGAAAAGATTTAATCGTCTTTCTGTTTCTTCGATAAATATCGTGATTATTATCGGAGGTATTAATTTGCGACGCTTTCAGATTAAATAAATTAAATAAATGATTTAATCAAAAATAACTTTGATAGAAGCTAAAAGGTTGCGGGTAAATAAAGTTTATGGAACCATCTACAGTATGTCTGCTTAAGTTGTAGCCACATGGAAAACTTTTTTTTATTAATGAGAAAAGGTACTTCATAAAAAGTTTTGCGCGCGCATTTGCAAACATAAAAATGTTTAGCCAATCCCCCCCTCGTAGCTGATAAAAAAATGAACAAATTGAATCCGGCCTGATCCCCGTAGCTGGATTAGTAAACTACTTATTAGCATTTATGTAATATTTTTTTCCCTCCCATTTTTTCCCCTCTTAATTGCCCCACCACCCCCAGCCTCCGGCCTATCGAAGTACTCAGTGTCACCCGTTGATTCGTGAAAAATTGATGCCCCATCTTCGCCCATTCTCGAGATATAATTAATTAAATTTTATTGTTTTTTGCAGTTGAAAATCGCGATAATTCGCGAACTGATTAAGGTATCGGGATCAGGTTTGTTCGAGCTTACGCGCTCTGTCAAGCTCTTCAATTTTGCCCATCACATTTTTTTTGAAGCATCAAAACCGGCCGAGTTATTTAGGATAATTCGTTGTCGGTTAGATTTACGGGGCCTTCCCCCGCATGAGGCGCCCCCTACAAATCATGTCGAGGGCATCCTATTGTATCGATTGGGGGAAAAAAATTACTCGATTTCGTCAAGGGATTTTCGAGCCGTTTTTTTCGCCCGAGACTCCACTATTAAATATTTTAAAGAATATAATTGAGTTCATATAATAGAAATTCCCAGAAATTAAGTAAAAGTTTAAAAATTCAAGTCAAAGGAGACCGGCCAAGAGAGAAACTAAAACGACGATTATAAATAGTCCAAAGCCCAAAATATCCGATTTAAAAACTATTTTTATAACGCCAGATACAATGTTAAAGAACCATTTTTCCTCCTTAATCCGCCGCCGAAGCCAATAAAAATAAGGAGAAAAAATTGGATAGACAACGGGTTGAAGACACACCTGCCTTGGTATGCGTACCTCTCTCACAGGTAGGAAATCCGCCGATCCGACTTAAGTCTGATTTATATCCAAGAATACTAGCTTAGTTACATGCCTACTTAGTAGGAATTTTTAAAAAGTTTTAACGCATATCTTAAGTTGTTTGTGTATCTCAGACGACGACGTGGGAAATAAATTAATAGACGCATAGATATGGGATAGGTATGAGAAGTAGCTCATTATACAGTCAAACTAGATGCGTGTGTGTGTGTGTGTATGCGTACTGGAAATAGATTTCTAAAGTTCTTTGCATACACATGATTTTTTTTCCATTTAAAATTCAAAGTGTTTGCATGGGTTGAAATGACACAATTGAGAGGTAAATAAAATTATGGAAATTACACTAGGTTGAGTTGGCAGTGAATATTAAGCATTAGAAAAATTAGGATTAACTAATTCGGGCGAGGGAAAATCTAAGGAAAGGGTAAATTTATTTTACACGTAATTCCGATTGAATGCCGTCTTGGTAGTTCTTTTTGTACATGAAATATTTTAGCTGCTCTGTTCCCAAAGAGCTCATATGCCGTGAGAAATACCTTTACGTAATCCCGTTTATAAGATATGCATGCTATTCAGACTAACTATCTATCTGTTACTAATAAACTGGAATGTTGTGATTGTTAAGTATAGGCACACCATAAACCGACAACCAAAGAATACTACGTCCAATTGGCGTTCACATTCCACACATATTCATCATTTGAAGTATTTTCACATTAGATTAACACAAAATGTTTACTTACGGGACTAATTTTGTGAGAAATATCTTAAAATGTATCTTCTTCCTTGGCGTACAAGGAAATTTGAAACTTGTCACTATCTTGTCAACAGAGCATAGTTACCAATACCAAAGTGGAGCTCTGACTTGAGTTTGATGTCTCTTATCACATTCTAACCGAATGACGACTAACGGTATATTGAATAACCGACGTTCAGTCGATAATATCCATGCGCTAAGTGACCACTAATAAAATATAAGAGCAATCAACATGAAAATTGTTAATTTGTGCCAGTCAGATATATTTTGTCAATTATGGTTTGATCCCGGTGGCCCTTGTCACAGCCCATCTGATTGATGATACACAGGTAATAAGTATTTTTCACCAGTTTATCATGTATTAAATCCCCTACAAATTATTTCTTTTATATTTAAGAACCATATTTAGGGCAACTCAAATTTATAATATGATTTAAAACAGCATTTTGCAACCTTTTATAGGTCTTTAACATGGTCAATTTTGGGTTCGTTAAAAAGTCGTAATATTTCCAAATTTCGGTTTATTATAGGTTCCGAATTAATATGATTTTCGGGTTAAGTGATTTTAGTTACATGCACGTTAATGGTTGGGGTTTTTTAAAAGGCAATTTTATAAGGTGATTTAATTTCGCACTTTGCTGGAAATTTATGACGTGTGTAAAATGGCAGTCCTGTTAAAATTATGTTTAATTTAGGGTGAATTATTATTAAACGTTTTATATTATTCAAGGTCTATTATTATCAACTCTCATTATTCCCAACGAACGATAAAGTTCATTACAAAGAGTATTAATAATAACTTGGACTAACTCGTGTTGAATATCTATCTTTGCGAACTATCTGGTGGATCATACCCAACATGTCAAGATTGGTACTGCATAATTTGGCGTTCCCCAGGGTACAGCGGTAGGGTCTATATTTTGTCTATTTCTTAATTTTTGGCTTTTAGTTAGGGTAGGGTCCTCTGACTACTTTTCCATTGTAACATTATTCTTTGAGCTGTCCTTGGTTGGTTCCACTGCTTGGCATGGTGTTTGACGAGTGGCTATCCATTGGTTGTTGAGGGGTATCACTTGGACGTTTGTATATTTTCCTTGCGTGGGGTAATGATCCGAAGGTTTCGATGACTGTTTGGTTGGGGATGGTTGCTATTGACTGATAGAAATTTATTGCTGTATTGTTGAGGTGTTCTGTGAGAGTGTATATTTCGACTTTATTTGTAAGTTTCTCATGAACCATGGGGTGATTATTCTGTGTTGTTTGTAGTTCTTGGAGCTTTGTTGGGCTTGATTGTTTTGTAAATTGTAATTTTTTTTATTGACATTTTTCTGTTTCTGAGTATTGGATAGAGTTTGTTGATTTTTGTTGATGTTTTGCTATTGTTGCTGTTATGTGGTCTTTCCATGTTAGACCTTTATCGAAGATGGCTCCTACGTATGTTGTTGATGGTTGCCGTGCTAGGGTCGAGTTTGTTTCATATTTATATAAGTCACCTGTGGGCAACTGTCCTTTCACAAGTTCTAAATAAATTTGAAATATTTGCAAACATCGATTAATATTTATCAACTTTATGAATTGAGAATCATACTTAAAATAAGCGTTAATTTAGCTTTAAGTTTTATTTCCATCGTAAATAAAGCAATAATTTCCATAACATAAATTAAAATGCAGCGTTTTATGTGAATTATGATTAATGATTTTTGAAATAAAAATCTTACTTTCATGAGTGCATTACGATTTTATAAACACACATAATAATTATTGTAAATATACTGTTTTAGTGGTAAATATTCGTAGAAAGGTAATCAAATATTGATTCACTAACACATTATGTCGAAATATTTTAATGGCGGAAAACGGTCAACATTTTTTATGTAAAATTTTATCTTGAAGTAAAAAAGTTAATTTATAATTTCTACAGGATATCCAATTTACGACAAATTCTGGTGGTATTACAGTGATTATCACATGTTGCGCCTATCACTTTAGTGTCATACTTTTTAAGGAAACGAGAGATCTAGAAAATCCTCGCTCATTACGCTTTAATTTTTCAAAAAGTACGATTGTTAGAAAATTGTACTCAAAATTCAGTGGCGGAGCCAGTTATTCTCTTATAAGTTTAGTTTTTGAGACACAAGTAAAAATAATTAAATGGGACACCCTGTATATTACATTTGGAAATGTCCAATTGTTTCAAGAAAAATCTATATAACTTATTGACTGCATTAAAAGTAACCTGGGCCATCCCATTATTTATGACCGTTTGTTATTATTATGTGGAAAGGACCGGATTGTAATAATTATAATAAAATATAAGCACATCAGGTAGGTTAGTTTGCTTAATTTATATTTAAATATCTTTCTGTGATCAAATTTGTTAGTTTTTGAGGAATGGTTCAAGAATTGTCTTTTACCAAACATTCCTCAGAATACCGTGATAGTAATGGACAATGCGAGCTATCACAGTCGCCAATTACATAAAGCTCCAAGCTCCAATAATAAAAAATTGGAGATTCAGAACTACATGGCGGCGAATGATATATATTTTGAAGAAAGTTATAAAAAAAGTGAAGTTTTAAAGACATTTTGTATAAAAAAGTATATGTTTGTGACACATTGGCAGAAGAAATTGGACATACAGTGCTACGGCTCCCACCCTATTATTGCATTTTTAACCCCATAGAGCATATGTGGCACCAGTTAAAATCACTGGTTAGGTCTGAAAATATTTCCGGAGAAACTTTACGTTCTAGTGTTGTAGAATTAATACGAAATACTTTAATGATATTCCCCCAGGTAGTTGAAACAAGTCAGTCCGTCACGTAATAACTGTAGAAAATTCGTATATTAGTCTGGATCGTATAATTAATCCAATTATAATTAATTTTGATGAGGATAGCGATAGTGAAACAGAACTATCTATAGAATGACATTATAAATGTAATTAAATATGACTAGTAATATTTTAAAAAAATGTTATTTCATTTGATTACATTAATATAATCATATCATTACTTGTTTTCCTTAGTCCGTCTCTTCATACTTCACTTGTTTATTGCCCAGGTCTTGTCTACACAATGGGACCGACCCAGGAAATCATTAAGTCGTATCCAATTTTCGTGAAACGCACGCAAGTTTTTATAAGGTTATGTTAATTTAATTATTCTTAACAATGATAATTATGAAAACTATGATATTTTCCACCCCGGGAACGTTTAAAATAAAAATCAACGATAAAATGACCTGCGAGGTACAGAAATTGAAGCAGGGAACACAAATTGAAAATACTATAAACACCGATCGACCCTGAACTGCCAATTACCTCCTATTACCCTCGGGGATTCGAAAAGAGATCATCCCAAATTATTTTTTAGCTAATTCTCTCATTATTCAGGCATAAGCAGAACAAGCACCCCTCTGTCGAAAGGGGGTGGAATATCAAAATGGGTGACGGACGACTATGTGGGGGCGATCGGGTGCTCCCCTCGATCAGCGACAGTGACGTCATCAATCCATCATGGCCGCCTATGGTGAATCCTTAATGTAATTGTGCATGAAGAGATTTAAAGGATTCTGTAGATGCATATGTGACATATTCGGTTTAGTAAAGATAAATCCAGTCATGTAATAAAATGTCCATTTAAACATGTCATTTTTGTCACATTCTGACTCATCGAATCAAACTTTTATTTTAAAAATACACTGCCAACTTGTCAAACAAAAAAAAATATGGTAATAACTCGGTTATTTTCAATTTTAGGTCACTAGTGAATATGAACATTTTTGTTCTGTAAATAAGTTGCAAACCTTTCAGTTAAAAATATGCAGGATATTCGGTTTTAAAACATGGCAGTATTCTCATTTAATCGAAAACGCTACGTTCAATTCTTTTTTCGGGCACTCACAATCTCAATCGGCAGAAAAAATGCTATTAGGCGGACACTTACGGGACCGTCTAAATGTGTCCGCCTAATAGAGGTGTCCGCCCCTGGGAAATTTGTTATTAGGTAATATTTAAATGCAAAATTATTACTATGTACATGTATGTACAAATAAACATAACAAAAATACACTAGTTTTAGTTAGGATGTAGTTCTAAAAAAATCTAATAACGTCGTTTGACGTATTTGCGTTTTATACTTGCAATCTAGAAAATGTAATTCCAAGTCTGATAACAATTCCATTGCTATAGAGTCACGTCTATTCTTTGCATACTCTTATAATTCCTTTACCATACTAATGGCTTGTTGATAATTGGTGACATTTGTTTGATTACTGCATTCAACTTCTTCATCAGAGTCGTCAGATAGTGATGTGGTTTCAGTTTGGGCTACACAATCGGTAGGAATGGGGTAACTATCATCTTCTAATAGCACATTGCTATCAATGTTAATGAACTCGCCCAAATCAACAAACTTCCACAACATCAATATGCTCTTTCAGACTCAAAACGCGACATTTTTGTGCCATTGTTTACGATTTTAACCTTACAACTCACAAATAAACGGGGAATCACACATACTTTCATTCGGCGAAGTCCCTTCGCATTGCCACGCATACGCGATTGGTTGCCGGTCTGTCTTCAGATAGTTTTGCACCGTATTTATTCATCTCCCAAATACTTCATCTCCCAAACATTTTTGTCCGTTTAAAGGAGGGTTTTCGCACTCTTTGTATGAAAACAGCCTGTCCGCGTCCGCCCAAAGGAGAGTCCGCCCAAGAGAGGTTTATTTTCATGGAATTTCATATACCTAGTTCCGGACTATGAAAAAATGTCCTCTTAATAGATATGCCCGCTTATTAGAGGTGTCCGTTAGGAGAGGTTCCGCTGTAATTTACTAATTTAACCGACTTTGTATCTATAATAATAAAACAGCAACAATAATTTGATACACCCTGTATAATATGCTCATAAAGTTTGGGTCCGTCATTCCCAATTCACCCTATTTATAAGAACCTCCCTAGAATTTGAAACTCATGTTTACTCTGTCAAAGGTTCGAACAAGCGCAAAATGGTATGTTATTCTTAAACACGACCGATAAGATCGGAACGAAATATGCTAATACGGATACCCCACTGCTTGTACAATTTCTTTTTATCGGCGATCTCTCGTACGAAGGCTTTAGACATCGTCGAAAATGTTCAACGTCGCACCCGACAAATTACTCACTGATTTATTCGGAAATGAGAAATGTGTTCCCCAGTAATTAACAATGATTCGGTAGGAAATCGCGCGGTCTATGTGCGATATTAGTATTAACCAGAATCGCGATTGAGGGGAATGAAAATATATTTCAAACTACAGATAGAAAATAGTACAGTAGTAGAACAAACTCGTACCGAGGTGGAAAGTGTTTCATTCCTGTCGAGTCGGTAGCTAACTAAATCTCGAGACAGTAATGAAACTTTCCACCGAGGTTTGTATACTATTTTATTTACAACCACATCTAACATACACTTATTATTATTTTGAATTAAAATTCTTAATAAAAGATAAATGTAATTTTGACTTTTCCATTGAAAAATTAGACAGAAATTTCAAATAACCGCAGGTGGTAAAATAACGTAGGTAATAATACACATCAAGATGGCAAATATCATTTTTTGAATATGGTTTCCATGTCACTAAACAATATATTATTTTAACAACAGAAAAATCAGATGAGGAATTTGATTTTGCTGCTACTCCATCAGAAATTCGAGAAGCAGCAAGAATAGTAGAAGAAGATCTTCTGCCAACTAAAAGCCGCCCGAGATATGACAAGGCTTATAACGTTTCAAAGAATGGTGTACGGGAAACAAAGTTCAAAATCCTGGTTCTGAGTCGGCGCTACTAGCTCATTTCAGTGAAATGCCAAGACAAAGAAGATAGCAACCGATTTGGTCACAATATTTAATGCTGAGGACCAATGTAGACATATCTAAACACGCAAAGCTATTAGCATTTTTAAAAAAGTGTGTTCATATATTATTTTGAGATATCGATTCTTTTAAAAATTACAAAAAAATTATTTACTTTCCACCCGGGTGGAAAGTAAAAGTAAAAAAACGTCAACTTTCCACCCTACAAAGATAGATGAAATGTCATTATTATATGCATGATTGTAAATAAAAACTTACTTTACTCACTCTAATACTTAGACAAAAGATGTATCGAATTATAATTATTAATAAAAGATAAATGTCATTTTGACTTTTCCATGGAAAAATTAGACAGAAATTTCAAATAACCGCAGGTGGTAAAATAACGCAGGTAATAATGCACATCAAGAGCAAATATCATTTTTTGAATATGGTTTCCATATCACTAAACAATATATTATTTTAACAACAGAAAAATGCAGATAAGGAATTTGATTTTGCTGCTACTCCACCAGAAATTCGAGAACGATAAAAAATAGTAGAAGAAGATCTTGTCTGCCAATTAAAAGCCGCCCGAGATATGACAAGGCATATAACTGTTTCAAAGAATGGTGTACGGGAAAGAAAGTTCAAAATCCTGGTTCCGAGTCGGCACTACTAGCTTATTTCAGTGAAAATGCCAAGACAAAGAAGATATCAACGATTTGGTCACAATATTCAATGCTGAGGACCACTCTATCAATTAGGGAAAAAGTAGACATATCTAAACACGCAAAGCTATTAGCACTTTTAAAAAAGTGTGTTCGTATATTATTTTGAAAACAAATTCGAACAAACCCGATTTTTAAAAAATTACAAAAAATATAATTTACTTTACACCCGGGTGGAAGAATACAGTCTTTCCCACCTCTTCCGGTTATTATTGCGGCATAGCCAGATTGACATATTTATCGCAAAAATATGTTGCAAAATCACAATTAAAAATTTGTTAATTTGACAACTGGTTTCAGGTTAATCCGCAATTGCTCTTAAAATAAATTTAGTTCCCAATAATTTTACTATAAACTGTGAAAAGGCGATGAGAGATTCTTTAAAAAAATATTATAATTCTTAAAAGTATCAAACGAATCTTGAATTGGTGAACTGTTTTATTACTTGACGTACTAGAGTCCAGACAATGTTTAAGATCAGAAGTCAGGCAATGCGCCTTTTATAAAAAGCAAGGTCATTAGTTTTGGATTTATTAACGACGAATAGTTTTTGGATTGAACACCATTCAAAGAAGGCATTAATTCAGGATTTGTGCCTTCTTCGACTTGATAATATCTGCAGACAAACAAAAAGTAGTGTCACCCCTGGTCATGGATGAATTCGAGCAGTTATTGTAGATATGCCACTGCTAAAACCCACATATTGTTAAAAAGCATTTTTCAATATGATACAATACAGAATCATCATCATCATCATTCAGTCCTCTGTGTCCACTGCTGGACATAAGCCTCCCCCATTTCTGCCCATTCCCTCCTGTCTTGAGCTCTTTGTATCCAGTTGCCTGCACATTTCTTTAGATCGTCCGTCCACCGCGTAGGTGGTCTTTCCTTGCTTCTTCTATCCAAGCGCGGTCTCCACTCGGGTAATCTTTTCGTCCATCTCCCATCTGTCATTCGTGCCACGTGTTCAGCCCACTTCCATTTGAGTTTGCTAATCTGCGTAACTACATCGGTGACGCCGGTTCTTCTTCGTAAGTCTTCATTTGTTATATGATCCCGCATTGATACTCCGAGCATGGATCTTTCCATCTTGCGCTGTGTTACCATAAATTTCTTAGCACTTGTTGTGGTTAGTGTTAAGGTTTGGGTTCCATAGGTCATGACCGGCAACACACGCTGATCGAACACCTTCCTCCTCAAACACTGTGTTATGTCGCTTCCAAATACTTCCGCAAGCTTTCCATGGGCTGCCCAAGATAGTGTAATTCTTCTTTAAGAAGAATACAGAATTCTTCTCTAAGCAGAATACAGAATAGGTACATATAATACTTTTTAGTTTAAAAACTTCTAAATTAATTTTTAAATAATATAAACGTTGTCGTTTCAAAACATTAGCAGGAAAAACTAGTTTTTCCTGTTAATAACTCATGGAACATAACTTAATGTGCCAGTAATAGTTACGAGCAACTACAGTTTCGCATTAAAAATGTATTGGGTAAAATCAATGGCGTAGATAGAAGTTGAGAAAGTTCGTAGGGAACTAAGTAAAGTTCGGTCTCTTGAATAATGTAAAAATTGACTTTTATCATCGACAAATAGTTTTACCAAAAAACCAATTGAATAACAATCAGAATACAAAATTATGTATAAATAGAGATTTGAGAATGAACAAAATTATGCACGTCGATGTTGTTTCCAACAATATCAGACCGCTAAGCAAGGGCGGATCCAGAACTTCGGTTTGGGAGGGAGGGGGGTCATGGAAACGTTACGAAAAGTAATACCCTGCCGCGTTAGTCAAACCGGTATATATGGTATTTTTCGCGTTAAATTCAAGGTTTTGGGGGTCATGATCCCCATGACCCCCCCCCCCCCCCGGATCCGCGCTGGCCGCTAAGGTGGCGCTTTCTAAAATCAATTTCTTAATGTAAAATAGAGTATTTATAAACGTTTCGTATTAATTCACAGCGCGTAAAATAATTCCTGATTAATTGATACAGTTTCCACAAGAAAATTAAAGTTAGCGGAAAAAGTACTCCTTACTTAAAAATATTAGGATTTAATTATACTTACCTATATCCGAAAGTTGATATTAACTGAGACACAGGGTGTTAAAGTTAAAACTTTATTTTTGAGTTTCTCTAATAACTTTGAGAGAAACCGTCGTTTTTTTACAAAATTGGGCAATTATGGTTTTTTAGAACGAGAAATTGATTTTCTTGTGAAATTTTAATGTACAATGAGGGCTGTCTGCGGCATTTTTCGCACTTTTATTAGGCCCTAACTTTTTTGTGCCTCAGTGTATTTAAGTTTTTAATGAAAATAATACTTTCCTCGTATTTATTACGTAAAAAAGGTATATGTTCATGTCGCCCAGAGTTACCGCTTCGGAGATATTTGCATTTAAATTGTTTAGTGCAGCCTGCCTAATTACTATTAATTTGCAAACAACATTTTTTTCTTAAAGTAAGTAAATAATGAGAAAACAAATGAAATTTAGAGATGCAGTTGCTATGAATCCTCCATGTTGTTATTTGTTTGTTGATTATTGTAAGATAGCTGTGTTGGAAAAATTTTTAATTTTTGAGTTTATCGTAAGTTAAATAACAATGTCTAGACACAATTTGTTTTCAAACGCAGAAATGTGGGATATGTTATGATATATACGCGCAGGAAAATGCTAATGGACGAGGTGCGCAGAGACGATATTCGGAAGTCTATCTAAATTGAAGACAACCTGATTTTAAGATCTTCAAAAATATTTACGACCGATTAGGTGAAACAGTTACCTTCCGTCCTAAACGGGATTTCATAGGGCGCGGACCAAAATTTCTTCTTCTTATTCCGGAGTTCAAGTCTTCGGGTTTGTTTATTAAAAACGTAAATACACTGAGGCACAAAGAAGTTATTACCTAATAAAAGTGGGAAAAATGCTGCAGACAGCCCCCTACATGGTACATTAGAATTTCACAAAAAAAAATTTATTTCTCGTTCAAAAAACCATAATTGCCAAATTTTGTAAAAAAACGTTGGTTTCTCTCAAAGTTATTAGAGAGAAACAAACATGAAGTTTTAACTTTAACACTCTGTATCAACTTTCGGATATAGGTAAATATAATTAAATCCTAATATTTTTACGTGGTTTTTCACCCTGTATAATTACTTTTAATAGCCAACTGCCAAACGTTAATTGAAGGTAGATTACCGTCATTTGGCAAAACATGTTTCTTTATTTTCATTTATAGCTACCGATTTACTTGTGTAATATAAACTCGAGAAAATATTCTTTTTATTAAGTTGATTTTTTCTTTCATTAAATTAATGTTCTTGTAATACAGAAGCAACATATGAAACACGGTTTTAATTCACAGCGTGTAGCAGTTGATTAATTGCTACTGTTTTCACAACGGAACGAAATTAAAGGAAAAACGTAATTACTTATTATTGTCGATTTCAAAATGATAATTACAAGGTAGGACTACCGTTGGCTTTATCTATCGAAACAAGTTTGTTTCTTATATTGGGCCTGTAGGATTTACTAAACACGAGGAGGCAATAGTCGAGATATCTTCGTGAATACCGCGACATGTGTCGCAATAAGACCGAGAGCAGTTTTTATATACCGGTTAGATAGGAAAAATATACCGCTTTTGATTTAACCTTGAATATAAACTGCTCTACTTCTACATGCGTTTTACTTCTTTAAAGCTTTCGTAAATTATTTGTTAAAAAATATGGCCTGTTTTGAAGAGGAAACCTTTATCGTTCTTTTATAAATGAATTCAACAGTATTCTACCTAGATGTAAAATTTCCGGAAAAATTAAGTGTCAAAAAAACTTGACACCTACTAAACTACGTCAATTAATTATCGCATATTCAAAATTTTCTAATTTTTTTAACTAAATCAATTATAGCTGGTTATTTGGGAGACGAATAAGTACGGTGCAAGAACTCTCTGAAGACAGACCGGCAACCAATCGCGTATGCATGCCAATGCGAAAGGACTGCGCCGAATGAAAGTATGTGTGATTCCCCGACAGCAGTCCGCCGTTTATTTGTGAGTTGTAAGGTTAAAATCGTAAACAATGACACAAAAATGTCGGGTTTTGACTCTGAAAGAGAATATTGATGTTGTGGAAGTTTGTAATTTGATAACAATGATTTGGGCGAGTTCATTAACAGCAATGTGCTATTAGAAGATGATAGTGACCCCATTCCTACCGATTATGTAGCCCAAACTGAAACCACATCAATATCTGACGACTCTGATGAAAAACTTGACTGCAATAATCAAACAAATGTCACCAATTATCAACAAGCCATTAGTATGGTAAAGGAATTACAAGAGTATGCAAAGAATAGTGGTGACTCTACAGCAATGGAATTGCTATCAAACTTGGAATTACATTTTCTAGATTGCAAGTTTGAAACGCCAAACTACGTTATTAGATTTTGTTTAGTACTACGTCCTAACGAAGACTAGTGTATTTTTGTTATGTTTAGTAAATGTTTATTTGTACATACATATACATAGGTACATAGTAATAATTTTGCATTTACATATTACCTAATAACAAATTTCCCGTGGGCGGACACCTCTATTAGGCGGCCGTATTTAGACAGTCCCGTAGGTGTCCGCCTAAGAGGGGTTTCACTGTAATTCATTTACTTATCATTAAGGATATAAACTAGGTATTACTTATGTATCCAATGGATTTGTATTTTTAATGTAATGTAATATAATGTAAGTAAATGAATCAAATTAATAGATAGCCAAAAGTGATGGAATGTCGCTTGATTCTTTACGAAACGCTTTTTCGACAATATAACGTATTCACAAGAAATGGTAATTTTTTTTTTACCTTGAGTGGCCTGACAAAACTTTTGGGCCAATGTCTAACCCAGATATATCACTAATTGGTTTAGTTTAAAAAATAAATAAAACTCAATTTTTATATCAGAGATATCGAATTTAAATGCATCTTAATTTTATGAGTTACTCCGTACAATTAGACGTATTAGGACGTGAATTACTTTGCCATACACTCTAGAATCTATTTTCTATCATTATTAAAATTGGTTCATTATAAACGAAACAACAACTTACTAATTAGTACGTGAATTTATGAATATTCGATAATTAATTGACGTGGTCTATTTATTCAATGATTTCTCCGAAGCCGAAGAATGAAACCCGGACATTGACGAATGCTTGTTTTAATGTTTTTTAATTTTTCCCTTCCCAATTTTTCCAATTCTACCACTTGCCATGTGAACTCAAGAACTGTCGCACGGTTATGTTTTTTTCTTTTCCAGCAAGCCACATGAATAATATGAACAGTAATAAAATTAACCACTCCAGTTAAAATTAAGAGCACTTGATAATATGACCAGTTTTTTTTTTGCTAATTAGTTTTCCGATTAAATAGAAACAACATCTAAAATTCTTACCTTTTTAATACCATGTAACTCGTAGATTTCATCATAAGAAGAGTGTATTAAAACGCATTCGGTCGTTAAACGGGATGCCATAGTCTAGTTGCAATTGCCTTTAGAGTTGTAAATCAATGTCATACTCGTCTCATATACATTTTTCGCCTTAGTTAATACATTAATACATTTTTAAAATTTCTTACGAACAGTATAGTAATGTTGTATACTAAGCTTCAAGTCCAAGCATATTTTGGGGCCCCATATGATTTAGGAAAATAAATTATTATTGATGCTTACTCTCAGTAAAGATGACTAAATGAACATTTCAATTACAAATTACTCACTTGCACCAAAAAGGAAACGACGTTTTTCGTGAAAAGATTAGAAAATTAAAAATTATTTTAAAATTTAAAGATGTTGCACAGCGTCTTTTCCACCATTTTAAATCACATCAGATGTTGCTTGATTTTCATTCCCGCCAAACGAAGGAAGTTAGCTTGTTTAACAATTCGTGCTATTCGCATTCTATGCCTGTCTCTGTCTACAGCAACCTTCCCTAATTCAAAAAGTGAGACAAATATGACCAGGATCAAGTCGCCTGCATAAACAATCACTTTTTGGCATTTCATATTAACTCTCCGTAAGTCTGATATTGACGCTTGACGCTGAGTGAAACAGATAGATAAAAGTAGGTTACTTGTGAGCGTATGGAGCAGAGTAGGCTTAGCATCACTTCCAAGGCCTCCTTACGTGTTTCGATCTTCCCCATAAGCAGTCTCACCGGGCTGATGCTCCCTATACTAATTTACTAGCAAGCCACATGAATAATATGAACAGTAATAAAATTAACCACTCCAGTTAAAATTAAGAGCACTTGATAATATGACCAGTTCTTTTTCACTAATTAGTTTTGCGATTAAATAGAAATAACATCTAAAATTCTTACCTTTTTAATACCATGTAACTCGTAGATTTCATCATAAGAAGAGTTTATTAAAACGCATTCGGTCGTTAAACGGGATGCCATAGTCTATTTGCAATTGCCTTTAGAGTTGTAAATCAATGTCATACTCGTCTCATATACATTTTTCGCTTCAGTTAATACATTAATACATTTTTAAAATTTCTTATAAACAGTAAGTAAATGTCGTATACTAATTATAGTTCTTTAAATTACTCTCATTTCTAGAAATAATTTAATCATCGTCATTAAGCTGGAAATACGTATTTGGTATTGTATTTAACCATGTGATTAGAGGTTTAGCGGTTTGGAAGACAAAACAGAAAAAATGTTTTTTCCCGAACATTGCAAAAATTTGGGAAGGGAAAAATTGAAAAAATATTAAAACAAACAGGAAACCTGAAACATATTTTTTGTTATCACAACCAAAATATACCTCAACTTTGATGTTATGTATTTTCGAAATTTGATGGCCGTTTTCATTAATTTTTTTTCCAATTGTAGGTTTTTCTCTTAAAAAATGTGCCTTTATTGTTTTGGTTAAAAATGTAACGTTAGCATTATACCGGGTGTTATAAAACTGTTTTTTTACGAAAATATACAAAACACCCTGTGGAGAATCCTAGGCATTACAAAAAAGGTCAACAAACCTTAGCACTAGGTAGTGGATTTCTAAATACAGTGAAACCTTCCTTAGGGGGACACCTACGGGACTGTCTAAATGCGGCCGCCTAATAGAGGTGTCCGCCCATGGGAAATTTGTTATTAGGTAATATGTAAATGCAAAATTATTACTATGTATATGTATGTACAAATAAACATTTATTAAACATAACAAAAATACACTAGCTTTAGTTAGGATGTAGTACTAAAAACATCTAATAACGTAGTTTGACGTGTTTGCGTTTTTAACTTACAATCTAGAAAATATTCCAAGCCTGATAACAATTCCATTGCTGAGAGTCACCTTTATTCTTTGCATACTCTGTAATTCCTTTACCATACTAAGGGCTTGTTGATAATTGGTAACATTTGTTTGATTACTGCATTCAACTTCTTCACCAAAGTCATCAGATATTGATGTGGTTTCAGTTTGTTCATGTTATCAAATTAAAAACTTCCACAACATCAGTTTTCTCTTTCAGACTCAAAACGCAACGTTCTTCTGCAATTGTTTACGATTTTAACCTCACAAATAAACGGCGGACTGCTGTCGGGGAATCACACACGCTTTCATTCGGCGATTGTTTGCCGGTCTGTCCAAGAGAGGTTGATTTTCATGGAATTTCATATACCTAGTTCCGGACTATGAAAAAATGTCCGCTTATCAGCAGCGTCCGTTATGATAGGTTTCACTGTACACGCAAATTACACACACGTGACTACACACAAATTACACACAAAGTAATGAAAATACACGCAAATCGTGGTGTTATTACACGCCAATTAGTAATACTGAGCTATGGAATCGACTTATTAATTTTTCTCCCGGGTATCGGACTTATAAAAACCCCTCCAACATAACGAGACAAGTATAAACTTCTCTCCGTCGCAACGATGTGCTGTTAAGACCCTACAGGACTTATTTGATTAATTTCTACATGGCGCTGTGTAAAAAAATACATTGCTGTCCTCACAAGTCAATGTTAGTCAATATTGAGTGATAAAATTTAATAAAATTACATGTGTTTTTTATTTGTATCGATTTACTATCTCTACCTAAATACTTATAGGCTTAACGAACGGTTAAAACACAATAATTATTTTCCTCCCATTTAACTTTCTTGGCAAAGTAATTTGAAAACATTTTTAATTCACAGCGTGTAGGTGCTTGATTAATTGCTTCTACTTTTCACGAACGAAATGAATTTAAAGGAAAAACGTAATTATTTATAATTGTCAGTTTCACAATATTAATTAAAAGGTAGGAGAACCGGCGTTTTTATTCAACGGAACAGGTTCATTTCCTATCCGAGCACTGTACGATCATTAAAATTAAATAAGTCTATTATATAACAGGTTTGTTCGGGTTTGTTCAGTTCTAGAAAATATTCTCCCTTGCACTAATTTGATATTTTTTGCTTTACCTACTCCTTTTAGACTGTGCATTTGCTTTGTTATGCAGTTGACAATCTTTAGGAGCCCTCAAAAAAATGCATTGGTATCTAAGACTAATCTTGCTGTTAAAGTTTCAGCTTATACAAAAGTAATTTCTAGTTAGCAAAAGAAATTTTCGTTTTAACTGAATTACGATGAATAAGATGATCTAGTTAACAGAACTAACTCTTATTTTTAACCACTTCTTAGTTAACATAACTACATTATCATGTTGAAGCCAACACTTTTTTATTACCATGTTCCCCAACGAATACTTATAAACAGGAAGAAGACAAACAGCCGTGTTAACAAATCGAAGCAAGTATGAACAAACCCGGCATCCATTACGTCTGGCATCAGCTGACAAACGCACGTGCTTTTCAAATGTCACTTTTGTCCAAATTTTGTATTACTGTCAATATTTTAAAGTGACATTTAACCAACAAAAACACATTCAAAACCCTTTTATTTGATTTACTAAGTGGTGAAAATCAATGTTAGGATTCTGACATGTTTTAAGCTGTAAATATCACTTTAAAATAATCCTTACACACTCTTAGATCATTTTTTGAACCAGTAACGTAACTACAAATGAAAAATTAAACTTCAGAAATAAGCTTGTAAGTAGTTTTATTAAAAATAGGAAGTAAATCATAATTTACATAAAATATTTTACCATCTTCAACTGGGCTCTAGGTCCTAGCAAATATTTCAAGCTTCAAGTCCAAGCATATTTTTGGGCCCCATATGATTTAGGAATAGGAAAAGAAATTATTATTGATGCTTACTCTCAGTAAAGATGACTAAATGAATATTTCAATTACAAATTACTCACTTGCACCAAAAAGGAAACGACAGTTTTCGTGAAAAGATTAGAAAATTAAAAATTATTTTAAAATTTAAAGATGCTGCACAGCGTCTTTTCCACCATTTTAAATCACATCAGATGTTGCTTGATTTTCATTCCCGTCAGACGAACGAAGTTAGCTTCCTAATTCAGTAAAGTGAGACAAATATGACCAGGATCAAGTCGCCTGCATAAACAATCACTTTTTGGCATTTCATATTAACTCTACGTAAGTCTGATATTGACGCTTGACGCTGAGTGAAACAGATAGATAAAAGTAGGTTACTTGTGAGCGTATGGAGCAGAGTAGGCTTAGCATCACTTCCAATGCCTCCTTACGTGTTTCGATCTTCCCCATAAGCAGTCTCACCGGGCTGATGCTCCCTATACTAATTTACCTAGTTATTGATATTTGCCAGATAAGGTAGTAGTAGGTACGATGTGAGACCTGACGTCAACTTCCGCCATTTGTTGCTAGACTGCTGTTGATAATACGGCGTGAAGTATTAGAATCTTCTCTGATGATGGCTATGTACACCTACTCTGTACTGGCGAGAACAACAGAGTTCGATACCGGTCTGCAGGTGAGGACACATCCTATCAATGGAAAAGGCTTCCTTTTCTTGGTAGTGTACTATTCAATCTGAAATAGTATTTTAAAGTGCTACTGTGTAGACTTAAATACGCCCTTATTGTATAAGGTATCATCGGGTGGTCTGGAAAATAATAATTTTTCCATACATTGAAATTTAATATTTCTTTGCTCTTTTAACAATAAAATAGGTAATAATTAACAAACACAATATGATGTTGCTCCTAATAATTAACTATATTGGTTACCGTAAAACTATTTATTCTTTCGGGTACTAGAAGTACTTGGTTGACTTAAAATGAGTTATTAGTGACTCTAACTAGAATAATCGTAGTAATAGAATTTGGCCTTCGATACTAATTTTCCTCTTATCGCCCTTTTTCACTAAATTTTCTTGTTATTGAGACATCTTGATATCCTAAACTAGACTATTTTTTATAGTGAGGGTATTAAAGGGTAAGGGAAATTATTCATTACCACTGAGACCATTTATATTTATTTTTCCTCTCATCCAAATGCATCGTCATCAGTCGCGCTTGCGTTATTTTCCGTATTAAATATAAACATATTTAGCAATGTAAAAAGTTGTGGAAATAAATAGCAATCAACATGACGGCCTTTCAATATGTTCGTTTTACTCGAATAAACTGGAGTAGCACAAGTAAAGCAAAGTAGTTATCTTTAAAATGAGAAACGAGTGCCTGATTATACTACACGAGAGCTATAATAGCATAATAAGGTCGATTAAAGCAATACACAGCGATCTACTTTATCAGCCGATTGAAATCGGGCTCCTGGTAGCCGTTTTACCGCCTCAACGCCGTCTTCGATGAAATGGTCACGTTTTTTCGTGACCCGTTTCTTTTAAATTTCTTTAGGATATGGCGATTATAATGATTTAATATAATTTAGTAGTTAAGATGATTGATGCGCCTTAATTTTTATACTTTGTATCCAAAACACGAAGACAGTCCGGGGGAATATAAAAATACTTATTGCCTTTCTTGTTTCAGGTTTTAATGGTAGAGTTGGAGAGCAACACAGGATTATACTTTGTTCACAAAAGGACCTGGGTTCTGGTAAGTAAAAATGTAAGACTACCAGTTCATATTAACATCTAATGAGAAGAGAAACGAGAATACGACCTCTTGACGTCTTTTCCAACGGAATCTCAGGAATATAACTCCTCAACTACATGATCTTTAACATCATAATAAAAATTGTTAGGGTTTGAGATGATAAAAGCAGTAAATGGACACTACATTCGTTTGGTTGAGTAGATGAGCAAAATGAGAAACTGAGAGATAAAAGTAACATTAAATTAACATGGTCTACCTGAGAATGGAATCGTCCACCGGAATCCTTGATCGGGACTAGGAATACGTAGTGTCTCATACTTTAGGGGGTACTTTGAAAAACAAAACTAAAGTGAATCAAAAATGTCCAGTATAACAGAAATGTATGAATATTCATGCTTACGCGGTAGATAATTTAATGGCCAACATTTTCTGGTGTAAAGCTATTTAACTAAACGAAAATAATTAATTAATATTTATTAATAACTCCCAAAAAAAAATCGACGACGTATTTATGCAACATAAGTTGTTGGATAGCCGGACCTGTTTATTCACAGAAGCAAATCGTACATCTCGAGGCTAGTTGTCTTGTCATAATTATCTAACAAATTAACTGGTAACATTTTCCAGCCACTGTCAAGGAGCATGCAAATCAAAATCCAGACAAATTATCATTAAAATTAAATCGGTTGAGACTGATTTTAAATTAAATTAATCAAGTACAACTACTACTTCTTATATGTAGTATATTAAATTCATTCGAAAATATATACATTTGATTAAAAATTTATATACAAAATCATTCATAACACGATTACATTTACATCGACTTCACTAGACGTCATAGTTTACGCTTCAACTAGAAAATTTAATTGGTAATATTAGTGGAAGCTACTGGGAAATTATATGGAGATCGCAATATAGATAAGTTCATAAATATGATCTTTATTTATATAAAATTCATTTAGTTTTACATAATATGAATACTGATAAATATAGAGACGGTTTGATGAATAATTGGAATTAAATTTGATTCAATTTTTCTATATATAATTGATATCTAGAATTGGTATTTATACAGGGTGTTCCTTAATAAGGTGTTAATGTTTCAGATTCTTATGATCATTTTATGAAGAAAATGCATATAATCATGTCCGCCAGAGTTTAAATGCTACAGGGTCTATTGGGGTCAATTTAGGTTCCATTGTTATTCGTCGCTAAGTACCGATCATAGTTACAACATAGGCTCTGGATATGTAAATCGGATTTAAACCAAATTCTATTTAAAGAAGTAAAATGTATTACATAAAATTAAAAATTATAAGTTATTATTATCTACATAATATACAGGGTGGTCCTTAATGACGTGTTAATATTTCAGGGTGTGATTCCTTAGGTCATTTTATAAAGAAAAGTTCATATGGACATATGTCCGCAACGGCTTAAATTTTTTACTACAGGGTGTTGAATTTTTATTTATATGGTTATTTTTTAATATCTCCGAAAATACTTTAGATATTACGTTCAATTTTGGTATGTGTTAATAGGATATAGAACCACAAATTTTAGTTAGAAAAGTTATTCAATTGTTCCACCAGTGGCGTCCCTGATATTTTTTACAAAATAGATGGTACTACACTGACATTTTTCCATGCGGATATTTTTTCTGATTAGGCTGGTCAATTCTACATGAAAACGATATCTTGAGTTTTTCTCGTCAGACACACCGTTCTTGATTAAAACCACTAAATTCATATTGAAACTCACTATTATTAACGTTGATAAAATAATTAATGATAAATTTTGTTTTATAAAAATTGTTGGAAATGGCCACCTTCACTTAAAAAGCATGCTTCCGCATCGAATTGCCCATTCCAACAATTTTTATGAACCAAAATTTATCATTAATTATTTTATAAATGGTAATAATAGCGACTTTCGATATGAATTTAGTGGTTTTAAGCAAGAACGGTGTGTCTGACGGGAAAAACTTAAAATAGCGTTTTCATGTAGAATTGACCAGCCTAATCAGAAAAGTATCCACATGGAAAAATGTCAGTGGCGTACTATCTTTTTTGTAAAAAATATCAGAGGACATGTTTGCAGGGACGCCACTGGTGGAGCAATTGAATAACTTTTCTAACTAAAATTTGTGATTCTATATCCTATTAACACATACCAAAATTGAATAGAATATCTAAAGTATTTTCGGAGATATTAAAGAATAACCATTTAAGAACGTTCAACACCCTGTAGTAAAAAATTTAAGCCGTTGCGGACATATGTTCATATGAACTTTTCTTTATAAAATCACCTAAGGAATCACACCCTGAAATATTAGCACGTCATTAAGGAACAACCTGTATATAATCATTGCTAGAAAATACAAAATTAAGAAAGATCATATTTTTTTCTCATCTGAGGAAATATCGTCACCTGCTGAGATTATAATTAAAAGGTCTACCGTTAGATGGATTACGTTATCAAGATTCCACGTTTCTTTCCTTGATTGATGAAATGCTGGACATTTTTTCGTTAATTCTCCAGTATCACTTCCTCAATGGCTTGATCAAACTGCAACATCACATCTTTCATTTTAAATGTTGTGTTTCGTCTACATGTAATTAGGATTCATATAAGGTAAATTAAAGATTGATTTGATCTCCTCAAATTACAGAAGAATTGAATTGAATTTTTCCCAATTTACAATTAAATATATTCTTGATCTCGGGTTCACTTAGAGTTATTGTTATCTGAAGACCAGAGCACCACAACTTTCGGGATACTTCGACATATATACAGTCAGATGGGTGCTAATTAAATTTTTCAATTCCATTAAAATGAAAGTTCTCTCATTTTTTACTAAAAAACTAGAAAATTCATCAATCAGTTCTCTACAGGAAGCGAAAATACTTCCAGTCCCCTTTAATTTTCCAAAAACTAAAAGCAGATTGAAACTTACTACCGCATATTGTTCGCAGGATTCGCTTAAATTAAAGATAACATCGACCTTTGATCGTTATCTCCCTTCAAATTACTGCAGGCTAATTGAAATTTTTCCAATTTACAATTAAAGGCAGTGTGCAGATGCATATTGATGTTGGTCCTTCCATGTCGATGTTCGATGATGACCTGAACGGTTAAAGATTTACGCCTGTTTTTAAGTGTTTATTTATGTAACATTGTTGTCTAAATGCAATTTAATATTTTATATATTCAAAGTTCTGACTTAGTTAATAGTTCTTGATTGTCCCCTTTTTAATTGCTCAAACACTAAACGGTGTTAAGTGTATTGCTTGCTTAAATTATAGTTAGCCTTTGATTGTTATCTCTTTCGAAAATTACAAGAGTACTAATTAAACGGTTCTAATTTAGAATTAATAAGTAAGTAAGTAATAAAGTTCTTTGCTGAACACAGACATTTGTTTTTATATGGGATACAGAAAGATAGCCGTTCAATACTTAAATGCCTCAAAAAAGTAACGATGACAGGATGAAGATGCCTGATACTCTTAAAAAACTTGTACGGCGATGTAAGTTTCCCCTTTAATTAAACTCTTTAAAAACTTGTACGGCGATGTAAGTTACCCCTTTAATTAACTAAACATTCAGAGGCGAATTGAAATTTATTTCCAAGTATTACTCGCAGGATTCGCTTAAATTAAAGATAAGTCAGCCCTTGATTGTTATCTCTTTCCGAGATGCAATTCGCTAATTGAATTTTTCGGTACGCGAACATCGAGGAGATAGAAATGAACCGTTCGAGTATAACACCTGCAATTAATTGGAGCGAACCTAATAAAATAATGGGTTTTTGGTTTCGGCTCATTTCCTATACGTTTGTTGTATTGTGCATTCGATTGCATTTTTATTTAGGCACTGATTGAAAGCACCTATGTGGTTTTAATTAGACTTTTTTGCCTTAACCCTCTTTGGTAAATCAATGTTTTTGATTAGCAATTATAAACATCCAATCAATTTTGAATTTTGAATATGCTGGGCGTCAATCTGGGAGAAAATATGTCTTCGCATAACCACGTTGTGGCAGTCGCCAAGATAGCTTCTCAGAAACTTGGGGTATTCTTCCGAACCAAAAAGTAGTACACACCTCAACAACTTTTGATTCTATACAAATCCCAGATTCGACCATCACTAGTGTACTGCTCTCATGTCTAGAGCTCTGCATCCAAACATACTCTTCGGCTACTGGATCCTATCGAAAGGAGGACCATTCGTCTGATCGGACAGCACGGGCGGACGAAGAACCTCGACAGCCTAGAGCATCGAAGACAGGTTGGGGATTTGACTCTCTTTTACAGATATTTTCATGGAAAGTGCTCGGCTGACCTTGCCCTCTTAATTCCGCCCAAAGCGGCGACTCGCAGAAATACACGACGAACCACTGCCGCCCATCCATATGTGGTTAAGCTTAGGACTCCTCGAACTTTATTATTTAAGAATTCTTTCATCTGTAGGGTTTGTTCCCAACGAATATAACCTTCAACTATTCAAAACCAACGTGAATCGTTTATTCGCACACGCACCACTTCCAGAGTGCTTGTGTTTGATCATAAAAAAAAGTCATTGTTGTTATACAATGAGACAACATCGCCATTCCAAGACACGATGAGTCAGCGCGCTGGCCGGCTGTATTGAGGGAGTAGGGGACGTTTTCCTTGTTCTTCTGCATTTGATCGCCCGAAGCGTTGCCAAATCACTTTAGATAGCAAACGAACAGGAACAGAAATAAACTGACAAAGATCGCAAAAAGCGTGTAAAATAAGCTATCCAGAAAATAACCTTTAATAGGAGTTGTGACATGCTGTGACAGCGTGTCACAACTCTTCTAGGTGGCAAAAGTCGTAATCACGGAACCGCTTGTCGTGGGCCATTGGCGAGTACTGCGTTAAGTGGCGCGTCTATAAACAAACAATCGTGCGCTGTTGTCAGCTCGCTAACGGCAATAGATTCCGGGAAATCGTCTTTGTCACAACTCTACTCTGTCACAAATCTCCTCGGTCTCCCCTATTATACGTAAGATCGGAATAGGTACATCGGGCTTGTTCTTTCATTGATAAGAAAGCCACTTAACTCAATACATTTTCACAAATTCCATAATTATTTGGGTACACCGATTCAGTGGCGGCCATTCAGAGGAAGTAAAAATAATAATAAACAACAGGGCAATTGTCATTTCCTTGCCTTTGGCGTGAATTGTATTAATGCGTAACAAGAATTCAACAATCTTTTTGCTGCGCTCTTCCTCTATATTTTCGCCCACGAGCCGCCACTGCTTTTCAGATCAAATAATCACATCTACATGTTGTTGCTTGCTAAGGAGTCCTATTCTAAAATATTAACACATGATTAAGAAGCACTCTGTATATTAATTGACGCGAAAATTCAAATATCTCGTTTAATAAAGGTAAATAATATCATTTATAAAGTATACATAGCATGTTTATCATCACTTTGAAACGGTCATGTGTCGTGGAATAAACAGTATTAATCATAATTGGCTTCATTAATTTTAAAACAAAAACTTGTTTGCCAACCGATACGGCCGACCAGAAAATGATAATCACGGTTCCCTTTTATTTCGATCGAACATAAAAATGAAACTTCAGTAATTCCGTAATTCTACCCGCACTTTGAACGTTCGTAAAATCGTAATTACAATTTAGACTTTAATAAGCAACCGTAATTACTAAAATACGAACGGTTCGACTATTTATATATTAACTTAAAAAGTCGCTTCTATAAAAGAATTTAAACACGGAATGAATGTTCATTAAATTTTGCCATAAATAGTTGCAGGTTAATATTGAAAAGGATTAACGATTGATTGAACAGGATATGATCCTGTTATCTTCAATTAGTTGGCGGTCGTTTATGTTAAAGTTTTCCGCCACACAGAAACGTACAAAACTATAAAATTGTGTCGAAAAACTTGTTATAGTCGATGTTTCATTCTCTGGTCGAATTCCAATACAAATTAAAATAAAATAAAGTATCCCGTTCCAATAAGGACTTTATAAAAAGCACGTTCCGAAAGCACGAAGGCGACGTAATGTTTTTGTTTAATTAACAGAAAACGACAAATAAAACTTTACACTAATTTGCAGAGCTCTCAGATTGTTTTTCTGGAAAGTTGTTTACAACCAAAGGTATTGTAACGTGCAGATCCCATAATCCATTCATAAAACTCTTGGAAAGTGAAGCAGTGATTGTGTAAAATGTTATTGAAAATCAGTAATGGGTGAAAGAGAGAACTACATGTTTGTTGGCTGAATCGCAACGATGCTGAAGTCTGGTTGTATCAGATGGTTAACACTCTTTTACAAACTACACATGAATTCACCATTATTGTTTATATTAAAAACGATTTTTCAACAATAATCACAAAAAATACAAATCAGCCAAAATATACAATCGGTTAGAGCAAAGTGCCAACGTTGTAATATTTACGAGATTAGTATTCATTCGTATTTTGGCTCCTTGCTCGTAGCTCAGTAGTAAAATAAAAATAGATGTTGCCAGAGTGCAGTTGGATTAGTTCAAGATTCGTTTGATACGTTTAAGTATAATAATATTTTTTTTAAAGAATCTCTCATCGCCTTTTCCAGTTTATAGTAGAATTATTGGGAAATATATATTTTAAGAGCAATGGCGGATTAACCTAAACCAATTGGAATTGTCAAATTAACAAATTTTTAATTCTGAGTTTGCAAGATAACTTTGCGATAAATATGTCAATCTGGCAATGCTACAATAATGACCGAAAGAGGTGGGAGTGCAGGCTGTTTGCAGTCGTTGCGTAGGCTAGAAATGTACATTTTTCTATCTGTAGTTTGCAATATCTTTGTTTACAACCTACCTAGTAATGTAAATTGATTATTATTCAAAGACTGTGAACTAAAACTGTATCCTCCCTGATTTAAGATCCTTGAGTATTTATAAGAATGCATAAATAACAATAAATTTCACATTTAGGAATATATTCAAAATAACTTCAAGAAATGGATATTTTATTGTTAATTTTTAAGTTCTGCACGTTTGGCACACCTGTTATATTATGTAGTATTTATAAATACCTACCTATTACTCTCAACTGGCGTTATATGCCTAAAGGAACCCACATTTTACGCTATTATTCACAATAACCCATTAAGTAGCCGATTCAAGGAACGTGACTGCAAAGTAACAACAATTTTATAATCTAAGGATGCTTTAATTATCTATTCCCTTAAGCTATAAAAACTGCAATAAGTTTGTAAATACATGTGTATGCAGTAAATATCGCAATAATTTAAATTGCCCAAGGGATAATTTAATAGTGTTGCTTACATGTTACAAGAAAAACTACTGTTTCTGGAATACATGGATAATGTATTAACATGAATATACAACGTGTCCAAGATAAGGAGGGCCAGTACAGGGATCTCGGAAACCGTAAGAGATACGAAGTCGGTTTAATGGAGGTAAAGTTGCGCATTTACGTGTCTAATAATATGCCGTTTAAGTTTTAAAATTCCGAGTAGTTCCGGAGATATCAGGAAAAACCCGAAATTCTGAAAAATCGTTTTATTGTTTTCCTGGGATTTTTTGAGATCGAATTCTAATGTAAATTGCACTTTTGAATTGCCACTTTTTCCGCTCCATCTAACAGCGTTAATTGTTATGACTAGTTCAATAAATAACAAATAATTTAATAATAAACCACAAATAAATTAACAAAAATCATTCCAAAACAGTAATAAAGCGAACAACGAAAAAAGTAAGGAACTACATAATCAGGTGTTCAAAATGATTTCCGTTATTCTCTAAGCACAAATAATATCTTCTAACTGCCACATAACAGTATTTTTTTAGATAAAATAAAACATGCGATAGAATATCAAACTTTTCAGCATTTGTAAATTTATGTTCCATATTTTCTGGAAAATAGAAAACCTCTTAAAACGCTCTCAATTGAAACAAATCACGCCTCACCATCTTAATTTTTTTTGTTTCAAGCGCCTACTTTTCTTTTAAATTCCGAAACAACAGACGTTTGAAATAATGTTTCTGTATTTTGTTCACTTATTTGTGGTTTATTATTAAATTATTTGTTATTTGCCTAGTCTAATACGGCCTTTATAAGTGATAAAACTGTCTCATTGGCCCACTGCGTTTTTAAAAATCGTTTCTAAGTAAACCGAGTACTAGAGAATGAGTTTTAATAAATGTCAAGTGTGAATGATTTTTTCTTTTAATATATTATGCAGATTTTCTGAGTAGTAATTTACGACCCCGCAAAACACTGCAAGCCGCAATAAAACGTAACAAGATTCAGTTACTTTACATATTTTGCTACTGTATAGTTTTGGTAAATAATGATGGTAATACCATGATGAATGGTGGTACCATTCTCTTTGTGCATGCTGTTGACAGCTAATAATTAAAGTACCTCTTTGGACATACTTTTAGCAGAAGTAATTGTTACCATGTTGCTAAATGCGGAGGTATTACTAGTACTTATAATAATAAAGTTCTTGGAAAATGTGTAACTGCTATTCATGAGAAATTATTTACCGTGAAATATTTCCCTGCATACGGAGAAATTTTTTGATTCACATTGCCTGTGTTTATATTCCACAAACAAAGAAGAAGCTACATAAAATAAATGTAAAGTGGCAATTTATAATAATGGTAGTAGATATTACTGGATCATGTGCAAGTTGGGTTTCGCGCAATTAGTATTTTAAATAGAACAATGTGTATGTAAATGATTATAAGGGGAAATAGAATGGATTCTGGTACTCTTAAAGGAACCGACCAAAAATCACTACCCACGATCTATTGGCTTGGAACACAGTGAAGAAATAATTTAAATGGTCTCATTTATCCCTTTATTACACATAAAAAACAGTATATTGCCAATACATCTGCAATTATGTCCCCGCTATGGGCATCGAAGGTGGCGTTGTGAGTTTGCGCAGTTCAGAAATTTCCTTGTGAAAGTAAACATTCGACAGGACCGGATTTCAACTTTTTTAATGTAAATTTCACTGGTTAGGAAAAATATTGCAATCAAAATTTCGATTACTTCGATTTAAGACAGCGTTCCATGCATACGATTTCTGACGATATGATGATCCGACGGTGCCCTGATTGTTGTAAACTTTTGGTGCCAAATTCCGTCCGAATATTTGTAACAATCGACACGATGAGCTTTATTTTAACTTTCATCCGACGTCGTATGTTTCTTAACCTCACTTTTTTCTAAACCAAAAATTAAGAATGAATGACTATATTGACTATTTTGGGAACTATTATCAGCTACTAATGCACCAAATTAAAAATACATTAATTTTAAGGTTAGGTAGTGACCACATATAATATATTATATTATATACGAGTGATACTCTTCTTTTTTACAAGCTTTTTGGTGAAATTCGGTTCCGAAGATCGGATAATGTGATAAGCAAAATATTTTCGTATCATACCTGAAATACTTTATACCGGGTATTGATCCACGAATTTTGCAAAAATGCACCATGCACTTGTGCCGTTTCATCTTAAACAAAACAAATTAAAAACTCCTTCACAAAAATGGTTGTAAGGTAATGGAAGTTTATATGCACTAATATACCGACAACAATGTGGATGAACCACTTTTTATTCTGTAATTTGAAAATGCATCCAGAACCAAAGATGGCGACAAATAACAACAAACAAATAATGTCTGGCCGTCTCTGAAGCGATCGATAAAATTTCCACCCTACTGCGCAAACTCAATAGGCCCGCGCCATCTCCCATAGCGGGGACACTTTTTGTATTTTGGAACGTTCGTATTGGCAATATACTGTTTATATATATATGTGTTTTATTATTTCAAGGAAATATTTTGGAAAAATATTAAAGAAAAGTACAAGTGCATTTGTATTTGGGAACAAATAAATAACTGCACTTGCCTTTTTGTATTAAAAAATTAAGAGTAGTTTAATAAGTTTTTAAATATTAAAGTATCTTGACTTAAAGTGAGTGAGTGAGTTCTTCAATTAGGTTCACCTCACTAGAAATACTGCCTTTACTTTCAGGATTCAGGATTACTTAAAGATATTATTTTTTTTACATTTCAGATTCATGAGACAACAAGATTTGCTTTGTTTGTTACGAGTTTTGCTGGTTTTACTCAAATTACTGTCCTTTCTACCTAAGAATCTAAAATTACATAATATTAAATTTATATCTAGGGAAGGTCATTGCGCATTGATGCTGAATATAATGTTGAAGGTAATGGTGACGGCGATGAAGATATACTCCTCTTGCTTGAGTTGATTCTCGTGTGTGTGTGTTTCTTTTTTAACAAATTTGATTTTATTCTTTGTATTTTTGATCTGTTACCTTTTATTAGTGCTCGTATGTTTTACAACACTACCTATGTGTCCAAGTTACCAATCTTGTGTCAGTAATCAAATTCTAAATTACCTATGATTTGGAATTTGGAGTTTTCCATTTTTCTACTTATCGAACCAAAGAAAAACAATTACCATAAATTATAAAAAGGTTCGAAAAAAGAAAATTGTCAACGTTCCAAATAAAATATTATACACCATCAAAAAGTTTTAAAACTTTACCGAACTACACCCATCGCTCACGCTATACCCTAATATGATACATAGTTTGTCCTATGAAACCTATAATTTCTCTTTCCAACCAGATCCCCATACGACCGAATCGATAATCGACAACTCGCTGAAAGGGCGGAGAATTTCCTGTATTTTTCTCTTAATCGTTTGTCATCAAAATATTTCATATATACGCCCCTGTATAGCTTCAGCGAGTTGTCAGATAATTTTTATATAGGGTTTGTTCAAATAAATACAGACAATTTCTTTTATCGCACTAGAATTAGGAACTCTCTCAGTTAATTGTGTGTAAAAAACTCGTGTCGTACTGTTATTTACCAAGATAAACACAACAAAATTCTACTACTAGAATCTTTGTTTCTTTTTATCTTCAGCCTGGTTCTGTTTTCGTTCTAACAGCTCATCGGTGCAAATATTCGTTAAAAGCGTCCGCCTCCACAACAAAATTGAGGTGGCTTTTTTTATGAGAAGTAATTAAATGGTTTGCCGTTATTAACAGTCGAGCTACGAAATGATTACTCGGTCAGCAATAGTTTACAATTGGTCAATAGAAACAAACATGTCTAGAAGCAGTTTACTTCAGAGGTCCCAGGGCACTGTCAATTTATGTAACTTTCTTGTATTTTCTTTTGCCGAATACAGAAGGAAATCGGCTACAAAAGGTGTAGCGGGGACAGGTTTTCACTTGTTTTCCCAGGGCACTGTCACGATTCAGAAATGTTGGCTGCCCATAAGTTGCTGACCAACAACTAGCCATTTTGGCTTACCGATTACATTTTTCTGTTCGCAAAAATAAGAATATTTTGCTAACCAGTTAAATGATGCCCTTTTTTAATTAATATTTTAATATTATCTACTGGAAGCGAGACATTAAGGCTGGGAAGTTTTCAAATTGATGCCTTCTATATCCGTATTTCCATCATATAGTGTTCGTAATGGGTATATTATAATAAAAGAATCAAAATAATTAATTATCTCAATGCAAGTAAGGAAACTTATTAATTATATGTATATAATTTTTTTGGCCTTTTATGATATTATAATTACCTAGTATATACAGGGTGTCCGGGAAAATGTGGGGATATCTCCTTGATATGAAAAAAACAAGTGAGAAAGGTACTGCAAGTTCATATAAACTTTTCGCGTATAGGCTTCCTCTTCGGAAATATGGGCTCCCAAAGAGCTCCAATGGAATCAAGCTTTTTACACATAATTATTGAACCAATTAGCATCCAAGAAAGGGTTGTGAATTACTCGCAAACTGACACTCATAACCCCTTTTCTTTAACGCCCTGTACGATAAGAGCTTTGGAGAACGTTTTTTACATACCTTTAACTATTAACTAAAAATTAAGTATTTTTTATTTATCACTAATTCTACCCGTTTTCGAGAAAACGTCATTTTAATTACATCATGTATTTGGCGTATCTCGGTGTCCCTAACAAATGTTAAACCTCAAAATTCCGCTTTTTCACATTTAACCCGTGAGAAGTTAGGTGTAAATATAATGACTTTTTCTCGAAAATGGTTAACATATTTGTTTTGTAAAGTATGTATGCCTGTAATAGTATAGGAATTAATAATATGGAATACAAATATTATCCATATTATTTTTGATCGAACCCTATATAATATATCTAACAAATGCAATAGGCATCGGGGGAGTATAAATTGTAGATTGTCAAGTTTCAGGGGTTGCAATCGACCACCCCCTCGAGCATTTCCTACGTATGCTGTCGTCAGATTTTACTGGTTGATTAGGATCACGTCATCCCTAATCGGCTACATTAGGGTTGAAACGTTTATGTGTTTTAGGGAATAGTATATACAGAAATGGTATTTTTTTCTCATCATAAGTTCGGTTCTAAAAATCAAAGCAGACGTCCAAAGTAGCCTGTGCCTTTAGAGGCAACTATCTGGGGTGGAAAATATGAGGAGGAGTCGGCGAATTTGGGGAAAATATTTGAAACTTTGCCATCATCATCCAATTTGATAAGCTGGAATCTAATAAAATTCGTGATAAACTAAAATTACTAAGATAAATCTATCACTCGGTCTTGGAATCTTCATTGGAAGATGAGTTTGTTCATTTTTACGCATTTTGTTATGCCAAATAAATTCAGAAAATATCCCCATTAGAATTATTAAAATTTCTCCGTGAAAATGATTTGTCTTGTGTGTATTGGAATGTTGAAATTGCCTATAGAATATTCATTACTTTTGCTCTCACCAACGGTTGCACAGAAAGATCATTTCATTATTTAAGAAGAACGCATTTGCGTTCCACAATGAGAGAAGAGCTCTTTCACAGCTTAGCTATTTTGTGTATTGAAACTGAGTGACTTGTTCACTACTGCCTATGAACTGCAAGAAAGGTAAATCCGGCCCAACCCAGGCAGGTTTATACTCGGATTGTATGGGATAACTATGAGATAACGTTGAAGGTGGTATTCTACCCTTCGAAAGCCGTATGCAGGTTCATTTTCTTGGTAATACCAACCATTCAATCGGAAATGTATTTTATGTATTTTAATATCAAACTAACATCTTCAGGTGGTTAGGAAAGGATTTTCCTTAACTATCTGTACGTCTAAGTTTTCCAGATTATCCTTTAAATTTCATTCTTTGCTGAATTTGTTTGAGAGAGCTCGCGAGCGAAGCGATAGTTGTTGATATCGATACTAGCATGTGCTCTTTACGCTAGACTTCAAACCTTTTGACGTTTCGTAAGTTTAAGGTTATGTGACTAAAATTTTAAAAGAAAACAAGTCAACAATGTTGGGAAATAGGAAAATACATTACAAATAAATAGTAAGTATATATTTTTAAATTAAATCCTACCTTTAGAGTAGTTTTTCGTTTGTCACGGGTAAATTATAATGAAAACCTAAAAAAATATGCATGTATTTAAAGAAAAAGTCATTCAAACTTGACATATATTACAAGTCATTTTCTAGTACTCTTAGAAACGCCTTTTAAAAATGTTTTGGACGGATGGTACAGTTTTACCACTTGTAAGGAAGATGAAAAATTTATCAAAATAATTACCTGTATTTGGTGTAAATGAAACGATTTGATTGGTGGAAACAGTATAGTTGACAGGTGATGGATATCATCGACATAAAGTCATTCTTTATAAAAAAATTTGCTTGCCAATATATTACGATTTGTCATTAGAAAATTTAGTTTTTGGTCAAAATCTTTAAAAATATTCATTTTACTTGAGAGTAAGTGTTTGTTTTTAAAACAAATGTCATTAGGATTAGGAAATGTTCGTTAAAATTGCTTTTTTCGTCCTAAGGCAAGATTTAATTTTTTGTATAGTTAACCACAACCTAGTACATTTTAAAAAATTTAGTACCACTAATCATGCTTTAAATGCACATAAAAATGTGCTCCCGCAGTCTACTCCCGTCATCTGTAAGGCATATTATTTTCCAAGACATTTTTACGACTGAAGCCAACATTAATTTTATAGTTTATGACGTAAATCCTATTTGTTTTTTCAGTCCTTCCGAACACGCCTGTTGACATACTACATGTTTCTTCACTCCAACTGCTGCTTTTTTGTTTTTCCATGTGTTGCCTAAAATCACGTGTTAAAACGGCATTACATTATAAATAACTTAATGAAATCAAGCGGTGACGTCGTAAATATGTTCAGTAATTTAAAAGTAAATGTAATAAAATTTAGATGTAATATAGTTCTGCCGTGTATAGTAAGAGTGTTGCAGTATATGCTACCAATGCCTACCCAAGTAGCAAGTTTAGAAACAATATGGTACATGTATCGTAACTATCGTTTCTGTTTCCGATCAAAATTGGAAACTGTTTTCGAAACGTATACATTTTAAATGGGACATGTGTTTCCAAGTGGTTGTACTAGCTGTGACTTTCGCTGTTTCGATTCACAATCGAAACTTTTATCGAAAATGTTCGAAAATATTTCTGAACTGTTACTTATGTTTATTCAAAAATGGCAGTATAAAGGGGGCAATACAATTAGGATACCTTCACTGTTGTAAAATATCAGAAATACAATATGAAACACAGAAAAAAAGGTTTGCTTGTATGCACAGAAAATAAAGGTTGGGTATGGACAGCCTAAGTCTGACGTCACGAGAGGTGTGGTTTCAAAAACCTTTCCAAACTAAAATTACATTGAAAATCCCAGAAGAGATTTTGTAAAGCATCGGTATACGTTTATAAGGGATAAATAAGTAATTTTCTGATATTATTTGTATATTAGATGTTATTCTTGATTCATTTTCAGAAACAGATTGACGTAATCAACATCTTGTTTGAGGTTATGTTATTATTGTTTGCATAGGGAGATTAAAATTGTTATTTTTCTGTTAAACAGTTTATTGCACTGTATTTATCAACATAGAGTATACCCATCCTATAGCCATACTTTATGTTGATAAATACAGTACAGTAAGCTTTTTTTACAGAAAAATAACAATTGAAATCTCGCTAAACAATAACGTAACCTCAAACTTCTTCAGAAGGTGATTAAAAATCTACTTAAAACACTTACTTCAATCTGTGGTTGAAAATGGATCAATAATAAAAGCTAAAATATAAATAATATCAAGAAGTTGCTTATTTATCGCTAATCGTTGCTATAAAAAATCTCTTATCGGAAATTCAATGCAATCTTGTGTTTTACCACCAAAAATCTTTATATTCACGTGTCGTTAATGTATGGACACTATGGTTTGAAAATATTTCGAAACAAGCACGTCTTTAAGTGTTTCTAGTAACTGGATTCGAAAATGTGTCGCAAAAGTTTCGTAACACATATGTCTCGATAAAACTTTATAATTTTAATCGAAAATGTTTCGAAACGTTTCTCAGCAAAGAATGTGTGTCCAATTTGTATCTAAAAATGCTACTTGGATTAAAATACATTTGTAACTACAAATATGGGCGTAATTGAAATTTCAAAGCTAAATAAATCTTTCAGTAGATACGCCCCTTTGCATTAACATGAGAAGAGATATACATCGCACAGTTTTATCTTTTTCGTCGGATTTCACCGCCGCGTCAAAAACGTGGTCTGTGGATGGAAACTCCATCGTCGTGTTTCATCGTCGGTTCAAACTTCTCTCCGAGCATAATCTTGACGCACCTGTCAGTCATTCTAAGATCATCATAAGCTTATAGCGCTGAGGAATCGCCACTATTTTGTGAATCTTCTGAAGATGTCTATAGACGAGTTGAAACGTTTTATTATAACGTTCAATATATTCATGCGGGTCATTAGTAAAAGAAACAGTTAACAGATGAAATTGAATTGTAAGAGGACATTGAAGGCTATTTTGAATAGTATGTATCGAATCGTATTTTATCTTTCATGCGTATTCTGTAATAATTACTCTATAGTTAATTAGAGTAATTTAAATTAATAAAATGAGGGGAAAATACCTTAAAAACTATTCATTACAATGATTATCGTTTATTTCCAGCAGTCATTTAAAAAAAATATCACGCAATAAATTATTCAAATTAGCCTATGATGAGTCAAGCTAAAAGCACATTAGTCACCACACACCTATTTGATATTGCAAAAAAATTAACATTTTTATATATTTAACATTCAATTCAGATGCAACGTTTGTTATATGCTAATATTTTTCATTAGGCATTTTTTCCGCATTAATAATTGGTGTGCGTGTTACGAAGTAAATTGTATTTCCGCTAGTGCACCAGGATGGGCACCATAGGCATTGGTAATTTGTCTTTACATACCTTTGTTAACCTTCGTTGAAATAAATGAATAGTTATTTCGAAAGAAGTATAAATCTCGTCGTGACATCTAGCGGTGTATTTGCCTATCCAACGCAGGCATCTTATAGAAGACAAAATCCAGAGGGTATGTTCTGTAGAAATAGATAATAGAAACAGATAATAGAAATTTGTTGTTTGTTTTACAAATAGTTATTTGTTAGTTAGCTTAATTCTTCTACTTACCTATTGATAGCGGTCTGTTGCCTTCTAGGAGGGAACTTTAGAGTTTCAAATTCCCATATCGATTCCACACCTATACATGAGGCTACCTGGAGACTTCTAGGATTGACATTGATTCTAGAAACATGATTTACTATTTGACTAAATTAGCTTACAAGAGAATGCTTGTGCATTAAATATGCTTATATCATGGAGATAATTATATAAGAACTATACAAATATTAGGTGGAAATGGTTATAGATATAAAATTGAACGGTATGTCAACCTTTTTAGTCATAGATGAACATGTACAATGTACATGTATAGTTACGTGAATTCTCATCTATTAAGCTCGATATCAAACACTAACACTCTAGTAAAAAGGCAGCCAGGAGTGGTGTGTGTACGAATAAAGCGATTGACGTTGGTTTTTGAAGCGTCGGTGTTGATATTCGTTGGGAAACACGATCTCAGGATGGTCGTTCCTCAGGGATGACTCTTAAACAATAGAGTTCGAGTACTAAGCTGAACCACATATAGATAGACGTCGTGTATTTCTGCTGGTCGCCGCTCGAAGTGTTAGTCGAACATTCGCCATGGAAGTACTCTAAAAGAGATTCAAATCACCAACCTATCTTCGATGTTCTAGGCTGTCGAGTTTCTTGGTCAGCTCGTGGTCTCCGATCAGACGAATGGCGCTTCTTTCGATGGAATCCAGTAGCCGAACATTATGATTGGATGCAGAACAGAGTATTTTAGTGATTGGCGAATCTGCGCCTTGTAGAGTGTCAAAAGTTGTTGAGGTGTATACTTTTTAGTCGGGAAAAGTAATTTACAAATGTTGCAAAATTGCTCCAGAAGGTTGATCTTTTTATATTTGTTTAAGACTTATAATCTCCCCATTGGACCCATCGCCATACTGAACTAATCCAAATTAAGAATGTTCAATTTTAAACAAACAATATAAAATCCCGAGTAAATTGAACAAAGTTTTGAAAAATGTGCCATTTTCCATCTCAATTTTGCGAGAGAAATTATTTATTTTTGGCCATAAATTGTATATCATATTAATGATCTGAAATCATGCGCCCATGTCTCATTTGAAATTTATCGCTGCTACATTATCTCTCAACCTATTTCAATCATATTTATTAATTATTATTTTAAATTTAGAAATCATCATAATATTAGTGACACGTCAAAAACGTAAAAGCCGTCATTAATTTTTAAATTTTGTCGACAGCATGTCAACCGATGTTTTTCTAATATCTAAATTTAACGGTTCGAGCGCACATTTATTTCACTATTGTCATCGGTGTGTCTATTCCAGATGCATGTGTTTATACACACGTTTTGGGGCCAATCCAACTAAAGTGTTAATGTTAAAAAAAAATTACCTCGCCATGTGGCTAAATAAATAAACAATCATAAAATCGATAGGATTTTTTTATGTTAAACTGGTGTTTTTGGAAAAGGAATTTCCAGTGTAATTTTCCATTCGATTTTACGAAAAAACACTTTTTTTTCGCTATAGTTGCCTGGCCAAAACTTATTCCGAAAAAAAGAGCATCACTTAATACCTAGTGCTCCCATAGGTAATAGAAAGGATGCTTCACCATAGAAATAATTTTATTCATGGGCGTACCGTCCAGCGATAATTAAGTAACACTTAAATGAATGGCAAAAATATATTATTTTTTATAATTATTGTTTTGAATACATTTTATATCTATTAATTCAAGTTTTCAACAATGTTGAAAATCGCTCATATCGCTGTAATATAAATTGATATTTCATACAACTTACCTACCACCAACGAATACTTATAAACAGGAAGAAGACAAACAGCCGTGTTAACAAATCGAAGCAAGTATGAACAAACGAACAAACCCGACATCCATTACGTCTGGCATCAGCTGACAAACGCACGTGCTTTTCAAATGTCACTTTTGTCCAAATTTTTATTACTGTCAATATTTTAAAGTGACATTTAACCAACCAAAAACATTCAAGACCCTTTTACTTGATTTACTAAGTGGCGAAAATTAATATTAGAATTCTGACATGTTTTAAGCTGTCAATGTCACTTTAATATAATCCTTACACACTCTTATATCATTTTTTGAACTAGTAACGTAACTACAAATGAAAAATTAAACTTCAGAAATAAGCTTTTAAGTAGTTTTATTAACAAATAGGAAGTAAATCATAATTTACCTAAAATATTTTACCATCTTCAACTGGGCTCTAGGTCCTAGCAAATATTTCAAGCTTCAAGTCCAAGCATATTTTTGGGCCCCATATGATTTAGGAAAAGAAATTATTATTGATGCTTACTCTCAATAGAGATGAAATGAATATTTCAATTACAAATTACTCACTTGCACCGAAAAGGAAACGACGTTTTTCGTGAAAAGATTAGAAAATTAAAAATTATTTTAAAATTTAAAGATGCTGTGTCTTCTCCACCATTTTAAATCACATCAGATGTGGCTTGATTTTCATTCCCGCCAGACGAAGGAAGTTAGCTCGTTTAACAATTCCTGCTGTTCGCATTCTATGCCTGTCTCTGTCTGCAGCAACCTTCCCTAATTCAGTAAAGTGAGACAAATATGACCAGAATCATGTCGCATGCATAAACAATCACTTTTTGGCATTTCATATTAACTCTACGTAAGTCTGATATGAAAAATGACATACCCAAGATCGAACACTGCGGTTGTGCGTCGATGAAAAAAACTGTCACGAATAACGAAAAATAACATCCGACAAGTAAAACGGACGAGGCGTGATAAGTTGAATTCTCCGCTGTAAACAAATTTCGATTTTTCTCAAACGAAAACTATTCACCGCACGGAAAATGTCAGTTACTATTTCATCTCCTCAAAAGCACTCTGAGTCAAAATATAAAAAGAACGGACTAGGCGCAATAACTATTACGACCACTTTTTTTATTTGTAAACATGATTCTCAATGATTTCGCAACGTTGCCAATGTCCCTTCTTGTAAATTTCCTTTTCAAGTCCTTATTAAATCACCAAAAAACTGAAAAAAATTTAGGTCGTGATCAGTCTGAAATCCTGGTAACGGGTTGCCCAGGAAGATATTTTAATTCTTTAAGTACTTATTAATTTTAGTGACAGTTTTATTTAGAAATATATAGTGAAATGCACCAATAATTCATTATATTTGAGAAATGCATATGTTGCACATATTTAATAAGTATGTATATTAATTTAGAAAACTAGCTATGTTGACGTACATACATACAAACTGGTATTCATTAACGCGTTTTTTTTTACTCTTGTCATCATTGACAATACAATCAGTCATTATTAAATGTATATGTATATTAAGTAATATTGACTATATTAAAAACTGAAAAAGACCTTTAGCGGCATGCAAAGTTTGAAAAAGTTGAAAAAGTGATATGCCTCCGCTGGAAATCAAAGCTAGAACCTTTGGATTACCGGGCGAATGTGCGATCTTTATCTGCATGCTGATAAATCTTTCTCAGTTATTAATGTAAATAAATATCTAACTACAAAAATAATTTACAAGCAATTTGTAAAAAATCCAAAGAACACTCAATTTCTTAATTCATTCTAAATAATTCACCATCTAGTGTGTGTTATATAATATTTTAGCTTATTGATATTTTGGATGATTAGTTCAAAGTACTACTCGTACCGTGTCACGTAGTCATTATATTTGTAAATTAGTAAACATTATTAAACATTATCGGTAATTAACATATAAACAACTGATTTATTATTCTTCATGTTAAGTAATACAGAACTATACAGGCTGTCCCACCGGGAACTGTCTCGATCTAACAGGGTGAGCCATGACGACCTTGCATTATAACTTTATAGGGAACTACTGAACATATTTTCCTGAAACTTTGTAGGGTTAGGTTTATCGTTGTGCTCTCTTTATCTAAAATATGGTTATACCGGAAGTAGCTGCCAGCTTTCGTTTTTTAAAATCCAACATGGTAATTTTCATTATATTTTTCGATTAATCAATAAATTCTAGTCAAGTTTTATAGAACATGTTCTTCTCCGACTGCCAGTTTTTCAGATATCTGGACTTGTAATTATTTGGCAATTGCATGGTGATGAAATAATCCATATAATTTTACCATAGCTCTTGGACTAAATAATTTTTTTTACAGAATATAAGATCAACAAATCTAAGGAAGAATTCAAAGTTCGCATAAAATGTACAGGGTAGTCAGGTTTATTGTGAAAAAATGCAACCATTAAAAACCATCTTATTTTAAATGGAAAACCCTGTATGTTTTTATTTAATTTCAAATTAGTTGTTCTTTTAATTCATTCAATAAATTCGATTTTTTGAGGAAACGCTTTGATATAGTTATAGAACGTAAATACTATTTATAAAGAACAATTTGTCATCAAATTGAATCAAATTATACAGGGTGTTCCATTTAAAATAAAAAAGTATTTAATGGTTCAATTATTTTAAAATGAACCTTGAATTGGGACCACCCTATACATTTTGTGACCCGATTGAAATATTTTTGAGACTGGCTGATCTTCTAGCTATTCGGTAAGAAAATTTATAGTCCAACAGCTAAGGTAAAAAAAAATATATGGATTATTTTATTTCATTTGCCAAATAAATACAAAAAGTCCAGATGTCTCGAAAACTGGCAGAGTCAGGAAAAAACATGTTCAATAAAATTTGCTTAGAATCTAATTGTTAATCGAAAAATATAATAAAGAATACCCTGTTGTATTTAAAAAACGAAAGTTGACTTCCGGTATACTTGAAAATGACAGAAACATGTCAATAAAGAGAGCATATCGATAGACCTAAATTTCCAAGGTTTCAGTAGGATATGTTCAGTTCTCCATAAAGTTCTAATGCAAGCTCGTCGTGAATCACCCTGTATATGAAAAACTATACATAGGAAAATTTTGAAAATTGGAAAATATGTAGTAGTTGATAGGGGTTCACTATTTTGGGGACACACTATTCTGATTTGTAAAATTATTGTAAATAATAAAGAACAATTCCCTAGTCATCGAATGTATACCTAATTTAGTATAGTTTTCTCTTTCGTATTAGCACCTGCCATAAATTAGTAACCGATTGCAAGATTCTGAGAGTCTTTCCTACGAAGATTCGACGCATCGTTTAGTGAGCAAGCAGTTCGATCAGTCTGAGATTGGAAAAATCAAGGAGATGACGATTTTTTTACCGATAGACCACTAGCGAGGTATAGAGTTCCTACGTGACTTAAATAGTGTAGGAACTTCATACCGTGCTCTTGGATTTGTCGATTATCAACAATTCACAGAAGATGGCCTGCCATAAGGAGATATCAAACAACGCCGATATAATTATTTATATATGTTTCCATTTATATTATTAATTTCATACAGAGTGGCCCATCGAGATCGTACCGCAAGGCATTACAGTCTGGGAAAGAACTTTTCGACAAAATCCAAAAACCCGTCAAGTTTGTTTGTCAGTGGAACAACTATTGACGTAAAAAGCATAGCAAAATTTTCAACTCCCTAAGTGGGGGTGTCATCCCCTAAATTTGTTCGTGTTTTTGGATTTTGTCGAGAAGCTCTCTCCTAGACTGTAATGCCTTGCATTACGTCTTCTATGGGTCAATAATGATAGCTTTTTAATGAATAACGAAAATGTAACAGAAATTTCTTATATATTTAATTTTGTTTCTACTAAAAACTTCTTGGGTTTATTATAAAGAAATGTATATAATTATGTATTAGATAAATACAGTGAAACCTCTCTTAGACGGACACCTACGGGACCGTATAATTGTGCCCGCCTAATAGAGGTGTCCGCCCATGGGAAATTTGTTATTAGGTAATATGTAAATGCAAATTATTACTATGTATATCTATGTACAAATAAAAATAACATAACAAAAATACACTAGTTTTAGTTAGGATGTAGTACAAAAAAAAATCTAATAACGTAGTTTGACGTGTTTGCGTTTTATACTTGCAACCTAGAAAATGTAATTCCAAGTGTGATAACAATTTCATTGCTGTAGAGTCACCTCTATTCTTTGCATACTCTTATAATTCCTTTACCATACTAATGGCTTGTTGATACTTGGGTGACATTTGTTTGATTACTGCATTCAACTTCTTCATCAGAGTCGTCAGATAGTGATGTGGTTTCAGTTTGGACTACATAATCGGTAGGAATGGGGTCACTACCATCGTCTAATAGCAAATTGATATCAATGTTAATGAACTCGCCCAAATCATTGTTATCAAATTACAAACTTCCACAACTACAATTTTCTCTTTCAGACTCAAAACGCGACATTTTTGTGCCATTGTTTACAATTTTAACCTTACAACTCACAAATAAACGGCGGACTGCTGTCGGGGAATCATATATACGTTCATTCGGCTAAGTCTTTTCGCGCTGCCACGCATATGCGATTGGTCTGTCTTCAGAGAGTTTTTGCACCGTACTTATTCGTCTCCCAAATACTTTAAAATTTTTTTTATCCGTTTAAAGGAGGGTTTTCGCACTCTTTGTATGAAAACAGCCTGTCCGCGTCCGCCGAAAGAAGAGTCCGCCCAAGAGAGGTTGATTTTCATGGAATTTCATATACCTAGTTCCTGACTATGAAAAAAAGTCAACTACTGCAATTATATCGGGCTTTGACTAGTAGTCAACAAACCTCCAAGTAACACTTAGGTGGTGGATTTCTAAATTACACACTCGTCGTTGGACTACACATAAATTACACACAAGCCAATGGAAATCGTGTAATTGCACGCTAGTTGACAAAGCTGAAAGAAAGGTTGATATGAACAAACGTAATCGAGCGATCGATCGAGAAAATGCGCTGAATTCAAACCCACAATTCCGTACCAGTACACAGATTTTGTTCCTGTGAACACTTTAAACCGCCTGCGCTTGTCTCGGACACTTTAGAACTATTTCTGGACGGACACGCAATCCCACTGGCTTCATCTATTAATTTGCTGGGCGTCAATCTGGAAGGAAATATGTCTTGGCATAACCACGTTGTGGCAATCGCCAAGATATCATCTCAGAAACTTGGTATACTCTTCCGAACCAGAAAGTTGTACACACCTCCACAACTTTTGACACTATACAAAGCCCACATTCGACCATCACTAGAGTACTGCTCTCATGTCTGGAGCTCTGCACCCAAACATACTCTTCGGCTACAGGATTCCATCGAAAGGAGGGTCATTCGTCTGATTGGAGATCACGAGCTGACGAAGAAACTCGACAGCCTAGGGCCTAGAACATCGAAGACAGGTTAGGGATTTGACTCTCTTTTACAGATATTTTCATGGTAAGTGCTCGGCTGACCTTCCCCTCTTAATTCCGCCCAAAGCGGCGAATAGCAGAAATACACGACGAACCACTGGCGCCCATCCATATATGGTTAAGCTTGGTACTCCTCGAACTTCATTATTTAAGAATTCTTTCATCTGGATAACTTCATCCTTATGGAACGACCTTCCCGATGTCGTTTTTCCCAATTAATCGCTGTTTGCGCAGACGCACCACTCCCAGAGTGCCCTAAAGGATTTTTCCTATAGTACTTGTGTTTGATCATAAAAAAAAAACCGAACAAACCCGCCGGCAGCAAATTATTTGTCGACCAGATATTAACAAAGGCAGTAATATTGCCCAACGCCGATACGGCTCAATCAATAATTTTTATTGTTTAAATTCCGAACTTCCGATCAACTAATAGTTACTATTAACTACCTTATATTGCCCTATTAAGCTGGAATAATTTATTTTCACAAAAGACGTTTGTTTTCATTTCTGAAAGCTTTATGCAATTACTATTCATTTACAAAACACTTACATAACTTCAAAATAATGATTGTTTTGTTAGAATGTAGCAAGTGATTGTAAAGCTTAATTTGTTACTTTTTGTTATGTTTAACGTCGTTTTAACCATTTGGCAACTGGTCGAAAACAATCAGTTTTAATTTATCGACTACAAAAATAGGCATGTTTATGTTAATACGAATTTCAGTAATTCCAACGAGCATTCGAGCTTTACTACGCAGAAAAATAACAGTGTTAATTTTTTTAGTTGATATGACTGATATGTGGCTATACAAATGGAAATGCCGCTATGGAAATGACGTATTATATTTAAACCGGCAATTCCTGAGATGCAAACAAATTGAAGAAAAATATCCAAAAATGGCGATTTAATTTAATATGCCCTGTACATGACCTGATGTCAAAACAAAAATAAGCACGTGGTGACACTGGGAGAAAGATAAACAAAGCAACATATGGCGAAAAACGTCAGTGTTGTCATATTTTCACGGTAAATTCTTTAGAAAGTCAATAACCGTTTGACTGATTCGAAGTTGTTTATTTTTCAGGGTACATTATTATAAACTTTTACGTTCAGCTCAGTTCGCTGGGAAACAATTTCTGATTTATAAACTTGAACTGACTCGAACGAACCGCCGCGGAGTTTATAAATGGTCAGGTAATTTGTTCAATTCGAACGACACCCGTTCGATCTGAACAACTTAAATGCCACTTTACCCTTTAGAAGAAAAAAAATGCATGTTTATTTACCTTTTCGGCCTTATTTAAAACCAACTTAATATATAAAAAACACCAAGTAGGTAACTCCAACAAAAGCCGGCACACTAAACTCACAAAACACAAAAACAAAACCACATAAATTCACATTAGTTTTCGCGTAGATTTGTATGCATCTCATGAACACATCTAAGTACTATTCAATCTGAATTAGTATTTTAAAGTGCTACTGTGCAGACAAAAATACGCCCTTATTGTAGGGGAAATAATGGATTTAACATCTAAAAATTTTAAAAATAAATAACACGTTGGTTCCGTCGATCGATATTGAACTGCTGGGCTGGGGCACTGTCGTCGCGAAAAGAACAAATAACTTTATAATTTAAACTTGGGTTTAAGTATTAACACACAAATCTGCTTGAAACTTGGTAAAAACAATAGGAAACCGATAACGCGTGTGAAAATCGGCTGGCTTCTTTAAACAGCTGATTTTGGACAATCCAGCGGGTTGCCTCTTTTCGCCGGCTGGGGTTAATAGTTAAAAATACAGCGTTGCCACTTTCGATATTTTATAAATAAATTGCGGAATTTCCTTCTATAATATTACTTTCCTGTATAATTATAGTCTCGGAAATGGTAATCGCGCTAGCTCAAGTTAGTTCTCTGAATGTGCACTTGGACGCGACCATTTATTTCAAAGGGTAGTTCCTGTGAACTTAATTGCTTAATTTTATCACGTGTAATCTGATAATAGGTGCATATCTTCAAAAAAACTAATTTGAAACTCGTGGGTGTATGTGTGTTTCTTTAAGTGGTTTAGTGCAAATGTTCCGAGAGATTGGAAATAAGAGGCCGAATGGGGTTTAGTGGGTATAAGCTTATTATGCAGTTCCACATTATCATCGGGGTACGTGATGAGCATAAAGCTTTTCCCATAGAAAAAAAACCTGAAGATGTCTGTGCTATGGATTACTTGCTAGTGTACTGGCACCTGGATTCACTTCTATTTAGATACTAGGTAAACCAAATATTATTTTTATAAGAATATAAAGTGTTACATTTTTTACACAGGTTGGCAACATTGTGCCTGAACATCTGTTGATTACCCAGCTGGGCAATGTAATATGTTCATATATGAATGTGCCGAGGAGTTGTGTGTGGGTTTATGGGTGAATTACCCCACTTTTTAAACGTTCGATTTAGAAAAAAAACAAACCCGAACAAACCCCAGGAGTCACCCATTTAAATATAATATGTCATTTCTATAACACCCTGTATTTAAGTTATAAATTTCCCTGTATGGCATTTTCTTTCTTGTACTTTAAACCCGCACTAGAACAAGCCAAACTTGTTCATTTCATGCAATAGAAATATATTTCTAAAATAATGTCACCTTGATATCGTTTCCAATCGTGGTGACAAATGCAAAGTTATAATAAACTCTAAGCATATCATTAACGATAAAAAAATGGGCGTCATTAGTTACAAACCGGCCGTTGCATAAGAAACTATTTTGAATGTCAGAGACATATTATACCTTGCTACATCAATTTTATTTGTATAAAAATGCAAAGTGTTACTAAGTATGTAGGCAGAATGTGTACATTTAATGGATAAATTTATTAAAGGCAATGCATAAGATAAATAACAATACGTTTTATATTATTTGTATTTCTACATCAGCCAGCAACTATAATGAATCATTTGATAATTTGAATTAGACAGAAGATAATTTTTCTATATTTTCTCTCTACAGCAATTTCGTCAAATGCTGAGGTTCATTTTCTTATGTTTTATTTCCTTTATGTAGTACATACGTTTATACATAATACAATATTATGGAAATTACTTATTGATTGACCAGTGGCGGCTCTGTTAACATATCCTATGATATTTTCATATATTATCAGATTGAATGACCTTTCAGGGTACGTGTGGCACGATTCTTGGGGGTAAGGGATATGTAGTGGTTCTCAGAACACCCAAGGAGTCACCAATTTAAGTACAATAAGCCATTACCATACTATGTATTAGGGTGATCTCTTTCAGTGGCGGCTCGTGACCTATGATAGAGGGGGTTCACAAGTATGGTGAAATTATTTTTAAAATTTTATTTTTGTGTAACGACCAAGCAATTACTTTCTAGGCGTTTTAAATGTAGAAAGAAAAAAAGTAATAACAAAATGCGTTAGGTAAAACATATTTTTATTTATTTTATAATTTTACACAAGGAAATGCAACTTTTGGAAAATAAGAAAGGTTTTCTTAGTGTGTATAGCTGTCGGATCTTAACGTCGTCCCATGCAACCCTCGTAACAATATTTATACAGTCGGGAGCTATCAAGAAAACCGAATGATGTCCAATACTACTACCGCCATCTACGAGTTATCAAGAAAACCGAATGATGTCTAATACCACTACGCCATCTACGGGCTACGTCATTAGCAACCAAGACGAGAACAATAGTTAGCTGTTTTATGACGAGAACGAATCGAGCCACGAGACTGACAAGTTGGCATTCTTCATATTTTCAGTGTTTTTTTAGTTTAAATCTTTAAATAAAATGGTTTAAAATCATATTGAGTATCATTTATCGAAATATGTAACATTTATCGACCCTACACAATAGTGCTCAAACTTAAAGTCCATTCTTCGGTTCTTAATTGTAGAAAATTGATCAATAACAGCCTCATTAAGTTTGGAATACCCTCTATAAATTTTTTTTCATATATTTTATTTTTAAACTTTCTAATAAAGTCCCTAGATTTACCCTTTGTGGTCTGCGTTAAACACAAAAACTGTGCGGCCTTTTCCATGTTGAACCGCGATAGCCCCGCTATCCCCCGCTGCCACCCGCCACTTGGCACTACAGAGAAACTACATTACTTAATCGCACGTGAGAGCAAGTCTCGTCATAATCGTCATTTACCTCGACCGAGGCACGGCTGCCGGATCTATACAGTTTGGTTTGACGGGATGATCAAATATTAGGGAGGGTCGGACTTTTTAGTTTGACGGTACGATAAAATATTAGGGAGGGTCGGACTTTATACGATAAATAATATTCAATAAATATAAATTAATATTTTTTATTCGTTTTGTTTTGGGGGTGCACGTGCGCATGTGCTCCTGTGGAACAACCGCCACTGCTCCTAGGGTGTCCTAGAGAAAGACTTTTTTTTTAACAGAAAATCCAATTTAAAAAAATCTGCATCTCTTACTGCCTCTACACCTCTCCTCTATCACACCACATTTTGAGGAAATGAGTTAATTTGTTCAATAATCATAAATCCTTCCTTCACAACTGATGTGCGCCTTTCATAGAGCAATATTTTTTGCTATTAGATTAATAACATATAAAACTGAAATTTATAATAATGTTTGCTCACGTGGCTTAGTCATTAATTACTTTTGTGTTTTAATGTCTATATTGTGGTCACCATCTGATATATATCGTTTACGTTAATAACCCAAGTTCATTTATATTTTAAATGAATTTTAAATTAGTAGAGTCATAAGTTAAATGAAACGATTTACACGGAAAGAAAAATTCAGTTAAATTTACTATAAAAATGTTCATTCAAACTAACCATAATTTATGGCTCTATATGTGACTAGAATAACTTCTATTAAGAAATGTCATTAAATTTTTAGTAATGATTAAAAAAATATTTAGTAAACCATTTATGTGAAAAGTTTTTGTAAGATTTGCTAAAATCTTTTGTAAAAGCATTGATGATTTTAGTATTAACTTGATTTTACTAAATTTATTAGAAATACTAATTATAATTTTCTAAAAATTAAGTGTTTAATATTATTTTGGTATATATTTTTTTATTATGATCAAACACAAGCACTATAGAAAAATCCTTTAGGGCACTCTGGGAGTGGTGCGTATGCGCCAAAAGCGATTCACAATAATATTCAAAGATTTCATAGGAGATCCTACAATAAAACATGTATTATAATAATTTTACCACAGGGTGTTATGGAAATAACATATTATATTTAAATGGATGACTCCTTGGGTGTCCTAGAGAAGCGTTTTTTTTTTTTAAATCGACTGTTTTAAAAGTGGGAAAACAAACACTTTTACTCACAGGTCAGTCCGCGCTACTGTACAACATTTCACCCAGACCCAATGGCAATGTTGCCAAACTTAACGAAAAACTGAAATTCCATATAAAATTACAAAAATAAATTATTTTCTACCTACTTGTATTTATCTTTAGACCTAAAGAGCGAGGAAATCCAGGCACAAACACAATCAGTTTTTTTCTTTTTCATGGGAACACTCCTGGCGACACTTTATGTACACACAGTAATAGTGAAACAGGACCGATAGCTAACTTTTGAAAATACAATAATACAGATTATACTACAGATTATTAGATTTTATTACACGCGACGAAATTTTACGTCCAGAAGAAATGCGTCAATGAAAACAATATTCAAAGATTATTTATGGACGGGCAAGATACACGCGTAAACCGAAAAACCAGAGCGGATTACTGAGCGTGTGTTGGTGATCGACGAGACAGAACGTATCCGGCCGCTGGTTGGTCTTCGACTAACAACTCGCAAGCGTGCGGCGCTATATGAACACAGCCGATGTAAGGCGTCAAGAGGCCATTGGCATTTGACCTAGTGACGCACGTGCTTATTTCAAACTTATTTAATACTATTCCATGTGTTTTTTCGGGTTGTTTAAAACATAGTCCGGTGTAAATGTTCTTCAATTAATTGTACAAAAAGGTATTACAGAATGGAGAACTGTTTAAATTATTTTATTTATTTATATCTAAAGAGTTTAAGGTGTACTATGACAACACCGGTCAGAATTCTTTGATTGCTTACATGTATCGCAGTGCCACACAGGTGTTTTCTCGGCAGACTTGATTAAAACCATTAAATTCATATTGAAACTGATTATTAACATTGATAAAATGATAAATTTTTTTCAGAAAAATTGTTGGGCAATTCGATGCGAAGATGGGCGGAAGCATGCCTTTTAAGTGAAGATGGCCATTTCCAACAATTTTTATAAAATTGTCATTAATTATTATTTTATCAATGTTAATAATAATTTCAGTATGAATTTAGTGGTTTTAATCAAGAACGGTGCATCTGACGAGAAAAATTCACGAGACCGTTATCATGTAGAATTGATCAGGCTAATCATAAAAAATATCCACATGGAATAATGTCAGCGGCGTGCCATCGTTTTTGTAAATAATATTCTAGGACATGTTTGCAGGGACGCCACTGGTGGAACAATTGAATAACTTTCCTAACTAAAATTTGTGGTTCTATATCCTATTAACACATAGTAAAATTGAAAATAATCTCTAACGTACTTTCGGAGATATTAAAAAATAACCTTTTAAAAAATAAAAATTCAACACCCTGTAGCAAAAAATTTAAGCCGTTGCGGACATAGTTCATATGAACTTTTCTTTATAAAATGACCTAAGCAAACACACCCTGAAGTATTGGCACGTCATTAAGGAACACCCTCTATATTATCTTTTATTTCATTTGCCATCTTAGAAAAATAAATACAACTTACTATATTGTAAAGTCCGTTTGGTTGCAGTTGATAGCTCATATCGAGGGTTGAAGCCATAAAACAACCGTAAACCATAGGCGTTGCCAATAGTAATTACCTTATTTAATAAGAAAATTGGCCTCTGTCCATTGTTAAGTAGGATTAGGGTTAAAGTAGGTACAACAGGGGTAATTAATTTACCTTATTTTTGCCTGCTTTAGGATGTTATTACGCCATTTGATGTGCGTTTGTCAAACTATGTATTTAGTTGTATTTAGATACTGCATTATCTCAAAGTTGAATTATTTCCTATACTTGTAACAATGGCTTCAAGTTTTTCGCCAACGTGTCTTCGTCAAATTAGCAAGAGTGCATATTCTCTCCGAGAAAAGACATTAATATTAAACGTGCATGATGCTCTAGTGTACCAGAAACCTGCAAGTGATGTTCGTAGCATCATTGCAGAGTGTGCCAATATGGTAGGAGTTGGAGAGGCTACTATATATAGGTTCTTGCGTGAAAGAAAATCTAAGAACCTCAGTGAGCCAAAACCACTCCCAGGAAAGAAACCGTTAGAAATTGACAATTTCATTAAAAATGGTATTAGAAGAAAAGTACATAGTTTTTATTTTGCCAAGGAAATACCAACTATAGACAAAATTTTACAAGCCATTAACTACGACGAGGACTTACCACAGCTATCACGAACGAAACTATGGAAAATACTTCATGATATGAACTTTCGATGGGAGAAGCAAAACAGAAAATCTTTTCTTATTGATATTATTTGCTGGAGACGTCAATACTTAAGGTCCATCCGAAAATACCGCAGCGAAGGCAAAAACATTTTCTATTTGGATGAAACTTGGCTGAACGAAGGGCACACCGTATCTAAAGTTTGGCAAGATAAAAATGTCCTAAGTTCTCGACAAGCTGTCATGGAAGGCTGGTCAACAGGACTTAGACCACCATCTGGAAAGGGACGCAGACTTATTATAACTCATATAGGAAGTTCAAATGGCTTTTTGGATCAAGGATTATTACAATTCCAGTCGAATTCTACTAAAGACTATCATGAAGAAATGACTGCTGATGTTTTCGAGGAATATTTTAAGCAAATGATAGAATACATTCCCGCTAATTCTGTAATAGTGATGGATAATGCCAGCTATCACTCTAGGCTAAAAGAGAATCTTCCCACAACTTCATGGAAAAAGGCGGAAATCGTAAACTGGTTACAACGAAAGGAATTGAGTTACGATAATACCATGGTAAAAAAAGAACTTTTGGATATTGTTAGGCTACATAAATCACAGTATAAAAAGTATGTTATTGACGAGATGGCAAGAGATCGAGGTATTATAGTGCTCCGTTTACCACCTTACCATTGTGAGCTAAATCCTATCGAATTAATATGGGCTCAAGTAAAAGGATATGTTGCTAGAAATAACAAAACTTTTAAAATGCAAGAAGTGCGACACCTCTTGCTTCATTCTTTAGCAAATGTGTCATCAGAAAATTGGCAAAACGCCATAAAACATGCTATAGTAGAGGAACAAAAAATGTGGGAACTTGACAACGTAATTGACACAACTATGGAAATTGAGCCTTTAGTAATAAGCGTAGGACATGATGACTCTTCAGATTCTTCTGAGGACCATTTTATCGAGTTATAATTATTGAAATTGTCAATATTTTTTGATCTGGAAATAAATTAGTTTTCTTGTAAATAAATTCATAAAATCATAAAATCTATTACATTTAAATAAAATAATAAGCGGTTACATTAAAAACCCAACTCTCCGACCATGATGGGCCGTTTTAATCATTATCCTTTCATTTCATTTTATGGCTCTATTGTTACTTTATCTGTTACCCGGTGGAATAGGTCAAAATTTCTTCATCTTTATGCTAGATGTACGTAAAAAGACCATTTTATAGGTAAAATATTTTAGGCCACCGGGCCCTTGTTTTGAATCTTTAATGAGGGTCTCGAGCTATCAACGGCAACGAAACAGACTTTAGTAGGAATCAGAGAGCTTCATTATGCTCAACTTCAAAATAGTGGATGGAAAAAATCTAATATAAAGTGGGGTCTTGCAATACCTCATTTTAAAGGTCCTATCGGGTGCTTTACGATCCCGGAATTGGTTGTCGCTATTCGTACCCAAAACCTAAAACAATATGGCGGCTTTTTAAAAAATAATATCTAGTATTTTTGCTATTTTAGTTTAGATTTTACAACTTGCAATAAAGAGTATGCGCCAGCTGTTTTGGCTAGATTCTGGGATCCAAAGTACTCGATAGTATCAAGATGGTGCCCATCCGCCATTTTGTCAGTTAGAACTGTCATTCTTACGTCAAAAGATGAAAACGTGGCAATGTTCCAATAGTTAATTTTTTGCAGGCATTCTTTTCATCACGACAGCCTCATGAGATGGACAATATTATTGTTTTTATAGTTGTTGCAGAATTATACCGGTTTGGTAGCTCAGTAAACAGATCTATCGCATTCGGCCGTAGTGACCCGGGTTCGATTCCCGGTAGGTGTACGTCAGTACACAAAATTTTAGTAGGCAAGAATGCAGCATGTTGTTAGTTTAGTCCTGAATAAGACCCACTGACTGGAGCGGATAACCCTGCTCCTTTGGGGACTGATGGACAGACTGGAGGTTTAGTCTTGAATAAAACCTGACTGGAGCGGATAATCGTACTCCTTTGGGGACTGATGGACAGACTGGGGGCATGCGCGTGGTTCGGATCCCACGTCAAAAGCTGTAGGTCCCGTCTGGCTGACATTTCCCAGGCGTTAAACAAAAGGGATACAACAAGCCGTTCGGCTGCAGTATAATGGCAACATGCCAGCCCTCATTCAACCAACCAACCATACCGTTGACTCTTACTACCATAAATAAACTACCTGATTAAACCCTATTGTATGCGCCTGAACCTCTTCAAAGCTCAATAAAAGGGATCAGGGCCGGCTTGAAAATGTATACCACACCACATGATTTATATTTATAATTTAAAATAAATAGATAGGTATTATGAGTTTTAGGTACCTATAATAAATGCAAAATAATGATAACAATTAATGATAATTGAAAATAATATAATTTAAAAGTATAACTATTAGGATAACAAGTGTAATAAAAATTAATTAAATTCTAAGAAACTATTGATAATTTATTCAAAATTTAACTCTGTATCACTATCACTATCTTCATCTAAGCCTAAACTTATAATTAAGGGTTGAACATTTGTAATCATACAATTGTAAGAATTTTCCACCTTAAGTACATGCTGTACACAGTTTTTCCAGCTGTCTGCAGAAATTATTCTTACTTCGTATTTAATTAATTCTACTGCAGATGCATTTAATGTAGGAGAAATATTATTTCTCCTAATATTGGATTTTAATTGGTGCCATATTAGCTCAATAGGATTGAATATACAATAGTACGGAGGAAGACGCAACACTGTATGTCCATTTTCTGCTGAAAGTTTGTCACACTCGTATTCCTTATTTATTTTAAAAGCTTTTAATACTTCTAGCAGTTCTCGTTTTTTGTAAGTTTCTTCAAAATATAAATCATTTTCAATCATAAAATTTTGAATTTCTGCTTTTGTATTATTAGAATTGCTTGCCGACTATGATAACTAGCATTGTCCATTACAATGACGCTATTTTCAGGTATATTTTTAAGGAGTTTATGTTTAAACTAATCTTCAAAAAGTTGTGCGTCGGTATCTTGATGGTAATCTAAAGAAGAATCTGCTATGTTTTTAGCTGAAAGCAACAGACAATTTGGAACAAACCCGTTCTCTGAACCAGCATGTAATATTGTGATTCTTTTGCCTTTATTTGATATGGTGCCTTGGTTTGACATTTTTTGGAAGAATCATCCCAACCTTTTCTTGGAGTGTCATGGGTATCGAACCATGTTTCGTCAAGGTAAATAATTGGACGATTTTCTTCTCTAAATTGTTTAACAGCTGTTAAATATTTAAGTCTCCATTCCCGTAAACGTTGAGATTCCATTAATGTTTGTCTTTTATCAATGCTTCGGTATTTAAAACCCATTTTACGCAATATTTTCCTAAGGCTTGAAAGGCTACAAGAGATATTTGTTACGTCTTTAATCAGCCGCTCTTTGAGGGAAATCAAAGTGGGTTCAGTTTGTGCCACATACATTTGGTAAATCTTTCTTCTCAATAAATCCATGTCATTTTCGTCAATGCTTCTAAATGTGCCAGAATCACTCCGATTTTTCCTAGGATTAACAAGTTTAAGTACTATGTCTCTTACCGAAGATAAAGGAGTTTTTGTCAAAGTAGACGTCTCTGCTAAAGCATCCATCGAATTAAAATTTCTAATTATTAGTTTGGCATCGGTAGATAAATGCTTTCATTTAAAAATGACACTTGAAGATGCCCCCCTATCAGCACAATTCCAAGGACGCCACATTCTACCACTAATAAGCCTAACTAAAAATTACTCGCCGGAAAACCACTAAAGATTAAAATTATTAAAAATCACTTTGTATTTATACAGGGTGGCCAATTAGTGCGACAAAGCTCAATATCTCTTTTACCGCTAGGGATAGCGAAAAACTTTTTTCACGAAAATTATTAAGCGTTAAGAGGTGCAGCTTTTAAAATTATTTTCGACCATACAGGGTGCTCCAAAAGAGTTTGTTCGATGTGTGATAAAAATTTCATATTTTTTAAATGGGACACTATGTATATTTTTACATATTTGAATTCACCGTAAAATTCTGTACATAGCACCGTAATTATTTGTACACATTTTTGCAACGTTGCCAAATAGATTTTCAAAAATTCCTAAAATTTGTGCAAAAACATGGTTCAATGAAATGTGTAATATTTCTTAACTTATAATAATTTGAAATAAAATATTTTTATGTCGGAAAGAGGAATGTTGACAGAAGTCCCCTATGATAACATATATCTATATTATTATACAGGGTATTTTCTATGAATATGCCAACATTACGAACTTGAAACCTGAATTTCGTAAGATTTTTAAATGAAACACCTTGTATATGATGACTTTATCTTGTAGATATTTTAATCCTCTCTAATTTTTATTAAGGTCTTTCTATGCCTATCTCTACCAATCGTGGTGGTATTTCAATTTTTATTTAAACTCGAGCAAAAAAAGTGGATGTATTTTACCATTGTCCTTTTTCTAGTCACCTATGACAAAATAAAAACAAAATGTTGTAATTTAAAAAAAATATATTTATTCATACGGGAGGTTACAACACAAAAATATTTTAGCGATTCAAGCTTGTGGACAATTTCTAAAGTATATTATTACCTAATTATTTATTCATATAGTAACCCCCAATACCTTGAACATATAATTCAATACGTTTTTTAAAAGGATGAGTCATGTCTCTACACATTTTCAACTGTTTTCAAAGTATTACTCGGCAAATGTCTAGAAACATTCTTTTGAAAAACGTATTGAATATGTGTTAAAGTTAATGGGGTCACTATGAACAAATAATATGGCAATACTTTGAAAACAATAATAATTGCAAATGTGTAGAAACATGACTCATTCTTTTGCAAAACGTATTGAATTATGTGTTCAAGTTAGTGGGGGTCACTATATGAACAAATAATTAGGTAATAATTTACTTTAGAAATTGTCAACAAGCTTGAATCGTTAAAATATTTTTGTGTCGTATCCTCCCGTATGAATAAATATTTTTGTTTAAATTACAACATTTTGTTTTTATTTTGTCATAGGTGACTAGAAAAAGGACAATGGTAAAATGCATCCACTTTTTTTTGCTCGAGTTTAAATAAAAATTGAAATGCCACCAAGATTGGAGGAGGCATAGAAAGACCTTAATAAAAATTAGAGAGGATTAAAATATCTACAAGATAAAGTAATCATATATAGGGTGTTCCATTTAAAAAACTTAAGAAATTCAGGTTTCAAGTTCGTAATGTTGGCGTATCCATAGAAAATACCCTGTATAAAAATATTGATATGTGTTATCATAGGGGACTTCTGTCAACATTCCTCTTTTCGACATAAAAATATTTTATTTCAAATTATTATAAGTTAAGAAATATTACACATTTCATTGAACCATGTTTTTGCACAAATTTTAGGAATTTTCCAATCTATTTGGCAACATTGCAAAAATGTGTACAAATAATTACGGTGCTATGTACAGAATTTTATGGTGAATTCAAATATGTAAATATATACATAGTGTCCCATTTAAAAAATATGAAATTTTTATCACACCGCCTTTTTGGAGCACCCTGTATAGTCGAAAATAATTTTAAAATCTGCACCTCTTAACGCTTAATAATTTTCGTGAAAAATGTTTTCCGCTATCCCTAGCGGTAAAAGAGATATTGAGCTTTGTCGCACTAATTGGCCACCCTGTATATGAATCAGGCATAGGTATAAATTAAATTTGTATACCTGGTCCGGCTCTGCTCGAAAATGTTTTAAAATTTGGGATTTCCTTATTTATTTTATGGTCGAAGGGATAATGAGGTTTTATTGCAGTCAAAAGATCAACGGTATAATTCTGCAAATACTATACCACATTTTTACCAAAAAGTTAGTTGCCGGACGGCAATGTAGGCAAGAGTCAGTGCCCTTCATACCTCATAATATACGTTATCTACATTTTATCTATCATAGACTAGCTATAGCACCACAGAACTAAAACAAATAGTAAAAGGGTTGGAAAAAAGCGGCGACATTTGAGATTTATTGCTCGCCTAATCTTAATTACCACCCGGTCAAGTCCGACAAGGTTGGCACGAAATGCAAGAATAATGTTTTTAAATTTTTACTTTCTATTGGCGAGTCCGTTTTTTAACACGACTATAAGATCTATGGTTTCATGGTTTTGCAGTGTAAATGACTGCACTTATATGGCCGAGTTCATTGGCGTGCCTCGATAGAACTTGCAGAGAGTACAGGGTGTCCCACACTTTTATAGGGTTTTATCTCCGTAATTGTTAGTGCTATCAAAAAAGTAATGTAGGTGTCATGTGCTCTTTTTGGGTCAAACTTAAAATGGTAAATCAAAATTTGAAAATTTTCGCTCGCTTAAGAGATACGGGGGAAAATCAAAAAATTGACAATTCCAAAATTATTATTTTCTTAGTTAAAAGAGATACAGATAAATGTTTTATACAGAAGTTTCTTTATATTGATTGTTGAATAATCTGCCTTTTTCAGAATAAGTATACTGGGCCAGGTAAAATGTTATCGGACCTAACCTCATTTCTTTAAGTGGAACACCCTGTATATTTTAATCTAAGAAGATACTATTTTAAATTCTCCTTTCAAATATATAACACATCATCAATGATATTGGTTTCCTAGGCGATTTATTAAACTTTATTACTTTAAACCACAGTAGACCATGAAACAAAAGCTAATATCCAGAAACAACTATGTTGACTATTAGCATTTAACGTCAATTTCATTTTTACATATTCATTTGCGAAAATGACTCATCAACATTTTGAAAAATTTGATATGATATCAGGTTCTATGGAATGTGGAAAAAACGAAGAAAAGGCGCAAAATGTAGATTTTGTTCGCTATCCGGAAAGATGGTAACCATATTTCGAACATTTGCGATGATTTCCGTTATTTTTTGCCTTAATCTGAATCTTTTATTTCGTTTCAAAGTAATAAAGTTTAAATAATTCGCCTAGGAAACCAATATCATCCATGGTGTGTTATATATTTGAAAGGAGAACCAATAACTTTTTTACCTTACCCCCATATACTTATTCTGAAAACGGCAGATTATTCAACAATCAATATAGAGAAACTTCTGTATAAAACATTTTTCTGTATCTCTTTTAACTAAGAAAATATAGGGTAATTTTGGAATTGTCAATTTTTTGATTTTCCCCCGTATCTCTTAAGCGAGCGAAAATTTTCAAATTTTGATTTTACCGTTTTAAGTTTGACCCAAAAAGAGCACATGACACCTACATTACTTTTTTGATAGCACTAACAATTACGGAGATACCCTATAGTGTCAAAAATGGGATACCCTATACAGAGTAACAAATTTTCGTATCATTTAATTTTAAGATGAACTAAGATGATATTATATTTTTACTACGATTATTTCCATCACCTGTCAAATTTACTGTTTCGACCAATCAAAATGTTTCAGTTACACCAATTACACGAAATTACTTTGATAATGCTTTCATCTTCCTTACAAGTGATAAAACGGCCTAATTGGTCCAAAGCATTTTTAAAAAGCGTTTGTAAGTTAGCGCCGAGGATTAGAAAATTAATTTTAATAAATGTCAAGTTTAAATGTCTTTTTCTTTTAATATAATGCATATTATTTTAGATTTTCATTATTAATTACCCATTACAAACGGAAAACTACTTTAAAGGTTGGATTTAAGTGTAAAAATATGTAACTTACTATTTATTTGCAATGTATTTTCTTATTTACCCATAATGTTGACATCCTTTATTTTGAAATTATATTCACATAACCTTAAACTTGCGAAACGTCAAAAGGTTTGAAGTCTAGAGTAGAGAGCATAAGCTAGTATCGATATCGACGATTATCGATATTGTATATATTAAAAGTATATCTCGAATTATTATAATATTTAATTTAAATTCTGTAAATAATCATATTAAATATAACTCGAGCGTTTCAATTATCGATAAAAATTTTCATTGTCAACACTCAAAATTTTGTTCCTTGGAAATTTTACTCATTACATTACTCATTACTCATCAATTTTACTCAATGATTCTTTCGGCATGTTTATTCATAGATTCAATCACTCGAGCTTCGCTCTCGGGCTTTACTCTGAAAATTTTATCGATAAAAAAGCGAGCTCTAGTTATATTACCTTCGATTAAATAGTTCGGGTTTTTCGGATACTTTTTACCCCAGTTTTGATGCCAGTGGCGTAGGTACTGCTAAGCTTCAATAAAATTTTATCAAACAACAAACAATTATTCTGTTATTAATTATCATTTGTAATTGTAAATAAAAAATTTCTATTTCATCTTTCTTAAATATTAATCAAATAAAATCCGTTGTTATCCGTTGCTAAGAAAACGTTTGGATTCTTTTGTATGGACTAGTTTCATGATTTTTGATAGGAACCAAAAAAAAACGGTATATCGAAAACAAGGCATTTTAGGACATGAACTTTTCGACTTAAAATTGACCCAGGGAATCACCCATTGAAATCAGTGTAGATCATTAAGTACACCCTGTATAACAACTCCACGGTGTACGAATTGGATAGGAACTGAACTGTTATTATAATTATCTTTTTATCTAGTATTTTATTAGGGCTCTCTTTATAATTCTTGCAATTTTACCTGGATTTATTACAGCCTGGTGTTTTATTTACAGATTATTACTTTCTAGTGTTAAAACATCATCAATTTTATATTTAATAATGTTGGGCTTATCGCACTTCTTGTAATTTGTCATTTACTTAAAATATGCTAGGTTTTACATAAATAATTAGCAGACATGGCATATAATATAAAATAAAAGTCGTTTTCTCGTGACCTTTAATAATTCTTATTTAGAATTCGATGAATATTTGATTTCATCTAATGCTATGCTATATAGTGCTGTATATCTTTTTTGAACTGGCATGGTTCTTCTAGTCAGTCAGTTCATAGTTTTTCTAGTTGTTACTCACTTCACAGCATTACTGACCAAAATTCCACAAGATATTTTTATTGTGTATTATGAATAGTTTGCTTTATTGGCCAAATAAGAATGGACGGCGGCCATATCTCAGTACATTGACATAAAAAAAATGTATTACAAAATCTACCAAGAGAAATTACAGGAATTTATTTTTAAGTTCCTAAATTTACCGCTGAAGGGCGTTCCACCTTTGACTAAGAAGGATATCGGTTATTTATCGATAACATGCCAACGAAGGTTATACAACGTGTCCAAGGTAAGGAGGGCCAGTACAGGGATCTCGGAAACTGTAAGAGACACGAAGTCGGTTAAATGGGGGTAAAGTTGCGCATATACGTGCCTAATAATATGCCGTTTAGAAAGTTTTAAAATTCCTAGTAGTTCCGGAGATATCCGGAAAAACCGAAATTCTAATAATCGTTTTATTGTTTTACTGGGTTTTTTTGAGATCGAATTTTAAAGTAAATTGCACTTTTGCATTGTCACTTTTTCCGCTCTAACAGCGTTAATTCTTTTGTAATCTGACGAGACGTCTTCGAAGGGCCATTTTTAAATTTTTTTTTTTAAATACGGTCCTGTTTTCCTGATATTTGAATTTGAGAGCTTTTTTTCTTCCGAATGCAAAGATGTATGACACATTGTGGTTTAATGACGTTTCGAGGGTTTTTTGAACAACATCAGGATATTTTTGGATACGGTCCTGTATTTCTCCTAATTTTATAAATAATATCTCATAAGTAAGCTCTAAATTTTACTTATGTTGGACTAGTTCAATAAATAACAAATAATTTAATAATAAACCACAAATAAGAGAACAAAATACAGAAACTTTATTTCAAACTTCTGTTGATTCGGGATTTAAAAGAAAAGTAAGCGTTTGAAACAAAAAAAATTAAGATGGTGACTCGTGATTTGTTTCACTTGACATTCCCATTGTGATCGTTTGAAAGCGTTTTAAGAGGTTTTCTATTTTCCAGAAAATATGGAACATAATTTTACAAATGCTGAAAAATTTGATATTCTATCGTGTTTTATTTTATCTCAAAAAAACTGGTGTGGCAGTTAGAAAATGTTATTTGTGCTTAAAGAATAACGGAAATTATTTTGAACACCTGATTATGTAGTTCCTTACTTTTTTCGTTGTTCGTTTTATTACTGTTTTGGTATGATTTTTGTTCACATATTTGTGATTTATTATTAAATTATTTGTTATTTATTGAACTAGTATAACATAAGTAAAAAATTTAGAGCTTACTTATGAGATATTATTTATAAAGGTAGGAGAAATACAGGACCGTATCCCAAAATCTTCTGATGTTGTTCAAAAAACCCTCGAAAAGTCATTAAACCACAATGTGTCATACATCGTTGCATTCGGAAGAAAAGGAAGCTCTCAAATTTCAATACAGAAAACAGGACCGTATTTAAAAAAAGAAAGTTGATAATGGCCCTTCGAAGACGACTCGTCGGATTACAAAACAATTAACGCTGTTAGATAGAGCGGAAAAAGTGGCAATGTAAAAGTGCAATTTATATTAGAATTCGATCTAAAAAAAAACAGGAAAACAATAAAACGATTTTTCAGAATTTTGTTTTTTTCCGGATATCTCCGGAATTACTGTGAATTTTAAAACTTTCTAAGCGGCATATTATTAGGCACATAAATTCGCAACTTTACCTCCATTTAACCGACTTCGTATTTCTTACGGTTTCCGAGATCCCTGTACTGGCCCTCCTTATCTTGGACACGTTGTATAAAAAAAATTAAGCGTTGTCTTCTTTGAAATATACGGTACAACTTTGATTTGATATATTTTGCTCTAACTTGCAAAATAGACTGAGGGGTGGAGGGGAACCTCTTTTGAACGAAATACCCATAACTCCGGTTTGCCTTAACCAAATTTGACAAGTTTCATCTCGTTTGAAAGAGCTTACCATATAGGTAGTAATATTTAATATTGTGTATAACTACTTTTTGTCATATCCGTCGCCGCTAGAGGGGGCTATGGGCACAATCATCAGATTCCTCAATTTTCTCCAAAAATTTCCAATAGAACCACATATAAATATTTATTTAAATATAAAATAGATTAAAAGTGAAGAAAACTGGTGAAAACGGCATGTCGATATCTCAATTTAAGCTAAAAAAAAATGGCGTTAATCCTAACCTTTAAATTTGATCCGAAATCACGTTTCCACCGCAGAGTACACCCTTAAATTGTACGACACAACTGACTGGTCAACACCAACTTACCCCGGTAAACCGAGACGTAAACGGTAAATTCAAGCCAATAAAAAGCTAGATGGCTACTTCTCAAAGCCAACTGCGAGCCATTCTATTTATAGGAATTTAGTCTGCCAGTTTGCAAGTAAAATTAAAAATGTAATAGAGACCAAGTATTAAATAGGTACTAGATTCACTAAGAAAATTAATTTTAAAATTCAAAGTTTGACGCCCTGTATATTGAATATGGCGGGTTGCTATAAGATTTTCTGCAACACCACATAAATTTCTGATATACCTAATAAATTGTCTCACATAGAACTTAATTAACTCATTAAAATGTTTTTAAAATTATATTTTAGTAAATTGAATATCCTGTATAGAATTACACGCTGAAATATACTCGTTTTGTTTCGACTATTTTTGCTGGTTAAGTAAATTATGTTTAGTGGAAGCTTTCCTGATTTCAGACCGCATGTAACGTATGAATTACATTTTGTTATTAGTAATCCGTACGAAAGTAATATTGTAAACATAATTTACAAAAAATTGTAGTTAAGATTTCTAATAAATTTAGTAAAATCAAGTAACTACTAAAATATATTGTAAATTTTACAACGAATGTATGTGCACGGAACAAACACTATAGTAAAATTATTATAGCAAAGATTGTAGTCTACGATTTCCTATAAGATATTGTATTAATTACAATTTCCATTATTAATCCGTACCAAAATAATATTGTAGATTCTCATAATTTCTTAAAAACTATAGTTAGAATTTCTTTTAAATCATTACTAAAATACAGGGTGTTATGGAAATGACGTATTATATTTAAACCGGCAATTCTTGAGATAAAGACAAATTGAAGAAAAATACCCATAAATGGCGCTCTGTCAATTTATTCAGCGGTAAAAGTGACCTGACGTGAAACCAGAAAAACACCTGTGGGGCACTGCGATACATGTAAACAAAAAGCGAATTCTTACCGGTGTTGTCATATGTACACCTTAAACTCTTTAGACAAAATAAATAAATTAAACAATTTCCCATTCTGTAATACCTTATTGTACAATTAATTTCCCAGAACAAACATAAAGAACAGTATTAAATAAGTTTAAAATAGTCACGTACGTCACTAGGTCAAATGCCAATGACCTCTTGACGGCTTACAACGGCTGAGCCGAAGTGTTCGTATAGCGCCGCACGCCTCCGGGCTGTTAGTTAAAGATTAACCAGCGGCCGGATACGTTGTGTTTCGTCGATAACCAACACACTCGCAGCAATCCGTTCTGTTATTTCGGTTTACGCGTGTTTCTTGCCAGTCCATAAATAATCTTTGAATATTGTGTTTATTGACGAAACAAAATTGCTCAGTTTAAGACCGGCTGTCAAATTTCGTCGCGTGTAATAAAATCTAATAATCTGTATTATTGTATTTTCAAAAGCTAACTATCGGTTCTGTTTCACTATTACTGTGTGTACATAAAGTGTTTCCAGGAGTGTTCCCATAAAAAAGAAAAAAACTGAATGTGCTTGAGCCTGGATTTCTTCGCTCTTTAGGTATAGTATAAGGATAAATACAAGTAGGTAGAAAATAATTTATTTTTATGATTTTATATGGAATTTCAGTTTTACATTAAGCCTGGCAACATTGCCATTGGGTCTGGGTGAAATGTTGTACAGTAGCGCGGACTGACCTGTGAGTAAGAGGGTTTGTTACACCACTTTTAAAACGGTCGATTTAAAAAAAAAATATGTGTATCGCTTCTCTAGGACACCCAAGAAGTCACCCATTTAAATATAATTCGTAATTTCCATAACACCCTGTATATTGTAAATTTTACAACAAATGTATAGTGAAAATAATTTATTTATAACTCCAGTAGTTAAATATATTAAAATGTTTGGCAATATTAAAGTATTTTTTAATGTAAAAATAACCAAGTTAAATGACGTATTGTAAAAATATTTTTACAGGAATAAAAGGCATAAATGAGAACGGATTCCAAGGATTTCGTTTTTCATAACAAATAATAGGACGGGAAGTTAACAGGTAACACACATCGATCTATGAAGTAACGCGACGTTAGACACGGTTAGTTAGTACTTGGACCGGTGACCGCTTGGGCATGAGTCAAAATTTTTACAGAAGATTTAAGTGAATTTTACAAAAGATTTTGGTAAATTTACAAAAGATTCTAATAAATTTTATAGAATATACAATTTTATACATATATAGAGCCATAAATTATGGTTAATTTTACAAATTTTGTGATAAATTTAAATAAGTTTTTCTTTCCGTGGACTGTTAGCCAGCTTCCAACAAGGTCTGACACTTAATCGGAGCCTCTACAATCCTTGGGAATACATAAGGTTTTACCTGACTTCTTACCTGACGTTTTACCTTATGTGCGGACGGTTCTTTACGCCTTGTTTCCGTAATATGTTTTTCCATCGTCGGGTATAGCCTCCACACGTCTACTGCCTCCATTTGCGAGAGACAACGTATCACGAACAAGGGTTTGTGTGTTGCTTCGTAATTTACTATCCAACATAAGATTTCTTCGCCACTTGGCAACCGATTCCATGATTAATTTACGAAGTTAAGTCTGCGATGAAGGCTATACCTTAATACCCAGGAACTAACGAATTAGAAATAAATTTTCTTTAGTGTCCAGTATGAGCAGAGGTTCCCCTAGACGTGGACAAAAATATCGCTGACATGTTGTAATGATTAAAATAATTCGAGAGAAGTAGCATGTTTAACTCCTGTGAAGAGCCAAGTACTCGTCCTAACAATAATTATCAGAATATATACTCCTGCACTTATACGTCATGCCAGATAACAAGTCTGGATATTTAAAAATATTACTTTTGAGAGCGATGGTATTAGATTTGTGATCAAAATTAATGAATGTATCTCAGGAACTGAAGAAAATATTTATTTGAAATAATGGTAAAGATTGTTCCACGAAAAATTAATATAACTTAATGACTGCATCCCATTATTTATGACCGTTTGTTATTATTATGTGGAAAGGACCGGATTGTAATAATTATAATTAAATATAGGCACATCAGGTAGGTTAGGTTGCTTAATTTATATTTAAATATCTTTTTGTGGTAAAATTTGTTAGTTTTTATTTCTTGCTGGAAGAGTTTAGTTGTGTTATCGATATTATTTTACCAAACGTATAAATGTGTGGCGTCCATGGAAAAACATTGATGGTGCGTCTTCTAGTGTTGCAGTGAAGAAAATGCATTTATCTCTCGATGCTAGGGAAATTGTAAAAAGAGTATATACTTCTTTACTTAACAGAGGACTTTATGCTAGTGCTGCTGCGACTGAAACGACTGATTTGACTAAGATACCTCTGACTACAGTGAAAAGAATCGCGTCAAATCCCATTAAATCTAGAAAGAAGCACAAAGATGCCGGTTTCACCGACAGCGACAAGGACTTGATAAGGCGAAAAATCTACACCATGTACGAAGAGCAACGCGTACCTACATTAGATGCTCTGAAGCAACGGCTCACCAATGATGAAACCCAAATAAGTTGTAGCCGCACTAGCCTTTGGAGAGTTTTGTCGTCACGTAATAACTGTAGAAAATTCGTATATTAGTCTGGATCGTATAATTAATCCAATTATAATTAATTTTAATGAGGATAGCGATAGCGAAACAGAACTATCTATAGAATGGCATTATAAATGTAAATAAATATGACTAGTAATATTTAAAAAAAATTTTATTGCATTTGATTACTTTAATATAATCATATCATTACTTGTTTCCCTTAGTCCGTCCCTTCATACTTCACTTGTTTATTGCCAAGCTCTTGTCGACACAATGGGACCGACCCAGGAAATCATTAAGTCGTATCCAAATTTCGTAAAACGTACTTTACTCGCTATAAAAGATGCCGATGTTTTATCGTATATATTACATAGCCCAACAGAAACAAAATTCTGTCTTGATGCCGAAGGAGAAACAACTGATTTTAGTTATTTTGAATGCGGTACTAATAACTAATTCCAAGACTAATGCCTTTTTAATTATACCTATTTATTCAGAAATCACTGGAAATACTTAATCGTATATTGGAAAAAGCCCATATAATTACAGATGAGAAATAATTTTTCCTTGAATTTTTTGCACCTGCAGATTTCTTATTTTCGTATTTGCAATATATAGTACATTAGAAGGCAATAAAAGAGAATGAAATTGTATACCGTAAGCCTCATAAATTAATTCGTTAACTTGGCTTCTGTCCTAGGGTATTAGTACATATATAATCCCCATATACGGAATATTGCCTGCATGCATTTCCAAAATTTAGTTGAAACTTGAGTTTCATTGCAAGAGTGTGTTTTTTGAAAAATTTAAACATGACTTCTACAAGTAGGTGTAGTTGCTTAAACCATCCGGACGTTTTTTGCTACATATGTGGCGAGTACATTTTAAAAGAAAGTAGAAGAGTGATTCGTGACTTTGTGAAAAAAGCTTATTTGGACTATTTTGGTGTTCATTTAAGTGACCAAGATAAACCCTGGGCTCCGCATGCTGTATGCAAAACCTGTGTCGAATACCTGCGTCAATGGACAAAAGGACAAAGAATGTGTTTAAAGTTTGGTGTTCCGATGGTATGGAGGAAACAAAAAAGCCACTTTGACGATTGTTATTTTTGTCTTGTGAAGATAAAGGGCATTAATCGTAACAATTGGCATAAGTGGAACTATCCTAACCTGGAGTCAGCATGAAGACCTGTTCAGTATTCTGAAGAAATACCAATTCCAATATATAGCAGCCTACCTACGTTATCAGAGGATAGAGTCGAAACGTCATCTGACGAGCTGCAGAGTGACCGAGTTGAAAAAGAGTACAGCGATTTTGCAGAATAGTCCCGAACGCTTTATTCAGGAGGAGCTAAGTGACCTTATCAGAGATTTAAACCTCCCAAAAGAGTCTGTCGAGTTACTTGTCTCCAGACTAAATGAAAAGAATCTTCTTTATCCAGGTACCAAAATTAAGTTATTGACTGATGCAGATTAGCTCATTTTTCTTTATTAGTTTAAGTCAGGGGTCGGCAACCTTTTGAGACGGAAGAGCCAAAAGTTATAAATTACAAAATTTCTCAGTTTTTAAAGAGCCACTAACGGCCGCAATTTGATATCGAAAGAGACACAACTTGACATCGAAAGAGCCGCAGGTTTAGGTTAATGTAAATTAATAGGTTAAGTTAATATTCCTAATGTTATTGACAGATGATTTTTGTATTTGTTGTGGTGTACAATAAAGATGTTTCTCCCATTACTGAGTTGTTTTTTTGGTGTTAGCAGTAATACATAATAATATATATAATTTATCCTTAATCTCGAAAATATAGTGGAGTCGATCCGGTTTAACCCTTGACGAAATCGAGTATATTTTTTTCCCAATCGATACAGTAGGATCCCCTCGACATTCTGACATGATTTGTAGGGGGCGCCTCATGCGGGAGGAGGTGGGCACGCCCCGTAAATCTAACCGATAACGGATTATCCCAAAATAACTAAGCCGGTTTTGATGCTACAAAAAAAAAGTGAAGGACAAAATTGAAGAGCTTGACAGAGCCACCTTCACTTAAAAGGCGTGCTTCCGCCCATCTTTGAATCGAATTGCCCACTCCAACAATTTTTATGAAACAAAATTTATAATTAATTATTTTAGCAATGTTAATAATAATGAGTTTCAATATAAATTTAGTGGTTTTAATCAAGAACGGTGCGCATCTGACCAGAAAAACTCAAGAGATCGTTTTCATGTAGAATTGACCAGGCTAATCTAAAAAATATCCGTATGGAAAAATGTCAGTGGCGCACCATCTTTTTTGTCAAAAATCTCAGAGGACATGCTTGCAGGGACGCCACTGGTGGAACAATTGAATAACTTTTCTAACTAAAATTTGTAGTTCTAGATCCTATTAACACATACCAAAATTGAACATAATATCTAAAGTATTTTCGGAGGTATTAAAAAGTGGCCATTTCTTGATGCCGCGCCAAGCGCGCATTTGCGAAAATAAAATTTTTTCGCCAATCCCTCCTCGTAGCTGATAGAAAAATGAACAAATTGAATCTGACCTGATCCCCGTGGCTCGATTAATAAACTACTTATTAGCATTTATGTAATATTTTTTTCCCTCCCATAACTTTCCCTCCTAATTGCCCCACCTCCGGCCTATCAAAGTACTCGGTGTCACCCGTTGATTCGCGAAAAATTGATACCCCATCTTCTCCCCTTCTCGAGATATAATTAATTAAATTTTATTGTTTTTTGCAGTTGCTTGTCCCCCCTCCCCCCGCATGATGCGCCCCTACAAATCATGTCAGAATGTCGAGGGGATCCTACTGTATCGATTGGGGAAAAAAAATTAGTCGATTTCGTCAAGGGATTTTCGAGTGTTTTTTTTCGTCCAAACGACTCCACTAATATAGCTTATGGCCCTAGTTTTTGAAAATGTTCTGATGGAGCAAATCTGACGTTATTTTTAGGTTTGGCAGGCCCAAATTACATGGAAACAGTAACAAAATTGTGTGCACCAAATTATGTGTTGACCAGTATCAGGGTTTGTTAACAAACCCGACAGTGAGGGTTAATATTGTTATTTTAAATAAAATGTCCTGTATATTTTGACATTTTTCGATTCCATGTAAAAATCCAAATTATATTTTTCAACAATGTCCTGTATCCATCGCCAACAATTTCTGAGATAAAATTCAAAAAACATGTCAAAGGTAATTTTACCTTACTTTATAACTAATGCAGTTAAAAGATTTAGAAAATCGAGAACATCGAGGAAAGGTATGGAAATTTTTTTATAGTTATTATTATTTTAAAAATTATACCCTTCTAGTATAATACAACAAATACTGACAAGTTAATATTTTTAAATAGAACCTTTACACTTTAATTTACCATCACGTGTAGAATTAATTTTTTTCTCTAATGGTACAAACATGTTTCTATCTTAAGTAGTTTTTAAGTTAAAAAATTGACTCGAATATTTATTAATCGCTATGCCAATTAATTATCGAGTATTCAAAAATGCACGCCCTAATTAATAAGCTGTTAGTTCGTTAATAATGAATCAATTTTAATGATTTTTTAACTATTTAGATAGAAAATAGATTCTAGAGTTTAAGACGTGCATGTAAATTTACTAAAAAATTTTAATTTAACATAGCTTACATAAAAATTAAATTGAATTTTTTTTTAACTAAATCAATTAAAGATACAGGGGTTATGGAAATGACGTATTAAATTTAAACGGGTTACTTCTTGGGTGTCCTAGAGAAGCGCTACATATTTAATTTTTTAAAATCGACCGTTTTAAAAGTGGGATAACTAACAAACACTCTTACTCACAGGCCAGTCCGCGCTACTGTACAACATTTCACCCAGAGTCAATGGCAATGTTTCCAAACTTAATGTAAAACTGAAATTCCATATAAAATTATAAAAATAAATTATTTTCTACGTACTTGTATTTAACCTTATACCTAAAGAACGAGGAAATCCAGGCACAAACACAATCCGTTTTTTTCTTTTTCATGGGAACACTCCTGGAAACACTTTATGTACACACAGTAATAGTGAAACAGAACCGATAGATCGCTTTTGAAAATACAATAATACAGATTATACTACAGATTATTAGATTTTATTACACGCGACGAAATTCGACGTCCAGAAGAAACGCGTCAATAAAAACAATATTCATGGACGGGCAAGATACACGCGTAAACCGAAAAAACAGAGCGGATTGCTTAGAGTGTGTTGGTGATCGACGAGACACAACTTATCCGGCCGCTGGTTGGTCTTCAACTAACAGGCGTAAGCGTGAGGCGTTATATGAAACTACTTCGCTCAGCCGATGTAAGGCGTCAAGAGGTCATTGGCATTTGACCTAGTGACGTACGTGGCTATTACTAATCCATGTGTTTTCTCGGGTTCTCTAAAACATAGTCCGTCGTAAATGTTCTTCAATTAATTGTACACAAAGGTATTACAGAATGGAAAAGTGTTTAAATTATTTTATTTTGTCTAAAGAGTTTAAGGTGTACATATGATAACACCGGCCAGAATTCCTTGATTGATTACATGTATCGCAGTGCCACACAGGTGTTTTTCTGGTTTGACGTCAGGTCACTTTTACCGCTGAATGAATTGAAAGCGCCATTTATGGCTATTTTTTTAAAATTTGTCTTTATCTCAGAAATTGCTGGTTAAATAATACGTCATTTCCATAATACCCTGTATATTTGGGTTAGACACTGGCCCAAAAGTATCGCCATGCCACGCCAAGTAAAAAAAAAAATTACCATTTCTTCAAATGCGTAAGATTGTAGAAAAAAACGTTTCGTAAACAATCAATCCGCATTTTATCAAGTTTGGCTTCTCCTAAATTAAAAATAAATATCATTTCAACTTTCAACAATAAAGTCTATAAGTGCTAAGCAATTATTTTTTCATTTAATTAATTTACTTAACATTAAGAATTCGTTGAACTTTAAATTTGTATCGTTATTTTCGGTATGTACCCTGTATAAGTTGATAAGCTGATTTAAACCTTTTATTATTGCAAAAATCCATTTTTACAACATTTAAAGCAGTAAAAAATATTTACGGTACAATAATAGTCGACAGTAAAATGTATCAAGCATTTTAAAATATTTAACTACTGGAGTTATAACCAATTAATTCCATTTACATTCGTTGTAAGGTTTAAAATATATTTTAGTATTTACTGGGTTGTACTAAATTGATTAGATATATTAACTATAGCTTTTTATAAATTATGTGTACTGTGTACTTATGTGTTTATAGTTATGTGTACCCATTTTCGACACTTTTACAGGGTAGTTCCGTAATTGTTAATGCTATCAAAAAAGTAATGTGTCACACTTAAAATGGAAAAATCAAAAAATAGACAATTTCAAAATTACCCTATATTTTCTTAGTTAAAAGAGATACAGAAAAATGTTTTATACAAAAGTTTCTTTATAATGATTTTTGAATAATCTGCCGTTTTCAGAATACGGGGTCAGGTAAAAAAGTTATTATCCCTAACATCATTTTTTTTTAAATGGAACACCCTGTATATTTTAATCTAAAAAGATATCATTTTAAATTCTCTCTTCAAATATATAACACACCATGGATAATACTTGTTTCCTAGGCGATTTATTTAAACTTTATGACTTTAAGCCACAGTAGACCTTGAAACAAAAGCTAATATCATAGAAACAACTATGTTGCCATTCTAGTTGTGTTTAACATTTAACGTCAATTTCATTTTTTCATATTCATTTGTGACAATGACTTATCAACATTTTGAAAAATTTGATAAAATATCAGTTTGTATTGATAGTGGAAAAAACTTGGAAATGGCGCAAAATTTATATTTTGTTCGCTATGCGGAAAGACGACAATCGTTTTAGGACATATCCCGAACATTTGCGATGAATTCCGTTATTTCTTAGCTTAATCTGAGTCTTTTATTTCGTTTCAAAGTAATAAAGTTTAAATAAATCGCCTAGGAAACCAAGATGGTGTGTTATATATTTGAAAAGAGAATTTAAAATGCTATCTTTTTAGATTAAATTGTGATTAAAAAGTGGTTCCATTTAAAACAATGAGGTTAGGTCCGATAACTCTTTTACCTGGCCCCGTATACTTATTCTGAAAACGGCAGATTATTCAACAATCATTATAAATAAACTAATGTATGAAATATTTTTCTGTATCTCTTTTAACTAAGATAATAGAGGGTAATTTTTAAATTGTCTATTTTTTGATTTTCCCCCGTAGCTCTTAAGCGAGCGAAAATTTTCAAATTTTGATTTTAACATTTTAAGTTTGACCCAAAAAGAGCACATGACACCTACATTACTTTTTTGATATCACTAACAATTACGGAATTACCCCATAAAAGTGTCCAAAATTAGTCACCCTGTACATTATTTTGGTATTGAGTATTAATAAAAAATGTAATACTATATTTTATAGGAAAGCATACAACACAATTTTACTATAATAATTTTACTATAGCCTTTTTTCCATGCAGCTCGTAAATATTAGTTCGTTCATGTAAACTTCGCAAAGGGTTCCCACATTCTAGTTTATCCACCGTCAACGGTTTAGTTTTGGTTGATGTGAAGGCCAGTGTTTGCCGGTTTCGATAAATATTTTAAGATAAGATTTAACAGTATAATTTTATATATTATATATTGATAATATTCGAAGGGTTTTGCAATGTAATGGCATTCGAAAAGCCCTGAATACCGGGGATTAGTCTTCATATTTTTCTTTTTAGGACATTTAGGTATAGTTGTTGCAGAATTATATCGTTGATTCTTACTGCTATAAATAAACTACCTAATTAAACCCTATTGTATACGCCTGAACCTCTTCAAAGCTCAATAAATGGGATCAGGGCCGGCTTGAAAATGTATACCACACCACATGATTTATTTTTATAATTTAAAATAAATAGATAGGTATTTTTAGTTTTAGGTACCTATAATAAATGTAAAATAATGATAATTGAAAATAATATAATTTAAAAGTATAACTATTAGGATAACAAGTACAATAAAAATTAATTAAATTCCAAGAAACTATTGATAATTTATTCAAAATTTAACTCTGTGTCACTATCACTATCTTCATCTAAGCCTAAACTTATAATTAAGGGTTGAACATTTGTAATCATACAATTGTAAGAAGAACCTTAAGTACATACTGTACACAGTTTTTCCAGCTGTCTGCAGAAATTTTTCTTACTTCGTTTTTAATTAATTCTACTGCAGATGCATTTAATGTAGGAGAAATATTATTTCTCCTAATATTGGATTTTAATTGGTGCCATATTAGCTCAATAGGATTGAATATACAATAGTAGGTACGGAGGAAGACGCAACACTGTATGTCCATTTTCTGCTGCAAGTTTGTCACACTCGTATTCCTTATTTATTTTAAAAGCTTTTAATACTTCTAGCAGTTCTCGTTTTTTGTAAGTTTCTTCAAAATATAAATCATTTTCAATGATAAAATTTTGAAATTCTGGTTTTGTATTATTAGAATTGGGAATGATTTTTGCTTGCCGACTATGATAACTAGCATTGTCCATTACAATGACGCTATTCTCAGGTATATTTTTAAGGAGTTTATGTTTAAACCAATCTTCAAAAAGTTGTGCGTCGGTATCTTCAGGTAATCTAAAGAAGAATCTGCTATGTTTTTAGCTGAAAGCAACAGACAATTTGGAACAACCCCGTTCTCTGAACCAGCATGTAATATTGTGATTCTTTTGCCTTTATTTGATGGTGCCTTGGTTTGACATTTTTTGGAAGAATCATCCCAACCTTTTCTTGGAGTGTCATGGGTATCGAACCATGTTTCGTCAAGGTAAATAATTGGACGATTTTCTTCTCTAAATTGTTTAACAGCTGTTAAATATTTAAGTCTTCATTCCCGACACTTGAAGATGCCCCCCTACAGCACAATTCCACGGACGCCACATTCTACCACTAATAAGCCTAAAAAAAAATTACTCGCCGGAAAGCCACTAAACATTGAAATTATTAAAAATCACTTTGTATTTATATATGCATCAGGCATAGGTATAAATTGAATTTGTATACCTGGTCCGTCTCTGCTCGAAAAGGTTTTAAAATTTGGGATTTCCTTATTTATTTTATGGTCGAATGGATAATGAGGTTTTACTGCAGCCAAGAGATCAACGATATAATTCTGCAAAAAGTACCTAACTTTAATTTCGCCACGGCCATATTGAAATATGGGCCTCCTAAATGGATTCAAATATGGGCAATATTATTAGAACCCATATAATTTCCTTTTTTTAGGAAAAGATATCTCTGACACCAGAGGAACGAAAATTTGTATATGTAGAACCGAACATAATAGAAAGAATAAACAGAACACGGACGATGTTTTAAACGCTGTTAATCTGGGAATGGAAGAGGGACACTTATGTACTATTGTAATTAAGTTAAAATAATAATAATGAGTTCTGATTATTATTATTTTTAAAAAAGAAAAGGGGCCGGCCCATATTCGAGCCAGTTCCTCTATCACCGAGCATCTGGAACAAATTTTCACAATTATTCGATTATAAAATTGAAATAAATATGAATTTAAAACTCCGTAACCAATAAAAACCGTAAATAATAAAATATCTAAACTAATAAATATTCAATGCCTTCAGCGTCGTTGTGGTCCTTTCACATTTTTCTGTTTAATATTTAACATGACCTTCAGCTGAAATTTACATAAATAGCAACAACACTCGCGTAGTTTTTTCTCGATTATGCCAAAGAATTGAAAAGCAATTTATACGTAAATCGTATCCAACCCTGGTTTTTATCTTTTGAAAAATGGAATACGTATTTATAAAAATTACTTTCTCCATCATCATTTGAATATACTTATGTAATAACTTCTGCCATTTACAGAAGAAAAATTCATTGCAGATATAATTGCCCTACAAACAATATTTACAAGATTTAATCTAAGGGCGGGGTACTGGGATGGCCGCCTTCAGCTTATTAGAACATTAAGCAAAACGAAACAAATCGATTCTAAATATAATTTTGTAATTCGGATATTCTCTCATTTTTTGTTTTTATGGTTCCCCTAATTGTAAGATAGGTCGGGGAAATTCCGTTATTTGTTCACATCACGTCCGTGTCGATACCCGCATTTGACATAAAAATTCTTCACAACGTTGCCGCTAGTGACAATTTTTACTTATATCAACTTATATTGAATAGTTCCAGATAATTTAAGAATGTGATGCCGATATCCATATTATATCGATATCGGCAAATAAAATCGTATACAAACCTCGGTAGGAAATTTCATTCCTGTCTCGAGACTTTTTTGTTAATCTAAAAATCTATCGACAGTAATCAAGTAGTACTCTTAAATCATTACGAATGTGAACTCATGAATTGTAGTCAGGACAAAGCACATTATTGTACATACCTGTCGAGTTTCAAGATAGCCATTAGTATCTTCTTTTAATTGGTTTTCTTGTAAAATGATGTTCCCTGAGATATTTTTTTTTTCCAATTTTCCAAGTAACTCAAACGGTGCCAAATTTGGTCTATAGGGCAGATGGTCCTGCAAAAAAAAACACTTTTGGAGGATGGATTTGACTTTGGTTGTTTTCCAAACTTGCGCATTGTAATAAATAAAAGGGACGTTTTTGCGATGTAAACCTGCACGATTTTGGTCAATAGTGATACGAATTGTTAACGCATACAGGGTGTTCCTTAATGAGGTGTTAATATTTCATACTGATTCCTTAATTTTTTTTGCTACTGTGTACTGAAATTATTTTGTTTAATAGTTATTTTTAATCCGAAAGTAATGTAAATATTATTTTTCATTTCGGTATGTACTAATAGAATATATTATAAAACCATATATTTTAGTTAAAAAAAGCTCCTCTATCGTTGCACCAGTGGCGTCCCTGCAAATATGCCCTCGGATATTTTTTTCAATGAAAGTGGTACACGCCACTGACTTATTTGCAAGTGTATATTTTTCTGAGTAGCCTGGCCAATTCTACACGAAAACGCCCCTTTGCGTTTTTCTCGTCAATCGAATCAAAACATTTTTTTATATAGAAATTGTAAAAAATATCACAAAAATCTTCTGTTTTTCATTTGTTCGAGTTTCTAGTTGTAGGGAAATTTTCTGACGTTCCTCGTAGTAAGTCTGACATTTAATTCTACTCTTTAAAAACAATCTCGTACAATGCAACAATGCAACAAACTAACAACATTGTTTCAAATTATACCCCCGGCCGGTAATTTCAGTAATAAAAAATAAAAGACCGTCTCTTCGGAACGTCATAATTATTTGGTGCATAAAACTGTAAAATGATAATGTTAATACCGGGCAAAAACTCGAAAACAAATTAAACTGGTGCAGTCAGCCTACTAAAATAATACTCTGAATCATGCAAGATACCCTTCACATTCGCGGAAAGGTTAAAATGATTATTTCAACAAATGTCGCTGGTGTATGGCTTTCGTTATTAAAAAAGTCGGGTTCTACATATGCAGGATTTGTCCGAATTGTTTGAATGTCCAAATTTTTTAGGTTTATAGTTCCCATAACTCTGAAAAATACTTGGTATAGTATAATTTACAATATACCGTTGATCTATGCAAGTCTAATTATTCCTCTGACCATAAAACTCTTTTCGAGCAGAGCCGGAGTACGAATTGTATTTACCTGCATTACTAATTATTATACCATTTTAAGTAAGTGTACAGTACGTTTCACGAAAATTGGATACGACTTAATGATTTCCTGGGTTGCTCCCATTGTGTCGACAAGCACAGCTGGGCAATAAACAAGTGAAGTATGAAGGGACGGACTAAGGAAAACAAGTAATGATATGATTATATTAATGTAATCAAATGAAATAACATGTTTTTTAAATATTACTAGTCATTTACATTTATAATGTCATTTTATAGATAGTTCTGTTTCGCTATCGCTATCCTCATCAAAATTAATTATAATTGGATTAATTATACGATCCAGACTAATATACGAATTTTCTACAGTTATTACGTGACGGACTGAATTTTTCCAACTACCTGGGGGAATATCATTAAAGCATTTTCGTATTAATTCTACAACACTAGAACTTAAAGTCGGAGAAATATTTTCAGACCTAACCAGTGATTTTAACTGGTGCCACATATGCTCTATGGGGTTAAAAATGCAATAATAGGGTGGGAGCCGTAGCACTGTATGTCCAATTTCTTCTGCCAATGTGTCAGAAACATATACTTTTTTTATTCAAAATGTCTTTAAAACTTCTAAAAGATCACTTTTTTTTAACTTTCTTCAAAATATATATCATTCGCCGCCATGTAGTTCTGAATCTCCAATTTTGCATTATTTGAGCTTGGAGCTTTATGTAATTGGCGACTGTGATAGCTCGCATTGTCCACTACTAGCACGCTATTCTGAGCAATGATTGGTAAAAGACAATTCTTGAACCATTCCTCAAAAACTAACAAATTTTACCACAAAAAGATATTTAAATATAAATTAAGCAACCTAACCTACCTGATGTGCCTATATTTAATTATAATTATTACAATCAGGTCCTTTCCACATAATAATAACAAACGGTCATAAATAATGGGATGGCCCAGGTACTTTTACGGCAGTCATTAAGTTATATCCAGTTTTCTTGAAACAATCTTTACATTTAATTTAAAATATAAATAAATCAATAATATGTAGATAGCTAAATTTTCAATCCGACCCTGTACCAATTTATTAGGGTTTGTAGCTATTGGGGAATACACAATGGGGAGTAATCACGAAGTTTATATATTGCAGGTCAACGGCATAATGTAAACTGTACTATAACCAAATGAAATAAAACAGAAGAAAACACGAATTATAAAACATTCTAAAAATAGATGAAGATCCATTTGACTATTAATTACAAATATTACTTTATTACATATTATTTATTAATTATGTCAGTGGTTCCAGAGTTTGTGTTCTGTTTTTATTTTAGTTTCGTGTCGCTGTGGTTCAGTTCATAATTTGTAGAAAACGTTTTTGAAAATTCCGTTCCGGCCGGATCCGATGCAAATTCCGGAGCAACCGGATCTTAAAAAAGAAGGTCGGGTTAGTAATTAATTATAAATAATTATGGGAGGAGACGGCACTACTTAAAGGTTTACCTTTAAAAAAACATATGGAAATATCAACGACTTAAGCGTCTTAAAAATTAATATTTATTTCAGTGATTGGACTGGAGTTCTCAGTATGCACCCAGTTGATGTGAAATGGTTAGTTCATTGTCTTTTGGGTTTTTTTTCTATATATTAATTAATATTTTGCTTCAACCCAAGCCACAATGTAAATAGTAGATGCGGCTTCCTGTCTGAGTTTATTTATGATATGGTAGATATATTTTATGTAAAATTACAACAATGACTAAGACGACTTTTCTCTGAATACTAGGTATCTATTGTATCATTTTTTTTCCCAGAAACTGATAGTACTGGAGAGATTGAATAATTGCAAGTAAAAGTTGTATATATATATCGTGTTTTATGATCTACGAGTATACAGGGTGTTATGAAAATGACGTATTATATTTAAACCGGCAATTCCTGAGATAAAGACAAATTGAAGAAAAATAGCCATAAATGGCGCTTTCAATTCATTCAGCGGTAAAAGTGACCTGACGTCAAACTAGAAAACACCTGTGTGACACTGCCATACATGTAAGCAATCAAGGAATTCTGCCGGAGTTGTCATATGTACACCTTAAACTCGTTAGACAAAATAAAATAATTTAAACACTTTTCCATTCTGTAATACCTTTTTGTACAATTAATTGAAGAACATTTACAACGGACTATGATTTAAACAACCGGAAAAAACATATGGAATAGTAATAGCCATGTACGTCACTAGGTCAAATGCAAATGAAATCTTGACCCCTTACATCGGCTGAGCGAAGTAGTTTCTTATAGCGCCGCACGCTTGCCTCTGTTAGTTGCAGACCAACCAGCGGCCGGATACGTTGTGTCTCGTCGATCACCAACATACTCTCAGCAATCCACTCTGTTTTTTTTCGGTTTCTACGTGTATCTTGCCCGTCCATAAATAATTTTTGAATATTTTTTTTTTAGGCGTTTCTTCTGGACGTCAAATTTCTCTCGTGTAATAAAATCTAATAATCTGTATTATTGTATTTTCAATAGCTAACTATCGGTTCTGTTTCACTATTACTGTGTGTACATAAAGTGTTTCCAGGAGTGTTTCCATCAAAAAGAAAAAAAACTGATTGTGTTTGTGCCTGGATTTCCTCTTTCTTTAGGTATAAGGATAAAAACAAGTAGGTAGAAAATAATTTATTTTTATAATTTTATATGGAATTTCAGTTTTACATTAAGTTTGGCAACATTGCCATTGGCTCTGGGTGAAATGTTGCACAGTAGCGCGGACTGACCTGTGAGTAAGAGTGTTTATTACCCCACTTTTAAAACGGTCGATTTAAAAAAAATAAAATATGTAGCGCTTCTCTAGGACACCCAAGGAGTCACCCATTTAAATATAATACGTCACTTCCATAACACCCTGTATACATTATACATGTTACATACAGTGACAGGCAGAATTTACACATCATGCGGTAATTTTTTGTATTCTTAGATTTATAAAAAAAAAACGCTGTTGCAATCGTTTCTGCACCATCGGAAATACCAGAAGCCAGTAAACAGTGGCGTTAATTTTTAGGGGTTTGGCGGGAAATTAAAGAATATATACAGGGTGTTTCTTAATAACATGCTAATATGTAAGGAAATGCTCTGTGTAGTCTTGGTGTGGGGGGGGGGGGAAGATCGTGGCATATGCTGACGATACTGTCATCGTCTTCTCCTGTAAGACTTGGGAAGGAGCGAGAGCTAAGTTGAGGTCCGGTTTTGCTAAAGTTAAAAACTATCTAGACACTTTCAAACTCAATATCAATATTCAAAAAACACATTACATAGCATTCTCATTAACAGAAGCAAATAGACCGGATTTTAACAACATCTTGCTGGATAATATCCCTGAACCCATAACACAATGCGAAAAAATTAAATACCTTGGTGTTATAATAGACAAACATTTGAAGTGGAACGAGCATGTGCCGTACATCACTAAAAAGATAAGGTGTTTGATTTACAAATTTTATACTTTGAGAGAATTTCTATGCCGTAAATTTCTTATAATGATCTATAAGGCACTGGTTGAACCACTTCTAAATTACGCAATTGTGGTGTGGGGAGGGGCATATAATATACATTTAGAACAACTTAAAAGAATTCAAAATCATATTGCTAAAATCATATTTAAAAAATCCAGAATGTATCCTACTAATTTGTTATATTCCAATGAAATAAATAACTTGCAAAGTTTATATATTATAGCTGCTTGCAACTTTATACATAACAATGAAAAGTATGACTCGAGGTATAGAGTGCATATGTATTGTACAAGAGGAGTTGAAAATAAACTTTTAAACACAACCCTTTGTAACAACAGTTTGGGTCAACACTTTTTATCATATCTGGGTCCTAAATTGTACAACAAGATACCATTGGAAATACGAAATATAAAAGATGAAAAACATTTTAAAACTCAGTTTAAAAAATTCTTTTCGACTAATTTAAATATTTTCAATGATATATTGTGATAGCGGTATTATTTAGACTGTTGCACTCCCTGTAGGTTTTGTTGTTTTCGCTGTTTGAATGTGTTGTTGTTACACTAGTAGTGCTTGAACTTAATTTTTTATTTTTTTTTTCATTAAGCATTTTATTGAGGTTTATAAAGATTAATTTAATGCGAGAAACACTTAGTGATAGTTAAAAAATGTTAAATTCTAAAAATAGGCACATACAGGTATTTGATACCTAGGTGCCATATATAACTGTTTTAAATTTTTATAAAACTACATGTTTATTTAATTTGTATTATATGTAAAGACTGAATAAATAAATTTGAAATTTGACAAATTTGACAATTATTCTCGGGTACATTTTTAGAAAAAACTTGATATGAACATATGTCCTAAACGTCTTAACTTTTGAGATACAGGGTATTATAGATTTTCAAAAAAATATCCTTTTTTATTAATAAATAATAACATTTAATAAGATTTGAAACAACTTTTTTATTTGTCGTTTGGCTCAAAAATTAAAAATAGGGCTAGTTCTCTCCTTGGACCTTTTTTACATTCGTGTACTTTTTGAGAACCCTGTATAATGTAATACATTTTTTTCTCCACAATGCCATCATCGGTTTTTATTGTATAAAAATAAAACAATAAAAACTTTACCCATATGCTGCGTACATTCTGCATGTCACTGTATAAGTTTTTTTGATTACTTTTATACACAATTAGATAAATATTTAATGCTGTTTTTAAAAATGGCGTATTCAAATGGCAAACAAACTTATCATTTTAAGTTGCATAGTCCTGTACATAGATGATATATTTATTCATTGAAAAATAGCTTGCATATATCGTGTGCTCTGCAGAAGGTAACTAGAAATAGGGCTGTATGTAGAATTTTTTTTATGATCAAACACAAACACTATAGGAAAAATCCTTTAGGGCACTCTGGGAGTGGTGCGTGTGCGCAAGAAGCGATTCACGTTGATTTTGAATCGTTGGAGGTTATAATCGTTGCGAAAACGACCTCGGAAAGGTCGTTGCATAAAGATGAAGTCCTCCAGATGAAAGAATTCTTAAATAATGAAGTTTGAGGAGTACTCAGCTTACCCAAATATGGATGGGCGGCAGTGGTTCGCCACTCTGGGCGGAATTAAGAGGGCAAGGTCAGTCGAGCACTTTCAACTAAAATATTTGTAGAAGAGAGTCAAATCCTCAATCTGTCTTCGATGTTCTAGGCTGTCGAGGTTCTTCGTCAGCTCGTGGTCTCCAATCAGATGAATGGCTCTCCTTTCGATGGAATCCAGTAGCCGAAGAGTATGTTTGGGAGCAGAGCTCCAGACATGAGAGCAGTTCTCTAGTGATGGTCGAATCTGGGCTTTGTATAGTGTTAAAAGTTATTGAGGTGTGTATAACTTTCTGGTTCGGAAGTGTACCAAAATTTTCTGAGAAGCTATCTTGGCGATTGCCACAACGTGGTTATGCCAAGACATATTTCCTCCCAGATTGACGCCCAACAAATTAATAGATGAAGCCAGTAGGATTGCGTGTCCGTCCATGACTATATCCGGTTCTGTAATGTTAACCTTTTTAGAGAAAACTGCTGCCTGGGTTTTTAGCATTAAATTCGACTTGGTTGCTGTCACCCCAAGCCAAAATTTCTTCCAGGTCTTTGTTGAGGCATGATACTTCATGCTGTTTGTGCATTCAAAGAGAAACATATTATGTGCTATCGTCAGCAAAACTAAATATCGGATTTTTCGTTTTTACTAGAAGGTCGTTAATGTAGAGTAAGAAGAGAGTGGGAGACAATATGGACCGTTGAGGAACACCGGCATTGATGGGGAAGGTGTCTGAGAGAAATCCGTCAATCGCCACTTGCAGAGAGCGGTCCTTAAGAAAGCTAGACAACCATGCACAGAATCGAGTGGGCATCAAAGGCTTTAGAAATATCCAGCTTTATAAATATCCAGTGCAACAGCCCGAGACTCCCCATGATGATCGATTGCGTTGTTCCAAAGATGGGTGACATATTTATGAGACAGACAGACTATTATTTATCACAAGAGTCAAAATAGTAGTAAAATCAATCCCCAAGAACTTGAAGTCGAAGTTTACTTCTAGAGCTAGAGAATGGCATTAGAAATAGTTGACAGAAATCGACAGCATGTTATGGCGTAAATCATTATAGTGTTTTTTGGATTTAGACTTTTTTTTAAATTTACGTGCTGCCCCTGTGTTGAATGCTACGGTCTTATTCTTTTGGTAAAGAGAAGTAAGGTTTCCAAATTAAGTTAAATTTTTAATTGAACCATGTTTTCCTTTGTTCGGACACTTTAGAAATATCATTATATGTAGTTTTTTAGAAGTTATAGCGTCGGCCATAGATGACGAATAGCCATTATTAACTGAAACGTGTATATTAATTCTCAGTAAATGCTTTTAATGGATAAAGCAACCCTGTAAGCGTATGGATCATACGCACATCATATATTCCGCTAAAATTTATGTTATCTAAATTGGCCGAGAAGAGCCATTATTCATAATTTTAATATCAAATTAATATTGTTAAAATGAGGAAGCTAGTTATTTTAATAGTTATGCATAATAAAGATAATATTTAATAAGCACCAGACATCCGACGAAATTGCAACGCAAAGAAACGCGTCATGCGAAACTTTCTTAAATGAAATGACAATTTGACAAATAATTATCTCGTTAAGTGTATTTTCATCATTCAAAAGATGTTGCCGCTGTTCTGACCAGTAGCGTATATATTTTAACTGGCAAATTACAATTTTAACACGCATAAATATTTGAGGGGGCATTTTACTTGCAGGCCTAATATTTATTGCTGTTGCAATATATAAAACGATAATTATATAATAATTATGTAGTTAAAACGTACTTAAATATTCCAATAATTTATTGTTTATGTCGCTAATATAATAATTATACACATTGGACATTGTAATCCTCAGTATACATTATTTATATTTACGTAAGTTTGCTAGTAAATTTCCTATTTTTACAGCGACGTACTTGGGTAAATCTCAGGAATTAAAAAATTCGATACTATCAAAGATATTACCAACTATAGATAGAAAAATGTGCATTTCTAGCCTACGGAACGAATACAAACAGTATTTCCCACCTCTTTCGGTAATTATTGCAGCATAGCCAAATTGACATATTTATCGCAAAGGTATCTTGCACGATCCCAATTGAGAATTTATTAACTTGACAATTACTACTGGTTTAAGGTTAATCCGCAATTGCTCTTAAAATAAATTAATTTCCCAATAATTTTACTATAAACTGTGAAAAGGCGATGAGAGATTCTTTAAAAAAAATATTATAACACTTAAAAGTATCAAACGAATCCAACTGCACTCTGGCAACAACTATTTCTATTTTACTACTGCTCTACGATCCAGGAGCCAAAATATGATTCTAATCTCGTAAACATTACAACGTTGGCCCTGTTATCTCACGGATTGTTGATATATTTTGGTTGATTTGTGTTTTTTTTGTGATTATTGGTGAAAAATCGTCTTTATTATAAACAATCATGGTGCATTCATGTGTAGTTTGTAGAAATGTGGATCATTTAAATAAGGATTTATCTTTTCATCGGTAAGTATGGTTATGTTTTAATATTTAACTGTCTGATATAACCAGACTTCAACATTGTTGCCATTCAGCCAACAAACATGTAGTTCTCTCTTCTACCCATTACTGATTTTCAATAACATTTCACACAATCACAGCTTCACTTTCCAAGAGTTTTATGAATTAATTATGGGATCTGTAGTTTACACTACCTTTGGATACTATACAAATAAATGTCATCCTCGTAAATATCACTCGTATATTTCTGCAATAAGAATACATCATTGATATGACGTACTTAAATTTTATTCAATTCAAAACTACTGTTAACTTAAACAAGAATATTACGTTGAAGAAATACAGGGTGTAACTAAATAAGTGTAAAACATTTAAGGGGGTGATTCCTCATCGAAAAAAAGATAGGATCTTTCATATAAAGAAACTTCATTGGAGTATCCCTTGTTAAGATACAGCCCCTTAAAGGGGGTACATAAAATTTATAAATAAACAAAACTAATTTATTAATAACAAAACATACAACATCTAGAAATCATAGTAAATGTTCAATATGTCTACCTTCAGACATTACGCATGCGTCTAGACGTCGGCGCATTGAGCAATGTATTCACGCGTTTTATGGCGATATGTATCTTGTTCGTAAAATAATTTTTTGCTGCGAACTGGTTTATTGGGCAAAAAATTCAAGAGACATTTTTTGTTTAGAATGAAACAGGCTATCGGAAATAAATAGATGGTAAACAAATAATAAGACAAAAACTTACATTGGAAATAAATTTTAGGGGTTGCGTTTTCCACCCCTTACAACCATGGGGTAAACCAAATAAATGACTGGCTAAGTGTCTTTTTGGTAGTAGAAAATGTCAGGTTAATTTCAATATTGTAACTTTTTTAGTGCTTGTGAAAAAAATTGTTAAACACATTTTATGTACCCCCTTTAAGGGGCTGTATCTTAACAAGGGATGCTCCAATGAAGTTTCTTTATATGAAAGATCCTATCTTTTTTTCGATGAGGAATCACCCCCTTAAATGTTTTACACTTATTTAGTTACACCCCGTATACCAGCCACAATAACGTGATTTAAGTTTTCTGTCCATAATATATTATTATATTATTATATTAGTTTATTAAAAAATCAATTTTTTAAAGGTACTTTTTTATGATAATCACCCATGTATTTTTTAATGTTTTTTAAAAATTATCTGTCTTTAAACAATCTCAGGACATAATGAGGAATGCCTAGTGGCTACAGTTATTATTTGTAATTATGTTCTGAAATATACAGATTCTCCAGTAAAAATTAAGCATAAATTAAAATATGATTTCATGATTTTTATTGTTTATGACGTATCGATATCGATGGGCGCGATGAGTTATCTCCTTAACTATAAAACAAAAGTCTTAGGATGTTTTTCATAATTTTATTCTCAATATGATCTTCCCGAGGTTGCAAGGCCAGCACGAGAAAAGAAATCTTCCCCGAACTACAACCTTGATCAACCGGTGCAAGTTATTATTATTATTATATGTATTTATCAGGAAGAAATGTTTCCTGTCGTCAATGGAAAGGCAATAATTTAGCAGAAAGTATCATTTAACAATAATAAAGAGATAGAATTGTTTATATTCTGCCAGAATCATACAAAGTTTTAAACAGAAATCAATGAAGCCAAGGCTCCACTGACGGTATTAAATCTAACGCCTACGTTTGAAACCGAAAGGTATAATATTAATTATACTGAATGTATTTCTCATGTGTTCCTATTAAGTAAAAACAATTCTACTAAATATGTGTATATTTTTTAAATTATCTATTATAATAATAATAATGTTTATTCCCAACGAGCTATTTTAGTCCTTTACAGGGAATACTACTATACAGGGTGCTGATAAAGTCTGGAATAATCGATTTTTCTTGAAAACGCAAAACTTTTTCGAAAAACGCTCGTACCCGTCGATTTTATTTTATTCTTTGAAATTTTTTGGCGTTCTTCAATATTATACCGGATGCGCCAAAAACGCTAGGCAAGTGTCAACTTCACTTTTTCAAATAGAACACCCCTTTTTTTCTCCAATATTCAGATTCCTCTCTAAACTCTAGACAAGTTTCATATAACATATTGTATGGCTAAAGTCAACAGTAATTGAAATACAGGGCCCACAATAAAAATCAAGGTATAATTTTAAGGTCTAGGTATTTACCTTCTTACCGGTTTCTACATAATAACTTAGTTACGTAAATGTCAAAACATTTAATATTTACTCCAAAGTTGTCACTTTTACCCATAAAAATGTTTCTAACGGAAGCTGAGAGAATCGAAATATTAATAATAGTAGGATGTGGAGATCGAAAGAGAACACAAATAGAAGTTTGTGAGTATTTTAATGATAAATATCCAAATAGAGAACACATAAATCAGGCAACTGTTTCCAAAATTGTTAAGAAGTATAATGAAGTTGGTCACGTTAAGGATAAACCTAGAAGTGGACGACCTAAAATTTCCGACGATGTCAAACTTGATATTCTAGTTTCGTTGGAAGAGAGACCACATTCGAGCACAAGAAGCATTTCTCAAAATGTTCAAAATATCCACGATTCAACGGTGGCAAAGTTCCTGAAAAAGGAAAAATGGCATGCATATAAATGTCAAGGAGTACAGGAACTTTTGGAAGGCGACCCTGACAGAAGGAATGAGTTCTGCGAAATTCTCATGGATAATTACTTGATTAACGATGCATTATTTCCGAGTAACATAATTTTTTCCGATGAGGCTACTTTTTTCTTGGATGGCATGGTAAATCGTCAAAATTGCCGGTATTGGTCCAGCGAAAATCCCCATTGGTTCCGAGAAATTCATACCCAGCGGCCGAGAAAAATTAATGTATGGGCAGGAATAATTCGGGATACTGTTATAGGACCCTATTTTTTTGAGGAAAATTTGACTGGCCAAAGATATTTGCAGTTTCTTGAAGAAGACCTCGCTCCAGCGTTGATTGCCCTATTTCCCGATCGGAACATTCCTGACTCACATGATACAACTATGTGGTTTCAGCAGGATGGTGCACCAGCCCACTATTCGGTCGAAGTCCGTAGATACCTGAATGAGTTATTTCATCATCATTGGATAGGTCGACGGGGTGAAATAGAGTGGCCTGCGAGGTCCCCCGACTTAACGCCATTGGACTTCTTTCTGTGGGGCTATATTAAGGAAAGGGTTTACAAAAATAAACCAGAAGATATTGATGTTCTCAAAACGCGTATAACAACAACCATAAGACAAATTACCCCAGAAATTGTACATAATGTACAGTTAGAATTTGTTGAGAGATTGGGACATTGTAGAGCCGTAAATGGACACCATTTTCAACACTTACTCAAATAATTTTTTAGATTGTTCACTGTATTACCAATTTCCTGTTAGAATTTTTTTTCTAGCCTAAGTATTTGTCATGGAAAACAAGCTTTAAAATTATACCTTGATTTTTATTGTGGGCCCTGTATTTCAATTACTGTTGACTTTAGCCATACAATATGTTATATGAAACTTGTCTAGAGTTTAGAGAGGAATCTGAATATTGGAGAAAAAAAGGGGTGTTCTATTTGAAAAAGTGAAGTTGACACTTGCCTAGCGTTTTTGGCGCATTCGGTATAATATTGAAGAACGCCAAAAAATTTCAAAGAATAAAATAAAATCGACGGGTACGAGCGTTTTTCGAAAAAGTTTTGCGTTTTCAAGAAAAATCGATTATTCCAGACTTTATCAGCACCCTGTATAACATAGAACATAAATAAGTATTTAATCAATATAAAAATTAAAAATGAAAATTATTATAAATGGGTTTTTTTAAGTAATTTGTATAATTTCCAGAAAAAAATTCTTTGCATTTTTTTGAATAATTTTAAATTAAATTTTTTTTTTGATACTTTAGGTAATGTATTATAAATATTTATTCCATCAAATAAAATAGATTTCATCCCTATGCTACTTTTAACTTGTTTTTTTTTTTAAATGGTCAATATTTCTGGTATTATGATTGTGTATATCAGTTAATTTTACAAATTTTATACAAGATTTTTTATTTTGGTTATTAATTGCATAAATTAATATACTGATTTTTAATTTATATACTATTCAGATCTAGATATCCTCTTGGTTTATATAAATTTGTTGTCGGATCCAAAAAATTTAGTTTATGAATACATTTTATAATTTTGTTTTGTAGTCTTTTTAAAGGGTTTAATATTGTAGTACATGCAGATCCCCAAACTGATATTAAATATTGAAATTTTGAATAAACTAATGAATAATAAATGTTTTTTTAAATATATTAAAGATATATAATCTCTAATTTTAAATAATATTCCAATGAGTGGTGATACGCTTTTTCGAAGGTTTTCAACATGTTTTCTCCTATTTAAATTTTCGTCTATATACCGGGTGATTCATTAAGGGTGACGAGCTACCGTATCTCAGGAACTAATAGTCGTACGAGTTTAAAAAAAAAATCCCTTAAATGAAATCGGCCAAGAGAAATTGCTGGAAATATTTTTTAAATTCATACATCCACCGCTAGGGGGCGTAATTTCTTCGATCGTATAAAAAATGCAGTTTTCTTGAAAATTTTCCAAATAAGTTGAAAAAAAAAATACTACCACAGTAATACTTCTATAATTGTCCATCTTTTTGGTTTAACACTTTTTATTGTGGAACGTAAAATAAGGGCGGGAGGGGATGGTGAACTTTTCCTTACTAAAGTGCCTATAGATTTGGTTATACTTAACGGAATTTAGCAAACTAGGTCTCGTTTAAGAAAGGAGGGTATATTGAACAAAATAAAAGACAACTACGTCATTCCGGTTCTTGCCGCCCTCGCTAGGGGGTGTGTTTTACAAGTTTAACCGTATTTTTAATTTTGCTCCGAAATCTTAAATGGAACAGTATGATTATTTTATTAGATTCGAAAAGTAGACTAAATTTGCAACAAAATATGTTTAAGCCGCATGTCGATATCTTCATTCGTTTAAACGTTATCACTTAAAGAATATTGCATTAACAAATTTATTAAAGAAACAAAATAGATAATTCATAATCGAGCATGCCATGGACAAATAAAAAAACAATTTAAAACTTCATTCTTATTTTAATTTAATCACAACAATAATGATATAACATAACAAGCAAGAAAACAACAATTACAATATTGACATTTTTTTAACGTTTTACATGTTCCAAGTGTCCACCGTTATTGGCCACGCATAAATTAAGTCTTTCAGTTGTGGATAATACACTAACTTCAATTTCGGCGGCGGAGATGTTGCTAATGGCTTCCCGAATTCGGTTTTTCATATCATGAGGTGTTGTTGGACGGTCTTTATAAACTAGGTCTTTAAGCTTACCCCATAAATAAAAATCCAGTACCGTAAGGTCGGGAGACCTCGCTGGCCAAGGAAAAATGCTGTTCCTACCTATCCATTTATCCCTAAACTGAAAATTTAAAAAAATTTTGGACGTTTCGAGCATAATGGGCTGGGCATCCATCCTGTTGGAACCACATGTTCATTCTGTCCTCCAAAGGAACATCTTCTAACAGTATAGGTAACTCATCTTCCAAAAATTGTAGATAATTTACTCCATTTAAATGCTGATCAAAAAAATATGGCCCAATAATTCTTCCACCCAAAATCCCGCACCACACATTTACACTCCATCGATTTTGAAATTGAACTTCCCTTAACCAGTGAGGATTTGTTTCTGACCAATAGTGCATGTTGTGATTATTAACTTTCCCTGAACTGGAAAAAGTTGCCTCGTCAGTCCACAATATTTGGGATAAAAAATTTCTGTTTCCGTTCACCATCCCCAATAGCCAATAACAAAAGTACAGTCGATGGTCGAAATCGGCTGGCTTTAATTGTTGATGTAACATTACATGGTACGGATGTAATTTATGTTTTTTTAATATACGTTGAATTAAGGAATATGTCAATCCTAGATCTCTTACCAAATCTCGAATGCTTAAATGAGGGTCGGCAGTAATATAAGCTAACACATTTATTATATTAACTTCGTTTCTTGCTCTCCGTACTCTATTTGGAGCTGCGACTGGCTGGACATGTCTGGTCTCCTTCAATCGTTTCGCTAATCTTTTGAAAACATTTCTTGAATGATGACGTCGTGCAGAATATCTAAATGCGTATTCGTTCTCGGCAATAACGTCATGTTGCAAACATTCAAAATAAACTGCTAACATATCAAAAGCCTCCTCGTTCGTATACGGCATATTTTAAAAATTTAATTGGGCTCTTTACAAATTTAAATGTTTTTTATTTGTCCATGGCATGCTCGATTATGAATTATCTATTTTGTTTCTTTAATAAATTTGTTAATGCAATATTCTTTAAGTGATAACGTTTAAACGAATGAAGATATCGACATGCGGCTTAAACATATTTTGTTGCAAATTTAGTCTACTTTTCGAATCTAATAAAATAATCATACTGTTCCATTTAAGATTTCGGAGCAAAATTAAAAATACGGTTAAACTTGTAAAACACACCCCCTAGCGAGGGCGGCAAGAACCAGAATGACGTAGTTGTCTTTTATTTTGTTCAATATACCCTCCTTTCTTAAACGAGACCTAGTTTGCTAAATTCCGTTAAGTATAACCAAATCTATAGGCACTTTAGTAAGGAAAAGTTCACCATCCCCTCCCACCCTTATTTTACGTTCCACAATAAAAAGTGTTAAACCAAAAAGATGGACAATTATAGAAGTATTACTGTGGTAGTATTTTTTTTTCAACTTATTTGGAAAATTTTCAAGAAAACTGCATTGTTTATACGATCGAAGCAATTACGCCCCCTAGCGGTGGATATATGAATTTAAAAAATATTTCCAGCAATTTCTCTTGGCCGATTTCATTTAAGGGATTTTTTTTTTAAACTCGTACGACTATTAGTTCCTGAGATACGGTAGCTCGTCACCCTTAATGAATCACCCGGTACAGGGTGTCCGGGAACATGTGGGAAATCTCCCGGATATGAAGAAAACACGTGAAAAGAATACTATAGGTTCATATAAACTTCTTTCGTATCGGCCTCCTCTTCGGAGATATGGGCTCCCAAAGAGCACCAATGGAATCAAGTTTTTTACACATAATTATTGAACCACCTGGTATATTTCAATTATTTTTTAATATGATGTATACTAGGTAAGACCCGTCAAATTACTACCCAAGAAACTGTTGTGAATTACTCACAGCTGCGGGGACGGACTAGCTGTAACACTCATGGGCCCATTTTTTTTACGCCCTGTATGATGAGTACTTTGGACAATGTTTTTTACATACCTTTAACTATTGGCTAAAAATTAAGTACTCTTCATTCATATCGCTAATCCTAACCGTTTTCGGAAAAAACGTCATTTTATTTACACCAGTCCCCTAAATTCTCACGGGTTAAATATGAAAAAGCGGAATTATGAAGGTTGAACATTATTTGATCGGAACAAAGATGTATCTTTTACTGAAATACGCCAAATACATGATGTATATGAAATGCCGTTTTTTCGAAAACGGTTAGGATTAGCGACATGAATGAAGAGTACTTAATTTTTAGCCAATAGTTAAAGGTATGTAAAAAACATTGTCCAAAGTTCTCATCATACAGGGCGTAAAAAAAATGGGCCCATGAGTGTTACAGCTAGTCCGTCCCTGCAGCTGTGAGTAATTCACAACAGTTTCTTGGGTAGTAATTTGACGGGTCTTACCTGGTATACATCATATTAAAAAATAATTGAAATATACTAAGTGGTTCAATAATTATGTGTAAAAAACTTGATTCCATTGGTGCTCTTTGGGAGCCCATATCTCCGAAGAGGAGGCCGATACGAAAGAAGTTTATATGAACCTATAGTATTCTTTTCATGTGTTTTCTTCATATCCGTGAGATTTCCCACATGTTCCCGGACACCCTGTATAAGCCTAAAAACTTCACGGATTTTACATACTTAATTTCGTTTCCATCAATTTATTGGTGAAATATTGTTCCCAATTGCACATTTAGAAATAAACGTGAAAGATGACTTTTCAAAGTTTAAAGAAAGTTTTTAGGATTGAAGCCATGAAAGTATAATTTTCAAATCATTAACAATATCAGTTTGAATATTGGAAAAAGACTCGCCAAAACACCTCGAACAACTTTTTTTGTTATTATCTAAAGTTAATTGAATGTCAGTAATAATATCAATAGCAGATATTTCTGTATCTTTAGACTTACGAAATCCATATTGACCACTAAATAGCATATTTTGATATTCGAAAAAAAATTGCTATTCATTATTTATTCCAAAAATGTTAGATAAAACAGGTAAAACAGAAATTGGTCTATAATTATTAGGATCACTTTTTTGACCATTTTTAAAAATTGGATATATCTTTGCCAATTTCATTTTTTCTGGGAAAATACTCGTAATAAATGATAATTTAATGATAGATTGCAAGATTGGAACGATTTCTGTTTTGACCATTTTAGTAGTTTTTATCGATATATCATCAAAACCGCTGGTCTTTCTTGGGTTAAGATTGGTAAAAAAGTTTCCCAACAACATCAAATTGCAATGTTTTAGGGAAATCACTGTGGCAACGCTGTATGGCCCTTTTTACACACATGACCGTCATGATACAATAACTAAAGGTAAGATATCTAACCTTCTATTTCATCGGTCGCGCTCAGTGACGTCACAGGGAGAGTGATTTTTTAATTTCTTGTGGAGCTTTATACGGTGTCACTTGCCGCAGTTTTCCATGGAAATTTTGAAAGTTCACCACAATTTTTTCTTATTTGGTCGTAAAATACTGATTTTCATAAAATGAGGTGTGCTATGTTCGGTTGTGATATAGATAACCAGACAAAGAACTTTGATAGAAATATAAGGTGTTTCCGCTTTCCTAAGGATAAAAACAAATAAATAGAATGGATACGGTTTTAGTTATTTTTTTAACATTTACTTCTTAAGTATTTTCCCCTGAATCTGATGAGGGTTTTCCCTGAACAATTAAAATTAGAACTAATAAAACCACTTTTTAAAAATAAGGGAGACGTTGAAGTGCTGGACAATTATAGGCCCGTAAGCTTACTTCCGGGTTTCTCGAAGTTGTTTGAACTAGTGATGTGTGATCAATTAATGGAATTTATAAAGAACAGTGAGCTCCTCTCGGGTAGCCAGCATGGATACCGTGAAGGGAGATCCACTGAAACAGCTGTCTTTCAGTTCACTCAGGCAAGTTTGGGACATCTGGAGGATGGAAAAATGGCAATGGGAATATTCTTGGACTTGTTTAAGGAATTTGATTGTTTGGACAGAGGTCTTCTTTTAAAAAAACTTGAGCTCTATGGGATAAGGGGAAACGCCCTCAGGTGGTTTAAATCTTATTTAAGTCAAAGAACTCAAAGAGTTATTGTAAAGAATAATGAAGATAGCTCCAAGTCAAAGATATTGCAAAGTACAGTTGGTATCCCTCAAGAAAGCATACTTGGACCAATCTTATTTATAATTTTTATAAATGACCTCAATTTTGAAATTAATAACGACATTTCCGGGATTACAATATATGAGGATGACACGAACCTGCTGAAGGTAAACAAATTGATTAAATAATAAATAACGCAACTGATATTTTTTCAAAAAGCAAAAATTGGTTTGAACAAAATAAATTGCTTTTAAATAAGGAGAAAACAAGCACTGCGCTATTTAGAACAAAGCTATGCAGGAAAGAAATACCGGAAGTTGTTAATTTAGACGAAAATCTGTTTTCTTTTGGAAAAAATATCAAATTTCTTGGTATATATATTGATGAGTTTCTAGACTGGTCATATCAAATCGATTATATTAGTAGTAAATTGAATAAGACATGCTATTGTCTACGTATTGTGTCAAAGTATCTAAACGAAACTGCCAGAAGGACACTGTATTTTGCAAATTTTGAATCTACCGCCAGGTATGGTATTATTTTTTGGGGAGAAAACTTAAAAATACAGAACATTTTTGTAATTCAGAAACGAGTATTAAGAGATTTATATAATATGCAAAACTTGGTGTCTTGTAGAGGTGTTTTTAAAGCAAACATAATACTAACAATCTATGCGTTGTATATTATTAATGTAGTTTTGTTTCTGTATAAAAATAGAGCTATGTTTGGTATACATTATCAGGATGCCTATGATATTCGTACTAATAACATAAATTATCCACCTCATCGATTAACGTTATCGGAAAAAGTCCCAACTATATGGGTGTTAAATTTTACAATAAATTAGACAATGCGATTAAGAATGCACCTACAGAGAAATCGTTTAAGATAAAATTTAAAAAATTGCTTTTAGACTTAGAACCATATAGCTTAAGCGAGTTCCTGGAGATGTAATAATTGAGAAGAATGCATAGAGCATGGGATAAAATTTATTTTCTATTGACGTCATTTTATTTTGTTTGCATTTTATATCAATTTAATCTGAAATAAAGATATGTCTATGTCTATGTCTATGTCTAATTATTTAAACCGTCCTTGATTCTCATTCATTTTGCGGCGGCGCTGTTGTTACGCTTATTCACTACTGCTTGTATGATTCCTTGGGAACTCGATCATACTAAAAAAGAACTTAACATCTTCTTATAATGAATCGTTCAAGGCCTGCTACAGATATTTCATTTAAAAGCTTAATGACTAATTAGAGTGTAACGGTACCATTTATGGCGGAAGATGGTGACTAAAAAACGTCTTAATAAACTTAATAAGCTCCTTTCTTTGTTTTACATAAAAAAATTAAATGAAGCCTGATTTTCCGTTTTTATAATCACTATTCATCAAAAACTTGATCCTATAAATATCGGACGGGTCGGGTTGGGTGCGCGAGAATGGGTATGTGGAATGTGAAGTTGGAATTGAATGTTGGGACGAGAACTATGTAACAGGGTGATCACGTACAATGCCTCTTAACTTTTTATTTTTCATACTTGAGAAACATTAAAAAGATCACTATACATGGTTTTTGAAGTAGCATTTGAAATGGGAACCAATCTCATTTTAGGACTGTTCATTTACAGGGGGGGATCAAAAAGTTTTCGTTTTAAATGGGACATCCGGCATATTAATTGATTTTTCAGTAATGTAATACACCGTATACCCTAATTCAACTGTTTCGATATATGTATTGACATTTATTGAAAATTGGCAAGACTCAATATTATCTAAAAATGCAGAAATGAAAGAAAATCGAGATTGCTATGGAGAATAAAAATGAATCGGGTTATCGGTTCTTTGTTTCCCATAGCAATCTCGATTATTTCTCAATTCAATTGATTTTGGGGATAGGGTATAAATACATATAAATTACCTTCAGAATTTGACCCAAAAATAAGACAGTGCATGGGTCCAGGTATGCTTTGTTTGATAGATACAGGGTGTTAAAAATAAATATTTAATTATTTTTTGTTTTCAAGATATTTCCGATATGGCTTGAGTAATTTTAGTGAAATTTGGTCCATGAAAAATAGCATATATTTTCGGGTGCTCTAATAATGTCTAACAAAAAATGGGTACGACATTGACTTTTTCACATTTTAGTAGCACAATTTGTTGGAACTTTGAATCACTAAAAATAACATCGCTTAATATTTATTTGAATTCAACTTCGTTTAAAATATTAAGGCATTTTTTCAAACATCAAGTTTAAAATAAATAATTAAAAATTCTATTATGCTATTCACACATTTTTATTACTAATATATGTGCTACTTTAGGTATTTTTCATAACCCAAATTTCAATAAAATTACTAAAGCCGTCTCGGAAATCTTGGAACCACAGAAAGAATTTGCAAAAATAATCGGTAGGAATGGGGTCACTATCATCTTCTAATAGCACATTGCTATCAATGTTAATGAACTCGCCCAAATCATTGTTATCTAATTACAAACTTCCACAACATCAATATTCTCTTTCAGACTCAAAACGCGACATTTTCGTGCCATTGTTTACGATTATGACGGCTGCTGTCGGGGAATCACGCATACTTCCATTCGGCGAAGTCCTCTCGCGCTGCCACGCATACACGATTGGTTGCCGGTCTGTCTTCAGAGAGTTTTTTCATCGTACTTATTCGTGTCCCAAATACTTTTTCTTAAAGGAGGGTTTTCGCACTCTTTATGAATAAGGCATGTCCGCGTCTGCCCAAAGGAGAGAACAAACCCGAACAAACCCAAGACAGGTCGATTTTCATGAAATTTCATATACCTAGTTCCGGACTATGAAAAAATGTCCGCGTAATAGAGATATCCGCTTATCAGAGATGTCCGTTATGAGAGGTTCCACTGTATTAACATTTTAAATATCCATATATTGTATTATAAGGAGAAGAAATTTATTCGAATAAACTATCGAACATAGTTTGAGCATGATATTACTTGAATGCGCAATACTTGGCTACTACACTTCGCGGTCTATGGTTTTTATTTTTAAATTCTCGTGAATGGATTTGCCAAAAAGTACAATCATGCGAAATATTTGGACAGTTTCATCCATTTAAATGCATAGGTTGACTGGTATATATTTATATTATTTCCTGATTAGGTTGCGTTTTTATTACCTTGGTTCCGCATCCTAACAATTATCGCCTTATCTCAAAATATTTATATACAAATTCTATCAAAAATTAACCTTTTACTGATAAAAATCAATTAGGTCATTCAAACGATTAAGAAATTAATGTTTTTTTTTTAAACTGCTGCCAAGAACTGTAAAAATTAGTGGTAAACGACCAAGAAAACCAACATGGGGAACAAAAGATTAACCGTGGTTAAACGGGTATTTAATCACTTTTGTAAACAAAATTTATTCAAAAAATGGTGGTGTTTGTAACGAGAGAAATAATCGGTGTTATAGCCCCCTTTCATCATTCTGAGGCAGACAGCCATTAAATTTTCGCACCCAATTCGATCTTGATCATCAAAACTCGATCCCATAAATATTTAAAAGCTTAAAATCGATTCTGTTTATCGATGTCGTTTTAATTTTGATGATGAGAAAGTATATTAAAGATTGGAAGAGTTAACGAGAAGAGAAACGTAGAGATGAAAGATAAAAACAGTATTATGGTAAGATAGATGACACAAAGAATTTTAGTTTACGACATTTCGAGCTAACTGTCTTAACTGTCGACTACTTTTTTATATAAAATCTATGAGGCGTATGTTATCACCGCCCTGAGGCCCGGTGTCCCAATGAGTTGTTAAGTTACCAATCAGATAAAATGTGACAGAAGTCTGTAAAGTCATAATAAAGCTGTTAATTTTGTGTGTCTGATAAACGACGGCTTTTACATTACTAGTTTAATTTTTATTAGGTGTAATTTATATTGGTGACTTTTGTCGCATCCTGCCTGGCTACCAATTAACTGTACCATTGATAAAACCGGCCCCTTAAAGCGATAATTAATCGCTAAGAAGGTCAAAAATAAAAAAAATCCTGCTACCCCCTCACCAAAACTATGTATTACTTAATGATATGTACTTATTTTAATTGGTGATTCCTGAACCAATTTTAAGTCGAAAAGTTCATATACATATCGATACATGCATCGAATAACATTGTAAGTGACAAATCGTATTTTTAAGGAGAAGACATAAAAGGTTCGGATTTAATACTTTACCGTGATACTACAGGCAAAATATCAAAATTATCAGATAGAAATGTGATGAAAGAGGCATTAAAAAAAAATTAAGCTAAAACCCAAATTTTAGGTTTGAAACATTGAAATTTATGTTGAACTCTGAAATTGGTCAAAATGTCACTTACAATGTTATTTGATTTGTGTATCGATATATGTCCTAAAATGTATTTTGTCGATGTACAGGGTGTTAAGGGGGGTTTATTAAAATTTCGGGGGGGGGGGTTATTAAATTTGTGGCTTATATGATATACAGGGTGTCCCAGAATATGTGGGCAATCTCCCGGGTTCAGATAGAACACTTAAAAATAATAGGAGAAGTTCTTATAAATTTTTCTTCCTACGGCCTCCTATACGAAGATACGGGCCCATAACGGACGTCCCTGGAAATCGTTGTTATTAAGTAATCTTAAGTACTAGGTGTAATTTAACAATTTTTTAGTATAATGGTTACTAGATGAGTCTCCTTAAAATTCGCCCTTTTAAGCACATTTGGCTTATTTAGTTTGCCAGGGACAGACTAGACGTCAGTGGCGGCTCGCAACTAAGAACGTAGGGTCGGCAGAAAAACTGCCGGAGGCAATGCGTCGCAGGTGGAAAAATTTCAGGGCCACGCCCAATGTTTAAAAAAAAATCACCTATTTAATACTGTCTTATTTCATAAATTAAATTAGATTGCATTTTTTTTATATTGTTTGTTAACTCAGATAGAACAATTTAATATACGATAACAGGTTTTTAAGATGCGTTTTAACGAACCTAATTGATGTAAAATTCGAAAACAATTGAATGACAAGAATCCTAAGAATTTTTAAGAAGTATGACAGTGACATGCCTGTCTAAACTTGTTTATAAATTAGTTCTAAGCGACGATCTTTTGATGTTGCAAAGTGATTAATAACGTCATCGTAATATTAACAATATCAGATTTGTCCTTAATATTATTACTTACAGTATTTGTACCGGCTTCGGTTTCCATCATCTGCATATTTCCCTCCACACTACCACAAGTCAAGTAACTTTAACACTGAATTTATAAATTTAAGAAAATAGTCCGTATATCTCTTTAAAAAATCGAATACAAACCGTTACGAATCGAAATAATTAACCACTGATTTTGTTTCCCTCTCGCGAGAAAAGTCGGAACTACGTCACACCTTGCGTCTCGGATTTGGTAGCCGGTATTATTTATTTTTTATGAATAAGAATACACTGGTTGCATATCGTCAACAACAGAATATGTTTCGTTTCCAAACCAATTAGGTGGTGATATTTCAAGGTCATTCGGCTCCGGTCTCTTGACAACTACTATGTCTACGAGGGATTCGAATAGTAATCAAAGAATAGTAATCTTGGAGATGCCGCTACAGGGGATATTTGAAAACAATACATTTATTAAATTGTTAAATTGTTAAATATACGATAATTTATTGAATATTACAAATATTATAATTGAATTGATTGAATAACGAATTATAATAAGATAAAAGATAAAAGTATAAATGAGCGGGTCGGCTCCGCAGACCCTGCCGCCCCTGGCGGGCCGCCACTGCTAGACGTAACACAAAAAATGTTTTTTTAAACCCTGTATGATGAAGGAACAACAATAATATTTTAGCAACAATGAGGGAATTTTACGAACATAAAACAACAACCAATATTGAACAAAAATATATTTATTTCGAAAACGGTTCATTTTATAGACATTGATCAAGAGTACCTTTTTCAGCTTAAGGTTTAGAATATCAAAAAATATTTTTGTCGTTCCTTCATCATACAGGGTGTTAAAAAGAGCATTTTTGTGCTAGTCCGTCTCTGGCTAAAAAAGCCAAATGTGTTTAAAAGGGAGAATTTTAAGGAGACTCCTCTAGTCACCATTATACTAAAAAAATATTAAATTACACCTAGTACTTAAAAAATTATTTAAAAACAACGATTTCCAGGGACGTCCGTTATGGGCCCGTATCTCCGTAGGGGAGGCCGTAGAAAAATTTTTTTATAGGAACTTCTCCTGTTATTTTTAAGGGTTCTATCTGAGCCCGAGAGATTGCCCAAATTATGAGGGGGGGGGGGGGGGGGGGGGGTAGAATTAACCCCTCCCCTGGCTGCGCCACTGATTTGCCATATCGCTCGTAATATATCTGTATAATTACTGGAAGGTACCGGTACTTGAAGTAACGGAAATGCTTCATTACATAACTTAAATGATAAATAATAAAAATGTAAAATCTTCAATTCTTCTTTGAAGCAAATTTCTTATTAAACGGCAATTTCTGGTTACATTGTCCATAAATATGCAATTCTACGATGCCAATAGTAATTCAAAGTTACTGTTGAAGTCAAAATGGGTACTGTAATCGTAACATCCTACCTACACTGTAATTTTAAAATAAGCATTTCCCCATTCCCAGATATGAGTACCATCAGTGGCGTAGAAGTGTATCGCATTTTAAATTTGAAAAAAAAAATTTCTACATACCGTTCTGTAAGATATTATAGTTATTTAAGTATCAAGGGTACTAAGTAGATGATTATTCCCCGAGGGTATATATATCTATATAGTACCCGTGGTGCATACAAACTTTTATGTCATACCAGTTCGTTTTAAATTAAATATTTTTTTTAAATTTAATTTGACTTACCAATTTTTTATTTTTACCTGCGCCATTACCTTGACATTATTATAGCCGGCGTTTTTGTTACTAGGGAGATAAGTATTTAAATGTTTAATGTGTCACAGTTAAAAATTAAAAATTGTTGTGAAACAGTACCCGTATCCCTCTAACAACACGCTTAAGAATTCGCTTATTACCTTCAAGAACTTACAAAACATGTCCATGCAATTTATAACACGTCAAATTAGGTACGGCTCGGTAATAGCCAAATAATCTATCAGTTTAATCATCAAAATTACTCCTTTCATGTAATTTGCGCTATATACCAATCCTAAACATACTTTCCGAGCCTAATATCTGCATAATCAAGGAATAGTTAAAATATAAATACACAAATCAACATCAAAACCATATTTGCATATTTTGACATAACTGTACCACATTCCAACACTCTAGACACGACGAACAAACATCTCCCTTAGTATTAAATACATGCATGTATCGGAGTGACACACAATATATCCGTTCTTTGTCACACCTGTTAGCAAAGAATATTTAAATGCATTTTAAAACACTGAAAATGAATAATCAACGAGGGTAAAACATCTGTACAGTCGACCTGTCTATTTTCACCTACATTTGACCTATGGCGCATGATTGTTTAGCGTTCCATCTATAATACCTAATAGCCAGTCAAGCGGCAGGTCCCGACGGGCATCTCGCCTTTCTATTGGCCAACTAATGCTCACGTGCAATCATTTCGGTCCAAAACACCGGGTTTAATACCATTGTGAAGAGATTCTCCAAACTGTGTGTTACGGAACGACAGGGTCGTACGGGCGAGTGAAGGGGCTTTGCAATCATTAAAGTCAGGGACTTTTCTTAGTTACCAGGGCAGGTCAACTCATATATTAGAAAGTGAGCAGTCTGCACCGACAGTTTTATAACAGTTTATCCTACCAGGGCAGGGTATCTCACATAAAAGATTAGTGAGCATTCTGCACCGACAGTATTACCAGGAACTACCATTGTTAAATTACCAGAAACTACCATTGTTAACTTACCAATTTTACTACCAGTTTAACGTCTAAGTACTGAGTCATGACAGGTCGTATCACACAACAGATTAGTGAACCATGTGTTAACGATAATTAGTACTAAGACTACCATGTAAGTAAGCCTACCATCACAGATTGTATATACAGTAGAAGTTGTACTTTCTGTACTTTATTACCAACCCGAAGATAATACATATATTTTACCTTACAACTTGTTTAACCTTACGAAACCTTTAAAACCAACCAGCGACCAAACCTAAGGAAATACAGTACTAACCCAGTGAGTCCGAGGATTGAACCACCCCGGACCCATCAAAAATGGAACAAGGTTTTGAGATTCCCGACGACATCGAAAAAATGGCTGAAAAGGCAACGCAAAACCTGTTAACCGAAAAAATCCAGAGACTCGTACGACAAAGTATATGACCAATTTTTGAAGTAGCTGTCAGAAAATGTTGTAGAAAACATTAACGAAACTGTGCTGTTGGGGTAGTTTATTGATCTATCTGAAAATTTTTATTTTGTTAATAAAGAATAAGTTAATCGAAAACTGTTTTATGCGTCTTAATGACAGCGCGGGCCATAATGTGTACTTTATGCGAGCACTGGAATTAAGTAATCCATTATGTAGATGGTATCTAAGATATGAAAACACAATAATGCACTGGTATGACATAAAGAAAATTCTGTCTTTAAACCAGCTTAAATCTCGAGTACGATTCTGTTTAATTTTAATTCAGGTTAAAATGAAAATACCAGTAATCAATCACATCAATATTTGACAGCGTTTATAGTTTTTCTCAAATAATTTTTCCGTTGAATATTTCTAATCGCTATGAGTTGTTCGGTTGAGGAAAAAGTTACAATGATTAAATGGTACTACGGCAGAAATAGTTATCAAGTGGTATCCGACTTATTCTCAGTAGATTTTCCTAACCGATCTATTCCAGATAGATCAACAATAAGACAAAAAATTTAAAAAAAAATTGAATTTAAAGGTAAAGATTGTTTCACGAAAAATGGATATAACTTAATGACTGCAGTAAAAGTACCTGTGGCGATCCCATTATTTATGACCGTTTGTTATTATTATGTGGAAAGGACCGGATTGTAATAATTATAATTAAATATAGGCACATCAGGTAGGTTAGGTTGCTTAATTTATATTTAAATATCTTTTTGTGGTAAAATTTGTTAGTTTTTATTTCTTGCCGGAAGAGTTTAGTTGTATTACCGATATTATTTTACCAAACGTATAAAAAAACAGTATGTGGCGTCCATGGAAAAACATTGATGGTGCTTCTTCTAGTGTTGCAGTGAAGAAAATGCATTTATCTCTCGATGCTAGGGAAATTGTAAAAAGAGTATATACTTCTATACTCAACACTATCTATAGAATGACATTATAAATGTAAATAAATATGACTAGTAATATTTAAAAAAAATGTTATTTCATTTGATTACATTAATATAATCATATCATTACTTGTTTTCCTTAGTCCGTCCCTTCATACTTCACTTGTTTATTACCAAGCTCTTGTCGACACAATGGGACCGACCTAGTAAATCATTAAGTCGTATCCAAATTTCGTGCAACGTACTTTACCATTGCTAAATAAAAACTCAATTTCAGCAGTTTGCGATAGAATCCCGCTATACCAACTGCCCAATGTAAGACGGGAAGTTTTATAATCGCTTAGGATATTGCTCGGCGGCTAACGGAGGGTTGTTTGGGCATGTTCTTAAACATTAATCAAAATAATTTCTACCACTGTAAATATTATTATTAAATTTTGTAAAAATTTATCATTACGTTTTTGGTTGTTTAAACGGCCCTTTAATTCCTGTCGAGAGAGTCGGTGCGGCGAGGTTAACTAAATCTCGAGTCAGTAATGAAACTTTTCACCGAGGTTTGTATACTATTTTCTTTACAACCACATCTAACATCCACTTCTTATTATTTTCAATTAAAATTATTAATGAAAGATAAATGTCATTTTGACTTTTCCATTGAAAAATTAGACAGAAATTTCAAATAACCCCAAGTGGCAAAAAAAAGTAACGTAGGTAATAATACACATCAAGGTGGCAAATATCATTTTTTGAATATGGTTTCCATGTCACTAAACAATATATTACTTTAACAACAGAAAAATGCTATCAGATGAGGAATTTGATTTTTGTTGCTACTCCACCACAAATTCGAGAAGCAGCAAAAATAGTAGAAGAAGATCTTCTGCCAAGTAAAAGCCGATCGAGATATGACAAGGCATATAACTGTTTCAAAGAATGGTTTACGGGAAACAAAGTTCAAAATCCTGATTCTGAGTCGGCGCTACTAGCTTATTTCAGTGAAAATGCCAAGACAAAGAAGATATCAACAATTTGGTCACAATATTCAATGCTGAGGATCGCTCTATCAATTAGGGAAAAAGTAGACATATCTAAACACGCAAAGCATTTTTGTGTTCGTATATTATTTTGAGATATCGATTTTTAAAAATATTTAAAAAAAATTATTTACTTTCCACTCGGGTGGAAAGTAAAAGAAAAAAAAACGTCTACTTTCCATCTCTCAAAGATTGTAGATGAAATGTCATTATTACATGCATAGTTGTAAATAAAAATATGTACATATTCGTTTAAAACTAACATAAGACGAATGAATTATTATTACTTTCATCGCGACGCCAATGCACAGACAGACACGTGTATTCTAAATCTAAATCATAGATTACATTTTTGTATGTCTTAGACACACCTTAATAAAAATTTCATAAATAATATCTATATAGTTTTTAAATATTCAATAACAGCTAAATAACGATAATTATCTAAAATGTCTAACACACATCGCGCCTAATTTTAATAATAAGCAATTTGCATGTAGAAATTAAAAAACTATCACTTAAGTGGATACGTACAATATTTCTGAAATCTTCTTTGAAGTATCGCGATATCAGCCAGATATGAAGAGAAATACTGGATTTATCGTCTCATACCAGCCAGATCTAGTCATTACATTGCCGCATTTAGTCGTTCTTCCTCCTAAATGCATGAGCGGTGAAACATGTTGCATTTCAGGGTGTCTCATTTTCGACCCTGTCTGTGGGTATTAGAGTTATTCTCAAATATAGAATGTTGCGATTTTTTCCTTTAGTGTCCCACTATTTAACGAAACGAAAGATTTTAAAGGGCGATTTTGAAAATCTTTGCTTTTTAATCACCACTCCGTTACGCGTGAACTTATCAGAAAGCTAAGAACTGATATTGCTATTGTTTAAATTAATTGATCATACTTTGGGCTTTACGAAAATGTATAGTTTAGTGATTTATATTCAAAAAGAACCTCAAAATCTGATATTTTTAATAATTTACGGTACTTATAACATTACAGAATCGGATATAGTCATGGACGGACACGCAATCCCACTGGCTTCATCTATTAATTTGCTGGGCGTCAACTGGGAGGAAATATGTCTAACCACGTTGTGGCAATCGCCAAGATAGCTTCTCATAAACTTGGTGTACTCTTCCGAACCAGAAAGCTGTACACACCTCAACAACTTTTGACACTCTACAAAGCCCAGATTCCACCATCACTACAGTACTCTGCTGTACATGTCTGGAGCTCTGCACCCAAATATACTATTCGGCTACTGGACTCCATCGAAAGGAGGGCCATTCGTCTGATTGTAGACCACGAGCTGACGAAGAACCTCGACAGCCTAGAACATCGAAGACAGGTTGGGGATTTGACTCTCTTTTACAGATATTTTCATGGAAAGTACTCGGCTGACCTTGCCCTCTTAATTCCGCCCAGAGCGGCGAATAGCAGAAATATACGACGAACCACTGCCGCCCATTCATATGTTGTTAAACTTAGTACTCCTCGAACTTCATTGTTTAAGAATTCTTTCATTTGGAGGACTTCATCCTTATTGAACGACCTTCCCGAGGTCGTTGTTTCCAACGAATATAACCTCCAGCGATTCAAAACCAACATAAATCGCTTTTTGCGCACACGCACCACTCCCAGAGTGCCCTAAAGAATGTTTCCTATAGTGCTTGTGTTTGATCATGAAAAAAAAATAATGGTCAATTTATTAGAACAAATTAAAAATTTTTACAGCTATTCTAAATTAAATTGGAATATGTAAAAGATGCCAACATTTTTTTAATAAATTGACCATGGCCTACTGTTAAAAGTAAAGTAATTTATCACATATTTAGGTTAGCCATGGCAAATTTGACACCGGGATCGTTCATTTCGTTAAAATGGGACACCCTTTACATTAAGTTTAGTAAATTATCTTTAAAAAAAATATCGAATCCTCTTAAAGTCCCTATTAATAGTGCGTTAAACTCTTCTCTTCCATCTTCCATCCTTCTTCTAATGACTAAGTTTTTCTAAGATCTAACGGATAACACGTTACAAGACTATATCTACCCAAATCGTAAATTCCCATAAAAATCCAACAAATTAGATTTTTTATATTGCTTTACCGACAGTGTTATTAAAAATTAAAAATAATGATCCTACATGCCTTCTTATAGAAGTCGAACATCGGTGGATAATTTAATGACCGGTTTCATCCTCGACGGACCCCCTAATTTGGAAGACTCTATTTTAAAATAATAGTTTATCGGATTTATATTAATATCGCCTTTATATTGGAATTCTATATAAGCATTATAATGTGATTTTATAAATTTGCTCCGCTCCTCAATGCTAACAGTTTCTAGCTGTAGCAATAAAAAAATGTGATTATTGCCATACACAGTTTATATTTCATTTACTGGTTTACTGACGGAGACATTACAGTTTCCTGGAAGTTCACTATCGCAATAAAAGTCTGCATTAAACTGAAGAAGGTTTGCTATAGAATTTTTCTAAATGGATAGTTAGGCATTTGACAAGGTGTGGCGTGAACATTAGAATCTTTTACTGATGGCACTATCATTGGAAATAGCAACCTCGAGGCTACAACTAAAAATATATTAAACAAGCTAATTATTGAACTATTGCGAATAATTGTGTTTGATCATAAAAAAAACCGTTAAAGATAGAAGGATGCAGTTTTCGCAGCACTGTGCTACTTTCTTGTGAAACAAAAGATGTCCCAATTAGAATTTTTCTATGCCTCCTCGTTTTCCATATACGGGATGTTTTTGAGAATTTCACATTTTGAGACATCCCCTATATTTCGGTTACTCTGTAACCGAACAAAAAGAAATAAGATGTTCTCATTGTAGTTTATTACGTAGAATCCAGTGACGTGCTCAGATTTTTTCTTCGTTTAATAGTTTTCAAGAAAACAACAAATTAGCTTTTTTTAAATGTGTCACCCTATATATTTTTTAATAATGTAATTCGGTTTTTAGCAAGCTTCTAAGAAATTTTAGTCTTAATATTATGCCCGTTTACGTTTTTTAAAAATATACAATTTTCTTGAGTATGCTATGACGGGTATTGAACAAAAACAAAAGAAAACAGTCAGTTGTGTCCTAATGAAAAATTCTTCTGTCTGTCAGAATATTCAAGTTCTATAAGTTGTTTTATAATTTCTCTTTAATAGTATCTAAATATCAATGTGTCCTAATTATTACAGCCAATGTAAACTAAAATATGGCATACTCGTTTGCTATATCCAGTGTAACGAAAATGCAGATGGAGCATTAGAAGTGTATTTCATGTATATGAAATTTATAAAATCTTTTTTCTATTTGGGTTTCATAATGGCTACATTATGAAATGCCAAAAAGTTGAATAACCTGATACTTTATGGAACTGACATTTAATTTTTTTTATCTGGCGGCAAGGATGGTTCGAATTTTAGGCTTACTTTGATTTCGTTGAAATTAGTTTTCTTGGTATTATGGATTCTACAACAATTATTTATAGAAAATTTTAAAATACTAACCTTTAACCTTGCAAATAGATCATTTTTACTAGATATTTATGTGAAATACCTATACTCGGAAATATATAACATGCTGACGGTCTCGTCAACTAATTTCTAGCCACAACTATAAAACAACATAACCTAAAAATAATAGAAATATCTTCCAGTTTATGCTCTATTTCTAAAGTTTTATTCAATAAAGTATTATTATTATTTTTAGTTCAATATAGTATTATACACATTACTTTATCTATACATATTTATAGTTACTGTAGACATTTCCTGGGCATTAATTGTTATTCCTGTCAGATTCTGTGTCGACACAATATTTTGTTCAATAGTATTATTTATTATTTTGTTCAATATTTTGAAATTTGTTCTGCTCGCACCATAACTCAAAGTTTTGCATATTCTTTTTAAAAGTTTTTCTAGATTATTTTCTGCAATTTCTCGTCTTTCTGACGGAGTACAACTTTTTTCCTGACTCATTTTTATTAACTTTAATAATATATTTATTTTTAATAATGCCATATGGGAAGAAGCTTTGTTGTGTTCAATTATTTCTATCATGACCAGTGGCGGAACTTCAAAATTTGCCCCCCCCCCCCCCCCCAAATTATTTATTTGGCCCCCTCGCTATAAAAGGATTTAAAAAGTGACCACACTATTCTTTTCTGAATAACTTTATTGTTTAAAATTACTTTTAAACCAAATTTCCAGGAAATATTTACAAAAGTATAAGTTCTCGTAAAATTAATTTAAAAATACATAATAAGATCGAATAATTAGAATATCATACAGGGCAGGTTAAAATTAGAAGTTACTTTAAACAAGTCGCAAAAAAAGTTTTTTCTTTCCTCAAATAATTTAGACTCACAAGCCCCTCCAAGCATCAATTTAACGAAAAATACCATAAATACCGGTTTGACTAACACGACAGGGTATTTTCGTAACTTTTCCTTGTATGACCCTTCAAAACGAAGTTTGACCCCCAAACCGAAGTTCTGGGTCCACCCTTGTGTTAAATCTTCTTATATTCTGACCAAAAAATATGTTAAGAGATTTTTTGATATTTCACTCGATTAACCATTTATAACTACTTTTCTGACCAAATGTTTCTAAGCAGTTAATAACTGAATATCACAATGTTTAGTCATCAGTTAGCCATTGAAACAGTCATTGTATAAAATGAAACATAAATTATATTTGAATAAAAGGAATATATTTCAACTTACTAATAATAATAATCTACAAAAAAAATTATTTGAAAAATTGTTCAATGCATTTCTGTAAATGTATTTTCCCTAAATTGAACCATTGACAAACTTTTCAATTAATTTTGTTTGTAGATTAGTATATTACTAGTAAGTTATTCTTTTGATGTTAATAATTCTCAGTAAGAAATAATTCTTTGAAAACTTAGCACCGCCAAATAAGTATAAAAATATTATTTATAAATAACAAGTGCTGTATTTAGACCAGTTTGCTGTCGCTCCGGAGCACCTATTTCGTTGCTCTAGGGATATTTTATATTTTTAATTCAATTTCCTTAAATTATTTGTTTAGGAATAGGAAGTTTGCATTCAATAAAAAATACCTACGGTGTCATAAAACCTTTAAAACGTTGTAGTTGTTAATTCCTTGTTACTATAAACATTATCCAGGATCTATTTTCCTGCTAGGCCCGGTGGGTCTGGGCCTGGTGCCCCACTTTCAGAGGAGCTCAGCACTTGGCTTGCGCGACACTATCTTATTCAACACAAACAAGACAAAAACTTAAGTTATTTGCAAAACGAATAGGTACCTATGCTTTTTTATTACAACAAAAAATTGTAAAGGTTCTTAAAATCTAAGGCGATCGGCAGATGTGTAGGTACTCTTTTCTTGATGATAGTATAAAATCATAATAAATTAGTGTTGCGTAAGAAAAATACTCTTTTTGAAGTGGCGAAGGGCCTCGCATTCCGTAACGGGAGGCCACTTTGGGCCGAGGGCCCCCTAGACGCCTGGCCCCCCCCCTGCGATTCATGGTCTTGCTGCATAGTAGTTCCGCGTTCCTGATCATGGCATATTTGATACTTGTAACATTTTATGAAATTGTAAAAGTATTGCCAAACCAAAAAGAAAATATTAATTCAAATGGAAAAAATCTACTATATTTTTTTAAAGTTTTTCGGACTTTAAAGACCCAAATAGAAGAAGTGTATTATAAAATACACGGTTCATAAGAAAATTAGAGCACTTGTACTTTAGAAAACACCCCGCTTCGCGGGTCGTTTTCTAAATTAAACGTGTGCTCTAAGATATTGTCTTATGAAACTTATATCTTAATATACTATTAGGCTACACGCTACATATTTATTAATTTAAATCATTGGTCAGTATGACTAACTTTTTAACAGTTATGTGTCATAAGATTTAAGAAATTAAATTTTGAAGTATTTTCCTTTACTAGGTAAACATATGGTATTTTTCATTTGAAAATTAATTCAGAAAGAATTTATAAACTTGTTCCTACATAAATGTTGAGGCGTTATTGAAAATTAGTAGCTTTGAAATGGTCCTACACAAATTCTTGCGATCATGTGTGCGTGAATGTACTTAGCATGATTTAATTCTGATAGGCGTTACACGGTGATATTAATAGATATAACGCAGGATGTAGGACGTAATATGATTTCAATTAATTTAAAACAAGTAAATGATTTATAGAAAAGCAATTATAAACTAACAACAAAAATTCTGGTAATTGGCAGAACAAGTACTTACATATTGGATCTTCTTAAAAAAAACATGACTGGTAAACTAAAGCGATCTAAAAAAAATACGTTCTTCGCAGCCGTTAATTGAATTAACTTTGTTGCAAAAATGTAGCCCAAGACATGATGGAATTTAAAATTTTAAACCCAGATGATTTTCCTCTAACTCTAAGTCTGAATTAATCTGTGAGCATATTAAAAATATTTCTACGGGATGTTCCGTCTGTGAATGATATTCCAGAGTGTCGTTTCATAGAGAAAAGTTCAGCATATATTTTTTGGTTCAGAGTGTTGAAATTATGAATACAAAGTGTTTCAAAATACATATTCCATCTCCTTTGTGGTGATTCGTTAACAAAAATCACACAAATAGGTCCTGACGGAACAATTTCCCAAGTAGCATTTTTGGACACATTATGATACATGTATCGTAACTATCGTTTCTGTTTCCGATCGTGTACATTTTAAATGGAACATTTACACGTGTTTTCAAGTGGTTGGTACTAGCCGTGACTTTCGCTGTTTCGATGAACAATCGAAACTTTTATCGAAAATGTTTCTAAACTGTTACTTATGTTTATTCAAAAATGACAGTATAAAGGGACGGGGCTATGTTAAACCATGCGCCGAACAATTAGGATACCTTCACTATTGTAAAATAAAAGAAAAATAATATGGAACAATAATTTCGCCATGAAGAATTCGTTATTAGTATATTTCCTTTAAGTTATTTTATTTCATATACCTAGTTATTGCACATAAGAACCAAAAAATCATTGTCGCAGTAAACTTTATCGTGCAGTTTAGTAATTTGGCTTTATTTTTTTAACGTGCCCTCGATTTATTTTCATTTACAGAAAAAAATATACTTGTCAAAAAAATAAAAATTAAAATATTATCAAAATTTTATTTATATCTTTTATAAATCTACTTAGCTAGGAAAATGGTACTTATCTAACAACTTTTGGCTTTGAGATTCAGAAATTTCATTAAAACTCATTTTAACAAAATAAAAATTCATTTCCCAAAAGGGCCGCTAGAAAGCAATAAATTATTCTTGTCCAAAATGGACTCAACACACAGTTTCTAGTCTTGGCTTATTTCTATAATGTTCCCATGATGCACAGAAAAATATAAGGTTTGTCAAGGTGGTGGTGAATGCCACAGAAAAAAAAGGTTTGCTTGTATGCACAGAAAACAAAGATTGGGTATGGACAGCCTAAGTCTGACGTCACGAGAGGAGCGCAAGGCATCTTTTAGTGATTTTTTACTGCGTATACATGTCTTTTAAAAAGCCCTATGTTTTTATTTTGAATGTGTTTTATGGTTCTGCTAATTTACATTTATTTGATTGATGAATCATTTTAAAGCATTTTTAGGTATCAGTCATCACTGAAATCAGTTCAGTAGTTTTTAAATTACTAAGTAATTAAAAAATTTCTGGATCCATTTGATGTTTACTGGGTATCCAAATAAAAGTCTTGCGTATCCAAATGGAACTCAAAAGTACGTTAAAATATGCCTTGGAGGCGTGGTTTCAAAAACCTTTCCAAAATAAAATGACATTGAAAATCCCATAAGAGATTTTTTAAAGCATCGGTACACTTTTATAAGGGATAAATAAGCAATTTCCTGATATTATTTGTCTATTAGATGTTATTATTGATGCATTTTCAGAAACAGATTGACGTAAGTGTTTTTTGAAGATTTTTAATCAACATCTTGTTTGAGGTTATGTTATTATTGTTTGCATAGGGAGAATTAAATTGTTATCTTTCTGTTAAAAACAGCTTATTGCACTGCATTTATCAACATAGAGTATGCCTATAGCCATACTTTATGTTGATAAATACAGTACAGTAAGCTTTTTTTACAGAAAAATATCAATTGAAATCTCGCTAAATAATAACATAACCTCAGTTCAGATGGTGATTAAAAATCTACCTAAAACACTTACTTCAATCTGTGGTTGAAAATGGATCAATAATAACAGCTAAAATATAAATAATATCAAGAAGTTGCTTATTTATCGCTAATAAACGTACACCGATGCTATAAAATATCTGTTATAGGAAATTCAATGCAATCTTGTATCTTACCAAAACTTTAAAAATTTTAACTAAAAATTTTTCGAAAAATATTTATCTTCGCGTGTCGTTAATGTATCGACACTATGGTTTGTAAAATTTATCGGAACAAGCACGTCTTTAAGTGTTTCTAGTAACTGGATTCGAAAATGTGTCGCACATATGTCTCGATACAACTTTATAATTTTAATCGAAAATATTTCGAAACGTTTCTCAGCAAAGAATGTGTGTCCAATTTGTGTCTAAAAATGCTACTTGGGATTAAAGATATGGGGCCCGAATCAAAGTAATAACCTTTTTTTTAGATATCGATTGTTAAATTTTTAAATAAATTCACATTTTGTAGAAAACGTAATAGATTTATAAGCGGCATGACGTAATAAATCACCGTGTCCCGTAACAAATATGTTACGAAAGTAATGACACTGCCAACACTGCTACCAAGAAAGAAAATTCATTGGTATGATGTTACCACCTGCAGAGCTAAATGGAATCATTACGATAGATTAATAATTGGAAAATCGACTTGGTCGAATGGTTGAACCGTATCCAAGATAAGGAGGGCCAGTTTTATTTTTTTCCTGGGTTTTTTTTGAGATCGAATTCTAAAGTAATCTGCACTTTTACATTGTCACTTTTCCCGCTCTATCTAACAGCGTTAATTGTGTTGTAATCCGATGAGTCGTCTTCGAAGGGCCTTTATCAACTTTCTTTTTTTAAATACGGTCCTGTTTTCCTGATATTGGAATTTGAGAGCTTTTTTCTTCCGAATGCAACGATGTATGACACATTGTGGTTTAATGATGTTTCGAGTGAGGATATTTTGGGTCACGGTCCTGTATTTTCCTAATTTTATAAATAATATCTCATAAATATGTTCTAAATTTTTTTCTTATGTTGGACTAGTTCAATAAATAACAAATAATTTAATAATAAACCGAAACCATAAATAAGTGAACAAAATACAGGAACATTATTTTAAACTTCTGTTGATTCGGGATTTAAAAGAAAAGTTTCCCTATTTTCCAAGTGTACCTATTGGGCACGATTCTTGGGGTAAGGGATCGTTGGCCCCTTTTTTACAGGGTCCATTAAAAAAATATATATAGTGGTTCTCAGGATACCCAAGAGTCACCAATTTAAGCACAATAAGTCATTACCATACTATGTATTAGGGTGATCCCTTTCTTTATCATAACCCTGTATATTTTGCACATATGTAAAAATATACTTATTCATATATGTATTAACTGGAAACATAGCCCCGGGTAGGATAGAATAACTTATGTCTCAAAACCTTTGAATCTTGTCAAAATTTATTGACTCTGTGTATTAAAAACCATTTTAACGGTACAATTTTATGAGGCCTACCAAAAACCCAAGTCAAGTAGACTTAAAACAGTACCGAACGCTGGCATATATCAAACTTTTAACTCCAACGAGCCCGGAAAGAATGGATGTTTTGTATTTAGGCACGCCACGCGAAACAATGAGGTCTTTGTTTCGGAAATTGAATTTTAAAAGTTTGTTTGATGTAATTATGTTGTAGCCGTAATTAGTTTCGTTGGTCATGATAGAAACGAACAGAGATCTATAGTTTACAAGCTGGTACGTTGTTTTTATAACTGAATTAAATTCGATCAAACCGTAATTTATGTAATATTTAATTGAAATTGCGAGTACAAAGTATATGGATGTTGTAAATTACCTAGGTATAATAAATTAAATTAAAAAAAATTACAATGAAATTCCGATTAACTTGATTGAATTGAAATACTTCGATCTATATTTGAAAAGAAATATTGTTTCGATCCTTTTTTTAAATACCGACCTACTTTCTTAGTTCTTTGGGTTTGTCATATTCTTTGACTGCGTGCAACTGCAAGCTCATCTAATGAGTTAAAAGCATTTTTCTCTGGTCCATTCCGTCTTTCAACGTCAAAACACGAACGAACAGTGGCTCTGATTCCAGTATAGATTTGCTATAAATCTATTCGTCGATTATTTATTAATCTTCGATTTTGGTGAATAATATAAGAACTTCACTGTTTTTTAAATTGCATTTTTGGGTGTGGGAATACTTGCTTACCAACCAACAAAGTGTAGTCACATGACATAACCAATAAAGCTTCATAAATAAAATATAAATTCGTAATAACATTGCTGGTGTGTCATGGCGTAGGTGCACCTAGCGATAAAACATTATCAACTTGCTCGTTTGCATCCAATAGCGATAAGTTGGAATAACGCACAATGCATAACAATAATGATGTTCGGACTGTAATATTGGCTATTTCGAAAGCGTTCTTTATTACTAGAGAACGGATTATATTATAACGTATGTCCCATAAGTCCCTGCATAAATTTCAACCAATTGTTTTTTTATAATAAAATATATTTAAATAAGGTTGTTTTAATACATAGTACTTAATTGTTTCATAAGCAACAAAATTATGAACTTAAATTAAATATAGAGGACCATGGTCTTTAGACGCAACTTTCTGCGGATACCTAGCAATAGGTTTTGAACTGCATTTATATCGATTTCTCGGATTTTTCTATATACACCGTGTCCCAGATAAGTAGGGCCAGTACGGGGATCTCGGAAACCGTAAGAGATACGAAGTCCGTTAAATGGAGGTAAAGTTGCGCATTTACGTGCCTAATAATATACCGTTTAGAAAGTTTTAAAAGTCCGAGTAGTTCCGGAGATATCCGGAAAAAACGAAATTCAGAAAAATCGTTTTATTTTTTCCCTGGGTTTTTTTGAGATCGAATTCTAAAGTAAATTACGCTTTTACATTGCCACTTTTCCGCTCTATCTAACAGGGTTATTTGTTTTGTAATCCGACGAGTCGTCTTCGAAGGGCCATTATCAACTTTCTTTTTTTAAATACGGTCGTGTTTTCCTGATATTGGAATTTGAGAGCTTTTTCTTCCGAATGCAACGATATATGACACATTGTGGTTTAATGACGTTTCGAGGGTTTTTTGAACAACATCAGGAGATTTTGGGATACGGTCCTGTATTTCTCCTTATTTTATAAATAATATCTCATAAGTAAGCTCTAAATTGTTTACTTATGCTGGACTAGTTCAATAAATAACAAATAATTTTATAATAAACCACAAATAAGTGAACAAAAATAATTCAATAATAAACTACAATAAGTGAACAAAAAACATACCAAAACAGTAATAAAACGAACAACGAAAAAAGTAAGGACCTACATAATCAGGTGTTCAAAATGATTTCCGTTATTATTATTATTATCCCGAGCTTCTTCCAAATCTATTTGGAGTTAGTTTAGGTAACGCGCAGAAGTTAAATTTTTATGATAAAAAATGGGCCTAATATTTTTGTACCTAAAATTCCATCCCACATATTAAATCCAAACCGATGTTGGTGTCTGGACTCTTTGTATAAATGCGAATTTTCTTCAACAGAATTTTGAAATAATTATTATTTGGGGTTTATTATTAACTTATTTGTTAGTTAATGAACTAGTCCAACATAGGTAAAAATTTAGAGCTTACTTACGAGGTATTATTTATAAAATTATGAGAAATACAGGACCGTATCCCAAAATCTCCTGATGTTGTTCAAAAACCCTCGAAACGTCATTAAACCACAGTGTGTCATACATCGATGCATTCGGAAGAAAGAAAGCTCTTAAATTCCAATATCAGGAAAACAGGACCGGATTTAGAAAATAAAGTTGATAATGGCCTTTCGAAGACGACTAGTCGGATTACAAAACAATTAACGCTGTTAGATAAAGCGGAAAAAGTGGCAATGTAAAAGTGCAATTTACTTTAGAATTTGATCTCAAAAAAACCCAGGAAAAAAATAAAACGATTTTTCAGAATTTCGGTTTTCTCCGGATATCTCCGGTACTAGAATTTTATAGCTTTCTAAACGGCATAATATTAGGAACGTAAATGCGCAACTTTACTTCTATTTAACCGACTTTGTATCTCTTACGGTTTCCGAGATCACTGTACTGGCCCTCTTTATCTTTTGCACGGTGTATATCCTACGTCGATGTGCTTCCCATCCTTCATCATAAACTTTTCGAGATAAAATAGCCCAAAAATCTTCTATGGGCCGAGCCTAGGGATGGTTAGGAATGGCACGTTTGGTCTGCTAACCAATTTTGAGTTTGTCTTGCATAGTGACAGGACCCAAGGTCTGGCCAGAACATAATATCGTCTCCCGCATGTTCTTCTTCAATAAAATTAACCAATTTCGTAAGACAACTTTCGATATACCTTTGACTAACCAGGGCTTCACCTCTTACTCGACCCACATATGGCCGGTATACACCCCTGGTGGAAATAGAGCACCATACTAACACTTTATCAGCGAATTTGGCCTTTTGTTTAAATTTGACATTATTAGGGACCTCTGCAATATTGTCAGTATAAAAACCATCATTTCCCTTGATTTCGGAGTTGCTTAGTGTGAAATGCTTTTCGTCATCCATAATTATCACCAGGTTGTTAGCAAAATATACTCTTCTTAATGCATGGCAGCATCTCGAGATTCTGGCTAGTTGGTTGGCTGTATATTTCGGGGCCTTCCTTCTGTTTCGGCATTTTTTGCCATTCCGCGATAGTCCCCGTGCTATGGTGTTCTAAAATGTTCAATATTGTCGTGCTGTTTTTATGTTGATGTACCAAGTATGTTTTTCGCCTTTCCTATCAATCTCTCTGATCTTAGTTTGGTAAAAATTCTAGGCCTCCACTTTTTGGAAGGTTCATACAAGGAATACCTTGCTCCCATTCAACATTTGTCCGATAAATGGTTCTACGCGATATATTTAGATTTTCAAAAATGCGTATTATTTCGGATTTAGGGACCCGTCAACTAAATATAAATACTTCCTCGTCCTCAGATATTTTTTAGAAAAAAAAAGTGTTATGTCACTGAGATTTCTCCATGTGGAGATTACCCTGCACAATTCTACATGAAAACGGTCTTCTACGTTTTTCTCGTCAATGAAATTCACATTGAAACTCATTATTATTAACATTTTGTTTCGTAAAAATTATAAACTAGGCTCTTGTGTTTTATTTTATAACAAACCGATAAATTGTTGAATGTAAAAACTTATAGTAGTAGCCTTTTAATTATAGTACGAGCCATACTTATCTTAATAATCTCGTTATATTGGTGATAATGTTCTTTCTTGTTACACTCATCTTCATCATACCATAATTAGTTGGTAATTACTCAGGATGTCCCTAAGTAGCTAAGTAGCTGCCCCTTTTCACTTTTAATTTAAGATATAAATCAATTAATGATTGATTATACTGATTAATCTGTACTTTATAAAGGGAACGTTAAAAGTTACTTACAGCAAATCTTTTTTTATATGAAACAAGATATTGTATGTCATGAGTAAAAAGAACATGGGAGGCAGTGGTACAACATGCAGTAGTCATGGCCCATGATACAAATAACTAAGGGTAGGTATCTAACCGTTCCAATTTTGTTTTTTAAAATTTCTTATGGAGGTTTATGCGGTGTTAGCGCTTTTAATTATATTTTAAAGGTATTAAAAGGTTTTACGCATTTAATGGTATGTGAAATGAAAGAATAATATATGACAAGTATTTACGTATATTAATTTCATAGAAATATAACACACATTACAGCTAAAATATCACTGAAATAAGGAAAGATTCCGACAAATTTTCAAATCATCGGCCGCGCCATTAAAACCGGTCGACGATAGCCGAAGCTGCTCGGTGACCCCTCTCCATTGCCACCAGCTGCAGCGTTGTCTTTTACAGTTGTAATATGGGGCTCCCCATATAAATTTTCAATTTTCAATCTGGATGTGGCCCTCAATCATAGGAAAGTAACGACCTTTTTTTCCGTACTCTTCTTACTCTGACACCGTTTTTAAATTATTTTAGTAGGGTTCGAGTCGTCAACCACATAGTGCCGTTTGCGGTAGTTTTTCATGCAAATTTTGAAAGTTCAACAGAATTTGTTCTTATTTAGTCGAGTGTGTTTATTAAAATGGATACCTGAATTTTCATAAAATAAGGTGCGCTGTGTTCGGTTATTATATGGATAACCTGGCAAAGAAATTTGATAGAAATATAAAGTGTTTCCGCTTTCCTAACGATAAAAACAAAAAATCAGGAAGGATACGGTTTTATTTATTTTGTTAACATTTACTTCTTCGTGTAGGGAAATTAAAATATTGTTTATTTAACTACTACAAAAATAAAATTTTATATATTTCTGTTACATTATATTACATTATTAAAAAATATACAGTGTGTCTACGTAAGTTGGCGGCATATGGGAAACTTTTTTATTACTAATTTTACGAAAAAAAAATTTTTCTTCATCAAAAGTTGTGCATGGTCCAAAACCTAAAATGCAACCATCAGAATCAGATGTTAAAATTTTTCAGTCAGTATACGAGGTTTGTCAAAAAATGTGATTTTTGCTCTAGAGTAAAGTACCTTTATTTTTGACAATATCAAAAATTATTATAAAGAAAAGATGTTTAGAATTAAAAATAGCTTTCAAATGTTCAACATTTTTTATTTACATTAAAATAATATGTTTTCCTACATTTTCTCTGCGATTACGTTGGAAATTTAAGTTTGCACATTAATGCATTACATTTAATAATTATAAATTTGATAAAACAATTCTAAATAAAGCCTACTTTAAATATCAGTTTTAAAAAATCACAGTACATCCTAGAGTAATTATGTATTAATGTGCAAACTTAAATTTCCAACGTAATCGCATTCTAAACATCTTTTCTTTATAACAAATTTCGATATTGTCAAAAATAAAGGTACTTTACTCTAGAGCAAAAATTACATTTTTTGACAAACCTCGTATACGACTGAAAAAATTTAACATCTGATGGTTGCATTTTAGGTTTTGGACCATGCAGAACTTTTTATGAAGAATAATTTTTTTTCGTAAAATTAATAATAAAAAAGTTTCCCATATGCCGCCAACTTACGTTAGACACACTGTATAAGGCGACCCATTTAAAAAAGAAATATTTTTTTCTTGAAAACTATCAAACGTAGAAAAAATCGGAGTACGTCACTGGATTCTACGCAAAAACTACATCGAAAAATGGACACTATGCACACCCGAAATGACATTGTTCCAGAAAAAATCATTATAATAATTTTGATTTGGTGTAGTTTGTAGTATGTAGTTTGTTTACTTTTTATTCATATTTTTAGATATTATTCATTTGTTATGTATAACTATTACTGCATTCCTAGTACCTATATCTGGGTCAGAAACTGGTTCTTTCAGGAAAATGCTTCATTTACTATTTAAAGTTATAAATTGATTTCAGTAATAAAATATTGTCCAAATCATGCGCGGAGACAGGGGGAGGGGGCAATGAGGATAATTGAACTCCCCCCATCTGACTCACGACCTAAGCACTTTATTTTGAGTATAACTCTGAATTCACACCTTACTGCATCGGGTTTTGTAGTATTTACCATAAATTATTGACCAAATAGCAGTATTTGGGCGTGGTCCTAAAAAAATGTTGTATTAGGGGAATTAATATTATGGAAAGGGCTTTCTTCTCAACAAACCCCCCCCCCCAATTAAATCCCATAGCCGCGCTTGGTCATTGGTCATAACAGCTGATAACTTGCCATTCATTATCACTTCAAATTATTATACATCCATGCAAACTATATCGTCCTAATTTTTCCTAGGACCCTACACGTTTTTCCTCTTGCGCCGAAGTATATATCAATACACACCCTCAACAGGGCAAAATAAATGCACTCCACCCACATATATCTCATACGTGCACACAACCCCCCTATTTAGCCCACATATGCGAACATTGCAAAAATATAAAATTCACCCCTCATAGGTTTTCGCGTTTGCGTAGAGTAACTAGAAGCCATGCGATTCGCACATGGCCCTTCGCTGTAGAGTGGGGACCTCTGGTGGAAAAAGCGCCAAGTTGAACCGAATACGAGGGGGAATGAAATAGTTTTGTAAGGACAATGATACGGGGTGGCGTGAAATAATATACCTGCTCTGTAAAATCGTTCGAAAAAACTATAATACATTGGATGCTGATAAGTAGTGATGCGGACCCGGTGTTCTATTTTAATATACAGGGTGGTCCAGCGAAAATTTAACACCTCGATTTTCCTGCTTTAAAATGAAAATGTATAAAATCGCTCGGACCCGTCGATTTCTGATTCGAGGGGGAATAACTTTTCCGCTCCGTAACTTCAACCCCCTAACGGGGGTGAACACAACCCCCTGATTTTGAATAGGGATGAGGGGTGTTGCGATACCTCATTTTGAAGATCTTATCGAGTACTATCTGACCCTAAAATTTCGCTTCAAAATTTTCATCTTTAACGAAATGACAGCTAACATAGTGGAAGACTACTTACTTTTGTGATTGGTTTATTAAATGCTGAAAATGGCCACCATTCACTTCCATGCAGTAAAGAACGCTGGTGTATGAGTAGAGAATGTGGAATTTACCTCGAGGATATTACTCTTATCAGACGCAGTTGAATTTATTTATTTATTTGTTAATTTTTTGTCCAAAAAAGTAGACCAACCATGTTTTTGATTTACCTTAGTCTATCGTGAATTTTTAAGAACGTTAAAACTGTGTCAATTCGATTGTACCTTTGTAGTAGAATTAAAATGGTGTATTCCGTAGAAGAAAGGGTGGAAATTATAAAATTATTTTTTTAGAAATAACGACTCTGCGCGAGTAACAGCGGCTTTATTTAACGAACGGCATCCTGAAAAAAATGTATCCGCTGCCTACGTTGTGCAACTGGTTGCCAAATTTGACGCTACTGGTTCAGTCGGAAACAAAAAGAGGGTGTATGACAGAGACGAAGCGAGGGAAGTGGCTGTCTTAGGTCAAGTAGCAATGGATCCGACCCTTAGTACTAGGAAATTGTCCGATGTATCTGGTGTTTCACGTACAATAATCATGAGAATCCTTAAACAACATAAGTTCCATCCTTTTAAGATACGACTGGTTCAGGAACTGAATGAGAATGATGATGATCGCCGACTCCAGTTCTATGAAGTGGTCAGTGGAATTATTAACAATAATCCTAACTACATCTTCAATATCTGTTTCTCGGACGAGTGTTCATTTTACCTTAATGGCATTGTAAATAGACATAGCTGTCGGTATTGGTCAGATGAAAATCCAAGATTATTTCGTGAAGTGCATACTCAGCATAATCACATAATCGGCCCTTTTTTTATACCCGGTAATCTTACTGGCCAAATGTATTTAGAACTATTAGAGAACGCTATTTATCCAGCCCTCGTTCAAGTATTGGAGAATGAAGAAGACCGCGTCAGTTCTTAGATGAAAATTTTCCTCAGGCCTCGATTGGAAGAAGGGGACAGATCACCTGATCTGGCTCCACTGGACGTTTTCTATGGGGTCACCTGAAATCTAAGATTTACGCTACCCAGCCTGAGTCACTGGAGGATTTGCGAATGTGAATCATTAACGAATGCCGTCCAATTACACCACAAATGTTGAGTAATGTCCGTGAACGTTTTGAGCAAAATTTATTTTACTGCATGGAAGTGAATGGTGGCCATTTTCAGCATTTAATAAACTAATCACAAAAGTAAGTAGTCTTCCACTATTTTAGCTGTCATTTCGTTAAAGATGAAAATTTTGAAGCGAAATTTTAGGGTCAGATAGTACTCGATAAGATCTTCAAAATGAGGTATCGCAACACCCCTCATCCCTATTCAAAATCAGGGGGTTGTGTTCACCCCCGTTAGAGGGTTGAAGTTATGGAGATGAAAAAAACGGAAAAGTTATTCCCCCTACATACTGTAGATTTTTAAGCATGGTCTTGTGCGAATTCAGAAGCGAGAATCGCATCGAAGGCAATCGATTTCTTTTTTTGTATCGACAAAAAAAGCGATTGTTCGTGGTTCCAATGCTGATGACCACAGTGATGCCCTCTCTCTAAGCTGGGACCTCCCCGCATGACCTGCCTTTAACGTCGGTGCAATTCTATGCGGGACGCCGTGAAACGGACTAATTGCAAGATTATCCTCCAGGGCCAGTCCATCTCTGTCTACTGCATTATTGAGCATGGGAGGCGCCCCGACAGGATGCACGCCGCGTGAATAATTAACGCGACTCTAATTAGACAATCCGCAATTGGTGGGCGCGCCATTTTTGCATCGCATGCTGTTGCGTCATCACATGGCAAACAAATGAGCTCAGCCTAACCGCAATTAAAACGCTTAAATAAATACGCTTCTTTGTTCTATGTGTGTTTCATGAATAAATTTAGTTTTTATTAGTAAATTTATCTCTTTTAGGTCATACTGCTGGTAAAAACTTACCTGACTGAAGTAAAATTTAATTCCCAACAAACCCGGCACTTCGGCAATTATAAAATATTATTATGCAGGATGTAATGCAAATAACTTATTATATTTAAACCCGCAAATCCTGACATGAAACCAAATTGAAGGCAAATAACCCATAAATGGCGCTTTGAATTAATACGCGAGATAACTCACCTCGTGTCAAACCCGAAAATCCATGTGGTAGGCGCACTGGTAAGATATGACAACAGGATAGGATAGGTCAAGTCCCAAAAGACGCCAGTGAATATTGGCCGGTGTTGTCATATTTACAAGCAAACATTTTAGAAAAATGCTATAACCAAGGATCTCAAAATCAAGGAGGATAAGACTTTGGTTGAAGAATAACCAATTCACATTCTTAGGTAGGTTAAAAACAATTGCGGGGAGCTCTGAAAATTAGTATAATTTTTCTTTATCATTTTCTGTTAATTAGACAAAGACATTAAGTCGCTTTCGGGCTTTCGGAAAGTACTTTTTTTCATCCCTTATTGAAACAGCCGTCATTCATACCTGCTTTCAGGTTTGACACTACCGGATTAACAACTGTTATATTGGCCGTTATTGTTAAATAAAATTATTTCTTGTTTTTCAGTGTTTAAGTGTTAAATTTGAGTATTATTAGTGGAAAAAATAGTAATTCTTAACTCAATATAGTAAGTCTGTGCCAATTCTACCGTAAACGGGATGAAAATATATAGACATTGGAGTCACGCCAGTTGATTGTTTGTTTTTTCTAACAAAGACATATCAAACCGGTTACCTGTGAAAACAGGAAGAGTCAGAATATAAAAAGATATAGTGATTCTACTGATAGAATCCCCGTCTCTTTCTTGTTTTTTTTTTTCGTAATAAAACTCGATACATTGACGTGTACAGGGTGTCCATTTTTGTGTTGTTTTACGGGGTATCTCCGTTATTAGTAAAGATAGAAGGATGCGGTTTTCGCAGCGTTGCACTACTTTTTTGTCAAACAGAAGATGCCGCAATCAGAATTTTTCTAGGCCGCCTTGTTTTTGATATACGGGATGTTTTTGAGAAGCTTGTTACACTAATTTTGAAATACCATACCTTCCTGAACAATTCCAACAATTTCCAACACAACCAATATCGCATAAATCTGAAATCACATCAGAAAATTTAGTATTATTATTTTTTTTCCATTCCATTTCCAATCAAATAAAAAAAAAATGATAATGCTTCAACCGTTAAATTTAACACCTTATTTACTAAAGCAGAGATACCTTAACGTTTAAAATTCGTATACAAACACGTGGAAATTGAAGGGAAATGATCGAAGAATTGAGATATTGAATGAACAACAGAACTGAATAAAATTAAGTCTCTTTAGCTATTCGCATATCCTGTCTATTTGCCTGCCATTCTTAATAATATACAGCAACGGACTCAAAAAATATATTTCTCTATTAATTGCCTCGGTGTAAGTACATCAGGTGTATCATAATAACTACATAATTTAGTCGAGGACATCGACATTTTCTTTGTCGAACAGGAAAATGATAATTATATTTGCGGTCAATTACTGACATCAAACATCGAAAGGCTATCATCGATGTAGACACATCGACCAACTATCAGAGAACACTGATGTTAAAAAAAACAGATGAAATTTAGTAGGGTTGTGATCGGTCGAGCGATAAACCGCTTGAGTACTCGATTATTGAAATAACCGATATCGTTCGATTATTAAAGAAAACTGCTCGAGTTATAAATTCAAGCCTAAATCGTCGTTTGTTACTTATTACCTTTCACTCGATACCCGAGCTTCGCTGGACACCGACCGAAATATGCTGCTTGGTAGTGTAATCGCTCGAAGTAAAAAACTGCTCATATATCCGATCAGTTTGCGCTCGATAGGAAATACTACTCTAGTTATAAATTCAAGCGAAATCGAATCATTGCCTCTCACTTGATACCAGATCTTCGCGCGCCACCCGTAATGTGCCGATTGGCGACGTTCGAGTTTGACGCTTAGAAGGCTGATACGACATATGTCTTTCTTAAAGGCACATAAACGAGAAGGTGCATATAACAAAGCATGACAAACCCCTTGGATTCATCGCGACATGGGTTTTGAGAACAATATAATTTTTTTAAAAATCAGAATCAACTGTTCTTCCTTAATAAAAACTCAAGACTAAAGTTCTAAAACTTACAAAAACAACCCGTCATGTTTTATCAACACATTCTTCTTAGTCATAAAAATGTCAAGTCATTCACTCGATTATTAAAATCTCTCCAGTACCTATCAAGTACTCGATTATTAAAATCATCGGTTTTTCCCAACACTAAAATTTAGTGACTAATAAATTTGCTCGTCAAGAAAAATATCAGTGCAGTAATCTGCTATTATAATAGTAGTAGAGTAGTAGAGTATACAGGGTGTTCTTTAATGAGTGACATGACTTAAATTTGTTACTATAGTTGCTTGTGTTTATGTGTTGCATTGGATATTTCTAAAGCCTTAAGATGGTGTTTAGCATGAAGGGCTGGTTGCGTTCAAATTACACGCACAACACCTTGGACTGCACAAAAATTACACACAAAGGTAATGAAAATACACGTAAATTGGCAACACTGGCCCGTGCGGACATATGTTCATATGAACTTTTCTTTATAAAATGACCTAAGGAATCACACCCTGAAATATTATAATGTCGTTAAGGACATATACAGGGTGTAATTGGGCAGGGTGCACTAAACAATTTAAATGCAAATATCTCCGAAACGGTAACTCTGGGCGACCCGAACTTATATATACAGGGTCCGCAAACGAAGCGTGGACGGAAGATTAAATCTTTATCGAATAACTTATCAACAATACTAAAATAGCTTGACATATTGGATTAAAAGCGGCATGTTTTAAAAATATTTTACATTATACAGGGCGGCCCAAAAAAGTGTGACAGCATAAAGTTATATTTTTTTAAATGGGACACCCAGTATGTTATTGCATATTTAGGTTCGTACTACTATCGTTTATAAGTGCCTCAAATTTTATTTAATTTGGTTTTGTAGTTTCGGAGAAATAAATTAAAAACTAAAAAAAAAATGTTTGCAGTCCTGAATAAAAAAATCAAAAAAAACAATCCAGAACTATTTTTTAACCTCGGCATTCAGTGAAATTTATGACAAGAGGTCTAGAGATACTATGAACGTAATTGCGTTTATTTATTTTATACAGGGTGTTCATAATAAGCTTTCAAAATCCCCACATTTTAAAATAATTGTTCTCAAGTTTTTCAAATGGAACACCCTGTATATTATTTGGCTATTTGACGTAGAATTTATAGACAATTTTTTTTTGTAATATACGCATATATGTTATATCCAGCCGTTTTCGAAATAATTATAAATATCATAAATTATGTTGTTTGAATAGAGTTTTTATTGGGAAATTTTTTTATATGCGACTAGACTAATAATTGTAAACTAAAGTGAATGATCAAAATAGCTTCCTTTTACTTAATTTAATGATTTTCCTCTACTGCCAACGGAACTCTTAATTCATTTTCTTCATTAATAACGGGTTTATTGATTATCATCCTTTTTGTGTACGCAACGCTTCCTGTTGCTACAAATCTTTGCAACAACTTCTCGAAGGTTTCTCGGCTTACTCGCAATATCTGGATATCTTTCAGCATACACTCGGCTCGCGAGGAGGCAATTTCTTGCACATTCACCCAGTATAAAAATCATATTTACCATTTCTAAAGTTGTAAAATTCGACATATTGTGTAAGTTAGTAATTAATTTCGATGACTGAACAAATGTAAATAATTTTATTTGGCTGTCATAGTGACAATTTAAACAAAATCATGGCAACTCGATTAAGAACAAAAAATAAAATTAAATAAATAAAAGTAGCAAAAATGTAGGCTTTTAAAATTTATATCGAAATAACTAAAATACGGTAAACTCTAAGAGTAATAGGAAGCTATTTTGAACATTTACTTTAGTTTACAATTATTAGTCTAGTCGCCTATAACAAAATTTCCCAATAAAAACTCTATTTAAACAACATAATTTATGATATTTATAATTATTTCGAAAACGGCTGGATATAACTTATATGCTTGTATTACAAAAAAAAATTGTCTATGAATTCTACGTCAAATAGCCAAATAATATACAGGGTGTTCCATTTGAAAAACTTGAGAAAAATTATTTTAAAATGTGAGGTTTTTGAAAGCTTATTATGAAGACCCTGTATAAAATAAATAAACACAATTACATTCATAGTATCTCTAGACCTCTTGTCATAAATTTCACTCAATGCCGAGGTTAAAAAAATAGTTCTGGATTGTTTTTTTTGATTTTTTTATTCAGGACTGCAAAACTTTTTTTTTTAGTTTTTAATTTAATTCTCCGAAACTACGAAACCAAATTAAATAAAATTTGAGGCACTTATAAACGATAGTTATACGAACCTAAATATGCAATAAAATACTGGGTATCCCATTTAAAAAAATATAATTTTATGCTCTCACACTTTTTTGGGCCACCCTGTATAATGTCAAATATTTTTAAAACATGCCGCATTTAATCCAATATCTCAAACTGTTTTAGTATTGTTGATAAGTTCTTCGATAACAATTTAATCTTCCGTCCACGCTTCGTTTGCGGACCCTGTATATACCTTCTTTACATAATAAATATGAGAAAAGTTTTATTTTCATTAAAAACTTAAATGCACTGAGGCACAAAAAAGTTATGACCTAATAAATGTGCAAAAAATGCCGCAGACAGCGCGCCCCCTTTGTACATCAAAATTTCATGAACAGAAATCAATTTCTCGTCTTAAAAAAACCATAATTGCCAAATTTGTAAAAAAAAGTTATTAGAGAGAAACAAAAATGAAGTTCTAACTTTAACACCCTGTATCTCAGTTAATATCAGTGGCGGTTCTTCCACAGGAACACATGCGCACGTGCACCCCCAAAACAAAACGAATAAAAAGTATTAATTTATATTCATTGAATATTATTTATCGTATAAAGTCCGACCCTCCCTAATCTTTTATCGTACCGTGAAACTAAAAAAGTCCGACCCACTCTAATATTTTATCATTCCGTCAAACCAAACTGTATAGATCCGGCAACCGTGCGTCGGTCGAGGACTTGCTCGCAGGCGCGATTAAGTAGTGCAGATTCTCTGTAGTAACAGGTGACGGGTGGCAGCGGGGGATAGCGGTGCTATGGCGATTTAACATGGAAAAGGCGCACAGTTTTTGTGTGCACCGCGCTGTTGTCTGTTCGTGCATCTAGTTAGAAATTCGAGCGTGTATGTTTTATTATTTTAATATTATATATTTATTAAGTTAAAATGAATAGTTGACGGTGGGCTATTTAAGAAATAACTTTAGCTCTTTGAGTTTGGAGCAAGAAATTGGTGAAGAATGCGGGAACACCTAAACCCGAAATTAATTTAACGCAGACCACAGACCACAAAGGGTAAATCTAGGGACTTTATTAGAAAGTTTAAAAATGAAATATATGAATAAAAATTTATAAAGGGTATTCCAAACTTCATGAGGCTGTTATTGATCAATTTTCTACAATTAAGAATCGAAGAATGGACTTTACGTTTAAACACTATTGTGTAGGGTCGATAAATGTTGTGTATTTCGATAAATGATACTCGATATAATTTTAAACCATTTTATTTAAGGATTTAAACAAAAACACTGAAAATATGAAGAATGCCAATTTGTCAGTCTCGTGGCTCGATTCGTTCTCGTCTTGCGCCTAATGACGTAGCCGTAGATGGCGTAGTGGTATTGACATCATTCGGTTTTCTTGATAACTCGTAGATGGCGGTAGTAGTATTGTACATCAATCGGTGTTCTTGATAGCTCGTAGATGGCTTTAGTAGTATTAGTAGTGGACTGTATAAATATTGTTACGAGGGTTGCATGTGACGACGTTAAGATCCGACAGCTATACACACTAAGAAAACCTTTCTTATTTTCCAAAAGTTGTATTTCCATGTGTAAAATTAAAAAATAAATAAAAATATGTTTTACCTGACGCATTTTCTTATTACTTTTTTTCTTTCTACATTTGAAAGGCCTAGAAAGTAATTGTTTGATCGTTACACAAAAATAAAATTTTAAAAATAATTTCACCTACTTGTGAACTCCCTCTATCATAGGTCACGAGCCGCCACTGATTAAGATCAACTTTCGGATATAGGTAAGTATAATTAAATCCTAATATTTTTACGTGAGGAGTCTGTAGTTTTTCCATGTACCATTAATTACCCGGACACCATGTATATATGGTGTCTTATTGTTATGCATTTTTGCATTATGCATACGAATACATATCCGAATTAATACAGCCCTGCTAAAAGTAACACTTTGAAGATCTACAATTCACACTATTCCTTCGGTGGGTGCCGCCATGTCCGTTTGCTTAAGAGCCCGTAAACGTATTGTCCCACAGCCCGCTTTGGCGGTACATTTGGCAATCGGGGTCGGCCACCGACCAAGAATGTGTTAATTAATGGCCTGGAAAGGTGAAATGTATTTTTTTTTCAGAGATCTCACCATAACACCTACTTTAAAAAATAGCCAAATACCTCAAAGCGATTTTTAGTAAGCAATGTACCTAGGCATTTCAGGTCGTGAATTTTTTCAATATCTCCTAAAACACTTTAAATGTTATTTTCAATTTTGGTACGTGTTAACAAGTTATAAAACCAAATATTTTAGTTGGAAAAATTATTCTATGGATCCACCAGTGGCGTTGCTGCAAACATTTCCTCCGATCGTTTCACAGAAAAAAGTGTTACGCCATTGTGTTAGGCTGGTCAATTCTACATAAAAAAGGTATTTTGCGTTTTTCTCGTCAGAAGCACCGTTCTTGAGTAGAACAATAAAATTCAGTTTGAAACTTATTATTATTATTGTTGGATTCCGTAGCTAGCCGCATTTACGACTGGGTGCGCCACTGGTGCTAGATAGAGAGAGGGGATCAGTGGGCGACTGAAATGGATAATTGAACAAAAAATTAAAATTTCGATTTATAAATACGGTTATTTAATTTAATTTAATTTAAATTATCGAATAAATATTCAAAAAATATATACAGTGACACTTCTCATAACGGACACCTCTGATAAGCGAACATCTCCATTAAAAGGACATTTTTTCATAGTCCGGAACTAGGTATATGAAATTCTATGCAAATCAACCTCTCTTGGGCGGACTCTTCTTTGGACAGACGCGGACATGCTGTTTCTCAGGGTTCAAGGAGTGAAAAACCCCTCCTTTAACGGACAACATTTTTTTAAAAGTATTTGGGAGACGCATAAGTACGGTGCAATAACTCTCTGAAGATAGACCGGCAACTAATCGCGTATGCATGGCAGAGCGAATGGACTTCGCCGAATGAAAGTATATGTGATTCCCCGACAGCGGTCCGCCGTTTATTTGTGAGTTGTAAGGTTATCAATAGCAGAAAAATGTCGCGTTTTGAGTCTGAAAGAGAATATTGATGTTGTAGAAGTTTTTAATTTGATAACAATGATTTGGGCGAGTTCATTAATATTGATAGCAATGTGCCATTAGAAGATGATAGTGACCCCATTCCTACCGATTATGTAGCCCAAACTGAAACCACATCAACATCTGATGACTCTGATGAAGAATTTGAATGCAGTAATCAAACAAATGCCACCAATTATCAATAAGCCATTAGTATGGTAAAGGAATTACAAGAGTACGCAAAGAATAGAGGTGACTCTACAGCAATGGAATCGTTATCAGACTTGGAATTACATTTCCTATATTGCAAGTATAAAACGCAAACATGCCAAACTACGTTATTAGATTCTTTTAGTACTACATCCTACCTAAAACTAGTATATATATTTTTTTTTTAAGTAGTCCATCTCGAAGTGGAGTGAAGTTATAGTGAGGTAAAGAAACTCATAATCTGCTCCACTGGTTTAATAACAAAATCAAAAACCATACATGTTTCGAAGGTTCAAAACTTCATCTTCAGTGGAAAATACAAGAGCATTAGGAGAAACTAATGACATTGATTTAAACTGAGGAAAGCAGGAAAAAGAAAAAATCCATTTATAAATTATGAAAATTAATTAACGTTAACTTTTAAAAAATTTAATGCATTATTTAATTTTATTTTTAATTTTAAATTTGATATAATATAATGTTGGAATTTTATATCAAATTTAAAATTAAAAATTAAATTAAATAATGCATTAAATTTTTTAAAAGTTAACTTTAATTAATTTTCATAATTTATAAATGGATTTTTTCTTTTTCCTGCTTTACTCAGTTTAAATCAATGTCATGAGTTTCTCCTATAGCTCTTGTATTTTCCACTGAAGATGAAGGTTTGAACCTTCGAAACATGTATGGTTTTTGATTTTGTTATTAAACCAATGGAGCAGATTATGAGTTTCTTTACCTCACTAGTATATTTTTGTTATGTTATGTTTATTTGTACATACATATACATAGTAATAATTTTGCATTTACATATTACCTAATAACAAATTTCCCAAGGGCGGACACCTGTATTAGGAGTCCACATTTAGACGGTGCCGTAGGTGTCCGCCTAAGAGAGGTTTCACTGCATATACATATTTTGTAAAAAAAGGACTTTCCAATATTCTTTGTTCAATTTCTAAAAACTTTTATATACAACATGTTTTTCTTAAACGATTAATAAACTCGTGGAAAGAAGTCTCATTTTAAAGGTGTACGGAGTCCTCTTGACAGTATATTAAAGTTCTCTTTAACTCTCATCTAAAGGAATCGATTTTTAAGAACGTAGTAACCTTAGACAACCCGTCAATTGACCCTTAAACTAACTTAAAACATAGTTTTTTAAGATTTACCTTCACGTTAAGGCTACTTTAGCTAAGGTCTAACTTAAGTCAAATATCGGCACCAAGTACATAATACATAAGGGTCCCATTTATTACTATTTTAAATGTACAGGTGCATCCAAAATATTCCATTGAACTCACAGTCTAAACATTGATCGCCATTAAGAAATTGCCTCAATTTATCGACAATTAAACGCTAAGTTAGACGGAACTTTTTTTGCCACGCCTCTGCAACCTTGCGCCAACATATTATTTTTATATAACGAAAACTTGACAGTCCACATGTTGAAACACTCGAACACTTCGTCAATGTTTATCGACTTTCCCTTCCTTAAGGCGTTATAGAATTATACGTTGGACACCTTGAAAAGAACAATGGGTTCGGGTTCTCAAACTGGCACTTATATCATCGCTGCGGGTTCCAAAAATATGGTTTCACCTACTTTTACCGGGTCCTAATCATATGGTTAAAATTACATATGTTCTGACAATGAAATGGTAACCGAAAATATGGGTCAGAAGTGTAACATTTTTAGTTTGTGATTGAGTACCAAATAAACCAGTTTATTTATTAGCAACGAGCTTCTACTTTTTTATTGATTAAGGCCGATCCGTACTATGCTTGCTAATCATGGCTGGATCAGCTGATTTTATAATTTTTAATGCATTTTAAAAAAAAAAAAATTATTATCAAACAAAAGCGCTATAGGAAAATCCTTTGTTGGAGGTTATATTCGTTGGGAAAAGCGACCTCAGGAAGGTCGTTCCATAAGGATGAAGTCCTCCAGATGAAAGACACTTTTAAACAATGAAGTTCGAGGAGTACTAAGCTTAACCACATATGGATGCTATTCGCCGCGAGGCAGAATTAAGAGGGCAAGGTCAGCCGAGCACTTTCCATGAAAATATCTGTAAAAGAGAGTCAAATCCCGAACCTGTCTTCGATGTTCTAGGCTGTCGAGGTTTTTCGTCAGCTCGTGGTCTCCGATCAGATGAATGGCCCTCCTTTCGATAGAATCCAGTATCCGAAGAGTATGTTTGGATGCATTACTCCAGACATGAGAGCAGTACTCTAGTGATGGTCGAATCTGGGCTTTGTATAGTGTCAAAAGTTGTTGACGTTTGTACAACTTTTTGGTTCGGAAGAGTACACCAAGTTTCTGAGAAGCTATCTTGGCGATTGCCACAACGTGGTTATGCCAAGACATATTTCCTCCCAGACTGAAGCCCAGCCAATTAATAGATGAAGCCAGTGGGATTGCATATGCATCAAAAGTCCGGATATGTCCACCTTTATGATTTATTTAGTTAAAATTTTATTTTTGGTAATACAAAATCGGTTGATTTTGATACAGTTTTATAAGTGCAGTGACGTAGCCTTTGTTCCAGTTGAATCGTCCCCTTTATTCACCCATATTCAAATTAGCAATCCCCAACAGCAGCAGGAAAACTGATTTCTTGTTTATTCTATTGTCAAATGAGGATAAACACGTGCATAAATTTGTATCCAAAATTGCAAGCAATTTTAACGCAGGGTCAAAAATGCAAAGTGACCATGCATAGGTGGGGACCGACCCTTTAGATTTATATTGGGTTGCACCATAATTTAAAAAAATAATTAACCAACCAGCTAATTTTGATTGTGACATCTTACCAATTATGTTTTCTATTTTTTTTTTCGGTGAATAAACATTCTATTTCCCAATTTGTGAAGTAATCAAAATGGCAGATACATTTTTATGTTATTTCCATGGTATAACACCGTATAACTACATACTTGAATTTGAACTAAATAAAGCTAAAAAAATCTCTAAATGACCAATTTATAGAGCCGCCAAATGTGACGATGACTATGAGATATATTATTTCACTAGAACCAAAGTGCGCATTTAATTGTGTTATTTTTACCGGCCGCAAACAAGGTAATAAATTACTACAAAGATTAATAATTCCAGCATGTTATAAAAAAGTCATCTACTATTAAAAACATACATTTTAAAACAGGTTTACGTGGGTTATTGTCCAAAATAGGGAGAACTTCTTCATAAATTAATTTAAATAAGTACCGAGCTAAATCATAATATCAACCTAACGGAGAAGAAAGTCGAATAAACATCAATAGAAGATATTATAATTGTCACTAAACTTTGAGAATTTGTTTAACCAATTAATAGTAGATTATAGCACGAGTCAATAATGGCATTATGAGAGAAGGATAGCTATCAATAATGCAAGTAGTATACTCTACTTTATCTACGACTAATTTATTAATTTGAGATTTTTAATGAACAACTTTATGTGTTAATAACACTAAAATTAGTAATAGTACAATTAATAAACTGAATTGGTCGTGAACTATCATTAATTTTGGAAAAATTTTCATTACCAATAGTTGAAATTTTGGTTGATGTAAAGGTAGAAGATGCTTTAAAACAATATATCTGTTTAGCAATAGTTTTTGCTGTAGTTATCTTGATTCTCATGGACTGATCAATGTATTCTTCAGCTACCTGTGTAATAATAATAATAATAACAATCATTTTTATTTCAACTTGTTACACTTCAACAGAGCAAACAATGAAATGACGTAACACTCAAAACAAAACCCCATTGCACTAATACCATGTCCACAGTTCACAAGCTTCCACAAAATTCTCTAAGACTGTAAGGCTCGAAATCTATCAGAAATTTCCTTAGTTCTCTTTTAAATACTTTTTCTGTATCAATTTGTTTCACATTTTCTGGCAAAGCATTATATAACTTAAGGCACATATACTGTGGAGATTAAGGTAGATGTTGTTGCTGCAGCTAGTTGGTATAATTTCTGGAGGTGTGCGAGTAAAAGACTCTTCATTTTCATCCATCTCAATAGAAATACACAAACACTACGTGTTTGACACTGACACTTTTGAGTCTGTGATTCCATGGTATTATTTTTTTCGAGAAATCTTATGATCGGAGTGGAAGAGAGAATAAGGATTATTAATCTCTCATCATTATTCCGTAAGAGAATAATATATGGCATTATACTGCAAACACCAGAAGTATACTACTTAGGTTATATACTAGTCGTAGATAAACTAAAAAATTAAAATATACTGTAAATGTCATTGAGAATACAACCTCTACCGTAAACGCTTTCATAAACGCGCGAATACAAATGACTTGCGACATTGATACTACAGGGTATTCCTTAATGACGTACTAATATTTCAGGGTGTGATTCCTTAGGTCATTTTATGAAGAAAAGTTCATATTATAAAGTCTGTCTAATTTACACATGCATCGCAGATGCATGGATCAAGGGTCGTCGTGGCTTAAAACTCCCCATCCTTATTTATCGGAGAAATAAAAGTGAATAAAAACATAGAGCATCTGCGAAGTTCCGCAATACGTTTTGAATTCAATAACATGAATATAATATAATAGACGAAGACAAAAGGTACAATCGTGGTTGAATATTGTTTGCAGCCATTAAACATGTATGAGCTGACAACTTACAGTTGCTATTTTCATTATAATTTCGTATGTCAAAGTTTTTGTGCCTATGAATTGAATCCTAAAAACAGTTCTTTCATAGTACTGTGTGTTTTCGATAAGTATTTATGAACATTTGATACTAATATAATCTTGTTTTGTAAAGTCATGTCATAATATGTCAAAAATTTAAGGGCTGACTAAAGTCCGTTAAAAGGATGTGTTCATGATTTAAAGTGGATTATGAAAATACCGAATTTCGAAAGCGAAATAAATGGCAACCAAGGACTGATTATGATGCTCTACACAGGTACCTATATTATAATGTTTATGAAATCAATTTTTGATTTTATTTCTTCTTTCGCGTATTTTGATTGTTGATTTTTATAACGTTTAAGTGATGACGCACAGGCAAACATACACTGTGACTATTTTAACATTATATGTCCGCAAGCCGCATATTTTGTCGACCCACCAGTAGCATCCCTGCAATTAATTAATTAACAAATGACTTAATTTGCATTAAATATAAATGGCTGAATTAGTCTAATATTCTATTTTATAGATTGTTAGAAAATGTATTTTATAATTAAAAATCAGGTTTTTATATAAGCAACTTTTTAATTGTAGATAAAAATAAATATACTATGCGGTAGGCAGTGGCGTTTCCAGGGCTTGGGGGCAAAGTCAATTTGAGGCGGCTATTATACAGGGTGTTATGGAAATGACGTATTATATTTAAATGGGTGACTCCTGATGATAATGGTACTGCATAATAAGATTATACCCACTAAACCCCATTCGGCCTCTTATTTCCAATCTCTCGAAACACTTGCACTAAATCACTTAAAGAAACACACAGACACCTACGAGTTTCAAATTAGTTTTTTTGAAGATATGCACCTATTATCAGATTACAGGAAAGCACTTAATACTAAACAGCACTTAATTATTTCTCAATAGAAATAATAAAAACGCTAATTTCTATGGGCCATTAACCTACTACTACTAAGGATAAAATGAAGCAATTATGTTGACATATAGGAACTACCCTTTGAAATAAATGGTCGCGTCCAAGGTGCTTTCTTTTTTCATTCCGAGAACTAACTTGAGCTAGCGCGATTGCCATTTCCGAGACTATAATTATACAGGAAAGTAATATTATAGAAGGAAATTCCGCAATTTATGAATATATTCTTAAAAAACATCGAAAGTGGCAACGCTGTATTTTTGGATATTAACCCCAGCTGCTGCAGTCGCGAGAAGAACAGGCAACCCGCTCGATTGTCGAAAATCAGCTGTTTAAAGAAGCCGGCCGATTTGCACACGCGTTATCGCTTTCCTACTGTTTTTATCAAGTTTCAAGCAGATTTGTGTGTTAAATTGTGTATACTTAAACTCGAGTTTAAATTATTTAGTTAGTTGTTCTTTTCGCGACGGCAGTGCCCCAGCCCAGCAGTTCAATATTGATCGACGGAACCAACGTGTTATTTATTTTTAAAATTTTTAGATGTTAAATACATTATTTCCCAGACCACTCAGAAAATAAGGGCGTATTTTTGTCTACACAGTAGCACTTTATAATACTAAATTCAGATTGAATGGTACTTATATGTGTTCATGAGACGCGAAAACTAATGTGGATTTATGGATTTTGTGAGATTATTCGGTTTGTTTTTGTTCGGGTTACCTAGGTACTTGGTGTTTTTTTATAAATTAAGTTGGGTTTAAATAAGTCCGAAAAGCTAAATAAAATTGCATTTTTTTTCTAAAGTGTAAGTGGCATTTATAAACTTTTAAGTTATCTAGATCTGACGGGTGTCGTTCGAATTGAACAAATGAGAATATACCTGACCATTTATAAACTCCGCGGCGGTTCGTTCGAGTCAGTTTAAGTTTATAAATCAGAGATTGTTTCCCAGCGAACTGAACTGAACGTAAAAGTTTATAATAATGTACCCTGAAAAATAAACAACTTGCAATCTGTCAAACGGATATCGACTTTCTAAAGAGTTTACCCTGAAGATATGACAACACTGTTCAAGATTCAGTGACGTTTTTCAGCATATATTGCTTTGTTTACCTTCCTGACAGGGGCACCACGTGGTCATGTTTGGTTTGACATAAGGTCATTACAGGAATTGCCGGTTTAAATATAATACGTCATTTTCATAACACCCTGTATTGAAAGCAGTATTTAATTAATCCTTAGTTAATTTGAGTTTGTTTGGATTTGTTCGACTGTGATGAACTATTAACAGTTGGACAGTTGATTTTAAACGTAAATAACATCTTCAGTGGCTCCGTGATTAAAGTGGCAGTTCCTGGGAACTCTTTGACGACAGTTCGTAGGTTCAAACCCCATGGTCAATAAACCGATTCGCACTCGGTGGATTTCAGTGGTATAAGTTATGACGTTAGTGTCTGATGTCGTGCAAAAAATAGGGAAGAGTGATGTATCACCCCTCATCTCTACCCGATTTACGCCGATAACTAGGCCTGATGAGATCGAATATCTCGTGGAGTATAAGGGACGCCACTCAATGCGAGTACCAACTAGCGTATGACCGAGGATCATGGTTCGGAGACCACGTTAAACTATAGATCCTCTCGGACATCGCCGATCAGGCGAACGATCAAGAAAACATTAAGGAAAAAAAATATTTCTATTATAAGTTTGTTGTAATACCTAACACCTCCTCCTACTTTTTTTCAAGTATGCTTCTATATAATTTTTGCTGCTGCAATTCCTAACGGTGAAAATGCTGCTTGGGTAACACTATTGACGAAATATAAGAGCTGCATTACCAACTCGGTTTTTCCTGGAGGTGCCAAACTGAAAAAAATATTTCTAGGACTAATAAAATTAAAAACTTTTAAAATATAATGTATCAATACATCACAATTTTTTTTAAATTTCATGGAACAACTTTCTAAAATTATAGTTTAGGTTTCTATTGCTATTTATTGCTAAATATATATACCTAAATAAAATTACAGTAAATGTAAATATTGCTAAAATATGTGCTATTTTATTTACTTTTTTTCATAACCCAAATTTAACTAAAATTACTAAAGCGTTTCGGGAAATATCTTGAAAACTACGAAAAAATCTTCCAAACAAAATATTTGCGGACCCATGTTAACAGAAACTATTTGTCATATTCTTGGGTAAGGTATTACCGCACAGGACACACTTTTTGTAACACCCTGTATAAAAGCTGCACGGTTTACAAAACGGTAAGGAACTAAACTTATTATATTATAAGTATCTTTTCATATGTTATTTTATTAAACCCTGTATTCACTTCTTATAATTTTAGGTAGCTTTAAAATGAGGATCCCAAACAATCCCAAATTATCAATCAGAGCCATCTATGTTGCATCAATTTAATTCAAAAATATGCCGCTTTTTGGCAGGTTAGAAAGAGACGAGAATCATCAGCTGATCAATATTTCTTTTCGTGAAGTTTTAGCCATTAATAATAAACTTTTTTAGTTAATTTATTGATATTTAGATTGTCTGACATTTCAATTGGGATATTAACAAGTTTCAGGAAGATCTGTGACAAAAATTTGAAATTGTTATGCTCATGCCGCTTCTGGTCATAGGAAAGAATGCGAGCCAAAACTTAAAATCGGTAACAGAAAATGTTTTTTAAAATGTGAAAATGTGATTTTTTATACAGGGCGTCTCCATAACAATATTTCTTAGGGAGATGAATTATTGCAAAAACTTCTTTTTTTTTAAATGGGACACCCTGTATTTGATATGTATTGCTAATGGAGGATCGAATTTTCCATCTAATGATATTAAGTGTTCCTATACCTATCTTCAATATTTTCGGACTTATAGCGAAATTTAAAAATTATCTTATAAAAATATATGTTTTGGTAGTTGGCTGTGGGATGGATTCATAAAGACAAAATAATGAAAAATCCATTTCCGAAGTCGGAAAATATTAAAGATAGGTATAGGAACACTTAATATCATTGGATAGAAAATTCTATCCGCCATTAACAAAACATATGAAATACATTTAAAAAAAAAGGAGGTTTTTGCAATCATTCATCTCCCTCAGAAATATTGTTATGGAGACGCCCTGTATAAAACTAAATAAATATTATTCAAAATTATAAAATTTCGATGCTCTTGTGAAACTATTGTCAAAATATCAGCGTTCTAGCTGTAACCGCTAAAAAGATATGATTTTTTTTCAGGTCCCGATACGGCGTTAAAAAATCACAAGATTATTTATAATTTAAAAACTTTTAAAATATAATATATTGGTTAATTCATTTAAAATCCGAAGTTGCTACCACTTTCGGTATGATGCGGCAACACCGCACCATCCAAAATATTTTATAAACGTAGAAAACCATCTCTTATAGCCAGAGCCAAATTTTCAAAATAAAATCTTATTTAGTTCTCGAGATACTTCTAATAGGCCACTTTACTTGGTGTACCCTGTATATACAAAGTATGTAAGAGGGGACTAATAACTAAATAATAATACCAGTTAGACGGACAACATTTTGAGAAAAGAAATTTGTAGTTTTGAATTTTCGGGAAAAATCTAACTGCAAAATCAACATATTTGTGTGTATTTATTTATTTTCCACTTAGTAAATAATTATTTGCGCACGCCTATGGTACGACGCTTTTTGACATGGTTTTTATACCTTTTTCTCCCCTCGCTCTGCATACGGAAACGTTCAAATGAAACTGGGCAAACAATACATTGCGCGTTGAATTAAAAATAATACAAAAATGTTTGTCATGCGCCTTCCCAATTATATCCTTTACTTATATCTTACCTTAATGATTTTATAACTGTCATGTTCGCGATAAAACCCATTGCAAAACCATGTATTGCCATTACCAAAGCATACTCCCAATCGTGCTTAAACAGCACGGGTAAATGGTGACGTGGAAGGGCATTTGACAGGTATACAATTATTGTATTTACAATTTGATACACAATTACCACACCAAACATGGCAGACATGGGCATATTCTAAAAATTTATTAAAAAATTGTTTTAAATTAATTGGGGTTAGAAGTCGACGGATTCAAGTTAAGTGGAAGCGAGAATTGTAAATTAAATTAATTGTGAGCAAAAATGCCATATAAAATTGTATTTCCATTTCTGTCTGTTGGTTTCCGTCCTCGAAACAGATGTTGAGATCAGAATACCGCAACTACTGAAAATTAAATAACGAATATTAATCTTACCCAATCCAATTTATTGAATATAGCTCGGCCAATTATATTGGTTACTGCAGGTATTACAAATGTACACATTGTTATAAAATACTGATCTAAAAATAAAGGAACAATTAAATATTTCTATACTTAGAACTAAACTTACCAGTAATATAATAGTATATTAAGCAAGTATCATAAGACATTATCTTAGAGCACGCGTTTAATCTAGAAAACGACCCGCGAAGCGGGAAATGCCACCTTCACTTAAAAGGCATGCTTCCGCCTGTCTTCACATCGAATTGCCCACTTCAACAATTTTTATGAAACAAAATTTATCATTAATTATTTTATCAATGTTAATAATAAGCTTCAATATGAATTTAGTGGTATTAATCAATATAGGTGCGTCTGACGAGAAAAGCTCAAGATACCGTTTTCATGGAGAATTGACAAGGTTAATCAGACAAAATATCCACATGGAAAAATGTCAGTGGCGTACCATCTTTTTTGTAAAAAATATCAGGGCACATGCTTGCAGGGACGCCACTGGGGGAACAATTGAATAACTTTTCTAACTAAAATTTGTGGTTCTATATTCTATTAACACATACCAAAATTGAAAATAATAACTAAAGTACTTTCGGAGATATTAAAAAATAACCATTTAAAAAATAAAAATTCAACACCCTGTAGCAAGAAATTTAAGCCGTTGCGGACATATGTTCATATGAACTTTTCTTCATAAAATGACCTAAGAAATCACACCCAGAAATATAACACGTCATTAAGGAACACCCTGTATAAAAATTTTAATTCAAGTGGTAACAGATTCCAATGCAAATTATGAAAAAAGATTTCGTGATTCCATAATATTATGACCAAATAAATAGTTATTTCTGGAAAAACTTATGTACCAAATACGGTTCCTGCGGCATCAGACTTTCTACTTTACTACTACTTAAATTAACTCCCTTACTAGCCCAAACGTTGCCCTCCTCGCCTTGATATTCCGACACAACTAAATTGGAAATAGTACTAGATGGGACTGCCAACAAAAATACATTCAACAGGATCATGGGCCAGATATATGAAAGCACTTCTCGAATCTCGCCAGCAGTTCGAACTTTGGCTACTTTAATCTCTGCATCGCTTGTGTAATGTCTGGAAAAGTATTAGTTCTAAGTTACTCTAGTAATTGAAAGCTTCAGGGGGGGAAAAGGACAGTTTGCCACTCCCCTGGGGTTGCTAAAAATAAATCTATATTTCGTTGTTAAGGATGGTGGTATTCTTAGTACCTACCTAAAGAAGTTAGTGTTCATTGCGAGATATGTCATGACGGTGGTTGCCACTAACAAAACGCTTCCAGTCCCAAAATAAATATTGGCTGAACCAATTGCAGATGGTGAAATTGCTACAGATAATAACCTCATCCCGGCATTAAATAAATTGGCCAAGCCTCCCCCAATTAAGAAAATCTTCATATACTTTGGGGGCAATTTTGGAACCAGGCCGTACTGACCGATTGCTCCAAATGATATGGAACCTAAAAATTTTAAATTAAGAGCATTCGTTTTGACAACTTCAGCCGCGATGTAAAGAGAAATACCGGATTTATCATGGATCAGATAGAGTTTTTACCCTTTGGAGTCAAGTAATATAAACTCTAAAATTGTTCTTTTAATTGGGTAAAATCTATTTGTATCGACGATGCCTCCTCCTTCAAATAACAAGGAAGGGAAACAAAACAAAAAATTAACAGGTGTTTTTGAGATTATTTATTTTTAAAATCCGATTTACTGAAAGTTGTCTGTAAAAAAATGTTGCCCCAGACACTGATTACACTATACAGGGTCATTCACGGTGCGGTCTATTAAAAGATCTCGAGAACAAAAAAATATGTTTGTTTGATATATTGATACTCGTTATAAAAGATGCCATGAAGATATTTTCGACGTATCAAACATTTAGACCGTTAGATCGGAAGTTAGACTTAATATTGTTATTTGGGTACTTGGAACTATGAGGCCTTTGATACTTACACATTACAAGTACCATTGTAACTGTAGTTAGGATGAAAAATCGTTCTTGCCCTAAAAAATAATATAAGATAGGTTTTTCACCATTAATTGAAGAGTAGGAAAGCTAAATCGCAAATTAATTTGTATGTACCATAACTGAAATGAAGAATTAATTCTATTGACAGTCAGGAGAGGATGGGAAAGGGTAAGCTGGCCAGGGAAACCATTAGTACCGGCCCGGTCCGATTTTGAGAGTTCTTATAATTATACACAAAAGGTAATCCACGAATTTTGACATTTTGCATATTGAGGAGTATAAAATCAAAAATTTCCAGTTTTGTTTGAGAAAACCGCAAAAAACTATAAAAACTGTTTAAGTGGAAATGTGATGTTGAAAGTAATTATAGCCCATGGAAAAAGCTTCATTTATGTTTCGTTAAGAAAAGTGGACTTGGGAATTGAAGGATTAGCTTATTGTTAATTATTTTAAGTTGGAGATTGCCACTTTTGTTTCCAATGCTTGGAGATTGGCAGCTTGAAAATATACTTGTGGTATTGCCAATTCTGTAATGCAGTAACTTCCAGAATAAAGCGGTATATTTTTCCATACACATTGGATCTACTTTAATACGTTTTATACATGGAGCTACACCTAAGCATACTCTTCGGCTACTGGATTCCATCGAAAGGAGGGCTACTGACTTAAATTAATTATTAGTGTTACTGCGAGTCCCTATTGGAGTAAGTAGATATAGTCGTGCTAGGTGCTAATCAATCCCATCTTTAACTCGAACAAACCAAACATTAATTTAAAAAATACATTTTAAAGATATTGTCATTTCTGCTTATTACTTTTAGTTTCATTTGGTTGATAATAAAATTACGAAAAATATGGTTGCCTAATCTCAAAATATACAAAAATGGAGATTTCCGCCGTTGTTCCTGCACTTCTCAATATGAAAGCATGATATGTCAACACCAAAATTGAAATTTGAAAACGATCTAATATAGCAATGAGATTAATAAGTAACGTTTCCACTCTGCAGTTGGTTAACAAAAAAAAAACGTAGACAAGTTTTTGCTCTAACAAATGAAACAACATTTTTTCTAGTTCTTGACTTACAGCTATCCGTATTAATATTTACAAGAATCACCTCCACACAAAACAGGACACTATGCAACATCAAAGTTGCCATAACTCTCGTTTTTGCTTTAAAATTGTGCGCTACAAATGTCAAAAGAAAGTTGCATATCACAGTGGGTATTATAGTAATAATGCCGGACAAGGCCAAAAAGTTTACTTGCAAGTAGGTTCGTTGATTTGCATCGGTACTGTTTGAGGTGGTATTCCGAAATTTATACATCCAATACTGAAACAAAAAATATAATCATTTTTGGTTTATTTAATTCTAGGTAACTAAAGGGCGGAATTGTTGCAATTTCTGTATTTTTCGGTTGCATTTTTTTAATATTGGGTGCATTTATTTGCATATTTTGCCAAGTTGACCGAAATCTTAATCCCTGCTGTTATTATTATTTTTAGAACTACACAACTACTTAAGTCATTAAGGAGGATATCCCATTTCGTACCTTTACCCAGGGAAATATACCCAGGTATACAGGTAGGTTGTTTACTGGATTAGTACGCTTAGTACTAAGTTTTTAGGCCAAAGATGTTACAAACTACAGATGAAAAATATACATTTCTATCCTACGCAATGAATACAAACAGTCTTTGCCACCTCTTTCCGTCATTATTGCAGCATAGCCAGATCGACATATTTATCGCAAAGCTATCTTGCAAAATCCCAATTAAAAATTTGCTAATTTGACAATTGGGTCAAAATTTTTTTAACAGGCAACTTTCAGTCTTTAGCATATAACTTACTAAAATAAACTACTAAACTCCTTGCCTGTAGAAACGATTATAATTTGCGAAATGTATGTTATTTCCTGCATTAGAAAGCAATTTTAAAAGTTTTCTTTTGATTATAGCTGCAATATTCAAATTTGAATTTAAAAATATATCGCCGGTCACGTATCCCCAGTCAATAATTTCTTACTTTACCCTTTTATATATCACGTCATTTTACTAAAGATACTTTTATAAAGTACGCACAGGGGATCTTTACCCTGACGTCATCGCTAACAAATAGATATCCCGACATATTTCATATCTCTGCATCTTTGTTTGGTACAGACATAAAGGCGAATAAAAATTGTATATTATACGTCGTCCGGAATTAAACGTGTTAGACAGAGAAAGAATTATAAAGAAGAGTTGCCAAATAATTATTTTGACTTACGCAGTACTACAAATTACAAAAACGTCATTGTGACAATTGATTCAAAATTTTTTCGTTTTTATACATTTTTGTGCATTAAAACTTCATTTACTCCTGCAAACAGTTCTTTTCAGAGCTTTTGGTATCGCTTTTTTGTGTTAGTGGTAAGTACATATTGATATTTATTGTTATTTATTTATTGTAATAAAGTATTTCTAACCCTAAAAATTGTGGATAAGTCTCCGCTCCGCTATTTTGCCATCCCAAAAACGTAAAAACACGTCTTTTTAGTTTCGAAAAAAATAAGTAAAATCGCCCGAATTTCCAAACGCTCTGTATATGTATCGAAACTAGAAGGTTCACAGAACGTATTTCGGGCAAAATCAAATCTGAAATCGCCAAATTAAGTTCACAATCTCGTCTCAAAATGTGGTAAAAATTGGTCCAAAAATACAAATATGACAGTTCAATAAAATAATTTATTTAAATTTCCAAGGCAATGCCTATTAGTTTGCATTTTTTCGTAAATAGATTTTTTTTTCATGTTTTACGACATAAATTACCATTTATTCTATTGAAACAATTCTAATGAAAAAACTTAAACGTAAACTTAAAAAATTAAACTTTCTTTGATGTTTTTTTAATCTGTGTAATCAAAATGTCACATTCAAACCGAGTTTATCATTTTGTCAAATAAGAAGTAGGTACATAACTGCCAGTAAAAATTCAAGAATATCAGATTTATACCTACATATTCCTAACAATCTATTTTATGTAAGACCAACTCAAAATTTTGATTCGGAGTTTTAAATACATTTTTAAAAATCCGTATATGGGAACGTTATTTACGTCAATTAAATTGTTATGAAATTAGTTTTTGTTTTGACAACTTTTCTTCCACGTAATTTTGATTTGATTCATACGATTTTTATGACGTGTAAGCGATGACGTCAGGGTAAAGATCCCCTGTGCGTACTGTATATAAATAATTTACACTTCTAGTGCAATTTGTATTGAAAAAATAATCTTTAAAGATCAACAGTTTCGTTTCTCTAACGCAATTATTAACCAGAAGTTCCGTCCCCGCAGCTGCATGTATCGCCGGTCATGGCAGAAATTGCTTATAAATAACGCCACTACAGGTCGGCCTCATAGTTTTACAAATATGACGGTATGTGCTTGAATTTGTATAAAGCGTGCTTCTGTTTAGCTAAGTATCTTATTATATTTATTTAGGCATAAATTAGAACATTGCCTACTTTTTACCTGGCGTATGTTTTTATGTTGTATCGCCGGTCACAGGTTTAACTCAGTAGTCTTAATTAAGGGAAAAATACTACACGAAGTCATTCTCTTGAGTACAGATAGTCATTTCAGTCTAAAAAGTTAAGGAATAGCTTGTATTAGCTTTTATCCACAAATTTGTGCATTTTTGTATCGCCGGTCACAGTAACACCGGTCACGCATGAAAATATTACCGCAAATAAATTGATGTGACGCTTTGTTATCCGAAGCTATATACAATATTTTTTTATTAACCATTAATAGACCATTAAGGAAAAATATATTTTGATGTACAAGATTCGTTTACACCTTAGGTAGATTAAAAATATGACTAATTTTCTTAGTATTTTAACATTCTAAAAGGGACATTCCAAAACTTTAAGTCATTATAAGACAGGGCTATTATAAATAATAGGAAAATGGTTATAGTGACTGATTAAAATAACTTAGTTTAAAATGATTCAGCAGAGTAAAATTAGCCATTTGACGGGCGTTAAATTATTAAAAAATCGATGCTATAGACCAAGATCTTTGTAACGATAATTCCTCTAATTAGATACTATATGAAACCTATTAAAAAATTAACAGGTGTTTTTGAGATTATTTATTTCTAAAATTCGATTGACTGAAAGTTGCCTGTAAAAAAATGTTGACCCAATTACAACTGGTTTCAGATTAATCCGCAATTGCTCTTGAAATAAGTTTATTTCCCAATAATTTTACTATAAACTGTGAAAAGGCGACGAGAGATTCTTTAAAAAAATACTAGTATACCTACTTAAAAGTATTAAACAAATCTTGAACTAATCCAACTGCACTCTGGCAACATCGATTTCTACTTTACTACTGCGCTACGATCCAGGACCAAAATACTTAGCTCATAAACATTTCAATATTGGCGTTGTGATCTCACGGATTGTTTATATATTTTGGTTGATTTCACAAAATTGGTTCATTATTAACGAAATAACAGCTTATTAATTGGGACGTGTATTTTTGAATATTTGATAATTAGGGTAGTCTGGTTTATAAATTTTAATTTAAAAAGGTGTATTAAATCGTATCCAGAAGTTAGAGCAGACGGAGAACATTATTTTGGCACTCAAATTAACTTATATTAATTCATAAATAACCTCATTAAAAATAGACACAATAATGATTACCTACTTCAGTCGCCATACTAAAAAAATTGTATGGCAATTGATGAACTAAACCCAGCAGAGTAACTGAAATTAAAACGAAAAGCAATGGATCTATAGGTGAATTTTCTGTATCTGCTATGTGCACTTTGTGCCCTTCAGTTCCGTTTCCACTCTTTCTAGCATTATTTCCTTGTTCTCGAGTATTATTATGTTGTTCCATGGATAAATATGGGTTTTCTTGCGAAATTCCTGAAACAGGAGACTTCTTTCTACTGCTTACTGTTTCATCATACGACGGTGGAGGTGCTAAAATGAGATATTTTTAATAAAACAATAGCTACTTGCCTTACAAGGAAGAATTCTCATTCCGGGAATAGTTTTTTCGGGTTTGTTCTAAGTACGTTACTCTAGAGGAATGAATACAATGTGGCTGGAGGCTGGAAATATTTTAGGATGCCAATGGTATACTAAATAAAATGTGTGGAATCAGATGAATTGGTCGTTGTGATCCTGTGAATTAGTCTGCAATGTCACCGGATTTAATCCCATTAGATTTTTTCTTGTGAGGATTTATAAAAGATAAAGTTATGGCTGTACCGTGGAACACACTTTTCGATTTGACATTTCAAATTTTTTACCATCCAGATAAAATTTGGAGGGAGGTGAATATCAAAAATGTTTTAAAAATTGTCCCTCCCCCTAGCCTTCCTAATATTTCAATAAAATATTTCCAGTAGTTTCTCTTATTTTGCATTGTAACACTTTAAAATCTTCAGCCTGTATGATTTTTTTCCATGGCCTTGCGCCGCGTTTTTTAAAATAAACTTAAACAAACCTAATAATAACTAAAGGGCGTTATGGAAATCCTGAGATGAAAACAAATCGAAGAAAAATAACCATAAATGGCATTTTAAGTTAATAAGCGAGATATCCACCTCCTGTCAAACCCGAAAAACCACGCGGCAGCCACTGGTGAGAGATGTACACGGTGTCCCATTTTCGATACTTTTATAGGGTATGTGCTCTTTCTGGGTAAAACTTAAAATGGCAAAATCAAAATTTGAAAATTTTCGCTTGCTTAAAAAATACGGGGAAACATAAAAAAATAGACAATATCAAAATTATGCTAATTTTCTTAGTTAAAAGAGATACAGAAAATGTTCTATACAGAAATTTCTTTATAATGATTGTTGAATAATCTGCCGTTTTCAGAATAAGTATACGGGGTCAGGTAAAAAAGTTATCGGACCTAACCTTATTTTTTTAATATAATTAATAATTTAATATTAATATTTTAATCTAAAAAGATAGCACTTACTTTTTTCCTTTTTTTACTTTTTTTACTTTAGAATACCCAAGGATTTTTTTTCTTCTTGCGAGAAAATCAAAAGTGTGATCAATAAAACTTACCTTCAACATTATTATGCTCTATGGAATCCATCGAGTTTGTTCGCTATGGCCAATTTTTGTTTATTAGATGTTCATATTCACTATTCTGATAAGTTTGGCTATCAGTAGAGTCTATACTGGCAATAACTTAAATAAAATTGATGATTTTTGTGAATATTAATTGTATGCAAAAATGTATATTAGATTATTAGATATTGTTAATATTCTGAGCCACTTGAATTGGTAGATACTACACAATTTTATTTTTTATAGTCACGGATCACTTCAGACACTTAAATATTTTCCACATTCAATAATTTCCTAATCTTAAACAGATTTTAATAGGATTGCTGTCAATTTTAAAAACGATTACATACTATACCTACGGTTGAACCGGGCGACAATATGAATATTCCGTACAAAAAGGACCTCGGCCCGAAAGTAGTACCTCAAACCGAAAGTACCTTATACTAAAAGAGTTTCGTATCGAAAGTACCTCCAATCGGAAAGTATGTCGAACCGAAAATAAATTGTCAGGGAAATTCGGAAACAAAATAACATAAAAAAAACGACAGCTTTTCAATCTGGAAACCAATGGTTGAAATTACATCTTTTTCGATGATACGTGTCGAAAGAGAGTGTTATGTAAGGTTCGTTCCAACCACCCTAAAAATCGTACAATGTACGGTCACGCACATGCATAGTAGTCGAAAGGCGTTCCAACCGACACAAAACGGTGTAGCTGGCGATCCCTTTGGTGTTCCAACCAAATTGTGATCGTTCGCAAACCAGTTCCTGAACGGTAAAAACGATACATGGCCAAGACCAGGAACCGCTTGTACTGACTAGCGCCCTAAGAATTTTAACCGTTGTTTTTGTATTCCTGGCATTCATGCAGTTCTTTTAGCCTTGTTTTGTAGGAGTTGTTGCTTAATATTTTGATTATTTAATTTATTCTTATTAAATTTGTATAATTCGGTTCCCAAACCTACAAGATATTCTTAACATTAAACGTTATTCTCTTTCATGATTATTAAATCAACAAAACGGAACGAAAAAAGATAATACTCAAGCTTAGACGAAGAAATCAAAACAACCAAAGTAGGGTTGTGATTTATGAATGTTATGATAATTAACTAATTACTAAACTTCTTTCCTAGAATCAGATAGGCGATCAGCTGAGATTTTTACACAGAATGGTCAAAAAAACGTACCAACCTTGCCTCCCTTGTGCATCGGCAACAAACAGTGCAAAATTAACGCCTGCGCACAAAATCGATTCCAACAGTTTCGTGACGGTTCTAGAACGATACAAAAATAGGGTGTTGGAACAAACTTGTAGTAAACCCAAACATACTCTTCGGCTACTGGATTCCATCGAAAGGAGGGCCATTCATCTGATCGGAGGCCACGAGCTGACGAAGAAGCCCGACAGCCTAGAACATCGAAGACAGGTTGGGGATTTGAATCTCTTTTACAGATATTTTCATGGAAAGGGCTGGGCTGACCTTGCCCTCTTAATTTCGAAGCACTGTCACCCATCCATATGTGGTTAAGCTTAGTACTCCTCGAACTTCATTGTTTAAGAGTTTCTTTCATCTGGAGGACGACCTTCCAGAGGTCGTTTTTCCCAATGAATATAACCTCAAATGATTCAAAACCAACGTGAATCGCTTTATTCGCACACGAACCACTCCCAGAGTGCCCTAAAGGATTTTTCCCATGTGGTTGTGGTTGATCATAAAAAAAAAAATTTAATGGAATTGTCCAAAATATGATAAAGTAAAATATATAAGGTGGCCTTAGATGCAACTTTGTGTATATAATTTCCTTATGTTTGGTAACTTATTCCATAAACCTGCATTCTCGTCTTCATTTATTGATGATTAGTGTTGTGATCACTGCATGTGAACCTGCATTCTCGTCTTCATTTATTGATGATTAGTGTTGTGATCGCTCGAGCGAAAAACCGCTTGAGTACGCGATTATTGAAATAACCGACATCGCTCGATTATTAAAAAAACGCTCGAGTTATAAATTCAATCGAAATCGTACCTTTCACGCGATACCTGAGCTTCACTTGACGCCGACGTATATTCGAGCAGTTTTCCGCTCGATAGGAAATACTCTAGTTATAAATTCAGGCGAAAAATCGAATTATTGCATTTCACTTGATAAGCTGATTGGCGACGCTCGAGTTTGACGCTCAGAAGGCTGACACGACATACGTATTTTTTAAAGGCACATAAACGAGAAGTTGCATACAAAAAAGTATGCCAAATCCCTTAGTGGATTCATCGCGACATCGGGGTTTGTCTTGACTGGCTAGCCCCCGGCGATTGTAAGTTTTTAAAAAATTAATAGATATATTTTTTAAATCAGTATCAACTGTTCTTCCTTAATAAAGACTCTAGACTAAACTTCTAAAACTTACAAAAACAACCCCTGGTGGTTTATCAACACATTCTTCTTAGTCATAAAAATTCCAAGTAATTAATCGCTCGAGCGATTCACTCGATTAATAAAATCGCTCGAGTATCAAGTACTCGATTATTAAAATCATCGGTTTTTCCCAACACTATCGATGATACTATAAAACCGTGTTGCTTAGACTTAGTAGGACCTCTACATAACGGGGCAAATTTTTCTAGATGATAATGAATAACCTCATGAATCAAAAATTCAAAGAAGAAAATTTATTTTGCAAAAAGAATTGTTATTTTTAAACATAACTCTTTGTAGATAATAAGTAGCGCAACTACCCAATATTTAGAATCGTAAATCGTATCCCTTAACAAAACTTGTGACAAAAGAATTCCTACTTTTCAAATGACGCAAATATATTCTGCCGTAATGATAAGTTTAAAAGGGTACTTAAAATTTAAATTTTCAAGTATTTTTTTTAAGATAATTCGGTAGCTAAACATACAATATCAAGAAATACTTGATAGAACTTACAAACAAAATGGCACCTCCTTGACCGATTTTAATTATTGTTTTTATTTTGTAAAGATTTAAATGTGTACGACAATATCGTCAAAATTATTACTCTCTTCATTTATTGCGTATATATAATACAATTAGTTGACACGTATTTCAGGATTTTGCTGAAAAAAATTTATTTTCCAAAATATACACACATGCATTTTTGCTAACTTGCTAGATCTTCTCATACTTGCAATTGATTGGAAAATGGAAAATAATAACAACTTAATTGTTTAAATAGTTTTAACATGCTCGCCGCTTACCTTAAATTAATTTAACAAAATACCATTTTATTCTTTATCCTCTTATCTGCAAAATCCATTTTACGAAAAAGTGGCACCTCTATTAGATCGGTAGTTATTAAATATTTTCGATCGCAAGTCAGGCAAATCGCAGGGAATGCACAAGCGCGACGGGACGAGGCGTCTACAGTCGACCTCGGTGCAGTGTGAATGACTAATATTTACATTATTTGCGTCGTTCCAAAGCGTAGTTCTGTTACGCTTCAACCTGTCTCGCGCTGGATGACTTGCCAAATATAATATATTTAATAACTACCGATCTAATGAAAGCGCCACTTTTTCGTAAAATGGGTTTTGCAGATAATAAAATAAAGAACGAAACGGTATTTTTTAAATTATTTTAATGTGGGGAGGAGCATGTTAAAATTATTTAAACAATTAAATTGGTATTATTATGCATTTGTTCACAATGACAATTATTTTTAATACACTTCGCAAGCTAGCATAACAAAGTGTTATATAAAAAATACCGACATGTATACGATCAGTACAACTGAAGATATTAAATTTCCAGTATGAGAAGATTGGAGAAAATCCAGCAAATTATCATAAAATCATATGGGGATATATCCTGAAATACGTGTCACCTAATTGTATATAAGCTGTAATAGTTACGTATCAGGGGCCGAAAAGAGGCCGGAAAAGCCTCCGACGGCCCGAGATATGTACCGTATTTTTTTTTACAAGTGCTCCGAAGCTTCCAAATAAATAAAGAAATTCTTCAGACAGTTTTCCTGTCTCCATGACATGAAAACACTCGCGCATGGAGAATGTAAATATCTATTTATTATTTTTGACAAATAGGCTCGGTGGCCTAGTGGTATAGCGTACGCCTTGTGATCTGAGAGTCGCGGGTTCAAATCCCGCACTCGGCATCTCTGGTTTTTATTCATTTTTTTACAAGTGCCCGAGTCTTTGAGGCCATATAAATAAAGAAATTCGTCAGACATTTTTCTAAAACAAAAAATTAACTGCCAATTTAATTTATATAAAATCCGCTATTTATTATCGCTTGTAGTATGGCTCGGTGGGTAGAGTGTCCGCCTGGCAATCTGAGGGTCGCGGGTTCAAATCCCGCACCGACAATTCTGGTTTTATTTATTTATGAGAACATGGTGACTCGAAGCGGGCGGGAAAAATCCTTCCTGATTGTCATATTTATCGCAAAGGTATCTTGCAAAATCACAATTAAAAATTTGTTAATTTGACAATTACAACATGAGAATTATTGCCAGAAGAATTCTTCTTAATACTTTAATTGTTATTTTAAAAATGCTTCTATGTAAAAATCAATAAAAAAGATGTTGTTGACATTATCAGAACAATCGTAAGGTTTTTGTTTTATTGTTATGTTAAAAAGATTTTAGTGTTCCTCTATTATTAAACATTAATTTAACAACTTTTAAATTAAGTCATAGTTTAGTTATACATTTTTCTTATGGCATTTTGTCATCTAACCTCTAAACTGAAACCAACGAATCTTGTTTTTTAACGTGATAAAAATGACCTACTTTTTTTACTACTATCACTATCTTACTACTTTCTATTAAACTTTACTAACGAGCTATTTGTGAATGGAACGTTTTAAAGTTACGTAAACTTGCTGATGCAACTAGATTGCAGTTAAAATGAATGGTAAAAAATAGACATCGACGATATTTTAGATTTTTCTTCAATTATAATTAGATTTAATGCAGAAATTTATTTTCAATTTAAGCTAAAAATGTGGCCCATAATTAATAGTACACAGGAAAACTGCTGATTCCTTGGGTAAAAATATTGCGATTTGGCCATACTTAGTTTACTTCAATAGCTGGTAATAACCGAGATACAGGGAGTCCAAGTAAAAATTTAATTTTTGATATTCCTATTTCTGAATCAGTATTTTTGCACGAAATTTTGTGGCTTGAGTTTTTTGGGGCAAGGAATTTGAATTTGTTATTAATTTTGGTGTAGATTGTAGCAGGCGCTCTCTGCGGTACTCGGGATATATAAAAAAAAGTGTAACTTTTTTGGGCCTTAGTATAATCGTGTTCTTATTAAAAATATCAGTTTTCCCATCATTTTACGCAAAAAGGTAGACATTGTAAATGTCGCTCCGACTAATCCTTTTCGAGATTTCCAATCTAGCTGGAAAATCAACAGCCAGCAAATTCTGAACAGGCGTAGAGTGGTATGGATCAAGCCCTTCTTGGTTAAAATTTCTAGAAATAGTTGGATTTTGCTGGAGCTGCTGCAGCCATACGTCTTGGGTTTTCAGCCAGACGAACTAGTATTTCTTCTTCCTGCTCGGGTGTAATAATCTTCGGACGTACTCCACTATTATGTTTTGGACGCAAGGATTCTGTTCCTCCCAGCCTGTCGTATAGGCTTCTAAAAATTTGAAAATCTGACTGTCTTCTATTTGGATACATTTCCAAATACCCCCGATGTGCTCCGCGTCCGTTCAAATTTTCTTGTACGTATAAACATACCATGTATCGAATTTCTCCGTTAGAAAACAAGTTATGTCGCAGCATTTTTGGTTCAATTTTTGATAACAGTATCTTCAAAAACTCCTTAAAAACACCCATAATGCTGACAAATGAAAATAAACTTTGAGAGAAATGAGGTTTCAAAGCGCTTTCATTGTATTTGTTTTTACCAAAACCCATTATGACAAATTTCACATTTACAAATCAAAATTTAAACGGGTGCAGTAGAAATTGTAATTGAAAATATCTCGAAAACCGTTAGTCGGAACGACATTTACAAAGTATATATTTTTTTCGTAAAGATGATGGGAAATCTGACATTTTTAATAAAAACGTAATGATACTAAGGTCCAAAAAGTTGCACTTCTTTTTATGTATTCAGAAAACCTCTGAGAGCGCCCCCTACAATCTACATCAAAATTATTAACAAATTCAAATTCCTTGCCCCAAAAAGACCCTAGTCACAAAATTTTGTACAAAAATATTGATTCAGAAATAAGTTACTTTGGAACAGAGAAAATTAAATTTTTGCTTGGACACCCTGTATCTCGGTTATTAACAGGTATTGAACTAAACTACGTATGGCCAAATCGCAGTATTTTTATTCAAGGAATCTGCAGTTTTCCTGGGTTCCATTAATTATGGGACACCCTGTATAATAAAAATAAATTTTAAATAGACTAGAAGTGACTTCATTTTATACAATTATTTAACTAGGCCTATTTATATGAAGTCGGGTTAACTCTAAAGGTAACTCAAACGTATGCTGCCATTGGTATATAAACACGACCTTGTCAAATCATACGTTAACTATAAGAAGACAAAAATGACTTAATTTTAGATCAACGGATGCACATGAGCGGATCGACCGGAACAGATAAGGATAAGGAAGGTATATACCGGGCGAGGCATCGTTAAGTTGAACATAAAAAATACCATGTAGTTTTTGAGTTGGCTGATGTTGACTCCCCTGTACATTTCATAGAAAAACGGAATTATAACTTTTTGAAGGGGCCGATATGGTAACCCAGGTGTCGAGTTTGAATACATTTTGGTAAGCCAATCCTAAGCTATTGAATTGAACGTGACGGCAAAACCACGAAACTTTCATAGTTCACGTTCCGGACTAGTCCGAAATAGCCAAATCATTGTCAATGGCACTTAATAACAAACAATTATTTCGAGAAGAAATCTTGTTAGAAACGTCAACATTTTTGACCGGAAGGCGGTAAAAAAATCAAATAAATTGAATCAGTTAAGAAAAAGATCAATTTGCATAATCAGCAGGAACAGAACAAAAATGCATTTGGAAAGCCGGAGGCGTTACTCTATTTCCTACAATTGAACGAGATAAATTCAAAAAAAAAACTATAAGTGTCCCTCTAGCTATACGAATAGTAGCTCCGCAATCTCAAACGAAATCATTTAATGAGAACAATCCATCAAAACCTTTCATTAAAACTTTAAACGGCTGAAAAGACATCTATTGCTAGGTTTTTATTAAGCCTTACAGGCATTATTTAGTTATGTGATTGGATTTGTAAGATCTGATTGATGGAATGGACAACAAATGAAAGCAAATTAAAATCGTTACAGTAGCCTTGATTTTATTGTCGGTAAAATAGGAACGTTTTGCTTTTAATCATCTTTGATTTTCAGTTATTACTTGGGCGGTGTATTTTGGCATCAGCTTTATAGGCTAGTTTATGCACGCCTTAAAATCGATATACAGTGAAACCTCTCTTAGGCGGAGACCTACGGGACCGTCTAACGTCTAACATAACAAAAATACACTAATTTTAGTTAGTATGTAGCACTAAAAAAATCTAATATCGTAGTTTGACTTGTTTGAGTTTTATACTTGCATTCTAGAAAATGTAATTCCAAGTCTGATAACAATTCCATTGCTGTAGAGTCACCTCTATTCGTTGCATACTCTTATAATTCCTTTACCATACTAATGGCTTGTTTGATTACTGCATTCAACTGCAACAACAAACTTCCACAACAGCAATATTCTCTTTCAGACTCAAAGCACGAGATTTTTGTGCCATTGCTTATGATTTTAACCTTACAACTCACAAATAAATGGCGGACTGCTGTCGGGGAATCACACATAGTTTCATTCGGCGAAGTCCTTTCCCGCTGCCACCCATACGCGATTGGTTGCCGGTCTGTCTTCAGAGAGTCTTTGCACCGTACTTATTCGTCTCCCAAATACTTTAAAAATTTCTTTGTCTGTTTAAAGGAGGGTTTTCGCACTCTTTGTATGAAAACAGCCTGTCCGCGTCCGCCTAAGAGAGGTTAATTTTCATGGAATTTCATATACCTAGTTCCGGACTACGACAAAATGTCCCCTTAATAGAGGTCCGCTTATTAGAGGTGTCCGTTATGAGAGGTTTCACTGTATTAGCTAAATAGTTTCCAAAGTTAGTTAATAAATATGTCATTAATAAATTGTTTGAGCTTCAACATCCCAAGGAGCAAACGTTTCAACGGCAAACGATACAAAGACAATTGATCGTACTTTATAGGTTTTTGTAACTCTGTAAAATGTGCAAGCTATCCAGCTTTTTCACAATACTGGTTAATGTAGGAGTCAGAAAATCCTTTGCGAGAATTATTTAAGCTGGGACAGAATATTTTCTAGCTGGCTATTTTACAAATATTTACTTTACAGTGACAATTAAATAACTCTTTAAAGATATTAGTTTCTGTCATAACCTTTATATATACTGGGGAAGGAATGTACTTTATAGCGATTAAAATTTTTTTTTATCAAAATTCGTAAATTTTTTTTACTGGCACGGTAAATAATATGATTGAAAAGCGACATTCGATTACTCTCGGCCACTTTCGGAGTTTTCCGTATGTTACGTCTTGCCGTCGCCCGTCGAGGTCGGACTCAGTGTTCCCCACCTGTGGGATATGTCCCATTTCGTGGGATTTTTCGGGTCACTGCGGGCCAAAGAAATATTTAGGTCAATTGGAGGGATATTTTAAAAATTTAGAAACGATTTTTTTTTAGTAATATGTACCGGCATGGTACCATCCGTTTTCTATAAAAAAATTTTGAACATTACTTGTTTCCAACAGCTAGAGGTACGTCGTCAAAATATTTAGTTTAAATTCGAAGTTTCCAGTCAAAAGTTGAAATTTGGAAAAAATTGGAAATTTTGATTGGATTTGAATTTTGAATGACACATACACGATATTACACTTAAATTCTTTAAAATTTTTTTTACATGACGCTTCTTAATCTTTAAAATGTGAAACGCTTCTCAAAATAAAATCTTTACAATATAGCTACAAGGTTGATTGAAAATAGGAAGAAAATAGAAAAGAAAGTCACATTTTTCTTATCAATTATGTATAACATGAGACGCATGACAATAATTATAACAAAAACGGAATAATTCAGTTCCTATCTAACTAGTTATATCCAGTATAATTAATATACGATGCAGATGATTAAACATTTACAATGATCCACTTATAAACCCGATGGTGAAAACTAATAATATTAATAATAATTTATTAAATAGGTCTATAAATTTACCATATGGATAATATGTTGTTTCAATATTTAACTATCCCACGTGGCCAGGTTATACAATTAACAATAAATCAATACACCCATTATCACGTAGACTAGCTCAGTTTCACAGCATGGCATATATAATAATCGGAACAACTGTAAGCAAACAGAATTTCTAAGGTTTAAAAATTAAATTTTAAACTAATGGCAATATAGGATTAATTTGACAAGTGAATAAATAACGGCTTGAAGAAAATATTTAAAAGAAAGAAACGAAATGTATATTTATAAATTTATTTGTCTTAAGTGCACTGCCGACCATCGCGACAAGTGACCAAGATGAGTTTTATACAACGTGTCCAAGATAAGGAGGGCCAGTACAGGGATCTTGGAAACCGTAAGAGATACGAAGTCGGTTAAATGGAGGTAAAGTTGCGCATTTACGTGTCTAATAATATGCCGTTTAGAAAGTTTTAAAATTCCGAGTAGTTCCGGAGATATCCGAAAAAAAACGATATTCTGAAAAATCTTTTTATTGTTTGCCTGGATTTTTGAGATCGAATTCTAAGTAAATTGCACTTTTGCATTGCCACATTTTCCGCTCTATCCAACAGCGTTACTTGTTTTGTAATCCGACGAGTCGCCTTCGAAGGGCCATTATCAACTTGGTTTTTTTTTAAATACGGTCCTGTTTTTCTGATATTGGAATTTGATAGTTTTTTTTTCTTCCGAATGCAACGATGTACGACACATTGTGGTTTAATGACGTTTCGAGAGTTTTTTGAACAACATCAGGAAATTTTGGGATACGTATTTCTCCTAATTTTATAAATAATATCTCACAAGTAAGCTCTAAATTTTTACCTATGTTGGACTAGTTCAATAAATAATAAATCATTTAATAATACACCACCAATAAGTGAACAAAATACAAAAACATTATTTCAAACTTCTGTTGATTCGGGATTTAAAAGAAAAGTAGACGTTTGAAATAAAAAAATTAAGATGGTGACGCGTGATTTGTTTCACTTGACATTCCCATTGTGATCGTTTGAGAGCGTTTTAAGAGGTTTTCTATTTTCCAGAAAATATTGGACATAAATTTACAAATGCTGAAAAGTTTGATATTCTATCGCATGTTTTATTTTATCTCGAAAAAACTGTTATGTGGCAGTTAGAAGATGTTATTTGTGCTTAGAGAATAATGGAAATTTTTGAACACCTGATTATGTAGTTCCTTAATTTTTCCTTGTTCGTTTTATTACTGTTTTCGAATGATTTTTGTTCACTTATTTGTGGTTTATTATTAAATTATTTGTTATTTATTGAACTAATCCAACATAAGTAAAAAATTTAGAGCTTACTTATGAGATATTATTTATAAAATTAGGAGAAATACAGGACCGTATCCCAAAATTTCCTGATGTTCAAAAACCCTCGAAACGTCATTAAACCACAATGTGTCATACATCGTTACACTGGGGAGAAAAAAGCTCTCAAATTCCAATATCAGGAAAACAGAACCGTATTTAAAAAAGAAAGTTGATAATGGCCCTTCGAAGACGACTCGTCGCATTACAAAACAATTAACGCTGTTAGATAGAGCTAAAAGAGTGGCAATGCAAAAGCGCAATTTACTTTAGAATTCGATCTCAAAAAACCCAGGAAAACAATAAAACGATTTTTCAGAATTTCGTTACTCGAAATTTTAAACATTTCTAAACGACATATTATTAGGCACGTAATTGCGCAACTTTACCTCCATTTAACCGACTTCGTATCTCTCTTTCCGAGAACCCTGTACTGGCCCTTCTTATCTTGGACACGTTGTACATGTGTTAAATAGGAAAGTGGTGTAATGTTTAAACTCTGCACTACGTTTTAATAATTCCAAAATAGTATAGTCTACACGCTGGTGCCAAATTTCATCAACATTGTTTCAGCGGTTCTTGAGTTAAACTCATAATAAGGATGAAAATTTTTGAAAATAAAATATCTTGTTCGTGACGCTAGTGAAATTTTTTCGTTGAAATATATTCGTTCTGATAGTATCCCAGGCGAAGTAACAAGAAACTCAGGACCCATTTTCAACGGCGAACACAATTAGCCGATTTAAGTAAACTTACCTTAGTACAAAGTTGCTTAGTTTGGGCACTAGCTGGCGCTGAAGTGATAATTTTTGAAATCATTTTCCTGGATTAATTCAAAAACTGCTCATACTATTTTGCCAAGTTTTATTGCATAGATACCATTATAGCGAATAAGCATTAAAATTAGTAAAGATAATACATAATACTTTCTAGCGCGCGACCGATTATAGACATCTACTTTGTTGCCTTTATGACTCTTTAACGACTAGATATGCTTTGATGGTTTGACCATTAACTCAAATAAGAATGTTTAAAGCTTTTCCATGTCGAATGTACCGACGAATATAAAGGATGGCGCATAGACGCAATTTTAAGAAAGTTTATTAGCAGAAGCAATAACTTTTGACTAACATGTAAAGTAGTCCTGTATACAGCGTTTTCCTTATGACATGCTAATATTTAATAGTGTAATTCCCGTTATATGGAGAAAAGTTCATGTGAACATATGCTCTTCACGGTTTAAGCTTTTAAATTAAAAAAAAATCGTTGTTCAGGGTGTTATAGAAATCACTTATACACTATATTTAAACCAGCAGATCCTGGGATGAAAACCGTATCGCATCACTGGCTTACCTACGGACCTACATATACTTGTTAACTGAATACAGATGTGTATGGGGTGGCAACACTTGGGATAAAGAGATTTTCACCTAAATATTTAGACATTCGATTTAATAAAAAAGTATATAGGCTTTCTCTAGGACTCCCATAATGTACAACAAACAATGTACAGTGAAACCTCCCTTAGACGAACATCTACGGGACCGGCTAAATGTGTCCGCCTAATAGGGGTGTCCGCCCATGTTAAATTTGTTATTAGGTAATATGTAAATGCAAAATTATTACTATGTATATGTATGTACAAATAAACATAACATAACAAAAATACACTAGTTTTAGTTAGGATGCAATACTAAAAAAATCTAATAACGTAGTTTGACGTGTTTGCGTTTTATATTTGCAATCTAGAAAATGTAATTCCAAGTCTGATAACAATTCCATTGCTGTAGAGTCACCTCTATTCTATGCATACTCTTATAATTCCTTTACCATACTAATGGCTGGTTGATAATAGGTGACATTTGTTTGATTACTGCATTCAACTTCTTCATCAGAGTCGTCAGATAGTGATGCGGTTTCAGTTTGGACTACATAATCGGTAGGAATGGGGTCACTATAATCTTCTAATAGCACATTGCTATCAATGTTAATGAACTCACCCAAATCATTGTTATCAAATTACAAACTTCCACAACATCAATATTCTTTTTCAGACTCAAAACGCGGCATTTTTGTGCCATTGTTTACGATTTTAACCGTACAACTCCCAAATAAACGGCGAACTGCTGTCGGGGAATCCCACATACTTTCATTAGGCGAAGCCCTTTCACACTGCCACGCATACGCGATTGGTTGCCGGTCTGTTTTTGAGAGAGAGAGTTTTTGCACCATACTTATTCGTCTCCCAAATACTTTAAAAAAATGTTTGTCCGTTTAAAGGAGGGTTTTCGCACTCTTTGTATGAAAACAGCCTGTCCACGTCCGCCCAAGAGAGGTTGATTTTCATGGAATTTCATATACCTATTTCCGGACCATGAAAATATGTCCTATTAATAGATATGTCCGCTTATTAGAGGTGTCCGTTATGAGAGGTTTCACTGTACCTATATCCCTTTCAGTGAGATACACTTACTTACTTAATTGAAATATGAACAAGACCAAAAGATTATGTCATAGATTATCATTCTAGAGACAGGCATTTAAAGTTATATTGATGGGCCTTCAATGTATGCTCTTTAATATTAATCGGCTACGTGTATTATTTATGAATCAGCGATGTTTAGAAGAAAATTATGTTTTAAAGATTAGACGACTATTTATAAATATTTGGTGTAGATGCATTGCTTTTAGATTTGCAATATCATGTTTTAGTATTAATGGTATATTATATCGTAGTGACAGTTCATTCATTCCGTCAAGAATTAATTTAAAAAAATAAGGCATGGTCATTCAACGTCATAATAGTTATTTATGTATCAAGGGTACTAAGTAGATGATTATGCCTTGAAGGCGACAGTCTCACAAAGCCGAGGGCCTCTGGCTCAAGGGTTCGTAAGTCGCCCGAGGGTATATATCCATTAGTATCCGTGGTGCATACAAACTTTTATATCATACCAGTTCGTTTTAAATAATAAATATTTTTTTTAAATTTAATTTGATTTACCAATTTTTTATTTTTACATGCGATATTGGGAGATAAGTATTCAAATATTTAATGTGTGAAAAAAAGCTGAAAAGGCAACGCAAAACCTATTACCGAGAAAATCCAGAGACTCATACGACAAAGAATATGACCAATTTTTGAAGTTGGGAGTAAATGCTCTAGAATAGAATAGAATATTAACGAAACTGTGCTATTGGGGTACTTTAATGATCTATCTGAAAATTTGTCCACGAGCTCTCTGTGGGCTAAATATTCGATGATAAAGAAGACTTTAATGATAAATAAGAATATTAATAAATGTAATTTTCACTAATTATGCGAGTATTTAAAGCAAAGGTCAAAAGGGTACCAACCAAAAAAATCCAGTGTGTTATCTAGAGAAAATCGTAAAATTTATTAATGAGGCACCAAATGAAACGTGAACAAGGTCCCATTATTATTTGGTGTATTTGGTGGATGAGAGCTTGTAAATATGTTAGTCACACATGTAATATAAAATCAGTCTTTGTTGTAATTTTGCCGGAAACCACAACTGACAAAAAGTTTTCACCAAGAAGACGAAATTAATAGTTTGAAACTTATAAGAGATTATATGTCTTTGAGGCCATATGGCTGCTCCGAAAAAAGACTATTTTTATTGTATAACCAATCTGTTGCAAAAACACATATTTTGTTATTTTGTTAATAAAGAATAAGTTAATCGAAAACTGTTTTTTTGCGTCTTAATGCCAGCGCGGGCCATAATGTGTACTTTATGCCCGCACGGGAATAAAGTAATCCATTATGTAGATGGTATCTAAGGTATAAAAACACAATAATGCACTGGTATGATATAAAAATTATTGGCTAAAAAACATAAAATTTTGTTACCTATATTGTATTACTTTTTTTACTTAACAATTTTTTACATTTCAATAAAACCAAAAATAAATTATTTTATAACAAAAATAAGTAAATAATCAAAAACAAACATTAAACAGAAAAGAATCTATAACATTATAGCCTTGGCCATTGCCTTACACCACTTCCAAGCAATTATTAGGTACTACTACCGTTTCATTTTTTATTTCAAACTAATAGTTTCTATTTAGTGTAAGTACCTACAAGTAATTTATTTTTCAAAATTACCCTATATTTTATTAGATAAAAGAGATACAGAAAAATGTTTTATACAGAAGTTTCTCTATAATGATTGTTGAGTATTCTGCCGTTTTCAAAATAAGTATACGGGATCAGGTAAAAAAGTTATCGGACCTAACCTAATTTTTTTAAATAATATTTTAATCTAAATATAGCATTTTAAAATTCTCTTTTCAAATATATAACACATCATGGATGATATTGGTTTCCTAGGCGATTTATTTAAACTTTTCTTCATTTTCCTTGTTTTCTTTATTATAAGTTTTTAACCTCGGCATAGTAAAAGAGCCGTATATTTTTAAATTATGTTCCAGTCGTCGGAATGGTTGCTGTGTTTCCGAATAGAGAACAAAATATAAATTTTGAGTCATTTTCGACTTTCAGTATAAACGGATATCATTCAAATTTTTCAAAATGTTGATAAGTCATTTTCGCAAATGAATGTATAAAAACTAAATTGACGTTAAATGTTAAAAACAACTAGAATGTAGTAAGTATAGCTGTTTTTACGATATTAGCTTTTGTTTCATCGCTTATTGTGGTTTAAAGGATAAAGTTTAAATAAATCGCCTAGGAAACCAATATTATCCATGAAGTGATATATGTATATTTGAAAAAAAATTAAAATGCAATTGTTATAGATTAAAATATAAAGGGTGTTCCATTTTAAAAAATTAGGTTAGGTCCGATAACTTTTTTACCTGACCCCGTATACTTATTCTGAAAACGCCAGATTATTCAACAATCATATTTTTACATTTTTTAAATAAAACAAAATATTAAAAGAACGTTACGTTTTTGAGCATTTATTATAATTGCCTATTTAAAGAGGTTGAAATTATCTGTAAACTGACATAATAATATACAGGGGGTCCATTTGAAAAAATTGAGTAGCATTTATCTAAAGATTGAAACATTTGTACCGATGTAAAAACCACGATATTGATGCTTTTTTTTAGTAAAATTATTCGGACACCTCTAAGGTTTATAACAATAAAAAAAATTCTTTTTTAGTTTAAATTAGTAATATTTTAAAATAATTTTTTTGATATGATGTTTTTCGAGAAAATTTTAGGAAAAATTGAATAATCTGGCAACGTCGTATAAATCACCAAAATAAAATAGCATATCTTATGTAAAATTTTATGCCGAATTCGAAGAGACGAAAAGAAATGGGGGGTACGATTTAAAAAAAAATACTTATATTGATGCCCCGTTTTTTTGGAGCATCTTGTATATCCAAAAATATTTTTAAAATGTGCGCTTTTATTTATCCTAGAACCTTTGTATTTAATAAATTTCGATATTTTTAAGAACAACGGAGATATTTGACTTCCTCGTACTAATCAACCACCCTGTATGTGTGATCAGCTCGTGGTTTGCGATCAGAGGAATGGCTCTCCTTTCGATTGAATCCAGTAGCCGAAGGGCATGCTTGTGTGTAGATCTCCAGCCAGAAAGAGTTAATTGATATTAAACGACTATGAATTTCCTGTTATTCATTCCAAAATACAATTTTTATGCTAGGAACTTAATTAGATCGTGTAGATATCAGTGGCGGTTCTTCCACAGGAGCACATGTGCACGTGCACCCCCAAAACAAAACGAAAAATAAATAAAAATATGTTTTACCTAACGCATTTTCTTATTACTTCTTTTCTTTCTACATTTAAAACGCCTAGAAAGTAATTGTTTGGTCGTTACACAAAAATAAAATTTTAAAAATAATTTCACCATACTTGTGAACTCCCTCTATCATAGGTCACGAGCCGCCACTGGTAGATATCTGACATATTTTTACCTTATACGGTTCCAAAAAAAAAATGTTTTAGGGGCATAAACCTTTTAGATTAAAATAGGAATCCAAGCCGAGCGAACACCAAACAACGTTAATTAAGATTCCATTTGAAATCTTTATAGGCTTTAATCACTTAAACGAGGTGCGATCCTCCATAAAACTAACTTAATAATTTCTAAAACGTTATAAAAATTTAATTAGTAATTACACAAGTCTTAGATTAAAATTTAGTAGCTCTTACAATTTTTATAAGTAAGTAATCACGAACAAACCAATGGGCTTCTAGGTATACAGGGTGTTCCTTAATGACGTGCTAATATTTCAGGGTGTGATTCCTTAGGTCATTTTATGAAGAAAGGTTCATATGAACATATGTCCGCAACGGCTTAAATTTTTTGCTACAGGGTGTTGAATTTTTATTTTTTAAATGGTTCTTTATTAATATCTCCGAAAGTACTTTAGATATTATTTTCAATTTCGGTATGTATCAATAGGATATAGAACCACACATTTAGAAAAGTTATTCAATTGTTCCACCAGTGGCGTCCCTGCAAACATGTCGTCCAATATTTTTTACAAAAAAGATGGTACGCCACTGACATTTTTCCATGTGGATATTTTTTCTGATTATCCTAGCCAATTCTACATGAAAGCGGTCTCTTCAGTTTTTCTCGTCAGACGCACCGTTCTTGATTAAAACTACTAAATTCACATTTAAACTTATTATTATTAACATTGATAAAATAATTATTGAAACATTTTGTTTTATAAAAATTGCTGGAGTGGGCAATTCGATATGAAAACGGGCGGAAGCATGTCTTTTAAGTGAAGGTAGCCATTTTCAACAATTTTTATAAAACAAAATTTATCATTAATTATTTTATCAATGTTAATAATAATGAGTGTCAATGTGAATTTAGTGGTTTTAATTAAGAACGGTGCGTTTGACGAGAAAAACTCAAGAGACCGTTTTTGATGTACACTAGACTAGGCTATCAGAAAAAATATCGAGATGGAAAAATGTCAGTGGCGTACCATCTTTTATAAAAAATATCGGAGGACATGTTTGCATATGGATGCCACTGGTGAAACAACTGAATAAATTTTCTAACTAAAATTTGTGGTTCTATATCCTATTAACACATACCAAAATTGAAAATAATATCTATAGAACTTTCGGAGATATTAAAAAACAAAAATTCAAGATCCTGTAGCAAAAAATTTAAGCTGTTCTTATGAACTTTTCTTCATAAAATGACCTAAGGAATCACACCCTGAAATATTAGCACGTCATTAAGGAACATCCTGTATACCTGTTAAGTTTTTTTTGTTTTGTAGGAAGTTAAACTTTGTCCTTTCTTTTTTTTACCACATATTATACAGAGTGTTCGGGAAAATGTCGGAAATCTCCCGGATATGAAGAAAACAAGTGAGAAGAGTACTACAAGTTCATATAAACTTTTGTCGTATAGGCCTCCTCTTCGGAGATCTGCGCTTCCAAACAGCTCCAATGGAATCAAATTAATCAGTATATTAACTAGCCGAAGGCTAAATAAACGTCTATTATTATTATTATTGTTATCACAAACAACGTATGTTCTTCGTCGTCAACCATAGTCTTGGGCTCCCCATGTACAAATAAAAATAAAATAGGTTCGTGGGAAACTCGAAATCGGGGTCGACTTGCCATGCAGGAAGGAAAAAATTCGAAAAAGGCTCGCACCATGCTCGTTGCAGGTTCGTTGAAAACAGCTCGAACGCGGCTCGGGCTCGTCTCGCCATATTTATAGGCACTTTAAGGCAGGCACATCACTGGCGACAGAAATGTGGTAGCCACATTTGTGTCCTACTTAACATGAGACCCAAGAACCTTCCTGAGGTCGTTTTTGAATTTATATAGAACCACACATTTACTTTGGACTCAACGTTTTCTTTTTACATAATATATGATAAATGTATTTTCTTTATTATAACCTTTAATGTTATCTAAATAGGAATAAAAATGCCAGTCTCATGGGAATATCATTGCTTCCTATATATTTCTCCAATTTATGTTATCTAGCTTAACTAAATAAATAATTATATAGGCCTATTAGATTTAGAAGTTCCGCCACTGACTTATATCCTGCATATGTATACTACGCATTCTTTGAGAACGGGACAAAACCGTCAACTTGTATTATTCATTATAACCACTTGTACACAATCCGTATTATTGGAAATTTATATATTTATATATATTTTTGTAGCTAATAATCGGATAAACTAAAGTAGAAGAAACTAATATTTATTTATATTATTGAAGAACGACATTCAAGAATAAAGATACAGATACAGGATTGGAATATATTAACAAATAGAATGAATCAAGAGAAAAGGAAATAACTCCATATTTCCAATCCTACAAAGACAAATCGAACCAATTCAATTAGTTTTATTCACATATATATATATATATATATATATAAACAGTATATTGCCAATACGAACGTTCGAAAATACAAAAAGTGTCCCCGCTATGGGAGATATCGCGGGCCTATTGAGTTTACGCAGTAGGGTGGAAAATTTATCGATCGCTTCAGAGCCGGCCCGACATTATTTGTTTGTTGTTATTCGTCGCCATCTTTCGTTCTGGATGCTTTTTCAAATTACAGAATAAAAAGTGGTTCATCCACATTGTGTCGGTATATTAGTGCTTATAAACCTTCATTACCTAACAAAAATTTTGTAAAGGAGTTTTTAATTTGTGGTGATTCGATTCGCTGTTTGGTAGGTTAGTAGCTTGTTTTGGACACAAGTGCATGGTGCTTTTTTGCAAGGTATAAAGTATTTCAGGTATGTACATATATACGAAAATATTTTGCTTATCACATTATCCGATATTCGGAACCGAATTTCACTAAAAAGCTTGTAAAAAAAGAAGAGAGTGTCACTCGTATACAATATAATATATATTTGGTCATTACCTACCGTTAAAATTAATGTATTTTTAATTTGGTGCATTAGTAGCTGAGAATAATTCCCAAAACAGTCAATATAGTTCATTCGTACTTTTTGTTTTAGAAAAAAGTGAGGTTAAGAAACATACGACGTCGGATGAAAGTTAAAATATAGGTCATCGTGTCCATTGTTACAAATATTCGGACGGAATTTGGCACCAAAATTTTACACCAATCAGCGCACCGTCGGATCATCATATCATGAAATCGTATACATGGAACGTCGTCTTAAATCTACTAGTCGAAATTTTTATTGCACTAGCCAGTGAAATTTACATTAAAAAAGTTGAAATCCGGTCCTGTCGAATGTTTACTTTCACAAGGAAATTTCCGAACTGCGCAAACTCACGGCGGGCCCTTCGATGCCCATAGCGGGGACATAATTGCAGATCGTATTAGCAATATACTGTTTATATATTATGTGGTTTTATTCCCCACGAAAATTAATTGGACCACTTGTCACGGGAACCATCTACGTCTTCGAATAAACAAACTGGTAAGAAATTGTTTCTTATATATACCCTCTGTCGATATTACGAATAGCAACTTATTATTATTATATTAATTATTACTATTCTACAGTATATCAATTATTGGGAATGAATATCTGATCGCAAAGTGGATGCCTGTTGCATCAACTGACGTTTCAATAATTGAAAGCATCAATCTGATAACATATGGTAGTAAACTTACCGTTTCTATACCGAAATAAAAAGTATTCGAAACGGGTAAGCGAAATAGTACATTACGTATCAAGGGCCGAAAAGAGGCTTTTACGCACGTCCGGAAAAGCCTCCGACGGCCCGAGATATGTAGCGTATTTTTTTTTCATGTGCCCCGAAAGTGCCTCTTTTCATGCATGTTCTCTTCACCAAAAGTGGCGTTTTCCAAGAGAGCGGGCGGGAAAGTATCGAAGCTGGCGGGAAAAATTTTTCCCGCCGGCTTCGAGTCACCCTGTGCTCATAAATAAATAAAACTAGAATTGTCGGTGAGGGATTTGAACCCGCGACCCTCAAATCGCCAGGCGGACAGACACTCTACCCACCGAGCCATACTATAAGCGATAATAATTAGCCGATTATATATAAATTAAATTGGCAGTTAATTTTTCAAAGATGTTTTAGAAAAATGTCTGAAGAATTTCTTTAATTATATGGCCTCAAAAACTCGGGCACTTGTAAAAAAATAAATAAAACCAGAGATGCCGAGTGCGGAATTTGAACCCGCGACTCTCAGTTCACAAGGCAAAAAAAGTCCTTTAAGGCACTCTGGAAGTGGTGTGCATGTGCGAATAAAGCGACTGATGTTGGTGTTGAATCATTGGATGCAGTAGCGGATCTAGGATTAGAATTTGAAGGGGGGTAATAATTTGTAGTGTTGTCTGTTTTAAACTTATCAAATTTATTGTACTAGGATCCTGCGCATTAAGTCAGTGGTTTTAGAGAAGTGTTTGTTTTTATGTTGGTAACAATAAAAATGTTGATAAGGCATATAACTTATCTAAATGTGTTCTTAAATGTAACTACAGGTTTTCAATGTTTGTATTATATAACGGTTCCTCTTCCATTGCAGAAAATCCGTGACATAGAGGTCAAAGAAGAGGTTATTTATCTGGACACGAAGATAACAAATAGGGGTGGTTCAGAACAAGAGATTAAAAGAAGAATTGGGATGGCCAAGGAGGCTTTGGGAAGACTGGTTAAAATTTTTAAAAACCAACCGCATCCGCAAGGAGACTAAAACAAGACTTGTGAAATCTCTAGTGTTTCCTTTTATATGGCTCGGAATCTTGAACCATAAACGCTGCATGTCCAAGAAGAATTGAGGCGTTTGAAATGATATGTTACCGAAGAATGTTGAGAATGAATACCTTGGACAGCGTACCGCACCAACGCATCCATTTTGAGAGAACTAAAAATACGCGACAATGAAAGATTATGACCAACAGTCGAGCGACGCATGCTTAAATTCTTCGGTCACGTAATACGGAAGGATGGTATGGAAAAGCTCATGATACAGGGGAAGGTTGATGGCAGAAGGTCCAAAGGAAGGTCACCGGTGAGATATATAGACCAAATAAAAGATCTCACACAAATGTCAGTGTCCCAAGTGATGCATACTGTGGAAGACAGAGAAGCATGGCGAAGGATCATTATGAAGGCTCCATGAAAGAGTCACGACGTCCGAAAATGGACAACGACTGAAGAGAGTAATCTCTCTCTCTCTATAAAAAATAGGACCTGCTCTATTTTTCGTACAACGTACAATTTAAATTGTACAATTTCTTGGACAAGTAAACACAGGGATAATGGGAACAGGGATAATGTAAAACAGCTTTAAGCTTGTTGTGGTGTACATTATGTTACCGAATCGCACCATTAATTTCAATTTGTTTCGACACAATTCGAGATTCGTAATGGCAATGTTCTTAACTGCTGATCGCAAAAAGTAATAACTTATAATTGACGAAATAACTATAATTGTAATTACACGCAATTATATGATATTTTTATACCTCTACGTTAATTGCAATAGAATATAATTGGTTATTTCTCTAAAAGTCTATTATCGAGCTAATCCAATAATCCATTAGACCGCTTATACGCTGATGCATTTTTGCACCTAGTAAATCTCGCACGTAACCATACCAGCTTAACAATAGATTTCAACTTTTTTCATCTTGCTCGAGTTATGATATGGATTGATACAATATTATGGTTATGAAATAAACTGTTCAGAATTTGAACGTATACAGTGTGCGGAAGAATGTGGGAAATCCCCCGAATATGAAGAAAACAAGTGAAAAAAGTATTACAAGTTCATATGAACTTTTTCGTATATATATCCTCTTCAGAGATATGGACTCCCAAAGAGCTCCAATGGAATCAATGGCCCTTTTTTTAACGCCCCGTATGATAAGAACTTTGGACAACGGTTTTTACATACCTTTAACTATTGTCGATAATTCTATATGAACTTGTAGTACTCTTTTCACTTGTTTTCTTCATATCGGGGACACACAAGAGCCACGGATCTAATCAACGATGAGCTCTTGGATATGCAAACTGATCGTATGAGAGCAACATACGATTTCACAAAGCCTTTCAAGATTGACTGGAACTTTGATAAATGAACGAACAGTGCACCCCCGTCGTTTAACAAGGGTCTAGTTTGGTGCACCGATGGATCAAGAACCGCCAACGGTGTGGGCGCAGGTATATTTGGGAAAAGACCCAGGATGGACATAAGCATTCTTCTGGGGAAGTACGCCACAGTATACCAAGCGGAAGTTCATGCCATACAAGCATGTGTACTACAAAACCTTAAAAAGAGCTACCACAACAATAAGATTTACATCCTGTCGGACAGTTAAGCTGCTCTTAAGGCTCTGAACTCCAATCAGTTTACTTCAAAACTTACACTGGAATGCCATACCAACCTAAAAGCACTGGCGGCAAGGGGGAACAAGGTAGAGAGCTCTTGTGGGTCCCTGGTCACTCTGGGATATTAGGAAATGAAAAAGCGGATGAACTAGCGAAAGCCGGATAGCCCCGAACCGGCCTTTGGAATATCAAAACAGGCAACATTATATAGATGGTCGAAAAAACATCACCGATCTCGAGGCAAGGATTACCTGGTCAAATACACGTACGCGCTGTAATTGGAAAATCAACGAAAATACTATCGAATGGGATGCTAACTCTGAAGCGGCCCCAGCTGAAACAGGTGATGGGTCTGCTAACAGGCCACTGCCACTTGCGAGAACACCTTCAACGGATGGGTATAAACAACGGATGATCCATTGAATGCAGACTCTGCGGCGAAGAGGATAAAACCGCCTAGAAAACAAAATATCTTCGGGAACATACAACGTGGTGACAACCTCCCACATGACAAGCCTGGTAGAAGGTTACTGGACCTCATAGAAGGAACAAACATCTTCTAACAAGATCGGGGTGCACAATAAGCCGAAAGGCTGCAGTGATAGAAGTTCGGGTCTTAAACCGACCCCCGCCTTTAACCAACCAACCAACCATATCCGGGATATTTCCCACATTTGCCCGGAAACCCTGTATACTCGACAATTGACACCAGTAATATGTCATCGATCAGCTGCTTGGGAAATTCAATAAAATTCCCCAGTTTATCGATTAAGATGTTGTATTTTTAACGTTTCATTGTTGCTAATTAGTCTTAAAAGTATATCTTCATCGTTTTAGTATAGTTTAAGTCTGCTTAACTGAATAATTGAGTTCCTTGTTAATCTTGTAAACCGCAGTCAGTACCTATTAATCACTTTACTAAACATGTTTAGGTTAATATTTTATTGATCTCTTTTTAGGCGAAAAATAACAATTATGGTGCATTTATTATTGTCAACGATAGAGCAACTAAGGTAATTTTTAATATTTATTAAAAAATTTGTAGTTTTTTATTTCTTGGCGATGCTTAGCGAGTTGAGATTTATTTCAGATAAATATCAGGTACGTTTATGTGGCGACTTGAATGTGCACAGTTTCGTTGACTCGGATAATAAGAAATATCTTTGGTATGAAATCGCTCTTAAACCAAATGAACCTACAAGAGATGTACTTGGTCTGAGTCCAAGTGCAATTGATTATGTAGTGTGTCATAAAATGTTTGTCTATGTTCACTATTTTTAGAGCTTTGCAGAGATTTGTTGATGTTAAAGTTATTGTTTATTAAAGTGGATGTTGAAATTTTCTTGGTATGAGTGTCTGCTTCAACGATAAGCTTCCGTTTAAAAAACTTATACAATTACCTCTATAACCTGGTATGTTAGTTTACATAATGTTAAATACTTTTACTAGACACTTAATTTTACTGTAAAAGAAATGCCCATTTTATCAGTTTTTTTTTTTGGAAATTTGGTTTACGTAGCCTATGTATACCCAAGAAGGGTGCCTATAGGATTTGCTCGTCATGATACTATATACACTTATAAGTTACTATTAGGCATTAAAGTTAAAACGGAGGTAGCAAGAGTGAAAAACCGTATATTTAGTTTCTTAATACAATAATATTTCCTTAGAAATAGTATGTAGCTATTTTCAGAAATGTTTTTCTGTGCACCCTGTACAAAAATACGAAAATTTTTCAAGGTGATTTGTATTTATAGTATAGCAAGGAAAAGAAATGATCAAGGACGACTCTTAACTGACTTGACTAGCAAAATTGAAAATAATTTTTTTTACAGGTATAGTTAAGTCCATCTGTACCTAAACACACTATATAAAGTTTACAGTAGGTGAAGGTGTACATACATGCAGATACGTACTGCCTATCTTTCTGTCAATATAGGTACCTACTAGATATGTATTTATAGATAATGACTTTATTTTATATATTTGCATAAATAAATAACAAAAAAATACAATTTTATGGTTAATTTAATCATAATTTAAATAATAAAAAATGTATTTAATAATATAAATAGACTCGTTTCATTTTAAAATAAACTTTACGAAATAAACGTACCTGCTATTTTTAAGTACGGTCCTGGAATTTCTTACAAACCTGTACGAATTAAATTACCAGAAATAAGCAGATAGGTCATTAATGTCACGTGAGACCTATCTGGCGAGAGCGTTCGCTGTAAACTATCAAGTTATTCATTATTCTAATTGACTTCGATAAAAATATAATTTCTTGTTAGGTAGATACAGTGTTTTATGGACTTGCCTTATTACAACAACCCCGAACGACTTCTAGAAGCCTCATTGTCAATTTTTGATACTTCACAAAGCCCCGACTCGACCATCCCTAGAATACTGTGTAGGTAAGTCCATCCAGTGACACCCTGTATATTATACAGGGTGTCCGGGAACATGTGGGAAATCTCCCGGATATGAAGAAATCACGTGAAAAGAATACTATAGGTTCATATAAATTTCTTTCGTATCGGCCTCCTCTTCGGAGATATGGATGGGCTCCCAAAGAGCACCAATGGAATCAAGTTTTTTACACATAATTATTGAACCACCTGGTATATTTCAATTATTTTTTAATATGATGTATACCAGGTAAGACCCGTCAAATTACTACTCAAGAAACTGTTGTGAATTACTCACAGCTGCAGGGACGGACTAGCTGTAACACTCATGGGCTATTTTTTTTTACGCCCTGTATAATGAGAACTTTGGACAATGTTTTTTACATACCTTTAACTATTGGCTAAAAATTTAGTACTCTTCTTCATGTCGCTAATCCTAACCGTTTTCGAAAAAACGGCATTTCATATACATCATGTGCTTCGGGTATTTCAATAAAAGATACATCTTTGTTCCGATCCAATGTTCAACCTTCAAGATTCCGCTTTTTCATATTTAGCCCATGAGCAGTTAGGGGACTCAGTGTAAATAAAATGACGTTTTCTCGAAAACGGTTGGGATTACCGACATGAATGAAGAGTACTTAATTTTTAGCCAATAGTTAAAGGTATTTAAAAAACATTGTCCAAAGTTCTCATCATACAGGGCGTAAAAAAAATGGGCCCATGAGTGTTACAGCTAGTCCGTCCCTGCAGCTGTGAGTAATTCACAACAGTTTCTTGGGTAGTAATTTGACGGGTCTTACCTGGTATACATCATATTAAAAAATAATTGAAATATACCAGGTGGTTCAATAATTATGTGTAAAAAACTTGATTCCATTGGTGCTCTTTGGGAGCCCATATCTCCGAAGAGGAGGCCGATACGAAAGAAGTTTATATGAACCTATAGTATTCTTTTCACGTGTTTTCTTCATATCCGGGAGATTTCCCACATGTTCCCGGACACCCTGTATATTGGAAGATTCTAAAAAAATCCGTCTAAATTTAGGGTCGTGGTTTTGGTATGCTTTTGATATATCAATTCATCAATATTAATATCAATTTTGATTTATTTCAATTTCTTAGTAGTGTAATAAGCTTAAACGGAAAACAATACACCATTTATATTTATAATATTTACCCAATTAACCGCACTCCTGTAAGATATCACGATAAAGTTATTAGGTATAATATTCATTAATTCATTCAATTAAAATTAAAATGTCACGAATCCAATTACCGTCGTCAATCTTTTTCCCTATAACGTTTTGTACTTTAATGACATGCTAAATATTTTGATTACCTTTTATATCATTCATTAAATTTATTTTTCCCATTGATTATGCCGATCTTTTGCAGAAATTCAAGAATGAAGAAAGTGTGCAGTGATCTCTCATAATACAGTACAATCGGAATAATATGAATGCGCACTCTTATGAACCACTCTGTAATATGAACATAATATTTTTTGCATCGGTCACTCTGTAGTATGAACAGCATGTGAATCTCGGTGATATGAACAAGTTGTTATATCTTGTTATTTTTTATGATCAAACACAAGCACTATAGGAAAAATCCTTTAGGGCACTCTGGGAGTTGTGCGTGTGCGCAAAAAGCGATTCACGTTGGTTTTGAAACGTTGGAGGTTATATTCGTTGGGAAAAACGACCTCGGGAAGGTCGTTCCACAAGGATGTAGTCCTCCAGATGAAAGAATTGTTCAATAATGAAGTTCGAGGAGTACTTAGCTTAACCACATATGGATGGGCAGCAGTGGTTCGTCGTATATTTCTGCTATTCGTCGCTGTGGGCGGAATTAAGAGGGCAAGGTCAGCCGAGCACCTTCCATGAAAATATCTGTAAAAGAGAGTCAAATCCCCAACCTGTCTTCGATGTTCTAGACTGTCGAGGTTCTTCGTCAGCTCGTGGTCTCCGATCAGACGAGTCAAAGTGTCAAAAATGGGTAACCCTGTATATTGTCGATACTACAGGTCAATTTTTAATTTCCTTATAGACAAGAAAACCGTTTATTCCCTGATTATTATTTAACCGAATCTTTTAAAGAATGCCCAGTATTTACAGAAGGTGATCTCCAAAATTTCGGTTCATTGCTTATCTCTGTGCCTTCAACGGTTTTAATATTACACTCTTAGCGGTTCCTTTGATCTTTTATCATCATAAACCAAGCCGCCAACGCTACTGTCTAAAAACGTGACCGGGGAACCATAGCCGTAGATATCGGGTTTTTATTCATAATTTTATAAATTCACTCAACTCTAAAATGATTTCCTTAGAGATAGGAAATATCGAGCGGTTCATTTTTTAAAGACGAAAAGAGAAAAGTTATCTTATATTAAATTATTATTTTAGGTGTCATATTTGGTAAATTCTTCTGAGAGCAACAAATTCAGCTGATTTATTTTTTTAATTATTTGATTGTGAACATCGACGTCTTGTCTCATTTGGAAGTGAATTAGCTTCCAATATTTTGGCATGTTCCTGAGCTATTATCACATTACCAATATCAATAGCAACAGCAACGGGTAGAACGAGATTTATTTTTAATAATAATAATAATAATAAATACTCTTTATTTCAAAATTACATAGAATACATAAAAAGAAATAGTGTCAATAACAAAGGCAATATGAAGGTATAGACAATATCTAATAATTTACAATTTTTTCAAGGTATTCATTTATGCTATATGGTTCTATATCAAGAAGCGCCCTATATAGAATCTTTTTAATTTTTTGAATATTATTTAACAATCGCATATGGGTAGGCAAACTGTTATAGAATCGAATACAATTGTAGTATGCTCCTTTCTCATACATTGTTGACCTATGTCGAGGAAAAGTGTAATTTAATGTTCTTGTTGGATAAGCTACCTGTGATTCACTACTCCTAAATAACCCTCTATTCTTACAAAAAAATAACACACATTCTTGCACATAAATAGCGGTGAGTGTGAGAAGCTTGTTTTCTCTAAATTTACCTCTGCAGGTTTGTCTTGGGTTAATATTAAAGAGTATTCTTATTGCCCTCTTCTGACAGATAAACAGTCTTTCCACCTCACCGCATCTTCCATACATAATGATGCCATATCTTATTTGTGTCTCAAAGTTTGCATGATAAATTATTTTTTTTGTCCCGGTGTCTATATATTTGGATAATACACGAAAGGTATAACATGTCTTATTTAACTTGATGGAAATATATTCAACGTGTTTTTTCCATGAGAGATTACTGTCCAGTACCATCCCCAAAAACCTAGTATCTTGCTCCAATTTTGTATTAGTGCCATTTAAACTTATAGTTTCTGGTTCTTCTATACTTGACCTCTTGGTCTTGAAAACAATAACGCTTGTTTTGCTATTATTTAGAATTAATTTATTTTTTGTAAACCATTTAGATGCCTCCATCATTAACAATGTAGATCTTTCAATCAAAGCAGGAAAACTACACGCTTTAACCAAGAGGTTAGTGTCATCAGCATATTTGGTAATGACACATTCCTTGTTGATTGAATAAAGATCAGTTATGTCATTTATGTAGATAATAAATAAAAGGGGTCCTATAACACTGCCTTGCGGTATTCCTAACTTTATTTCAGCTTCCTTTGATGAAACTCGTTTAGAGCCTTGACCGATGACAACATTTTGATGTCTATTTGAAAGGTATGATGTGATCCATCCCAAGGCTGCCTCCCTTATACCGTATAATTCTAATTTATGCAGCAAGATATTGAAATCTAAAGTGTCATATGCCTTTGACAGATCAAGAAACAGCCCCAAGGGGATCACACCGTTATCAATGGATTTCAATATTTCCTCAATTTTTCAATAATGTGAGGCCTAGACTCCCTGATTGCTTTTAATGCTACTACATAGGATGAGTAAAGGAGTTCTTTCGATTTTTACAATTATCTAGAATAGAATATACAAACACGGTACTAAGTATAAACCTGATTTATGTAATTATATTTGTTGTAATAATAATTTGAATATTGTTCTAAGCAAATATGTAAAACTTTCATAATTGACAACGAACGACAGTTAAACTCCATCTCTATAAATATTGAGGCTAGGTTATAAATGTTATGATTTTCTTGGAATTATGTGTAATTATCTTCTGGTAAGATTAATTTAATTTTTTTCTGTTGAAGTTAAAAAATTAAGGGCGCTGATCGACGAAGGTAGCGCGCTTAGCGGAAAGGAGAAGAACCAAGAACTGACAGCAGACCAGCGGAAAGAATACGTCAATTGTTTTTAGTAATAAATAAAAAAAATTAAGAAGTAAAAAAGTTGTTATAATTAAACAATCCACTACGTTGAAGAGGTGAAACAAACACCTGAATAGTATTAATCTAATTAATAAATTAGAAACTATAAAAATGTATACATATAATACATAGTAATTAGAGTAACCAAATAGGAGAATACCTAGTTTTTTTATTTACAACCAGGTAAGTAAGCTAAAATACTCAAATAATTGGGAACTGTATTTGTGGTCGTAGGGAAAATTGTGTATGTTACTTGTATGAAAGTGACTTTCTTACACGCGGGGGATTACCGCATTCGGCGTTTAAAATCTACCACTTTCAACACTGGTTACGTAATATACTACGAAAATCGCAAGTACAAATTATTTTTTTAGATGAAACGTGGATCAGATGAAACGAAATCTGTTGCATGGGTAACGACATAACTTCTTGGTATGTTTTGTAAGCAATTGATTACCATCGTCAAGAAATATTATTATATTTTAAACTATAAATCCTATTTTAATAATTGGTACAATTAAATAAAATTTAAAATACGAATAATGCATCAACTACCAGTTTGAAAGTAATGAAAGTCCTTTAGGGCACTCTGGGAGTGGTGCGTGTGCAAATAAAGCGATTCACGTTGGTTTTGAATCATTGGAGGTTATATTCGTTGGGAAAAACGACCTCGGGAAGGTCGTTCCATAAGAATGAAATAATCCAGATGACATAATTCTTAAATAATGAAGTTCGGGGAGTTCTAAGCTTAACCACATATGGATGAGCGACAATGGTTCGTCGTGAATTTCTGCTATTCGCCACTCAGGGCGGAATTAAGAGTGCAAGGTCAGCCGAGCACTTTCCATGAAAATATCTGTAAAAGAGAGTCAAATCCCCAACCTGTCTTCGATGTTCTAGGCTGTCGAGCTTCTTCGTCAGCTCGTGGCCTCCGATCAGACGAATTGCTCTCCTTTCGATAGAATCCAGTAGCCGAAGAGTATGTTTGGGTGCAGAGCTCCAGATATGAGAGCAGTACTCTAGTGATGGTCGAATCTGGGCCTTGTATAGTATCAAAAGTTGTTGAGGTATGTACGACTTTTTGGTTCGGAAGAGTACACCAAGTTTCTGAGAAGCTATCTTGGCGATTGACACAACGTGGTTATGCCAAGACCTATTTCCTCCCAGACTGACGACCAGTAAATTAATAGACAAAGCTAGTGGAATTGCGTGTCCTGCCATGACTATATCCGGTCCTGTAATGTTAACATTTTTAGAGAAAACTGCTGCCTGGGTTTTTTAGCGTTAAATTCGACTAGGTATTTGTTAAAAGCGTGATACTTCATACTGTCTGCGAAGATGTGCGTGGGCAGCCGACGTTTGTGCATTCAAAGAGAAATATTAGATAAGTGTGCTATTGTCAGCAAAGCTAAATATCGGATCTTTAGTTTTCACTAGAAGGTCGTTAATTAGAGTAACAAGAGGTGACAATATGGACCCTTGAGGAACACCGGCATTGATGGTGAAGGTGTCTGAGAGAGATCCGTCAATCGCCACTTGCAGAGAGCGCTCCTTAAGAAACCATAGGATACCATAGGATCGCAGTTTATTTAGAAGCCCCTCATGCCAAACACGATCAAAAACTTTAGAAATATTCAGTGCAATAGCCCGAGACTCTCCATGATGTTCGATTGCGTTGTTCCAAAGATGGATGACATAGGCTAGAAGATCTCCAGTTGATCTGGACTTTCATTACCTGCTTATGTGGTTTTGTCTCATTTGATACATAGTCTCGATCTGAATTATACTGATACAAGTGATGACGTACGTTCATTCTTTACCTGGTTCAACTGTACTTTCCGTGGGTAGAACTTTATAGGGTTATTATCCAGTAAAATTAATCCATATTTTAAATAGTTTAAAAAGACTAGTTACTAGTGAGGATATGTTATAATAGAATTTCATTATTAAAAATCTCTCAAAACATAATATTCCTTAATTTACAGCAGTTTTTGGTTTAGCTACTTATCTCCTCAGACAACAAATCCGCTCAGTCCCTCATTTATGCTTAAAACCAAAACTACCACAGTACTTTACATACATACATGGTCGACATTATTATTGGTTTTTAAATGAAGGATTTGTACGGCAGTATAAGGCTTCTTCGCAAGCAATAAAAATCGTTAAAATAAAATGTGTGCACGTCTATGAAATATGCTTCTTGCACGTCTAAAGATGTGGAAGAAGCTAAACATGTTGATTCACAAAACCAAGTGTTCCGCACCGGTTGTCATAAATAAATTAATAGAATAAACAATTATGAAAAAGAGGTACTAATTTGTTTATGGCGGTTACTTTTTTTGGTACAAGCATCGCCAGCATTATACAAGGTTCCCCAAAAAAGTATTCTTCCTATCAATGAAATGTTCATACGCTCATGTTCATACGTTCATTGGTTGTATCAATTTAGTGATTTGGTCGTTTGGAAGGATGCCAAATCGACTTCTAATATTAGTTTATTTACTCTTTAAATTATTGTTTTAAAACCCCTATAAATCCGCACGTCAATGAGTTACCTAAAATTTTAAGCTATTGACTCTTAAAGTGTGCCCTAGGAACATACATACAATAGCAAAATTCAAAACAATCAATTCAGAAGTACCGAAAATTTAAGCTTGTTTCCATTAGAAGCGAGATACCCTGTATAAAGATTTTAGGAATATTCTTACAGCCGATATGCACAATATACAGGGTATACATTGTCCTAGAGAACGTTTTTATGTGTAAAAACCCCAGATTTGCTACATAAAATCAAAAATGTGCAATAGGAGACCACAGACAAATTTGCATATTCGAAGCTAATAAGGGTGTTATGGAAATGACGTATTATATTTAAATGGGTGACTCCTTGGGTGTCCTAGAGATGCGCTACATATTTTTTTTTAAATCGACCGTTTTAAAAGTGGGGAAACAAACACTCTTACTCACAGGTCAGTCCGCGCTACTGTGCAACATTTCACCCAGACCCAATGGCAATGTTGACAAACTTAATGTAAAACTGAAATTCCATATAAAATTATAAAAATAAATTATTTTCTACCCACTTGTATTTATCTGTATACCTAAAGAGCGAGGAAATCCAGGCACAAACACAATCATTTTTTTTTCATTTTCATGGGAACACTCCTGTAAACACTTTATGTACACACAGTAATAGTAAAACAGAACCGATAGTTAGCTGCTGAAAATACAATAATTACAGATTATACTACAGATTATTAGATTTTATTACACGCAACGAAATTTGACGTCCAGAAGAAATGCGTCAATAAAAACAATATTCAAAGATTATTTATGCACGGGCAAGATACACGCGTAAACCGAAAAAACAGAGCGGATTGCTGAGAGTGTGTTGGTGATCGACGAGACACAACGTATCCGGTCGCTGGTTGGTCTTCAACTAACAGCCCGCAAGCGTGCGGAGCTATATGAACACAGCCGATGCAAGGCGTCAAGAGGTCATTGGCATTTGACCTAGTGACGTACGTGCCTATTTCAAACTTATTTAATACTATTCCATATGTTTTTTCGGGTGGTTTAAAACATATTACGTCGTAAATGTTCTTCAATTAATTGTACAAAAAGGTATTCCAGAATGGAAAAGTGTTTAAATTATTTTATTTTGTCTAAAGAGTTTAAGGTGTACATATGACAACACCGGCCAGAATTTCTTGATTGCTTACATGTATCGCAGTGCCACACAGCTGTTTTTCTGGTTTCACGTCAGGTCGCTTTTACCGCTGAATGAATTGAAATCGCCATTTATAGGTATTTTTCTTCAATTTGTCTTTATCTCAGGAATTGCAGGTTAAAATATAATACGTCATTCCCATAACACCCTGTATTAAATTTGTGTCTAGTTATTAAATCAATAATAATAGTGCAATAAGCGAATATGTAAACCAATATTAAATCGACCGTTGTTAATGCTCAAATAAATGTCAACAGTCTCCTTCTTCTGCAAGGGCACGACGTTCGAACGAAAGGGAATTTATATCTGTTCTACAATGATCTCCTTGGAAAAGGTTATAGAGCATAGACCATCAAAACGAAAACATTTATTGCTCGAAACCATTTATGACGTACTTTCTGACACAAGTTAAAAAGGCCGTTTCGTTGACTCACCTTCACATTTTTGTTCTTAGGGTCAATAACGAAAAGTCAGAAATAATGTTCTTAAAACAAAATTATAAAATTTTTAGAAGACCATGGTTAGTACAATTTTTTTGCTATATAAATTGATTTTTTCGTATTTCTAATGGTAAAGAGCATACTTTATTCAGGGAAAATCGTGAAGAAAAGTACTATTATCTTTTTGATTAGCAACACTTTTCTACTTAGCAACACTTTATCGTCGCTATGATGTGTTCTTATTACCTCCAGTTCCAGACCTGACTGTTAGATCTAGTGAGTTTTCTCGTGGAAATTTGATGGTGAATTAAGATTTTTCCGCTCTATAGAAAACTGTCACTGTTCCTTACTTGTAGATTTAGAACAATCTACTATTTGTTGTGTTTCTTAAATGCTTTTTTCAATGATCGTTATAAAAACTATATTTTTTTAAGCTAATGAATAATGTTGTGATCGCCGGAGCGAAAAACCGCTTGATCACTCGATTATTAAAATAACCGACCTCACTCGATTATTAAAAAAACCGTCGCTCGTCACTTATTATCTTTCACTCGATACCCGAGCTTCGCTTGACGCCGACGGAAATATACCGCTGTTGTTGTGATCGAGTTAAAAAACTGCTCGTAAATTCGAACAGTTTTTCGCTTGATAGGAAATACTCTAGTTATAAATTCAGGCGAAAAACCGAAAAATATCGCCTGTCACTTGATACACGACTTTCGTTCTACGCGCCCCTTTGACGCTGAGCAGGTAATACGACATACGTCTTTCTTAAAGGCACATAAACGAGAAGGTGCATATAGAAAAGTATGCCAAATCCCTTAGCGGAGTCATCGCGACATGGGTTTTTGTAAAGTTTTGTTTTAACTGGCTAGCCAGCGGCGTAGTTTAGTTCTCCGATTGTAAATATTAAAAAATTAAAGGATATAATTTTAAAATTTTTATTTAGTATAAACTCGAGAAAACTTCTCAAAAATAACATAATAATAGAAATTGTTAATGAAAAATAACAAACAAACGAAATGGTTAACAAAATATATAGAAAAATTCGTTGGTAATCTTATAGTAAACATTTTTAAATCTATACAGGAACTTTTTATTATTAAACTCAAGAAGACTTCTTTAAGAATAACATACATTATAGAAAATGTTAATGGAAAATATGAAAACGAGCAAAATAGTTAACAAAACAGGTATCGACATATTTTTTGGTAAGCAAAAGTAAACTTTCTTAAATTAAACAGGAACTTTTAGTTAACTATAAACATGAATTTTAAAAACCTATTTTCTTATTTTGCCAGTCGCGTAACTAAGCCTAAATTTTTGAAGGGCGCACCTGATAATTTAAAGTGGAAGAATTTGAAAAGCCATTTTAAATATCTACTTATTTTATGCTCGTAGATTGAGGAAGATGTGAAGAAAAATAACTCTTGGTAATACGTTTTAAAAAAGCACAATAATAAATACATATTTGGGTGATTTTTTGCAGTTTTTTTGTTTGGTATGGAGACACGTGGTAAAAATTCATTATTCACAAATAAATAAATTTCTAGAATTTTTTTGGTGACTACTACAATTTTTTAGCTAAACCTGTGCCCACACGCAGTTACGTGCCTGCTAAATATCCTACCTGATCACATGTAAACGGCTAGGCTGCCGGTCGAGCAGTCGGTAACGTCATCGCTTGGTGAATTGGAATTTCAAGCGATTCACTCGAGCGATTCACTCGATTATTAAAATCGCTCGTGTGTCAAGTACTCGATTATTAAAATCATCGGTTTTCCCCAACACTACTAATGAATGCATAAAATTGGTAATTTTGAGATACTGTGATTTATATTAGTTTTTGTTATGTTTCCGATCTTTGCATACCTTAATTAAAACTAAATAGATCTATTACTTGCAACACTATGCCGGTCTCGTATATTTTCCAATCAAGTTACCGTAGAAGTCTTGGTTTTCTTTGTTAATGTTATGAGTGAATGGGTTCGGTAAAAGATATAATTACGCTGCCATAAGTGTCATTCTAAATTGGCGGTTAGGCGGTCGTTATGTAAGTAATATTGTAATAAAGGAGTGACTGGTTAGTGCCCATTTATCAGGATATACGGAATGTATCAGCACCGCTCATCTACGTTTATCACCCAATCAATTTATTTATTGTAATCTCTCCGGTAAAAAGTCTTCATTCTATAACTGATGGAAGCAGCTATAAACTAAAGCAATAGTGGGACAACAAGATGGCGCATTAGATTAAATGAAACAAAATTAAATAAATATAAATTATATCAACGAAATAAACAAAATGTCATATACCTATAAATACCAGAAAACCTTGGAAAATACATAAAATATATTGGCGAATGAAAGGAAATTAATAAAAATTAAATACATATACCTACTTAGGCATATCGTTAATGATTATCTGATCAGGTAACAATAGCATTCAAACCCTCAACTAGTTTATCCAAATTACTTTTTAACGTCAAAGATTATCGCGAAAAATATAAAAAATCAGGAGTTTATAAGTTAAAGTGGAATGAATGCAATAGCTGTTATATAGGACAAACGAGACGAAACTTTGAAACGAGATTTAAAGAACACAATGCATGCTTTAGACTTAATAAAAGATCATCTAATTTTGCGAATCACTTTTTAGATACTAACCACACATTTCCAGATATAAGTAACCTACAAATCTTACACACTGAACAAAAAGGCCATACATTGAATTTACTAGAAAATATTGAAATTTATAAACATAAAAAAGACAGTAATATTAACCTTTTAAACACGCAATTAGATCTCGGCAACTCCCCGCTATTAAAACTATTGTAAAAATCCCATCTGGCATGTGGATTCTCTGAATACTAACCCGTTTGTCCCTAATTTAAGTTTATTACACTACTGTGTCAAACATTATTTATTATACCAAATTAATATTTTTTATTTTTTACTACTACCTATATTATATAGACTTAGTTTGGGATCACTCTCATATGAGCGTCTTGAAGATGTAGTTGTACTATGAAACGGCCGTAACGCCAAATCTGTTTTAATATAGTGACAAATAACAAAGTAAACCAACCAACCAACCAGAACTACCGGAGGTAGAACAAACCCACAACTTCATATAAAGCCCAGAACTTCATAGACAACCCAACTAGTGGGGGTCGAACACACCTAGAACTTAATAGACAACCCGGAACTAGTGGGTGGTCGAACAAACCCAGAACCTCATAGAAAACCCAGAACATTATAGACAGACAACCCTGAACTAGTGGGGTGGGGGGGGGGGGGGTCCAACAAGCCCATAACTTCATATACAACCCAAAACACACAACCTAGAACTAGAGGGGGGATCAGGCAAACCCAGAACTTAGAAAGAATCGGTACATTTAATGGGGGCTACTAGGATCTTTTCCAGTTTTCGATGTAAGAGCTCTGTGGATTTTTCAAATATTCAGTGTCGGTGCTTTTTATAAATATAGCCCGCATTATATGGGTGCAATGAGGATTCGTCTAGCAAACCCATTAAAAGCAGAATGTCCATATTTAGAAAGACTTCTTGGGAAGGTTATCTACTACCCAAGTATGTCTCTGACCAAGGTCTCTTATATATAGATTGTTATCGTTACCACCTGTTTTGCGGTGGCGGATTCTGGGCCCTTAAACTTCTGATCAGTTGCAATCCAGGCTGATGCATCTGCTATTTCGTTGATCGCCGCCCTTGAAGCTGACATTATTGTTGTGTAAACGTTAGTGTATAATTTATGTTCAACTTCGTATTCAAAACTTCAAAGATCAACAATTGACGACAAAAATAACGTTTTCCTTTAACAAATTCTTGCTTCCCGTCTTACGAATCCTGATTGATACGATCATTTTCTTACAAGGATGATTTCGTCGTTGAATAAATATCACAAAGAATTCTAATTCTCTACCAGTTCTTCTTCAAGCCAACAACCGTTTTCGGTATTTCGAGACATGCGGTAAAAACACAAAAATATCACGAGTCTCTTACAGTTAGAATGCTGTTTGGCCGCGTCCGAAGATGATTATCGGACGTAGACACTCGGATCTTGTAATCAACACGCTGATATACGATATTGCCAGTCCTATAGGTAAAATCATCAAGATAAAAGGTCTGGGAAACGTTGGAACTCACAAATTTCTATTCTTTTTTTTAGTAAGCTTGGGAAAGGACGAAGAACAGTGGTGTTCCTTTGTATAAAATCAAAAATTTTATTGGATTGATTCGGCCTTTGGTGGAACTCCGTTTTAACATAGCAGGTAAAATGAATACAAATTTTGTGCACAATTCCACTTTATTTAAACGTCACAAAACATATATGTTACCATATACAACATAAGCCAGCAGCTTTCCACAGTATGATACAAAGATTGGTCAGCATTTCATTAATCGGAACGAATTTTGTAAAAGAACTAAACATAATCAAACAAATTGCGTTTAATAAAAGTTACAACGTTCAAATCATCGATTAAACAGGGTGTTCCTTAATGACGTGCTAATATTCCAGGGTGTGATTCCTTAGGTCATTTTATAAAGAAAAGTTCATATGAACATATGTCCGCAACAGCTTAAATTATTTGTTACAAGGTGTTGAATTTTTAATTTCCTAAATGGTTATTTTTTAATATCTCCGAAAGTACTTGAGATATTGTTTTCAATTTTGATATATATTAATAGGATATAGAACCACAAATTTTAGTTAGAAAAGTTATTCAATTGTTCCACCAGTGGCGTCCCTGCAAACATGTCCTCTGATATTTTTAACAAAAAAGATGGTACGCCACTGACATTTTTCCATGTGGATATTTTTTCTGATTAGCCTGGCTAATTCTACATGAAAACGGTCTCTTGAATTTTTCTCGTCAGATACACCGTTCTTGTTTAAAATCACTAAATTAATTTGAAACTCATTATTATTAACATTGATAAAATAATTAATGATAAATTTTGTTTTATAAAAATGTTGGAAATGGCCACCTTCACTTAAAAGGCATGCTTCCGCCCGTCTTCGCATCGAATTGCCCACTCCAGGAATTTTTATAAATATCATAAATGATTTTATCAATGTTAATAATAATGAGTTTCAATATGAATTTAGTGGTTTTAAACAAGAACGGTGCATCTGACGAGATAAACTCAAGAGACCGTTCTCATGTGGAATTAACCAGGCTAATCAGAAAAAATATCCACATGGAAAAATGTCAGTAGCGTACCATCTTTTTTGTAAAAAATATCAGAGCACATGTTTGCAGGGACGCCCCTGTGGGAACAATTGAATAATTGTTCTAACTAAAATTTGTGGTTCCATATCCTATTAACACATACCAAAATTGAAAATAATATCTAAAGTACTTTCGGAGATATTAAAAAATATCCATTTAAAAAATAAAAATTCAACACCCTGTAGCAAAAAATTTAAGCCGTTGCGGACATATGTTCATATGAACTTTTCTTTATAAAATGACCTAAGGATTCACAATCTGAAATATTAGCACGTCATTAAGGAACACCCTGTACCTCAGTACCTCAGTACCGACCATCTGCTAAATGGCCAATTATACCTCCAATTATCTCTATTGTTCGATTTATTTTATTAAATGTTATAAACAACCGCATTCCTCATACCCTTAGTAGTTTCTGTCAATCCCTAATAGCATTATTTAGTTATTCTTGATAAAGTTAAAATGTAGCGAAACGGCGATTTTGTAAAAATAAAATCATCATGTTTAAATAAAGTGCAATTGTGCCAACATTTGTGTTTATTTTACCTTCTATGACAACAATTTTATATTATACATTTCTGTTTGTATCTGAAATTTAAAAAATGTAAATTATTTTAAAATCAGTCAAAATTTGTTTATTTGGTTTACTAAAAGCCGGATTAGAGTAGGTAATTTTTGCCTCTTGCGCCAGCAATGGTTGCACGGATTCATGATCAGTACACCGTTCTCGAATAGCTCTACCATGCAATACAAGAACTTAGTAAGTCGCCTTACTATAAAATAGAGTAATAAGTTTTTAATATTTATTTAACTATTTATTTCAAATCAAATCAAAATCAATGATTTTTTGGGAAATTAAACTATGTAACAAGAGCTTACTGTGTTTAAAATTTTAGAACAATAAATTAAATATTAAAGAAGTGCAATTTTTAAATAGAATGTCTTAAAATTTACTTGCGCGGCAGAGCTGGCCCAATACTGCTCGCATTGCGGGCGCAATGCGAGAATGGAATCCGTATTACAGTCGGCTATTCTGCTCTTCTGGCAAATAAAATTGCACGGATACATGCGCAGTACACCGTTCCCGATCACCTGTCTCTTATTGGCAGAAATTGGACAAGCGCCAATTTAATTGCCATTGCTACCGCAAGTTTGGGTAGAGATGGATTATTCTGTTATTTCCAACTGTTTATTAGTTGGTTGAAGCAGCTATGAATAGCTAATGGCTATTTAAACTAACTGGTACTGAAATTAGAAGTTCACATTATTTATTAAGCATATGTGTTGCTAATTAGTCACAACGTTTTTGAACTGCTATTTGTAAGTACCAGTGGCTGCTTTAACTGGTAATCAAAACGAACAGGCTTGCCCATTTCTAGTTCTGGGGGTATTTTAGGGATTTCGGCAATACCAACTGCAGTTCTGACTGTTGGCAATGCGCCAGCTGATCGAGAACAGTTTAGTGAGCATGAATACGTGCAATTATAATTGCCATTGCAGGCGCAAGAGAAGAATTGCCGACCGACTCTAATACGCCTTTAAGATTTTTGTTCAGGGAGTGAATTAAAATAGTTGACATATTTGACAGCTATATAAGGGACTTGTTTCCAAATACCATAATTAAAATACAAATTACTAAATTAATTGACTTCAAATTGAAAACCCGAACAAACCTTGTATAGTTTAACTGCACCTGTACATTAAAGTGTCCCTAAGTAACATTATTGTTGTTGACAAAAAATGAATTAAGATGAATACGATGCTAAATGAATCTCATTAAGCACGACCATGGAAGGAAATGTAAAAGTCTTCCATACTGGACAAGCAGGTTATATGCCTTAATAATTAGTTCTATACTTAACGTAAAGTAATGTTAATGTACAAATCTATAGACTTTTTGATGTGTTTTAATGTCAGCTTTGCAGCAAGAAAATCTATTTGTCTATTTATGGGAATTATGCCTTTTTATTCGATTAATATAATTGCAGTATTGCTAAAGAAAAGCGTTCAGAGCGTGACATTAAAAACCAACCCACTGAAATGCTGCTCACTAATAAATTAATATAAATTCCAGTGTTGTCAACTCAAAAATATATACAGGGCGTCCGCTAAGTAATGGGACATGGAAAAACCACAGACTCCTTACGGAAAAATATTAGGATTTAATTATATTTACCTATATCCGAAAGTTGATATTAACTGAGATACAGGGTGTTAAAGTTAAAACTTCATTTTTGTTTTTCTCTAATAACTTTAGGATGAGGAACTGATTTTTTGGTGAAATTTTAATGCACAATATAGGGGGTGCTCCCTCGGCATTTCTTGCACATTTATTAGGTCATAACTTTTTTGTGCCTCCGTGTATTTAAGTTTTTAATGAAAATGATACTTTTCTCACATTTATTACGTAAAAAAGATACACTAATTTCAGGTCGCCCAGAGTTACCGTTTCGGAGATATATGCATTTATATTGTTTAGTGCCAATTATTAATTTGCAAACAAATTTTTTTTTTTAAAGTAACCTATGAGAAAACAAATGAAACTTAGAGATGTAGTTGCTACGAAACCTCTATGTTGTTATTTGCTTGTTGATTATTGTAAAATAGCTGGGTAAAAAAATGTTTCATTTTTGAGTTTATCTTAAGTTAAGTAACAATGCCGAAATACAATAATCAACAAACAAATAACAACATGGAGGTTCATAGCAACTGTACCTCTAAATTCATTTGTTTTCTCATAGGTTACTTTAAGAAAAAAATTTGTTTGCAAATTAATAATAGGCACTAAACAATATAAATGCATATATCTCCGAAACGGTAACTCTGGGCGACCTGAAATTAGTGTATCATTTTTACGTAATAAATGTGAGAAAAGTATTATTTTCATTAAAAACTTAAATACACGGAGGCAAAAAAAAATTATGACCTAATAAATGTGCAAAAAAGCCAGCCCATACATTGTGCATTAAAATTTCACCAAAAAATCAGTTCCTCATCCTAAAAAACTATAATTGCCAAATTTTGTAAAAAACCGTGGGTTTCTGTCAAAGTTATTAGAGAAAGACAAAAATGAAGTTTTAACTTTAACACCCTGTATCTCAGTTAATATCAACTTTCGGATATAGGTAAGTATAATTAAATCCTAATATTTTTACGTAAGGAGTCTGTGGTTTTCCCATGTACCATTACTTAGCGGACACCCTGTATATTCTTAAGTTACGCCAACAAATTTTCCATATAGTTACGTAACAAACCTTACAAGATAGAAAAGCGCTGTCGAAGTTAGCATAAGCAAGCAATTTTGCCAGTGGTTTACATACCTATAAAGTTCTCGTAATTGACAGTCTAGAATCTTATGTAAAAACCCCTAAACTCATCCCACATGCGCCTACGCGATATACATATGTGTTCACTTAACTATAATATAACTCAATTGCGATGTTACCACACTACGTGTGCCTTGACCTTTGGTCGTTCGCTACCACGATGAGGCACGATAGGATTCTTTCGGCTCGACTTGAAAACTCGAACAGTGAGAGGAGAACCACAGCGCCGCTAGCGAAAGTGAAAGCGCTGTAAGCTGGTTCCCTTGAAATCGCGAATGTTAAACTTTTACAGTGCTTTTAATTTTTCGGTAAACTGTCAAATTTAAAATAAATATGGTATAAAATTTACCGGTTCATATTATTTCAACAACGCAGATTCAAGATCTAAGGGCACCATCTCGATCACTCCGTTTAGTTTGCTTTTTCGCGGTTGCAAGAAAGACATTTTATGTTGTCACCTCGATTGAAGTTGTGAAAGGCGTTACTGAGCTAAGAACTTACTAAAATTTTGATTTATTATAAACTAACTAACTTAAGAACTAAAACAAAAAAAAATGCAGTTATATCTACAATAAATTGCTTTGGATTTTTGAGGGAAGCAACCAAATCCTGTATATCTCACATAATAGTTTATATAAGATGCATAATTTATGTATCTGCGACAAAGTCTAATTTATCCTATACTGCCTCCACTATTCCTTGCATACTCGACCTTCACACGACATTCGCATTATAACACACATTTGTGAACCCTTTTATACCCAATTTGCATGCCGCTAACTTTAACTCTCCCACGGGATTTAAGCGCCGTGGTCCCACCTGGGCCCTTTTCATTTTGCTTATTCCGTCTTGAAGCTTATTCAGTCAACACTAATTTGCATAGCTATACAGGGTGTTCCCTAATGATATGCTAATGTGTGTGTTATTTCCATAAACATATAATATAAAAGGGGAGCAAAAAAAATCCATTCATGAAACATCACTTATTTACAATCATGTACAGTTAGTTCTACAGGTTCAAATAAGTTAGAAGAAGATGGCTTTAAAAAATTGCAACGCTGTAATAAGGTACACGTTTAGATAATTTCGATCTAACATTAGTCATAAATAGGTAATCGTTGTAGGTATTTTTTACAGAAATGCAGATAATATAAAGAAATAATCCATATTTTGACAATATTTACTTAAAACATAGAATTAGCTACACCACTGCTTTACCTAAAAAAAACATAACCTCATTTTTCTCACTTACCGACGAAATATTAATCCGGGGTTAGAATGATCGAATTTCGATTCGATACGCATTTGTAGATAGCTAATAAATATCTTAACAGTTTTAGTTCGAAAAAACACTAAAAATTAATCGAAAAACACAATAGATCACAAATAACCACAAAAGCAGCAGCGATAAACCGGTAACAACACCGTTAGCGAAAATGAATGAAAATAGTAAACTTTTCAGTCAATTTTACACTAGCAGGTAAAATGATCATACAGCGTTGCCACTGTGAGTTCCTTAAAATATTGCAATTTGATGTTCTTGGGATATATATAAATAACTTTACGAGTAGAAAATTTTAAAAATACACACATATTTTTAGTTACATGAGAAATTAGTTCAATATAATTAATATTATACTTTTCGGTTTCAAACGCAGGAGGGAGATTTAGGACTGTCAGTACAGATTTGGCATCATTGATTACTGTTTAAAACTTCTGATTCTGATAAAAATAGTGGCGGTTCTTCCACAGGAGTACATTCGCACGTGCACCCCCAAAACAAAACGAATAAAAAAAATTAATTTATATCAATCAAACTATCAAACTAAACAAGTTCAACCCTCCCTAATATTTTATCATCCCGTCAAAACCATACTGTATAGATCTGGCAACCGTGCATCGGTAAGGTAAATGACGATTATGACGAGACTTGCACTCGCACGTGCGATTAAGTAGTGCAGATTCTCTGTAGTAACAGGTGGCGGGTGGCAGCGGGGGATAGCGGGGCTATGGCGATTTAACATGGAAACGGCGCACAGTTTTTGTGTGCACCGCGCGCTGTTGTCTGTTCGTACATCTAGTTAGAAATTCGAGCGTGTATGTTTTAATATTTTAATATTATATATTTATTAAGTTAAAATGAATAGTTGACGGTGGACTATTTAAGAAATAACTTTAGCTCTTTGAGTTTGGAGCAAGAAATTGAAGTGAAGAGTGCGGGAACACCTAAACCCGAAATTAATTTAACGCAGACCACAAAGGGTAAATCTAGGGAATTTATTAGAAAGTTTAAAAATAAAATATATGAAAAAAAATTTATAGAGGGTATTCCAAATTTAATGAGGCCTTATTGATCAATTTTCTACAATTAAGAATCGAAGAATGGACTTTACGTTTAAGCACTATTGTGTAGGGTCGATAAATGTTGTGTATTTCGGTAAATGATACTCGATATGATTTTAAACCATTTTATTTCAGGATTTAAACTAAAAAATACTAAAAATATGAAGAATGCCAACTTGTCAATCTCGTGGCTCGATTCGTTCTCGGCATAAAACAGTTAACTATTGTTCTCGTCTTGGGTTTGTTCTGCAATTATGTCACCGCTATGGGCATCGAAGGGAGCGTCGAGTTTGCGCAGTTCGGAAATTTCCTTGTGAAAATAAACATTCGACATTCGGATTTCAACTTTTTTAATGTAAATTTCACTGGTTAGTTAGTAAAACTATTGCAATCAAAATTTCGATTAGTTCGATTTAAGACAGCGTTCCATGCATACGATTTCTGACGATATGATGATCCGACGGTGCCCTGTTTTGTTTAAACTTTTGGTGCTAAATTCCATCTGAATATTTGTAACAATCGACACGATAAGCTTTATTTTAATTATCATCCGACGTCGTATGTTTGTTAACCACACTTGTTTCTAAACCTAAAATTAAGAATGGATGACTATATTGACTATTTTGGGAATTATTATCAGCTACTAATGCACCAAATTAAAAATACATTAATTTTAAGGTTAGATAGTGACCACATATATATTATATTGTATACGAGTGACACTCTCTTCTTTTGAAATTCGGTTCCGAAGATCGGATAATGTGATAAGCAAAATATTTTCGTATATATGTACATACCTGAAATACTTTAAAACTTTTGCAAAAAGCACCATGCACTTGTGTCCTTTCATATTTTCTTAATCAACAAAACAAAGCACTAACCTACCAAACAGCGAATCGAATCACCACAAATTAGAAACTCCTTTACAAAAATGGTTGTTGAAAGTTTATAAGCACTAATATACCGACAACAATTTGGATGAATCACTTTTTATTCTGTAATTTGAAAAAGCATCCAGAACCGAAGATGGCGACGAATAACAACAAACAAAATAATATTGTCGGGCCGGCTCTGACGGATGTGGAATTTACCCGAAACGTGATCCTAATAAGACCATATGCTAAAACATTTATAGATTTTGATATTTCAAATTTATTTTGAAATAGTATACTTATGTTTTTAATTTTCAATACTCACACGGAATGTGAGCACTTTCAAACACATATTTATAAAGACATTTTTACACCCTGAATTTTACTCAGTATTATTATTTACCTTCCGATGCGGTCACAATTAATTCATTGATGCAAAACGGCCAACCACAGGAAACTGGAAGTGATATGCCTGATCGAATACAAAACTATTACTTCCAATTTATGGTACGATTCTGCAAGTTGATGGTGCTCTTAGAACGGCCATTAACGTGATAGGTAGAATACATCAGTTAATTGTCACATTCACACGTCGCCGTAAGCTTATAGCCTATGTAAATTTCGTTATATAATCGCGTCATTAATAAAAGCTACAGATCAAATACCGCTTATACTTACGAGAAACTATTAGATTTTAACAAATAAATTTACGCTAATTTGCATACCTACTACATTGGACACTATCTGAAATGTGCTGCAAGCCAAGAGTGCCAGTAGATCCATAATATTATTTGCCGCAAGACATCTCATTAAATAAAATCTTTTGCGCGCAATCAATCTTACCTTTTTATGATAATTCTAGGTGGGTTTTTCAATCTGTACACATCTGGTTCGTATTTCCATATGATAAAATGAATTAATTCTTTCTAATGGTGCCTGCCAGTGGTAGTTAACATATGTTTCGCTCGGCCGTTATTTTATTATAATGCACAAGATTATTTGACTTGGAATTGCGATTATGCCGATATTATGTGGCCTAATTATTTTATAGGTATAGAAAAAAGATTATAACGTTTAACTTCGTTTTCATATATGAAATATATGGTGGTTGGTATTCCCATTTAGATGCTTCAATAATAGTGTTTCTTGTTATTAGGAAGGTTAGTTTTTGCAAAGAAGACAGACACAATAACTACAATTGTAAGAAATATGTTCTCTTACCCTTGATCTTATTTAAAGACAATTCATTTCATAATTAATTTCAATAACAAAATAATAGTATATTAAGATACAAGTTTCATAAGACATTATCTTAGAGTACGCGTTTAAATTAGAAAACGACCCGCGAAGCGGTGAGTTTTCTAAAGTACAAGTGCTCTAATTGTCTTATGAACCGTGTATTTTATAATACTTTTTCTATTTGGGTCTTAAACTTTAAAAAATATAGCAGATTTTTCAATTTGAATTAATATTTTCTTTTTGGGTTGGCAATACTTTTACAATTTAAGAAAATGTTACAAGTGTCACTTATGCCATGATAGAAACAATTGAACACAACAAAGCTTCTTCCCATCCGTCATAATTAAAAATAAATATATTATTAAAGTTAATAAAAATGAGTGAGGAAAAAAGTTGTACTCCGTCATAATTACGAGAAATTGAAGAAAATAATCTAGAAAAACTTTTAAAAAGAATATGCAAAACTTTGAGTTACGGTGCGAGCAGAACACAGTTCAAAATATTGAACAAAATAATAAATAATACTATTGAACAAAATATTGTGTCGACACAGAATCTGACCGGAATAACAATTAATGTCCAGGAAATGTCTACACTAACTATAAATATGTATATATAAAGTAATATGTATAATACTATATTGAATTAAAAATAAAAATACTACTTTATTGAATAAAGCTTTAGAAATAGAGCATAAAATGGAATTTTTTTTTATTATTTTTAGGTTATGTTGTTTTATAGTTGTGACTAGAAATTAGTTGACGGACACCATCAGTATATTATATATTTTCAAGTATAGGTATTTCGGATAAATATCTAGTAAAATGATCTATTTGCAAGGTTAAAGGTTAGTATTTTAAAGTTTTCTATAAAATATTTCTGTCGAATCCATAATGCCTAGAAAACTAGTAGGCCTAAAATTCGAACACTACTTGTTGCCAACATGAAAAAAAATTAATTTTAGTGTCAAGAAAGTGTAATAAATCGCCTAGGAAACTATGGTGTGTTATATATTTGAAAGGAGAATTTAAAATAGTATCTTTTTAGATTAAAATATACAGGGTGTTCCATTTAAGAAAATGCGGTTAGGTCCGATAACTTTTTTACCTGACCCCGTATACTTATTCTGAAAATGGCAGATTATTCAACAATCAATATAAAGAAACTTCTGTATAAAATATTTTTCTGCATCTCTTTTAACCAGGGTTCGGAGGATATATATCAAGTGATATATATCATGATATATATCACGATATATATCATGATATTTATAACTTGATATATATCCGATATATTCGACAATTTCATTTATTAAATTAAAAATGTTTTCCACCATTCTAAACATCCGAAAATGTCTCAATACGCCACTGTACAAAATTATAATTACTGTAGGGATTCACTTGGCTACCGCGCAAGCATCACCGCGCCGACGCCGCCGACTTCGGGATTCCCAGGTACGCGACGATTTGTTTGGTGAAAAAAAGTTTCTTTAAAAGAAAAAATATGGCACTTGGGGCAATGCATTATCTAGCAAATATTATTGATCATCGATTTTTGGGACGACATTTAACAGCTATTCAAAAAGGAGAGGCTTTTGAATATTTGAATAATATCAATAGTTCTTTTATTCCATTTGTGATGTCTCTTATATCACAAGTTAGCCCATTTCCAAAGTACTTTTTTGGGGATCATTTTAGACTTACTCCACCAGTAACGTGGTGGAAATCGATCCCTGTATTGGACTCAGACTGGCCAGACAAGGACACTTTTTTGAAATTATGTGAACAGTTACACACTGCAGTGGCCTCTACAGCTGGGATTGAAAGGGCCTTTTCTTCTTTCGGTTTGGTTCAATCAGATTTACGAAACCGCTTAGGAAACCAAAAAGCCAGTAAGCTGGTTTTTATGTTCAAGTATATGAACCAAAATACAGACAAAAAGAAAACCAACCTTGATTGGGCATGGGAACCAGCATTATCGGAAGATTCTGAAGTTATGGTCACTAAGAATAACATTATTGATATTGATGATAATGATGATTCATCAGATGAGGATGATATACCAATATCAATGTTAATAAAATAATGTTAACATCTGTTTGTTCTTAATTCTTTTCTTTTTACCTAATTGGAGTTATGAGCAAATGTTAGAATAAAAAGTTTTTTTGTTTACAATATAAGTTTTAATTTTGTGATTGTATTGAAATATTAATGTAAATAAAATAATACTAAAATCTGTTTATTTTAATATTTTTAATAATGATTTTTGTTTTTTCTGCTTAATTAGAGAGAGAGATATATAGAATATAGGTTTTTGTTAATGAGTTTGTGTTAAAATATAGTTTGTGCAGAAACAATGCCGTTTTTTAATTAAGAAAATAAATTTTAAACGTGATTGTATATCGGATATATATCGGATATATATCAGGTGATATGATATTTATATAAATATCATGATATTTTCGAACCCTGCTTTTAACTAAGAAAATATAGGGTTATTTTGAAATTGTATTTTTTTTTTCCCGTATCTCTTAAGCCAGAGAAATTTTTTCAAATTTTGATTTTATCATTTTAATTTGATCCAAAAAGAGTACATGACACCTAATCACTTTTTTGATAGCACTAACAGTTACGGAGATACCATATAAAAGTGTCGAAAACCTGTACAATAACAATAAAGAAAAAACTATTTCCCATATTATCTATTCAGACAGTTATTTGAATATTTTTATAAAAGATTTTTTTTTATCATGATAAAATGGTTAGGGTCTTATACCTACAACGACAAGGATTTCTGTAATGCAATAATAGATTGATTAAATGACTTTATGAGAAGTAATTGCTTTTGACTAACATGTGTGTGTTTTTTATTAAGTGTGGGAGTTGTAGGGGATTGTTGTGTACGAAGATACAAGATCATCCTTTTGTTAATTTCACTACTGTCACCCATCTTGGGGCATTGGCTTCTTTAAGACTATTATTCCTGATAAAAGCGGTCGCAAAAAGAAGAAATATGTGAACTAATATGCATTTGTAAGAAATCCAAAAAAAAAATTACGAATTCTAGAAAATTGTTAAATTTGATTTTGATCTTATTTCTTTCTATTCAGTGTGACGTTACAAAATCATAAATTAAAAATTTGTTAACTCAAATTACCAAAAAAGGACAAATAGATTTTAAAAATGTAATTCAAATCAACAACAGAAACCACACTCTGTACAATTTCCTTAATAAGTAAGTAATTTAAGTGAGAAAAAATCTAATAAAATATTTGCTATTTGCCTAATTTAAAAATCATTTTAAACAATACTTATAAAGGTGACATAAACGCTAAACAACTGTATTAAACTTTTTTATAAACTATCGGTACCAATTGGTCATTCAAACAACAAAAAAGTTTCGGCAAAAGTATGTATTTGTTCGAGAGGAACGAATATGCAATATGAGTATCGAGTATGGAATATAATGGGTTTACCTACCTCACCATGTTTAAGGCGTAACTTCTGAATTCAATAAATCAACAAACAAATCATGGCACTTCAAAGAGTATGATTTACTGCCAGGGGAGTAGTTGCCTCGGCGTTTCGTGCATCTTTCTTGGCCTTTACATATAACATGGCAGTTGTGATCTACTAAGTAGTGTTCCCGTGTTTTCACCTGCAATAAAGAAATCTTCATTTTATAATAAATTGCACCAGATTCCCCTAACTATGAGATCATTACTGATTGTATCACTGCTGCAGTAATTTGCAGCATTATTACTTGGCTCGCTTTCGGAATATCATTTTTCGTAAACGGTGTATATTTAACCTCTGACATTATATTGTTGAAATAATAAGAAAAATTGCTTACTACATATTATTTGAATGTTGAAGTTTTTATTGACTGCAGTGTGCCATAAAAAAATGATGATCGATTTAACATCGTACACATGCTAATTCTGATATAATCATGGCCAAAAAAATTGGCTTGCTCTCGTGAGGCGAAAAATGCTCCCGTGAACAATAATTGTCTGTTACTTATTTTCTTATATTTATCGTAAAAAAAAACTAAAAAGTCCTTCCAACTACAAAAGAAGCCAAATATTTGTATTTTTTAAATGTGTTCTAGTGCGGGTTACTCCACCCAGTAACCAAATTCACTCGACGGGTTTCGAAAGATATTTATTAAATAAACAGTTTTATTTATAGTTTTAAACTATAAATTTTCTTTAAACTTTGAAAAGTCATCTTTCACAATTATTTCTAAATGTGCAATTGGGAACAATATTTCACCAATAATTTTTAATGGAAACGAAATTAATTGTGTAAAAGTTTTTAGTCTTATATATAGACGAAAATTTAAATTTGAGAAAATATGTTGAAATCCCTAGAAAAAGCGTATCACCACTCATTGGAATATTATTTAAAATTAGAGATTATATACCTTTAATACGTTTAAAAGACATTTATTATTCATTAGTTTATTCAAAATTTCAATATTTAATATCAGTTTGGGGATCTGCATGTGCCACAATATTAAACCTTTTAAAAAGACTACAAAGCAAAATTATAAAATGTATTCATAAACTAAATTTTTTGAAACCGACAACAAATTTATACAAGCCAAGAGGATATCTAGATCTGAATAGTTCATATAAATTAAAAATCAGTATACTAAGTCATGCAATTAATAATCAAATTAAAAAATCTTGTATAAAATTTGTAAAATTAACTGATACACACAATCATAATACCAGAAATATTGACCATTTAAATAAAATCAAGTTTAAAGTAGCATAGGGATGAAATCTATTTTATTTCATGGAATAAATATTTATAATACGTTACCTAAAGTATTAAAAAAAAAATTTATTTAAAATTGTTTAAAAAAAATGCAAGGAAATTTATTCGGGAAAATATACTAATTACTTAAAAAAAACATTTATAATCATTTTTATTTTTTATTTTTATACTGATTAATTACTTATTTATGTTCTATGTTATAACATTCCCTGTAATGGACTAAAATAGCTCGTTGGGAATAAACATTATTATTATTATTATTATTATTATTGTCAAATTCGCATCATCTGTCCAAAGTATTTTTCAATACTCGTATCGAACATTTTTAAATTTTTTCAACACGCGTGTGATATAAAATGCTTTCTAGCCAAGGTACCATCATATAGACAAAATACTCTCAGGCAGTGGCGTATCCAGGCATGAACCTTTTGGGGGTGGGGGATAACCATTTTTTTGTTTCCAGACATGAACCTGGATAAAAATATTTTTGTTCAGAAAAAGTTACAGTTATTGATATGAAGAATCAGAAAATCATAAATAGTTTCTTCACTCGATACAATATTTATTAAGAACGAGTACCTACAGAGTGTTCTATTTTCGACACTTTTATAGGGTATCTCCGTAATTATTAGTGCTATCAAAAAAGTAATGTAGGTGTCATGTGCTCTTTTTGGGTCAAACTTAAAATGGTAAAATCAAAATTTGAAAATTTTCGCTCGTTTGGAATATCAAAAAATTTATTATTTCAAAATTACGCTATATTTTCTTAGTCAAAAGAGATACAGAAAAATATTTTATACAGAAGTTTCTTTATTTATTTATTTATTTATTTATTTATTTATTTATTAACGGGCGCTGCCCAATTTTACAACATAAACAAACTTATTGCTAACATCACAAAAGTTTCCTACATATATTTAGACTTAAAACTATATAAACTATAAATATATTTATATTAGAAAATTAGAGATTTCAAATCATACGCAGTTGATTGGCAAAACTGGACCAATTTGAAAAGAAATCAAGTGTGGGATGTTCATTGGCCAGTCTACATGATCTAGAGATAAAATTGTTTCTGCCATAGTTTGTTCTATGCGCAGGGATTGAGAAGGTATTCCTCAGACGTGTTTCCCTTGAAGGTACATGCAGACTTATTTTATTTAGTACAACAGGGCAATTATATTTACTATGTAAAATATTGAAAAGCATTTTGAGGTCTTTTACATCGCGTCGTTGTTGAAGCGTCCCAACTTGAATATTAGATTCCAGTTGAGAGTATGTCAGTTCTGGAGTGTTAAGTTTGAAGGCTATGTATTTTAAGAATTTGTGTTGTACCCTCTCTATGCTCAGGATGTGAATATTATAACTAGGGTTCCAGACACAGGAAGAGTATTCAAGATGAGTTCTTATTAAAGAGCAATATAGTTGTTTGATAGCCTTAGTATTTGTGAACTCGCAAGTAACACGCTTTATAAATCCAAGAAGTTGTAGAGATTTGGATATAGAGGTGTGGATGTGAGGTATAAAGGTGAGCTTTGAGTCCATAATTAGTCCTAAATCCTTCATTTCAGAAACACAGGTAAGTAGGTTATTTCCAATAGAATAAGGTTGTTCGAATACTGACCTAGATTTGTGGAAAATGATAGAGTGGCACTTCGAGGCATTCAACTTCATACCGTTTTTGATGCACCAAGTCACCAATCTGTCTAAGTCAGATTGAAGTCTTAAAGAGTCAAAAGGGGAGGAAATTTCCATGTATAATTTTAAATCATCAGCAAAGAGGAGGAAGTAACTATATACAAAGTGTGGCCCTAGGTCGTTGATAAACAGATTGATTGATTTGATTGAATATATTGATTATTGAATAATCTGCCGTTTTCAGTATACGGGGTCAGGTAAAATAGTTATCGGACCTAACCTCATATTTTAAATGGAACAATCTGTATATTTTAACCGAAATAGATACTATTTTAAATTCTTCTTTCAAATATATAACACACCATGGACGATATTTGTTTCCTAAGCGATTTATTTAAACTTTATTACTTTGAAAAGAAATAAAGGATTCAGATTAAGGTAAAAAATAACGGGAATCATCGCAAATGTTCGGAATATGGCCTTATATGGTTACCGTCTTTCCGGATAGCGAACAAAATATTCATTTTTAGCCATTTCTTCGTTTTTTCCACTTTCAATATAAACTGTTATCATATCAATTTTTTCAAAATGTTGATAGGTCATTTTCGCAAATGAATATGTAAAAATGAAATTGACGTTAATAGTCAACATAGTTGTTTCAGGATATTAGCTTTTGTTTCATAGTAATAAAGTTTAATAAATCGCCAAGCAAACCAATATCATCCATGGTGTGTTATATATTTGAAAGGAGAATTTAAAATAGTACCTTTTTAGATTAAAATATACAGGGTGTTCCATTTTAAAAAATGTGGTTAGGTCCGATAACATTTTTACCTGACCCCCTTATACTTATTCTGAAAAAGGGCAGATTATTCAACAATCAATATAAAGAACTTCTGTATAAAACATTTTTCTGTATCTCTTTCAACTAAGAAAATATAAGGTAATTTTGAAATATTTTTTTATTTTCCCGCGTATCTCTTAATTGAGCGAAAATTTCCAAATTTTGATTTTACCATTTTAAGTTTGACCCAAAAAGAGCACATGACACCTACATTACTTTTTTGATAGCACTATCAATTACGGTCAAGACTGTCGAAAATGGGACAACCTGTAAATGGGGGGATCTATCCCCTATATCCCCTCCCGTAACTGCTCTCAGGAAGATTTCATAAATGTTTAAAAAATACATAAAGCGTTATTTTCTTCAATAGTAATACCGAAAATAATTCTTAGGTACATTTTACATTTGTTTTGTCTCAAACCAATGTTGTACCTACTTATCGAAATTATTAAGACAGTTTCTGAAATACCAGAGGCTATTGTTTTACTCTGAGACTGCTCTATCTTTAACTTGTTGCGAGTGCTTAACACAATGGAATAACAACCCTGTATAATTATTCGTGGGAAGACAAACAAAAAACTCTATACCCACTCTTTGCTTGTCTCTTATAGTTTGCGGTAATTGACGGGGCTCGGCGTACAGACAGATGGATCAGTTCATTATACGACAGACAATAATTATTATTACAGACAATAGTGATGAATTACGTAATCAAATAATGCATGCTGACAAGTCCATATACAAGGTATCTAATTATCACTATATTTCTAACTTTCATAGAAATCAGTACCTAACCGAAACGATAAAAAATGTTACTGATTCTGATTAATTCTATTGATTTATTGATAATATTGATTCGTCCACTCACAGACCATGAGCTGACAAAGAACCTCGACAACCTAGAACATCGAAGGCAGGTTGGTGATTTGACAATCTACAGTTATTTCCATGTTCGACTGACCTTACCCGCTTAATTTCACCTAGAGCGACGAATGGCGCAATTATACTCCTCAAACTTGATTGTTTAAGAATTCTTTCATTTGGAGGACGTCATTCTTGTGGAACGACCTTTCTGAAATATTTCCCAACGAATATAACCTCCAACGATGTTCGATACCTCTTTCAATATTAACCTTAGATTGTTTCGAAACCGTTTTTTTCTTTTTTAAAGGTTCTCCTCAAACGCCTAAAAAAGTACGTTAAAACATACATATTTCCACCGTATACCGACGAATCTGTCAGCACGCTCGTATTTTCAATTCCCAGTATTCTAAAAACAACCTACACCAGTTTTAATCCCCCAAAATCGCGCTTATTCTCACCGATCATTGACGACAACTCTCTGACCAGTTGAAACCCCCGCTCCTTACTTTCAGGCCGCTGTCGAATCTCTTTCAAGTAGTCAAATTGCTTTCCCGCTTCGACGAGTCCGAGGAGAGTCTCCGTACATCAGTTGTAGCTACAACTTGCGCTCGAAATCTCTCTGAGTGTGACGTCCTCCACACGGCGAGAAATATTGTGCCCACACGCTAGATAAAATTTGTGACCACAACAAATGACACCCGCCTCGATTAAATTATGAATTTTTCCCTTTATCACGGTGGTTTTGACGGAAACCCATTGCAGGTTAATACCAAACCATACCCTGAATAGGTTTGTTCAGAAAATGAGGCATTCCGCCGTATATATTCAATAACAATAGCACCAAACCAAGACACCGAAGTGTGGTAAAACTATATATTGAACCTATGGGAGTAAAAGTAATCAGGAAGAAACTAACTTGTAACATGTAAATAGAGTTGATACCAGCAATACTTGAGCATGCTAGCTCACTATATTATATCATTTTTTTAAACAACACCACAAGAATAAAGGTAAACTGTTAACAATATTTAGTTGCCAAGCAAGACATTCTTAAAAATTGATAATAGAGTTTGTAGCGGACATGCAGTGTACGTGTTCGAGAAAGGACAATAAAAACATCTGCATTGCTCTTTGATTATTTATTCATGGCGCTTGAACCATCCGACAGTTATAAAAGTAACAATTCAGACCGACTTTCTTCATTCTCACTAACATTACGCTCAACGACATCCCCCAAAGAGTTGTATTGTGTATCTACAGTCAACTATCATTTACTTGTTAATTGTATCTGTTTAAGAATATGTTTTTATATCAGTAAAATTAAGACACTCAAGATTAAAACTGTAATGAAATCTTTGTGTATATTATGTATCTCGTAGTAATACACATTATTTAACTGTCAACACTCATACATTTTTATTTGTTATTCGAAAAAAACATTCAGTAACAAAAAATATACAAAAGAAACAAAGAATCATTTATTTGCCTTAGTAACTAACGTATGAATTTACAGTTGTCACTACGTGGCTAACCATTAATTAAGTTGACCACCCTGTTTTTGATTGTAAAGGTTTAAGCCGCGTTCTCAGAGCTACGTACTGTCGCCCGCGACACAAACCTAACCAATCAGAACCGTTTACGTCATTACCCCTTATCCCCACCATCGAACGGTGCCGAAGTAGCGGTGTTGCCAGGTATTTGATGAAATTTCACCACATCTTGTGATTTTTTTGTGATTTATAAAATATACCTCCCCACAACGAAGCTGTTAACACCAGAAACGGACTCTTTTAAAAAGTTTTTCATGGACCACCAGATTATTCATAAAATCACAAAAAAAATCAACAGATTTGACATTTCACGTGATACCTGGCGACACTGGGCTATAGTATTATTAATTTTTATATTTTGTTTCGAAATTTGAATCTCAGTTTTCCAAAATAAGTATTCGTCGTTTCCGAAGAAAGGTAATTACTAATTACTGTGTCCTAAAAAATTGTGAATAGTATGTACTCTTGCTTTTAAACTAATTAAATGCCACAAAATATTTAAATAATTTTTAATACAGTGGTCTTTTTAATTACATTGGTTAATTTTTTACTAACCAGAATAAATATACATATTTTGAGGAGTAGAATACGAAAAAAAAATCAAAGTTGATGCTGTCATCGAAATCTTTTAAAAAACAAACCTAACCTCCGAGAGAGGAAAATTTTAATCCAACAGCCAAATTTCTTTTCCGCAGTCCACATACTCACACCCTAAAAAACGTAAATATTGGCCTGCTGCAATCGGAATAGATTATTGACTATACTATAAGTTTTTTAAAGAAATGTGACAAGTTCAAGTTTAAAACATTAAATTTTAGGTTAAACGAAAACCATAATGGATGTGGACACAAATTCAAATTATATTCCTGTGGAAATTCTTCACCGCTCTGAAGCTGAATTTAGAAAAAAGTTATCTGCAGAACAAATTGCAAGAGTTAATAATACTGGCAAAACATCATTTTGAATTAAAATTGTGACCCGTTTTTAAAGTCACAAGGTATTTTGTTAGCCCTACTGTTGGCATTTTCGTAATGTTATCTAAAAATTAGTTTTGTAGCTCTATAGATCCTTAAATCTTATAATATAAATATTTTTAAATTATTGTAGATAGAGATTACAAAGAGCAAGTATGCTCTGCACGAAGATGGCTTTGTATCTGCTTGGAGTGAAGATATAGACGAGACACAAGCTAGTGAGGATAGTAGCCAAGCTATCGAAAGCCTATCTATTACAATTAGTAGCATGAGACCTAGGGTGTGGAATGTGAATGATGAGGAGACACTGTCAGAACGACCATGTCTATGATTTTAGACTTTCTTATTGGAGGAAATTATATTAGAATGAAATGGTTCTCCTACCTACCTACTTAACAGTGGTTAATAAAAACTACCTAATAAGATGTATAAATGTATTTGTTTTTCTAGTGCATCGTAGTCCTAAATACAGTAGAGTCTCGATATAGTGCACGCATGTGCTACTCTACTATTTCAAGTTTATGATAAAATAAACACAGGAATAAAACGGCTGTTATCATTACATTTATATTTTAAGCTCTAAAATGCACAAATTAGTTATTTTTTTTTTTTTTTAATTAATTAATTTAGTCTGTTTTTTTTTTGCTTCTTGTAACATTTTTTAACGAAATTAGGGGTCTTTAGTCTGGAAGAATAATCATATTAAAATACACTGCCAGACATTATTCAAAGATTTCATTGCTCCGCCGCTTTCATTTTCTTCATTATCAAAGTCTCAGTCAGTATGATAAATTATTCAAAACGAAATTTGTACAAAACAAATTGTTTTCATTTAAAAAACAATAACAAATTATTGAAAGGTTAGGTTTCATCCGAATGACAAGTGACAGACGTTACCCCCTACAAAAGGAGTGGGGGACTGTCGCTGCGAGACGTCGAAGCTCTGAGAACGCGGCTTTAGTCAGTTGTTCTACAGCTACCTTGATAAAATCGGTATTTGATAGTATTGCCAACATAAAATTCAATATTTACGAAATTTATATGGCATTAAATTTTTTTAAAACATGAATTTTTCTTATTAAAAAAATGTAAAAAAGGAAAAAGTACATTGCAAAAATAAACTTTTTGCCCTATGTAAAGCTTAACACTTTTCCTAATAGGCAAAGTTATATATTAAATATTTATCGTTCCTTTCTACTTTCGACAAATTATTTCTTAGACAAGTAAATATTATTTTAAGACAACTATACGAGTATATCAATAATGCACCATCAGATGTATGTGTGTACCGCCCATTACACAAAAATTATGCTGCTTATAAAGACACTTCAGTTATGAAGAGAGGATACGTGATGTTGACAGAGAAAACACACTGAAATGTTTTCGACCACTCTCGATCATTTTTAAATATTGTTTCTGCTCTTAGATAGGCTTTTAAGAATAATAATTAGGTAGGCTTATTTCAAGCAGGCCATTGGCCTTTGAAAATACAATATTCCTAATAGCCATAGTTAATTTTTAAAGATAGTTATACTTCAAGCGATTGGTCATTCTCGGTAACTTCGGTAACGAATCTTAAAAAACAGTATAAAAATCTTGCAACCTACTTCTGTATAGAAATGCCGGGTTTGTCTGGATTTTGATCTATCTCAATCGATTTCAACTTGTAAAGTGAATACTAATGAAGCGAGGTAACTACAAGCATAATTTATTAGTGTTGTGATCGCTCGAGCGAAAAACCGCTTGATCACTCGATTATTGAAATAACCGACATCACTCGATTATTAAAAAAACCGCTCGAGTTATCTATTCAGGCGAAAACCGTCGCCCGTCACTTATTATCTTTCACTCGATACCCGAGCTTCGCTTGACGCCGACTGAAATATACCGCTGTAGTGTAATCGAGTTAAAGAACTGCTCGTATATTCGAACAGTTTTTCGCTCGATAGGAAATAGTCTAGTTAAAAATCAGGCGAAAAACCGAAGAATATCGCCGGTTACCTGATAGACGACCTCCGGTCTAAGCACCGCGCGATCCGATTGGCGACGTTCGAGATTGACGCTGAGCAAGTACACGACATACGTCATTTTTAAAGGCACATAAACGAGAAGGTCCATATAAAAAAGTATGCTGAATCCCTTAGCGGAGTCATCGCGACATGATTTGGTAAAGTTTTGTTTTAACTGGCTAGCCAGCGGAGTAGTTTAGGTCTCCTATTGTAAATATTAAAAAATTAAAGGATATAATTTTAAAATTTTTAATTACTATAAAGACGAGAAAACTTCTCAAAAATAACATAATAATAGAAATTGTTAATGAAAAATAACAAAACGAACAAAATGGTTAACAAAAAATATAGAAAAATTCATTGGTAATCTTATAGTAAACATTTTTAAATCTAAACAGGAACTTTGTATTATTAAACTCAAGAAGACTTCTCAAAAATAACATACATTATAGAAAATGTCAATAGAAAATAAGAAAACGGGCAAAATAGTTAACAAAACATAGGTATCGACAAATTTTTTGGTAATTAAAAGTAAGCATTCTTAAATTTAAACAAGAACTTTTAGGTAACTATGAATACATGAGTACATGAATTTAAAAAAATAATCACCAATTTTCTTATTTTGCCAGTCGCGTAACTAAGCCTAAATTTTTGAAGTGCAAACAGTGGGCACCTGATAATTTAAAGTGGAAGAATTTGAAAAGCTATTTTAAATATCTACTTATTTTATGCTCGTAGATTAAGAAAGATATGAAGAAAAATAACTCTTGGTAATACTTTTTGTTCGGGTTAAAAACGCACCATAATAATTCCGAACAATAAATACATATTTGTGTGATTTTTTGCAGTTTTTTGTTTGGTATCGAGACACGTGGTAAAAATTCATTATTCACAAATAAATAAATTTCTGGAATTTTTTCGGTGACACTATAATTTTTTAGCTAAACCTGTGCCCACCCGTAGTTACGTGCCTGCTAAATACCCGACCTGATCACATGTAAAGAGCTAGGCAGCCCGTTAAGCAGTCGGTGACGTCATCGCTTGGTAAATTGGAATTTCAGGCGATTCACTCGAGCGATTAACTCGATTATTAAAATCGCTCGAGTATCAAGTACTCGATTATTAAAATCATCGGTTTTTCACAACACTATAATTTATAATAACTACACTCATTCAAGCACGACAAAATGTGTACAGTTATGCATTCAAGGAATACTTGGTTGTATTCCACATTTACGTGTGTTCAGTAGGCAGGGTATCCAGTTTCCAAATATTCCTTATGCGGAATGAGAGTTTACGAAAATCATTTGGATTCTATTCCATAGCTACTTCTGTGAATTTTATTTGTGTGCGTTAGTTTTTCTTACACTGAAGTCAGGATGGTATTACCGTTCTTCTGAACAATTACATCTAGGAATTGTGCTTTCCTTTTGTCTTCATGTTGAATGTAATTGTGGGGTTTCTTAAAATTATCAGTACATTTTTGTAGTTCATCATCGTTGTCGTTTCAAAAGAAGAAGTCGCCCACATATCTTAACCAGAGCTTCGGTTCCTTATTAGCTTCTTGGATAGATTGCGTTTCATACCACTCCATGTAAATATTGGCAATTATGGATGAAACAGATGGTCTTTTCACATGGAGGAACTTTTCCTTTTCTTGGAATTAAGACTTCCTAAGGAGACATTCCAATAGTTCCATTAATTCATCGATTGATAATGGTGTTCTATCCTAAAGTATTTGGTCTTCTTGTGTGTCTAGACTCTCCACATCGGAGCTAACAATTTATTTCCATTCCCATTCTTCAACGAAGAATATTTCCATCGTGCTGGAAGACGGCGCGAGTCCAGCATATACCAAAGAAAGGTAAGAGAACCCTGCCTAAGAACTATCGACCAGTCGCATTGCTTTCAGTTATATCAAAAGTAACAGAGAAAGCTATTAACCAGTATCTTCTAAAGTACCTGGCAGGCTTCAATATTATCAGCGATCATCAATATGGTTTTCGGAAGTCCAGATCAACTGGAGATCTTCTAGCCTATGTCACCCATCTTTGGAACAATGCAATCGACCATCATGGGGAGTTTCGGGTTGTTGCACTGGATATTTCTAAAGCCTTTGATCGTGCTGGGCTTGAGGGACTTCTAAGTAAACTGCGATCCTATGGTATGCACAGTCGATTATGTGCATGGTTGTCTAGCTTTCTTAAGGACCGCTCTCTGTCAGTGGCGATTAACTCATTTCTCACTATCAATACCGATGTTCCTCAAGGGTCCATATTGTCCCCCACTCTCTTCGTACTCTACATTAACGACCTTCTAGTGAAAACGAAAAATCCGATATTTAGTTTTGCTGACGATAGCACACTTATCTCATCTTTGTCTTTGAATGCACAAACATCGGCTGCCGACGCAGATCTTCGCAGACAGCATGACATATTACGCCTCAACAAAGACCTGGAAGAAATTTTGGCTTGGGGTGACAGTAACCAAGTCGAATTTAACGCTAAAAAGACCCAGGCAGCAGTTTTCTCTAAAAAGGTTAACATTTCAGAATCGCATATAGTCACGGACGGACACGCAATCCCACTGACTTCATCTATTAATTTGCTGGGCGTCAATCAGGGAGGAAATTTGTCTTGGCATAACCACGTTGTGGCAATCGCCAAGATAGCTTCTCAGAAACTTGGTGTAGTCTTCCGAACCAGAAAGTTGTACATACTCTTCGGCTACTGGATTCTATCGAAAGGAGGGACATTCGTCTGATTGGAGACCACGAGCTGATGAAGAACCTCGACAGCCTAGAATGTCGAAGAAAGGTTGGGGATTTGACAGTTTTTTACAGATATTTTCATGGAAAATGCTTGGCTGACCTTGCCCTCTTAATTCCTCCCAGAGCGGCGAATAGCAGAAATACACGACGAACCACTGCCGCCCATCCATATGTGGTTAAGCATAGTGCTCCTCGAACTTCATTATTTAAGGATTCTTTCATCTGAAGGACTTCATCCTTATGGACCGACCTTCCCGAGGTCGTTTTTCCCAACGAATATAACCTCCAACGATTCAATTGCAACGTGAATCGCTTTTTGCGCACACGCACCACTCCCAGAGTGCCCTAAAGCATTTTCTCTATAGTGCTTGTGTTTGATCATAAAAAAAAAGCTGCGAGTTCTTGACGAACTTTTAGCGGTTGAATTATAGGAAGAAGAAATATAGCTAATTCATATGTTGCGATGGCAGTTCGTCTGTAAATAATTAAAGATGGTGGAAACCCAAAATAAATCTGTTTATTACTCAAGAAATATCATTGTCATCATCCTCCAAATAAACTTGTAAATCTTCGTACCCAAATACACTTTGTGTTGTAAGCCAAGTCTATCTAAACCTCCATTATAATAAAAATATACGGTATTGAGATGTGTCACAGCCTTTACCGTCGTAGTTAAATAGGCGTGTAAAATAGTACGTCAGTTATTTATATTTATGTAGAGAATGGCAGCCATATAGGAATTCCAAACCTTCATCTCCTAAAAATTAATCTCTTCAGTAAACATGTTTACTTTAGAATCAAAAACTGCTCATAATCATAACCATAAAGCGTATATTCCTCTAATGTATGTATATACATTGATATAAACATGTTTGTATATTCAAATGTAATGCTTGAATACACAAATATATGTTTCAGATAGGAAATAATCTGTAGTTATAACCAGCTCGAGTAATTCCGCAATTTGATTCAGTTATAATTCTTTAAAAAATTGGCTATTACGCTGGAATTACAGATTCGATGCACGGAGTAATATCTGCGAGATGTCTGCCATAATTATGTAAGTTGCCAAGTGGTGTTAAAAATGCTACGCAAGTTGTAAGAGCTTCTGTTATACTCAACGTACAGGGTGTCCCATTCTCGACACTTTTATAGGGTTATTATTAGTGCTATCAAATCAGTGCTCTTTTTGGATCAAACTAAAAATGGTAAATCAAAATTCGAAAATTTTCGCTCGCTAAGAGATACGCGGAAAATCAAAAAATTTACAATTTCTAAATTACCCTATATTTTCTTAGTTAAAAGAGATAAAGGAAAATGTTTTATACAGAAGTTTATTTATAATGATCGTTGAATAATCTGTTTTTTTCAGAATAAGTATACGGGGTCAGGTAAGAAAGTTATCGGACCTAACCTCACTTTTTTAAATGGAACACCCTGTATATTTTAATCTAAAAAGATATCATTTTAAACTCTCTTTTTAATTATAACACACCATGAATGATAGATATCATATCAAATTGTTCAAAATGTTGATAAGTCATTTTCACAAATGAATATGTAAACATGAAATTGACGTTAAATGTCAATAACAACTAGAATGTCAACATAGTTGACTCTAGGATATTAGCTTTTGTTCCATGGCCTACTGTGGTTTAAAGTAATAAAGTTTAAATAAATCGCCTAGGAAACCAATATCATAGATGGTGTGTATATAGGGTGTTATGGAAATGACGTATTATATTTAAATCGGCAATTCCTGAGATGAAAACAAATTGAAGAAAAATATCCAAAAATGGCGCTTTAATTTAATATGCCCTGTACATGACCTTATGTCAAACCAAAAATAAGCACATTGTGCCCCTGTCAGGAAGGTAAACAAAGCAACATATGTCAACAGTGTTGTCACATCTTCAGGGTAAACTCTTTAGAAAGTCAATAACCGTTTGACAGATTGCAAGTTGTTTATTTTTCAGGGTACATTATTATAAACTTTTACGTTCAGTTCAGTTCGCTGGGAAACAATCTCTGATTTATAAACTTGAACTGACTGAGTTTATAAATGCCACTTACCCTTTAGAAAAAAAATGCAATTTTATTTACCTTTTCGGACTTATTTAAAACCAACTTAATTTATAAAAAACACCAAGTACTCACATAACAAAATCACATAGTTTTCGCGTCACAACACATCTAAGTACCGTTCAATCTGAATTAATATTTTAAAGTGCTACTGTGTAGACAAAAGTACGCCCTTATTGTCTACATAACACGTTGGTTCCGTCGTTCAGTATGAAAATGGCGGTCTAATTTTGGAAGAACATGGGAATGACGTATTATTAACCTCATCTGCAAAACGATTGCATATTAGTGCTGGGCGATGTTCATCGATGTTTTTGAAACATCGATGTTCTGGTACCGATGTTCGATGTTTTCGACATCGATGTTAGAGGTCAAACATCGATGTCGACATCGATGTTTACCTTTCGATGTTCAATGTTATAACAAAACAAGAAAACTAGGTTGTAATCTTAAACTCAATTTTCCCAGCACAAGAAAATAAGAGCGAAAACTTTTGATTTCATTTGCTAAAAGCCTTATTAGAGTCGACAATAAAAATTTCCGGTGCAATGGCAATTATAATTGCACGAATTCATGCGCAGTAAACCGTTTTCCATCAACTGGCGCCTTGCTAACAGTCGTTTTGACTGGCAGTTAAAGCAGCTACTGCTACTTACAAATGGCAGTAGCCATTAGCTGTTCATAGGTGCTTCGTCCAATTAATAAACATTTAAAAGTAACAGAATAATCCATCTCTACCCAGACTTGCACCGGCAATGGCAATGAAAGTGGCGCGTGCCCCATTTCTGGCAATGCGAGACAGCTGAGAACGGTGTACTGCGCATGAATCCGTGCAATTTTAATTGACAGAAGGCTAGAATTGCCGACTGTAATACGGATTCCATTCTCGCGGCGCACTTGCGAGAACGAAATTTTTTTTTCCAAAGCCGGCGAAACTATGGCCCCAAAAACGAAATAGCTTGCAAGGAATCATCATTAATCTAGTTTTACAAAAAAAAAATAGTTTACAAGTTGTTAGTGACTGGAATTCATGCAGTTTTAAAATATTATGTTTTAATTATTGCTTTATTTTTTTGTTTATATTATTTTTTAAAATTTTTGTTATTTTGTTTTTTGACGTTTCATAATTTTTCAATTCTTTCTAATAACAAGTTTATTTTTATTTTTTATAATCTAATTTATTCCTAATCGCAAATATACTTTTTTAAATGTCGATGTTTTACAACCGATGTTTCTACGCCATCGATGGTCAACATCGATGTTCCGTTTCGATGTCCCAGCCCAGCACTATTGCATATTTGTCTGGACGAGTCTATATTTATTTTAAAGGGGTAGTAGCTAGCTTAGACTGAAGGGCTAACAACATAATTATGTCATCATTCTTCTTCAGTAAAGGATTAATAAATTAGCGTTTTTATTATTTCTGAATTTCTATTGCGAAATAATTTGTATCCTATAGTGCTGTTGTTTTATGTGTACGGTAGGTTATTGTAAAGTGTAATTATGCGTTAGTATTTATTGCTTTTGTGTAATCTAATAATAAGTGTATCTCTTCAAAAAAATAATTGGAAACTCGTGCGTGTTTGTGTGTTTCTTTAAGTGATTTAGTGCAAATGTTCCGAGAGATTGGAAATAAGAGGCCGAATGGGGTTTAGTGGATATAAGCTTATTATGCAGTTCCACATTTTCATCAGGGTACGTGATGAGCATGAAGCTTTTCCCATAGAAAAAAAAACAAAAATCTGAAGATGTCTGTGCCCTGGATTATTTGCTAGTGTACTGGCACCTGGATTCACTTCTATTTGGATACTAGGTAAACTAAATATTATTTTTATAAGAATCTATAGTTATTTTCTACACAGTTGGCAACATTGGGCTTGAACATCTGTTGATTACACAGCTTGGCAATGTAATATGATCGTATATGAATGTGCTGAGGAGTAACCGGGTGGGTTTATGGGTGAATTACCCCACTTTTTAAACGTTCGATTTAAAAAAAAAAAATATGTAGCGCTTCTCTAGGACACCCCAGGAGTCACCCATTTAAATATAATACGTCATTTCCATAACACCCTGTATATTTATGAAGAGAATTTAAAATGCTATCTTTTTATGTTAAAATATACAGGTTGTTCTATTTAAAAAAATTAGGTTAGGTCCGATAACTTTCTTACCTGACCCCGTATACTTATTCTGAAAACGGCAGATTATTCGGCAATCAATATAAAGAAACTTCTGTATAAAATATTCTTCTGTATCTCTTTTAATTTAGAAAATATAGGCTAATTTTGAAATTGTCAATAGCCTATAACGTCTCTCGTATTTTTCTCGTCAGTGATTAAAGCAATTAAATTCCAATTAATATTGTATTAACATAGATAATATTCAATTTTGGTGGCCATTTCCATATAAATACGAAAAAAAATATAGCATTACTTTTTTCTTCCCCAGGGGAAAAAAAATGTTAAAAATGTGTTTTTCCTTCTTTCAATGCATTTAACGAGGTTTGTTTGACAGTTATTGCCACGACAAGCACATTTTCTTGGTTAATAAGTCGCATTTTTAAGCAATTAACTTTTAATATAAATTTTTGTTCCGTAGCTCGAGACGCGCCTAATCCGCGCATTGGTCGAGCTTGTTTTCAACGAACCTGCCGCGAGCCTCTTCGGAAGAAAAAAGTAATGCTATATTTTTTTTCGTATTTATATGGAAATGGCCACCAAAACACGAGTTTCCCACGAGCCAAAGGAGTTAGATCACGTCTGACGTCGAAGAACAGACGATAGCTTTACTTGTTATGTGTTGTGATGTTTTATTATTATCAAGTTTAGTAAATAAAATAGATCGCTGCGAGCCTCGGACGAGCCTTCCCCGAGAGGCTCGTGGTAGGCGCGTCTGAGGCTCGCCGCCCGTACCAATATGACGAACCAGGCCCGTTGTTGGCGCGGCTCAGGCGCGTTTCGGGTTCGTCTCACCATATTTATATGCACCTTTATCTTTTTAAAAAGACGTTCTTTACCTCTAGAAATAATGAAGTTTTTCATATCTTGGCCAAAGAAAATAGATGGAAATATTTTCTTATCATACTTATGTGGATGTTATTTTATTTTTTGACATTAAATTTGATACTTAATAACTTATTCTAATAAATTTTTTGCACCGTGTAAATTAATGTTACGTTCCTCTTAGCATTTTTGCATATTTTCTTCCTTTTTGACCACCCTGTACGTTATGTTTGTGATTTTTACGCGGATTAGGAGTATTTAAGTCAAACTTTTTATGAAGAATAGTTTTCCATATGTTGTCAATACTTTCACACACGCTGTATGTGTTAGGCGTAAAACTCGAAACGGACAATGGTATACATTTTTGCTCAATCAAAAATTTCAACAAGTTAAACCGGCCGAATGTTGAAGTTTAATTGAATTTCGGGTTTTGGTGATCCCCAAATCGCTAAAAAATGTTTATATTGTGTTGGAATTAACAGATATTGATAACTAGTCAGGCAAATATATAGGGTGTCCCATAACTAATGGTACACAGGAAAACTGCAGATTCCTTGGGTAAAAATACTGCGATTTGGCCATACTTAGTTTAGTTCAATAGCTGGTAATAACCGAGATACAGGGTGTCCAAGTAAAAATTAAATTTTCAATTTTCTTAAATAACCTATTTCTGAATCAATATTTTTGCACAAAATTTTCTGACTAGGGTTTTTTTAGGGAAAGGAATTTGAGTTTGTTAATAATTTTGATGTAGATTATAGGGGGCGCTCTCTGCGGTACTCTACATACATAAAAAGAAATGTAACTTTTTGTGCCTTAGTATAATCATATTTTTATTAAAAATATCAGTTTTTCCGTCATTTTTAAGCAATAAAGGTATACTTTGTAAATGTCGCTCCGACTAACCGTTTTCGAGATATTTTCAATTACAATTTCTAATGCGCCCGTTTAAATTTTGATTTGTAAATGTGAAAATTGTCACAATAGGCTTTGCTAGCTAAAATTTTTAGAAGTCTATACGACAGACTGGGAGAAGCAGGATCCTCCACTATTACGTTTTGGACGCAAGGATCCTGTTTCTCCCAGTCTGTTGGATAGGCTTCTAAAAATTGTAATATCTGGCTGCCTTCTATTTGGATACACTTCCAAATACCGCCGATGTGCCCCGCGTCTGTTAAAATTTTCTTGGGCATATAAACATACCATGTCTCGCATTTCTCCGTTAGGAAACAGTTATGTCGCGGAATTTTTAGTTTAATTTTTGATAACAACATATTCAAAAACTCCTTAAAAACACCCACAATGCTGACAAATGAAAATAAACTTTGACAGAAATGAGTTTCCAAAGTGTTTTCATTGTATTTGTTTTTACCAAAGCCTATTGTGACAATTTTCACATTTACAAATCAAAATTTAAATGGGCGCATTAGAAATTGTAATTGAAAATATCTCGAAAGCGGTTAGTCGGAGCGACATTTACAAAGTATACCTTTATTGCTTAAAAATGACGGAAAATCTGATATTTTTAATAAAAATATGATTATACTAAGGCACAAAAAAGTTACATTTCTTTTTATGTATCTAGAGTACCGCAGAGAGCGCCCCCTATAATCTACATCAAAATTATTAACAAATTCAAATACATTTCCCCAAAAAAACCCTAGCCACAAAATTTTGTGCAAAAATATTGATTCAGAAAAAAGTTATTTAGGAAAATTGAAAATTAAATTTTTACTTGGACACCCTGTATCTCGGTTATTACCAGCTATTGAACTAAACTAAGTATGGCCAAATCGCAGTATTTTTACCCAAGGAATCTGCAGTTTTCCTGTGTACCATTAGTTATGGGACACCCTGTATAAAACACTGGTATAGCTAAATTTAACAACTAAACAATAACTTTTTGCACTAGATATATCATGAATAGCTTAACTATTGGTCGTTTTCGAGCATTGCACCCAACATATATTAATTTTTTTCTATTTTTCTTGGTGGCGTACCATACGAACAAACCCGAACAAACCCGACTAACATAGATGCGACTATCAACTATCATGCACATCCGAATAATACATATTCTATTTATGTATGCTTTTACGCAATCGTCGTGGAAATAGTATAGAATTGTACTCACAATAATAAAGTACTATTAACTTTAACGATTTACGACACTCGCCTTGAACTCGTACGTACTAAGCAGCTGATCTGGCAACGTCGCGTGGCCCGTAGCATGGCAATAAATTTGTTACCGTCAATAACTAGATGAGAGTATGCAGTATGTATAGATATAGCGAAGCTCCGTAAAACTGTTATCTTATTGAATTAAAAGCCCGATTATCGTACAAGTGAGCTTACAGAAACCATATTTTATAAATCAAGGATCGACTCTCGACATATTCATTGGCAGTTTGCTTCAATATCCGTTGAGAATGCTATTCAATTAGTAGAGATATTGCTTTATATTATACCTTAAAGCTTCAACTCACTTTTTTAATGTCACTGAAAGTACTTTAGATATTATTTTCAATTTTGGAATGGGTTTCCGTATGAAGGGCGAGGGGAGAATATGTATAAAAATCATGCTAGAAAGCGTCTTACCATAGGCGTGCTCAAACAATAATTTATTAAGTGGAAAATAAATAAATATTATTCCGTATGATTGCGCAGTCGCATTCTTCCTGAAAATTCAAAGAAAATAGATGGAAATATTTCCTTATCATATTATGTGGCTGTCATTTTATATTTTTGACATTAAATTTGATACTTAATAACTTTTCTAATGCATTTTTTTGTACCGTCTAAATTAATATTAACGTTACTCTTAGCATTTTTACACATTTTCTTCATTTTTCAACACCCTGTACGTTATATTTGTGATTTTTACACAGATTAGGAGTATTTAAGTCAAACGCCAGTGGCGTCTCTGCATATACCTATATATTTCCACAAAAATCAGATACGCCACTGACATGGGGACATTTTTTTTGATTGATTTGATGCGTTTTTATTTTCCGACGCACCTTAAATTTAAGCCTGGCTCAGACGGCTGGTGTACTTGGGCAATATTTGTTAATGGCGTACACTTGCCAAGTGTCATGTGAATGTGTCAATAATTGACAATTTTACACGGAAAGAAAAACTTAAAGCCAAATTTACTATAAAAATAGTTAAACTAACCATAATTTATGGCTCTGTATGTGACTGAAATAACTTTTAGTAAGAACTGCCATAGAATTATAGCTAAATTTTTGTAAAATTTGCTAAAATATTTTGTAAAAATTTCGCAACACATGGTATTTCCAAGCGGTCACCCATCAAAGTACTAATCTTGTCCAACGTCGCTTAACTTCCAGTGACGAGACGCTTCCTCTTATTGTCCTCACCTATTCTCCTAACGAAGCGCGAGATCCTTTGCATCTAATTTAAGCTCTTTATTATTGTAAAAACGCATTTCCACAACACTTTATTTAAACTTGGTCATGATTACAATACAAATTATTTAAAGTACAATAGTTATCAGTAAAATGTACCATACATTTAAAAATATTTATCTGCTGGAGTTATAAAGAAATTATTTTCAATTAAATTATAAAATTTACAATACAGTTTAGTTTTGCTAAATTCATTTGAAATCCTAACTATAGTTTCTTGTAAATTATGTTTAGAATCAGTGGCGGTTCTTCCACAGGAGCACATGCGCAGGTGCAGCCCCAAAACGAATTAAAAAATATTAATTTATAATCATTTAATAGTATTTATCGTATAAAGTCCGACCCTCCCTAATATTTTATCGTACCGTCAAACCAAACTGTATATAGGCGGCTCTCACCGAGGTGCGATCCGACCGGTGCGCCATTGATGACGAGAAATGCTCGCATATGCGCTCAAATAGGCCGGACATAATGCAGTTTCTCTTTAGTATCAGGTGGCGGAGGATAGCGGGGATATGGCGATTTTACATCGACATGGATGTTTCAATATTTTAATATTACATATTTATAAGCTAAAATGAATAGTTTGACGTTGGACTATTTAAAAAATAACTTTATAGCTCTTTGAGTGTAGAGCAAAAAATAGAAGTGAAGAATGCGGGAAGACCTAAACCCGAAATTAATTTAATGCAGACCACAAAGGGTAAATCTAAGGACTATTAGAAAGTTTAAAAATGAAATATACAAAAAAAAATAACTGGATTTGTGGATGCAGCACAACTAGCCATTTGTTTTGTTTTTCCTGTTTGTTGTTTGGTCGTGGCGTTGCGGAGCCTGCCCGGACAAAAAATGGAATAGAAAATAATCTTCAGAGCATATTTTACACTTTTACAAATAATTGTTACCATACCAATGACCACGGCCGAAGGTGAACGATGTTTTTCAACATTAAAACGAATAAATTCATTTTTGGGAAGTTCTCTGAATGAAGAAATGCTACCAAAACCAAAAATATTGGTACAATAGTGTTTGTTAAAATTTACTAAATCTTGAATTTACTAAATTTATTAGAAATTCTAACTATACTTTTTTAGGACTCACACACTACAATAAAATCTTTAATTTGTAGTAAAATTGACTCTTTATTACTTATTTCTTGGACGTGTAACAACTGTCTCCGATTATTTACAAAATATGAATATTTTATTTAAGGAGGTAAAGAAACTCACAGTCTGCTCCACTAGTTTAATAAACGTTAATAAAAACCATGGATATTTCGAAGGTTCAAACCTTCATCTTCAGTGAAAAATACAACATTAGAAGAAACTCATGAGATTGTTAAACTGTAAGGAAGAAAAAAGTTGTTTAAATAAGTTGAGTTTAAGTAAAATAGTTAAAGGAAATGGAATTGACTAAATAAAGTAGTAAAATTAGAGGAAAGTAAAAAGTATGAAAACTCTTTCTTACCTAACAAAGCAGGAAAAAGAAAAAACCATTTATATAATTATACAAAAATAATAAAAAATAAAAAACTAAAGTTTTCTTCTTAAAAAATTAATAGAATGCATTTAAACTTTATTTAATTTTGAATTTTATGTAAAATTTAGTCATTTTGTGAAGATAGTTCATCTTAGCACGAGGTTCAAAGATGAAAGAAAAAATTTAAAAAAACCTTTCTTAGGTTAAAGTGTCAGAAAAAGAAAAAACCAATGTCACAAGCTAACAGATTCAGGTGAAAGCAACAAAAATGTAGCAAAGACGGAATTAAATGAAATGTGAGTAACAAGGAAAAGGTATACTGGATTAGGAACTAATCAAAAAAGTTCTAATAAAAGAATAAGCAAAAATTCGAACGTGCTGCTATGGAATGTCATATGTCTTAAAAATATAAAATATAGGTTTTTTAAAAAACAGATTTAAATAAAAATAAACAGTTGAGAGGAAAGTTTGGCCCTCAACCGATAGGTGGCGATACGAACTGGCGCTGTTTTATTTGAAAAGTGACGACAGATGAAATTTAAAGGGGGGTGAAAGTTGTAATATAACGTTAGAAAAATAGGTTAAGTGAAAAAGAAAAAGTAAAAAAAAAAGAAAAAAATTAAATAATGGTTAAGTAATCATTTGGTAAAGAAATTTAAAGAATTGAAGAAATTTAAACAAGAAAAATTAATTTGGTCATTAATACAATTCAAATTTGGGTCTTTTAAAGCCTTGTATATCAACAATCTCAAGTAAGTTAAGGGTGATGATTTTTATTAACGTTTATTAAGCTAGTGGAGCAGCCTGTTAGTTTCTTTACCTCCTTATAACTTCACTTCACTTTGAGATGGACTACTTCAAAAAAAAATATATTTTAGTTCATTACCAGTCCCGAATTCAATACTTTTTCGTGCGGTCGTGACAAATTCTAGTTTGAGGTGCAGCAGATTATCGAAAAAATGGAAATAAATTTAATTCACCTAACGTATTGTTGGACATAAATTAATATACATTCAAACGTCACTTCACCAGTATGGAATTAATTTTCGTCGGTTTTTCTCAAATATTTATTTTCAAATGCAAATTGCCTTTTACAAATACGAACGATTTAAAAAACAAATATTGTCGAAACGTGGGCGGAACTAATATCCGTATAAGTATATTTTTTTATAACCGTTTAACAACCGGTTCATAGAAAGTTACACAACCTAGTATGTTCAACTTAAGTTTTAAAATATATGATTTTTACAGTTATTCTTTTATTTTATTACAGATAAACGTTTACTTATTACCTTTTTCCTTTGCATATTTCATAACTTAAAACGAATAGTGGTTTTAAATTTTATATTTTATACTCTAACTGTAACTGTTTTTTTCTACGACCGTATACAGGATTATGGGAAATAAAAATGGATAGAATTTCGCATAATTTATCCGAAACCGCTGGGACAGTAATTTTTTTTTATCTTCAAGAAAAATATGGCTGTTTATGTAAAGCCTGGGCTATGAACGATGGATATGTTACCGTTAAAGTGTTTACTTGGCTAGTTTATCCCAAGTAGCATTTTTAGACACAAATTGTACACACATTCTTTGCTAAGAAACGTTTCGAAACATTTTCGATTAAAATTATAAAATTGTATCGTGACACATGTTTAACGAAACTTTTGCAACACATTTTATTTTCTAATCCAGTTACTAGAAACACTAAACACGTGCTTGCTTCGAAATATTTTACAAACCATAATGTCGATACATTAACGACACGCGAAGACAAATATTTTTCGAAACATTTTTAGTTAAAATTAATTTAAAGTTTTGGTAACCACATGCGCTTCCAAATTGTAACGATACATTTTCGAATTAAGTTGATCAAAACAAATTGTGATTCTCTTGCTTCGAAATATTTACCAAACAATGTATCCATTCATTTACGAAACTTGTGACGAAAATATTTTTCGAAACTTTCGGAAACAAATACCCAACCTTTGTTTTCTGTGCATACAAGCAAACTTTTTTTCTGTGGCATTCACCATCACCTATAAACCTTTTATTTTTCTGTGCATCACCTTGCCATAATAAAATATAATTTTTGCATTTGCCATTTTTGCACAGCTGTTAATACTAAAAGATTTATTTCTTTAGTTTCAACTACGGGGTACATTTTTAGTTTCGGTTCAGAACAGAAACAGTTAAAAAATATATCAATTTTGGTTTTAGGTTATGTATGTACACCGAAGAAATCTTTAGCGCCCGAACAAACTTGACGGTAGAATTTACTTTAGCTACGTTTGTTTCGCACTATGTCGATGTATTATCGAAACAGTGTCTATGTTTCGACACATTTTCTATAAATTATAGCCACATAATGTACAAAACATTATAGAAGCCAAAGACTAGAAATTGTGTCTTTGAGTCCATTTTGGACGAGAATAATTTATTGCTTTCTAGCGGCTATTTTGTGAAATAAATTTGTATTTTGTTAAAATGAGTTTTAATGAAATTCCTGCATCTTCTGAAAAGCCAAAAGTTGTTACATAAGTTTCATTTTCCTAGCTATGTCGATTTATAAAAGAAATAAATAAAAATTTGAAAATATTTATTTTTTTTTTTTTTGGCAAAGTATATTTTTTTCTGTAAATGCAAATAAATCTAGGGCACGTGAAAAATGTAAAGCCAAATTACTAAACTGCACGATACAATTTACTGCGACAATGATTTTTTGGTTCTTATGTGTAATAACTAGGTATATGAAATAAAATATACTAAGATATAACGAATTCATCATGGCGAAATTATTTTTTTTTTCTTATATTTTACAACAGTGAAGGTATCCTAATTATTTGTTTACTTATTTTGACCATTTTGACATGTTCACATACAATATCAGCCACACTTGGAAACAATTTTGTTGCGAATGCTTTAACATAGCCCCGCCCCTTTATTTGTCATTTAAACAGATGAAGTTTCGAAATATTTTTGAACATTTCCGAAACATTTTCGATAAAGTTTCGATTGTGCATCGAAACAGCGAAAGTCACAGCTAGTACCAACCACTTGGAAACACGTGCAAATGTGCCATTTAAAATGTGTACGTTTCGAAAATATTTTCATTTTTGTTGCCAACAGTTTCCAATTTTGATCGGAAACAGAAACGACAGTTACGATACATTTACCATAATGTGTCTAAAAATGATACTTGGGATAGACTAGCTGGATAGTATACAAACTATCCAAATGTCTTGTTATTTTGATAAAAATCATATTTCTACTAAAATAGCTACGAACGTTGGTTTGTATACTATCCAGCTACAAACTATCCACACTAGTTGGATAAAGTGTGAACTTAATGTTGCTAATAATTATTAGCATGGTTAATATGTATTAATACATATTAACCATCTCGTTGCTTTCTATGTGAACTAGCCAATCCTCTTTGGTTAATTTAATAAAAACAGTTAGGTTATGTTTATGACAAGTGTTGTGTGTTGTTATTCTGTGCAAGAAAATTTTCGGCTACATTCTTGCATATTTTATGGTGCTCAAATTCAAAATGGCGGATAGGCGACCTCTTGAATAAGAAGTGAGGTATTACGGTAGATCATATCGAATCATCCGAAATATTGTGTCCCTATTCGTACCCAAAACAAAAGGGCGTTTCTGTTGCTATTTTAGTTTAGATTTTACAACTTGGCATCGAGTAGTCAGTATCAACCAGCTGATTATTCCTACAAAGTTGTAAAATCTAAACTAAAATAACAGAAGAAAAAAATAGTAAATATTATTTTTTAAAAAGGGGCCATCTTGTTTAAGGTACGAATAGGAACCAAATATTTTGGGATCGTTAAGTATTCGTTAGGACCTTTAAAATGATGTATCGCAAGACCTCACTTCCGATTAAATTTTTTTATCAAGATGGCGCCCATCCGCCATTTTGAATTTAAGCATCATGAAATATGGACGAAAGTGTAGCTCTCTGACTCGTACTAAATATACTAGACCAAGTTGTATTTATTTTTCTAAGACGATAAATGAAATAAAGGATAATAAAAAAATAATAACTATTCAATATTTAAAGTGCCGCCATTTTGTTTTCGTTGTGAATAGAGAAGTAATATTCTGGCATCGTTAAGTAATCAAGAATACCTACTTGTGTGTTTCAAGGCAGCTCTTCCTATTTAATTTTCTCTAGAAAAATGACACCCATCCGCCATTTTGACAGTCAATACTGTCATTCTTCCGTCAAAAAGTAGTTTACCTTCCCCTATAAGCCACACCCAAATTTTGTGAAAGAAAAATTAGCTGGCCAAAAGTTATTAAGCCGCTTCCAGACTATCTACACACGCTGTATATGGAACAACAAACGCGGTCACCATCTATGAATATTGCAGGATTTTCGTCGTGGCTCCAAACACAAAACTTCATAAATTAATTCTGCTTTCTTTTTAAAATGTGTTTATTTACATAACTTTTTAAGCGATTTAACAGTCAATATCTAAATATTTTAAAACTGAAATTTATTACGTTTTCAAATTAATATGCAAATACCCACAATGGACCGAGCGATACCACACAAATAAAAAAAAACAAAAAGCCCATTCAAATCAATTTTATCTAAACAATCACACAAACATAAATCTAAATGCGAGAGAATCGTGGTCGGTTCGAATGCCAGCTGTTCTCGACATTAGAAATGCATTTTAATTTCGTCGTTTCAAAGATCCAGCGTCACGGGACAGACGTAAAACAAAAGACGACGCAGCTTGGGGTAACCCTTTTTGCCCTTTAAGTCCAACCCTCGCGTTACCGAGCGTTTTTTATACCGTTTTTTCTCTATATTAAAAAATTTTTTAACGTATAATCCTGGGTTGGCTATGTATTAAATTAAACGCGAACAACTGGCGTGAAGGTTTTTTCTGAAGTTTTTTTCACTTTGTATATAGTACGAGGGATACGAAAAGAGTTTGCGCCCTAACAAATAAACAAAAGACGGACGATATTTTCGTCATTTTATTTTTCAACGTTAACTTAACATTAACATTAACAAGAAAGAACGAACCGTCAAATTAGGAATTTAATTAAATTATCCTATCGGGGAGAAATAGTTGCAATGAGAATGAGAAAACAGTATACAGGGTGACCCATCGAAAACAGTCCAGCAAAGTTTACGGCTGTGTACGTGAAAATTTAAAAAAAAACTCGGACCCGTAAACTTGTGTTTTCAGGGGGACACGTTTCACTATTAATTTCATCCCTGTAACCTCAACCCCCCTAGCTGGGGCGGCCCTTATTTTTTCAAATGGGAATGGGTATGTTGTGATACATCTTTTTAAAGGGCATTAAATTCTCTTTAAAATGGTGCTTCGTTTTGTAAATTTGAGCTACGCGCCGCCGAGCAACGGAATTTGACACATTTCACTGCACCTCTTATCAAGTACACAGGTTTGTGCGTAAACAATTTTTTTTTAAGTAATACGTATCAGTCAATTCAACTTTATCTTTGTACAGTTGTTGTACTATTATATGGAGGTGAATGGCGGACATTTTCAACATTTAATAAGATAACATGTAAGTATTACTCAATAAAATTACATTTTTTAAAACGCAATTTCTCGGCGGCGCGTATCTCAAATTTACAGAACAAAGCGCCGTTTTAAAGAGAATTTGACCTTTAAAAAGATGTATCACAATATACCCATTCCCATTTGAAAAAACAAGGGCAGTAGCCGCCCCAGCTAGGGGGGGGGGGGGGGGGGGGGGGGTTGAAGTTACAGGGATGAAGTTAATAGTGAAACGTGTCCCCCTGAAAACACAAGTTTACGGGTCCGAGGTTTTTTTGTAATTTTCACGTACACAGCCGTAAACCTTGCTGGACTGTTTTCGTTGGGCCACCCTGTATTTGAATTTACTTGATTTTACTAAATTTATTAGAAATTCTAACTATACTTTTTTAGAAACTATGTTTAAATAGTATATTAAGATACAAGTTTTATAAGACATTATCTTAGAGCACGCACGCGTTTAATTTGAAAAACTTTTAAAAATATAGTAGATTTTTTCCATTTGAATTAATATTTTCTTTTTGGGTTGGCAATACTTTTACAATTATTTTACAAGTATCAAATATGCCATGATAGAAACAATTGAACACATCAAACCTTCTTCCCATCCGTCAAAATTAAAAATAAATATATTATTAAAGTTAATAAAATTGAATCAGGAAGAAAGTTGTACTCCGTCAGAAATACGAGAAATTGCAGAAAATAATCTAGAAAAGCGTTTAAAAAGAATATGCAAAACTTTGAGTTATGGTGCATAAACTAGAAGATATTTCTATTATTTTTAGGTTATGTTGTTTTATAGTTGCGACTAGAAATTAGTTGACGGACTCCGTCAACATGTTACATATTTCCGAGTATAGTTATTTCAGATAAATATCTAGTAAAAATGATCTAATTGCAAGGTTAAAGGTGGGTATTTTAAAGTTTTCTATACAAAATTTTGTCTAATCCATAATGCCTAGAAAACTAAAAGTCGAACCCTACTACTTATTAAATTTTTTCGCATTTCATAATGTAGCCATTATGAAACTCAAATAGAAAAATATTATTTTGGTATGGATAACTATTAAAAAATGTAATTAATACTATGTTTTATAGGAAATTTTACAATCTTTACTATAATAAGTTTACGATAATCTTTTTTCCGTGTATATTTCTCCACTGAAGATGAAGCTGTACATAAACCTTCGAAACACGTATGGACTTAGAATTTAAATTGTTACGTACAATTTCGAATGTGTTTTTGTTATTGCGAGAAATAGGTAAATCATTCTCAGACTGATCAGGATTACCTAAATAACCTGATATTACAGCACAAATTTAAAGACATTTTCGCCTTAGGCGCATTATTTTAAGTTTAATAACTGTTGTTTGTAACTTGCTATGAAATCGTAAAGAATCAGTTCTGCCCCAATATATTCGGAAACATTTGTATTTTTTTTTAATTTGAAATACTCACTAAAAGGAAACTTTTATCTAATTTCTGTATGCGCTATGGTTAAAGACATCTATGTAGGGTGCATTCTTATTCGGGACACTCTGTATAGCTCAAAGTGCTAATTCTATAATAATTTTCAGGTTCAAAGAATAGTTTCCAATTAAAGAAATAATACATTAACATGAAAATAAATACTTGGAAAAAGTAATATTCTTAACTGTAAAGTATAATTTCGTTTTTAAATTGACAATTTCTATTACTTCAAGATATAAATAGTCATTTTAAAAGTATAAAATTTGTGCTAGAATAATTTGTCTAGAATCAGCTGTTCAGAGGATAATTGATGACGTCTATTTTGGTTTAATATCGATGCATTTTAAGTGGTTTGTTGACCCGATTATAGCGAGGACTTGTGTATAAAACTTATGGTATAATATCTTCAACCATAGGACATACATACAGAAATGTCCAAATTAGAGAAAAGTTATGCATTTGTGAGTTATTCAACGTAAAATATTCAGTAAACCATTTATATTTTTATAAAATTAACTAAAATCTTTTAAAATTTTTTGTAAAATTTTCGAAATTCTTTTGCAAAATTTACTAAAATCTCTTGTACAAATTTCGACACATTGGTATCCCTAAGCGGTCACCCATCCAAATACACGTGCCCAACGTCGCTTGACTTTGGTCAGTTGCGGCTCGTGACCTATGATAGAGGGGGTTATGGTGAAATCATTTTGAAAATTTTATTTTTGTGTAACGACCAAACAATTACTTTCTAGGCGTATTAAATGTAGAAAGAAAATGCGTTAGGTAAACAAAGTTTTATTTATTTTTTAATTTTACACAAGGAAATACAACTTTTGGAAAATACGAAAGTTGTCGGTTCTTAATTATTGTAGAAAATTGACCAATAACAGCCTCATTAAAGTTTGCAATACCCTCAATAAATTTTTTTTCATATATTTAATTTTTAAACTTTCTAATAAAGTCCCTAGATTTACCCTTTGTCGTCTGCGTAAATTAATTTCTTAGTTTAGGTCTTCCCGCATTCTTCACTTCAATTATTTGCTCCAAACTCAAAGAGCTAAAGTTATTTTTTAAATAGTCCACCGTCAAACTATTCATTTTAACTTAATAAATATATAATGTTAAAATATTAAAACATATACGCTCGAATTTCTAACTAGATGCACGAACAGACAACGGCCCGGCGCATACTAAAATTGTGCGCCTTTCCTATGTTAAATCGCCATAGCCCCGCTATCCCCCGCTGTCTCCCGCCACCTGTTACTACAGAGAAACTGCATTATGCCCCACCTACTTAATCGCACATGCCAGCAAGTCTCGTCATAATCGTCATTAACCTCACCGAGGCACTGTTGCCGGATCGAGAGCCTATAATATACAGTTTGGTTGACGGTACGATAAAATATTAGGGAGGGTCGGACTTTATACGATAATTGACGGTACGATAAATTATTAAGGAGGGTCGGACTATATTCGATAAATAATATTCAATGACTATAAATTAATATTTTTTATTCGTTTTGGGGGTGCACGTGTGCGTGTGCTCCTGTGGAAGAACCGCCACATGGCTCGCCACATGTTCTCCTTACAAAGATCGCATTCTGATTGATCCGTTGTATCTGATTTAAGGTTCTCATCCTTGTAAAAGAGCATTTTTAGAACACTTGATTTAAACTTGGTCATTTTTACAATAAAAAATACTTAAAAGTACAATATTACTCAGTGAAATGTACAGTATAAAATATTGAACTGTTGGAGTTATAAATAAATTAGTTTCACTTTGACTCGTTGTAAAATTTACAATATATTTTACTTGATTTTACTAAATTTATTAGAAATTATACGTTCTTGTAAATTATGTTTACAATATTATTGTGGTACAAATTAATAATGAAAATTATAATTAATACGATATTTTATAGAAAATCGTACTATAGTGTTTGTTAAAATTTACTATAATATATTTTAGTATTTACTTGAAGTACCAGTATGTTCTTAACCGATTCTCGATATCTTGTACCGGTATTTGACAGTACGATACACAAAGTTTTACCCAATACCTATCGTATACGTGCGCATGTGTCTTTTTGGCACATAATTTCATGCAGAATAATTTTAAAATAAAAACTAGTGTGCATACTATCTTACAAGTAATATTTTGCTCAAAATATGTAAGATAATTTAATTGATTAAATTTATAGGTGTTGTGATATATTATGATTATTTGTTACGTTTGTCACAAATGAAACAAATTAATCATTTATTGATTGATATTTATCAATATTCTGTTAGGTTTATCAGGCAAACCTATAAAAAAATAATTATAAACATAAATCGTTTGTGTTGTATATTTAAAATAAAACTGTTTTATATTTATTGTTTATACTTTTTGTATTGAACGATAATTGGGTAATTAATTTTGTTATACTAAAAACAGTGGCCAGAGGAAGTTCCTTCTGACGCGTAACGATAGTCTGTAGTGGCGTCTGTGAGTCGGAAAAATTCTATAATAGGCCCACAAATTGAATTTTTTCTTTATTCAACAATTTATCTAGTTGTAAAATAATTGGACAAGAACCAGATACGTCCAGTACGTTGATGGATATCTTTTTCGAGGTGTTTTTGTTAGTTGACCGCCATGTAGAAGTTCCTCCCTGGTATAACGAAAACTAACTGACCATTCAAAATTTTTTAAACGGCTCAATGGAATTTTGGGCTACTTATAATGTACGACAAGCACTCCGTAACTAACCGACTGACGAAATACTAAATTAAAACTAGCCATCCGCAATCAACACCGATTCATCTTGGTATTAGTGTCAAAAGTTATGAAACGTGTAGATCTATTTTTAATTATTATTTAGTCAACTAACAAAAACACCTCGAAAGTGTTATCCATCAACGTACTTGACGTATCTGGTTCTTGTCCAATTATTTTATAACTAGATAGATTGTTAAATGAAGAAAAAATTGAAAACTTGGGCCCCCGATCTCAACGAGTTCCTTACGTACTTTTATTAGATATTTAAGATGTTAATAGTGTCATTTTATTTTGTGAGAGGGGAAGGAATTGGGAAACGAGCAAATGGGCAACCAATGTGTATTGCTGTTGGCAGTGCCGGCCGGTAGGAATTTATTAGTGTTGTGATCGCTCGAGCGAAAAACCGCTTGATCACTCGATTATTGAAATAACCAACATCGCTCGATTATTAAAAAAACCGCTCGAGTTATCTATTCAGGCGAAAACCGTCGCTCGTCACTTATTATCTTTAACTCGATACCCGAGCTTTGCTTGACGTCGGCGGAAATATACCGCTGTAGTGTGATCGAGTTAAAAAACTGATCGTGTATTCGAACAGTTTCTCGCTCGATAGGAAATACTCTAGTTATAAATTCAGGCGAAAAACCGAAAAATATCGCCGGTCACTTGATAGACGACCTTCGGTCTGCGCGCCGCGCCATCAGATTATACGACATAGACATATAGACATACGTATTTCAAAGGCACATAAACGAGAAGGTGCATATAAAAAAGTATGCCGAATCCCTTAGCGGAGTCATCGCGACATTCATTTTGTAAAGTTTAAAAAGTTTTGTTTTAACTGGCTAGCCCGTGGAGTAGTTTAGGTCTCCGATTGTAAATATTAAAAAATTAAAGGATATAATATTATAATTTTTAATTACTATAAACACGAGAAAACTTTTTTTCGACAATTCGTCGAGAATTCACCCAACTACTATTTAATTTCGTAAATTTAATTATTTATTTAATGTTTTATTTATTTTTTAAGATTATGTGGGTTTATTACTCCCTACGCCTCTAACTAAACCATGTATGGATTAAATTGGGTTGTTTGAATATTCTGCTTTCACTTTTTTCGTGATAGTCCTAGCCTTAATTTTAAAATAGAAAAAACATTAACATAAAAATAACTATAAAAATAATATATCTACGATTTGATGGCGTTGCTCGAAAATACAATGAAAATATATTTCTCGCATATTTCGAAGAGAAAACTAAGATATAGTCTGGTCTCACTACTCACTGATTAAAGCCATGTTAAAATTAATTTGCAATATAGATATTAATTACAATTATAGACTTGTCGCTTTTTTGAAGTGACAAGGAGAAGAATCTCAACTTCACAATCTATGATTTTGACGAGGAACAAAATTGAGACGTTCAGGAGAAATTCATCGGACGATAAGTAAATCATGATGACATTAGACACAATGTTGGGAACATTTGGTGCTTGTCGCAGAGAAGAACTGTGCCAATTGACAATCAACAACATCCTGGATTTGGATACTACATTAGTGGTAAATGTTTCATATACAAAAACCAATATTCCTCGAACTCTCGTTGAGCCATTTAATTTCGATTTGTATAGAAAATACAAAACTCTTATTGAATATCGTCTAATTTTTATCAAATATATGTATAGTTTCGGTAAATTGACTGTTGTTATAGCAGAATTCTTGAAGCTCCTAGATCCGAAGCTTAACACTGATCACTATTTCGGCCGGTCTTCGGCCACTGCTGCGAATCTGACAACCATCAGAAGACACGGTGGAAGGAAGTCCTTAACAGTGGCAGAAGGATGGAAAGGAAATAATTCCATTCCCTCCACAAGTATACACAGTGATGACAACAAAACCCTGTGGAACTGTAGGAGGAACATGGGCTCCGGAAGCTTGGTGCTTGCACCCCCTGGCTCTGTCTTGCACCGTCCTGACTTTAGAATTATTAGTATTTGTTTTATTGACATAATACAAGTTTCCTAGTATACTTGCATTTTTGCACTGCATAACTGCAGAACTTATGACTACTTCATTTTAATTTTCATATAATTATGGTTAAATAGGAAAGTTTAATGGAGCTAATTAACAAATTTGACCGAATCGGTGACAAACATTATTTACCGCCTTTAACGTCAAGAAGGACGCACATGCAGATCGTAAAATAATTCTTAAATAGATTTTCTCAAAATTTAAATGGTTTTAAACAGGTAAATACCCACTAATGTCCATAATTTCATAATATTTAAGAATATTATCCTATTAAGTGCATAAAATGAGAGGTTATTTAACTTTAAAAGTTTATCGGTTAGTTACAAAAAAAAATGTATTTAAATAAATTGATAATGAATATTGATAATTTTATATAATATTATGATTGATTTGTAATAAAAACGAATCCTGAAAGGACTCGACATCAAAGACGCTTCTGGTGCAGACGAAATTCCTGTTATAGTTCTCAAGAGATGCGCCGATGAACTAACACCAGTATTTTGTAGACTTTTCAACATGCCACAAAAAAGGAATATTTTCATCCAGCCGGAAAACGGTGCGAGTCCAGCCTATACCAAAGAATAGTAAGGGAACCCTGCCTAACAACTATCGACCAGTCGCATTGCTTTCAGTTATATCAAAAGTAATGGAGAAAGCTATTAACCAACAACTGTAAAGTACCTAGAAGGCTTCAACAGTATAAGCGACCATCACTATGGTTTTCAAAAGTCCAGATCAACTGGAGATCTTCTAGCCTATATCGCCCATCTTTGGAACAACGCAATCGAGCATCATGGGGAGTCTCGGGCTGTTGCACTGGATATTTCTAAAGCCTTTGATCGTGTTTGGCATGAGGTGCTTCTAACCAAATTTGGATCATATGGTATGTCCAGTCGATTCTGTGCATGGTTCTTAAGGACCGCTCTCTGCAAGTGGCGATTGACGGATTCCTCTCAGACACCTTCACCATCAATACCGGTGTTCCTGAAGGGTCCATATTGTCTCCCACCCACCTCTTACTTTACATTAACGACCTTCTAGTGAGAACTAAAAATCCGATATTTAGCTTTGCTGCGGTAGCACACGTGTCTCATCTTTCTCTTTGAATGCACAAACATCGGCTACCGACGCACATCTTCGCAGACAGCATGAAGTATCACTCATCGACAAAGACCTGGAAGAAATTTTAACTTGGGGTGACAGTAACCAAGTCGAATTTAACGCTCAGAAAACCCAGGCAACAGTATTCTCTAAAAAGGTTAACATCACAGAGCCAGATATAGTCATGGTAGGACACGCAATTCCACTAGCTTTATCTATTAATTTGCTGGGCGTCAATCTGGGAGGAAATATGTCTTGGCATAACCACGTTGTGGCAATCGGGAAGATTGCTTCTCAGAAACTTGGTGTACTCTTCCGGACCAAATAGTTTTACACACCTCAACACTTTTTGACACTATGCAAAGCCCAAATTCGACCATCACTAGAGTACTGCTCTCATATCGGGAGGTCTACACCCAAACATACTCTTCTGCTACTGGATTCCATCGAAAGGAGAGCCATTCGTTTGATCAAAAATATTTAAATAATAAATAGACAGAATTGTTTTTATCAGAATCATACAAGGTTTTAAACAGTAATCAATGATGACAAGTCTGTACTGAGAATTCTAAACCTACCGCCTGCGTTTGACACCGGAAAGTATAAAATTAATTATATGAAATGCATTTCTCATGAGTACCTACCTATTAAGTGAAAATGTTGTACAGTACGTTTCACGAAAACTGGATACGACTTAATGATTTCCTGGGTGGGTCCCATTGTGTCGACAAGAGCTTGACAATAAACAATTGAAGTATGAAGGGACGGACTAAGGAAAACAAGTAATGATATGATTATATTAATGTAATCAAATGAAATAACATTTTTTTTAAATATTACTAGTCATATTTATTTACATTTATAATGTCTTATAATCTATAGATAGTTCTGTTTCGCTGTCGCTATCCTCATCAAAATTAATTATAATTGGAATAATTATACTATTCAGACTAATATACGAATTTTCTACAGTTATTACGTGAGGGACTGAACTTTTACAACTACCTGGGGGAATATCATTAAAGCATTTTCGTATTAATTCTACAACACTAGAACTTAAAGTCGGAGAAATATTTTCAGACCTAACCAGTGATTTTAACTGGTGCCACATATGCTCTATGGGGTTAAAAATGCATAATAGGGTGGGAGCCGTAGCACTGTATGTCCAATTTCTTCTGCCAATGTGTCATAAACATATACTTTTTTTATACAAAATGTCTTTAAAACTTCTGAAAGATCACTTTTTTTATAACTTTCTTCAAAATATATAGCATTCGTCGCCATGTAGTTCTGAATCTCCAATTTTGTATTATTTGAGCTTGGAGCTTTATGTAATTGGCGACTGTGATAGCTCGCATTGTCCATTACTATCACGCTATTCTGAGAAATGTTTGGTAAAAGACAATTCTTCAACCATTCCTCAAAAACTAACAAATTTTACCACAAAAAGATATTTAAATATAAATTAAGCAACCTATCCTAACTGATGTGCCTATATTTAATTATGATTATTACAATCTGGTCCTTTCCACATAATAATAACAAACGGTCATAAATAATGGGATGGCCCAGGTACTTTTACGGCAGCCATTAAGTTATATCTATTTTTCTTGGAACAATCTTTACTAAATATGTTTGTATTTTTAAAATTTTCTGCTTGTAAAGTTATTTATATATATCCCAAGAACATCAAATTGCAATATTTTAAGGAAATCACAGTGGCAACGTTGTATGCTCATTTTTACCTGCTAGTGTAAAAACGACCCTGAAGTTTACTATTTTCATTCATTTTCGCTGACGGTGTTGTTACCGGTTTATCGCTGCTGCTTTTGTGATTGTTTGTGTTCTATTGTGCTTTTTGATTAATTTTTTTCTTCGAACTAAAACTATTTAGAGCTAGTTATTAGCCATCTACAATGGTTCGTCAGTGCGTGGTGTGTAAGAAACTCGACTATTCTAACTCCGGATTAATATTTCGTCGGCAAGTGAGAACAATGAGGTTATGTTTTTTCTTTTAGGTATAGCAGTGATGTAGCTAATTCTATATTTTAAGTAAATATTGCAAGATATGGTTTATTTCTTTATATTTTCTGAATTTCTGTAACAAAATACCTACAACGATTACCTATTTATGACTAATGTTAGATAGAAATTATGTAAACGTGTACCTTATTAGAGCGTTGCCATTTTTTAAAGCCAAGTTCTTCTAACTTATTTGAAACTGTTGAAATGTGCATGATTGTTTTAAAATGGTGTTTTACGAATGGAATGTCTTGTCTCTCCTTTTATATTATACAGTGTGTACATAAAGTAAGGAACAAATTCATTATCTAGGAATCTAAAAATATTTCGGAAAAATCCTCGGACACCTGTATAATAATTTTTAATGGCGCATTTTTTTCCCATACAAACTTAATATACAAGGTGGCTCATGTAGTAGATATGACATTTTCGACGATTTTTTAAAATGGGAACCCCTATATTTTAGTTCAGATCTGTAATCTCCAAGAACAGCTGATTTCAAAAACATAACACACTTAGGGCCTAAAATTCATAGTTTCGTTACTACAGGGTAAAACAAATAATTTTATTTAAGATATTTTTTTTGGCTTGGGAGGCATCAATTAATTACGTGAGGCGTTTTTAGCGATTTTTCAACCCCCCTTCCCCCAATAAAAGATTTCGTGACATTTGGCTCAATCCCTTCCGCCATCACCCAATTTTACCTGAAAGCCTTACGTAATTAATGGACGCACCATCATTTGCTGTTACTTATGTTTTTTCTCAAGTAGGCTTATTTGCTGTTATGTAACTATGGTATTTAGATAATGTCATTGTCATTACATTGTATTTTTCTAGTAAGTTTATTAGAAGTAATAAATTTTATTTTAAAACATATTGAGTTACTATGCGTTTATCTTTAACACAAAGAATAGAAATTCTTATGATGATTGGATATGGTGATAGGATCCGTACTCAACAAGAAGTTTGCATTTTGTTTAACACTAAGTATCCAGCAAGACCAATTACTAGATCAACTGTGAGTAAACTTGAAATAAAATTTCGGGAAACGGGTTCAGTGGAAGATATTCCCAGAAAAGGCCGTCCAACTATTCCGGATGATAAGAAATTAGATATTTTATTGGCTATCGAAGAAGATCCCCACAACAGCGTCCGCCAGATTAGCTTTGATCATGGGGCGGCTGCTATGACCGTTCATAACCTATTGACGGTAGAAAAATGGCACCCGTTTAAAATCCGATTGGTTCATGAGTTGAATGAAGATGATCCAGATCGTAGGATGGAGTTTTGTCAAATATTAATGGAAAGATGTAACTTAGATCCTTTGTTTGTTGAAAATATCCTATTTTCGGATGAATCCACCTTTAAATTAAATGGAGAAGTGAACCGGCAAAACTGTAGATACTGGGCAAAAGAAAATCCCAGGTGGATGCGTGAGCACCATACTCAATATCCTCAAAAAATTAATGTTTGGGCTGGTATTGTGAAAAACAAAATTATTGGGCAATATTTTTTTGACAACAATGTAAACGGGCTAATTTATCTTCATTTTCTTCAGAACTTTCTTATCCCTACGCTAGTTAACTTATACCCTAGTAGAAATAATCCAGGAATTCGAGGTGAAAATTTGTGGTACCAACAAGACGGCGCACCTCCACATTATGCAGCAGTAGTGCGCCATTACATAAACCAAGTTTTTCCGAACAAGTGGATTGGAAGACGTGGGCCTGTTGAATGGCCGCCTAGGTCTCCAGACCTTACACCACTGGACTTTTTCTTGTGGGGTCACCTGAAAAATGTTGTTTATAAAGTCAGACCTGCCAATATTGAAGATTTAAAAAATCGAATAACAGCAGAATGCAGGAACATTTCAGAAGAAACCATAAGAAAAGTCCAACAAGAATTTATTGATCGCTTGGGGTACTGTCAGGCAGCAGAAGGAGGACAATTTCAACACTTAATTAAATAGCTTATTTAATTTTTTTACATTTTTTTAAATTAAAAATATCTTAAATAAAATTATTTGTTTTACCCTGTAGTAACGAAACTATGAATTTTAGGCCATAAGTGTGTTATGTTTTTGAAATCAGCTGTTCTTGGAGATTACAGATCTGAACTAAAATATATGGGTTCCCATTTAAAAAAATCGTCGATAATGTCATATCTACTACATGAGCCACCTTGTATATTAAGTTTGTATGGGAAAAAATGGGCCATTAAAAATTATTATACACGTGTCCGAGGATTTTTCCGAAATATTTTTAGATTCCTAGATAATGAATTTGTTCCTTACTTTATGTACACACTGTATGTTTATAGTGTTAAGACATTCGACTAAATTTTGTTTTCTTTACTTCTGTATATTTTATAGACCACAGACTTAAGTGGTATTAAATTTCTTGCCAGATCACGATTTATGTAGTTCGGTTCGGTTGTATACGGGCATATAGATACCTATAAAATTTTATACGGACCCGCATAGTGATATTGTGGAAAGAAACGGTAATGAGATGATTTAACTTTTAATTTCTTATGTTTTTTCGGTTGTTATTAATATGATTATCTCGACTTGAACCAATCTATTCATAGTTTTATTGTTCTTAATTTTATTCCCTTCTAAGATATTTTAAAATTTCAATTTATTTATATCCAAATCCTTTCGCCAATACAGGACCCAATATCTACCGATATACAGTAGGAATAAAAAATAAATCCTATACAGCCTTATTGTTTTTGAAAAATTGTGTTTTTTTTATAAAAAAAAGATCCCAAATATGACAATATCGATAAGTTTTTTATTGACTATTTTTAAGGTGTATATTAAATTATACAAAACACAAAAATTTCAAATATTCAGACCGCGACCACCTCACGTCACCCCTTCGGCTACGCCACTGTGCTTTCAGAATATTACCAAATAGTGAATGGGCAATATTTTGAGCATTTATTGACGAAAAATAAAAAATATGAATGAAGGTTTTTTTCGTATTTTTCAATTACCTAAATTAATTTTGTTTTTATTTAATGACATAGGTAATGTTTCAAAACATTCAACGATTCTATGGCAAGTACGTATTAAACCATTGAACTACCAGGGGGTAACGAATAATATAATTATTAATTCAATAAGGAATAGTACATTGTTTACCGAGTAAACATCTCGGTAAACATAATATTTTTCCGAAAATCGTTTAAAAATCGACAGATATTAATTAATTTTAAAAAAATCACGAATAATTTTATTCACAAATAAATGGTGCTTTGAAATTCGTAATAAAATTGGTTGCGTTACTATGGAAATGTACTAATGTTGAATTATCGAACTTGAAGCATATAAATTTAATTGTTGGGGTTTCCGAAAGCAAAACAGAATAAAATGATAAGTGATGATGAATTTTCCATTTCTGGGACTCCTCGAGAGCTGGTTGAGGCAGTGAATACTGATTCATTAGAATTATTGCCAAAGAAATCAAGAGAAAAGTACGAATATGCATATAAACACGAGTTCTTTCTCGGAAATGTTGTAATGGCATACTTCCTAGACTTTTGTTTAAAGATGAAATCTTCAACATTACGGGCCAATTATTCAATGTTGAAGTCAACCCTTGCAATTAAACACAATGTAGATATATCTACATATTCAAAACTTCGTTCTTTATTGAAACGGCAAGCTCAAGGTTATAGGGCAAATAAATCTAAGATTTTAACGAAGGAAGAAATCGACAAATGTATCCAGGAAGCTCCAGATAAAGAAAATTTAATGATTAAGGTAATTTACAAGGTTTTAATTTCTATTTAGATTACACATTTATTTATTTTTTAGGTGGCTTTAATATTTGGTATTTCTGGGGCCTGTAGAATGGATGAGTTAGTCCGAATGACTCTACACGATGTAGAAGACCTAGAATCTAAGCTTTTAATTATTAGCATACCTGATTCGAAGACCAGCAAACCAAGATCATTTGAAGTTAATCAGATGCAGATGTACTTGAATGTTTATCGAAAGTATGTTTCGTTAAGACCAGACCCCCCCCCCCCCCGTAAGGGATACTGGCGCCTGTGTGCAAAAATGGATTTTGGCGCCCCTTAAGGCATTTTGGATCATGTTTTTTATTTATTTTTTTGAAGGTAGGTAGGTAGGTAAGCAAAAAAACTGAACTTTAGAGGTCATATTTATTTGTAGACTAAAATATCAAAATGAAACAAACAGAAGAAAATCATAACAAAATAAATTAAAATAAATTCTTGTTCACACCCATTTTAAAGCATTTACTTAACTAATGGGGTACGGACACGTTTTTTATAAATACTAGAAAATAACCCAAAACTAAAAATCATATCTTTTTAATGAACAAATAACAGAAATATTGCCTAATGTCTACATATACAGGGTGTTCATTTAAAAACTTCCAACCACGGATTTATCGAAAACCACTGGTTAAAAGAAAAAACGCCGAGACACGTCAAAAGATTTACCAAAGGGGACAACTTTTTAACCAAAAACTACTTCACCCCCTTTTACCCTCTGGCCCCGGGGTCATCCCCTTAAAAATTTTAAATGACAAGGGGTAGCAAGTAATAGCTTGTTTGAAAGGCCTTTCAAAGTGCTTTATTTTGACGTTTGATTTTTTAAAATCGGTCGATTCGTTTTCGAGAAAATTAGGAAAATCTTTATTTTCTTAATTTGTTCAGATAGAAAAAAAAGCACACGAAAATATCACTTTTTATTTCAGCAATACAATATGGTTCCCTTCGATATCAAATACCTTCCTAGTTTGCAATTTAAATTATCAGTTCAACATATATTACCTGTTTTTGTTTGACTCTGTCTTGCTTTACTTGAAATGTAAATTATATTTTTTTATATAATGTTGGGTATGGCGTAGGTTAAGTGAGGAAGCGTAGTCTTCAACTTCGCCCTTTGTAGCTTTTAAATGTTACAATAACGACATAATTTATTTATTTATTTATTTATACTACTTATGAATTAAAATCGCAGGGAACAAGTAATAAACTAGTATCAATAATCACTTTATTATCGTATTGCCTAATCGGCCATTATAACAAATTTTTGAAAAACTCTCCATTAGAACAATAGGTTTATAAATTACACCGCGGTCTACAACAAACTAGCACGATCGGTAACTTTATCAGAAATAGCGATCGATTAATAACCGATAGATCGTGATGGAACATTATTTTATTAACCTTTATTAGGCACAATTCGATCGATTATATATCGATAATTAATGGCGACGTTTCTGCCGCAAAGAGACTCGATTTACGACTTTAGTGCTTATCGCATATGGCGTGTCAAAGTTTACACCGCCAAGAAAATACTCTATGCGGCCAATAATAAGATATTATACAGGGTCATTCGCGGTGAGTGGCCTATTAATAGATCTTGGGAACTAAAGAAGATATTTGTCTATATATTATGACATTTTTGGATTATACTCAAGATTCTAGACTGATTTCGTATATCATGTCATATAACTCAATCAAAGTGCGTTTGACATATTAAAGGTTTCATGTTTAAAATTACGTTTTCAGACCTTAAAATAATTAATAAATTTTCCTATAAGGAATTATTATTTAAATTCACTTGGATTCCTAGTTGATAGGATCTGCTTTAATAGTATAGATGTTTTATAATATTTTGTAGTTTGGTGTTCAAACAATAAGATTCAAAATTAAATTGAAAAAATGTAAAAAGAAATACATTTCATATGGAAACCCACAAATTTTATTTTTTTGTATTTATCATTAAGAATAAGGGAAAGTTTATATAAGGTTGTCTATTCGTAAATTTTCTAGTTTTCGAAATATTGCCAATTTGATATTTTTATACAGGGTGTTCGCTAATTAATGGTACATGGAAAAACCACAGACTCCCTACGTAAAAATATTAGGATTTAATAATTATACTTACCTATATCCGAAAGTTGATATTAAATGAGATACAGGGTCTTAAAGTTAATACTTCATTTTTGTTTTTCTCTAATAACTTTGAGAGAAACCAGCATTTTTTTACAAAATTTGGCAATTACGGATTTTTTAGGACGAGAAATTGATTTTTTGTGGAATTTTAAATAAATAATACTTTTCTCCTATTTATTACGCAAAAAGGTATACTAGTTGAGGTCGCCCAAGGTTACCGTTTGGGAGATATTTGCATTAAAATTGTGTAGTGCACCCTGCCCAATTACTATTAATTTGCAAACAAATTTTTTTTCTGAAAGATGAGAAAACAAATGAAATTTAGAGATGCAGTTGCTATGAAACCTCCATGTTGTTATTTGTTTGTTGGTTATTGTAAGATAGATGTGTGAGTTATTTGGAATTCCGTTTAGGACGAAAGGTACCTGTTTCGCCTCATCGGTCGTAAATATTTTTGAAGATCTTAAAATCAGGTTGTAGGATAGAGTCTCTGGGCACCTCGTGCATTAAAATTTTCCGGCGCATATACACACCATATATCCCGTATTTCTGCGTTTCAAAAGAAATTGTGTTTGGGTTTGTTCGGGTTTGTAGTAATTGGGCAGGTGTGCATTAAACAATTCAAATGAATATATCTCCGAAACGGAACTGTGGGCGACCTCAACTTAGTATAGGTACCTTTTTTACGTAATGAATATGAGAAAAGTATTATTTTTATCAAAAACTTAAATACACTAAGTCATCAAAAAGTTATGACCTAATTAATGTGCGAAAAATGCCGCAGGCACATTGTACATTAAAATTTCACAAAAAAATCAATTTCTCGTCCTAAAAAAACCATAATCGCCAAATTTTGTAAAAAACCGTTGGTTCCACTCAAAGTTATTAGAGGAAAACAAAAATAAAGTTTTAACTTTAACACCCTGTATCTCAGTTAATATCAACTTTCGGATATAGGTAAGTATAATTAAATCCTAATATTTTTACGTAAGGAGTCTGTGGTTTTTCCATCTACCATTAAATAGCGGACACCCTGTATAGTGATTTTGCAGCTGATTTGTTCGGGATTTTTGACTAGTTGGCTACGATTATTAATAAGTTTCAAATGGTAAATGACAGCTTCATACCTACTAGAAGTAACTGAACTTAAAGTCCGCAGCAAAATCGTCATATCGTCTATTAAATTGGCTATATTTCGAAAACAACAAATTTTCGGAATAGACAAACTTACACAAACATTACCCTTATTTTTTATGCTACCTAGAAAATAATTATAAATTTGGGGGTTTTCATTTGAAAAAGTAAATATTTGACAGTTTTTTCTTAATATTTGAACACCCTGTATTAATAGTTACCAAATTATTATAAACAATATGCTGTAGTGTTATTTATATAACTGTACCGTATTGCCGTAATGTAAACTCTAAAAAAATATTAATGTAGTACTTATTAGTTATTTTTGTTAGTAATCTACTTTATATAAACATTGTATACAGGGTGTCCTAGAGAAAGTCTACATACTTTTTTTTTAAATCGAATATCTAGATACTAAGGTAAAAACCCTTTTTACCCACATACTGTCGCGCCGTTCCATCTGGATTCACTTAGCAACAATGTGGGTCAGTAGAGTATACTAACAGTGATGTCAGATCATACCGCGTGTCTCGCCCTTGCTTGGATACCGGCCGCGCACCACTATCGTTGCTTCAGTATGTTTCGAGACTCGGATTTGTTCGGGTGGAATGACGCTGTCGAGGGTTCAACGTGTTTGACGTGTACGAATTTTAAACGTTTTGTTCGGATTTGTTCGTTCTGTGAAATAATTCATAATAATAAATGTTGTGATGTGATTTCAAATTTGTGTGATATTATCTACTGTTAGTTCTGTTGAAAAACATACTTTTTGTGTGTTTTTTTTTATGGAATTTAATTATAAAACGGATTATTTTAAAATAAGATCGAAGGTAAGAGAGTATGTAGCTTAAAATTGTAGTTTTTTTTCTAAAAAGTTTGAAAGAGAAGTGATAACGCGCGTCAAAGACGCCTTGTTGTCAAGAACTGAACACGTGCATTTAGAATTCTGTGTTGCAATATGACAACATCGCCTATAATGCGCTAACCTCTTTTGAACCTCGAGACTGCCTCAATAAACTATTGATTGCGAAGATCTCAGGAGCGGCCACGCAAATTTTGAGATTTCCTATAAAGTGTAGGTATATTTCGCTTAATAATTCAAAGCGTCATTTATGGTTATTTTTCTTCAATTTATTTTCATCTCAGGATTTGCCGGATTAAATATAATAATTCATTTCCATAACACCCTGTATATAAAAGCCGAGGAAAACAGGTTATGTTAGTGTCGCCAACGTCATATAGACGTATGATCATTGGTCGAGACGAGATCATAAAACATTTCAAAAACGAAAACTAATTACGAAATATTCAATTTTGAATTCGCCTGCGACCTGACTGTCTGTCTTCATGACTGTCCCTAAAGTATTTTACTGTTTTTATATTGATATTCCCAGTAACAATAAATAATACTAAAACTATCTGAAGGCCTCTTAAACAATAACCCTAGACTACATTAACATTAATAGAAACTATTACAAAAGAAATTTTTTTCAATAAAAAATACTTCTGTTGTAATAGACAAGTCTTCTTAGATAAATGTTAATAACGGCTGCAGGTGTTTACCGAGAAATTTCAATAAAACGTCGTGAAAAGTACAAGATAAATTAAAAATAAATTGAGAATCTAATTATTTGACACCCGTGGAGTTGTGTTAATCATGATCATCACTCTACGTTTTTATGAGTTAATATTAAAGTCTGGGAATTGAAATGATCTTTAAGCAATCGTAAATTCCGTGATATTGAAATTGAATATTTTTCCCAGAATAACTCAAATGAAAATTACTAGAAACATCACCATGAAGTTCTTTCATATAATAATAATGTCATTTATTTACAAAAGCAAAGGTTTCTACATGCAAAAAATAAATAAATATGGTTGATAATGATAACTTTCCTGAAACCAGGAATTTTTTACGTCAGAGATAAATTAAATATAAAATTGATGAATTTAGTTCTGTTCCCCACAGTACAGGGTGTCACAAATTCGATGCTCACCATTGGGATCTCGGAAACTATAAAGGATACACGGAAGGTGTATAAGGCCGGTGAGAAATTCCAACTACAGTGAAACCTCTCATAACGGACACCTCTAAGAAGTGGATATCTCTATTAAGCGCACATTTTTTCATAGTCCGGAACTAGGTATACGAAATTCCATGAAAATAAACCTCTCTTGGGCGGACTCTTCTTTGGGCGGACGCGCACAGGCTGTTTTCATACAAAGAGTTCGAAAACCCTCCTTATTTAGGTATTTGGGAGACGAATAAGTACGGTGTAAAAACTGTCTGAAGACAGACCGGCAACCAATCGCGTATGCGTGGCAGAGCGAAATGACTTCGCCTAATGAAAGTATGTGTGATTCCCCGACAGCAGTACGCCGTTTATTTGTGAGTTGTAAGGTTAAAATCGTAAACAATGGCACAAAAATGTCGCGTTTTGAGTCTGAAAGAGGATATTGATGTTATGGAAGTTTGTAATTTGATAACAATGATTTGGGCGAGTTCATTAACATTGATAGCAACGTGCTATTAAAAGAGGATAGTAACCCCATTCCTACCGATTATGTAGTCCAAACTGAAACCACATCACTATCTGACGACTCTGATGAAGAAGTTGAATGCAGTAATCAAACAAATATCCCCAATTATCAACAAGCCATTAGTATGGTAAAGGAATTATAAGAGTATGCAGAGAATAGAGGTGACTCTACAACAATGGAATTGTTATCAGACTTGGAATTACATTTTCTAGATTGCAAGTATAAAACGCAAACACGTCAAACTACGCTATTAGATTTTTTTAGTACTACATCCTAACTAAAACTAGTGTATTTTTGTTATGTTATGTTTATTTGTACATACATATACATAGTAATAATTTTGCATTTACATATTACCTAATAACAAGTTTCCCATGGGTTTGTTCGGGTACCTATATTAGGCGGACACTTTTAGACGGTCCCGTGGGTGTCCGCCTAAGAGAGGGGTGTCACTGTACTTCCAGAAATATCCGAAAAAAAATTTCATTTTCCGATTTTGTTTTTTTATGACGTTATTTATAAACATATTGAAAAACGGAAAGTACTTACTACAGTCACTTTTTTGTTTTCCTGTTTTTTTTGAGATCGAATTCTAAAGTAAATTGCACTTTTACTTTGCCACTTTTTCCGCTCTATCTAACAGCGTTAATTGTTTTGTAATCCGACGAGTCTTCAAACGTCCTTTATCGACTCTCTTTTTTTAAATACGGTCCTGTTTTTTTTATATTGGAATTTGAGTGCTTCTTTTCTTCCGAATGCAACGATGTATGACACATTCTGGTGTAATGACGTTTCGATGGTTTTTTGAAAAACATCAGGAAATTTTGGGATACGGTCCTGTATTTCTCCTAATTTTATACATAATATCTCATAGGTAAGCTATAAGTTTCTTACTTATGTTGGACTAGTTCAATAAATAACAAATAAATTAATAATAAACCACAAATAAGTGAACAAAAATCATACCACAACAGTAATAATACGAACAACGAAAAAAGTAAGGAACTACATAATCAGGTGTTCAAGATGATTTCCGTTATTCTCTAAGCACAAATAACATCTTCCAACTGCCACATAACAGTTTTTTTGAGATCAAATAAAACATGCGATAGAATATCAAACTTTTCAGCATTTATAAAATTATGTTCCATATTTTCTGGAAAATAGAAAACCTCTTAGAACGGTTTCAAACGATCACAATGGGAATGTCAAGTGAAACAAATCATTTTAATTTTTTTGTTTCAAACGCCTACTTTTGTTTTAAATCCCGAATCAACAGAAGTTTGAAATAATGTTCCTGTATTTTGTCCACTTATTTGTGGTTTATTATTAAATTATTTGTTATTTATTGAACTAGTCCAACATAAGTAAAAAATTTAGAGCTTACTTATGAGATATTATTTATACAATTAGGAGAAATATAGGACCGTATCCCAAAATTTACCGATGTTCAAAAAACCCTCGAAACGTCATTAAACCACAATGTGTCATACATCGTTGCATTCAGAAGAAAAAAGCTCTCAAATTCGAATATCAGGAAAACAGGACCGTATTTAAAAAAGAAAGTTGATAATGGCCCTTCGAAGACGACTCGTCGGATTACAAAATAATTAACGTTGTTAGATAGAGCGGAAAAAGTGGCAATGTAAAAGTGTAATTTACTTTAGAATTCGATCTCACAACCCAGGAAAACAATAAAACAATTTTTCAGAATTTCGGTTTTTTCGGGATATCTCCGAAACTACTCGGAATTTTAAAACTTTCTAAACGGCATATTATTAGGCACGGCAATGCGCAACTTTACCTCTATTTAACCGACTTCATATCTCTTACCATTCCAGTTCCTACTTATCCCGTAAAATATCACTTGCGGAACTTGTTAAGTAAATTACTATTTGCCCCGTCTCGAAAACAATCAAGATCCGGGGCTGCTCTCTTCTGACCTTCGCTAATATGAACATACCTTTAGTATGAACCTCCTCAGAATTTTTTATGTTCACGTTGCCGAGATATATTGTATTTTTGTTTTGGATTTTCTGCAATGAAAATTATCGACTGCAATGTCATAATCTTAAATAACACAATACAGCGATATTTGTCAAATGTTACTTAAGGCAAGCTCAGCATATACATATCGCGGCATTGATAATAAAAGTCCGTCATATTGTATGCTAATATTAAACTCTGGCAACACCAACACTTCTTTGTACATCATTCATTCACACTGTTAGTGAATATACGTATGGCTAATGGTTTTCCCGTGTCATAAAAATCTATTATTTTGAAGTAATAAAGTTTAAAATATAAATGATGCTTTTAGCTACGTTGTAGTACTTGAAAATAATTAATTTCACACTATTTTCTTGTGTGTAACTGATATTTAATAACCCATTATTTTCCGATCGTAAGAATAATCTGGAAATTAAATATTGGAAAGCCCACTTAAATAATATATACAGCAATGGCCGTCGTTTGGAAGGGGCAAGGTGGGGACACTTCCTCTCTTTCGCCCCCTCCCCCCCACAAGTTGTCAACTTGTCAAAGAAACACTTCAACTTTATACATATATGAAAGAAAAGATAGTAGTTTTTTTTGTTTTTTCTCAACCATTGTATTTTTAAAGTCTAAAAGTAAATTCGCCATTCGCGGCGGTGCAAGGTGGGATAGTGTCTTCGAAAATATTTCTCTTAATCGAAGCGAAGCTGCTATAAAGGGTGTTATGGAAATGCCTTATTATATTTAAATGGGTGACTCCTAGGGTGTCCTAGAGAAAGTCTACATACTTTTTTTTTAAATCGAATATCTAAATACTAAGGTAAAAACCCTTTTTACCCACATACTGTCGCGTCGGTCCATCTGGATTTAGTTAGCAACAATGTGGATCACTAGAGTATGCTAACAGTGTTGTCAGATCATACCGCATGTTTCGCCCTTGCTTGGAAACCTGCCGCGCGACTATTGTTGCTTCAGTATGTTTCGACACTCGGACGTGGAATGACGCTGTCGAGGGTTCCACGTGCTTGACGTATACGAATTTTAAACGTTTTGTTGGTAGTAGCATTACCCGATTTTTTTTCTGTGGTGAAATAATTCATAATAAGAAATATTCTGATGTGATTTTAAATTTGTGTGATATTCCTTAGATTATACAGCTCGATATTACTTATTGTGGGTTTTGTTGCAAAACATAATTTTTGTGTTTTATTTCTTTATGGAATTTGATTATAAAACGGGTTATAAGATCGAAGGTAAGAGAGTATGTTCCTTAAAATTGTAATATGTTTTTTTTTAAGTTTGAAAAATAAGTGATAACGCGGGTCAAAGACGTCTTGTTGTCAAAAACTGAACACGTGCTCAGTAGCGGCCACATAAATTTTTCAGATTTCATATAAAGTGTATATTTCGTACAATAATTCAAAGCGCCATTTAAGGTTATTTTTCTTCAATTTATTTTCATCTCAGGATTAGCCGGTTTAAATATAATAAGTCATTTCTATAATACCCTGTATAAACAAAAGCTTCTTAGAATTAATTATAGAATATTGGAAAGTCATATATTGTTGCTAATTTAAAAAATAAATGATTTAAAAATATATACAGGGTGCAACTATTTAATGGGTCACTATGTGCATCTTTTGAACGGTAATTTCTACTACTAAGTTGGATAAATTAGAGAAAATGTGCAGTTTTTAAAGCTTTTTCAGAATCCAGTATCGACGTTCCCGAATTGTATTTGATTCATAAGTTATAGGGCGATTTGTTATAAACATCTAAAATTAATTTCTTTAATAATTCAAAAGGTTTTGATTTTAGAAAAATGCCCTTTAAATATAAACTTCATATTTTTCTCTTTTATATAAAAGAACGTTGTTAGTTTCTGTAATTTTTTAAACTTGGATTTTTTATTTCATTTTTTGAGAGTATTTTTTTCCCAGATGTACGGAGTCTACTCAACGCTAATTTCAAATCAAAAGCACACAGAAACAAATAATTTCACAACAGGAAACATTTTGCGATACGAGCAGCAACGAGCCATCAGGATTCCCGACAAGGTACACTGTCTTTGTTTCGATCGATTGAATCTAGTAGCAGTATAGGTTTAAAATATGTATTGTTTCTGTGTGGGGTAGGGCATCCACGGAATCAGCTATTTAAATATAATAAGCCATTTCCGTAACACCCTGTATGTTGTATAAGTTTGCTAAATGCATAAATAACATCGAACACTGCAAAGCGTAAAACAAAAGTGATGTACTGATTTCTCGTAACACAGACAAATTATTAGTGGTTGGGATCGTTCGAGCGAAAAACCGATTATTGAAATAACCGACATCGCTCGATTATTAAAAAAAAAACCTCGAGTTATAAATTCAAGCGAAAATCGTCGCTTGTTACTTATTACCTTCCACTCGATACCCGAGCTTCGCTTGACGTATAAACAAATGTATAAAGAAATTTTAGGCGCCGTGATTAATTAAATTGTAACTAGATTTTGGTACATCAGTGAATTAAATTTTTACGATTTATTGACCAAAAATTATTTTTAATCCCATTCGAAATTATTTCAGCAAGAACTATTTGACAGTTTATTGAAGTAATATAAAATGTATGATGAACTGAAAAATGAACTAAAAGTCCATTAATTCCGTCCCAGTCGAGAGAAGCTTTTGTGGTTTTTTTGGTTTAAAATTAATCAAAATTTATGCGGAAAATACGAAATACAATAACTAGCCAGGACACTCATGAGATCTCGCTTTAGTATTAACAAACAATAAACTTTTTTACGATGAAATTATTGATTATTTTGCATTACAACCGTAGAATACCATTAAGATACAAATAATCATACTAATCAGTGTTTGTTAAAATAAATATTGAATTAATTTTTGTTTTCTGCTGTTTCCTTTTCTATACAAACGTGTCCAAGATAAGGAGGGCCAGTACAGGGATCTCGGAAACCGTAAGAAATACGAACTCGATTAAATAGAGGTAAAGTTGTACATTTACGTGCCTAATAATATGACGTTTAGAAAGTTTTAAAATTCCGAGTAGTTCTGGAGATATCCGGAAAAAAACGAAATTTCGAAAAATCGTTCTATTGTTCTCTTGGGTTTTAAGTAAATTGCACTTTTGCATTGCCACTTTTTCCACTCTATCTAACAGCGTTAATTGTTTTGTAATCCGACGAGTCGTCTTCGAAGGGCCATTATCAACTTTCTTTTTTTAAATACGGTCCTGTTTTTCTGATATTGGAGCTTTTTTCTCCCGAATGCAACGAGGTATGACACATTGTGGTTTAATGACGTTTCGAGGGTTCTTTGAACAACATAAGGAAATTTTGGGATACGGTCCTGTATTTCTCCTAATTTTATAAATATTATCTCATAAGTAAGCTCTAAATTTTTTACTTATGTTGGTCTATTTCAATAAATAATAATTTAATAATAAACCACAAATAAGTATCTAATATGTCATGTCAATCTGTACTTAATTTTTATAATTTCTTAAAAAACTAAGCATAACCTTTGGAAATTGGGAGCCCGACTTTAAGTCGAGCTTTGTCGTCACTAAATTCATTCTTAGGTTGGGCAGGGGGGCATAGAACCTCTAAAAAAAACCTTTCAAATTAAAACGGAAACTTATGACTTAAAATTCGTCGGCCACTGTTACTTTTGCACGAAAGGGTTTGCATTATTAGGCATGTGAATGTACGCCTTTCAGAAATGTGGAAACGTGCACGCATTTTTTGTCAACAACCTAACCCCATTCATTACTTATGCCCGCATGAGCCGCTCCTCGTCTCAACTGAGAATTTATTCAAAATGGTCACGATCGGGTGAATATTTACAAATTACTTTACACTTGTCTAGGATAGTAATTATAGTTTAATACTTATACATTGTTAACAAATACCTGCTGTTAGGACGAAGAGAAAACGTAAAATTTATTGTTACTAGTTTTCTTCCATAGTTATGTATGCGATTTACCTACATACCTATACGTATGTATTGCTTAAAGTTTCAATGGACCTATTAACCTGGGTTTGTGCGTGATAACTAAATCATTTACTTTGTAATATTATAATAGGTTGCGAAGATTAATGGAACCGATATTTGCATACACAATAGAGTGTATTTATTTCCATAAATTAATTAATGATATATAATTTTTTAGATTTAAAATATCAATATCTAAATGATGCGTTCTTCGAAATGAAAAATAATTGTGTTAAAGATTGTTTCACGAAAAATGGATATAACTTAATGACTGCAGTAAAAGTACCTGGGGAGATCCCATTATTTATGACCGTTTGTTATTATTATGTGGAAAGGACCGGATTGTAATAATTATAATTAAATATCGGCACATCAGGTAGGTTAGGTTGCTTAATTTATATTTAAATATCTTTTTGTGGTAAAATTTGTTAGCTTTTGAGGAATGGTTCAAGAATTGTCTTTTACCAAACATTCCTCAGAATAGTGTGATAGTAATGGACAATGCGAGCTATCACAGTCGCCAATTACATAAAGCTCCAAGCTCAGATAATACAAATTTGGAGATTCAGAACTACATGGCGGCGAATGATATATATTTTGAAGAAATTTATAAAAAAAGTGATATTTTAGAAGTTTTAAAGACGTTTTGTATAAAAAAAGTATATGTTTGTGACACATTGGCAGAAGAAATTGGACATACAGTGCTACGGCTCCCACCCTATTATTGCATTTTTAACCCCATAGCCATAGAGCATAATATGTGGCACCAGTTAAAATCACCGGTTAGGCCTGTAAATATTTCTCCGAATTTAAGTTCTAGTGTTGTAGAATTAATGCGAAAATGCTTTAATGATATTCCCCCAGGTAGTTGGAAAAATTCGGTCCGTCACGTAATAACTGTAGAAAATTCGTATATTAGTCTGGATCGTATAATTAATCCAATTATAACTAATTTTGATGAGGATAGCGATAGCGAAACAGAACTATCTATAGAATGACATTATAAATGTAAATAAATATAACTAGTAATATTTAAAAAAAATGTTATTTCATTTGATTACATTAATATAATCATATCATTACTTGTTTTCCTTAGTCCGTCCCTTCATACTTCACTTGTTTATTGCCAAGCTCTCGTCGACACAATGGGACCGACCCAGGAAATCATTAAGTCGAATCCAATTTTCGTGAAACGTACTGTACAATTATTTACTTTGATAGTGCAGAGAAAAAAAAACAAAGAAACCTTAAACAATCACTCCAATAAATATTCCTTTACTGTTCTCCTTATCACAGCTTGTGACACACTAAAATAATCAATATCAAGATTGCAACAATATAGATAATCTCATCATTCTGCATAAAGGGGAATACTGAGCATTATTTGTGTATCTAAAGGGTATACTGAAGAGAGTACCAGATCTAAATCACAAATACAATCAGTTTTTTTTCTTTTTCATGGGAACACTCCTGGAGACACTTTATGTACACACAGTAATAGTGAAACAGAACCGATAGTTAGCTTTTGAAAATACAATAATACAGATTATACTACAGATTATTAGATTTTATTACACGCGACGAAATTTGACGTCCAGAAGAAACGAGTCAATAAAAACAATATTCAAAGATTATTTATGGACGGGCAAGATACACGCGTAAACCAAAAAACAGAGCGGATTGCTGAGAGTGTATTGGTGATCGACGAGACGAAACGTATCCGGCCGCTGGTTGGTCTTCAACTAACAGACCGCAAGCGTGCGCCGCTATATGAAACTACTTCGCTCAGACGCTCATGGCATTTGACCTAGTGACGTACGTGGCTATTACTATTCCATATGTTTTTTCGGTTTGTTTAAAACATAGTCCATCGTAAATGTTCTTCAATTAATTGTACAAAAACGTATTACAGAATAGAAAAGTGTTTAAATTATTTTATTTTGTCTAAAGAGTTTAAGGTGTACATATGACAACACCGGCCAGAATGCCTTGATTGCTTACATGTATCGCAGTGCCCCACAGGTGTTTTTCTGGTTTGATGTCAGGGTTTTTCCGGTTTGATGTCAGGTATTTTTCTTCCATTTGTCTATAACTCAGGAATTGCCGGTTTAAATATAATACGTCATTTCCATAACACCCTGTATACAAGCGAAAATTTTATTTTCTATAACTTCCTGATTAACTTACTTTTTTACAAACATTTTTGCCTATAATGATGTGATTGGAGGTTTTTAGGGGAGAGAAATTTGAATATGTTAATTATTTTATTTTTATGTAGATTGTAAAGGGCGCTCGCTGCGGCACTCCGGGTACATAGAACCAAGTGCAACTCTTTTGGGCTTTAGTGTATTTATATTCCTATTAAAAATATTTATTATAGAAATTCAAACTATACTTTTTTAAAAATTAATGTATGTACAATATTATTTTGGTACGGATTCATTATGAAAATTGTATTTAATACAACATTTTATGGGAAATCGTACATTAATAGTATATTAAGATACAAGTTTCATAAGACATTATCTTAGAGCACGCGTTCAATGTAGAAAACGACCCGGAGAGTTTTCTAAAGTACAAGTGCCCTAATTGTCTTATGAACCGTATTTTGTAATACTTTTTCTATTTGGGTCTTTAAAGTCTGAAAAACTTTAAAAAATATAGTAGATTTTTTCCAATTGAATTAATATTTTCTTTTTTGGTTGGCAATACTTTTACAATTTAATAAAATGTTACAAGTATCTGCCATGATAGAAACAATTGAACACAACAAAGCTTCTTCCCATCCGTCATAATTAAAAATAAATATATTATTAAAGTTAATAAAAATGAATCAGGAAGAAAGTTGTACTCCGTCAGAAATATGAGAAATTGCAGAAAATAATCTAGAAAAACTTTTAAAAAGAATATGCAAACCTTTGAGTTATGGTGCGAGCCGAACAAAGTTCAAAATATTGAACAAAATAATAAATAATACTATTGAACAAAATATTATGTCGACACGGAATCTGAGAGGAATAACAATTAATGCCCAGGAAATGTCTACAGTAACTATAAATATGTATACTATATGAAGTAATATGTATAATACTATATTGAATTAAAAATAAAAATAGTACTTTATCGAATAAAACTTCAGAAATAGAAGCATAAACTGGAAGATATTTTTATTATTTTTAGGTTATGTTGTTTTATAGTTGTGACTATAAATTAGTTGACGGACACCGTCATCATGTTATATATTTCCGAGTATAGAATTTCAGATAAATATCTAGTAAAAATGATCTATTTGCAAGGTTAAAGGTTAGTATTTTAAAGTTTTCTATAAAAAATTTCGTCGCATCCATAATGCCTAGAAAACTAATTTCAAAGAAATCGAAGTAAGCGTAAAATTCGAACCCTGCTTCCTGCCAACATAAAAAAAAATTAAATATCAGTTTCATAAAGTGGCTGGTTATTCAATTTTTTTGCATGAAACCCAAATAGAAAAATCTTTACTATAATAATTTTACTATAGTGTTTGTTCCATGCACATACATTCCTTGTAAAATTTACAATATATTTCAGTATTTACTTATTTTACTAAATTTATTACAACTATTGTTTTTTTATAAATTATATTTATAATATTATTTCGGTACGGATTACTAATAAAAAATGTAATTAATACTATATTCTATAGGAAATTTTACTATAAAATCTTTACTATAATAATTAGTGTTGTGATCGATTATAGAAATAACCAAAATGGCTCGATTGTTAAAAAAAACTACGCGAATTATAAATTCAAGCGAAAATCGTCGCTTGTTACTTATTACCTTTCACTCTATACCGGAGCTTCGCATGACGCCGACTGACATGTGCTGCTATATTAGCTCGATAAGAAATACTACTCTAGTTATAAATTCAAACGAAAAATCGAAAATCGTCGCCATTCACTTGATACCCGATATACGTTCGAAGCCGCGCGACACCCGAAATGTGCCGATTGGCGACGTTCGAGCTTGATGCTCAGAAGGCTGACACGAAATACGTCATTGTTAAAGGCACATAAACCAGAAGGTGGATACAAAAAATCCCTTATTGGATTCATCGCGACTTGGGTATTGTTTCGACTGGCTAGCCAGCGGCGATTGTAAATTTTCAAAAAATTAAAGAATACCTATATATTAATCTAATAATTTAAATCAGCTGTTCTTCCTTAATAAAAACTCTAAACTAAACTTCAAAAACTTACAACAACAACCCCTGGTGTTTTATCAACACATTCTTCTTAGTCATAAAAAATCGCTCGAGCGATTCACTCGATTATTAAAATCGCTCGAGTATCAAGTATTCGATTATTACAATCATCGGTTTTTCCCATCACTAATAATAATTTTACTATAGTCTTTTTTCCGTGTAGTCTACAATAGTACCCTCCACAGTTTAAAACGATCGAGGTTATTGAAAAAAATTCACAGCCTTCGTCTAATATGGCAATCGGCATTTACGTTCGGCAAGCAAGATTTCGATTTCTAGAGCGGGCATTTTCACTTTTATACCAACTTTGTCGGCACGTCGCTTAACATTTCTCAGTCATATTTAATTACTAATTGAAACAATAAAATATATATGTTATCGAATAAGTTAGCTTATACAAATATTTATTATAAAATATTCAGGGAATAATGCACATATTTCCTAACCATAAAACTTTTTGTACGTGCCCAGGATTTCCGGCTTTAGAGACAGTGAACGTTGTTAAGCAGTGAATAATAATATATTATATGTTAATTGGAATCGTATAAAAATATAATGTAATGAATCGGCAGAAAAATTTGTTTTTAGAAAATTAGGACCCAATGAAGAACTTAAAGATATTGAAATGGGTTACCCAGCTTTCAGGAATAGTTATAAGATGTATCTAGCCACATTCTGGCATAGGTGAAAATATCGTTTCAACCTAATGTCCACTGATAATAGCAAGATCTTGTAGCCTATGTCACCCATCTTTGGAACAACGCAATCGAACATCATGGGGAGTCTCTGGCTGTTGCACTGGATATTTCTAAAGCTTTTGATCGGGTTTGGCATGAGGGACTTCTAAATAAACTGCGATCCTATGGTATGCCCAGTCGATTCTGTGCATGGTTATCTAGCGTTCTGCAACTCCGATATTTAGCTTTGCTGACGATAGTACACTTATCTCATCTTTCTCTTTGAATGTACAAACATCGGCTGCCGACACACATCTTCGCAGACAGCATGAAGTATCACGCCTTAACAAAGACCTGGAAGAAATTTTGGCTTTGGGTGACAGTAACCTAGTCGAATTTAACGCTAAAAAAAACAGGCAGCAGTTCTTTCTAAAATGGTTAACATTACAGAACCGGATATAGTCATGGCAGGACACGCAATCCTACTGGCTTCATCTAATAATTTGCTGGGCGTCAATCTGGGAGGAAATATATCTTGGCATAATCACGACGTTGTGGCAATCGCCAACATAGTTTCTCAGAAACTTGGTGTACTCTTCCGGACCAAAAAGTTGTACACACCTCAACAATTTTTGTATGGAGCTCTGCACCCAAACATACTCTTCGGCTACTGGATTCCATCGAAAGGAGGGCCATTCGTCTGATCGGAGACCACGAGCTGACGAAGAACCTCGACAGCCTTGACATCGAAGATAGGTTGGGGATTTGACTCCCTTTTACAGATATTTTCATGGAAAGTGCTCGTCTGACCTTGTCCTCTTAATTCCGGACAGAACGACGAACCACTGCCACCTATCCGTCGTATGTGGTTAAGCTTAGTACTCCTCGAACTTCATTATTTAAGAATTCTTTCATCTGGAGGACTTCATCCTTATGGAACCTTCCCGATGTCGTTTTTCCCATCAAATATAACATCAAACGATTCAAAATCAACGCTTTCGTCACACACGCACCACTCCCAGAGTGCCCTAAACGATTTTTCCTAAATAGTGCTTGTGTTTGGCCATAAAAAAAAATAGAAAAAAATAGAAAAGTGGGGACACAGACATTTTTTCATGTCGATATTTTTTATCAAAACAAACCTGATCAATTTTACATAAAAAACGGCCTATTTCGTTTTCCTCGTCAAACGCACCGTTCTTGATTAAAACTTCATATAAAATTGAAACCCATTAAGGAACACCCTGTAGTTGACAGCATTGAAGAGGACCACGACCTTTCTTTGTTCATTCGCACGCAATAAAAAATTCACTTGTTTGTGTTCGGGTGCAACCAGTCAAGGTCCGCGATATTGACAGAATCAATTTAAATATTGTTATTTATAACTGCAAATTCATACTAATATTTATTCAGGTATTTTCGTGTGTGTATTGACGAAACCGAAAATATGCCAAACAAAGGCTCGTTGTGTATACCGTTCTGTTAAATAGAAAAAAGTTGTGGCGTGTTACTGTATCACATTTGAGGTGACGATCTCCTGGAACTTGAAATTCTAAATCCGCCATTTTTGCGAATAGCGGAGTAATGTTCTGGCATCGCAAAGTACTCGGTAGTCCTTTCAAAATGATATATCGCAAGACCCCTTTTCCTATTTAACTTTCTTTATCAAGATGGCGCCCATTCGCCATTTTGACAGTTCTTCCGTCTAAAAATAGTTTACCTTCCCCTATAAGCCACACCCAAAAAAAAATTTGCTGGTCAAACGTTATTATGCCGTTTCCAGACTATACAGGGTGTTATGGAAATGACGTATTATACTTAAACCAGCAAATCCCGAGATGAAAATAAATTGAAGAAAAATAACCATAAATGGCGCTTTGAATTATTAAGCGAAATATACACTTTATATGAAATCTAACAATTTACGTGGCCGCTCCTGAGGCCCTTCGCAATCAATATTTTATTGAGGCAGTCTCGAGGTTCAAAAGAGGTTAGCGCATTATAGCGATGTTGTCATATTGCAACACAGAATTCTAAACGCACGTGTTTAGTTTTTGACAACAAGGCGTCTTTGACGCGCGTTATCACTTCTTTTTCAAACTTTTTGAGACAAATAAAACTACAATTTTAAGGTTTCTCTTACCTTTGATCTTATTTTAAAATAATCCGTTTTATAATTAAATTCCATAAAATAATAAAACACAAAAAGTATGTTTTTCAACAGAATCAACAATAGATAATATCACACAAATTTGAAATCACAACATTTCTTATTATGAATTATTTCACAACATAAAAAAAATCGGGCAATACAACTAAGAAAATGTTTCAAATTCGTATACGTCAGGCACGTGGAGCCCTCGACACGACGTCGTTCCACCTCCCCAGTCTCGAAACATACTGAAGTATGAAGGGAACGCCGCCACTGTTTTATGTCTCCTCACAAAAGTAATAATTTTGATGGTTTAAAGTCGACGAAAAATATCGTTCTTTTTCTCAGACACTTCCTTAATATAGTGTTAAATATCCAGTGAAAATTAATTGCGAAAACCTATCGGGAAAGTGAGAAGAAAAGGCATTAATCCAGAAAAAAGGCACGGACTAAATAAAATTAAATATTAAAAAAAAACCATTGTTAACTTTAAATCGATAGTGGCTTCTTATCTCTGCATACTTTAAACTATAAACAACTGGTGGTTGTATACATAGACAGTTATTGTACTGAATGATATTTAAATTGTACTACACCAGAATTAATTGGGTTGTGCACTTGGCGTTGGTATTTGGTCATAACTGTTTTCTGTTTTTTTAAGTTATCTAACAAAAAAAAAAAAAAAATGCCGCTTGCTAAAGCAGTATGTCCTGTATGCAAAAAGAACTTGACGAAATCAAGAACTGCTGTTCAGTGTGCGGAGAGATGTAAGCAGTGGTTTCATCTGGAGTGTATTGAATTGACTGAGGTTGACCTTGAGGTAATGAAGAAAGTTCAAAGTAAATGGTGTTGCATTACCTGCAAAGCCAAAGTTGAGCTTCAAGTGAGATCTGATAATGCTCGAAAAAGTATTGGGATATCTGGCGGGCAGTCAAATGAAGATCTGGTACAATCATTAAGGGAACTAAAACTGGAGATACGTGATTTAGTAAAGGATATCAAGTTCTACGCCGAGCAATACGAAGAGCAAAAAATAAAAAATGAAGAGTATGAACGGGAAATAAGCAACTTAAAAACGGACAATGAACGATTGAACAATGAAATTAACAAATTGAAAGGAATCGCATCTCGTCAAGACAAGGTAGGCAGAAGTGCCAATCTTGTTGTTGTGGGGGTAAAATATGGAGTTGAAGAGGGGATAAATGTACCTCATCTAGTAGTACCTAAGGTGGAGAAAGTTCTTAAACATGTGTGTCCAAACTTGAAAAGAAGTGATATTGTGATAAAACTCGCCAATACTAGGAAAGAAAATTGTCCGGTAATAGTCGAATTTAAAAATAAAGATGACAAGAAAGCATTCTTGGAGGAAAGGAAAAATAAAGGAAAAATAACTACCGCCAACTGTGGGTTACAGGGAGAGAACACAGCTATCTACTTCAACGAAGACCTATCACCGGAAGAACGTAGTCTCTTCAGAAAAGCACGGGAACTCAAGGAAAAGGGGTTTAAATATGTGTGGGCAAAGAATGGTAATGTTCTGGTTAGGCAGAGTGATGATAGTGCAATTATAAGAATAAAAAAGGAGAGCGATGTTGATGGCTTGATGAATCATTAAAAAAAAAAAAAAAAAATATTTTACTAAAATTATTTATGGTAAGATCCTATTGCTACTTTGAGTACTAACATGGCTCTGTATGATATACTGGATGATTATCAGTTATTTAACTCATTTCACTGTGATAGCTTGGATGAGATGGACTTTCTTAAGAACTCTAAGACAAATATTAACATTATTCATTTTAATATACGTAGTATTAAAAAAAATTACGATGATTTGGTTGCTTTTCTTGAGTCAACTACTGTTGAGTTTGGGATGATCATACTTTCTGAGACCAACATTGTGCATGATCTGGATAGTTTTGGCATAGATGGGTTCGACATTTTTTATAATGATAGTCAGCAAAATAAATGTGATGGGACCATTGCCCTGGTTAAATCTGTGTTGTTGCCAAGTTTTGAAATAGTTCAGGTAAGAAAAACAAAATTTTTAAGAACTGTTCTCACAAAAAATAATGTTCAAATTGGTGTGACTGCTGTGTATAGATTGCCTTCTCTGAATGCTGATGAATTTGTAATCGACTTACAGACTCTTCTTGAAGAACATATAGTGAAAAATCCCTTAGAGGTGTTTTGTGGTGATATAAATATCAATTTGATGGATGAAGGTAATGAAACAACATGTAATTATTTAAATTGTTTGAATGGTTTGGGATATGTGAGTATGATAAATTCTACAACCAGGCAAGATCGCTTGTCCAGGTCATGTATCGACCACTTTTTTGTATGCAATAGGCTTGGTGATAGTAGCATTAGGCCTGTTGTTCTAAATTGTGGTCTTACTGACCACTTTCCAATATTACTAAATATAGACTTCAAAACCGCAAATGGTCAATCTATTAATGAGGGTAATAATTCGCCCTTACTGATAAAGAGATTAGACTGCATAAAACTACAAAGTCAGATTAAGAATCAAGAGTGGGACTCAGTTTGCGATATAGACATTAATTTATGTACAGAAAATTTCATTCAAATATTAAATAATTGTATCACCAGCTCGACTCAATTAATCAAAATAAAAAATGTTAAGAAAAAAAAAGAGTGGATCACCAGAGGAATTATTGCGTCTATTAAACATAGAGATAAACTAAAAAAAATAGCTGATAGGACCCCGCAGAGTGTTGAAGCAATAGAAAAGTTTCGTAAGTATAGAAATAATCTTACGAATCTTATTAAAAAATCCAAATATATGTATTTCAAGAATAGGCTAGCTCAATGTGGGAACGACATTAAAAAAACATGGGAGGTTATTAAGCAGGCGACTAATGAAACTAGAAAATGTAAAGGAATAACTTTAATTAAGAATGAAAACAAACTTGTTTATGACAATCGGGAAATTGCTGATATATTCTTGGAATATTTTGGTAATATTGGCAAAAACTTGGCAAATAAAATTAAAAAAATAACTATAGGTTTTTAAGTAAGCGTATCTCAAATTCTTTGTTTTTTAATCCAATAACTGAAAATGAATTAATTTCTGCTATTAATTCCTTGAAAACCAAAGCATCACCTGGTGACGACAATATTTCGGCTAAACTATTAAAAGATAATCATATTTACCTCCTAAAACCACTCTTACATCTAATAAATTTAATATTTGAAAAAGGTACATATCCTGAAGTCCTAAAAAAGGCTGTTATTGTTCCTATTTACAAAACTGGAGATAGGTTAAACAAAGAAAATTATCGACCGATTGCTATGACTAGCTCAGTTAGCCGTCTATTTGAAAAGTGTATAAAACTAAGGTTAGACAGCTTTTTGAACACTAACAATATTTTATCCAAGTCTCAGTATGGGTTTCTGTCAGGAGTAAGCAGTGAGGAAGCTATGGTGCACGTCACAGATTATGTATTGCAAAATTATAATAACAAATTCAAAACATTGGGTATATTTGTGGATTTGGCTACAAAAGTAGGATTATGCACAGTGTTCACACCAGATCTGTAGATAGTGGGTGCCTATTCGTTCCTCTGGCATCATATACAGCCTCGCAGAGGCACATTAGGTATGTCGGCCCCAAATTATTCAATATGTTACCTTTAAATTTGAAGTCTGTTGTAAATTTACGTACTTTCTTGCTTGGAATCTCGAAATGGATAAAGATAAATTATCAGCAAATAACCTATACGGTGCCTTTATTGAATGAATACTAGAGGGTGTTTTGAAATATCCATTTAATATTAACAATAACGTTTAATAAATCACTTTAACATTGGTAATATTTTCTTTAGTCTAGTTTAGACTGTACTGCATAAATAGTTTTAGCATATGTTATCTTTATTCTTTTTATTTTATTTTAAAAGGGAAAAGTTATTCATAGCCTGAAATCTAGACAAGCTGCTTGTAGCTTTTGGATTTCAAACAGGAATATTTGTTCAGAAAAGTAATAGACTTCCTAACAAATAAATAAAATTCAACGAAGGGCGAGACACGCGGTGTGATCTGACAACACTGTTAGTATACTCTAGTGGCCCACATTGTTGCTAAGTGAATTCAGATGGAACGGCGAGTGGGTAAAAAGGGTTTTTACCTTAGTATTTAGATATCCGATTAAAAAAAAAAGTATGTAAACTTTCTCTAGGACTCCCTAGGAGTCATCCATTTAAATATAATAAGTCATTTCCATAACACCCTGTATACAGATCGACAACTGGATCTGTATCTTGTGTCTCCGACGTTATCGTTTAAAGCATGGTCTAGTCATGGGCCTACTATTATTATTTTAAATAATGTAATACAAATAGGAAATATTATTAATATGAATTCTTCAGTAATTGTATTTTATGTTTGATAGGTAACTATTTTTATCAATGTTTTAAAACATAGAAAAAATAGCTACTTGATTAAATGAATATTTTTCAGTGTTGGTCGTATTAATGCCCCTTTCTAGCTTTCACTTCAGTGGCAATTTAAATACAGGGTGAGTCGGGAGGAACTGACCAAATTTCAGGAGTGTATTATACACGCGAAAACAATGTAAAAAACCCATATGTTCTTATCGGATATTCATTTGTTTTCAAGTTATAGCGCAATATCCAATATTTTTTCTACGTTCCACTTTTATCAAAATTTTCACATAAGTAGAGTATGCCATGCTCAGGATTCTAAACTATTTGACACCGATGTTGTCTTGATAATGTATCAGTCTATTGTGGCAGTAATTTAACGTTTATTTTCAAGTTTGAGTGATTAAAGTGATACAAAATCCAAATATTTATTCAAATTTAGAATATGCAAATATGGTGTTTATTTATGGCTTCTGTAATGGCAGTGCTACAGCTGCTGTTGAAGAATATCGTCAACGGTATCCACATCACAGACATCCGACTAGAAACGTGTTTATCAGAGTGTTTAGTAATTTGTGCGAGAATGGTAATCTTCCCAGTGCCAACATTACATCTGAACGAGCTACTCGACAAGGTTTAGGAGAGGTAGAAAATATTCTGGATTTAGTAGAAGAAGATGCAACGACCAGCTCAAGAAGAATTGGTACTCAATTGGGCATTTCACAAAAAAGAGTATTAAACACACTCCACGAGCAAGGCTTATATCCATACCATGTACAGAGAGTACAGCTATAACTTGAAAACAAATGAATATCCGATAAGAACATATGGGTTTTTTTACATTGTTTTCGCGTGTATAATACACTCCTAAAATTTGGTCCGTTCCTCCCGACTCACCCTGTATATTGATTTCTGATTCCTCTTCACCTACCCTATAAACATTTGCAATCATTTCACCGATCTGACTGTGTAGGTTTTTACCAGGAGTAGGTATACTCATTCATTCAACAAGTTCAAAATTTTAAAATAACACCTTAAAACACGACACAATGAACACATATTTATAAAACACAATTTAACACAATACAATAACTATTGCCCTTTCTATCACTACGCAACTGGGTGGGTACGTCCCTCAAATATCGGACATCGCCGAACAATCCCGATGGCCCATCGGTGTCTCACGAGACGCATGCACTATCAACTGTCTAGGATATAACCAACCGAATTGGCGCTAGCTATGTAACCTTTGACAACGAACTATGTTGCCATATTTTTAGACTAAAAATACTTTAATCAAAAAAATTAATTATTTTGCATTTAAATATCAAAATAAATGGTTTGAAAAGAAGGTTTTAATAATATTGGAACTATAATAGAATATTGGTTCCGTATACACCTATTACAATTTATTTTAAATGCGTAAATGTAAATTTAGGTTTTTCTCGGTTAGAGATTATTAAATTAAAATTTAATATATGTGACAACATTGTTAACCCCAGAATTTTTTTCGCCCGCATTCCTTCTGTAGCTACAGATAAACTTGTCGACCTGTACACACACTGTACAAATATCTTGATAAATTATTTCAAGATGTAGCCGGAGTAATGACTTTAACACAATTTTATAACTTCCGAAGAAATAATTACTGAACCGTTGTAAGGGGGTAAGGCAATGCATTGTCAAGATGCGGGTAATTAACCGATAAAAATCTGAAATAACTTTTACTGGAACTGAAGACGAAATGAAAGTAATTAAAGTAAATTACTGGCTAAGGTCCTATTAGCTATGCAAATTCCAAGAAAATAACTGAACTCGCTGAATGTATTATTACTTTTTTTGTTAAATTTTTGTGAGCCTTTTATTTCTGAGTAAAAGATAAAAAAACTGCTCGTTTTAATATTTTTTTAATATGATTATTACGCTTAAAATATTAAAATTATTTCGGTTTAATTATTTTATAGTAATTACTGTTTTAAAACTATTTTTGAAGGTTGAAAATTATAGAAAATATTAAAAACACGATATAAGCTAAAAATATAGTCTTAAAACTATACTTAAAGTAAAATCTAAAATAATCTTACCTAAGTAAAGGTAATCAAATTGTACACGGAAAAACAGACTATAGTAAAATTATTTTTATTGTACGATTTCCTATAAAATATAGTATTAAAAGCCCCGGATCTAGGGGGGGCAAGCCGGTGCTAATCACATATATCGATACATGCATCGATTAACATTGTGACATTGTGACATTTTGATCAATTTCAGCGTTCAAAATAAATTTCAATGTTTGAAACTTAAATTTTGGTTTTTTAGCTTATTTTTTTTTAAATGCCTCTTTCATCCCATTTGTATCTGATTATTTTGGTATTTTTGCCTGTAGTATCATGGTAAAATAATAAACCCGAACCTGTTATGTCTTCTCCTGTAAGAATACGATTTGTCACTTACAATGTTATTCGATGCATGTATGTAAACAGTATATTGCCAATACGAACGTGCCAAAATACCAAAAATGTCCTCGCTATGGGAGATGGCGTGGTACTATTGAGTTTGCGCAGTAGGGTGGAAATTTTATCGCGTCAGAGCCGGCCCGACATTATTTGTTTGTTGTTATTCGTCGCCATTTCTTGTTCTGGATGCTTTTTGAAATTACAGAATAAAAAGTGATTCATCCACATTGTTGTGGTGTTATATTAGTGCTTATAAACTTTCATTACCTAACAACAATTTTTGTAAAGGAGTTCTTAATTTGTGGTGAATCGATTCGTTGTTTGGTAGGTTAGTGATTTGTTTTGTTTAAGATGAAAGGACACAAGTGCATGGTGCTTTTTTGCAAAAGTCGTATATCAAGTCCAGGTATAAATTATTTCAGGTATGTACATATATACGAAAACATTTTGCTTATCACATTATACGATCTTCGGAACCAAATTTCACTAAAAAGCTTGTAAAAAAAGAAAAGAGTGTCACTCGTATACAATATAACATATATGTGGTCACTACCTAACCTCAAAATTAATGTATTTTTAATTTGGTGCATTAGTAGCTGATAATAATTCCCAAAATAGTCAATATAGTCTTTCATTCTTAATTTTTGGTTTAGAAAAAAGTGAGGTTAAGAAACATACGACGTCGGATGAAAGTTAAAATAAAGCTCATCGTGTCGATTGTTACAAATATTCAGACGGAATTTGGCACTAAAAGTTTACACCAATCAGGGCACCGTCGGATCATCATATCGTCAGAAATCGTATGCATGGAACGCTGTCTTAAATCGAACTAATCGAAATTTTGATTGCAATATTTTTCCTAATTAACCAGTGAAATTTATATTAAAAAAGTTGAAATCCGGTCCTGTCGAATATTTACTTTCACAAGGAAATTTCCGAACTGCGCAAACTCACAACGCCCCCTTCGATGCCCATAGCAGGGATATAATTGCAGATGGTATTAGCAATATACTGTTTATATATATGTGGTGCGAATGCCCCGGGCGGCAACTTCAGTGGGCGGCAAATTCAAGTGTGGGAGTTTAGCAACCTGAGGCGTCGCGCCGCACCCGATTATTAATCGATTAGAAACTTATATCAGTGCCCAACTATCCGCCCAAATTGCGGTTTTGTTAAAAATCTTATACAGAGTGTCCCAAAATGAATAGTACACAGTAAAAGGGCTATCAATTCTTGGTTTCTCTGAATGATACTCCAGTTTAGTTAGTTTATAGCCTCATGTTCTTGATAGAAGTAAATAAGCACCGACGGCGAAACCACTTATTGCTTTGGGTTTTTATTGACCTAACTGGCGAAATTACCAACACCCTGTTTGGGTATTTAATGCAATTTAATAAAAACCAACAAAGACAAAACTGAATTTTAGTATTACTCGATTTTATTAAATAAAACATGCTTATAAACACTCAAGTAACAATTTATTGACCGTGATATTTACCACTGTTTAATTTTAAGTTGTTGAACTCGTAAGTACACACATCAAATGTATAATAACTATATACATTAACATTTTAGTTAAATGGTACGCAAACTGCCGGTTGACATAGTTACTTGACCGAAACCGTCTGTGGTTCTCAGGTTTTTGTGCTGGGAACCTTGGAACAATTCTATTAACGGACGGAATTATGGGTTTTTGTTATTTAGCCACTTATACCAACCAAAGAATGTCGCTACCGAATTTTTATCGAAATATGTATATTGTGGTGACAGAATAATAAGAAGAAAATTCATATTGCATATTTATTGGCGTGCCACCAATTACAGGAAAGCGGTATCAAGTTTCCAATTATTATAACAAACCAACGTTTTTTTAGAAAATTTGGCAATTATTGTTTTTTAGTACACGAAATGATTTTTTTGTGAAATTTAAATGTACAGGGTCTCCAATTTTCGATACTTTTATAGGGTAACTCCGTAATTGTTAGTGCTATCAAAAAAGTAATGTAGGAGTCATGTGCCCTTCTTGTTGCAATTGTAAAATTAAAATTTGAAAATTTTCGCTCGCTTAAGAGATACGGGGGAAAATAAAAAAAAAATTTACAATTTCAAAATTTTCCTATATTGTGTTAAAAGAGATACAGAAAAATGTTTTCTACAGTTCTTTATATTGATGGTTGAATAATCTACCGTTTTCAGAATAAGTATACGGGGTCAGGCAAAAAAAGTTATGGGACCTAACCTCATTTTTTTTAAATAGAACACCCTGTATATTTTAATCTAAAATGATATTATTTTAAATTCTCCTTTCAAATATGTAAGATACCATGGATGATATTGGTTTCCTAGGCGATTTATAAAACTTTATTACTTTAAACCACAGTAGACCATGAAATAAAAGATAATATCCTAGAAACAGCTATTAACATTTAACGTCTTTTTCATATTCATTTGCGAAAATGATCTATTAACATTTCGAAAATTTTGTTATGATATCAGTTCATATTGAAAGTGGAAAAAACGAAGATATGGCGCAAAATGTATATTTCCGAACATTTGAGATGATTCCCGTTATTTTTTACCTTAATCTGAATCTTTTATTTCGTTTCAAAGTAATGAAGTTTAACAATATCCCATGATGTGTTATATATTTGAAAACAGAATTTAAAATTCTATCGTTTTAGATTAAAATATATAGGATGTTCGATTTAAAAAAATGAGGTTAGGTCCGATAACTTTTTACCTGACCCTGTATACTTATTCTGGAAACGGCAGATTAGTCAACAATCAATATAAAGAAACTTCTGTAAAAAACATTTTTCTGTATCTCTTTTAACTAAGAAAATATAGGTTAATTTTGAAATTGTAAATTTTTTGATTTTCTCCCGTATCTCTTAAGCGATCGAAAATTTTCATATTTTGATTTTACCATTTTAAGTTTGACCCAAAAAGAGCACATGATACCTACGTTACTTTTTTGATAGCACTAACAATTACGGAGATACCCTATAAAAATGGGACACCCTGTACAGGGCAGTGTATTTTTTGAAGAAAATAATGGTAAGCCGCAATTATTTTTGAAATTATCTTTCCTGGCTGAGCAAATGTCGATTTTTTGTCGTTTGACGTACGTTTTCTTATAAAAAAATTAACTTCATTCATTTGCAGTCTGTTAACAAAGATTAAAAAAGATCTAGTAGGTACGAAGCAGATTTTATTTTGTAAACATATACAGTTTAGGACAAATGTTTATATAAAGTTTTTTTTCTGAAAATGGACCCAAGTTTAACCTCCTTAAATAAAAGCATGTTATTAAGAAACACCTTGTATATTTTTAATTATGGTTAATATAATATTTTTCATAAATAAGGTGTTCTTGTTTATGTAGAATATTGAAAAATATATTTGTCCATTTCGATTGTTATAAACATTTCGTTATTGGCTTTTCTTATATCATGCGTTAATAGTATTTTATTCCGTTTATATAGAAAAGGGCGACAAAATACATTTTGTCTTTATCAAGGCTGAAAGAAACCAAAGGCATAAAGATATTTGTTCTTTCCTACATTACATACAATTATACAGGGTGTCCGCTAATTAATGGTACATAATTATACTTACCTATATCCGAAAGTTGATATTAACTGATGTACAGGGTGTTAAAGTTAAAACTTCATTTTGGGTTTTCTCTAATAACTTTGGAAGAAACTAACATTTTTTTACAAAATTTGGCAATTACGGCTTTTTTAGGATAAGAAATTGTTTTTTTTTGAAATGTACAATGTAGGGAGCGCTGTCTGCGGCATTTTTCACACATTTATTAGGTCATAACTTTTTGTGCCTTAGTGTATTTAAGTTTTTAACGAAAATAATACTTTTCTCATATTTATTACGTAAAAAAGATATACTAAGTTGAGGTCGCCCAGAGTTACCGTTTCGGAGATATTTGTATTTAAATTGTTTAGTGCACCTTCCTAATTTGCAAACAAAGTTTTTTTCTTAAAGTAACCTATCAGAAAACAAATGAAATTTAGAGATGCAGTTGCTATGAAATCTCCATTTTATTATATGTTTGTTGATTATTGTAAGATAGCTGTGTGAGTTATTTGGAATTCCGTTTAGGACGAAAGGTATCTATTTCGCCTAATGGGTCGTAAATATTTTTGAAGATCTTAAAATCAAGTTGTTGAATAGAGTTCCAAATATCGTCTCTGGGCACCTCGTTCATTAAAATTTTCGCGTACATACACAAGATATCCCGTATTTCCGCGTTTGAAAACAAATTGTGTCATGGCATTGTTACTTAACTTACGATAAACTCAAAATGAAACATTTTCTCACACAGCTATTTTACAATAATCAACAAGCAAATAACGACATGGAGGTTTCATAACAACTGCATCTCTAAATTCATTTGATTTCTCAAATTTTAATTTAAGAAAAAAAATTTGTTTGCCAATTAATAGTAATTGGGCATGGTGCACTAAACAATTCAAATTCATATGTCTCCGAAACGATAACTCTGGGCGACCTCAACTTTTTTCTGTAATAAATATAAGAAAAGTATTATTTTCAATAAAAACCTAAATACAGAAAGGCACAAAAAGTTGTACAATAAATTTTCGCAAAAAAATTTCTCGTCCTAAAAAAACCATAATTGCCAAATTTTGTAAAAACCGTTGGTTTCTCTCAAAGTTATTAGATAGAAAGAAAAATGAAGTTTTAACTTGAACACCCTGCATCTCAGTTAATATCAACTTTCGGATATAGGTAAGTATAATTAAATTCTAATATTTTTACGCAAGGAGTCTGTGGTTTTTCCATGTACCATTAAATAGCGGACACCCTGTATAAACAGAACACATAAGCGTTTTACCCACAAAGGATGTTTAGAGATCAAAAGAATAAGAAATAAAATTACAAAACACAATAACATAACATTTGACCGAATTAGATCACATTAAAATAAATACATGAACGAAAGTAATTTTGTACAATATAAATAAATTCAATATTGAAAGTACATACCTTCTGGACGAACAGAATCATATGTTATATCCAAAACTTACAATAGATCACATCCAGTATCATAGTACATGCAAACAGGAGAACTATACCAACAGACTGATGGACATACAAAACTAACGCACTTCTTGCACAAATTTTAATAGTTCCGAACCGCAATACAACAAGGACTGACTAATATCGTAGCAAAGTAGTTGTTATGTGAACTTTTTTTGGTGTTTATTTTTGTGTTTTTGTTTTTCTTTTTTGATATGTCTTAAGGCGGGCTCAGACGACTGGTGTACTTGGCCAATTTTTGCCATTGGCGTATACGTGCGGCGTCGTGTAGATGGTTTACTTGTGCAATAATTGACAATTCTACTATTTACACGACAAGTATACGCCATAAGTATACCAAGTATTGGCCAAGTAGAGGGTGGTCATTTTTGGGTGGTTTTACGTGGTGTATCCGTTATTCGTAGAGATAGATAGATAATATTTGTTCAAAATGATTTACAATAAACAATACAAACCCATAAGGGTGTTCAACAGTGTCAAATGGTCAACAATTTCCACATACAAATTTAACATCTTTGAAATGAATCACATTCTACAACAAACCTCATAATTAAAAAAACTTTAAAATACTAACCTTCAACCTTGCAAGTAAATCATTTTTTACTAGATATTTATCTGAAATACCTATACTCGGAAATATATAACATGCTGACGGTGTTCGTCAACTAATTTCTCGTCACGACTATAAAACAACATAACCTAAAAATAATAGAAATATCTTCCAGTTGATGCTCTATTTTTATTCAATAAAGTACTAATTTTTATTTTTAATTCAATATAGTATTATACATATTACTTTATATATGTATATATTTATAGTTACTGTAGACATTTCCTGGGCATTAATTGTTATTCCTGTCAGATTCTGTGTCGACACAATATTTTGTTCAATAGTATTATTTATTATTTTGTTCCATATTTTGAACTTTGTTCTGCTCGCACCATAACTCAAAGTTTTGCATATTCTTTTTAACAGATTTTAATTTAATTTCTCGTATTTCTGACGGAGTACAACTTTCTTCCTGACTCACTTTTATTAGCTTTAATAATATATTTATTTTTAATTATGACGGATAGGAAGAATCTTTGTTGTGTTCAATTGTTTCTATCATGGCATATTTGATACTTGTAACATTTTATTAATTTGTAAAAGTATTGCCAACCCAAAAAGAAAATATTAATTCAAATGGAAAAAATCTACTCTATTTTTCAAGGTTTTCAGACTTTAAAAACGCAAATAGAAAAAGTATCATAAAATACTCGGTTCATAAGATAATTAGAGCACTAGTACTTTAGAAAACTCCCCGCTTCGCGGGCTCTAAGATAATGTCTTATGAAACTTGTATCTTAATATACTATTAACTTACTCAAAATTCAAACAATACAATATACATTATAACAACAACAATCAGTGAAGAAGACGGACAATAAAACACCTATAGTATACTTGACATGTTTAAAATTCAGCACTGAATTGTTTGTTTATTAGCATGATCAAAAATTCACTGATACTATAAAATGCCTTACTAACTAGATATCTTTTCAAAACACATTTAAGTTTATTATTTGTTAAAGTTCTTATTCTATCTGGAAAATAATTAAATATCTTCATTATACAGTATTTAATTTTTATTTTTGCAGGTACGTAAAGTTGAATTTTTCAGGTACTAAATTACTTTTATTACGAGTATTATATTCATGTTTTACATCACAGTCAGTAAAGAAATCCCTATTATCACAGACAAACATCACGGAATCCAAAATATACATCCTTATCACAGTTAAAATGTTACAAACCCGAACAAACCCGAATGCACCTTTCTTGCATGACCATAATTCTGTGCATGTCAGATGAACCACCCCAGAATATTACACCATATCTCAACCTGGACTGGATATATGCACGAAAGTCGCTAATGGCAGCCTCAGTACTCGGACACCACACGTAAAGCATAGCAGTTTCGAGATACCCTGTGAGCCAAACCCTCAATGTGCTCACCCAAAAAACGCACACTCTCAGCTGCTTTTAATTCCTCGCCATTGTAAAAGAGTGCACATTTATTATTCAATTTATTGTGATAGTTTGAGTTTATGACACATTCAACATCAGATCGTTGGCTTTGAAATATTCATGAAGGGCCTCCATTGCAGTATTTACCTTATGGATCAGTATTTCATTGCTATTTTCGCTAAATATATAAGAGACGTATCGTCGGCAAAAAGTACCGTGTATTCATCAGAGACGTCAGGGAGCTCATTTGCATACACAATATACAAAAGAGGTCCCAAGATTGATCCCTGAGGCACCCCCCTCGAGACAACTATATCTGGTGACCTGTATAAGACTCATCACATTCGGTCACCCGCTGCACACGATCGTTCAAGTATGATTTTATAAGACATAATGCAACACCACGAACGCCATACATCTCAAGATTGAGCATCTTTTGTTTCATAAGAAAGTAGCACTGTGCTGCAAAAACCGTATCCTTCTATCTATACTAATAATGGAGATACCTCGTAAAATCACCCAAAAATGGGCACCCTGTACACCAGTCGTCTTTACACACCGGCTTTACATCTTAATTGTTAAGAGTTTTATACAGGGTGTTCCTTAATGATGTGCTAGTATGTCAAAGTGTGATTCCTGAGGTAATTTTTGGGCCAACGGTTTAAATTTTTTGCTGCGCGTTATTTTTTTCCGAAAGTACTTTAGATATTATTTTCAATTTTGGCATATGTTAATAGGATACAAAGTCACCCATTTTAGCTAGAAAACGTAGTCTAACGAACAGCCAGTGGCGTCCCTGCCCTGCTAAGATATCCTCTGATGTTTTACCAAAAAAAAATGGTACCCACTAACTTTTTTCCATGCGTATAGGTTTTCTGATTAGCCTGGTCAATTCTACATGAAACTGGTCGCTTGCGTTTCTCTCCTCAGATTGATTAAATTCAAATTGAAACTTATTATTATGGCTATTGAGCGATAGTGACTATCTCCTCCAATTTATCATTTAATTATTAATTAAAAAATATCGTCACTGTCTAGAACCTATTCACGAAATATCTCTGTGCCTTTTAATAGTTAAATAAAACAGCACCAAATATTCCCTTTTTTCCTGAATCAGCATGCGTAGACTTTTGATTGTGTCAAACTTCCAGCACATTGTTGCCCGAATGATTTTTATGCATGCGGTAACTGATCTACGGTTATTTGCTTATTTGGGTCATTACGAGATAATATGACATTCGTATGTCCCATTTTTTTGTTTTTTTTTTTATGATCAAGCCCTAGCACTCTAGGAAAAAATGCTTTAAGGCACTTTAGCATTGGTTTTTGTATCATTGGAGATTATATTCGCTGAGAAACACGATCTCAGGAAGGTCGTTCCACAAGGATCTGAAGGAATTATAAAACAATTCATTTCCAAGAGTACTAAGCTGTACCACTAAACAGATATTAAAATGGAAATCCGGAAATATTGCCTATATAATGAATTGTTTATTTTTCTAATACCAAAATTTAAAAAAAATCTCTAGGGAACTAGAAAATATATATAGTTTGTCTTTTCATCTCTTTATTTTTTGCTCATAGTAGATGTGTTCTACAACAATGTGACGTTTTGCTTCTCATCGACTTTTCAAATTGAAATTATTAAATTAGGAAATTTTAAGCACAAACGTGCACTTTTACTATGTTCTTTGTTTATAGTTTTTCACTGTCTTAGTGTATGGCCACAACGGCGCACCGCACAGAGCCCTCGCCCATAGCCTAGTACCGTAGCACCGAACAGTAGTGGCCATAACGGAGCACCGACCCTCGCTCATTGCCTTGCCTGTCGATCAGTTTGTGTCTCGACATCGAGATATAAACATGGACTGTGCGTTGTCATCTTCTTCCGATGAAGAAGATATTATTTTAAACGCTAATATAACAAAGTGGTATATGTTTAAATAGAATTCAAGATTACCAGTGCATTCTATTAACGCAAAGCGAAGATTCCATGGAGGATTGTTATTTTAAATAGTGTTGTCCTACATAAAAATCCAAGTAACGATATAATCAAAAGTATCTAAACTCCTGGACAAAATTAACGCAACATAATAAATTTGCCATAATTTGGATGCTATTTTTTTTTGAATTTATGATCCCATTTGAATGATTTCTTTTTGCATTGTAGGTTGGTTCCTTGACAATGTCATAGTTTTCGCTGTTTATGATAAAAATTTAATTTTCGATTTATACTGGGTGTACTAAAAATGCAATGCTTTTTTCCGAAAATTCGAATCACCCTATGGAGTATATTAGCAACCGAAACATATTGCAGTTGACATTAAACGGTAGGTCCATCTTTCTCCAACATTTTCTTTTTCGGTTTACTTCATTATCTCTGTTATTAAAGGAGATACACCATTTTATAGTGTAACATGTTTTTATAGACTTTAATATTCAACACATTCATTGTTAAATGTTTTCAAGTAGACTATGGACTGACTTCTTCGGACATTGCAAACGACGTGTCAGCAGATGTTGTGTTTTAAAGTTACAAAGGTCAAATAAAATTCGCCATACTGATAAAAACTGTTCGGAAACTGCTTATTAAACGTTCGTTTCGTATGCCCATTTGCCCGACGAGTATTTTAATCTTGAAACCTACTAGAAAACATTTAACAATGAATGTGTTGAATATTAAAGTCTATAAAAACATGTTACGCTATAAAACGGTGTATCTCCTTTAATAACCGAGATAATGAAGTAAGCCAAAAAAGGAAATGTTGGGAAAAAATGGACCTACCGTTTAATGTCAACTGCAATATGTTTCGGTTGCTAATATACTCCACAGGGTTGCGTTAATTTTGTGCAGGAGTTTATATGTATTCTTATATGTTAAAAAAAGCGTTGGGAATATTTCCTTAGATCATTATAAAGGTGATAAAATTCTCCATAGAATCTTCGCTTTACGTTAATGGGATAAACTGGTAATTCTGATTCTCGTTTAAGCATATAAGTACCATTTTGTTATATTATAGTCTAAAACAATATCTTCTTCATCGGAAGAAGATAACAACGCACAGTCCATGTTTATATCTTGATGGCGAGGGACTACTGTGCGAGGCTGTGCGGTGCTATGGTACAAGGCTACGTGCGAGGGGCGGTGCGCCGTTATGGCCATCGACTTATACCCCAGCCAGTACCCTCATTCATTACAAGGGTCAAGTAGGTATGTTTTTATTAATAAATTAACGAAATGTTATTTTCATTAACGTCATATCAGGTTATCGATATAAAAGCAGTTGTTTTACATTCTCGAAACTGGGAAAAATGGGTATATGAAACAATTATCACTTTTTTGATATTATTAGAGCAGTAACCATAATAACCTCATTCCAAAATTACGTTATTTTGGAACGTTTTTCTTCTATAACGTTCCTACCTGTAACGTTGTCGAATTACAAAAGTTATTCCCATCACTAGAAGTAGATATTAAAAAAATAAGGATTTGAACTTTTCCTTATAAAATAACCTAAGGAATTAGAAATATTGCCACGTCATTAAGGAACACCCTGTATGTATTTAATGACGTATACACTGTGCAAGTTACATTGTATACGATCAGATTGTACAAACTTTTTTTAATTTTTTTTCGTTAAACGTATATCAGCTCGGAATCGCCCAAGTATACAACAGGTACTGCGTACCTCATAAAGGCCATCGGCCTTTTTCCCATGCGCCCGGCCTATGCCATAGCGGACTCTTCACCGGACACTACGACGCAATTTCGTGGGTTTCGGGGCCTCCTGGTGCAACCTACTGCATTCAATGACCTCCTTCGATGACGCGGGCCCCTGGCTACCTTGTTTACTATTTTCATATCAACTGATGCATGGGAACTACCAAAAATGGACCATTATCAACTTGCTCGTTCGTTTCGTTCGTTTAGAAACGAATATTTGAGTTCCGAGTATAGTTTTATGATTATTTCCATCGCCTATTCAATTTACTGTTTCGACCAATCAATTTGTTTCATTTACACCAATTGCACGTAATTATTTTGATAAACGTCTCATCTTCCTTACAAGTAATAAATCTGTCACATTGGTCCACATTTTTAAAAAGTGTTTCTAAGTACGCCGAGATATAGAGAATGAGTTTTAATAAATGTCAAGTTTGAATGACTTTTTTTAATATATGCAGATTTTTTTATATTTTCATTATTATTTTAATCGGAAACTACTTTAAAGGTAGGATTTAATTAAAAAAAAACATAAGTCTTACGGTTCATGCAACATATTTTCATATTTATATTGTTTACTTGTTTTCTTTTGAAATTTTGGTCACATAACCTTAAACTTACGAAATGTCAAAAGTCAATAGTAGAGAGCATAAGATAGTATCGATATCGACTGCTATCGATATTGTATATATTAATAGTATTTATCGAATTATTATAATATCTCTATAACTTTCAAACAGCAGTTAATAATTTAGAATGTATGGCAAATTTCACTACTATTTAAGTATTTTTAATTGTAAAAATAAAAAAGTTTAAGTGAGGTGTTGTAAAAATATTTTTACAAGAATAAAAGGCATAAATCATGCAACAGATTCTTGGGATTTCGTAACAAATAATAGACAGAGAACAGGAATCATTCCATCGATCGATGAAGTCAAGCTACGTTGGGAACGGTTAGTACGGGGTGTTCCATTTTCGAGACTTTTATAGGGTTTGTTCTCCTCCGTTATTGTTAGTACCATCAAAAAAGTAATGTAGGTGTGTTGCTCTTCTTGGGTCAAACTTAAGATGGTAAAATCAAAATTTTAACATTTTGGCTCGTTTAAGAGATACGGGGGAAAATAAACAAATTGACAATTCCTAAATTACCGTATATTTTCTTAGTTAAAAGATATACAGAAAAATGTTTAATACATAAGTTTATTTATAATGATTGTTGAATAATCTACCGTTTTCAGAATAAGTAAGCGGGGTCAGGAAAGAAAGTTATCGGACCTAACCTCATTTTTTTAAATGGAACACCCTGTATATTTTAATCTAAAAAGATATCATTTTAAACTCTCTTTTCAAATTTATAACACACCAGATGTCATCAAATTTTTCAAAATGTTGATAAGTATTTTCACAACTGAATATGTAAAAAATGAAATTGACGTTAAATGTTAATAACAACTAGAATGTCAACATAGTTGTCTCTAGGATATTAGTTTTTGTTTCATGGCCTACTCTGGTTTAAAGTAATAAAGTGTAATAAATCGCCTAAGAAACCAATATCATCCATGGTGTGTTATATACGTGAAAGGAGAATTTAAAATAGTATAATATGAGGATAGATCCGAAGACTTTTTTACCCGCCGTATACTTATTCTGAAAACGGCAGATTATTCAACAATCAATATAAAGAAACTTCTGTATAAAACATTTTTCCATATCTCTTTTAACTAAGAAAATAAAGGGGAATTGTGAAATTGTCAATTTTTTGATTTATAAGGAACGAGCGAAAATTTTCAAATTTTGATTTTATCATTTTAAATTTGGCCCAAAAAGAGTACATGACACCTACATTACTTTTTTGATAGCACTAACAGTTACGGCGGACCCTATAAAAGTATCGAAAATGGGACACCCTGTACTTGGATGGATGACCGCTTGGGAATATCACGTGTAAAAAATTTTACAGAAGATTTTAGTAAATTTTACAAAGGATTTTATTAAATTTAACAAAAGATTTTAATAAATTTTACAAAAACTTTTCATATAAATGGTTTACTAAATATTTTTATAATTCTTACTAATAATTTAGGTTAGAATTTTGCTATATTTAATGGCAGTTCTTAATAGAAATTATTCCAGTTATTATGGTTAGTTTTTATAGTAAATTTATTAACTTTTTCTTATCGTGTATTAAAAAAAAATTATTTCCGGTTTGACTGTTAAACCCGTAAAACCGAATCTATCGCATTCACAATATTTTTATAAAATAATGATTATGAAAATAAAATTTTAATATTTTTGTCGCACATATTTTGATTGATCCCGTATACTTTTGTGTTCAGCTTAAGGAAAAAATTATAATTAAAAATTTAAATTAATTGATTCAGCCGATACTTGGTGGAAATCCATAACTAATATTATGAGAAACAATAAAACTACGTTATATTTCTTTTCCACTATATTCTTAAAATCGACATGTTTCGCTATCACTGTAGCTTCTTCAGATTGAGAATGAATGAATATTTTTCTATATCTAACAAAGTGTACAATCTTAAAATATTATTACAGGTATAAAGATGGTGTAGGGTGTAGGCGATATAATAGTAATAGTGGGATTTTCCAAATGGTCAGTAAAGTGATTATATAAATTATTTTATAGATTTATTTATACATAGGTATGTTGACGACATCTTAACATATTTTCTCGGAACGGACAGACAGTTAAAAATATTTCTCGAATATATAAATAGTTTAAATAAATATCAATTTCACAATAGAGGAAGAAAACCAGAATTCCATTAAGTTCCTAGATTTAACTGTAAAAAGAAAAAATAATATAAATATTTTCTCAGTTTTCCACAAACCTTCTCATACAGACACAACGATCACAAATTCTTCTTGTCACACAATACAACACAAGTTAGCAGCTTTCCACAGTAGATTCAACTAAATATCATTAAACAAATAGCAGTCAATAATGGTTGTTCCTCGAATTTAATAAACAAAATCTTAAAGAAAAAGATTTACAAAAAACTATTGATTTAGTTTTCCCAAATAGTAGAACGTCAGCAGATAAATTTAAAGTTGTTACTTTCATTGGAAAATCTAGTAAACATGTGGATAAGGTGCTTAATAAACTCAACCTAAGGGTAGCTTACAAAACTAACAACACTTTAGGGAAATATTTAAAAAATAATGAAACTAAAAATCATAAAAATAGAAAATCAGGGTTGTATAAACTAAAATGTAAAGATTGTCCGAAAACATACATTTGCCAAACAGGGAGACATTTGGGAAAAAGAATACAAGAACATTATAATAGTTACATAAAAGATAAAACAGATTCTAATTATTCCAACCATTTAAAAGAAAAACAACATAATTTTGGTTCAAATTTAAAAATATTACATACTGAAAATAAAGTCATAAAACTTAATGTATTAGAATCCATTGAAATAAATAAACTTAAAAATACCGATGTTTTACTGAATGACCAAATACCCCTTAACAATTCTCCTTTGTTAAATTTATTTCACTAATCCGCTATTACATGTATAAATAAATCTATAAAATAATTTATATAATCACTTTACTGACCATTTGGGTTTGTTCGTGCAAAAATATTTTCTTATTTGCTTTGATATTTTAGGAGTATTAAATTAAAAAACAAAAAGATCGTTTTGCACGCTTGGAAAAATTAAAATAAAAATCTTGGTAGATCTGTATTGTTCCAGCTATAGTATAATGCTAGAGGTCTAATAATTCTCTGACAATAAACAGGTTTTTCTTATTTTATACAGGGTGTTAAAAATTTGGTTACAAAAATGGCAAATATCAAATCAGTTTTTCTTAGTATTTTTAAATGGCACACCCTGTATTTTATTTCAATATTTAATGCAGAATTTAATTACAAACATATTTTGTTATAACGAACGTATTAAAATTCTCAATGGTTTTTTTCCGGAAAGGCGTCATCCAGATCCCCTAAGCTTGCTCGAGCGTTTTATCGAGACAGGGAGTGTGGACTATAAAAAGGAAAATAGAGCAAAACCGGCTACAAATGAGGAAAATCAACTAGCAGTTTTGTTAAGAGTTACTGAAAACCCAAACATAAGTCAGGCACGCGTGGGAGAAGAGGTTGAAGTTAGTGAAAGGTCAGTTGAGCAAATTTTAAAACTACATCGTTATCATGCATATCATATTCAGCTACACCAGGCTATGAGTGAAAATGACTTTCAGTGCAGGGTAGAATTTTGCGAGTCGCATCTTTCGTGAAATGGACTATCAACATTGTTGGCCGATAAATGTTTGGGGAGGAGTGATTGGTGATAATGTGATCGGTCCTTATTTTTTTGATGACCACTTACACCTGTATTACTTGCTAATTTACCACCAAATATGCTGGCACAAATGTGGTTCCAACAAGATGGACCTCCAGCCCATTATGCGCAACAGGTCATAGCAGAGTTAGATAATACGCACGGAAATCGCTGGATTAGAAGAGGAGGGCCAGTTCGATGGCCTCCGAGGTCGCCCGACTTAACCAAATTAGACTTTTTTCTGTGGGGGTATGTAAAAGATCTAGTTTATAAGGAACGGCCAACTACCGAGGAGAACATGCGGCAGAGAATAATTAACGCATTTGCGACAATTACACCAGCGATGCTGGGCAATGTGGATAGGAGCTTACAAGTAAGAATAAACAAATGTTTACAGAATTTTGAACATTTGTTAAAATGAATTGCTAATTGTTCCTGTTAAAGTCTGTAAAGTGATTAATAAACACCTACATATTGTTTTTCCATGGCTGTCTATGATATTTTCCCAATACTTTTTTAGTTTAATGAGGATATTTATGGTTTTTGGTAAATATCTCCAAAACCATTGAGAATTTTAATACATTCATTATAACAAAATATGCTTGTAATTAAATTCTGCATTAATTAATGAAATAAAATACAGGGTGTGCCATTTAAAAATACTAAGTAAAACTGATTTGAAAGTTGCCATTTTTGTAGCCAAATTTTGTACACCCTGTATAAAATAAGAAAAACCTGTTTATTGTCAGAGTATTACTAGACCTCTAGCATTACTGTTCACACTATTTAGCTGGAACAAAACAGATCTAACAAGATTTTTATTCTAATTTTTCCAATCGGTCGAAACGATCGTTTTATCTTGTTTTATTTATTGCTCCTAAAATATCGAAGCAAATAAAGAAACATTTTTGCACATAAGAGAGAACACCAAGAGGTACCTAGATGTGCCAAAAAATACAGGGTGCTTCATTTTAAAAAAATATATTTTATGGCGTCACACTTTTTTGGACCACCCTGCATATTTACAAATATTTTTAAAATATGCATCAACCCACATCCTACAATTTTTGTATTAAACTTTTTTTTGTACTGTTGTAAATAAGGACGTTATAGATGCACTAATGCAGGACCCCGTATAAGTGTCATAATGAATTTAAGACCAAATTCATTCAAGTCAAGTAAAAAGTATAAAATCAACTTATTGCAAGAACGAAGGGTTACCACAAAATGCGTCCAAGGTTCCCAAGTGTGAGAACCATATGGTTCCGGCCGGGGAGCTTTGTCAACCGGCAATTGCATTCCTGCCTTCCATTCACCGATAGCAGCAGGACTTTCACTTTGCCGCTGCATATGCTTACGTCATTTAAGCTGATTGCCTGTTGCAGGAAACACCCTTTAAATTGCTTAAGTTGTTTCAGAAATATACATGATTGGGCAAGAACAATAATACCGGTATAAGTAATGTACATATTATTATAGTTTTAAGAAAAATAATATGATTAGCAATGGAACGTTTTAAGTCAAACGTAAGCCCCTGATTTGGAAAGTGTGTAATAGGAATTAGATCATTTATATCAGTGGCGGACCTACGTGGGGGGGCTATAGCCCCTCTAGCCCCCCCCCCCCCCCCCATGACTACCATTAAAAATGGGGGTGAGGTAAGGTTGAATGGCTTAGCATCACCGACCTATAACTATGGATACGTATAACTTATGGGGTGAGCATTAAAAAGTTAAATTTTATGACTAAAAAAATGGGTTGGCGCGCATGGTTCTTAAAGGTTGCTCGTTGGATGTCTTGCGCACAATGCTGTCGCCGTCATATAGGCCAGTGTTCTTCAACCTTCTTGCACCTGCAGACTGGTGAAAATAGGATAAATATTTTACGGACAAACTGAAAGCTAAGACAAATGAAAACCAATATACTTGTAGATATTATTTTTTATTATAGAATATGTATGCAATTACATTTTTTAGTGAGATATCTGCTGCTGCTTCTTTGATATAAGAGTTGATATTCGAGGCTGCAGCGTTGTTTCTGAAAGATGAAGCATTGCATTAACATCTATTCTGTTTCTCTGTTTGGTTTTTATTACATACATGGATGAAAAAGTCTTGTCACATAAATAGGAAGTCGAAAAATTTACTAATAATTTGATAGCTTTATAACTCAAAGTTGGATATTCTTTTTCTAGCGATATCCAAAATTGAATAAATGAATGAATTTTATGTCTGGAGACCAGAGTGACATCAGATGACAACTCGATCAGCTTTTCTTTTTCATGAAGATCAAATGCACATGAGTTTATATCTTCCAAGAATGGATTATTAATCCATTTACGAGGTTCTTCATTTTCTGGTAAATACAAATTTTCAGCTAATGCTCTTAAATGTTTTATTATGTTAAATATGACTTTCAGCAGCAATCAAAAATTCATCCAAAAGAGAAAACATTTCTACATCTTCCTCTTGTAAGCGACTATTCCAAAGAGCTAGACTTGGTTTCATTAGAGAAGAACAGGCCGTCATAATTCGCAGTTACCTTTTTACCATTTCATAGCAGCGTCCATAATTTCTGCTGTGTTTTGTGAGAAAATAACTTCTTTAAACAGTATTTTTCTAATTCATAGTTTTATAACTATTTGGTAAGTAATACATTAATTTTTGATATTATATTGTTATTATACATTATATTTGTATAGTTTTGTGATTTACGATTTGACCGAAATTTTTCGCGGACCGGCAAGAAATTTCTACGGCCCGGTACCAGGCCGCGGACTGGCGGTTGAAGAACACTGATATAGGCAACCCCGCCGTATTGGTTCCCGTTTGGTTGTCAACCAATGACATGAATCAACGGCGACCGTCCAGAAGCGAAATCAGTCGTAGCGATGTAACGATATTAGAAGCGTCTAAATGTATCCGCCTAATAGAGGTGTCCGTCCATGGAAAATTTGTTATTAGGTAATATGTAAATGCAAAATTATTACTATGTATGTACAAATAAACATAACATAACAAAAATACACTAGTTTTAGTTAGGAGGCAGTACTAAATAATCTAACAACGTAGTTTCACGTTTTTGCGCTTTATACTTGCAATCTAGAAAATGTAATTCCAAGTCTGATAACAATTCCATTGCTGTAGAGTCACCTCTATTCTTTGCATACTCTTATAATTCCTTTACCATACTAATAGCTTGTTGATAATTGGTGACATTTGTTTGATTACTGCATTCAACATCTTCATCAGAGTTGTCAGATAGTGATGTGGTTTCAGTTTGGACTACATAAGTCGGTAGGAATGGGGTCACTATCATCTTCTAATAGCACATTGCTATCAATGTTAATGAACTCGCTCAAATCATTGTTATCAAATTACAAACGTCCACAACATCAATATTCTCTTTCAGACTCAAAACGCGACATTTTTGTGCCATTGTTTACGATTTTAACCTTACAACTCAGAAATAAACGGCGAACTGCTGTCGGAGAATCACACATACTTTCAGTCGGCGACGTCCTTTCGCTCTGCCACGCATACGCGATTGGTTGCCGGTCTGTCTTCAGAGAGTTTTTGCACCGTACTTATTCGTCTCCCAAATACTTTAAACATTTTATTAAAGAAGGGTTTTCGCACTGTATGAAAACAGCATGTCCGCGTCCGCCTAAAGGAGAGTCCGCCCACGAGAGGTTGATGTTCATGGAATTTCATATACCTAGTTCCGGAATATGAAAAAATGTCCGCTTAATAGAGATGTCCGCTTATTAGAGGTGTCCGTTATGAGGAGTTTCACTGTAGATTGTTTCTATCTCAGTAAACAAGGTCTTGATGTGCCAAATTATTGCCGTGTAATCATTTTCGTTAAGGGCGAAGTACGGTCCTGTTCGCCGGTTAAAGCAAATAATTTATCAGTCGACATTGCGCATGACGTCTGACGACCAGCTTTATTTACATGCGCGAGGCTACAAATTTGCAACTTTTGCGTTTAGAGTGTGGCTATCCATAGATATTATCAAAAAAATGTACAGTTTCATTGTTTTCTAGGGCTTCTCGGTTAATTTAAATTTGAAGTGAGATTGAAACAATATAAAAAATAAACTAATAAAGGAATAAGAAATATTTCAATTTTGTGGTAACGGTCGGAATAGCAAAATTGGTGTTAATTGGCGGTCGTGGTTAATTAACGTTGTAATGCGAACGAAGAGTCTGTAACAGCTCTGATAATGACGTGTGGGTTTGTTGCTAAGTTACAGTAACATCGTCAATTAGAGTAAAATTGGAAATGCGATTTTTAGATTTAATGTTAAGTATATGTAAAGATTGTTTCACGAAAAATGGATACGACTTAATGATTTCCTGGGTAGGTCCCATTGTGTCGACAAGAGCTTGGCAATAAACAAGTGAAGTATGAAGGGACGGACTAAGGAAAACAAGTAATGATATGATTATATTAATGTAATCAAATGAAATAACATTTTTTTTAAATATTACTAGTCATTTTTATTTACATTTATAATGTCATTCTATAGATAGTTCTGTTTCGCTATCGCTATCCTCATCAAAATTAATTATAATTGGATTAATTATACGATCCAGACTAATATACGAATTTTCTACAGTTATTACGTGACGGACTGAATTTTTCCAACTACCTGGGGGAATATCATTAAAGCATTTTCGTATTAATTCTACATCACTAGAACTTAAAGTCGGAGAAATATTTTCAGACCTAACCAGTGATTTTAACTGGTGCCACATATGCTCTATGGGGTTAAAAATGCAATAATAGGGTGGGAGCCGTAGCACTGTATGTCCAATTTCTTCTGCCAATGTGTCACAAACATATACTTTTTTATACAAAATGTCTTTAAAACTTCTAAAAGATCACTTTTTTTTATAACTTTCTTCATATATATCATTCGCCGCCATGTAGTTCTGAATCTCCAATTGGCGACTGTGATAGCTCGCATTGTCCGTTGACAAAAACTAACAAATTTTACCACAAAAAGATATTTAAACACAAATTAAGCAACCTAACCTACCTGATGTGCCTATAATTAATTATAATTATTACAATCCAGTCCTTTCTACATCATAATAACAAACGGTCATAAATAATGGGATGGCCACAGGTACTTTTACTGCAGTCATTAATTTATATCCACTTTTCGTGAAACAATCTTTACCCAATTTTTTTTATATATTCTTAAATGTATCCAAGATAAATGCCATATTAAATTTGTGTTTCGTTGAAGGGAAAAACGCAAGAGCCCGTTTTCGTATAGAATTGACCATGCTAATCATCATCCATCCGCATAGAAAAATGTTAGTGGCGTACCACTTTTTTTGTTAAACTATCAGGAAACATGATTGCAAGAACGCCACCAGTGAATCGATACATTAACAACTTTCCTAATTAAATTTTTTGGTTTTATATCCTATTAACACATACCAAAATTGAAAATAAGATATTATGCAGGGTGTAACAAATTCGTCATTCACTATAGAGATCTCGGGAACGGTAAGCGATACGAAGTCGGTTAAATTGGCCAAAGTTGCGTAACTATTTGCCCAATAATATGTCGCAAAAAAATCAATAATAAATACACATAATAAACTCCTGGACAAAATTAACACAACATCATAAATTTCCCATGTTTTTTATGCTATTTATTTTCTGGATTGATGATCCGATTTGAATGATTTTTTTTGCATTGTAGGTTGGTTCTTTGACAATGTCATAGTTTCCGCTGTTTATGATAAAAATTTAATTTTTGATTTATACTGGGTGTAATAAAAATGCTATGTTTTTTTCCGAAAATTCGTATCACCCTGTGGAGTATATTAGCAACCGAAACATATAGCAGTTGACATTAAACGGTAGGCCCATCTTTCCCAAACATTTCCTTTTTTGGTTTACTTCATTATCTCTGTTATTAAAGGAGATACACAGTTTTATAGCGTAACATGTTTTTATAGACTTTATTATTCAGCACATTCATTATTAAATGTTTTCAAGTAGGCAAACTGCTCTAAGAAACAGGAAGATCACTAGTACTAGACTAAAAAGTGAGCTTAGAACTGCTCGCCATCATACAATATCGTCTCGAACAGTCAAAAGACGTTTAAATGAGGTTGGTTTAAGCAACAGAAGACCGGCAAAGAAACAATTACTCACCAGAGAGCACAGAGTTATAAGATTGCGTTTTGCCAGAAATTATCAACTTTGGACTGTTAATTATTGGAAGACGGTTTTATTTTCTGATGAAACTAGAGTTAGTCTCAATTCTACTGATGGGCGTGAACGTGTTTGGCGAAGGGCAGGAGAGAGATATGCAAGTTGCAATATCTCTCGTAAAATCCCGTTTGGTGGACGCTCTGTAATGTTTTGGGGAGGAATATGTTTTAACGGACGCACAGAGTTAGTCCCTATACGTGTAAGATCAATGAACGTCGGGTTTGTTTTTTTTATCTAGAAAACATTGTAATTGAACATGTAATGCCATTTGTTCCTTCTTTGGGACCGAATAGTTTATTTATGCAGGATAATGCTCGTCCCCACTTGGCTAGACAAGTTATAGACTACATCAACTCTGTAGCTATTCCATTGATGGAATGGCCACCTCACAGTCCCGATTTAAATCCCATAGACCATTTATGGGACGCTCATAAAAGAAAGGTTCGAAGTCGCAATCCCGTACCGGTTAACCACAATCAATTGGTGGATGCATTCATTGCAGAATGGGAGTATATTCCCCAAGATACAATTAAACATTTAATTTCCAGTATGCCGAGGCGTATGAATGCAGTCATTCGAAGTAGAGGTGGGCATACACGCTATTAACGTTGTAAATCCATTAATTTTATTGTTTTTGATTTCTGTTCGTTTCCAAAAAAAAAATTTCTTTAATACACGTAATCTTAATATTGCAATTACTTTATTAAATAATAAAGTAACTCGTTAATTTTGTTTCCATTTATCAAAGCAAGCAGAAATTATAGAGTTATACAGATAACAAATAAAGTATTCGATATTAACACATCACTTGCAATGTCAGAAAAGGTCCATAGCCTACTTGAAAACATTTAACAATGAATGTGTTGAATAATAAAGTCTATAAAAACATGTTACGCTTTAAAACGGTGTATCTCCTTTAATAACCGAGATAATGAAGTAAACCCAAAAAGGGAATGTTGGGGAAAGATGGACCTACCGTATAATGTCAACTGCAATATGCTTCGGTTGCTAATATACTCCACAGGGTGATACGAATTTTTGGAACAAAACATAGCATTTTTAGTACACCCGGTATAAATCGATAATTAAATTTTTATCATAAACAGAGAAAACTATGACATTATCAAGAAACCAACCTACAATGCAAAAAAAAATCATTCAAATCGTATCATAAATTCAGAAAAAAAATAGCATAAAAAATATGGGAAATTTACGATGTTGCGTTAATTTTGTCCAGGAGTTTAGTTTGCACAAATGGATCGTAAAACTTTTAAGAGCATATATATGTGTTTTTTTCTGTCTTCCTTCCTTAGCAAGGCCAAGCAAGTAAAGAACAAATTATTTCATATTTTAACGATCGTAATAATTATTTCTATTATAATTTTACCGCGGTATTCACACTTAAGTATGCCACATACAGTTCCTACATTAAAATTTACATAAAATATTGAAAGTTCACTCGAGGGTATAACGAAAGCCCACTACCGAATTACCAATCGCTAAACAGGAGGCCCAATCACGTGATAAAAGTCAGACCAATGGTGAACGGACAATTTTCATAATTACGCAATAAATAATCGCCATTGCAAGTAACAGGTGTGTTTTATTCGAGAGTTTTCGCCGATAATTAACGGTTCTTTAAAGCGTAAACATATCGTATTAAAGTCATGAAATTTGGTACAGATATTTCATATTTTAAGCATAAATCCACATTGATCGAATAAACCTTCAAACGTTCTTTGAGATGTTCTCAATAGAGTGATTTTTGGGTTTTAAAGTTAACGCGAATGCTATCGAAAACACACTATTATTTCTACTGCTTGCACAAGAATATTCATTGGCGTATGAGCATGTACGCTCTTGGGAGGGAGTTGATTTTAATTACAGCGTAATTATTTAAATTAGTAGTTAATAAATTAACGTGGTTATGTTAAAGTAAATAAAGGAGGGGAAAGTAGTTATTAAAATTTCATATACACTGTGCAATATTTAACGCAAAACCAAAAATTTCAATTTCGATTCCTCAATTTTGATGTTATGTATTTTCGAAATTTGTTGATCGAATTAATTGATTATTTTTCCTAATTGTAGGTTATTTCTTAATAATATGTAGTGCAACCTTTCTTGTTTTGGTTAAAAACGGACATTTTCCATGTGGATATTTTTTCCACATATATATAAACAGTATATTGCTAATACCATGTGCAATTATAGTGAGTTTGCGCAGTTCGAATGTTTCCTTCTGAAAGTAAACATTCGACAGGACCGGATTTCGACTGTTTTTAATGTAAATTTCACTGGTTAGTTAGGATAAATATTGCAATCAAAATTTCGATTAGTTCGATTTAAGGCAGCGTTCCAGGCATACGATTTCTGTCGATATGATGATCCGACGGTGCCCTGATTGGTGTAAACTTTTGGTGCCGAATTCCGTCCGAATATTTGTAACAATCGACACAATGAGCTTTATTTAACTTTCATTCGACGTCGTATGTTTCTAAACCAAAAATTAAGCATGAACGGATATATTGACTATTTTGGGAATTATTATCAACTACTAATGCACCAAATTAAAAATACATTAATTTTAAGGTTAGGTAGTGACCACATATATATTATATTGTATACGAGTGACACTCTCTTCTTCTTTTTTACAAGCTTTTTAGTGAAATTCGGTTCGATCGGATAATGTGATAAGCAAAATATTTTCGGATATAAAATATGTAGATATTTGAAATAATTTATACCTGGTATTGATCCACGACTTTTGCAAAAATGCACCATGCACTTGTGTCCTTTCATCTTAAAGAAAACAAGCCACTAACCTACCAAACAGCGAATCGAATCACCATGTACAAATTAAAAACTCCTTTACAAAAATTGTTGTTGAAAGTTTATTAAGCACTAATATACCGACAACAATGTGGATGAACCACTTCTTATTCTGTAATTTGAAGAAGCATCCAGAACCAAAGATGGGGACGAATAACAACGAACAAATAATCTCGGGCCGGCTCTGGCGCGATCGATAAAATTTCCACCCTACTGCGCAAACTCAATAGGTCCGCGCCATCTCCCATAGCGGATACACTTTTTGTATTCTGAAACGTTCGTATAGGCAATATACTGTTTATATATATGTGATTTTTTCTGATTAGCCTGGTCATTTCCACATGAAATCGTTGTGTAGGTTTGGAGATTAGATGCATATGCCACGCTGTAAATATATAGTGACACTTTTACATCCTTTTCTGCCCCTGTTACAGGTAATCTTTATTGCATTTCGTACAAATTTTATATAAAAATTGACATAAGAGGGCACAGTGATAAGTACCCGCAATTGACGAAAGAGGGCGCCGTAGTATCAAATAAATCTGCATTGTCATTACCGACATTTATTCTTCAAACAACTACCGCAAAAATCTGAGCCGAATCCAAAAAGAAATTTAATTTTTTACAGTCGTGTGTGTAAAGCAAACAGCTTCTGCTAATTTTCAATTATGGAAGAGATTCAACATCGATCAGTGATTAGATTTATGTGAATTCGGGAATTTCTAAAGACCAGTACCTAACGTGCTGGGTTGCAACGGTTCCATTTGTTGAAAATGTACTTTCATCAGAAAACATGATAAATTTATAAAAATCAACATTTCCACTTAAAATGTTGTCTCCTATCCACAGGCAAAAATCAAGTCGTTTCGCGTCGTCTCCCGCTTCCAATCTTTGATTAAAGTGCGGCTTATACGGATACAATTTATTTGCTTTAAGATTCTTCTGAATGAATTTAACTTTTTTCACAACTTCCAACCGAGTAACACGACGAAGGGACGTCATAGCATTTTCTTCAACAGAATGAAGAACTAAGACTGTAGCAGCATCATCATGGTCGTATTTCTTCTTTTTTTTTGAGATCCAAAACCGAACCAGTTCTCTTGAACTTTTTTATTAACTTGCAGATTGCCATCCTAGTTATTGGGATTCCTACAAAGTTCTCGGTAAATTGTTCCATGATGTAGCGGTATGAAACTTGGCCATCCCCATAAGATTGTATTATAAAAACTCTTTGTTCAGCAGATAGCATTTCTACTTAAATAATAACTTCATTAAATAAGGACATTAACAACAAGTACCTATCACCTTAAGTGTCATTATTATTTAACCTTGTTCACCAGTCAGAGGTGTGCCAGAGAATTCTTTTTGGGAAATAAACATTTTAATGAATTGTTCTACTTCGATTTGTAGAAAACACATTCATTAAGAGTGACTTTTTTCGTTTCATTCAAAATAAAGTATGTTTACTCTTAAGCAATATAATATTTTTGCAGTTTTTACCCACCCTGTATAAAAAAATTGAAGTTTCTTATGATGAATCGTATTTTCTAGACAAGCAAAAACGTTTATTAAGAGTGACTTTTTTTCGTATCTAATTTTTAGTCCATTTGTCCTCTGGTAAACACCATCCGTGGACATACTGTATATATTAAATGTTATAATTATTTGTCAAAAATAATTATTTATTTATATTATTCAAAAATAAAATTAATTCTGCCAAGAAAAAAATGTGTTTTCTTGTCAAACACGGGTACTTAACGCTGTGCCCTCGTAAAGTCCACTGGCTGCGCTTGTAATCCCCGCTCCATCTAACTCTCATATTTATTAACTATTAGTCCACAACCGAAAATATCAATTAAGTTTTTATGCGGCAACCTTTATAATAAGTGTAATATATCATTTAAAATTTACACCCACCAATTTTTATTACCAGGTACAGTTATGGGCAAGTATACATAATTTTCTATAAGTTATCACCTACAGAGAAGCAATTATGAATGCATTAACACCATTCAATTATTCTCTAAAAAGAATGATATGGTGCCTGTTTTTATTGCCATGATTTTTTTATTATTCATGTGCTTAATTTACCTATGGCTTAAGGCTTGAAACGATTCAGCAGTGGCGTGCGTATTATAAGGAGCAATTGGAAAGTGTCCTACTCGAAAATGGTTATTTAGTGACGGCTGAAGAGTAGTTTTTCATAGTCTGCTAAATAAAATTAACAATCTTGAGAGTATATTCTCTGAGAAAATTCTTACAACTATTAGAAAAGCTGTATAAGGTGTTACAAATTCGGCCTTCACCATTGTGATTTTGAAAACGGTATACAAAGTCGGTTAAATTGGAGTAAAGTTGCGTAATTCGAAGAGATGTCCAAAATAAATTACACTTTCTCATTGCTACTTTTTATTCTCCGCAAGATGGCACTAACAGATCTTTTATGCGACGTTTCGTCTTTGGGTCACCATCATCACCTTAACTTTATTAAATACAGGCCTGAATTTTCTTGCTTAAATTATGAAAGAGGACTAAAATCTATGTTCAGTGGTATACAACACTTAAAGTCGGTTCGTTTTATGAAGTCCGATATCGGATTTAATCATTAAAGCACTTTCAATAGTAAGACGGTTAAGTTAACAATCCCTTAGCTATACTTGATCGTACCGAACATTCCACTGGTTCACTGTAGTCGGCTGGGCAAAATCAACGGTTCCAAACAAAAGCATCTTAGGACCAAAACAAAAGCATCTTAGAATTATATACCGCGATAAATATTTGTATCTTCTTTATTTTTATTTTAAATAAGTAGTTATGCTTTTTGCTTTTAGTTTGTTTCTCATTGTGTGTTGATTAAAATCAGTTATAAAGCAAAGTTATGGAAAATGTTCAGTAAGGTGACACAACGCCTAGAAGGTGTTTATCTCCAGGTGAACGCCATTTGGTATTAAAAGTGGAACGTTATTTTATGTAAGAAAAAGATAACTCGGGCCCTTTAGTGTCTGTTTTGGCAGTGAAAAACGAACGTCTGATGCTTGCGGTATTTCAGATAAGACCTTAAAAAGACTTCGAAAAAAGAGTGAAGAGGAAATGGACAGACCATATAAAAGGGTTCGACTCCATTCTAAAACCTTTGATTTATCGCAAGGGATGAAACTATCGATATTAGGATTTGTTTATTATTATTTATGATATGTATAAAGCCAAGGAATATGTTACCTTCAAAGCTATTCTTGAAAAGATAAAGAAGAAATAATTTTGTGATATTGGAAATACCAGTTTGTCCATCATTTTAAAAGATCTGGGCTTCAAATACAAAAAAATCGAACAACAGAAAAGTGCTTTGCGAGCTGTCCCATAATGTTTCAAAAAGATGGCAATTTTTAAGGGAATATTTAGGAAACAAAAAATCGGAATTGTCAAGGCAAGTTGTTTTTCTTGACGAAACATGGATATATGCAAACGGAACTTCAACAAAATCGTATTGGCAGGATAATTCGAAACATTGCTATTCCAGTACCCGTGCCAGTAATGGAAAAAGATATATAATAATACATGCTGGCAATGAAGAAGGGTTTGTTTTAAATGACAGTGCCATATTTTCATCAACAAAAAAACTGAGGATTATCACGGCAATATGGATGCTGAAATTTTTTAGTATTGGTTCGAGGAAACACTTTTAAAAAGTTTAGAAAACCCTTCATTAATTGTTTCAGACAATGCCAATATTTATTGTTTGAGAGCCACCGACTACCCTGCTTAAGAGGTTTTATTGCGTAGCGGACTTCATATACCGTACCGACTTTACTAGTTTTCCGACGTTTTATTCCTTAAATTGGGCATCTTGATTAAAATACCCCTAGTACGTCCCTGTAATTTACTTTTTTTTTACATGTGCGCCGAAAGTGCCTCTTTTCATCCATGTTCTCTTCACCGAAAGTGGCGTTTTCCAAGAGAGCGGGCGGGAAAGATTTTACCCGCCCGCTTCGAGTCACCATGTGCTCATAAATAAATAAAACAAGAATTGTCGGTGCGGGATTTGAACCCACGACCCTCAGATCGCCAGGCGGACACTGTACCCACCGAGCCATACTACAAGCGATAATAAATAGCGGATTATATATAAATTAAATTGGCAGTTAATTTTTCACAAAGATGTTTTAGAAAAATGTCTGAAGAATTTCTTTATTTATATGGCCTCAAAGACTCGGGCATTTGTAAAAAAATAGATAAAACCAGAGATGCCGAGTACGGAATTTGAACTCGCGACTCTCAGATCACAAGGCGTACGTTATACCACTAGGCCACCGAGCATATTTGTCAAAAATAATAAATAGATATTTACGTTCTCCATGCGCGAGTGTTTTCATGTCATGTAGACAGGAAAACGTGAAGAATTTCTTTATTTATTTGGCATCAAAGCTTCGGAGCACTTGTAAAAGAAAATACGGTACATATCGCGGGCCGTCGCGTCGGAGGCTTTTCCGGACTCGTGCATCTCGTCCGTAAAAGCCTCTTTTCGGCCCTTGATACGTAATGTACTATTGTTGTATAATTCGATATAATTTGAAAATGTAAAACTAATGCATCTTAAAATTCTTAAGATAGTGCTGGCTTTAAGAGTAAATTTTTATTACTTTAAAATTACTTTTTAAAATAAATTACTTACGCTAAGTAGAAATTTGATACAACTATTAATTTGAAATTAAAAAAATTAGTTTGAAATTTAAAGGAACAGTAATAATACGTAATAACAATTAAAGACGGAATTAATATAAAAATCTTCGGTTTCTTCCCAACAATAGTAAGTTACAGGAACATTATAGGGGTACTTTAATGAATATGGTAAATTTAAGGAAGAGAGCGTCGGAAAACCAGTAAATGTTGTATACCACTGAACGTAGATTTCAATCCTCTTTCATAATTTACACAAAGAAATCCAGGTCAGTATTTAAAAAAGTTGATGATGGTGACCTAAAGATGAAACGTCGTATGAAAGATCTGATGATGCCATCTTGTGGAGAATAAAAAGAAACAGTGAGAAGTGAAATTTATTTTTGCTTAACAAACCCGAACAAACCCTCTATATTAATACATTTTTTGATTCTACGCAAGATTCTAAACATTCATATACCATATATTAAGCCTAAGCCTAAGCATGTTAACATATTAAGGTTTTATGTCTAAAATGACGTTTTCAGAACTTAAATAAATTTTTAAATTTTCCTCTGCGGAAGCGTGTATTATTTAATTTGAGTTGGATTTCTTGTTGAAAACGACCTGCTTTAATAGATTTTTTATAATATTTTTAAACTATTAATATTCAAACAATAAGATTAAAAATGAATTTAAAAACTGCAAAAAATCTACATTTTCAAATGGGAACCCCAGAATTTTAGAATCATTTTCTATTTAAGATTAAAAATAAGGGTAAATTTGTATAAGGTCTATTCCGAAAATTTGAAGTATTTCGAATTTAATATTTTTATATGGCGATTTTACTACAGATTTTACTTCAGTCAAATGCTAAACAAATAAATTTGTTGCATGTTTTTGTCATTACTGTGTCACATTCTCCATAAATAATAAATACCTATAAATAATCTTCGTTTGTATAATTTAAGCGCCCTAGCATGATTATTAATTATTTTCAAATCATAAGTGATAGCTTCATACATCCTAAAAATATATCCGATATATATCGGCAAAATTTTGCCGATGCCGATTATCGGTAAAATTTTCCGATATATAAAAAAATAAAATTTTTAAAAGTAAAAAGTCTATACTTTTCAGGTGGTGATATTAATACCAAATACGGTACAAATATGGAAAAATTATTATTTTCCAGACCACCCGATAATACCTTATACAATAAAGGCGTATTTAGTCTACACAGTAGCACTTAAAATACTATTTCAGATTGAATTGTACTACCAAGAAAAGGAAGCCTTTTCCATTGATAGGATGTAACCACCTGCAGACCGGTTTCGAGCTCTTTTGTTCTCGGCAGTACAAGGTAGGTGTACATACCTGTCACCAGAGAAGCCTCGAATACTTCACGCTGTATTATCCTCGGTAGTCGAGAAGATACAGCGCGTCGCGCCATCTCTCGCTTCCTTTTCTTGGTAGTACCATTCAATCTGAAATAGTATTTTAAGTGCTACTGTGTAGACTAAATACGCCCTTATTGTATAAGATATTATCGGGTGGTCTGGAAAATAATAATTTTTCAATATGGGCGTTTTTCTAAAATCAAAATTTATCGAGTTTTTCACTTTAGACGTTTTTAACATTCAACAACTCATGAATCAAAAACAATTCGGCAACATCGATACTGGATTCTAAAAAGGCTTTAAAAACGGCACATTTTCTCTAATTTAATCAACTTCATAGGATTTACCATTCAAACAATACCCAGAGTGATCAATTAAATAGGTTCCACCCGATATATCTATATAAATCTTTATGGACCTATTAAATTACATGCATACTAGCCACAATTTGAGTGATTCATATTTACCAAAGATCCCAACGAAATAGATATTAGACAATGATATGGGTATAAATAAAGATATAGCACGTGGTCTGCTCCACTTCCAGAAAAATATTTTCTAAACTGTATAGATAAAACACCCTGTACACTTTAATCCACAAAATCCCTATCCTAATTATAGTTGGTACAATAAGAAAGTAAAAATGACTCTACAAGATGGTAGCAGACAGCCGCGGCTTCGCAAATAAATATAATTAGAATTTATGAGAAACCGGTGGCCGTCTCTTCTGTTTATTTACTACTACCTATATACTTAAGTAAATCGCGTTACTCGTAAATCTAGTCTACACAAGCAGGATCGTACCGAATTTTTCCAGTGTTTATCGGTAAAGTAACGTCAAACAAAACTCAAATCAGTCAAAATTGTCCGATTCGACTCATTTTTAGGTAATTCTCTGTAGAGGCCAATTCAGCACTGAACCGAGCTGACCAGATACTATTCAAAGACATGGTATAAATAACTAAACAGGTCTGGTGTCTGGTGTCTTTATTTGCCTCTAAGTTAGGACTAGGTCCTCTTGCTTTTATTACATTAAAATGTGTATAAACTTATAAATATAACGGGGGTTTTTTTCTCGGGGTGGTGTGGTGGGGGGCGATTACTCTATGGCTGGTGGTGGTGGGTCGCTAGGTCAGATGGGTTTTCCTGATTCTTCTGTTTATGTGTCTGAATGCTTGTCTTACTTTATGATTTGGATGAGTCACCATGGTTGCTATGAATTTGACGGATGTTTTGTTCAGAGGCTGGGTTAGGGTTTCTGTCTTCAGATCCCTATGAATTTGAGTATTCCTCATGAACCAGGGGGCTTCGGTGATGATCCTTAATATTTTATTTTGAATGGCTTGCAATTTTGTTCTCCTGGTTTCTGTGAGTTGGATCCAAGCGGGGCTGGCGTAGGTGAGTGTTGGTCTTATGATTGTCTTGAATACTGTAAGTTTGTTTTTTTAAGGACATCTTTCTGTTTATCAGGAGTGGGTAGTCTGCTGATGGCGTAGTTGGTCTTTTGGTGGCGGCTTGGACTTGGTTTTCCCAATTTAGCTTTCTGTCAAATACCAGCCCTAGATATTTGACTGATGGGAGCCAACTTATGCGGGTGTTCCTTATAGTTAGCTGGTGTGCCTCAGGGGGCGGGGTTTGGAGTTGAAAATGATTGCCTGTGTTTTTCCTGGGTTTAATTTGATCCTCCATTTATCTGTCCAGTTTAACAGTTTATTCAGATGCTTCTGGAGTCTCCGATAAATTAAGCTTGGGTCTCTGCTTTCCGCTGTTATGGTGGTGTCGTCTGCGTATAAGCCTATTTCAGTGTGGGGGTCTTCTGGCATATCTGCTATGAAGATTTTAAATAGCTCTGGTGATAGTGGTGAGCCCTGTGGGACTCCGCTTTTCATCTGTCTTGTGGTGGATAGTGCGTCATCTATTTTCACCTTGAATGTTCTATCCTTAATAAATGATGCTATGATTTTGGTAAGATGTGGGGGAAATCAGAATTTTATTCACTTTAATATGAGCCCTTCGTGCCAGACTTTGTCGAAGGCATTGGATACATCTAGCATGATGGCTCCAAGGCGCTAAACAGGTAAAAAGCCCTGGTTTTTATTACATTTCGTTACGAAATATTTCGGTGGATTGGAATGGAAAAGTTAGTCGTTGGTCATTTGGTCACATGTGTGGTTTTTACTGTAGTACAAGTGCGTGGTTAAAAATGGACGATATTAGTAGATTCATTTGTACAGGGTGATCACGTATTATGTCCCCCCCATCTTAATAATCTGCCGCCGAAAAACTCCGTTCAAATCGAAAAGGTTGGATACCGACGAAATTTCGTCAATGAAAAGTTATTCCGCTTGACGTATGTATGTCATTATTAAGTGACACGGGTTATCGGTTCTTTGTTTCCATAGCAATCACGATTTTCCACAATAATAATCTGCCGCCGAAAAACTCCGTTCAAATCCAAAAGGTTGGATACCGACGAAATTTCGTCAACGAAAAGTTATTCCGCTTGACCTGTGTCATTATTAAGTAACACGAGTTATCAATTCTTTGTTTCCATAGCAATCACGATTTTCCACAATAATAATCTGCCGCCGAAAAACTCCGTTCAAATCCAAAAGGTTGGATATCGACGAAATTTCGTCAACGAAAAGTTATTCCGTTTGACGTGTGTCATTATTAAGTGACACGGGTTATCGGTTCTATATTTCCATAGCAATCACGATTTTCCATAATAATAATTTGCCGCCGAAAAACTCCGTTCAAATCCAAAAGGTTGGATACCGACGAAATTTCGTCAACGGAAAGATATTCCGTTTGACGTGTGTCATTATTAAGTGACACGGGTTATCGGTTCTTTATTTCCATAGCAATCACGATTTTCCATAATAATAATTTGCCGCCGAAAAACTCCGTTCAAATCCAAAAGGTTGGATAATGAAAAGTTATTCCGCTTGACGTGTGTCATTATTAAGTGACACGGGTTATCGGTTCTTTGCTACCTAATTAACACCCTGTATATAACTATAATATAAAAGTACAACACTGCCACTGCGTTCAAATAAGCAGTCACATATCACGATGCTGATGCATCTGCATCTCGTAATTACCAGTGTCGTGGAAAATTTAATTGATTCGAGCAGTCATGGGCGTACACCGTGACCTTAACTCTGTTTTTTTGCTGTAATGGTCATATAAGGAGCCGCTAAATTGAGACAGTATAGGTAGTATAATGTAATGATTACCGATCAGATCACACACGTGTCGTATATATACTCACTTATTTTTAACCTTTCTTTAAAAGAATATTATTAGTCACTTAAGTGGCTTTATGTTAAAATTACTACCTGACTGTTTAATACTGAACTGAAAATCTTACGCTTGATCGGCTGTAATAGTGCTGTTACCAGAGTCAGTACTATAGTACCAGATTTAGTACTTTTTCGCGATATTTTTTAGTACCGTTGGACCCAAATCTAATACTTTTTGAAAATGATGGATGAAATCATATAACATACCTTGTACAATTCTCACTCACTTACACTAAATTTGGTAACATTTTGTCTTTTTGCTTGTTGTTGAGTGGACGTGAACTAACTATTTAGCAGTAAGGTAGGTTATTATTTAAATAGAATAAAATAAAAGGTCAGAATTTCTCTTTGGGTTTGCGCAACCCCTCAAACAGCCAACCCCCCCCTCAGAGGGGTTAACGCGCTTCAAGAGGTTTCCCTGCAGAGAAACACACTTTCCCCCCGTATTCGAGGATGCTGAGTACGGTGGTGGCGACCAATACTCGCCCCTAAAAGGGGTGAATTTTTTTTCAAGTATCAGCGGCAAATATATATTTCCCACACAGAAACACACTTTCCCCCCGTTTTCGAGGATGCTGAGCACGGTGGTGGTGTTGGATATCACGGCCGACCCCTTCCAACCCCTCCATCGACTAATACTGGCCCCCATTATGGAACGACATTACCTTTTAATAAAAAAAAAAATATCGAAAAAAATGTTTAATTATTTTTTTTTAATTACTCTTCCTGTTTTATGATTTTTTATTTAATTGAAATTTTAAAAAAAATTTAACTTGGAAAATTTTCTAAAAAATTAAAAATAAACTGACCACGCCTTGGCGCTCTTTCGCGCAAACTATTTGAATATATTTTTCAGTTGGACCGGAATGAGAGAGAGAGAGAGAACAAACCCAATATATATTTGCCGCTGATACTTGAAAAAAAAATCACCCCTTCCAGGGGCGAGTATTGGCCGGTAAAGGGGTTGGAAGAGGTCGGACGGGATATCCAACACCACCACCGTGCTCAGCATCCTCGAAAACGGGGGGAAAGTGTGTTTCTCTGTAGGGAAACCTCTTTAAGCGCGTTTAACCCCTCAGGGAGGTGGTTTTTTGGCCATTTTGAGGGGTTGCGCAACCCCAAAGAGAAATTCTGACGCCGCCATCGTGTTCAGCATCCTCGAAAACGGGGGAGGGAGGTAATCTTGTTCCAGCTGAAAATATTTCGATGTTCGTCCGACTCACAGACGCCACGCCACTATGATGTAATTATACACATAGATTCAAAAGTTTTGCAACACTCTGATTTTGGCATGTTAAGATAATTTCAGGAATGCATTTTTTTTCTAAATGTTTATTTATGTTTATCAGTTAAAACGAAACCGCTCTTTGTATCAAAAAAAAATATTATCAAGACATTTGTTTAAGATAACATTTTCAGTGTTGTATTTTGTTGGCGCTGGCCAGTTAAATTTTTCGGTCCAGTGTGTAAAAATGAATCGCCGAGTAATATCTGAAATTGATCGCGTAAGAATAGTAGCTTACGTTGAAGAAGGTCATTCACAAAGAATTATTGCTGAAAGAATAGGGGTTTTTCAAAGTGACGTCTCTTTGGAATCGCTATCTAGAGACCAATTCTGTGCGAGACAGACCTTGAAGTCGTAGAAGGCGTGTTACTAACGAACCGCTATATTACGTTAACAATTCGGAGAAATCGTACTATGCCAGTCCCACAACTTCAGATGATGCAATTGGAGTTCGCGTATCCGTCTCTACACTAAGAAGACGAATTCTTGAATCCGGTTTAAGATGTCGGCCACCCGTAAGGGTTCCTAACTACAATATGACCACCGAGTTCGTCGACTGCAGTGGGCTGAAACGCACGTTCGCTTACCCGAAGAATTTTGGAATTCTATTTTCCGACGAGGCCAGGATTTGTCTGGTAAACGATAGTCGCCGGATTAGTGTTTGGAGAGAACCAACAAGAGAAGAGCTGCTCAACTTGCCTATGCTCGCCCCTTGCCTCCATTCGTGGGAGGAAGCACAATGTTTTGGGCAGGTATTATGACTGACGGGCGTACTGAGTTAGTCCACGTTCAAGAAGCAATGATTGGCGACAGGTACATTAGGGATATTCTACATCTTTATGTTAGAACGTGGAGAGGGGTTGTTGATAACAATTTTGTATTTATGAACGACAATGCCCGGCCCCGGTGAGGGAATCAATCGCTTGGAGTGGCCTGCTTTGTCCCCTAACATGACCATGCTTGGGACATGCTCTCTAGGGCAGTTGGCGTTAGAAGGAGCCCCCCTAGAACTATCCAGGAGCTTGTCGTCGCTGACACCGAGGAATGGCAGGATATTCCACAAGAACGGATTGCTAGCTTGCATTGAGGCCAGAGGAGGAAATACACTTTATTAGAAGCTATATTTTTTAAAATTTCACAAATTATACAATATAAGTTTTACTTCTGTTAATTTTTTTTCGGAAAGTTTAAAATAAAAAATTTTAAAACTCATTGATTTTTATTTTAAACTTATCAATGAACTAATATTCAGTCTATTTTCACCATGACGTAATTACATATTCGAGAATCAAAGTGATGCAAAACTTTTGAATCTATATTGTGTATTATTGTAAATATTTCTAAGGTTCAGTTTTAAAATTAATCATATTATTGTTTTTTTATATGAATAATTTCTTTAATGTTGCGTTTTTTGTAATTTGTTTCGTAATCTAAGACTTGAACTTCGTCAAAATTAAAATTGTGAAGGTAATCTAATGAGTGTTTCGATAGGGCAGTTTAGGATTGATTCATATGGCGTAAACTGGTTTAATGTTCTTTAATTCTATTTTTGAGATATTGTTTTGTTTAGCCAATGTTAGCTTTAGGGCAATCGGAATTTGGCTCTATGGGATTTAATTTTGGCTCTTTGGGTTTTAATTTATTGAAAATTTTTTTTTGTCTGGTTATACGGTTTTTCTGCTATGATTATGTTATGTGGTTTAAGTACCATTTTTATTTTATTATTTATTTCAGGAATATGCAGAAGAGAGATATATTTTTGTTCTTTAACATTATTTGGTTTATGGGTTGTATTGTTGTAAATTTTATTTATTCTATTTTTAATCAGTGGTTCAGTGAATTTTTTGGGATAATTATTTATTTTTAGTACCTATCTAATTTTATTAAGGTTGTGTGGTCTATTTTCAGTGTGTGATTGACTAGCGAATGAACAAAACTTTTTTTATATTTACTTGGAGTAGGAGATTCCAAATTTAGATATCTGCCAGACCAGCGTTTCGCATACCAGTTTGTCCTGATGTTGCACACTAAGAAAATACGATGTACTTTTTCGTAATATACAATGCAGAAAAAATTGTAAATATTTTTCATACAATTGTAGTCGTTTTTTGTAAACGCTAATGCAAATTATCTTTATTTGATTGTGTAATGCGCCTTATATGTAATTATTGAATTCTTATGTTTAAAAAGTATAAATCAATTAGTATTTTTACTGCAAAAATATTAGAATATTTATTAAACAGTTGTGTGGAATTTTAAAACATAGCCAGATATTTTTTTTGTACAATTGTCCATATTTTATTATAAATATCTAGACGCTCTTTTTTATTGCACAAGATTATGCATATTAGGGTGCTTCTATAATAAAATAAATATATTTTACTGTTCAGTTTTTATGCACAATTGTTTCTTTAAAAAATACTTGTATAGGTACTATAGTAGATATGTTTCCTCTTCTTTCTCAATTATTAAGATTCTGCTCGCTTTGTCCTTGTTGCTTAGTTTGTCGTGTCGTAGATTGCTACAATAATTATTAAAAGTGAAGCCGGTCCCGCTCATGGTATAAGTAACAATAGGTATGATATCTAACCGTCCCAATTTCGTCTGCCGTGCGCATGGAGAGTAAGTTTTAAATCTCTTATGGAAGTTTACATTGCTGTCATCTTTTTTAACTCTTTTTTGAATGTATTAAAACGTTTTAAGCATGTAATGATATATGAAATGAAAGAATAATATATGACGAGTATTTACGTATATTAATTTCATAGAAATATAACCCACAAATACCACTAAAAAAAGAAAAGATATTAGACAAATTCTTCGCGCCATTTAAGCCGGCGACGATAGCCGAAGCGTGTTGCCAGACTTTTACAATTGTAATAGATCCACTACTATTTAACATTCTTGTTGTGGGGCTCCCCATATGAAATTTATGTTCAATCTGGAGGTGGTCCCCCATCTAATAGGAAAGTAACGACCTTTTTTTCGTACTATTATTACTCTGACGCCGTTTTAATTAAAAGTTTTTACGTTTAGTGGTATGTGAAATGAAAGAATAATATCATGGTATTTAGGAATATTTATTTCATGAACATACAACAAAGATTAAAGCTAAAATACGACCTAATTATCTTTCCGCTTACACAACTGTATCCATTTTAATTGTTTGTTTTTATCTTTAGGAAAGCGGAAAAACCTTATATTTCTATTAAATGTCTTTGCCTGGTTATCCATATCACAACCGAACATAGCGCACCTCATTTTATGAAAATTCAGATATTTTTTTTAATAAACACAAGACTATAAGAAAACGTTCTGGTAAACTTACAAAATGTCCACCAAAAACTACGGCAACCATGCAGCAGTGTTGCCAGAAATCCGTGATCGAAAGAAATAGAGTGCCGGTTCGAAACCTAGGAATAGTAAAAAACGGTGTCAGAGTAAAAAGAGTACGAAAAAAAAGGGTCGTTACTTTCCTATTAGATGAAATTTATGTTCAATCTGGAGGTGGTCCCTCCAGATTGAACATAAATTTCATATGGGGGGGGAGCCCCACAACAAGAATCTTAAATAGTAGTGGATCTATTACAATTGTAAAAGTCTGGCAACACTGTTTCAAAGCCAGCAGTGGTCGGCGAGCAGCTTTCGGCATGCTTCGGCTATCGTCGCCGGTACCATGGCCGGCCATATGGCCGGCTTAAATGGCGCGAAGAATTTGTCTAATATCTTTTCTTTTTTTAGTGGTATTTGTGGGTTATATTTCTATGAAATTAATATACGTAAATACTCGTCATATATTATTCTTTCATTTCATATATCATTACATGCTTAAAACGTTTTAATACATTCAAAAAAGAGTTAAAAAAGATGACAGCAATGTAAACTTCCATAAGAGATTTAAAACTTACTCGCCAAGCCACGTGATCATCTGCGTGCAATCATACCTATTGTTACTTATACCATGGGTCCCGCTTGTCTCTGTCTGCACTAGTCTTTAGACAAGTGTATTATTAGTAAAGAATATTTTTTGGTGTTGAGTGTGAGGTATGAGAAATGGATGATTTTGTTCAAAATATATTGAAGGAGTGGGATTTGGGAGATTTAGTTCCAAAATTTAAAGGTAGGCATTAATTTCTTATTAATTAAATCAATACCTAGGTACTTACTTATAGTATAAACCGGGATAAACTAAATAATTTTGTAAAAAACTTTATAATGTGTGACAAGATTTTCCACCGCAGTTGATTTAAAAAAAAATGCTAATAAGAATTACATTTGTGGTTCTTAAATCGTTATTTGTTTAATACAGTAATATGTAGCCTGTCTAAGAAATCAATTTACTATAGGTTCTTGTAAAATAATGCTATTTTTTGTATTGGTTTTAGAGCAGTATATAACGGAAGAAATTTTTAAAACATTATCATCAGATGATATTAAGGAACTAATTCCTATTCTGGGATTAAGAAAGAGATTCACCCTCAAATATGAGGAGCATTATAACGTGTTACAAAAGGTAAAATACTTATTTAACCTGTGTAACTTCATTAAATTTATACAGAAAAATAACCTGTTCAGATAACAGGGGAATAAATTTAAAAAAAGTTATCGCATTCTATTGCCTTATAATTTCTTAGAACTATTTTTAAGTTTTATTTTTTAACATGCAGGCCCTTACGCAACCGATTATAATAGAAGAAGTTATGGAAAATAATGTGCCTTCACCGTCAGTAAGTTATAGTACAGACGATCGTGAAAGCAGTGATACTGAAAGACATGATGTTCAACCTATGTATTGTTATAGCCAAAAGGCGACAATAGGGCTTCCATATATATAATTCAACCCGTTCCAGACACCACAAATGTATGTAGCTTGTTATCGGTTCTTTTTATTGCTTGACATAATTGATACCTTTAAAATTATAAAAATAATATTTTTTATACTCACTGTTTCAAGAGCTTATTTTACTGATCAGTCTAAGCTGTACTTAGATATTAAATAATCTGGAAATTAAAGTAATTAAAACTTATTTGCAATTTTAGAGTGTAAAGGAGTTACTGGATGCCTCAGAAGAAGGCCATCTAATTTATAATTCGTATGGGCCTACAAAAAGGTTTTTACGGGGAGAATTAGCTAGGCTTGTAGTAAAAAATGAACTGCAAAAAGTTGCAGATAAAACGTAAGTATAAGAGGCACAAGTTGTAAGCCTCTTTCTTACTTTACTGGGATAAAGTTTAATATTCAACTTTTGATGAAAATTATAATTTTTGGATTTATTTTTAAATTGGTACCAACAGCTATTGCAATTTGCAAGTTGCAGTAAATCAGATATTAAATTTTTTTGTTTTAAACTCTTGCATATTATTAAACATTTTGTGAATAATAAAATATAGGCACATAAAACAATTCGAACACAAAATAACAAAACAGATTTGCTTGGCATGTGCAATATCCTGTAAGGCGTTTTAAAATATTGTAGAATTTCGACACAATCTTTCATTAAGCTGGCACGAGAAATATACGACGTCTTTCCTCATGCAGCACCTGAAATATATTATCAGCCTTATGTAAAGGCCTCAACTGGGAAGCCAATATCTGCAAGAGGCAAATTGTGGAGTGCCTATGTAGGAATAAGGGGAAAGTTCAGAAAACACAGTGTAATTCAAACAAGTAAAGAAGTTAATGAAGCACCAGAACCTTGTTAAGACGAAATAAGTATATAGAAGTCCCTTTTAACTCTTTAGTAAATTCTTCTGTTATGGTTTATACTTTGGTTTATATTATCATAAATACTTTTGTAAGATATTTTGTATTCATTTAAGTTGCTATAGATTGTTACGCTACTGTGGTAGCGTATACGACTTTAAAACTTTAATCATGAAAAATTTCATTATGTACGAATAGATACCTGTTATAAATATGTTGACTTAAAATAATTGTTTAGTTCTAAAATAATGTTATTATTATTTTTTTGTAAGGATTTAGAAATATATGTTCGTTTTGTACAGCAATTAGATGTATCTCTTTTAGTAAAACTTCCAAACTTAAAACCTGTCTCACATCCTATATTAGGTATGCGATATATTTTAGACGATCTTTTTTAAAATCTTTCCCGTAGGTACCACTCAGATATCTACATATAATAAAAGAGTATATAATTTTGAATCTAAAACTTTTTCAGGAAAAAACTGCAGTAGTACCTACCTAATAAAATGTGCACAAAAATGTGTAGTAATTATGCAAAAATACCTGGACAATGGAATGCAGAAAAAATTAATACATTTAAAAAAAACGTGTACAATAGGTTGCAAAAAAACTGAATGTTTAGAAAAAAAGCGTACCGAAGTGTATACAAGTTATATACAATTGTACATAAAAGATGGACAATAAAATGCATAGAAAATAAAAGTGCCTTAAAAAAAATAACACAATGCACTGTAGTAATTATACATAATTATTTGAAAAAGATTTACAATAATATGCATTAAAACTAAAAACGTGTTTAAATATGGAGAAAACACAGCGCAATAATCCTGTATAATTATTTAATAAAGTTACATCGCTTGTGTACGTTTTTTATATAATGTGTATAAAAGATGTAAACCAATTGTTTTGAAAACGGGATCAATATTGTGCAATATTTATGTACAATATTTTAAAAATGCAAAACAAAAATGTTTAAAGTTTCTGCATAATTAAATCAGAAAAATACACCATTTCTATGTTAAACCGCTGCACAAAATTATTTAACAAAGTACTAGTCTGTAGTTAAAAATATATGCACATTTGTTTTTAAAAAATTAACAACCATTTATGAAGAATTCTTTTCAAAAAAATTGCACAAATTGTTTCAAGTACAGATTCATTCACAATTTGTATAAAATTTCAGTATAATTGTTCATATTTTCTGAATACATTTCTCTCTGTGTGCCTTCGTAATCATATTTATGTTTATATGTTTATATCTAAGAAGTTTATTGATTTATTGTTTTCAGTTTCATGTGTGAATTTTAATTTTTCGTGAAAGGAATTAAGGGTGTATTGTAGTTTTGTCCTGCGGAGTACATAGAATACAGTAATCAACAAGTCTTCTAAAAAAAGTATGGTTTATAATTGAGGGTACCAATAACTCTTTTCTCTAGGTGTTCCATAACGAAACTTGCAATAGTTGCGGAAATGGGCGAACCCATATATTTGTGAGGAAAATTGGTTATTGAACCGGAAAAATATTGAAGTTAGACACAGTTGGGTAGCCTCAATTAGTTCCTGTTCAGGGATGGTTGTAAATTATTTTATTAAGGACCAGTTTTATAAAATGGGTTTAAATCGCACTGTACGGTTTAAATCTCAGATTATTGAAAACGGTGATTTTATAAACTAGGATTGACAGCGAGGCTCGACTTAAGAGCAACCATTCTGGTAATAAGTTAATCGGTAGAAAGGGTACCGCTTAAACTCAACAATACGATTTAAGACAATTATTATAACCCTAATATTTGAGTTTGTTTTTTATTATTTCTGGCTCCACCAAATGGATATTTTTGAAATTTTTAATCATTTATTAACGGACGACGAACATGATTTTGTAAATATTATTGAGCAGCCTAGGCGGGACAGAGTATTTCGGATACGCCCCAATTACATAAATACCTTAATCGATTTTCAGTTCTCACGAAGGTTTAGGATTTCAAAAAATTCTGTGGAACAATTGTTAGGCCTCCTAATTCATGTTTTAGAGCGTCCGACAAACCAATACATTTAGTTATAAGTGCCAGTTTCTTCATCTTCGGTTAAATTTAACATTTATAACATGCTTTATGTGTAACAAATCAAGTTTAACCAAGCAATAAAAATAACCGAGCTCAGAGGATGACGAAACCGGCACATTAGTATACAGTGTGTCCCCAGATCGAGGCATCTAATAGGTGCGAGATGAGACTGAAATGTTGGAGTTTAAAATTCATCTTCTGGGGTTCAGCCCTGCTTGAATTGAAACTAATTTGAGTTTCGAACAATCAAGTAAGGCCTTCGAAATTTATAAAAACTTATTTTTTTGCTATTGCTTATTCTTTTCTAGGAGATACAACAAAATGTTATTAAGAAAAGTTGTTCAGAAAGAGAAACTGAGTAACAATACAAAATTTGAAAGTGCCTACTTTGATAATTTGCATTATTTTCATTCCAATTTTCAAATTTTGTATTCTTACTTAATTTTATTATTTTATGGCCATAGTATCAGCGAAAAGAGCCTTTTATTCAAAAAGAACCAGAATACAATCTCGCCGAACCTAGCAGCCTACTCTTACTCTGTGAAAAATATAAGCCTCTATTATAAAATTGTCATAATTGACCTGTAAGTTAATCCCCTGATTATTCTTCCGTTTAAGTATTAATTTAAATCCAAGACTTAAGATCACTTTATAAAATTGGCCCTAAATTCCATTTTTCTTTTATGCTATTTATGGCGAGTTCTGTTGGTATATTTGTGTAAAGAGAGACAACGTCAAAAGATACCACAATATGATTTTTTTGTTTTTGATAAACTGGAATTTCATTTCAAAGTGACCGAAACCCAAAAACAAACTATCTACAGGGTGTTCTGGAACTGACGTATCATAGTTAAACCGGCAATTCCTGAGATAAAGACAAATTGAAGAAAAATTCAGCGGTAAAAGTGACCTGACGTCAAACCAGAAAAACACCTGTGTGGCACTGTGATACATGTAAGCAATCAAGGAATTCTGGCCGGTGTTGTTATATGTACACTTTAAACTCTTTAGACAAAATAAAATAATTTAAACACTTTTCCATTCTGTAATACCTTTTTGTACAATCAATTGAAGAACATTTACGACGGACCATGTTTTAAACAACCCGAAAAAATATATGGAATAGTAATAGCCACGTACGTCACTAGGTCAAATGCCAATGACCTCTTGACGCCTTACATCGCCTGAGCGAAGTAGTTTCATATAGCTCCGCACGCTTGCGGTCTGTTAGTTGAAGACCAACCAGCGGCCGGATACATTGTGTCTCGTCGATCACCAACACATTCTCAGCAATCCGCTCTGTTTTTTTGATTTACGTGTGTATCTTGCCCGTCCATAAATAGTCTTTGAATATTGTTTTTATTGACGTGTTTCTTCTGTACGTCAAAATTCGTCGCGTGTAATAAAATCTAATAATCTGTAGCATAATCTGTATTATTGTATTTTCAAAAGCTAACTATCGGTTCTGTTTCACTATTACTGTGTGTACATAAAGTGTTTCCAGGAGTGTTCCCATGAAAAATAAAAAAACTGATTGTGTTTGTGCCTGGATTTCCTCGCTTTTTAGGTATAAAGATAAATAGAAGTAGGTAGAAAATAATTTATTTTTATAATTTTATATGGAATTTCAGTTTTACATTAAGTTTGGCAACATTGCTATTGGCTCTGGGTGAAATGTTGTACAGTAGCGCGGACTGACCTGTGAGTAATAGTGTTTGATACACTTTTAAAACGGTCGATTTGAAAAAAAATATATGTAGCGTTTCTCTAGGATACCCAAGGAGTCACCCATTTAAATATAATACATGTCATTTCTATAACACCCTGTATAATTTGAAAAAACGGTTAAGGAAACAAAACTGTAATTCAATCAATAAATATTGTTTAATTTAATGGCAATTTTCCACGACATAGTTCTATTGGTATTCAATTAATGCATACAATCGTACACGTGAATTTTTTCAAAGGAAACAAAGGCGCCTAGAAACGCAGAAGCAATTTTACAGCGTTTAGTCACTAAAACATCCCAAGACTGTAAATCTTCTAGGTATACCGGCATACTTAGCTAATTGCATTGTATTATATGTTATGTTCCTAATGGGAATTCTATAGTAGCATTTATAGGTTTTTGCGGAAGAACTTTTATTTGGTTTTACTGTTCGACTAGCATAAGCACTTTATGGTTTATTGTGAGAAAGTTTTAAAATAACATCAACGAGGAAGTGTCATCTAGTGATTTTACAACATTGTTTCTTCAATTGCAATTTGCAACTTGTCTATTTGATACTGTAAAAGAATATTTATGTTCTCGTTCTGAAATGGTTAACAGGTAATGGGCATTTCTAGCTAAAAGCATTTGCTTAATGCTTTCCCAGAAGAAAACCCGAATGACTTAATTTTTTCTACTGAGTCTGGTTTTACATTAGAAAGCTGCTTACTAAGACTAATAGTACGGCAGCCCATTACCAGGATTTCAGACTGATCACGACCTAAATTTTTTTGAGTTTTTTGGTGATTTAACAAGGACTTGAGATGAACATAGTAACTGACATTTTCCGTGCGGTGAATAGTTTTGGTCTGAGACACCAATGTAAGCTAACAATAATAGATCAAAGCAAAGAAGCATGCTGCTGCATCAAGTTAGACATTCGAGCGTGTATGTTTTAATATTTTAATATTATATATTTATTAAGTTAAAATTAATATAATAGTTGACGGTAGACTATTTAAGAAATAACTTTAGCTCTTTGAGTTTGGAGCAAAAAATTGAAGTGAAGAATGCGAGAACACCTAAACCCGAAATTAATTTAACGCAGATTACAAAGGGTAAATCTAAGGACTTTATTAGAAAGTTTAAAAATGAAATATATGAAAAAAAATTATAGAGGGTATTCCAAACTTAATGAGGCTGTTATTGGTCAATTTTCTACAATTAAGAACCGAAGAATGGACTTTACGTTTAAGCACTATTGTGTAGGGTCGATAAATGTTGTATATTTCGATAAATGATACTCGATATGATTTTAAACCATTTTATTTAAGGATTTAAACTAAAAAACACTGAAAATATGAATAATGCCAACTTGTCAGTCTCGTGGCTCGATTCGTTCTCATCATAAAACAGTTAACTATTGTTCTCGTCTTTTTTGCGCCTAATGACGTAGCCGTAGATGGTGTAGTGGTATTAGACATCATTCGGTTTCCTTGATAACTCGTAGATGGCGGTAGTAGTATTGGACACATTTGGTTTTCTTGATAGCTCGTAGATGGCTTTAATAGTATTAGTAGTGGACTGTATAAATATTATTACGAGGTTTACATGCGATGACATAAGATCCGATAGCTATACACACTAAGAAAACCTCTCTTATTTTCCAAAAGTTATATTTCCTTGTGTAAAATTAAAAAATAAATAAAAATATGTTTTACCTAACGCATTGTCTTATTACTTTTTTTTTTCTACATTTAAAACGCCTAGAAAGTAATTGTTTGGTCGTTACACAAAAATAAAATTTTAAAAATAATTTCACGATACTTGTGAACCCCCTCTATCATAGGGCACGAGCCGCCACTGGTTCACTCTCGTGTGAGCGTCTTGAAGCTGTAGTTGTACTACGAAACGGCCGTAACGCCAAACCCTATTAATCTAGTGACAAATAACAAAGTAAACGTTAGTTCCATTGTATATATTTAAAATGTATTGTCACAAAATAACGGACGAGTCAATCAATTCTTTGAATATAACGATGCATCAGAACCGTAATATTTCATCGCCCGATTAAATAATACCACTATAAGAAATAAAACAATGCAACAAAATACTTATTTTTCAATATAATCTCTCGTTTCAACGTTTACGTTGAACAATAAGTTATCCAAAGTCTTTGTTAGGGAAACAACTTCTATAGCCCCCCCCTCGTATTTTACCACACAAGCATATCATATTCTTCTTTCTTTCGCATTGTCCCCATAGACTATGCTGACACGTCGGACGAGGCGGACGATTTGTATCCATCTGGAAACCAGACGGACGGAAATAAAAGAGGAAGATGGATGGAAACACAGACCACCGGTAGAAATAGCGTGTCTCTATGTTCCGTGTTTCCATATAAAACTTTTCTAAATGTGGATAATAAAGCAAATATCATTACTTGCATGCGACATAAAATGGTGCTGCCTGTTATTAGATTATTAATTGAGCTACCTATTTCCTTGTAAAAATTAATAAACATTTGCTGAAATGATTTTAAAAATCTGGTAATCATCGAACATTCAAAAGTACAGGTCCAAATCAAATTAATCAGTTGTTATTTCGTTAATAATGAACCAAATTTAATATTTTATTTTATAGGAAATACAAGCACTATTGGAAAATCCTTTAAGGTAAAGATTGTTTCACGAAAAATGGATATAACTTAATGACTGCAGTAAAAGTACCTGTGGTCATCCCATTTTTTATGACCGTTTGTTATTATAATGTGGAAAGGACCGGATTGTAATAATTATAATTAAATATAGGCACATCAGGTAGGTTAGGTTGCTTAATTTATATTTAAATATCTTTTTGTGGTAAAATTTGCTAGTTTTTGAGGAATGGTTCAAGAATTGTCTTTTACCAAACATTCCTCAGAATAGCGTGATAGTAATGGACAATGCGAGCTATCACAGTCGCCAATTACATAAAGCTCCAAGCTTAAATAATACAAAATTGGAGATTCAGAACTACATGGCGGCAAATAATATATATTTTGAAGAAAGTTATAAAAAAAGTGATCTTTTAGAAGTTTTAAAGACATTTTGTATAAAAAAAGTATATGTTTGTGACACATTGGCACAAGAAATTAGACATACAGTGCTACGGCTCCCACCCTATTATTGCATTTTTAACCCCATAGAGCATATGTGGCACCAGTTAAAATCACTGGTTAGGTCTGAAAATATTTCTTCGACTTTAAGTTCTAGTTTCCCCCATGTAGTTGGAAAAATTCAGTCCGTCACGTAATAACTGTAGAAAATTCGTATATTAGTCTGGATCGTATAATTAATCCAATTATAATTAATTTTGATTAGGATAGCGATAGCGAAACAGAACTATCTATAGAATGACATTATAAATGTAAATAAATATGACTAGTAATATTTTAAAAAAATGTTATTTCATTTGATTACATTAATATAATCATATCATTACTTGTTTTCCTTAGTCCGTCCCTTCATACTTCACTTGTATATTGCCAAGCTCTTGTCGACACAATGGAACCGACCCAGGAAATCATTAAGTCGTATCCATTTTTCGTGAAACAATCTTTACTCTGGGAGTGGTGCGTGTGCGCTAGGAAATCCAATTCCGCAAATGCTGGAACGTGCGGGATTCGCGGGATTTGCGGGACTCGATGTGGTTGCTGTATGTTAATAAAAAGTTGTTTTATGCAATTAGAAACAGAGTAGAGTAGCATTAAAATATGTATTGCATATAGGTACAATAGAATAGTACGACTAGTTTAACGGTTACATGTTACATTGATTTTGAAATTATTTTCGGAAAAAAGATAACATGTTTAATGTTTCATCTTTTAGATTTGATCTTATTTTATTGCACATGCGGCTGAAAGCGCACGTTCAGCTTCGACGCTTGTCGGCGGAATAGATTTTACACAATTTGTGGCCCTCTGATTCGAATAGTTGGCGCATATCGGTCGATGTGATAAACTTTTCAAAGGGTATACCATCTTTAGCTACTATTCGAGACACTCTTTCCTCCATCGAAACTTTTTCTCAGATGAAAAAAAATCTGTAATTTTCATTTTCTTAGGTAGCACAGAAGAACCACTAACATCTGAGCGCTTAGCAATAGAACTAAACGAACTACTCGAACTGCTGGTACTAGCTTTCATTTCCTTTGTTATTTTATCAATATCAATACTACCGCTGCTGCTCTGGATTTTCAAATTAATATTATGCTTTGTTTGTAAGTGGGTGTGAAGACCTTTGGTGGAACGAGCAGAGATTTTCATAATGCTAGGGCATAACTTACATTTAGCTGTAAGACCATCTTCAGACTTTAAAAAATAATTCCAAACTAAACTTGAACCTTTATTGTCTTTGTAAACTACACTCATTTTTGTGATTGCTGTTTCCAGCAATTCCATGTATTATATTCAACCATTCCATATATTATATTCAACCACTTGATAAATATCACTAGATACTAGTAGAATAACGCCCTTACTTTCGCACATACGCAAGAAAACTGTTCTGTTTAACGTATTTTCAATAGCCCAGCATGGCGGGGAATCCCCGACGCGTCGACCAAAAATACCTCAGTTCATTGTTTGCTATCCAGCAAATCCCGCGAATCCACCGGATCGATGGGCTCAATCCCGCAGGTTTGCGGGATTAAAGTTTGGGTGCGGGATTGGATTCCCTAGAGTGCGCACAAGCACGTTGGTTTTGAATCGTTGGAGGTTATACTCGTTGGGAAACACAACCTCGGGAAGGTCGTTTTATAAGGATAACGTCCTCCAGATGAAAAAATTCGTACATAATGAAGTTCGAGGCGTACTAAGCTTAACCACATATGGATGAGCGGCAGTGGTTCGTCGTGGGGGTGTTGTTAGAGTTGAAAGGTGCATACTGATCTTGTTAGAGATTTTCATGGAAAGTTCAGTGGCGTAGTCAGTTTTTTTCTAACAAGTTTATTTCTTGAGACATTAAAAAAGTAAAAAAAATTTTAATTGTACACCCTATATATTATTCTTTAAGCATACTTTGGAATTTACAAAAATGTATAGTTCAGAATAACCTAAAAATGCACTATTTTAATAATTTACGTTACTTATAACAGTAGGCCATGGTCAATTTATTAGAAAAAATAGTCAATTTTTCAAAACTTGACAGATCTCTCACATTTCAAGTTTCTTTCCTTTTTTCTTTGTCTTCAAAATTATTGCAATGGCATATATTCGTGGAAAACTTTGCATGACCAATCCTCGTTTTCAATTATTGCTAATGTTTATAATGCGTGTGATGAGGAAGCCAGAAATAATGCATTTAATTTGCCGTTAAAACGAAAATTGGACAGGGTTTCGATGTATACAGCAGCTGGTTCTCGCGTGTTTAAAAAAAAATCATGAAGATGAGAACCGGAAAGCAAATAATCCTGAAAAGTTGTTATCGTCTCCCGGCAAGAAAATGCCTCGTTTATCAGTTATAGACAAATTAAAATTAAACTTTGACTTTAGTGTAATAAGACGCATTACCGAAAAGTTATATCTAGAGTTAAACCTGTAAATTTAATTAATAGATATACTTAATAAAATACTTTGGTACTGCTTGCAACAATAATAACATGTACGATTAAGATTATCAAATTAAATGCGGAATTAAGAAGAAAACACGAATTTATTAATAGATATACAGTGTGCCCGAGGATGGAGTACCCAAGAGGAGAAAAATCTTTTACGACCAAAACTCATTCAATAAAAAGTTCTGCTTGTTTAGACTTCACGTTAGTTTATAAACAATTTTGTTTTATAGATTTTAGTAATTTTATATTTAATTTTAAAATAGCACCACGCCCATGAATTGCCCAAGTGGCTTCCATCCCCCTTACGGATACCGCGTAGCCACGGATCCAAACGACAAGCTATAAATTTGAATATTGATTTGTAACAATTAAATATTTGCCAGCTGTTAATTCATAGTTGCTATTTAGAAATTGATTTTATAAGTTATTGTGCCTTCAAATTGAATTTCATCCTAAAAACAGTTCTTCTCAGAGCTATTTCATTCGTACTGTTGTGTTTCAGTAAGTATTTATGGGCATTTATTACTAATATAACCTTGTTTTGTAAAGTCATGTTATAAATGTCGAAAATTTATGAGGTGGCTAAATTTCGGTAAATGGAAGACTTTAAAGTGGATCATGGAAACATTGAATTTTTCGATATTTTGAAATAAACACAAGTTTGAAGTATACACGTCAGTTCTTGCAGCTGATGACATTTTAATTTCTTTTTGGAAGTTATAACGCTAGATACGTCTATAAATTATAGGAACACAGCCTGTCTTGATATTTTGATTGCACCAAATTTTGATTGGTCGCATTCAGCAGAACCCATCGATTTGTAATCGATCAATAATCATCGGCTAAATGCACTAAAAAAATCAATTTCACAAATCGATGGGAAATCGGACGCCATTTTGACAGCCATTTATGTCAGATTGAGGAATAAAATTTATAAAAAATGACGAAAGAAGTGAATTATGATTATAAAAACATATTATACACGATCTCTCTAGTGAAGAGGAGCATTAAAAATAAAATTATCCATGTCATAGAGATAAAAACGTAATATGTGATGAAAATATTTAGAAGGTATCCTAACCAAACAAAAAACTGACAACAAAATGCATTCAGCAGAACTACAAATCAATGCGCATCATGACGTCACCCATTAGTGTATGAGAAGGTCCTATATTGGCAGTTATTTCAATACAAAATATAATATATTTATACAAAATTCTATTATACCGGATAGTCAGTGCGGGTTTAGGAAAGATTTTAGCACCTCTATAGCATTGGTTGAGGTTACTGATGGTATAATAGTAGTTATAGATGGGACGGCTATTGATAGGAAATTGAGTAGTGTTCTGATTCTTTTGGATTTTTCAAAGGCTTTCGACACCCTTAATCATGAACTTTTATTTGCTAAACGTAAATATTATGGCTTCTCAAATCCTTCTCTTAATCTTATCAAATCATATTTCACTAACCGTTATCAAAAAATTTCCTTGTAATAATAATTTCTCAGATCAAGTTCAAGTTCTCTCAGGTGTGCCACAGGGATCTATTCTTGGAACGCTTCTTTTTATAATTTATATATCTGATATCTTAAAATCTTTTAAATTTTGTAAAGTCCAGGCTTACGCCGATGATACGCAGGTTTACGTCCATTTTGACCATAATGATTATCTTTCCGTGTCTAATTTAATTAATGAAGATCTATCTATATTAGAAAAGCTTTCTTCAGAACATAATTTGAAGTTAAACCCATTGAAGTCATGTTTGTTGTTTTTTGGTAACAAAAATAATATATCTTTCTTAATTGAAAATATTAATATAACTCTTGATGGTATTAATCTTCCTAGTGTTAACTTGACAAAAAAATTGGGTATAATTATCTACACAGAATTAAGATTCTAGGAACATATTAAAAAGTTAATTCAAAAGTCCTATTTGACTTTAAAAATTTTGTATAGCAATCATTTTCTAAATTATGTTTTGAGTAAAATGCTTTGTGAGTCTCTTGTTCTATCTAGCTTTAATTACTGTGATTTTATTTATGGTCCGTGTTTGGGTATTTTGGATAGGAATAGGATACAGAAAGTTGAAAATACTTATTCTCGTCTTATTTTTGGTCTAAGACAATTTGATCATGTTTCGTATTAAATTATATAACAATTTACCGGATTATCTTCTTTCTCTCAACTCTAACAAATTTAAAATTTTGTATAAGAAATATTTGCTCAATCTCCAAAATTGTATTATTACTTTTTTTTTATTATCATTTTTCTTTTTTTTATCGTTATGCGATATCTGCCTTAGTTCAGTATTTGCCTCTATGTGGGCCAGTTTTAATTTGTTTGGGTATATCAGAATTTTGATCTTAACTTTGACTATTCCTATATATTTTTTTTTATTGTATTCAACTGTTTTTTTCTTATTTATTCTTTAAAGTTTGGGTTGTTTGGGGTTCAGTAGAGTAGATTTTGGCTAGACTGCGCCTCGAATTGACTCCATATTATTTATATGTATTTACTTGTATTTCACTTATTTAATAAAATGCATTTATTATTATATAATTATTCATATAATAAAATTACAAATCGATTATAAATCTATGGGCTTTGCTGAAGGCAGCCATTGATTCGGAGGGTTTTAATGACGTGCAAGTGATGACGTACGGGAAAAGATATAACGTACAAGCTTTATGGAGATTGCACACTGCATATTGACATAAAGCACCACTGTTACTTTTGTAGCTAAAAGTTCATGTTCTTTGTTTTCTGTTTAAAGCGACAATGACATAGTGGAACTTCAATTAGTCTAACTATATAATGTTTTAATTCATTGCCTTTGTTCACGGAGCAGCTGTTGCGATTTAGGTACGCCGAGACGTTGTCATACAAGTATGAACATATTTGTTTTTCTAAGAATTTATAAGCATGAACAATAGTTGACATCTCTCGATAAGATTATACCAGACGAATATTTTTAAGACGTTGTGGCAATCGCCAAGATAGCTTCTCAGGAGCTTGGGGTACTCTTCCGAACCAGAAAGTTGTACACACCTCAACAACTTTTGACACTATACAAAGCCCTGATTCCACCATCACTAGAATACTGCTCTCATGTCTGGAGCTCTGCACCCAAACATATTCTTCAGCTGCTGGATTCCATCAAAAGGAGGGCTATTCGTCTGATCGGAGACCACGAGCTGACGAAGAACCTCGACAGCCTAGAACATCGAAGACAGGTTGGGGATTTGACTCTCTTTTACAGATATTTTCATGAAAGGTGATCGGCTGACCTTGCCCTCTTAATTCCGCCCAGAGCCACGAATAGCAGAAATACACGACGAACAACTGCAGCCCATCCATATGTGGTTAAGCTTAGTACTCCTCGAACTTCGTTATTTAAGAATGCTTTCATCTGAAGGACTTCATTTTTATGGAACGACCTTCCCGAGGTCGTTTTTCCCAACGAATATAATCTCCAACGATTCAAAACTAACGTGAATCGCTTTTTGCGCATACGCACCACTCCCAGAGTGCCCTAAAGGATTTTTCCTGTAGTGCTTGTGTTTGATCATAAAGTGACACCTCTCTTAGGCGGACACCTACGGAACCGTCTAAATGTGTCCGCCTAATAGAGGTGTCCGCCCATGGGAAATTTGTTATTAGGTAATATGTAAATGCAAAATTATTACTATGTATATGTATGTACAAATAAACATAACAAAAATACACTAGTTTTAGTTAGGATGTAGTATTAAATAGAAAAATCTAATAATGTAGTTTGATGTGTTTGCGTTTTATACTTGCAATCTAAAAAATGTAATTCCAAGTCTGATAACAATTCCATTGCTGTAGAGTCACCTCTACTATTTGCATACTCTTATAATTCTTTTACCATACTAATGGCTTGTTGATAATTGGTAACATTTGTTTCATTCTTCATCAGAGTCGTCAGATAGTGATGTGGTTTCAGTTTGGACTACATAATCGGTAGGAATGGGGTCACTATCATCTAATAGCACATTGCTATCAATGTTAATGTACTTGCCCAAATCATTGTTATCAAATTACAAACTTCCACAACATCAATATTCTCTTTCAGACTCAAAACGCGACATTTTTGTGCCATTGTTTACGATCTTAACATTACAACTCACAAATAAACGGCTTACTGCTATCGGGAAATTACACATAATTTCATTCGGCGAAGTACTTTCGCGCTGCCACGCATACGCGATTGGTCGCCGGTCTGTCTTCAGAGAGTTTTTGCACTGTAATTATTCGTCTCCCACATATTTTTTTGTAAGAAAACAGCCTAGCCTGTCTGCGTCCGCCCAAAGGAGAGCCCGCCCAAGAGGTTGATTTTCATGGAACTTCATATACCTAGTTCCGGACTATGAAAAAAATGTCCGCATAATAGAGATATCCGCTTATTAGAGGTGTCCGTTATGAGGGGTTCCACTGTAGTTCTTAAATACCACTTATTCTTATGCAAAGAATTTAATACACTCTTTAAATTAAAATAAAAAAACTATTTGCTCTTAATTGATCTTATACTGATTTTATAATACTCGTAACATTGGCTATTTTAAAACTAATTTGCCTTTTTAAAGGGTTAAATAGCAAGTTGGTTTTAAATCAATCAATTTTGGAACAAACAGTTTTAATGTAGTTTCATGAAGGACCTTGATGTCCTGAAAGCATGCGAGTTACAGATAATCATTAAATTATACAATCTAAAGGAAAAAATAGAAACTGGTTACTATAGAACGACCACACCAATTATTATAATATGTAATCTCTAATCTCTATGTCTCTATTGACTACAAAATAAATATTTAGGCGCTAGAGTTGGGCAACGTCAAAATACTTGATAACGAATTTTTATGATTTCCTTAAACCACATTTTACATTCACATCTCTATAGGAAATCTACCGAAACTAAAAATAAATTTCGTTTAATGGCAGCGTATTATGCAAGAGCGTCCATCCATTCACCATCGCGTGTGAAATCCCATTTCAAATTATGTATAATATAAGAACTGGTTGAGTTGGGTGCGATAATTTCAAAAACATTGTTAAAATAGGGAAACAAAGAATAAAATAATATGCTCATGGACGAGTTTAACAGCTCTCTCTTTCTCTCTATGAGATGATTAGTCATACTGGGACTAATACCCCTAGACATACACATCAGAATGGAGACTAATTGTAGCGGCTCAAGGATGATCACCAATGGGGAATGGACACAACACCCCGTAAAAATTGGACACACAAGAGCCACGGATCTAATCAATGCAATTGGATATGCAAACCGATCGTATGAGAGCAACATACGATTTCACAAAGCCTTTCAAGATTGACTGGAACTATGATAAATGGACGAACAGTGCACCCCCGTCGTTTGATAAGGGTCTAGTTTGATACACCGATGGATCAAAAACCGCCAACAGTGAGGGCGCAGGTATATTTGGGGAAAGACTCAGGATGGACATAAGCATTCCTCTGGGGAACTACGCCACAGTATACCAAGCGGAAGTTCATGCCATACACGCATGCGTACTACAAAATCTTGAAAAGGGCTACCACAACCAAAAGATTTACATCCTGTCGGACAGACAAGCTGCTCTTAAGGCTCCGAACTCCAATCGGTTTACTTCAAAACTTACACTGGAGTGCCATACCAACCTAAAAGTACTGGCGGCCAGGGGGAACAAGATAGAGCTCTTGTGGGTCCCTGGTCACTCTGGGACATTAGGAAATGGAAAAGCGAATAAACTAGCGAGAGCCGGATCCGCTCAAAATCTCAAGGGCCCCGAACCAGCTTTTGGAATATCAAAACAGGCAACAAAAACAACATTAGATAGATGGTCGAAAAAACAACACCTATCTCGATGGCATGGGTTACCTGGTCAAATACACGCACTGGCCGTAATTGGAAAACCATCGAAAATTCTATCGAATGGGATGCTAACCTTGACGCGGCCCCAGCTGAAGCAGGTGATGGGTCTGCTAACAGGCCACTGCCACTTGCGAAAACACCTTCAACGGATGGGTATAAACAACGGATCCATTGAATGCAGACTCTGCGGCGAAGAGGATGAAACCGCCTCACACATAATATACCGCTGCGTAGCGCTGTCTCGTAGAAGACAAAATATCTTCGGGAACATACAACGTGGTGACAACCTGCCACATGACAAGCTTGGTAGAAGGTTACTGGACCTCATAGAGGGAACAAACATCTTCTAACAAGATCGGGGTACACAATAAGCCAAAAGACTGCAGTGATAGAAGTTCGGGTCTCTAAACCGACCCCCGCCTTTAACCAACCAACCTCTCTATGAGACATCGGCACCGAAATCTCCGATTTGACCAAAAGGTATTGTAAACTACAGATCCCATAATCCATTCATAAAACTCTTGGAAAGTGAAGCTTTGATTGTTTGAAATGTTATTGAAAATCAGTAATGGGTGGAAGAGAGAACTACTACTACTACTACTACTATGTTTGTTGGCTGAATGGCCACAATGTTGAAGTCTAGTTATATCAGATGGTTAAATATTAAAACATAACCATACTTACCGATGAAAAGATAAATCCTTATTTAAATGACCCACTCTTTTACAAACTACACATGAATGCACCATGATTGTTTGTAATAAAGACGATCTTTCAACAGTAATCACAAAAAATCACAAATCAATCAAAATCTATAACAATCCGTTAGATCAAAGGACAAACATCGCAATATTTACGAGATTAGTATTCATTCATCTTTTGCATAGGTATCTCTTGAGTCCGAATCTTAGCGCATTTGTAAAATAGAAATAGGTGTTGCCAGAGTGCAATTGGATTAGTTCAAGATTCGTTTCATACTTTCAAGTATAATAATATTTTTTTAAAGAATCTCTCATTGCCTGTTTATAGTAAAATTATTGGGAAATAAACTTATTTCAAGAGCAATTGCCGATTTATATTAAACCACTGCAAAATTAACAAATTTTTAATTGGGATTTTGCAAGATACCTTTACAATAAATATGTCAATCTGACTATGCAGCAATAACGACCGAAAAAGGTGGAAAAGATATTTGCAGTCGTTGCGTAGACTAGAAATGTACATTTTTCCATCTGTAGTTTGTAATATCTTTGGATTTGGCCCCTGTTCATTTCGCATTGTGTAGGCACGAGGCGAATTGGATCTTCCCTTGCCGTTAAAACAATACGTCGAGCGTCCGCCTATAATCGGTACACCAACAGAAACAACGATAATTGGAAGAAAGAGACCGAACGTGATCGAGGTCTAGAGTGCAATTTTTAGCACTGAAAAACGAAGTTTTCTCTTTTTATGAAAACCCTGCATTTAAAAAAAATGTCAACCAAAAGATGTCTAAATTTTCTTAATAATTGGAGTACTACATGGAACAGTAAATAAAGTTATATCTAACAATCTTCCGAAACAACAAAATATGTATATTTTTCCAATTTTAGTTGCATTACAAAGTTTTTTCCTTGAAAATTTATTTCCTAACACATAAATAAACGCTTGGGGGAGAAAAATCGTTGAGAGGTACTCCGGAATTCAATTAAAATGTTCGATTTGAGGTTTTAGAGATATTTTCATTGGAACCAATCGGTAAGAAAATTCTAGAAAATCAACTTTTATTTGACAATTCAAGTCAAAGGTCATTCCATGCGTCAACATAGCGATGTGGTTTCAGCTTGGACTACATAATCGGTAGGAATGGGGTCACTATCATCTAATAGCACATTGCTATCAATGTTAATGAACTCGCCCAAATCATTGTTATCAAATTACAAACTTACACAACATCAATATTCTCTTTCAGACTCAAAACGCGACATTTTTCTGCCATTGTTTACGTATTGTCATTATTTTGAAATAAGGTAGGGACCCTGGATGATGAATATTTTCGTAAATATTTTGGGTTTTCGTAGTAACTAAATAAAAAATAAGTCTCTAATTGGCTTAAAAATGCCGGTGCGAAATTTTCGTCGTAAAAATACTTACTTGTTTATTATGTAGTTCATGGTATTTGTCTCTATTTTCTTATATTACCTCACGTTTCTCAAGGAGTTATTAAAATTTAATTACATTTTGATTACATGATTTTCATGCCTTTGTATTAATAAATAAATTGAACATCTAACAGCTCTGTAAAATTTATTTAAATACAAATGCATATTTTAAGACAAAATAAGTATTGTGAATTCGTGTACTCGGGAGAGGAATTTAGAGTCTTTACTTACGATTCCCGCACTCACCTCAACTCCTCCGTGTATACGAATTCGAAATGGGACATAATTCTCTTTCCCTAATGGAGGTTTGTGCTTGATAAATAGATAGTTGTTAACACTTTTTACTTTTAAAATATACGTATAAATTAGAAAGTTTCGGCGTTTTGAATTTCCAATCCATCTGGCGGTATCATGAAATACCTGGACGGTAATATACAGGGTGTCAATTTAAAAATTTACAAATTGGCTTAGTTTAAAAAATAAATTTAATTTAGTTTCTATGCATGATATTTAAAATTTAAATTTTAGGAAATTTACATGCACCTAGATTTTATTAATTACTTTGTCCAGTTATACATACCAGGACGTAAAAGACACTTCAATTTTATTGTATAATTTATTATTTTTCCATTATCAAAATTTTAGCTAATTTCCGCTGTGACTTCTGCCAACAACGTCGAGAAAAATTCAAGTCAAATAGAGGAATGTACAGGGTGTTCCATTTTCCACACTTTTATTGGGTATCTCCGTAATTATTGTTAGTGCTATCAAAAAAGTAATGTAGGTGTCATGTGCTCTTTTGGGGTCAAACGTCAAATGATAAAATCAAAATTTGAAAATTTTCGCTCGCTTAAGAGATACGGGGGAAAATCAAAATATTGACAATTTCAAAATTACCCTGTATTTTATTTTATTAGTTAAAAGGGATACAGAAAAATGTTTTATACAGAAGTTTCTTTATATTGATTGTTGAATAATCTGCCGTTTTATTAAACTTTATTACTTTAAACCACAGTAGACCATGAAACAAAAGCTAATATCCTAGAAACAACTATGTTGACTAATAACATTTAACGGCAATTTAATTTTTTCATATTTACTTGCGAAAATGGCCTATCAACATTTTGAAAAATTTGATATGATATCAGTTTATACAGGGTGATTCACGACGAGCGTGCATTAGAACTTTATGGAGAACTACTGAATATATGTTCCTGAAACTTTGGGGATTTGGGTTTATCGATTTGCTCTCTTTAACTAAAATATTGACATGTTCCTGTCATTTCCGGTTATACCGGATGTAGCTGCCAACTTTCGTTTTTTAAATACAATATGGTAATTTTTATTACATTTTTCGATTAAGCTTTAAATATTAAGCACATTTTATAGAAAATGTTTTTGTCAGACTCTATTAGTTTTTGAGATATCTGGACTTTTTGTAATTATTTGGCAAATGCATGACGATGAAATAATCCATATAATTTTTTTACCTTAGCGCTTGGACTAAAAATTTTTTCTCGCCGAATAGCTAGAAGATCATCAAGTCTCAAAAACATTTCAAATTCGGCATAAAATGTACAGGGTGGTCACAATTCAAGCCTCATTGTGAAAGAATTCAACCATTAAAAACTTTCTTATTTTAAATGGAACACCCTGTATATTTTTATTTAATTTGATGGCAAATTAGTTGTTCTTTATAAATAGTATTTACTGTCCTATACCTATATCAAAGCGTTTTCTCAAAAAATCCAATTTTATTCCGAATATACTATTTGTTCAAGTGTGTTATGAAAATAATAATTGTACTTAGAGGCTGTATACTGATGTCTATACGGAGGAAAAGTGATTGATTGCTGGAAAATACAATATTCTAAAGTGTTTCTTAATAATTTATAAATAAAATGCAGTTGATTGTTTTAAATTTAATGGTTTAAATATTATTTTTTTAAAAATAGCAAGGAAACAAGTTTATAAACTTTAAATTCTCTAATTAAAAATGTGTTTGAAAATTATACCTAACATCTTTTGATTATATTTTTAAAATATGTTCGAAATGATTGCCATTAACTTCCATGCATTTATGTATTCTTTTCATCATGTTATTTCTTGTAGCATTCCTAATTTCTTGTGAGAGATTGAAATGCTGCCTTCACCCTTTTAATTAGATTTTCCTTCGTGGTGATGGGACGCGCGTAAACTTTATCTTTAATGGTTCCCCAGATGAAAAGTCCAGTGGAGTTAAGTCTGGCGAACGAGCTGGCCAGTGGAAGGGACCTTGGTTTGTGATCCACTGGTCATGAAAAAGTTTGTTTAGGGCAGTCTTAACAACTTGGGAGTTGTGTGCTGGAGCCCCATCGTTTTGATACCAATCACTTTTCCTCCGTATAGACGTCAGTATACAGCCCCTAAGTACAATTGTTTTCATAGCACACTTGAACAAATAGTATTTTCGGAATAAAATTGGATTTTTTTAGAAAACGCTTTGATATAGGTATAGGACAGTAAATACTATTTATAAAGAACAACTAATTTGCCATCAAATTAAATAAAAATATACAGGGTGTTCTATTTAAAATAAGAAAGTTTTTAATGGTTGAATTCTTTCAAAATGAGGCTTGAATTGTGACCACCCTGTACATTTTATGCCGAATTTGAAATGTTTTAGAGACTTGATGATCTTCTAGCTATTCGGTGAGAAAAAATTTTTAGTCCAAGCGCTAAGGTAAAAAAAATTATATGGATTATTTCATCGTCATGCATTTGCCAAATAATTACAAAAAGTCCAGATATCTCAAAAACTAATAGAGTCTGACAAAAACATTTTCTATAAAATGTGCTTAATATTTAATGCTTAATCGAAAAATATTATAAAAATTACCATGTTGTATTTAAAAAACGAAAGTTGGCAGCTACATCCGGTATAACCGGAAATGACAGGAACATGTCAATATTTTAGTTAAAGAGAGCATATCGATAAACCCATATCCCCAAAGTTTCAGGAACATATATTCAGTAGTTCTCCATAAAGTTCTAATGCACGCTCGTCGTGAATCACCCTGTATTGAAAGTGGAAAAAACGAAGAAATGGCGCAAAATGTATATTTTGTTCGCCATCCAGAAAGACGGTAACCATTTAAGGACATATTTCGAACATTTGCGATGATTCCCGTTATTTTTTTACCTTAATCTGAACCTTTGATTTCGTTTCAAATTAATAAAGTTTAACTAAATCGCTTAGGAAACCAATATCATCCATGGTGTGTTATACAATTGAAAGGATAATTTAAAATAGTATCTGTTTAGATTAAAATATACAGGGTGTTCCATTTAAAAAAATGAGGTTAGGTCCGATAACTTTTTTACCTGACCCCGTATACTTATTCTGAAAACGGCAGATTATTCAGCAATTAACATAAAGAAACTTCTGTATGAAACATTTTTCTGTATCTCTTTTAGCTAAGAAAATATAGGGTAATTTTGAAATTGTCAATTTTTTGATTTTCCGCCGTATCTCTTAAGCGAGCGAAAATTTTCTAATTTTGATTTTACCATTTTAAGTTTGACCCCAAAAGAGCACATGATACCTACATTACTTTTTTGATAGCCCTAACAATTACGGAGATACCCTATAAAAGTGTCGAAAATGGAACACTCTGTACAAGGTGTTTCCTAACCTTCCTGAAAAAAATGGAGGAGATGAATCCTCACCTTATTTTAAGACGAAAATGTGGTATAAAAGTTTTTCCCATGTCGCTTCGTTTTCAAAATACATGGTTTCGATCGAAGTATTTGTCTAAATCAACAGAAAACGACAAAGAAAAATTCTCCCCGATTGTTTTTCTGGTTGTTTACAATCCACCTGAGAATGTGAATTGTTTATTCTTCAGACACTGTGAACCAAAGTCGTATCCTCCTTGATGTAAGAAAGATTCTTGACTATAACCCAACATTCCCCAGCGACAATCGAGTTATCGATAATTTTCTTTTCAAAGAAGGTCAAACCCGACAACTAATTCATTCTGAAACGATGTCATTTGATTCCCTCGTCTCCAAATTTATCATGTGTGTGTGACTCGTATCACTGTATTGAATTACTCCGGCCGTGAAAATTGAAACAATGTAATCCCTACTTCACATGCAAATGGAACAAACACACAATATAAGAAGCGGTTTTGGGTTACTCCTGCCTTAATTACGATCCCCCAAGGGCCTAACAAAAGGTATTTGCGTGCGAGAAAATAGCCTCTCTAGCACGTCCGTGCTCTCGAGTCCACAGTTAGGATAATGCAGGCTGCATATTTCAGAAATACAAAAGAGTTTCGTATATAGGAGCTTGTGCCACTTGTGGGCCCTTGTTTTATTCGTAGCGCATATTTTTGTCATATTTTTCTATTTTGTTCCGTATGTGTCATGAAATAATGAGAACCTTCTGTTGAATGTTGAAGATACTTTTAATGATCCCATATAACGTCGATCTATGAACTAACTTACCCTTACACGATAAAAACCAGATGACAATATGGCAGTTGACGTCCTAGGAGCCGTACACGGGAAGAAAAACTTACTATAGAAGTTAAATTGACTATAAAAATAAGTAAAACTAGCCAGTAGCCCCCCCCCCCCCCCCCCTCTCGGAACTGTGATGTTTTAACCAATTTATTCCAAGATCGAAAGGAAAGGCGAAAGCGCCACTATATTTTTTCTATTTAAGGCCCACCCCGAAAAAAATTCCTGTAAAGCAAGTTTTACCTAAATTTTCAGGAAAAATTATAAAAAAAAGTTTCGTAAACCATTTATTATAGTTCTTGTAAAATTTACTAAAATCTTTTGTAAAATATTCAAAATTCTTTTGTAAAACCTTTCTAAAATTTAATAAACTCTTTTGTAAAATTTACTAATATCTTTCGTAAACTTTACTAAATTTTTTTGTAAAATTTACTAAAATCTTATACTGGAATCTTTTGTAAAATGTAATAAAATCTCTAAAATTTACTAAAATCTTTTGTAAAAATTGCATTTTTACATACATTTTAAAATATTTAGCTTCTGGAGTTATAAATGATTTTCACTATCATTCGTTATAAAATTTACAATATATTTTACTAATGATAAATTAAAATTATGTGTATCTACAATATAATTTTGTTACGGATTAATAATGAAAATTGTAATTAATACAATATTTTATAGGAAATCGTACAATGAAATCTGTACTATAATAATTTTACCACTAGTGTTCGTTCCGTGTACATACATTCGTTGTAAAATTTACAATATATTTTGTATTTACTTGATTTTACTAAATTTATTCGAAATTCTAACTTTTGGTATGGATTACTAATAAAAATTGTAATTCATTTTATAGGAAATTTTACAACGAAATCTTTACTATAACAATTTCACTATCTTTTTTTCCATAACCATTAACCCGCGTGTCGGTGCGTGCAGGTACTATACGACTTGCTATAGAGATGCTAGAATGAGTCAACACTCAGTTGGGACCATGTTGCATCTATCATTTTCATTATTACCAGATTACCACCAAGAGATATATGGGTAAGACCTTCGTAAATCCTATTACATTTGGCAATTGAGTCACAACACATATGTAAGGAACTTACAGGTCCCTAATGAATGTTATTTTTCTGACACAGCAGTTATGTCTAGTGTGGTATAATAGGGGATAGAATAACGTACCGGAAGAAAACAGAACATACTCGAAGAAAAATAAAAAGAAGAAGAAGAAATTACCTTAATTATGAAACCAAAATATTAATTCTGACGTTTGATTTAAACATGACGGGCCTGCCCTCAATATGCAATATATGCCCGCAATCATTTAATGACATGCATACAGTGAGTCCCAGAAGAAATGTCTAAATTCATTTAAAATTCAGCGGTAAGTTTTTTCAAAAAACGCTCGTACCCGTCGATTTTGATTTTTAAAATTTTTTTTTTGTGGTAATTTCATATATACAGGGTAGCTCAAAAATAAGTTACGACCATCAACTTCATTTTTTCAAATGAAAACATATATTTTTTATTTCATTTTTGAATTTTGCATTGAATTCTAAGCATGTTTCATGTACCATGTCCTATACATAAATTCAACAGTTATTGAAAAAATTAGGATTGAACATATCTATAAGTAAGAACTGTTTATTAAAAAAAACACAACAAAATCAAATTAAATGTTGAAAATGTGCGCCATTTACGGCTTGACAATATCCAAGACGATCAATAAACTCTCTTTGCACGTTTCCAACCATTTCCGGAGTTATGACACGCACTTCTCTTCGGATCCTTTCTTTCAACTCCTGCATATTGTTTGGCCTGTTAACAAATACTTTTGATTTGAGGTAACCCCACAAAAAAAAGTCCAGCGGAGTTAGGTGTGGCGACCTAGCAGGCCATTCGATAGGTCCTCTCCTTCCAATCCATCGATTGGGAAAGGTTTCATCCAAAAATGTGCGCACAGTGGCCGCATAGTGCGGAGGAGCACCATCTTGTTGGAATATCAGTTCTTCGTCAGGGGAGTCTGGATCCATTGGATTCGGAAATAAAGCCACTAATGCTGGAATTAATTCTAGTTGGAGAAATTCGAGATATACCTACTTGTCCAGTTAAAGACTGTGAAGAAAAATGGACCAATTACTCTTTCGCGTACGATTCCACACCAAACATTTATTTTCTTAGGGTACTGGCTGTGAACCTCTATCATCCAATGCGGATTTTCTGTTGCCCAATATCGACAATTTTGCCTGTTCATATTACCATTCAAATAGAACGTAGCTTCATCCGAAAAAATAATATTTTTTACTAAATTATTATCTAGATTGCACATATTTTGCATGCGTCCGCAAAACTCACTTCGCCTATCGAAATCATCTTCAAATAACTCATGCACTGGAATAACTTTGTATGGGTGATATTTGTGCTCTTGAGCTACTCGGTGAACAACAGATTTCGGCATGTGTAAATCGTCCCCAATGTGCGACAGGGGAGTACATGGATTTTTTTCCAAGGAAAGCAAAACATCAAGTTGTTCATTTTCATCTCGAGTAGGACGACCAGATTTAGGCAAATCTCTAACATGACCGAATTCTCTAAACTTAGCCTCTATTCTACTCACCATCTTTTAACATATGGGAGGACGATCAGGATGGATTTCATTAAATAATTTTGCTGTTTCTATTTGAGTACGTGTTTTATCACCAAACCCAACCATGCATAGAATTTCAATTTTTTCCCGTTCCGTTAACTTCACCATTATTGTGAAAACCGCAACTTTGAAACTACGCTTGACAATAATTATACTTATTTGAAATAAAATTGTCATACAGTTTCTATGGAAATAAACGGTGACAGTGAGACAGTACACTCTTACTTATTATGGAGCCCAAAATGCCATATTGCCAGAAGATTTGATAGATCGTTGGATTCCCTAAATGATATGTTCAATCCTAATTTTTCAATAACTGTTGAGTTTATGTATAGGACATGGTACATGAAACATGCTTAGAATTCAATGCAAAATTCAAAAATCAAATAAAAAATATATGTTTTCATTTGAAAAAATGAAGTTGATGGTCGTAACTTATTTTTGAGCTACCCTGTATACATGAAATTACCACAAAAAAAAAATTAAAAAATCAAAATCGACGGGTACGAGCGTTTTTTGAAAAAACTTACCGCTGAATTTTAAATGAATTTAGACATTTCTTCTGGGACTCACTGTATACAGGTTATTTCAAGAAACGTGTGCTAATAGTTGTATCAAATTTCTACTTAGTGTATCTAAGTAATAGTAATTTATTTTATTAATATAAGTAGAATTTGCTCTTAAAGCTTTTAAAAGTTTTACATTTTCCAATTATATCGAATTAAAAAAGTAGAGGAATTACAGGAACGTACTAGGGGTATTTTAATGAAGATGGTCAATTTAAGGAACAAAACGTCAGAAAAGCAGTAAATGTTTTATACGAACGTAGATTTAGTTTCTCTTTCATAATTTAAACACAAAGGTACATGCCGATATTTAAAAAAATTAAGTTGATGATGGTGAACAAACCCAAAGATGAAACGTCGCATTCATGATGCCATCTTGTAAAGAATAAAAGTAGCAATGAGAAAGTGAAATTTATTTTTGGGCATCTCTTCGACCAAAGTCATGAAAAATAAAAACAAAAACGCAAAATTTTCGATTATTCTAAATATTTTGGTAACCCCCGTATTTATTTTTGATTTGTTATGGGACCACAATTACGCAACTTTGCCCCAATTTAACCGACTTCGTATCTCTTACCGTGTTACACCCTGTATATAAAGTAGATCGGTGAAGCTGGTCCGTTAAACTTTTCGTTCCAGGTCCCCGGATTTGAAATTTAGGAAAAGTGAGAAAGTAGTAATAAATCATAATTCCGTAACTGAAAGAGTAAATTATTTAGTTATTCAAGTGTGATGGCCTTAAGAGGAAGCCGGACTCAATCGAAATATCCGATTTGACCCCTGTTCATTTGGTACTGTGTAGGCACGAGACGAATTGTATCTTCCCTTGCCGTTAGAATGATACGTCGAGCGTCCGCCCGTAATCGGTACACCGACTGAAACAACGATAATCGGAAGAAAGATACCGAACGTGATTGCGGCCCAGACTTCAATTTTTAGCACTGAAAAGCGGAGTTTTTTAATGAAAACGCTGCATTTTTTTCTAAAAAAATGTCGAACAAAAGATGTCTAAATTTTATTAATAATTGGAGGAAAGATAATTTCGTTCTGTATGGAACAGTAAATAAAATTAAATCTAAAAACCTTCCGAAACAAAAATAGTGTATTACGTACCGAGGTGATAAGTGTTTCATTCCTGTCGGGAGAGACGGTACTACGACTAAATCTCGAGACACGACGAACTTTTCACCAAGATTTGTATACTATTTTATTTATAACCACATCTAACATTCCATTGAAAGATTAGACAAAAATTTGAAATAACCGCAGGTAAAGATGGTAAATATCACTTTTTGAATATGGTTTCCATATCACTAAACAATACATTATTTTCGCAACAGAAAAATGCTATCAGAGGAGGAATTTGATTTTGCTGCTACTCCACCAGTAATTCGAAAAGCAGCAAAAATAGTAGAAGATCTTCTGCCAATTAAAAGCCGCCCGGGATATGACAAGGCACTGTTTCAAAGAATGGAAACCAAGTTCAAGATCCTGGTTCCGAGTCGGCGATACTAGCTTATTTCAGTGAAAATGCCAAGACAGAAGATATCAACGATTTGGTCACAATGTTCAATGCTGTGGACCACTCTGTCAATTAGGGAAAAAGTACACACATCTAAACCACATATATATATATAACCATTATATTGCCAATACGAACGTTCTTAAATACTAAAAGTGTCCACGATATGGGAGATGGCGTGGTACTATTGAGTTTGCGCAGTAGGGTGGAAATTTTATCGATCGCGTCAGAGCCGGCCGGACATTATTTGTTTGTTGTTATTACAGAATAAAAAGTGGTTCATCCGCATTGTTGTCGGTATATTAGTGCTTATAAACTTTCATGACCTAACAACTGTAAAGGAGTTTTAATTTGTTGTGATTCGATTCGCTCTTTGATAGGTTAGTGCATTGTTTTGTGTAAGATGAAAGGTCATAAGTGCATGGTGCTTTTTTGCAAAAGTCGTGGATCAATACCAGGTGTAAAGTATTTCAGGTATGTACATATATACGAAAATATTTTGCTTATCACATTATGCGATCTTTGGAACAGAATTTCACTAGAAAGCTTATAAAAAAGAAGAGAGTGCCATTCGTATACAATATAATATATATGTGGTCACCAGCTAACCTTAAAATTAATGTATTTTTAATTTGGTGCATTAGTAGCTGATAATAATTCCCAAAATAGTCAATATAGTCATTCATTCTTAATTTTTGGATTAGAAAAAAGTGAGGTTAAGAAACATACGACGTCGGATGAAAGTTAAAATAAAGCTCATCGTGTCGATTGTTACAAATATTCGGACGGAATTTCGCACCAAAAGTTTACACCAATCAGGGCACCGTCGGATCATCATATCGCTAGAAATCGTATGCCTGGAACGCTGTCTTAAATCGAACTAATCGAAATTTTGATTGCAATATTTTTCCTAACAAACCAGTGAACTTTACATTAAAAAAGTTGAAATCCGGTCCTGTCGAATGTTTAATTTCACAAGGAATTTTCCGAACTGCGCAAACTCACTATTACCCGTTCGATGCCCATAGCGGGGACATAATTGCAGATGGTATTAGCAATATAATGGTTATATATATGTGATCTAAACACGCAATGCTATTAGCATTTTTAAAAAGTGTGTTAGTATATTATTTTGAGATATCTATTTTTTAAGAAATTACATAAAAATAATTTACTTTCCACCTGGGTGGAAAGTAAAGATAAATAAAACGTCAACTTTCCACCTTTCAAAAATAGATGAAATGTCATTATTACATGCATGGCTGTAAATAAAATACCTATACACTTTCCTCAAATTTTTTTTTTTCTTGAACATTTTTTTCCTAAAACAGAAATAAACGCTTGGGAAGAACTCCGGAATCCACTTAACATATTATTATACCTGCGAGCGTATGCAAAATGCTCCTTTCTAGGACTTTCTGATAAGTCGATGATGTAAAATTTCAAGGAATATTTTTTTTATTGTTTCCTCTTAACTCTTTGTTCGATGTTTTTTTATTGTGTCTCTTCTTCATAGTACATATATCTATAATGGTTTCTTCTGAAATATGATTACCTAGCTCCTAAAGCGGCAAAGTACCACGTGCGATTTCCGCATTACTATTCGAGAAATCGTCGGTATCCTTTTTAAGTCAAAGTGGTAAGATTTATATCTCTTTAACTCAAATTAGTCCTGATGACTCCCGGTTGAATAGCCGCTTCCCTTTTTTAGAAAATTACTTTTTTGTGCTTGTTAAACTGTGGTTCGTAAGCTACAATTGCTATGGGCAAGCGGTCTTTTCCTTGTTTGTCAACAGAAGTCGTAAAATTTTATGTCAGTAACAGTATTGTTTTTTTGCCTTTTCGCTTGACGATTTATATGTACCTTATGGTTTCACGGCAGTTTTTGCGACGAAGTGCAGGTTCAGAGTTAACGCGTCTTAGTTTAGAGTTGTGTGAACTGTTCCATTTTAAGATTATAAATGATTCAAAGATGTGGGGAAGTCGAGTGCACGTAGTGTTGGGAAAAACCGATTAATAATCGAGTACTTGATACTCGAGCGATTTTAATTATCGAGTGAATCGCTCGAGCGATTAATCACTTCCAATTTTTATGACTAAGAAGAATGTGTTGATGAAACACCAGGGGTTGTTTTCGTAAGTTTTAGAAGTTTAGTGTAGAGTTGATTCTGATTTTTTTAAAAATTATTTTCCTTCAATTTTTTAAACATTTACAATCGCCCCTGGCTAGCCAGTCCCAGTCAAAACAAAACCCATGTCGCGATTAATCCACTAAGGGATTTGGAATACTTTTTTATATGCCCCTTCTCGTTTATGTGCCTTTAACAAAGACGCATGTAGTCTTAGCCTCCTGAGCGACAAACTCGAACGTCAGCAATCGGCACATTTCGGATAGCTCGCGGCGTCAAGCGAAAATCGGGTATCAAGTGAAAGGCAACGATTTTCGATTTTTCGCTTGAATTTATAACTCGAGCAGTTTTTTTAATAATCGAGCGATGTCGGTTATTTCAATAATCGAGCACTCAGGCGGTCTTTCGCTCGAGCGATCACAACACTAGCTGTACGCTGTTTTGTCAAATAAAAATAAAAACAAAACGTCTCATTTGTATTCAGCGTAATTTAATTCTACCATCGCCTAGCTCTTTCGGCCTCTAAAAAGGCCATCATCAGGGCTAAGGATCTACAAAAAATAAACGCTTAGACATATACAGGGTGGCCCATCGAAAACAGTCCAGCAAGGTTTACGGCTGTGTACGTGAAAATTGAAACAAAAACCTCGGACCCTTAAACTTGTATTTTAAGAGGGACACGTTTCACTATTAATTTCATCCCTGTAACCTCAACCCCCCTAGTGGTGGCGGCTACTGCCCTTGTTTTTTCAAATGGGAATGGGTATATTGTGATACATATTTTTAAAGGGCATTAAAATGGCGCTTCGTTTTGTAAATTTGAGCTACGCGCCGCCGAGCAACGGAATTTGAAACCTTTCACTGCACCTCTTATCAAGTACACAGGTTTGTGCGTAAACAATTTTTTTTAAATAATAAGTATCAGTCAATTCAACTTTATCTTCAGTAAAGTGGTTGATCCATACGTTATATTTTCTGCGCTATTATTTTCTTTTGAGTTCATCGTGACATAAAAAATGGTTTATTCTATTGAGGAGAGAGTGGAAATTATTGAATTGTATTTTATAAACAATCAATGTGCAAGAGTAACGGTAACTTTGTTTAATGACAGACATCCAGAGAGACACGTACATCATGGTTATATCCTAGAATTAGTGGCAATATTTCGGCAAACTGGTTCAGTGGCAAATAAAAAAAGGATCATTGAAAATCCGGTAAGAAATGAAGCAGTAGAAGTAGCTGTTCTGGGTCAAGTTAGTATGAATCCAACATTAAGTACCAGAAAAATGTCTAATGTAACGGGAATTTCGCGGACCACTGTACAGAGAATTCTGAAACATTATTAATGACACCCATACAAAATTCAATTTCTCCAAGAATTGAATGAAGATGATAATGACCGCCGTTTACACTTTTGTGAAGTAATGCCAGAACAAGTATTAAATTATCCGAACTGCCCCCTCCCCCCCCCCCATTCTGCATTACCCGTACGCCACTTTCTGGATGAAACGTTTCCTGATAGATGGATTGGGAGAAGGGGTGCTATTGAATGACCAGCGAGATCGCCCGATTTATCTCCCCTTGATTTCTTTTTGTGGGGACATCAAAAATCCAAAATTTATGCCACCCAACCCGAATCCTTAGAAGATTTACGGAACCGCATTACTAATGAATGTCAACAAATTACACCAGATGTTCTTCACAATGTCCGAGAACACTTTGAACAGTTGCTGTATCGAGGTGAATGGCGGACATTTTCAACATTTAATAAGATAACATGTAAGTATTACTCAATAAAATTACATTTTTTAAAACGCAGTTTCTCGGCGGCGCGTAGCTCAAATTTACAAAACAAAGCGCCATTTTAAAGAGAATTTAATGCCCTTTAAAAAGATGTATCACAACATACCCATTCCCATTTGTAAAATCAAGGGCAGGAGCCGCCCCCGCTAGGGGGTTAAGGTTACAGGGATGAAATTAATAGTGAAACGTGTCCCCCTGAAAACACAAGTTTACGGGTCCGAGGTTTTTTTTTAATTTTGTGAAATAATGTCAGAACAAATATTAAATTATCCGAACTACCTTTTTAATGTTCTTTTTTTCTTAATGGCACTGTCAATCGACATAACTGTCGTTACTGGTCCGACACGAATCCAAGGATTTACCACAAGGTTCAAACTCAAAATCCTCAGAAATTAAACGTTTGGGCTGATATTTTCGGTGATCACAAAATTGGACCATTTTTCTTACCGGGAAATTTAAATGGAGATACATATTTAGACTTGTTGGAGAATGCTGTCAACCCAGCGCTGATGGAAATTATGGAAAACGACCAACGTTACCAGGAAGAAAATCCAATATTTCAACAAGACGGGGCGCCCCCCCCATTATGCATTACCCGTAGGCCACTTTCTGGATAAAACGTTTCCTGGTAGATGAATTGGGAGGATTTATCTCCCCTTGATTTCTTTTTGTGGGGACATCCAACATAAGAAATTTATGCCATCCAACCCGAATCCTTAGAAGATTTACGGAACCGTATTCTTCACAATGTCCGAGAACACTTTGAACAGTTGTTGTACTATTGAATGGAGGTGAATGGCAGACATTTTTAACATTTAATAAGATAACATGTAAGTATTACTTTTATTAAAATTACATTTTTTAAACCGCAATTTCTCAGCGGCGCGTAGCTCAAATTTACAAAACAAAGCGCCATTTTAAAGAGAATTTAATGCCCTTTAAAAAGATGTATCACAACATACCCATTCCCATTTGTAAAATCAAGGGCAGGAGCCGCCCCCGCTAGGGGGTTAAGGTTACAGGGATGAAATTAATAGTGAAACGTGTCCCCCTGAAAACACAAGTTTACGGGTCCGAGGTTTTTTTTTTTAATTTTCACGTACACAGCCGTAAACCTTACTAGACTGTTTTCGATGGGCCACCCTGTCTATACATAGATATAAGGATATTCAGATATTTAAAAAAAAATTGTTATATAAACAAGTTATAATTAAACAATTAAAAATGAGTATGCTCACTAGTCAAAGCTACACCCAGGCACCAAGAAACATATCATAAAAATAATAAGAGAATACGACTTTGGTTCAGTGTATTTGAAGAATAAACAAATCACATTCGCACGTATAATAAAGGTTCCTTAGATTACTAGTAAAAAAAGTAAGATCCTTGTTAATGACCCCTATTTTTTAAATATCGATTTATGTTTGGGCCTAAGTTTCGGGCCACAATTATTGAAAGGCCTAGGGGCGACAAACTTCTTAATCCACTACTGCCCATTGGACAAGTTGAATATAAACGTTTACAGGCCCAACTTTTTATTTTGCCGATCTATGTGGTATTTACATTTTTTCCATTATTTTCTTATTCCAATAAGTTCTGACAACCTGGACTCCAAATTAATGTAGATAGAAGAAAAAATTACATTAAAAAGTGTTAACACTGTTAACAGAATATGCGTCAAACCACATAATTTTATTACCTATGTGCAACAAATCAAATTGGTTACTTTCCTCTACGGCGATGGGCGAATGAGCAACCGCAATTTATTATTAAGTCTTATTATTGTTCGCTGTTCATGTTGTTAAGAGATATAGGATAAAAGTATAAGAAAAACTCGCTGCGAATTGCGGTAGTCGGCCAGCAGCGGACCTAGAATTTTTAGAGCGCATACATCGAAAAAAACAAAACCGATAAATCAAGGAAAATGAATGAGAATATTATTTGACAAGTTGATGACACCAGAGCAAAGTTTACCTACCTACAGTGAGGACTGAGGACGTAAAGTAAGGAATAAATTCATTATCTCGCAAACTACAATTTTTTAAAAAAATCGCTCGGACCCTTCGATTTTGTTTTTCGAACGCGCATATTCTGACATAAAATGTAGATATACAGGGTGTTGCAAATAAGAGTGACACAAAAATTTTTTTTCTTAAATAGAACCCACTGTATATTATTGCATGTACGGATTCTTCGGAAAATCGTAAACATTTTTCATGTAGCATGTGCTATACATTAGCCCAAGCGTTTTGGAGTTATTCTCATTCAAAATTTGAAATTCAGATATTTTTAAAATAGAAAGTTTGTATTTCGTTCGAATGGAAACAACTTTCCAGAAAAACAATCGGGAGTTCATGAAAATTAGTATAATTTTTCTTTGTCGTTCTGTGTTAATTAGACGAAGATATTACGTCGCCTTCGAGCATACTTTTTATAAAGTTTTTATACCTGCTTTCACATTTGACAATACCAGATAACAACTGTCGTATTTATCGTTATTATTAAATAGAATTCTTTATTGTTTTTCAGTGTTTGTGTCTTAAACTTAAGTATTGTTTGTGGAAAAAATAGTAATTCCTCACTGAATATGGTAAGACTGTGACAAGTGTGCCGTAAACTGGATAAAGATATTGCCTTTTAGTCAGGCCCGTAGATTGATTATTTTTCTTAACCAAGACATGTCACACCGTTTACCTGTTAGAATTAAAACAGAAACAGGCAGAAGATAGGAAGAGATGGGTAATCTACAGATTGAATCCTCGTCTCTTTTTTGTTGTGTTTATTGTCGTAATAACAAGCGATACATTGACGTGTACAAAGCAGATAGAAATATTGGGTTCATGCCTGTGTTTAACGTAAATAGACCTTTACCGGCCGTTACTGGCCTAAGCGTTAATCCGGCACTGCCAATAGGATACGTATAGTTGTTGCAGAATTATACCGTTGACTCTTACTGCCATAAATAAACTAGCTGATTAAACCCTATTGTATACGCCTCAACCTCTTCAAGGCTCAATAAATGGGATCAGGGCCGGCTTGAAAATGTATACCACACCACATGATTTATTTTTATAATTTAAAATAAATAGATAGGTATTTTTAGTTTTAGGTACCTATAATAAATGTAAAATAATGATAACAATTAATGATAATTGAAAATAATATAATTTAAAAGTAAAACTATTAGTATAACAAGTACAATAAAAATTAATTAATTTCTAAAAAACTATTGATAATTTATTCAAAATTTAACTCTGTATCACTATCACTATCTTCATCTAAGCCTAAACTTATAATTAAGGGTTGAACATTTGTAGTCATACAATTGTAAGAATTTTCCCCATTAAGTACATGCTGTACACAGTTTTCCAGCTGTCTGCAGAAATTTTTCTTACTTCGTTTTAATTAATTCTACTACAGATGCATTTAATGTAGGAGAAATATTATTTCTCCTAATATTGGATTTTAATTGGTGCCATATTAGCTCAATAGAATTGAATATACAATAGTACGGGGGAAGACGCAACACTGTATGTCCATTTTCTGCTGCAAGTTTGTAACACTCGTATTCCTTATTTATTTTAAAAGCTTTTAATACTTCTAGCAGTTCTCGTTTTTTGTAAGTTTCTTCAAAATATAAATCATTTTCAATCATAAAATTTTGAATTTCTGCTTTTGTATTATTATAATTGGGAATGATTTTTGGTTGCCGACTCTGATAACTAGCATTGTCCATTACAATGACGCTATTTTGAGGTATATTTTCAAGGAGTTTATGTTTAAACCAATCCTCAAAAAGTTGTGCGTCGGTATCTTGATGGTTATCTAAAATCTGCTATGTTTTTAGCTGAAAGCAACAGATAATTTGGAACAAACCCGTTCTCTGAACCAGCATGTAATATTGTTATTCTTTTGCCTTTAGTTGATGGTGCCTTGGTTTGACATTTTTTGGAAAAATCATCCCAACCTTTTCTTGGAGTGTCATGGGCATCGAATCATGTTTCGTCAAGGTAAATAATTGGACGATTTTCTTCTCTAAATTGTTTAACAGCTGTTAAATATTGAAGTCCCCATTCCCGTAAACGTTGAGATTCCATTAATGTTTGTCTTTTATCAATGCTTCGGTATTTAAAACCCATTTTACGCAATATTTTCCTAAGGTTTGAAAGGCTACAAGAGATATTTGTTTCGTCTTTAATCAGCCGCTCTTTGAGGAAAATCAAAGTGGGTACAGTTTGTCCTCATACATTTGGTAAATCTTTCTTCTTAATAAATCCATGTCATTTTCGTCAATGCTTCTAAATGTGCCAGAATCACTCCGATTTTTCCTAGGATTAACAGGCAGACATAGTGCTGTCTCTTACCGAAGATAAAGCAGTTTTTGTCAAAGTATTCATCGAATTAAAATTTCTACTCAACAACGATTGATCCACAAAAAAAAATGTATACACCTTCTCGTTTATGTGCCTTGAACAAAGACGTATGTCGTGTCAGCCTTCTAGCACATTTCAGGTGTTGAATTTATAACTCGAGCGGTTTTTTTAATAATCGGGTTTGTTCATATCGGATATTTCAGTAATCGAGTACTCAACCGGTTTTTCGCTCGAGCGATCACAACATTAACTAATAGGGATTAAAATTTCCGTCAACTTGACAAAATATAACGAAAATTGCTGAATTATAATTAAATTTACATATTTTCCGCCTTTTAAAAATGACTAATATCAAAGAGAGCTTCTTATTAGTTTTAATTGCCTAGTTTTAACTGACTCAATGCTAGTCTCTATTGTAAGAGGCAAAATACGTTTTTCTAATTTCCTTCACTCGAGAAACTTTCGAAATCAGAAATCACTAAATCCTACAAATAAACCGCTAGAAGAAATAATTTCACCATAGATAAACGTTGTTATTGCCCACCTGCACCGCATGGTACATTATTATGGAATTTTATTAAAAATATAATATTGTTACGAGACAAAATGATCCATAAATTTTCTTCGATTGAATTCAAGACAAGCCTAATCCATCTATTTGGAAATATTTAAGGCCATTAATAAGAATTATATCAGAAAGCTCATTTTCACTCATTCAGCTAAATTATCATAAAATGATTATTAAAAAACGATGATAACACCAATTAAAAAATGCTAATACTTCTAAGAGTTTAGACGTTTTGACTATCATAAATTTCATGAGAAAACGGTTCTTTAAATTTGATATTATTCTATCTTGATATATTGTAATAGCCGTATTAACATGAACATTACACCTACAGGCAACAAATTTTAAGGATTCATTATTTTTATATAAATGTGAATTTTTTTAATTCGAAAATTTCACCAGTTGCAGACGCAATGTGTGAGCCACGGTAGCCATTGCCAACGCCGTGGCAACATGCCACAATGTCACCAGGTCAAGAACCGAGGGAACCCAAGATTCATAACTTTTGGCAAACCTTATTGCTGTTGTAAAATCGGCGAAATAATGAGAACCTATTGGCGAGATTGCCTTACAATGAATGAGCTCAGGTTAGTCTATTCAGTGAAGCTGGAATATCCTTGATCGATGGAATGGTGAAGTCAAATTAAAGTCGTATTAGAGTCACATATAGTATATAAACAGTATATTGCCAATACGAACAAAAAGTGTCCCCGCTATGGGAGATGGCGCGGGGCCTATTGATTTTGCGCAGTAGGGTGGAAATTTTATCGATCGCGTCAGAGCCGGCCCGACATTTTTGTTTGTTGTTATTCGTCGCCATCTTTGGTTCTGGACGCTTCTTCAAATTACAGAATAAAAAGTTGTTTCATTCACATTGTTGTCGGTATATTAGTGCTTATAAACTTCTATTACCTAACAACAATTTTTGTAAAGGAGTATTTAATTTGTGGTGATTCGATTCGCTGTTTGGTAGGTTAGTGGATTGTTTTGTTTAAGATGAAAGGACACAAGTGCATGGTGCTTTTTGCAAAAGTCCTGCATTGATACCAGGTATAAAGTATTTCAGGTAGGTATGTACATATATACGAAAATATTTTGCTTATCACATTATCCGATCTTCGGAACCGAATTTCACTAAAAAGCTTGTAAAAAAAGAAGACAGTGTCACTCGAATACAATATAATATATATGTGGTCACTATCTAACCTTAAAATTAATGTATTTTTACTTTGGTGCATTAGTAGCTGATAATAATTCCCACAATAGTCAATATAGTCATTCATTCTTAATTTTTGGTTTAGAAAAAAGTGAGGTTAAGAAACAAACATAAGACGTCGGGTGAAAGTTAAAATAAAGCTCATCGTGTCGATTGTTACCAATATTCGGACGGAATTTGGCATCAAAAGTTTATACCAATCAGGACACCGTCGGATCATCATATCGTCAGAAATCGTATGCATGGAACGCTGTCTTAAATCGGACTAATCGAAATTTTGATTGCAATATTCTTCCTAACTAATCAGTGAAATTTACATTAAAAAAGTTGAAATCCGGTCCTGTCGAATGTTTACTTTCACAAGGAAATTTCCGAACTGCGCAAACTCACAAGGCCCCCGTCGATGCCCATAGCGGAACATAATTGCAGATGGTATTAGCAATAACTGTTTATATATATGTGATTAGAGTCGGCAATTCTTCTCTTGTGCCTGCAATGGCAATTATAATTGCACGTATTCATACGCAATAAACCGTTCTCGATCAGCTGGCGCATTGCCAACAGTCAGAACAGCAGTTGATGATGTCAAAATCCCTAAAATACCCCCAGAATAGAGATGGGCAAACCTGTTCGTTTTGATTGCCAGTTAAAGCAGCTACTGCCACACACTGATACTGTGGACGCAAACTTTATCTTTATACATTGCCGAGGAGATTCTATTTCATAATTTTAGATTTATTGTGGTGTTATAAAGAATTTTTGATAAATGTTTAGTTTTAATTTCAATCCGTAGTTCTGAAAAATATTAAACATCGACAACACCTCTCAATTCATTCCCAGCGCCTTTCGCCGCTATCTGCTTCTGCTCCGTTGCAACAGACAGTGTCCGAGCATTGGAAACAGGTTGTTCCGGCCGCTCCGGCGAAACAGGTTGTTCCGGCGAAGTAGACTGGTTCAGCGAACCAGACGGCTCCACCGAAGAGCGAAACAGATTGTTCCAGTGGAACAGGAAAACCTATCGACCCATAGCCGTTCCGGCCTGTTTCACATAAAAACCTGTTCCGAAACGAACAGATCCTGTTCCAAAGCGGTATCCCTACTAAACGGTATATTATAAGTGTTTATGGTTCCACCTGTTTAACCCAAGGGCGTTTACTTCAACAGAATAAGTGCTGACCACTGTATGTAAACAGAACGCCTAACATGGAGTCATATATATGGAAATAAAATGGAGATAAGGTTATAAAATTAGGTCGTAAAAAATTAAGGTGTAGCTTAAGTACGATATTGTATAATGCCCAGGGCAGAGTGAATATGTTAATGGTTCGCAAACAGGTGAAAAACTTGGTTACTAATTTAATTTATTTACACAAAATTAGAACAACCATTGTTGAACATTACCGGGTCCGTCAATGAATAGAAGGATTAAATTATTATCGAAGAAATTATCGAAAAACAGCATGAGGGAATTAAAAGCGGAATATTTAAAAAATATTTACAGGCTGTCTCAAGAAAGTGTGATAAGAAAGTTATATTTTTTTAAATCGACCTCCGAGTATTTTATTGCATATACAGTGAGTCCCAGAAGAAATGTCTAAATTCATTTAAAATTCAGCGGTAAGTTTTTTCAAAAAACGCTCGTACCCGTCGATTTTGATTTTTTAATTTTTTTTTTTTTGTTGTTATTTCATGTATACAGGGTATCTCAAAAATAAGTTACGACCATCAACTTCATTTTTTCAAATGAAAACATATATTTTTTATTTCATTTTTGAATTTTGCATTGAATTCTAAGCATGTTTCATGTACCATGTCCTATAGATAAACTCAACAGTTATTGAAAAAATTAGGATTGAACATATCTATAAGTAAGACCTGTTTATTAAAAAAAAACACAACAAAATCAAATTAAATGTTGAAAATGTGCGCCATTTACGGCTTGACAATATCCAAGACGATCAATAAACTCTCTTTGCACGTTTCCAACCATTTCCGGAGTTATGACACGCACTTCTCTTCGGATCCTTTCTTTCAACTTCTGCATATTGTTTGGCCTGTTAACAAATACTTTTGATTTGAGGTAACGCCACAAAAAAAAGTCCAGCGGAGTTAGGTCTGGCGACCTAGCAGGCCATTCGATAGGTCCTCTCCTTCCAATCCAACGATTGGGAAAGGTTTCATCCAAAAATGTGCGCACAGTGGCCGCATAGTGCGGAGGAGCACCATCTTGTTGGAATATCAGTTCATCGTCAGGGGAGTCTGGATCCAATGGATTCGGAAATAAAGCCACTAATGCTGGAATTAATTCTAGTTGGTGAAATTCGAGATATACTTGTCCAGTTAAAGACTGTTCAAAGAAAAATGGACCAATTACTCTGTCGCGTACGATTCCACACCAAACATTTATTTTCTTAGGGTACTGGCTGTGAACCTCTATCATCCAATGCGGATTTTCTGTTGCCCAATATCGACAATTTTGTCTGTTCACATTACCATTCAAATAGAACGTAGCTTCATCCGAAAAAATAATATTTTTTACTAAATTATTATCTAGATTGCACATATTTTGCATGCGTCCACAAAACTCACTTCGCCTATCGAAATCATCTTCAAATAACTCATGCACTGGAATAACTTTGTATGGGTGATATTTCTGCTTTTGAACTACTCGGTGAACAACAGATTTCGGCATGTGTAAATCGGCCCCAATGTGCGACAGGGGAGTACATGGATTTTCTTCCAAGGAAAGCAAAACGTCAAGTTGTTCATTTTCATCTCGAGTAGGACGACCAGATTTAGGCAAATCTCTAACATGACCGAATTCTCTAAACTTAGCCTCTATTCTACTCACCATCTTTTTACATATGGGAGGACGATCAGGATGGATTTCATTAAATAATTGGGCTGTTTCTATTTGAGTACGTGTTTTATCACCAAACCCAACCATGCATAGAATTTCAATTTTTTCCCGTTCCGTTAACTTCACCATTATTGTGAAAACCGCAACTTTGAAACTACGCTTGACAATAATTATACTTATTTGAAATTTGTCATACAGTTTCTATGGAAATAAACGGTGACAGTGAGACAGTACACTCTTACTTATTATGGAGCCCAAAATGCCATATTGCCAGAAGATTTGATAGATCGTTGGATTCCCTAAATGATATGTTCAATCCTAATTTTTTCAATAACTGTTGAGTTTATGTATAGGACATGGTACATGAAACATGCTTAGAATTCAATGCAAAATTCAAAAATGAAATAAAAAATATATGTTTTCATTTGAAAAAATGAAGTTGATGGTCGTAACTTATTTTTGAGTTACCCTGTATACATGAAATTACCACAAAAAAAAAAATAAAAAAATCAAAATCGACGGGTACGAGCGTTTTTTGAAAAAACTTACCGCTGAATTTTAAATGAATTTCTTCTGGGACTCACTGTATAATAATGCAATTAAAAATATATGCAATTATAGTGTCCTCTATAATTGCCTAACGGCATGCCACTCTGCAATATTAACACGTCCCCCGTGACCCTGTGGGTGTCCCATTTTCGTTACTTTCTGGGGGGTATTAGAGTTATTATTAAAGATATAATGCTGCGGCATTCACTTTAGTTTCCTACTACGGAACGGAAAATTCCGGTATCAAATTTGTGATGGCTTTTTTAGTTTTAGCTTTACAGGGTGATTTTGAAAATCTTCGCTTTTTAGACATTCGGTTATGCGTTAACTTATCAAAAAAGTAAAAACTGACCTTGTTAAAGATCAGTAGCGTAGCCCGCTTTTCTCTAATAAGTTTAATTTTTGATATATCATCAAGAATAAAAAATTTTAAATGGGACATCCTATATATTATTTGTTAAATAAATTTAGCATACTTTTGGCTTCAAAAAAATGTTTTATTGTTCTTAAATTATATTCAAAAATAACCTAATGAGATATTTTTAATAATGTACGTTAGTTATAACAATAGGCCATGGTCAATTTATTAGAAACACATTTAAAATGTTCTTACAGCTATTCTAGATATTCAATTGGATTATATAAAACATGCCATCATATCATACTTTTCATAATTCTTATCATAAACGGCCATTGTTAAGAATTATTTAATTAAAAGCATATCATAAAAACTCACGATATGAGAGATCTGTCAAGTTTTGACGATTTGACGAAAATATTAACGACCCGCGATGCGGGGAGTTTTATAAAATACATGTGCTCTAATTGCTTTATGAACCGTGTATTTTATAATACTTTTTCTATTTGGGTCTTTAAGCCTCAAAAATTTTAAAAAATATAGTAGATTTTTTCCATTTGAATTAATATTTTCTTTTTGGGTTGGCAATACTTTTACAATTTAACAAAATGTTGCAAGTATCAAATATGCCATGATAGAAACAATTGAACACAACAAAGCTTCTTCCCATCCGTCATAATTAAAAATAAATAAATTATTGAAGTTAATAAAAATGAGTTAGGAAGAAAGTTGTACTCCGTCAGAAATACGAGAAATAATAGAAAAACTTTTAAAAAGAATTGAATATTGAACAAAATATTGTGTCGACACAGAATCTGACAGGAATAACAATTAACGCCCAGGAAATGTCTACAGTAACTATAAATATATATTTATAAAGTAATATGTATAATACCAGATTGAATTAAAAATAAACATAGTACTTTATTGAATAAAACTTTAGAAATAGAGCATAAACTGGAAGATATTTCTATTATTTTTAGGTTATGTTGTTTTATAGTTGTTACTAGAAATGAGTTGACGGACACCGTCAGCATGTTATATATTTCCGAGTATAGGTATTTCAGATCTAGTAAAAATGATCTATTTGCAAGATTAAAGGTTAGTAGCTTAAAGTTTTCTATAAAAAATTTTTGTCGAATCCATAATACATAGAAAACTAATTTCAACGAAATCGAAGTAAGCCTAAAATTCGAACCCTACTTGCTGACAACATAAAAAAAATTCAGTTCCATAAAGTGGCAGGTTATTCATTTTTTTTTGCATTTCATAATGTAGCCATTATGAAACCAAATAGAAAAATATGTTTAATTAATTTAAAAAATATTATATAGGGTGTCTGTCTCATTGAAAATTTTTAAATTATGTTAATATCTCAAGAATAGAACTTTTTAGAGAAAAACTAGCTACGCCAGTGAATTTTACATAATAATCTCTAAACAAGATCAGTTTTTACCTTTTTGATAAGATAAAACGTAAGAAGCGAAAATTTTCAAAATCACCGAGTAGATTATAAATTAAGAGAACCATGACAAATTTGACAGCGGAATCTTTCCTTTCGTTTCGTCACTGAAGTGAAATCACACATTATATCTTTAATAATAAGTCCAATACCCACTACAACATACATTTTCCACAAACATTTTCTAGAGCCCCTCGTATTGATGCAACTACACGAGGCCCTTTTAAACCCTAATATGCTTTTAAGCTCGCCCAACATCGTCCTTAATCATAATAATATACATTTAATATCGGCCAAAACAAATAAACAAACATTTCCTGCGGATATTACCCAGCTATTGCCCTTGTCTGTACAAATGTTAACAACCGCAGCAATATTGCAAAGGAAAACATTTGCCAACGTATAGGTGTGTCCGCATTTACTGTGTTCTTAGTGCCTTATGCGATACTATTTGCTTAACATTTTTTGTTAGGCATCTTGTGCAATAAAAATACATATCGTTACGTTTTACCATAAAATTTTATGGCGATGGAGTAAATTTTGAATACGTTAATAATACCTACAGGTCGACAAGTTTTTCTGTAGCTACGAAAGGAATGTGGGCAAAAAATTTCTGGGGTTAACAATGTTGTCACATTTAATTTAATAATCTCCTACCGAGAAGACCCTAAAATTACATTTACACATTTAAAATAAATTGTTAAAGGTATATTTATAAGAAATCAATATTCTATTATACAGGGTGGCCCATCGAAAACAGTCCAGCAAGGTTTACGGCTGTGTACGTGAAAATTAAAAAAAAACTCGGACCCGTAAACTTTGTTTTCAGGGGGACACGTTTCACTATTAATTTCATCCCTGTAGCCTCAACCCCCCTAGCGGGGGCGGCTACTGCCCTTGTCTTTTCAAATGAGAATGGGTATGTTTTGATACATCTTTTTAAAGGGCATTAAATTCTCTTTAAAATGGCGCTTCGTTTTGTAAATTTGAGCAACGGAATTTGAAACATTTCACTTCACCTCTTATCAAGTACACAGGTTTGTGCGTAAACAATTTTTTTTAAGTAATAAGTATCAGTCAATTCAACTTTATCTTCAGTAAAGTGGTTGATCCAGATCTACATACGTTATTTCTGCGCTATTATTTTCTTTTGATTTGATCGTGACATGAAAAATGGTTCATTCTATTGAGGAGAGAGTGGAAATTATTGAATTGTATTTTATAAACAATCAATGTGCAAGAGTAACGGCAACTTTGTTTAATGACAGACATCCAGATAGACACGTACATCATGGTTATATCCTAGAATTAGTGGCAAAATTTCGGCAAACTGGTTCAGTGGCAAATAAAAAAGGATCATTGAAAATCCGGTAAGAAATGAAGCAGTAGAAGTTGCTGTTCTGGATCAAGTTAGTATGAGTCCAACATTAAGTACCAGAAAAATGTCTGATGAAACGGGAATTTCGCGGACCACTGTACAGAGAATTCTGATACATCATAAATAGCATCCATACAAAATTCAACTTCTCCAAGAATTGAATAAAGATGATAATGACCGCCGTTTACACTTTTGTGAAATAATGTCAGAACAAATATTAAATTAACTACCTTTTTAATGTTCTTTTTTTCCTAATGGCACTGTCAATCGACATAACTGTTGTTACTGGTCCGACACGAATCAAAGGATTTACCACGAGGTTCATACTCAAAATCCTCAGAAATTCAGAAATTAAACGTTTTGGCTGGTATTTTCGGTGATCACATAATTGGACCATTTTTCTTACCAGGAAATTTATATGGAGATACTTATTTAGACTTGTTGGAGAATGCTGTGAACCCAGCGCTGATGGAAATTATGGAAAACGACCAACGAACGACCAGGAAGAAAATCCAATATTTCAACAAGACGGGGCTCCCCACCATTATGCATTACCCGTACGCCACTTTCAGGATGAAACTTTTCCTGGTAGATGGATTAGGAGGGGTGCTATTGAATGGCCCGCGAGATCGCCCGATTTATCTCCCCTTGATTTCTTTTTGTGGGGACATCTAAAATCCAAAATTTATGCCATCCAACCCGAATACTTAGAAGATTTACGGAACCGCATTACTAATGAATGTCAACAAATTACACCAGATGTTCTTCACAATGTCCGAGAACACTTTGAACAGTTGTTGTCATATTGTATGTAGGTGAATGGCAGACATTTTTAACATTTAATAAGATAACATGTAAGTATTACTTATTAAAATTACATTTTTTAAACCGCAATTTCTCAGCGGCGCATAGCTCAAATTTACAAAACAAAGCGCCATTTTAAAGAGAATTTAATGCCCTTTAAAAAGATGTATCACAACATACCCATTCCCACTTGAAAAAACAGGGGCAATAGCCGCCCCCGCTAGGGGGGTTGAGGTTACATCGATGAAATTAATAGTGAAACGTGTCCCCCTGAAAACACAAGTTTACGGGTCCGAGGTTTTTTTTTAATTTTCACGTACACAGCCGTAAACCTTGCTGGACTGTTTTCGATGGGCCGCCCTGTATATTCAATATTATTAAAACATTCTTTTCATACTGATTTTGATATTTAAATGCAAAATAATATATTTTTTTGATTAAAGTACTTTTAATCTAAAAATATGGCAACATCGTGTATTATCAACGGTTACAGGTAGCTAAAGCTAATTTGATCGGTTATATCCCAGACAGTTGTTAGCACATGCGTCTCATGAGACACCGGATGGGCCATCGGACCTGTTCGACGATGTTTGATGGATGTACCCACCCAGTTGCCTAGTGATACAAACACAAAATGTGGCGTTCGCAAATAAGAACATTACAGAGCTTTAAAGCTTACCCTGACATCATAGCGGACTCTCCCCTACTAAGCAAGGCCACACTGATTGAAATTTACATAATTGTCTGAGTAAAAACTTCGCATTCCGAGATGCAATTCGAAATTTGAATGTAAAAAAACCTTAAAATATAATTGTGACCCTTCTACGCCTTAGCACATAAGCCTTCTTTATTGAGTGGAAAAAATTGAGTTGATTAACTACATTAAATCAACCTAATTAATCCTAATATACAAGTTCGTTTTGTCGTACTAAATCGCTCACAATATAAAAAGTGCAAGTGACACTAATTTATGTATGTGTCGTATTTAATGACCATTACGATGATTACGTCATTTTTGGTTACCCAGCTAATTCGAATAATTTGTTAAATTTACTAGAACCGCTTTGCGCAGTAATGCTACCACTATTAGTCTAAATTATGTAAGATATGGAACATATGTCAATTTTAATTTTTATAGCCCATTAGAAAATTGTATCACGCTGCTTGGAAATGTAATGTGCCGGTAAAATTCTAATTAAATAAGAAAGAAGAGTTTTTGGCAGAGGACTAATAAAAGATAGGTAGCATTTGTTAGGAACGGATGAATGAAAGTGTCACATTTTGTTGACGGATCCTTAATTATCTTTAGTTGTTTTAAGATGAGGATCTCAAATAAGCAATTGGAGCTATCTAAGTTGCAACAAACCCGAACAAAATATGCGGGTTCTTGGCAGGTTAGAGACGTGAGTCATCAGCTGATCAATATTAATTTTCGTAAAGTTTTAGCCATTAATGATAAAGTGTTTTAGTTAATTTGTTGATATTTAGATTATCTCACATTAGGAGTCGAGCTAGTTTCGAGAATATCTGTGACAAAAATTTGAAAATTGTTCATATTTGAAATTGGGGTTTTATCAAAAACAACCAATGTCAAAAAAATAATTAAAATTCTAAAACACAGATAATTCACGCTGACAACTAGGGATGTTACATTTGGTAACGGATATGAGCCTGGAACAGTACATAACAGGTAGACGATTTGAAATGTACCTGTTACGCTGTGCAAACCTAGTATTTAACGTTATGAATATTATTCTTGGTATCTGTTACGTCTACCTACCGACTGTTATTAAAATATTTAAAAGTAGTAAGGGTATTTTTACTGGTATACACAGTGTCCAAGATATGGATGGCCAGTACAGTCTGGAAAACCGTAAGAGATACGAAGTCGGTTAAATGGAGGTAAAGTTGCGCATTTACGTGCCTAATAATATGCCGTTTAGAAAGTTTTAAAATTCTGAGTAGTTCCAGAGATATCCGGAAAAAAACGAAATTCTGAAAAATCGTTTTATTTTTTTCCTGGGTCGAATTCTAAAGTAAATTGCATTTCTACATTTTCCGCTCTATCTAACAGCATTAATTGTTTTGTAACCCAACAAGTCGTCTTCGAAGGGCCATTATCAACTTTATTTTTTTAAAATACGGTCATGTTTTCCTGATATTGGAATTTGACAGCTTTTTTTCTTCCAAATGCAACGATGTATGACACAATCACATTGTGGTTTAATGACTTTTCGAGGGTTGTTTGAACAAGATCAGGAAATTTTGGGATACGGTCCTGTATTTCTCCTAATTTTATAAATAATATCTCATAAGTAAGCTCTAAATTTTTACTTATGTTGGACTAGTTCAATAAATAACAAATAATTTAATAATAAATCACAAATAAGTGAACGAAAAGAAACATACCAAGACCGAAATAATACGAACAACGAAAAAAGTAAGAAACTACATAATCAGGTGTTCTGTAACACCATGGCCAGTACGTTTGCCTGATATGACACCGTTAGATTTTTTCCTCTGGGGGGTATGTCGAAAATTATGTTTATAAACAGAACTTCGAAACAGAAGACGAACTTAGGAGGTCGGTGCTTGAAGTCTGTGAAAGCATTACGCCAGAAATGTTGTTAAATGTTTTAGAATCGACAGTTAGAAGATGTTATTTGTGCTTAGAAAATAACGGAAATCATTTTGAACACCTGATTATGTAGGTAGTTCCTTACTTTTTTCTTTGTTCGTTTCATTACTGTTTTAGTATATTTTTGTTCACTTATTGTTGTTTATTATTGAATTATTTTTTGGTCACTTATTTGCGGTTTATTATTAAATTATTTGTTATTTATTGTATAAGTAAAAATTCAGAGCTTACTTATGAGATATTATTTATAAAATTAGGAGAAATATAGGACCTAATCCCAAAATTTCCTGATTTTGTTTAAAAAACCACAAAACGTCATTAAACCACAATGTGTCATACTTCGTTTCATTTGGAAGAAAAACGGCTCTCAAATTCCAAAATCAGGAAAACAGGACCGTATTTAAAAAAGAAAGTTGATATTGGCCCTTCGAAGACGACCCATCGGATTACAAAACAATTAACGCTGTTAGATAAAGCGGAAAAAGTGGCATTGTAAAAGTGCAATTTACTTTAGTATTCGATCTCAGAAAAACCCACGAAAAAATTAAAACGATTTTTAATAATTTCGGTTTTTTCCGGATATCTCCGGAACTACTCGGAATTTTAAAACTTTTTAAACAGCATATTATTAGGCACGCAAATGTGCAACTTTACCTCCATTTAACCGACTTCGTATCTCTTACGGTTTCCGAGATCTCTATACTGGCCCTCTTTATCTTGGACACGGTGTAGACATACTATTATATTACAGAATAGATTCTACGGTTATGTAACTGAAAATAAGTAGGTATTACTATTTGTAGTGTCGTACTTTAGCCGTACCATAAATTTTGTTGTTCAATGAGTAATGAAAACTAATATAGTCATATACTAAACATAGTCTTATTTAGTATGTGACAAAATTGTGACATTGTGAACAATCATTAGAACACGAAAAAAAGTTATTTTACTACTAAACGTGGTTGTTTTATAGATAATAAATACAAAATGCAATAACACCTATCAATACTATGTTAAATAAATTATATGGAACAAAAGAAAACATAACGAAAATAAACAACAACTTTTAGTTTTAAGTTAACACAAAAATACCACTACCAATAAATTGGTGAGTGGATAATTTGCTATAGGTCTTTTTAATTAAACCTATTTAGTCGTAAAATGTCAATCGACTCATCTTTATCGATCGATATAAAATCGTAATGAAACGTTTCCCGTCTCGGTTACTGGTCTATTGCCCTCAAGGTAATATAATGAATATTACCTGCCTAACACACCACAAACTCTAATGGACAGTTTAACTCTTATGCAAATGTTTTCCATATTTTGTCATGCATAAAACGCATTAACTCTTAAAATTCTACCGAAACGTTTCTCATGTTTGGCGTCAAGGGGGTCCCAATGGCATTAATTTAGGCCTGCTATGAAGAAGGGTACAGCATTGACATGAAATTTGACTTTAATGTCTCTTAACTTAATATCCGTTATTTAACGGACGTAGGTGGGTTTTACGTTCACGCATGTAAGCAAGTTCACAGATAGACTAACCAAGACTTTTTTTATTTGTGGGTCTATGAAAAAAAGTTATTCTGCATAGAAACTCCTAATGCCAAATTTTGTATTTGTACAGATTTGAAACAGTCAGGAAAAAATAAAAACCGAAACGTACAATTTTAGATTTTTCAAAATATTTCGAAAGCCCCTGTTTATATTTTAGATTATTTTGCGGCATATTGATGTGCCTATAATTACGCAACTTTGCCCTAAGTTAACCGACTTTGTATCTCTTGGCATCAAGTTTGAACTGTCCAGCTTAAAATCTCTTCAGAATCTGGCGGTGATGATTTTTGGCAAATTTTGAAACTTTATTTTATTAAAGTAACTTAAAGCTTTTAATTGTATTGTTAGCAGTACATCACAAAAGAGAACATTTTCTATCCTTAAAATAATAAACCTTAGTTACTTACATGCATTAATTGGTATAGGGACACAGGTACATCGAAAAATCATGTTTTTGGATCTTCACCTACACAACGATTAATTATATTTTGAATTTGATATCACGTAATAATGTTTATGTAATTTTAACACTTTAAAGGTAGTAATTAAACGATTCCGGTCACTGAAAACTACACAAACCACACAATAAAACCACTCAATGCACCAAAGAATGCATAATAATTTAATGGCGTCACCTGTCAAACATTTTCGATCCAAAGCCTACTTGACCTTATATCCCATTGGGATTCAGTACGAGTGAGAAAGCCGACGCTCGTCGCTTCCAAAATACCTATTTTTCTATAATTTGAGAGAAAAATTGATGACTCACAAAACATTCAAATGTTGAGAATAGATCGGGGAATAAAATAAAACCTAAAAGAAGTGTCCGGGAGTAATATTAAAGGAGATAATGCCGATTAATTCGAAGATTTAACAAAAATTTAAGAAATAATTTTATTGTACTACTAGATATATTTTTGGATATCGCGGTAGGGATTTACTTTAAAACATATTTATTCCCTTAAAGAAAATACCATTCCAATATCAGGAAAACAGGACCGTATTTAAGTTAATAATTGCCCTTCGAAGACGACTCGTCGGATTACAAAATAATTAACGCTGTTAGATAGAGCGGAAAAAGTGGCAATGAAATGGCAATTTACTTTAGAATTCGATCTCAAAAAAACCCAGAAAACATTAAAACGATTTTTCAGAATTTCGGGTTTTTCCTGATATCTCCGGAACTACTCGGAATTTTAAAACTTTCTAAGCGGCATATTATTACGCACGTAAATGCGCAACTTTACCTCCATTTAGCCCACTTCGTATCTCTTACGGTTTCCCAGATCCATGTACTTGGTTACTGTCACCCCAAGCCAAAATTCCTTCCAGGTCTTTGTTGAGCCGTGATGCTAACTGCGAAGATGTGCGTCGGCAGCCGATGTTTATGCATTCAAAGATGAGACGTTAATATAGAGTAAGAAGAGGCTGGGAGACAATATGGTCCCTTGAGGACCACCGCCAATGTACAGGGACTGGTATTTTTCTGTTTTTTTTTTCAATGAAACGGTTACCACACAGCTTTTAACTTGTTTACAAAAATGTTAGAAAAAGTTAATTTAAAGGAAATCATTTTTTATAAGGGGTGGAACTTCTTGCCAGTCTCTGTACATTTAGGCAATCAGTTAAAATCTTGTATAGAGGCGTTACTTCAACAATTTTTACAAATTACTTTCTACCGTATACATCGTACACATAATGGTACAGTACAACTTCGATAGTCCGGACACTCGCTAACCCGGACACTCCAGTAATCCGGGCACTCTTTTTTTATTCGGGCATTTTGTGGATTTCGCCTCTGTAATCCGGACACGAAATATTATATACTTAAAACGCTACAGAACAAGAATTTTCCTGTCTGAACAGGCAGAAATTACTTACTTTAACTTTTGCGAGTACCGCGAGCGGCGTCTATCATTCTGCATTTGGTTTTTAAGTTTGTTAGACGCACATAATGGGTCCAAGCAAAAGAGTACATAAAACACTTACACTAGCAGAAAAATCTAAAATATTAGATTGCCTTGATGAGGGGAAAAGTACACGTCAAATTGCAAAGAAGTTTCTTGTTCCAAAATCTACAGTTTTTGATATAAAGAAGAACAAGCACAAAATTAGGACTTTTATATCAAAATCATTTCAGGGGACAGGTAGGAATACCAATAAATATAAATACTATTTAACGAATTTACTTTATTCGGTGTATCTTTGCATGCAAAAGGAAAGTTATTAGAAAAGCAGAGCATCCTGAAGTTGAAGTCGCATTGTATAATTGGTTTCTACAACAACGCAGTGCGCATGTACCTATTTCATCAGAAATTTTACGAGCAAAAGCTAAAAACTTGTACGAACGAATAACAGGGAAAACGGATTTTTTAGCAAGTTCTGGGTGGCTGGATAAATTCAAGCTAAGGCACGGAGTTCGTTTCTTGAAAGTCTGCGGCGAAAAACTTTCTAGTGATGTTGCCGCTGTACGACCGTTTCAAGAAACATTTCGATCTGTTGTTGAAGATATGGAATTATGCAGCGAACAAGTGTATAATGCTGATGAGTCGGCAATTTTTTGGAGAACTCTACCTGATACCACTTGGGTTCATCAAGATGAAAAATCAGCACCAGGTCGAAAAATATCAAAAGATCGTTTAACATTTATGTCATGTTGTAACGCGGCGGGATCCCATAAGTTACCACTGTTAGTCTTGAGGAAAGCGGCAAATCCACGAGCATTTAAAAATGAGAGTTCACTACCAGTCGTATACAAGGCGTCTACCAAAGGATGGATGACGAGACCATTATTTATGGAATGGTTCAAAAGATGTTTCATACCTGAAGTCAAAAAATTTTTAACAACGGTTAACAAGCCGCTTAAAGCTCTGTTACTAATAGACAATGCACCATCAGATCCATCTGTAGAGGAAGTAAATACCGATCCAAACTTCAGAATTATGTTTTTGCCACCGAACTGTACTGCAATTTTACAGCCTATGGATCAGAATCTCATTCAAAATATAAAGGTGTCCTATAGGAAACGCCTTCTTAATAATATTATTTTACATGAGGGTGAAGAGATTATAACCATTTTGAAGCAGTTTAATTTAAAAGATGCAGTGAACAATCTTGATCAATCCTGGAGGACCATAACTTCAAAAAATATTAAAAAAAGTTGGACACCATTGTGGCCTGAAATTACGGAACGAGAAGAATCCGATGACGAAAATATTCCACTCTCAGAGCTTCAAAAGAAACTTTGTCCAATAAGTCAAGAAGATTTGAAAAAAATTACCGAATCTTTAAGGATCATTGATCCAGATAATAGTATAAACAGTGAGGACATTACGAAATGGGCTGTGGGAGAAAAAGAATATGTCATTGATTTAACTGAAGAAGAGCTTATCCAAGATGCATTAGGGAGCAATATTGAAAATGTAGAAGGACCTTCTGAATCAGAGGATGATGTAAATATAGAGAGAGTGAAACATTCACACGCTGTCAACGCATTCTCATTAACTATCAGGTGGGCTGAAGAGAACAATCTTCCCATGGAAGATATATTGCTCCTGAAAAGGCTCAAGGAAAAAGCAATTGATGTAGTTACATCAAAAGTGATTCAAACTAAAATAGAGAACTATTTTTTAAAAAGGTAGATTTTTCCGCAGATTAATTACACACGTTATGTACATATGTATATGTATTATGTGCATATTATGTTAGGGACATACATGTGTATGTATGTACGTATGTATGTAGAAATTCTTTTTTGAGATTTTGTATATTTTCGTTCTATTTTATAAGAATATGTAGGTATTCGATTTTATAATAAACACTACGGTTTTGACAAATTCTGAGTTGTTTTCATTTTCAAAATAATTTTTTTTAAGTAACTCCAGTAATCCGGACACCTCGATAGTCCGGACATATGCCGGAACGATATCTGCCCGGACTATCGAAGTTGTACTTGGTTTCCGTTTTTTTCTCATATTTTTCTAAATTCTGAACACCCAGTAAATAAATAAATTTGAAAAAATAACATGTTTTTGGGTCGAGCGGAAGCAGGAGTTTTTATGAAGAGTAACTTTTTTTCATAAACCCACAAATAAAAACGTTTTCCCTCTTGGGTAGTCAATTCGTGGACACACTGTATATTATGAGATAAGTAAAGTAATGTTTTTAATTTCAGGGTGGTAAAGGAGCTATAAACATTATCAGAGCGCCATAGAAGCGACGATATTTTAACAATAAATGTATTTTCTTGATTAGGCCTACGTGATTCATTTTATCAATTTTTTTAAATATACCTTAGCCTTAAGGTAATTTTTTAAAGGAATTAAATATGCTTTAAAGTAAATACCCACCGGAATATCCAAAAACTATCTACTATCTAGTGGTATAATAAAATTATTTCATAAATTGTTATTAAAACTTCGAATTAATCGACATTATCTCGTGTAATATTAATCTCCGGCACTACTTTTTAGATTTACTTCATTCCCCGATCTATTCTCAACATTTTAATGTTTTGTGAGTCATCAATATTTTCTCTTTAAAATCAAAGAAAAATAGCTATTTTGGAAGCAGCGAGCGTCGAATTTCGCGTACACATACCGGTCCTCAACGGGGTGGGTATATACGGTCAAGTAGGCTTTGGATCGAAAATGTTTGACAGGTCCCAGGTGACGCCATTAAATTATTATGCATTCTTTGGTGCATTGAGTGGTTTTATTGTGTGGATTTGTGTAGTTTTTAGTGACCGGAATAGTTTAATTACCTTTAATGTGTTAAAATTATTCTAATTTCATAAACATTATTAGGTACTTGATATTATCAAATACAAACTATCGTTGTGTTAGTGCACATCCGCAAACGTGATTCTTCAATGGACTTACCCTATACCAATTGATAGATAGAGATAATAATATGCATGTAAGTAACTATAACGCCTATTATTTTAATGATAGAAATAGTAATGTCCTCTTTTCTGATTTGCTGTTAATAATATAATTAAAAGTTACTTTAATAAAATCAAACTACAAAAATTGCCCAAAATCATCATCGTCAGATTCTGAAGACATATTAAACCGGACAATTCAAACTTTGTAGGTATATTAGCAAAATATCTTGCTGTCGGGTGTCGTTCTCATTTAACTTATACAGGGTGTAACACAAGGGCCGATTCAGCACTTCGGTTTAGGGAGGAGGGTCTTTCGAAATATTTGGATAGTAGATGAAAAATTTAGCGTTTCAGTTTTTATTTTTCCTTCCTTTGTTTCAAAACTTTTAGGGAGTCATAATTAAAAATAAATATATTATTAAGGTTAATAAAAATGAGTCAGGAAGAAAGTTGTAAGTAGATACTCCGTCAGAAATACGAAAAATTGCAGAAAATAATCTAGAAAAACTTTTAAAAAGAATATACAAAACTTTGAGTTATGGTGCGAGCAGAACAAAGTTCAAAATATTGAACAAAATAATAAATAATTCTATTGAACAAAATATTGTGTCGACACAGAATCCGACATGAATAACAATTAATGCCCAGGAAATGTCTACAGTAACTATAAATATGTATATATAAAGTAATATGTATAAAATACTATATTGAATTAAAAATAAAAATAGTACTTTATTGAATAAAACTTTAGAAATAGAGCATAAACTGGAAGATACTTCTATTATTTTTAGGTTATGTTGTTTTATAGTTGTGACTAGAAATCAGTTGACGGACACCGTCAGCATGTTATATATTTCCGAGTATAGGTATTTCAGATAAATATCTAGTAATAATGATCTATTTGCGAGCTTAAAGGTTAGTATTTTAAAGTTTTCTATAAAAAATTGTTGTCGAATGGCAATAATGCCAAGAAAACTAATTTCAATGGAACCAAAGTAAGCCTAAAATTCGAACCCTACTTGCTGCCAACATAAAAAAAATAAAATTTCAGTTTCATAAAGTGGCAGGTTATTCATTTTTTTTGCATTTCATAATGTAGCCATTATGAAACCCAAATAGAAAAAATATTTTCCATGATTACAATATATTAGAAAATGAATTATTGTATTAACTATACATACACGTAGGTTACGTATAAGAAAACATCCATCCGTTTCTTTTAAAGTATTGTGTAGGACTGGCCGACAAAGAACTTGTCTAATATGCATGGCCATTGAGATAGCATGCCGCCACCAATTAAAAGGCACCTTATATGGGCTAAAAGGTTAAAAGGCCAAGATTAGATGTCGAGACCAAAGATATAAGTTTCAATTAATAGTAATGGATGACTGCTATTGTTAAAACTAATGTATGGCCGCAGTTAAGAGATTACGAAAATATGGGTACATGAAGTAGCCAGGACCGGAATGTAGGCTCATATTCTCAGAAGCTTTATGTACTTTTCCGCACCAACAACTCTACAAAGCAAAAATTCGACCTAGGACTGCTCTCCGGGAGCGCTGCGCCCAAGTGTACTCTTCGGCTACTGAACCCTGAGCGCTGAGCCCGGAAAACATTATTCGTTTAGTCCTTGTCAGGTTTAATACATTAAGAAACACTTTTTTTAAGTAACTCTTATTAATTTCCATTACATACAGCCAGTTACACACGTGGTTCACCACCGCTGATTGAACCTTTCGTTACCAATCCCCAACCTCCGTCCTCGGATAGGCAACCAACATAACCTCTTTAGGGACCTAATACATTTTATACTAATTAACAAATAGGGACCTACTATCTATCGCGACAGTCCTTATCGTATAAGTCTAGTATAAGGTATCTTTAGGTAGTTATAAAATAATTTTTATTTACATATTTTTGACAATTATTTGTAATTGCTGTTTTTTCTTTGATTTGTTGGGCGTTGTTAGAAAATTTTGTAGAGGGTGGCACTGATAATATGATTAGTTTTGTAATATGTACACGGTGTCCCATTTTCGACACTTTTGAAGGGTATCTCCGTTATTGTTAGTGCTATCAAAAAAGTAATGTAGGTGTCATGTGTTCGTTTTGGGTCAAGCCCAAAATGGTAATATCAAAATTCGAAAATTTTCGCTCGCTTAAGAGATACGGGGGAAAATCAAAAAATTGCCCATTTCGAAATTACCCTATATTGTCTTAGTTAAAAGAGATATAGAAAAATGTTTTATACAAAAGTTTCTTTATAATGATTGTTGAATAATCTGCCGGGTCAGGTAAGAAAGTTATCGGACCTAACCTAATTTTTTTTAATGGAACACCCTGTATATGTTAATCTAAAAAGATTGCATTTAAACTCTCTTTTCAAATTTATAACACACCATGGGTGATAGATATCATCAAATTTTTCAAATGTCGAAGTCATTTTCACAAATGAATATGTGAAAATGAAATTGACGATAAATGTTAATAACAACTAGAATCTCAACATAGTTGTCTCTAGGATATTAGCTTTTGTTTCATGGCTTACTGTGGTTTAAAGTAATAAGGTTTAAATAAATCACCTAGGCCTCATGAAGGCTCATCCGTAGACTTGGCAATTTTTAGACTCCTTTAGGAAATCAGTATTATCCTAGTAGGTGGGTTATATATTTGAAAATGAATTTAAAATGCAATCTTCTTAGATTAAAATATATAGGGTGCTCCATTTAAAAAAATGGGGTTAGATTCGACAACTTTTTTAACTGACCGCGTATACCTATTCTAAATACGGCAGATTATTGAAAAATCATTATAAAGAAACTTTTATATAAAATATTTTTCTGTATCTCTTTTAACTAAGAAATTATAGGGTAATTTTGAAATTGTCAATTTTGTGATTTTCCCCCCGTATCTCTTAAGCGAGCGAAAATTTTCAAATTTTGATTTTACCATTTTAAGTTTGACCCAAAAAGAGCACATAACACCTACATTACTTTTTTGATAGCACTAACAGTTACGGAGATACCTTATAAAAGTGTCGAGAATGGGACATCCTGTACTTAAAAATCAGGATGCTGGTGGTGGAAGAAGCCCGCTGTAGACCACACCCAAAATACACACCTAAATTGGGTCCATAATGTATAGTAAATACTAGAAAAAATCCATGCGATTTCTCGATATACTTAATTTAAGAAGCGCGACATTTTTACTTTAATTCACGACAGACGCATAAAAGTAATTTCTTTTTGAGGAGAGTTTTCCTAAGACTGATTTTCTGGAGATTTTTCAGGACTTTTAGAACGATCCCGGTTTTACGACCTAGATACAAAAAGGAACCAAAAATTAGTTCCATATTTATTTTAAGAAACACTGATTAGTATGCTTATTCGTATCTTAATGATATTATACGGTTGTAATGCAAAATAATCAATAATTTCATCGTAAAAAAGATTCATCGTTTGTAAATTCTACAAAGAGATATTTTTTAATTGCATATTGGAAAGCATGTCCTGAGTGTCCTGGCGAGTTGTATTTTGTCTTTCCTGTATAAGTTTTGATTCATTTTAAACCAAAAAAGTAGTGTTGGGAAAAACCGATGATTTTAATAATCGAGTACTTGATACTCGAGCGATTTTAATAATCGAGTGAATAGCTCGAGCGATTAATCACTTGAAATTTTTATGAGTAAGAAAAACCTGTTGATAACACACCGGCGGTAGTTTTTGTTAGTTTTAGAAGTTTATTCTAGAGTTCTTATTAATAATAATTGTTCATTCTGATTTTTTTAAAAATTACATCTTTAATTTTTTAAGAATTTACAATCGTCGCTGGCTATTCAATCAAAACAAAACCCATGTCGCGATGACTCCACTAAGGGATTTGGCATACTTTTTTATATGCCCCTTCTCGTTTATGTGCCTTTATATAAGAAAGACGTATGTCGTGTATCTGCTCAGAGTCAAACTCGAACGTCGCCAATCGGCACAGCTCGGGTGGTGCGGCGCGTAGTTTAAAGGTCGCGTATCCAGTGACAGGCGATGATTTTCGGTTTTTCGCCTGAATTTATAACTAGAGTATTTCCTATCGAGCGAAAAACTGTTCGAATATACTAGCAGTTTTTTAACTTGATCACACTACAGCGGTACAATTCCGTCGGCGTCAAGCGAAGCTCGGGTATCGAGTGAAAGATAATAAGTAATGAGCGACGGTTTTCGCCTGAATAGATAACTCGAGCGGTTTTTTTAATAATCGAGCGATGTCGGTTATTTCAATAATCGAGTAATCAAACAGTTTTTCGCTCGAGCGATCACAACACTACAAAAAAGCTTCTCTCGACTGAGGCGGTAGTACAGTGAAACCTCTCATACGGTCACCTCTAATAAGCGCACATCTCTATTAAGCGGACATTTTTTTCATACAAACAGTGCGAAAACCCTCCTGTAAACGGACAAAAGTATTTAGAAGACAAATAAGTACGATGCAAAAACTCTCTGAAGACAGACCAGTCGCATAAGCGTGGCAGAGCGAAAGGACTTAGCCGATTGAAAGTATGTGTGATTCCCCGACAGCAGTCCGCCGTTTATTTGTGAGTTATAAGGTTAAAATCGTAAATAATGACAGAAAAATGTCGCGTTTTGAGCCTGAAAGAGAATATTGATGTTGTGAAAGTTTGTAGTTTGATAACAATAATTTGGGCGAGTTCATTAACGTTGATAGCAATGTGCTATTAGAAGATGATAGTTACCCCATTCCTACCGATTATGTAGCTCAAACTGAAACCACATCACTATCTGACGACTCTGATGAAGAAGTTAAAGGCAGTTATCAAACAAATGTCACCAATTATCAAAAGCCATTCGTATGGTAAAGGAATTACAAGAGTATGCAAAGAATAGAGGTGACTCTACAGCAATGGAATTGTTATCAGACTTGGAATTACATTTTCTAGATTGCAAGTATAAAACGCAAACACGTCAAACTACGTTATTAGATTTTTTTAGTGCTACATCCTAACTAAAACTAGTGTATTTTTGTTATGTTATGTTTCTTTGTACATACATATACATAGCAATAATTTTACATTTACATATTACCTAATAACAAACTTCCCATGAGCGGACACCTCTATTAGGCGGACTCTATTAAGCGGACATTTTTTTCATACAAACAGTGCGAAAACCCTCCTGTAAACGGACAAAAGTATTTAGAAGACAAATAAGTACGATGCAAAAACTCTCTGAAGACAGACCAGTCGCATAAGCGTGGCAGAGCGAAAGGACTTAGCCGATTGAAAGTATGTGTGATTCCCCGACAGCAGTCCGCCGTTTATTTGTGAGTTATAAGGTTAAAATCGTAAATAATGACAGAAAAATGTCGCGTTTTGAGCCTGAAAGAGAATATTGATGTTGTGAAAGTTTGTAGTTTGATAACAATAATTTGGGCGAGTTCATTAACGTTGATAGCAATGTGCTATTAGAAGATGATAGTTACCCCATTCCTACCGATTATGTAGCTCAAACTGAAACCACATCACTATCTGACGACTCTGATGAAGAAGTTAAAGGCAGTTATCAAACAAATGTCACCAATTATCAAAAGCCATTCGTATGGTAAAGGAATTACAAGAGTATGCAAAGAATAGAGGTGACTCTACAGCAATGGAATTGTTATCAGACTTGGAATTACATTTTCTAGATTGCAAGTATAAAACGCAAACACGTCAAACTACGTTATTAGATTTTTTTAGTGCTACATCCTAACTAAAACTAGTGTATTTTTGTTATGTTATGTTTCTTTGTACATACATATACATAGCAATAATTTTACATTTACATATTACCTAATAACAAATTTCCCATGGGCGGACACCTCTATTAGGCGTACACATTTAGACGGTCCCGCAGGTGTCCGCACTAGAGAGGTTTCACTGTAATTGGTATTTATGTTCGTTGAACAGAAATATTTTATATTGCTTCAATAAACTGTCAAATAGTTCTTGCGGAAACGATTCAAAATTATTTTTTGAAAAAAATCGAAAAAATGTAATTCACTGATGTCGAAAATTTAGTTTTAATTTAATTAATAATGGCGTCTAAGATTTCCTTATAAATTTGTTTCTATTTCATTGGCTTCGCACGTTTTTTTGAATGTACAATAATGTTTTTTGATGTACCTATGAAGTTATCAACTTCAGGGGGGGAGGGGGCAAGTCTCCCATTTTGCTCCTCCCAAACGACGCCCATGGGGCTAGCCCGAATTAACTGTTAATAATACGGTACTGGCACTGACCCTATACCTACTGGCAATTTATAGCTACGGTATTATTAATGATTAGTTTAAAATTAGAAGTAAATCATTTTTGATATGTCGTATATAAAATATCACTTAAAAATGATTTTATAGTTGAATGGTACATAATTAGTTCCTTGTGGGTGTAAATACCAAGAAAGTTTAAAGTTAAAAGATATTTATTACTTAATATAATAATCGATCGTTTGTCATACGCGTTTTTTACTCAGAATTGTTCTCGGACATCAGTACTCCCTAATTAAATTTAATACTTTTTCACAATATTCAATGCAGAAAATAAGTTTTATGATCGTCGCTAATAGCCGAATCACAAGCAGAATACTGAAAGCTGTTATAATGAAATGGAAACTCGTCAGAACATATAATTGAAAAATCAGGTGTAAATATTAGAAATATCTCGTATAATAGATCAAAGCAAAGAAGCCCATAACGTGAGGATCAAAAACAAACTTCTTGACAGTCCAAACGGATCAAGGTCCTTTTGGTCAGTCGCTAAGGCCGTCAGCCAAAATATCACAAAATCAAGTATTCCACCTCTAACACGTCCCGATGGTACAATAGCATCCACAGCCGGAGACAAGGCAAACTTACTTGCTGAACTATTTTCTTCGCATTCCACTGTAGATTTTCAGGGAAGAACACCACCCGACATTCCTGCAGTTCAATCCGAAATGACCGAAATCGTGTTCCGTCAGCGTCCCGTCAAACGAATCCTGAAAAGACTCGACGTCAAAAAAGCTACTGGTCCAGACGAAATTCCTATTATAGTTCTCAAGAGATGCGCCGACGAACTAACACCAGTATTTTGTAGACTTTTCAACTTATCCTACAAAAAAGGAATATTTCCATCTTGCTGGAAGACGTCGCGAGTCCAGCCTATTCCAAAGAAAGGTAAGAGAACCCTGCCTAACAACTATCGACCAGTCGCATTGCTTTCAGTTATATCAAAAGTAATGGAGAAAGCTATTAACCAACATCTTCTAAAGTACCTGGAAGGCTTCAACATTATCAGCGATCATCAATATGGTCTTCGAAAGTCCAGATCAACTGGAGATCTTCTAGCCTATATCACCCATATTTGGAACAACGCAATCGAACATCATGGGGAGTCTCGGGCTGTTGCATTGGGAGGGGCTTCTAAGTAAACTGCGATCCTAAGGTATGCCCAGTCGATTCTGTGCATGGTTGTCTAGCTTTCTTAAGGACCGCTCTCTGCAAGTGGCGATTGACGGATTTCTCTCAGACACCTTCACCATCAATGCCGGTGTTCCTCAAGGGTCCATATTGTCTCCCACTATCTTCTTACTCTACATTAACGATCTTCTAGTGAAAACGAAAAACCCGATAGTTAGTTTTGCTGATGATAGCACACTTTTATCATCTTTCTCTTTGAATGCACAAACATCGGCTGCCGACGCACATCTTCGCAGACAGCATGAAGTATCACGCCTCAACAAAGACCTGGAAGAAATTTTGGCTTGGGGTGACAGTAACCAAGTCGAATTTAACGCTAAAAAAATCCAGGCAGCAGTTTTCTCTAAAAAGGTTAACATTACAGAACCGGATATAGTCATGGACGGACACGCAATCCCACTGGCTTCATCTATTAGTTTGCTGGGCGTCAATCTGGGAGGAAATATGTCTTGGCATAACCACGTTGTGACAATCGCCAAGATAGCCTCTCAGAAGCTTGGTGTACTCTTCCGAACCAGAAAGTTGTACACACCTCAACAACTTTTGACACTATACAAAGCCCAGATTCGACCATCACTAGAGTACTGCTCTCATGTCTGGAGCTCTGCACCCAAACATACTCTTCGTCTACTGGATTCCATCGAAAGGAGGGCCATTCGTCTGATTGGAGACCACGAGCTGACGAAGAACCTCGACAGCCTAGAACATCGAAGGCAAGTTGGTGATTTGACTCTCTTTTACAGATATTTCCATGGAAAGTGCTCGGCTGACCTTGCCCTCTTAATTCCGCCCAGAGCGGCGAATATCAGAAATACACGACGAACCACTGCCGCCCATCCATATGTGATTAAGCTTAGTACTCCTCGAACTTCATTATTTAAGAACTCTTTCATCTGGAGGACTTCATCATTGTGGAACGATCTTCCCGAGGTCGTTTATCCCAACGAATATAACCTCCAACGATTCAAAACCAACGTGAATCGCTTTTTACGCACACGCACCACTCCCAGAGTGCCCTAAAGAATTTTTCCTATAGTGCTTGTGTTTGATCATAAAAAAAAAAAAAAAAAAAATGTAAAAGCGCAAGCACTTTCTTGTCATATAAATTATTATTTTTTACAAAAACTAGATTGATTTAACGAGAACCAACGAGCTGATAAAAACGCGACAGCGAAGCTGGTGTACCATTTGTTTGCGTTTAAATTGCTAAAAAATAATCTAACTATGCCAATTAATTATCGGACATTCAAAAATTCACGACCTAATTAATAAGCTGTTACCCCGAGATTTTAGTCAAGTTTGATATTCTATAACTTATTTATTTTTTATGCGATTTTCATAATTTTGTTATCAGTTTCTAGATCAATTTATTGTATTTTTCCTGAAATATTTTATAAAATAAAATTTTTTGATTAGGCTATACAATGTGTCCAAGATAAGGAGGGCCAGTAGAGGGATCTCGGAAACCGTAAGAGATACGAAGTCGGTTGAATGGAGGTAAAGTTGCGCATTTACGTGCCTAATAATATGCCGTTTAGAAAGTTTTAAAATTTCGAGTAGTTCCGGAGATATCCGGAAAAAAAACGATATTCTGAAAAATCGTTTTATTGTTTTCCTGGGTTTTTTTAGATCGATTTCTAAAGTAAATTGCACATTTGCATTGCCACTTTTTCCGCTCTATCTAACAGCGTTAATTGTTTTGTAATCCGACGAGTGGTCTTCGAAGGGCCATTATCAACTTTTTTTTTAAATGGTCCTGTTTCCTGATATTGGAATTTGAGAGCTTTTTTCTCCCGAATGCAACCAACGATGTATGACACATTGTGGTTTAATGACGTTTCGAGGAATTTTTGAACAACATCTATTTCTCCTAATTCTATAAATAATATCTCATAAGTAAGCTCTAAATTTTTTACTTATGTTGGACTAGTATAAAATAATTTAATAATAAACCACAAATAAGTGAAGAACATACATAAACATTATTTGAAACTTCTGTTGATTCGGGATTTAATAGAAAGGTAGGCGCTTGAAACAAAAAAATTAAGATGGTGACGCGTGATTTGTTTCACTTGACATTCCCATTGTGATCGTTTTTTCTATTTTGCAGAAAATATGGAACATAAATTTACAAATACAGAAAAGTTTGATATTCTCTCGCATGTTTTATTTTATCTCAAAAAAACTGTTATGTGGCAGTTAGAAGATGTTATTTCTGCTTAGAGAATAACGGAAATCATTTAGAACACCTGATTATGTAGTTCCTTAATTTTTTCGTTGATCGTTAATTCCATTATCCATTTATGCTGCGAGCTGCAAAATTTTAAATGAAACGCTGATTTGAGGCCTATTTTTATTAAGAAAAACAAACACTAGGTATATCATAAAGTTAAATAACAGAAACAATTTTAATATCGTGTATTTCCTCCTCTCACAGTAATGTCATCTTGCAGCCTTAATAAGGTTACTTATCCTTTCTTGACGGATAGCATGATATTCTTCGGTCAGCGCCAGTTGTAAGTCTTTCAGGGTTTGAGGTTGTACAGGACGACGACGAACGGCCCTTTTAAGTTGATTCCAAAGATGTTCGATTGGGTTGAGATCCGGGCTACATGCGGACTATTCCAATCTTGGATGTGTAACTTCAGCCAGATATTCGCTCACTAGATGTGCAACATCAGGTCTAGCATTCATGCATTAATGTAAGTTGGTTCCCAATGAAAGGAGCAAATGGAACAACAACTTCTAGGATGATTCGGTAGAAATACCCGCCTAAATCATGAACCTCCATAATATAAGATTCGATCCGATATGATGCAGTCAGTATATCTTTCATTTCTACGCATGTATACCCGCTCACGACCATCCAGCGACCTTAAACAAACCCTGAATTCATCAGTGAATAGTACTTAAGAATATTGTCACTGTCAAATATAGCCAACGTCGATAATTTTTAACCCAAAACTTGACATACATTTTCTAAAAATAACATAATTTCATTTAAAATGGAATGAATCAAAAAACGAAATGTTTAGAACACATCAAAGATTACAAGAAACAGTATGTAAATAAAATGATCCACCTCAATTTTTCTACAGGGTGTTTTGAAGTTAAGACAAAAAACAACAGTTTGATTAACTCCTATATAATATAGCCTAATCGAAAAATGTTACTTTATAAAATAATTAAGGAAAAACACAATAAATGGATCTACAAACTGATATTAAAATCATGAAAATCGCATAAAAAATAAAAAAGTTATAAAATATCAAACTTTACCAAAATTACAGGGTGGCGGAATTTTGTACCTGCCAGTGTATAACTAATTGGCTTAGTTTAAAAAATGAATTAAATTCAATTCAATGCAACTTTAAATTTTAGGAAATTGACATCCATCAAGATTCTATTCACAACCTTGTACAATAAGACATATCAGGACGTAAACTATTCTGAGCTAAACTCTAGAATCTATATTCTTTTAGTTAAAACAAAAAATATTAAAATTGGTTCTTTAAGATCGAAATAACATCTTATTAACTAGGACGTGAATTTTTGAATTCTCGATAATTAATTGGCGTAGTGATTTTTATTTTTCGATAAAAATTAAGTGAGTAATTGATTTTTATTAGCGAAAAAAATTCCTAAAAATTTTAAAATTGCACCTAGCCATGAAGCATGCCAAGTTTTACAATGTGACTACGATAGCACTTGGAGTGCTCATCGCGAATATCCTTAAGTTAAGTCTGGTGGAATAATAATTGTAATTAGGAATTCAAAATAACTTCAGATAAAAAATAAGAAGTCTATACTTTTCAGGCGTATAAATATCAAATACCTATGTATGGTAAAATTATTATTTCCCAGACCACCCGATGATACCTTATACAATAAGGGCGGATTTAGTCTAAACAGTAGCACTTTAAAATACTATTTCAGATTGAATGGTATACCAAGAAAAGGAAGCCTTTTCCATTGATATGATGTAACCACCTGCAGACCGAGTTTGTTCGTTACGTTATTTGAATAAATCAAAAAATAAGAAGTCTATACTTTTCAGGTGGTAGTAATATGAAATACCAATGTATGGGAAAATTACTATTTCCCAGACCAAGACTCGATGATACCTTATACAATAAAGGCGGATTTAGTCTATACAGTATCACTTTTTGATTTATTCAAATAACGTCTGTTCAGATTGTGTGGGACTGCTAAGAGATGGCGCTGCGCGCTGTATTTTCTCGACTACCGTCGATAATACGGCGTTAAGTTAGAATCCTCTCTGATGATAGATATGTACACCTACCCTGTACTGACGAGATCAAAAGAGTTCGAAACCGGTCTGCAAGTGGTTACATCCTATCAATGGAAAAGGCTTCCTGTTCTTGGTAGTACCATTCAATCTGAAATAGTATTTGAAAGTGCTACTGTGTAGACTAAATACGCCGTTATTGTATAAGGTATCATCGGGTGGTCTGGGAAATAATAATTTTCCCATAGATTGGTATTTAACTTCAGATATATTACATTCAGAAATAATGTGAATTTTTAGCACTAATAAAAATTATTATTATACAAGGAAACATTGTAAAACGCAAACCGCTAAATCATAAATGTAATTCCTAAAGTTGCTCGAGTCGTGAATATATTTTATTCTCTTTCAGGTCCCATGTGGGCACGCCCATGATACGTGCGTGGCAAAGTGCAAGTCGTGAGACAAATTAATAATGTTATCTGAATTAATATTAACCCACGAGAATAAGAATATTTACCAGGTGTATATTAAACCCGAACAAACTCACGGTTTCTGTCTTTGTCGATTTACCAAAAAAAAATGTCGCAACAGTGCGTCTTTTTGACCCGAATTCTGGTCATGTTTGTGCGTTTTTAATGTGAGGAAGTTATAATTATTTTCAAAAAAAATCTTTAATATTTTTCTTGCATCGGTTCGTCTTTCATTTTCTTTCATTATAAAAATTAATTTCACAAACTCGAACAAAGACACATAAATCTTCCAATAATCTGTGCCAAGAAAATGAAACTTTTGCTTTTTGATCAATTTTTAGTTTGAAAAAACACATAAAATTAATCCAAAAACAATAGACCAACAAATTACAAAAGCAGTAGCGAATAAGCGCGAACAACACCACCGATGAGAAATGAAAATTCTAAACTTCAGGGTCATATGTACTATAACCTGAAAAAAGGGCCATACAGCGTTGCGACAGTTATTTCCTTAAAACATTGCAATTTCTTGTTGTTAGGAAACTATAAATAGCTTTACGAGTAGAAAATTAAATAAATATACGCATATCTTGTATAATATTTGTACTTAATAGGTACACATGAGAAATGCATTCAATATAATTAATATTATACCTTTCGGTTTCAAACGGAGGCGGTTGAATTAGGAGCCTCAGTGCAGACTTGGCATGATTGATTTCTGTTTAAACCTTTGGATGATTCTGACAGAATATAAATAATTCTGTCTCTTTATTATACAGGGTGTTATGAAATGACGTATTATATTTAAATCGGCAATCCCTGACAAATTGAAGAAAAATATCCAAAAATGGCGCTTTTATTTAACATGGCCTTATGACAAACCAAAAATGACCACGTGGTGCCCCTGTCAGGAAGGTAAACAAAGCAACATATGGCGAAAAACGTCACTGAATCTTGAACAGTGTTGTCATATCTTCAGGGTAAACTCTTTAGAAAGTCAATAACCATTTTACAGATTGCAAGTTGTTTATTTTTCAGGGTACATTATTATAAACTTTTACGTTCAGTTCAGTTCGCTGGGAAACAATCTCTGATTTATAAACTTAAACTGACTCGAACCAACCGCCGCGGAGTTTATAAATGGTCAGGTATGTTCTCATTTGTTCAATTCGAACGACACCCGTCAGATCTGGACAACTTAAAAGTTTATAAATGCCACTTACCCTTTAGAAAAAAAAATGCAATTTTATTTACCTTTTCGGACTTATTTAAAAACAACTTAATTTATAACAAAACACCAAGTACCTAGGTAACCCGAACAAAAACAAACCGGCACATTAATCTCACAAACTCGTGTCTCATGAACACATCTAAGTACCATTCAATCTGAATTAGTATTTTAAAGTGCTACTGTGTCGACAAAAATACGCCCTTATTGTCTAAGTGGTCTGGGAAATAATGTATTTAACATCTAAAAATTTTAAAAATAAATAACACGTTGATTCCGTCGATCGATATTAAACTGCTGGACTGGGGCACTGTCGTCGCGAAAAGAACAAATAACTTAATAATTTAAACTCGGGTTTGTTCTTGTTTCTTTAAACAGCTGATCTTGGACAATCGAGCGGGTTGCCTATTCTTTTCGCGACTGCAGCGGCTGGGGTTAATATTTAAAAATACAGCGTTGCCACTTTCGATGTTTTATAAGGTTATATTCGTAAATTGCAGAATTTTCTTCTGTAATACTTTCCTGTATAATGATAGTCTCGGAAATGGCAACCGCGCTAGTTGGACGAGACTATTTATTTTGAAGGGGTTGTCCTGTCTATCAACATAATTATTTCATCATTCTTCTTCAGTGCGATGAGAATGATTAATAAGTTTGATTAGCCCTTTAGAAATTATTATTTCTGAATTTCTATTGCGAAATAATTTGTATCCTATAGTGCTGTTGTTTTATGCGTACGGTAGGTTATTGTAAAGTGTAATTATGCGTTAGTATTTATTGCTTCTGTGTAATCTAATAATAGGTGCATATCTTCAAATAAACTAATTTTAAACTCATGGGTATCTGTGTGTTTCTTTAAGTGATTTAGTGCAAATGTTCCGAGAGATTGGAAATAAGAGGCCGAATGGGGTTTAGTGGGTATAAGCTTATTATGCAGTTCCGCATTATCATCAGAGTACGTGATGAGCATAAAGCTTTTCCCATAGAAAAATAAACAAAAACCTAAAGATGTCTGTGCCCTGGATTACTTGCTAGTGTACTGGCATCTGGATTCACTTCTATTTGGATACTAGGTGAACTAAATATTATTTTTTATAAGAATCTAAAGTTTTATATTTTTTACACCGTTGGCAACATTGTGCCTGAACATCTGTTGATTCCACAGCTTGGCAATGTAATATGATTATATATGAATGTGCCGAGGAGTAACCGGTGGGTTTAGGGGTGAATTACCCCACTTTTTAAACGTTCGATTTAAAAAAAATTAAAATATGTACCGCTTCCCTAGGACACACCCCAGGAGTCACCCATTTAAATATAATACGTCACTTCCATAACACCCTGTATTAAATATTTTTGGTTTCTGCTATTTCAATTGAGTTTATAAATTATTTTATAATTGGCGTTGGCTCTAAACAAAAGTTATACAATTTTCTATTGTGCGTTTTTTGGGTGTGCAGATAGATGAGAGACTGGATTGGAGGGAGCACATTGAGGATTTGGCCCACAGTGTATCTAGATACTGCTATGCCTTACGTGTGGTGTATGATCATGTGAGTACTGAGGCTGCCATCAGCGCCTTTCATGCATATATCCAGTCCAGGTTGAGATATGGTGTAATATTCTGGGGTGGTTCATCTGACATGCACAGAATTATGGTCATGCAAAAAAGGTGTATTCGAAGTATTTTTAAAATGAAACAGCAGTGTAGTATTTATAGTATTTATTAGTGTTTAGGGTATTGCGCCTCTACAACTTTATAGAACCTAAGTGTGTTGCCGAAAAGATACTTCCGACTGGCAGTGAAGGTAGTACGGTTTAGACGGTAAACACGTGTACATATCGTACCCGATGAATAAAGAATGTCATAAGCAGAAGAGTCGTTTTAATGAGTTATCTACTAAGAAGGGACATTACAAGCAGGAAAGTTGTAAACCTATTTTTATCGAAAATAATATTTTAACTGTGATAGGGATGTATATTTTGGATTCTGTGGTGTTTGTCTGTGATAATAGGGATCTTTTTACTGACTGTGACGTCAAGCACGATTATGATACTCGAAATAAAAGTAACTTAGTACCTGAAAAATACAACTTCACGTACCTGCAAAAAAATGTTAAATATTGTATAATGAAGATATTTAATTGCTTTCCAGACAGGATAAGAACCCTAACAAAAAATAAGCTTAAATATGTTCTAAAAAGGTATCTAGTTAGTAAGGCATTTTATAGTGTCAGTGAATTTTTTAATGATGCTGATAGACAAACAATTCATTGCTAAATTTTTAAATGTGTCAAGTAAACTATAGGTGTTTTATAGTCCGTCTTCTTCACAGATTATTGTTATTGTTATTATTGTGTCTATCGTGTTGTTTTGAATTTTTGAGTAAAGTTAAATTATTTTATATGTTATACCATACAATGTTTCCTTCAATTGTGAGTTTTTGTTCTAGATTATGTGTCATTTTAAAGATGTTAAAGTTATATATAGAAATTGCTGATAATCTGACACTGTTCAACGCCCGTTTGGGTTTATTTTGTTTCTGTAAAACATTTTTGAACAAATAAATATTATCTATCTATCTATCTATCTATTAACTGCGCCTCCTTGTTTTTTTTTTCGATTTATGGATACAAATTTCGGGCCCCACTAAGCGACCGGGCCCTAGGCTGCCGCCTAGTCCGCCTAATGGTTAAACCGGCGCTGTAAACGATATAGCTATACCTACCTATATCTTAATATATTATACGAAAAAATGTTGACCCGTTTATAAAATTATACAGAACTATATTACGTGCTTACACACTGGTCAGCATGTCAAGTCCGATCGGAGAAGTGCCCCCAGGTGTCCAGGTGGACTCCCACGGAGCACCTGCACCCCAGCTGCTACGTCACCCCCTCAGGACAGGGGCAGTCATCGATGATCAGCGTCTTGTTATGCTTATTTTGTATTCGAAAAGCCAGTGCTAATAATTGGATGTTGGACTAATTAAACCATTAAGTAGTTTCTAACAGAACTTAAATGGTTAATTAATTATTGATAAGCCAGTCATTAAATTTGAACGGAAATCTATCGGTCGATTGGAGTGGGAATGTAATGAACAAATAAGGTATAAGTACAGGGTGTTAACTAAGTATGTGCAGTAATTTTAAGAGACGATTCTTTGGGTGATTCTAAGACGAAAAGTTTATATTAACATGGGTCCGCAAATGCTTCGTTTTCAAGATACAGGGTGTTAAAAAAATTTTTAAATCGGGTTTTCATAAATATCTTAAATATCCTTTTGTCGCTCTTGTTGAAATTTGGCAGTTTTATTTGTAGTATTAAGAGGCTAATTTAGCCCTAAGTAGATTAAATCTATTGAGTCCAGTGGCGTCCCGGGCGGTACCTTAACGAATATTATTGGAATAAAAAGTAAGCCACCGGTTTTTTTGGAATTTTTATATTTTTCTCGGATTAAGCAACTAAATACTAATACTAAATACAAAACTTTTGTCTCTTGAATTCTTTTCGTATCTTACTTTTTTGTAATTTTTTTAACACCCTGTATTTTGAAAATGAAGCATTTGCGGATCCATGTTTATATGTACTTTTCGTCTTAGAATCACCCAAAGAATTAAAATTACTGCACACCTTAAACTCTTTAGACAAAATAAAATAATTTAAACACTTCTCCATTCTGTAATACCTTTTTGTAGAATTAATTGAATAACATTTACGACGGACTATGTTTTAAACAATCCGAAAAAACATATGGAATAGTATTAAATAAGTTTTAAATAGGCACGTACATCGTCTGAGCGAAGTAGTTTCATATAGCGCCGCACGCTTGCGTCTGTTAGTTGAATACGTTGTGTCTCGTCGATTACCAACACACTCTCAACAATCCGCTCTGTTTTTTCGGTTTACGCGTGTATCTTGCCCGTCCATAAATAATCTTTGAATATTGTTCTTGTTGACGCGTTTCTTCTTGACGTCAAATTTCGTCGCGAGTAATAAAATCTAATAATCTGTAGTATAATCTGTAATATTGTATTTTCAAAAGCTAACTATCGGTTCTGGTGTTTGTGCCTGGATTTCCTTGCTCTTTAGGGATAAAGGTAAATACAAGTAGGTAGGAAAGAATTTATTTTTATAATTTTATATGGAATTTCAGTTTTACATTAAGTTTGGCAGCATTGCCATTGGGTATGGGTGAAATATTGTACAGTAGCGCGGACTGACCTGTGAGTAAGAGTGCTTGTTACCCCACCTTTAAAACGGTCGATTTAAAAAAAATAAAATATGTAGCGCTTCTCTAGGATACCCAAGGAGTCACCCATTTATATCATACGTCATTTCCATAACACCCTGTACATATTACGCGTCATGCTTGAAAAATAATTGCATATAGAAAAATTGACAATATCGATTTTTTTGTACTATAGTTTATCTGTTATATTCATTTGTTTCATACGTTGAAGAACAATACAACTTGTGAACTGCTGTCAATTAATTTTCGTTACTACATGGTATTTATATTATTTTGCAACTTGCTAATAGTAATTATTAACATCGCTTTATGCGTGACTATATACACGTTTTATTAGGCAATTTTGCTAGTTTTGGTTTAACAAATCGTGCGTAGGGTGTAAAACCCAGCGGGCAAGACATATAATAGCGCACCTACTAATTTTTATTGGGTGATGAATTTATACAGGGTGTTTCAAGAAACATATGCCATCGCTCGTATGGTGATTTCATCCAAAAATAAGACAAATACAGTGAAACCTCTCATAACGGACACCTCTGATAAGCGAACATCCCTATTAAGCGGACATTTTTTCATAGTCCGGAACTAGGTATATGAAATTCCATGAAAATCAACAATGGCGCTTTAATTTAATATGCCCTATACATGACCTGACGTCAAATCAAAATTAAGCACGTGGTGACACTGGGAGAAAGATAAACAAAACAACATATGGCGGAAAACGTCAGTGAATTTTGAGCAGTGTTGTCACTCTTTAGAAAGTCAATAACCGTTTGACAGATTGGAAGTTGTTTATTTTTCAGGGTACATTATTATAAACTTTTACGTTCAGTTCAGTTCCCTGGGAAACAATCTCTGATTTATAAACTTGAACTGACTCGAACGAACCGCCGCGGAGTTTATAAATGGTCAGGTATGTTCTCATTTGTTCAATTCGGACGACACCCGTCGAATCTGAACAACTTAAAAGTTTATAAATGCCACCCTTTGGAATAAAAAATGCAATTTTATTTACCTTTTCGGACTATTTAAAACCAACTTCATTTATAAACAAACACTAACCCGAACAAAAACCGGCAAAATAACCTCCCAAAAACACATAAACTCCCATTCGTTTTCGCGTAGATTTGTATGCGTCTCATTAATACATCTAAGTACCGTACCATTCAATCTGAATTAGTATTTTAAAGTACTACTGTGTAGACAAAAATACGCCCTTATTGTATAAGGTTTCATCGGGTGGTCTGGAAAATAATATAATTTTTACGTACGTATTTGACATCTAAAATTTTTTAAAGCGAAACACGTTTGAGTCTGGTTGACATGTTCGGGTTTACTCGGTCGATCGATATTGTGCTACCTTGGGTTCATATCTAAAAAATACACCACTTTCGATGTTTTATAAGATTATATTCATAAATTGGGAAATTTCCTTCTGCAATATTATTTCCTGTATAATTATAGTCTCGGAAATGGCAACCGCGCTAGTTAGTTAGTTATTTTCCGAATATGCACGAAGCATTCAAGGCTTGGACGCGTTTATAATCTATATGAAAGGGAGGTTCTGTATGTCAAATTATTACATCATTCATCAGAAAAGGATTAATAAATTTTATGTTAAGGCCAATACACATTAGCGTTTTTATTATTTCTGAATTTCTATTGCGAAATAATTTGTATCAAGTGCTGTTGTTTTATGCGTACGGTAGGTTATTGTAAAGTGTAATTATGCGTTAGTGTTTAGTGCTTTTGTGTAATCTGATAATAGGTGCATATCTTCAAAAAAACTAATTTGAAACTCGTGGGTGTCTGTGTATTTCTTTAAGTGATTTAGTGTAATGTGTAATCCTTACTCGTATCAGCGGCCTGGATTTAATTTCTAAGTAAGCTAAATATTTATTTTTATAAGAAACTAAAGTTTTACATTTTTACAGGTTGGCAACATTGCGCGTAACAAGTGTAGCGCTTCTCTAGGGCACCCAAGGAGTTACCCATTTAAATATAATACGTCATTTCCATCCACCCTGTATAGGCAGAAGGAACCGATTTTAGCAAATTATGAATTTATTGGTAGGAAAAGATATTTATCAAAAATAAAATGACAGTAAATGCAAATATGGTTAAAATATGTACGATTTTAGGTACTTTTGTAACCAAAATTTCACTAATATTACTAACGCCGTTTCGGAAATACTTTGAAAACACCGAAAATTTTTGAAAATTTTAACACCCTATAACTTTCAAACAAAGCATTTGCGGTAAAATGTTGATGGGAACTGTTTCTTTTATTTTTAATTAACAAGTTACCACCTGTTTATTATATTGTTGTACTATAGGCTTTTAGTTTTAGTGCTAAATACTACTTAACCAAGATTTACTACATTACCCACTGGAATATGATGTTCGATGAGTTTGTTAATGAAGACATTTATAATTGCAGTGGCGTAGCCACAGAGAGGCGAAGGTGGGCGGTCCAGCTCCCATGTGCTTGGCGCTAGTAGATAGTATCGACAATCGCAATAGTGACAATATTGCTATTAATTTATTTTCCAATCTCAGGAATATTTACGAAAAACGTATTTTGGGAAATGTGTCATTTTAATAATATATTTATTAAATTATAAGAAATTGGTGCTACCAAAAAAAAATTGGATAGGTGTAACAAAAGATTTTCTTGGGTTTGTTCGGGTTTGTTTGGGCGTGGCACCCAAAATTTCACTTTAGCCACATATGGAAACTTTGTTAATTAAAAAAATAAATATACGAGCCCACCCGCAAATGTATTGCACCAAAGGAATATATAATATATAACAGTTTCTTATTTTTCGCCTAGTATTTATTGTGTATACAGGGTTGCCCAGAAGTCCTGAATAAAATTAATATAGCCTTAACCTGTAACTTTTGGGGAAAACGCTCGGACACGTCAATTTAGTTTTATATATGCTCACATTTTTACGTTATTCGTTTGTTTTTTATAGGCATTTGTCAGAGATATGACGACATCGATCTTTTTTTTAAATAGAAACATACAGCTTGTGATACATCATTTGAAAGCTAATATCTCGTACAGTATGCTCATAAATTTTAGCGCTATTCTGTCAATCTGTTTCAAAATGGCGACTGTTAAAAGTTTTTAAAAAATCACTATTTAAATAAGCGGAAATGATAAATCATTGATGTTTTTTTTTACCTTTCAAGGTAAGAAATCTTCATTGTTTCACGTTTTGTGATATTATGAACTTGTAAAATTAATTTAGGTAATTCCAAAGTATTATTTAAATAGAGATTTTTAAGACGAGTATCACCTTCTCTTTTTTTAATGTTAATGTTCTCATTTAATGTATATGCTGCTTTATAACCTTTTTTCAATTTTCACTTCACGAGCTTTCTTAAATATGAGTCTCTTCATAGATGTCAGATCATCATTGAAATAAATTCTCTATCCTCGCGTTCCAATTTGCTTCACTGTTATTCCCTTCAGTTCCTTTATTTTCTTTAGAAAGTCCCCAGAATTCTCTCGTTCATTTCATTCCCCAGAATTCTCGTTCGATCATTCTCAAATCATTTTTTCCCAATCGGAAACGCTCTTTTATGTCCTTTTCGCTAATTGATACCTGAAGTGCATCACATATCCTCTTCACAACAGTATTCACGTCAAAATCCCTTTGTTTTGTTACTCCAACAATAATCATGGTTTCTATCTATTCTGTCAGTTCTATCACATCCTTGTCTCCAGCATCTGAACTTTTTACCTTAGTTCACTGTTCTCCTTTTTAATGGCTTTGATTTCTGTTAATGCCTCTTGACATGCTCGTTTTTGATCCTCAAAAGCATCCGACATGTATTGAACAGAATTCTCAATCCCGAGCATACTTTTTCCGGACGGAATCGTTCAAATACGAGTCAAACAATACCTCCTCGTCTTAAATCTATCACTTTCAACACTCGTTACGTAATACGTTGTTATTTTACTTTAAATCGGAGTAATACAGGTACAACTTAAACATACTACTAGTAAATATGTCAGCTAAATTTGTAAAACATTTCTCATAACCGATCATGATATATCAAAGTAATATATTGTCGTGGTTAGAAAGTTGAGTGGTTTATCTCTGTGTCCAACAGCCACATGTGTATAAGGTTTGGAGTTATGTCTGTCGTTTGTCAATCGAATTTGAACTGATTTATAGACATGTAAATGGCTGAACTCCCGGAATTAACTGGCCGAAAACCAGATACGTCGAGATATCGAGACATAATATGATTTAATGCAACGCTATTGTGTGGGTATCGTATGGAAATGTTGGTTTAGTAGTTTGTAGATCATTATTTCTATTGTATTAACTTATTCGTACACCCTTTTATTGGTCTGGTTTCTACAAATTTATACAGGGTGAGTAAGGACCAAACTCCAAAAGTGTATTGTACAAGTAAAAATAATTTTAAAAAACTCCGATATTTGTTTTCAAACAAAAGCGTAAAATTGCAAGTAAACCAAGTTGCATACATGAATATACAAAAATATCATCATTAACCTCTAAACATCTTAATTTTTGCGCTAGCCCCATAAACATAAAGTCTAGTGGTGTGAGGTATGGCGATTTAGGAGGCCATCTAATAGAAATCCCGAGAGGAAAAATATTTATTTGAACATTATTTCCACTTCCGCTGTATATAGTGTGTCCAAAAAGTATAACATATGGGAAATTTATTTATTATTATTGATTCCTCAGAAAATTTTATTCTCGATAAAACTTGGTATTTGCCTTGAAACAACAAACGAGTCTTTTAGATTTCATATACTGCTTCTTGTGCGTGAGCAAATGTCGTTTTCCCAAATCGCGTCAAGACTAAAGTAGTTATTTTACTCATCGGGTGCAAACGATAAATAAATTAACCGTTTTACATGAAAAGAAAGAGTTGTGCTCGTTCATGACTTTAGGTAAAATAACTTTAACCTAAACTGGCTCTTATTTCTGGAAAAATTGAAACATTTTGCAACTATGTAATACATTTCGATCTTCAATGAGCTTTCAAGTTACTTGGCAAGTTAATACCACAAGAACAAAACATTCGTCAGTGAAAATATGTGAAAAAATAATAACTCAAATTTTATATTTAGATTGGTTTTTTCAATTTGGAAGAACTTTTCCTAATAAGACTTTCCTGTAGTTAAGATCCTACTTTACTCTTGGACGCGATTTCGGAAAACGACATTTGCTCACGCACTAAAGGTGTGTAGTTCATGAACGAACTAGTTCAAATGAACTATTCCTTTTAGTGAACGACATGGCTTCGCAAGAGACTAGGTCACTAGTGAATTAGACCTATTCTGATCTGATAACACGCTCCAGCGATAGGCGACACGGTGACTGAGAGATTGGGTGACCGAGACCGAGGCGCGAGAACGAAATGACAAATTCGTATTGCTCTTTGTTCTCGTTAGTTTAGTTAGAATCATGCCTTTCACTTGATACTCGATCTTCGCGCGTGACCCGAAATGTGCCGATACGCTTTTCAAAAATATACCATTTTTTTTTAATAGGCCATGACGGGTATTTAAATGAAACAAAAGAACACAGTCCTATGCGTCATAATAATAAAATCGTCCGTCACTGGATTCTACTTAAAAAACTACAAAAAGAACATTTTATTTCTTTTTGATACGTTACGGTATAACCAAAAACATCCCGTATATCAAAAACAAGACGGCCTATAAAAATTCTCATTACAGCATCTTCTGTTTGACAAAAAAGTAGCAAAGTGTTGCGAAAATCGCATCCTTCTGTCATTATTAATAACGGAGATACCCCGTAAAACTACCCAAAAATGGACACCCTGTACATGAAATATTCGTTTATTGTCAAGCACCAACTTTTACACAAGAATAAAATTTTCTAAGAATCCAGCAATAAAGAAGTTTTCCATATGTTGCACACTTTATTGGACACACTGTATATATCTTTTATAACCATTATTTTCTGAACACTCTGTATAATATACATGTAAACAAAGTACATAATAATTCTTAAAACAGCGAACGCCAATGATGCCATTGACATTGGCGTTAAATGTATATTAGAATAATTATGTATTGTTAAAAACTCACTTAAAAATTCCGAACTCGCCTCCTTGTTCCTTCCTCCTTTGTCCTTAAACAACCTCGTAGTTTAATTTTTAGGACCCTGAATTATGTCGGCTTATACATTTCAAGCACGCCTCTGTATCGCTTCAGAAAAAGTAGCAGATGTAAGACTCAAAGACGTGCACCTCCTCCTAATGGCAAATATTCCTTTATAAGGAGATACCAAGTGGGAAGCGATTGTATTTTGTTCTGGTTACGAAACATAGTACTACCCAGGCAAACAATGAATAACATGCAGATGGAAAGTCAAGTCATGCTATAAAGTCATATTGTTTTAAGTACGAGTTACTCGCACAGATTGCAGTCTGTTGATATTGTAATGCTGACACGCGACTTGGTATACAGGGTAGCTCGATGTTAGATATTTCAGACGAAGCCACAAAGAAGGACAGGACCAGCTATTTATATTCTACAGAGAAGGTATAGTTGATGTTCTATCCCATGGAATCTAGATATAAACAATACAAGCTATTTCATAAACTTTGTTAAACTGAAATGAGTATCTGTACTCAAGAGAAAGACTTTGTGTAGTATTTTTCCCTAGAACTACTAGGTCTGAGATAAGCCTGTGACCGGCGATACAACATAAAAAATACGCCTGATAAAAAGTAGGCAATGTTTTAGTTGATACCTAAATAAACATAATAAGGAACTTATCTAAACAGGAGCACGCTTTACACAAATTCAAACAAATATCGTCAAGACATGGAAGAAATTTTGGCTTGGGGTAACAGTAACCAAGTCGAATTTAACGCTAAAAAACCCAGGCAGCAGTTTTCTCTAAAAGGGTTACAAAACCGGATATAGTCATGGACGGACACGCAATCCCACTGGCTTCATCTATTAATTTGCTGGGCGTCAATCTGGGAGGAAATATGTCTTGGCATAACCACGTTGTGACAATCGCCAAGATAGCTTCTCAGAAACTTGGTGTACTCTTCCGAACCAGAAAGTTGTACACACCTCAACAACTTTTGACACTATACAAAGCCCAGATTCGACCATCACTAGAGTACTGCTCTCATGTCTGGAGCTCTGCATCCAAACATACTCTTCGGCTACTGGATTCCATCGAAAGGAGGGCCATTTGTCTGATTGGAGACCACGAGCTGACGAAGAACCTCGACAGCCTAGAACATCGAAGACAGGTTGGGGATTTGACTCTTTTACAGATATTTTCATGGAAAGTGCTCGGCTGACCTTCCCCTCTTAATTCCGCCCAGAGCGGCGAATATCAGAAATACACGACGAACCACTGCCGCCCATCCATATGTGGTTAAGCTTAGTACTCCTCGAACTTCACTATATAAGAATTCTTTCATCTGGAGGACTTCATCCTTATGGAGCGACCTTCCCGAGGTCGTTTTTTCCAACGAATATAACCTCCAACGATTCAAAACCAACGTGAATCGCGTTTTGCGCACACGCACCACTCCCAGAGTGCCCTAAAGGATTTTTCCTATAGTGCTTGTGTTTGATCATAAAAAAAAAGTTAAATAGAAATATTTCCATACATGTTTCGAAGGCCTATACCTCATCAGCTTCAGTGGAAAATATTTAAGAAGTAAATGTTAATAAAATAAATAAAACCATTATAATTTTTTGTTTTTATCCTTAGGAATCCGGAAACACCTTATATTTGTGTCAAATTTCTGTGCCTGGTTATCCATATCACAACCGAACACAGCGCACGTCATATTATGAAAATTCAGATATTTATTTTAATAAACACACACGACTAAATAAGAAACAGTTCTGGTGAACTTTCAAAATTTCCATGGGAAACTACGTCAAACGGCACTCACTACGAGGTGACCAGTGTTGCCAGAAATCTTTGATCAAAAATAATAGGTTGACGGTTCGAAACCTAATAGAATAGTAAAAAACGGTGTCAGAGTAAGAAGATTACGAAAAAAAGTCGTTATTTTCCTATGATGCGAGGGCCACCTCCAGATTAAACATAAATTTCATATGGGGAGCCCCGCAACAAGAATGCACATCTCAAAAATTGTTAAAATAGTCATGGATATATTGCAATTGTAAAAGACTGACAAAGTTGTCGGAACGTTTCCTTATTTTAGTGTTATTTTAACTGTGATGTGTGTTATATTTCTATGAAATTAATACACGTAAACACTTGTCATATATATTCTTCCATTTCACATACCATTAAATGCGTAAAACCTTTTAATACCTTTAAAATAGAATTAAAAACGCTAACAGCAATATAAATCCCCATAAGAAATTTAAAAATCGCTCTCCCTTTGGCGTCACTGCACGCGGCATACGAAATTGGGACGGTTAGATAGATATCTTACCTTTAGCATAGTTTAGTATCATCAATATCACATATTGGTATCATGGTATACTGCCGTACAAATGCAAATATATCGTTAGATTTAGAATATAAAGTGGAGCTCATAAAGCATAAAATAAAATACTATTAACATTTAAAAAAACAAAGTTGATTATGGTTGCGACGAACTGAACGTCATATTGCTAATTTAAGTAGAAAAACTTGCCCATGTCTCTACAAATATAATCAAAAAAGAAAAAGAACGAAATCGTAAAATTCGATGTTGTCTAAATATCTACGGAAAATTAGGATTTTTTTAAAATTTGAAAAGATGACGGTGCAGAACACACTAGCGCGTAATTTGTATTTAATTTGATCGTTCCTGTATGTCCTTTGTTTAGGGAGACCCCTGTTTGGTGCATTCGTATCTGGGAGACCCTGTATAAATAACTTTACCCCAAGATGAACCCATTTCTTGATTGCCTCACCATCACACCATGATCCTGAAATTAAATAAATAACTTCTATTGTAACCAGGTCCCAGGATGTGCCCATCCATATTTGATGTACGTTTACCTGCTGCCTAGTATAATTTTCAAATCACCTTCATTTTCATTACGCTAGTTACATAAGTTTAATTAAAAATTTACATAAGATAATCTCGACATGAGAAAAATATTTTTTACAGCAGAATACACTTAAGGAAAACAGCATTTAATTTGCATATGCGTCGTTTGTTATCGACGTCTTGATCAAACAAACTACTTTGCACCTATCAGGTGCATAAGTAGGATGTCCAGAGTCCATGCGGAAATGATGTGACAGTTTTCATTAATTTAAATTGACGGAAATTGTCGAACAAACTTACTAAATACGAAAATACTATAATTTATTGGAAATTTTGCAATACAATATTTACTATAATAATTTTATTACAGGGTATTATGGAAATTACGTATTATATATAAATTGGTGACTCCTTGGGTGTCCTAGAGAAGCGCTACATATTTTTTTTTAATCTATTGTTTTAAAAGTGGGGTAACAAATCCTCTTACTCACAGGTGACTCCGCGGTCATGAATCATAGCACCCTGTGGCCGTGTATAACAAACACCTGTTACGCGCAATGTTGCCAAACTGTGTAAAAATGTAAAACTTTAGTTTCTTATAAAAATAAATATTTAGCTTACTTTGAAAGTAAATCCAGGACGCTGTAAGGAATCCAGGGCGCAGACACCTTCAGTTCTTTTTTCTATGGTAAGAGCTTTATGGTCATCACGTGTCCTGATGATAGTGTGGGAGTGCATAATAAGCTTATCACTAAACCCCAACACTAACGCATAATTACACTTTACAATAACACACATTCTATGGGAAAAGCATCACATGCCCTGTGTGTGGGACTGCATAATAAGCTGCTACCCACTAAACCCCATTCGGCCTTTTCTTTCCAATCTCAGAACATAACCGGCATATCGCCGAGAGAAAAAAACACATAGTGAAAGAGAACAAATTACACTAAATCACTTAAAGAAACACACAAACACCCACGAGTTTCAAATCAGTTTTTTTGAAGATATGTACATATTATTAGATTACACAAAAGCACTAAATACTAACGCATAATTACACTTTACAATAACCTACCGTACACATAGAACAACAGCACTATAGGATACAAATTATTTCGCAATGGAAATTCAGAAATAATAAAAACGCTAATTTCTAATAGGCTAATTAAACTTATTAATCCTTTACTGAAGAAGAATGATGAAATAATTATGTTGATAGATGGGACAACCCCTTCAAAATAAATAGTCTCGTCCAACTACCGCGGTTGCCATTTCCGATACTATCATTATACAGGAATGTATTACAGAAGGAAATTCCGCAATTTATGAATATAATCTTATAAAACATCAAAAGTGGCAACGCTGTATTTTCAGCCCAAATAGCTAAATATCGATCGACCAAGTAAACCCGAATATGTGAAACGTGTTTAGTTACTTTAAAAATTTTTAGATGTTAAATACCAATGTATGGAAATTTATATTATTTCCCAGAATAATAATGGCGTATTTTTGTCTACACAGTAGCACTTTAAAATACTAAAAACTTAGATGTATTCATGAAATGCATACCTACGCGAAAACTAATGTGAATTTATGTGGCTTTGTTTTGGTGTTTTATGAGGTTATTGTGTCGGTTTTTGTTCGGGTTATTTACTTGGTGTTTTTTTCTAAATTAAGTTGGTTTTAAATAAGGCCGAA